>CM038052.1:138893853-140143853 GCA_021397845.1 Areca catechu | reverse complement strand
CTGTAAACGTGATAAAGATGAAAATGGTAAATCTGTAGATCAGAAGTTATATAGAGGCATGATAGTCTCTTTATTATATTTGACTGCTAGTAGACCAGATATTATGTTCAGTGTTTTCATGTGTGCTAGACATCAGTCTGAATCTTAGGAATCACATCTTGAGGCTGTTAATCACATTATTAAATATCTGTCTGGTATTATTAGTATTAGTTTATGATATGATAGAATTTCATCTACTGAATTGATCAGATATTCTGATGTAGACTTTGCTGGTTGTAGATTAGATAGAAAGATTACTAGTGGAACTTGCCACATGTAGAAAACAATGATATTTTGCTTGAATTTGTTTGTACTGATTTTCAATTAGCAGATATTTTGACTAAACCTTTTATGGAAGATCGATTCTGTATGATTAGAAGAGAGCTCAGGATCATTAATCCATTTGATTAAGTATTTACCTTAATTTGACTCAAATTAGATCAATTCAACATTATTTTTGATAAATCATGATTAATCATTGTTAATTTGACTCCAAATACATGTTATCTCAATTGATTTTCATCATTTTATGAAATTCCCAAATTTTCAGTTTTTAAGTGGATGTGTCGACACATCATGAGTCGACACCAAAATGTGTCGACACATGCGTGAGCCGACACATGACCGATGGCAAACTAAGATTTAAGGGGTTTCCGAACTATTTTTCCCCCCAAATTGATTCTCCTCCAAGCCGACACTAGGAATCAAGGTATCCATACTGTTCATCCCCGCATTTCCTTGCTTCTATATGCTATTTTCTTGGATTTGAAGCTTTGGTAGCCATTTTTTGTTGGATTTCTATTTAGGTTTTAGCTCCTAAATCCTAGAAACCCTCTTTTTCCACCAAAAACCTTGCCCAAACTTTGATTCTTGATAATGGGTCCTCGCAAACAAGTCGTTCGCCTGCCTCACCAATCACAGCATGAAGAAGAGTGGAGAACGAAGGCCCGACACAAGTCTAGAGCTCCGGATCCACCTACACGACCCCTATTTGCCCTTTCTAGCTGGATGAGCTCCAAGATAGTGGTTGGAGGATGCCGAGTATACTTTTCCTTCTTAGACCAGCACCATTTTCGGATAGGAGAGTGGATCCAACATGCTGGGTTGGTTACATTTTGTTCGCTCAGTGAGAGATACTATCCCAGGTTGATGAGAGAGTTTTACGGATCACTTTCCCATGGATCAAATGGTTGGGTTGCACAGGTTAGATGATGGGATATCTCCATCACTTCAGAGATTCTAAGCAAAGTATGGGATATACCCATAACTGGATTAGTTATTGATAGCCTGATGGACCGAGTTAGTGGTCTCCAGTGCATTTTTGAGTCGATATCTTACCAAAGGGAGCCATTGTTCCAGCTTCGAGGTTGTCTGCGGAGATAAGACTGCTACATCATATAGTTGCTCGGAATCTTCTATTGAAGACCGGTTGCTTTGACTATATCATCGAGCGGGAGTTGCAGGTGATGGTCTCACTGATTCAGCGCACGCTGATTTGTCTTCCTATTTTGATGGTTCATCAGATTACTGAGGCATCATCTAGCCAGCGGCTCTGCTTACCGTATGGCATGGGATTGATAGTACTGTTTCGGTAGTATGGAGTCAGCTTTCAGGATGAGTCCTATCATACTTTGATCCATACCAATGTATATGACATCAGGTCGCCACATTGCTTGGGTTATCATTTAGTCCGAGGCCAGTGGACACGGAGGATATCAGGTCAGGCCGAGGATGGAGCTGATGATGAGGATACAGTAGAGGAGGAGTGGATTCTTTCAAGTGAGGCTGGACCGAGTGAGACACAACCTGAGATGGCAGCACAGCCAGCTCAGCCTGATCCTTCTACATCTGCCCAGCCACAACCAGCGCAGACGGAGACTCCTGGTACTTCGAATACCTTAGAGGATAGAGTCAGATGCATAGAGATCGATGTATTCATCATGAGGCAGTGTCTAGACATTTTTATTGCTGAGACGAGAGAGAGCCACATTGGTCTTAGTGATGGAATTTCGGATATTCTCTCAGCACTGTCCAGATCTTCGACGAGTGCTCCTACTGTAGACACTGTTCCTGCTTCTATTCATGTACCTGCTCCTGCACCAGCTGATGACATTGTCGTCTTGATACAGGTGTTCAGACTACTGTTGGAGATGGAGATGGAGATACTGTTATTGGAGATATTGATGGAGATGAGGAGACTGACTCAGACCAGTTTGATCTTGCTGATCTTATGTCAAAGCCAGTTGCAGAGGTGATGGATGACGTGCCTGCGAGCCCTGTTGTTGAACCATCCTTCACAGCTGTCTCGATTCCTAATCCATCCTCTCCTCCTAGATCGATTGATCACACTCCAGTTCATGTTCCTATTCCTATTCTTAGTCCTATTATTGATATACCTATTATTGATTTATCTACTGTTGATTCTCTTGACATTCATACACCTATCATTGAGACACCCTCTTTTGATACATCTATTGTAGATACACCGACACTTTCTTCAGTTGATACTATTATTTTTGATACTCATACTTTTGATAGTCCTATACTTCATACTTCATCAGTCACTCGAGAGCTTGGGTTTCATACACCTGGCATTCTGTATCTCGATTCAGGCCCTACTTTTGATCCTACACCTACTCCAGCTGTTGCTGAGTTGATTGATCCGATCAGTTCAGTTCCTACGGAGGACATAGCTCATACGTCTACTGCTTTAGTCAAAGGTCAGTGGTGTGGGCACCAGACTTAGAAGAAGACTTCAGGGCTCCATCTGGATCTCTGATTGACCTTGCATCAAGAATTAGGATTTTTTGGTTTTATAATAAGGGTTGACCTGATCAACTCAATTTTGAGTCTGTAATTTTGTCATTTCAATTTTTGTTGGGTCATGTTGACTCAGTCCAAGTCCAAGGCCCAGGTAGGAGTCATTCCCTTTGCCATAGGGCACCATATTTTCCAGCTACAAGTGGGTGCCACACTCCCTGCCACATCTCCATCCAGTGTACCTTGGTCCCCATGCCTCAAGTAAGCAGGTTCTTTTTTCTTGCACCACTTGGGGGAGAAATCCATCAAGATACCTCAATCCAAGGAGGAGACAACTTCTTTCCAGATAAACCCAAGCCAGGATGGTAAGAATTTTTCTTGAAGAGAGGATCAAGGAGGTGCCCCACAATGTTCCATAAAAATCCAAGTTATAAAAGGGAAGAGAGCATGTCTTGGGGAGAAAATCAAGGAGGCACCCAAAAGTTTCCAAAAGTGCCAAAGCCATGAAAGGAAGAAGCCTAAACTTGTGGAGCAAGACTAGGAGGTGTCCAAATGAGCCAAACCATGAAGGAAAATTCCTTGATTCATGGAGAGATACTAGGAGACACCCCCATAACCTGCCATTTGGAGCTGATTTTCAAGTTTTCTTGGAGTTTTTGGGCTGCCCACTCATGGAAGGAGTCTTGGGAAGAGAATTTGATGCCTAAAGTGTGGGTTAGTCCTATTAGTCCCACATGGGAAATGTATAAAATTTTATTTCTTTGTTATGTCTATATATTCAACTCTATGTAACTCTTGAATTAAAAAATGATGAATGAAATCAATTTCTTTGTGAGCAACTTTGTGTTTCTCTCTTCCGCACTTGTATTCAGGTGTTGAGCTCCGTGAGGGAGTAAATCCGGGTTCCCTAGGAACCTTGAGGAGGTGTGAGATCTCCAACCCCAAAACCCTAGCTTAGTCCACCCATCTCTACTCCACCACCACCAAACCCAAATTTTCCATCTTCATCCCATGGCCCCTCTCTTCCGCATCGAAGCCGGTCACCAGCATCCAGGTTCAGATCAACTGTTTCAACTACAGAGCCAGTTCAAAGGAGAGTCAGATCAGTATCAAGATCTTCGGAACTTCCACATCCAACAATCTTCATTAAGTACTCAGGTCAGTGTCTTTCTTTGAGTTTCTGGTTCTTCTTTTTGTTCTTCTTCTTCCAGATCCTGAGTTCGAGAAGAAGGCCAACCTTGCCATAGGACTACAATCTGAGGATCCATTGCGAAGATACCCCATCTCCAAGGATCCTACAATCTGCTCGAGAGTGTCCTTCAATTGAAGCAACGAGAGATATCACAGTCAGGTATAAAACCTTCTATTCTCTCTTTGTCTGTTACTTGAAAGAGGAGTAAACCCTAGATCTGGGGGTTTCTCAATCTCCAGCGATCCAACTTCTGAGTTACTCTGATAATGCACTCCTTTTAATTGTGCTTTCTGTCATTTATTAGTTTCTTTCAACATTAATTTATCTTTCCTTTGAGTCAAAGCCGACTTCTGAAAATATATATAAAAAAAAATACATTAATTTTAATTTGTTTCCGCATTTCACATTTTCGTTCTGCATCATTTTTGGTATCAGAGCTTTCGTTCTGCATCATTTTGGTATCAGAGCTTTCATTCTGCATCATTTTTGGTATCAGAGCCCAGTCTAGGGTTTCTATTTTGCTTGCTTGTTTTAAGTCTCTCTCCTTTTTACTTTGTCTGCTCGAAGTAGACTCCCCAGGATGTCCGATCCTAGGAACGAAGTGAGGTGCAAACCTCCTCTTCCCATTCCACGGGGTGTTCCTAGGGCGTGTAGGGGATCCGTTGGGTTACAACTTCGTAGCAGGAATTGTAAACGGGGGAAGCACCCTATTTTCAGTCTGTAACTACCCTGTTGCAGGAATTGTTTCTCAGTACAGGTAACTCCGAATTTGCTTGATTTTTATTTTGCTGGAACCATTATAATTGAAGCTATTTTACATAATTTTACTGTGATTTACTGGTTTCTGTGAAATTTCTGAGAGTTAAATTACTGCAACTCTGTTTTTGTGTTCTGCAATTCAATTATCTTGAGTGAACATCTCCTAACACATCCTAAGGGCATTTGAGCATCTAAGATAAGGGGAGGAGTTGATAACCTCTCCTTAGCCCACAACCACCACCCCCTCATTCGATCCTAAGCCTAACTTTAAAATTTATTAGACTTAATTTGCCCTAGTGGGCTAGGGACATCAACAAGTCGGGTCAAGGCTAGTGTTGAGTCAGTTTGTCTAGTTACTCTGTGTGTGCTTTGTACTCAATTTCTAGAATGGTGGTTCAGGGACAACGTCCCGAAGGGCTTGTATGCTGGTCTGCCTACCTGGCCAATCATTGATTGGTGTCTAGGATTGGCAATTAGGGACCTAACACTCCCCTTACACCTGCCTGGCTGAGTCCCGAGTTACTACAGGCTAGCTTGCCACTCTGATTAGGCATTTAGTTTGGACTCTAGGTCTAGTGAGCCAGTAGTCGCTTTAGTCTAGTCACATTCTGTGTGTTTGGTTGCAACATCATGTATACCCGGAATGGAGTACCCTACCAACCTGGTCAAATCCAACCTGATTTAGAGGCCATGGTTAGAGCTCTTACTGAAAGTATGAACAAATTGAGTCAGGATATGACTGCTACTGTTACCCAGTGTAAAGAACAAGTCCATGATAATTTTACCCAACTTAGGGATCGAGTCCAAGTACTTGAGAAACGTAGACATCAAAATTGGACCCCTGGTCCAAAATTTAATAGGCCCCAACCTCATCCATGCCAGGAGCCTAGGAGGACCTTATACCATGATCCCGAGCATAACCTTAGGAAGCCTAACCATGATATCTATAGTGTGGATCATGTCTATGAGAGGTCCTTACAATATTCTAGACCAGTCACTCAACAACCCATGTCTTCTAGATCAAACCATTTAGATCCACGCCCATGCCCAAGTAAGGTCTCTACTAGCTTGAAACCCAGTGTGACCCAGGTTCCTATATCGCAAGAATGTTTGTTTTGTGGAGAAAGAGGCCATAAATCTAGTCAGTGCCCATGCATAGGACTGGCTTGTGCACAGCTAAGAGGTAAGAATCCTAAGGATGACATTAATGAGGGAGAACCCAAGCCTACCAATGAGGAAGAAATGTTAGGTATGACAAGCCTAGAATCAGTTGACCCGATTACCACTGACCCGAAACCCATTGAAGATGGCATCGAGGAAGTATATGATGCTGGCTTGAGTCTAGTTGATGAATATGAGGGGGAAGAACTTGAAGAATGTGACATCGATATTAATGGTTCCCTACCTGAGGAGACCTTGGAGAGCAACCAAGTGGTAGGACCTAGTTTAGAAATTCAATTGATTTGTGAGAATCAGGTTCCTTTAGTCAAATACCCCCAGGAAGAACTCATAGTATTAGCCCGAGCTATCAGTTCATACCCTCTAATGACAGTCATTCCCCAAGTACCAATTGAAGATCTTTGCACTAAACTGTTTAAGTTTGCCCACCCTATGGTAGATCCTCTCCTTAGGATGACTGAATCAAGCCTCTTACAATTGGACCTTGTCCCATGCCCAGCCACTAAGGTCTCTCCCGTAATCTCAGTTGAACATCCTTGTCTTGAGCGGATTGATTCACCCAGTCCTGTAGAAGTCCTCCTTATGGCCCCAGACCCCTTCCTTCGCATGACTGACCTACCCTTCTATAGATTATACCTTTCCGCACCCATAGGTCAAATTTCAAGTCTTGAGGTCATCATCCATAGGCCCTCCCATGAATCATTCTCTAATCCAGTTCTTGAGAAAGTGGATCATTATTTGCTTAGAGAACAAACCTTAACTATTGCAATCACATGTCCTAGGCTACTTCCCGAACCATCTCTTGATCCATTCCTGGGAGTAGCAAACTTTTCCTTTCGTAAGGATGACCAGTTGACACTTATAGATCACCATTCAAACCATCAGGTCACCACCTTTAGTCAACAGGTAATTCGAGATTCCACCTCATATCTCCTCCCTTTCTCTAGGACTTCCAATGCTTCTTACACCATCCAAGTATACTTTGTCGAAGCCTTTAGAGTGAACCATGTGTCAGAACCTATTAGGTTTGCCACCTACTTCTGGAAGACCTTATGGCACCTACTAGGCATCCATAATAAGTTTTCATGCTCTGCATGCCCTCTTCCGACCCAAGGTCAAACCTAGAGAGCCTTAGTTTGTTAGGTTTAGACTTAGGGTTCCTTTGTAATAAAGTCCATTCTTTAGGAATGCATCGTCAGTCTAGTTTAGTTTTCTTGACCCTTTACTAGGCTTTGGCTCAGATTTTGGTTTGATTGAGAGCACCAGGAATTGGGATTTGTAATTTGTCCAGGGCTGAAATTGCATTCAATGTTTCGATCAATAGGTCTATAGGCTAGAGTCCCTTTGAAATTGTTCATGGATACAAGCCTCATACACCACTTGATCTGATTTCACTATTAGCCCACACACACAAGTCTCTTGATGCACTTGCATAGCATGTAAAGGACTTGCATAACGAAATTCATGCCAAAATAACTTTAAGTAATGAAACTTATAAGAAGTTGGCTGATTCTCAAAGACGAGTCAAAACTTTTGTTGAGAGAGACTATGTAATGATTAGGTTAAGGTCTGAGCGGTTTTCTCCTGGAACCGTTAGAAAGTTACATGCTAGAGGAGCTGGACCATTTAGAGTGGTGAAGAGAGTAGGATCCAATGCCTATGTGCTCGAGTTACCTCCAGAACTAGGCATTAGCTCCACTTTCAACATTACAGACCTAGTAGAGTACAGGGAGCCAACTGTGATTCCCAGTGAGCCTTTTGAACCTAATCCTATTATTGAGAGTGATCCCGATCCCGTGTATCCACAAACAAACTGGCCTGTGAGGAAAGAGCAGATTGAAAAGATCCTGGATGATCAGGTAATCTCTACTCGTAATCGAGGATACCAAAGATACCTGGTCTGCAGGCAAGGAAGGCCAGACTCTGATGACTCTAGGATCTCCCGAGAAGAACTACAAGATTTGGATCCAGACCTCTTGGAGAGATACCAGAGCCAACTTGAGCCTTACTCGACAAGGTCGAGTTCCTCCCACCCCGGGAGAATTGGTGTGGGCACCAGACTCAGAAGAAGACTTCAGGGCTCCATCTGGATCTCTGATTGACCTTGCCCGAAGAATTAGGGTTTTCTGGTTTTGTAAAAAGGGTTGACCTGATCAACTCAATTTTGAGTCTGTAATTTTGTCATTTCAATTTTTGTTGGGTCATGTTGACTCAGTCCAAGTCCAAGGCCCAGGTAGGTGTCATTCCCTTTGTCATAGGGCACCACATTTTACAGTTACAAGTGGGTGCCACACTCCCTTCCACATCTCCATCCAGTGTACCTTGGTCCCCACGCCTCAAGTAAGCAGGTTCTTTTTTCTTGCACCACTTGGGAGAGAAATCCATCAAGATACCTCAATCCAAGGAGGAGACAACTTCTTTCCAGATAAACCCAAGCCAGGATGGCAAGAATTTTTCTTGAAGAGAGGATTAAGGAGGTGCCCCACAATGTTCCATAAAAATCCAAGTTATAAAAGGGGAAGAGAGCATGTCTTGGGGAGAAAATCAAGGAGGCACCCAAAAGTTTCAAAAAGTGCCAAAGCCATGAATGGAAGAAGCCTAAACTTGTGGAGCAAGACTAGGAGATGTCCAAATGAGCCAAACCATGAAGGGAAAATCCTTGATTCAAGGAGAGATACTAGGAGACACCACCATAACCTGCCATTTGGAGCTGATTTTCAAGTTTTCTTGGAGTTTTTGGGCTGCCCACTCATGGAAGGATTGTTGGGAAGAGAATTTGATGCCTAAAGTGTGGGTTAGTCCTATTAGTCCCACATGGAAAATGTATAAAATTTTATTTCTTTGTTATGTCTATATATTCAACTCTATGTAACTCTTGAATTAAAAAATGATGAATGAAATCAATTTCTTTGTGAGCAACATTGTGTTTCTCTCTTCTGCACTTGTATTCAGGTGTTGAGCTCCGTGAGGGTGTAAATCCGGGTTCCCTAGGAACCTTGAGGAGGTGTGAGATCTCCAACCCCAAAACCCTAGCTTAGTCCACCCATCTCTACTTCACCACCACCAAACCCTAATTTTTCATCTTCATCCCACGGCCCCTCTCTTCCACATCGAAGCCGGTCACCAGCATCCAGGTTCAGATCAACTATTTCAACTACAGAGCCAGTTCAAAGGAGAGTCGGATCAGTATCAAGATCTCCGGAACTTCTACATCCAACAATCTTCATTAAGTACTCAGGTCAGTGTCTTTCTTTGAGTTTCTGGTTCTTCTTTTTGTTCTTCTTCTTCCAGATCCTGAGTTCGAGAAGAAGGCCAACCTTGCCATAGGACTACAATCCGAGGATCAATTGCGAATATACCCCGTCTCCAAGGATCCTACAATCTGCTCGAGAGTGTCCTTTAATTGAAGCAACGAGAGATATCACAGTCAGGTATAAAACCTTCTCTTCTCTCTTCTTCTGTTTCTTAAAAGAGGAGTAAACCCTAGATCTGGGGGTTTCTCAATCTCCAGCGATCCTACTTCTGAGTTACTCTGATAATCCACTCCTTTTAATTGTGCTTTCTGTCATTTCTTAGTTTCTTTCAACATTAGTTTATCTTTCCTTTGAGTCAAAGCCGACTTCTGAAAATATATAAAAAAAAAATACATTAATTTTAATTTGTTTCCGCATTCCACATTTTCGTTCTGCATCATTTTTGGTATCAGAGCTTTCGTTCTGCATTAGTCAGACCTATATTCATCGTAGAAGACGTGGACGCCATACCTCTGCTCAACCGACCAGGACCAAACTTCGAGATCTTCGATCACAATGGCCTATAGCTCGTTCTTTCACTGATACAAGACTGATCAAGATCGGTTCATCTTCTGATGAGTAAATGGATGAGGATTAGGACTTATTTTGTATTTGTTTTATGTTTTTGATGTACTTCTAGATGTATAGTTTGTTTTATGCTTATATGTACTTTTTATCTTTGTTATGTATCATTTTTCTGTACAAATTCAAAGTTTATATGAAAATACTTGTTGTTTCTCATCTTTATATATTTGATGGAGTGATTGTTAAATCTTGAATTGCTTGTTGTTACTTGTCTATTCAATTTATTGAAAGATTGTGCCCTGAAAGCCAATTGAAATATTGTATTTCGATCCCAAAATCAATGAATTGACATTATTATAATAAAGGCATTATTTTTATCATACGCTGTGTCTTTATGATTATATGATGAACCCCATAGATTAGGGCTATGGTTCTAGGGTTATGATGAGATCATACCAGTGAGACCTAAAGCCTAAAAAACCTAATCTAAAATATTCCTGGTCGATGGGACATTGAGTTGGGGATCAATGTTTCCGGCAAGACCAGCACGTCCTATATATGCTTTGTGATGAGGGTGACTGATCTCACAGTCACTTGTGTTTGATAATAATACTAGGATGTGAGTGTTCATTAGAGAATGAGTTCACTGAAATGATCCAGTTTGAGAATATCTAATGGAACCTTATCTGTTTGTCAATAGATAATTCTCATAGTGGGAGTAGTGCATGTGGTCTTTTGACCTGAGACTACCATGGTTCCTTATATATATGAATCCATACTTTGGTTCGCAATCAATCATTACACTGAGTCATGCACGAGGTGATACTGGGTATGGTGGGTTGTATATGGAGGTTGTGAGTAGGTCAACAAGGAATTGATCAGCCCTAGTAAGAGGGAATTGCATCCAACTAATTTCGATCAAATGATGGATTCAGGAAATCTTTGATCAATGTATGAACATTAGAGTTAATTTATAATGATTCATTAATGAATCATCATTATAAAGATTGAGCTAGGGATGAATATAAAATTGGATTTGACAAGTATCCATATTCATAATCATATTCGGGATGCAAGTTGACCAAAGGACTGAATTGCCCAGTAACTCACCACTGAAGGGTATTTTGGTAATTCTACCAAAATTCCACATCTTCTGGGTAGACATGATACGTTGCTAGACGTCAATCTTGTCTTGTAGGTATATGATTGAATTATGGTAATTCAAATCAATTAATTAGAATTAGATTCTAATTGACCGAGTTGAGCTAGTTTGAGTTGACCTAAATCGGCTTAGTTGAGATCTAACCGAATTAAGTCAAATAGCACTTGGACCTACTGCTGGCTAGGTTTGGAACCCTATGGGTCACACACAAAAGAGAATTGATGAAGGATTTAATTTGGAATTAAATCATGTTTGCAGGATAAACACACTCGCATGTGTTGCAGACCCAATTTCTATTCGAATCAGATTCGAATTTGGTTCTGAATTGGGCTTAATTGGGTTCTAATTGAACCAGATTAAGTTCTAATTTAAATTTTAGGACATTGGGCTAACCCATGGCTGAACCCAAGTGAATCAAGTGCACTGAGACTCTCTCTCCAAGCCGCACACTCCCTTCCTCACCCGCACGCGCCAAGAAGAAGAGTCCACGCGCATGTGGACTCCTCTTCATGCACGTGGGACAGAAATTCCATCAGAGAAAAATCAAGAGAGGTGGCAATTTGGATCCTTGTCTGACGTCCTTGGATCTGGATCTGATTGCTAGAAAAATTAAGGAAAAAGATCCGTCATTTTTCGGTCGCAAGTCCGTCTCCAAAAGATGCGATTCTTCCTGAAGTTTTTTCGAGAGTCCTCCTCGTCGGAAAAACAGAAATTAAATCGGAGAATCATGATTTTTAGTTGAGGGGACGTGTGAGGAATGAGGGATCGTGATTCCTGGGGTTTCAGAGGGTTGCGTTGTTTTGAGAAAACGCCCCTCTGAAATCTATTAAAGGGATTTGGGTTCTTGGGGGTTTTTCATATAATAAAATACAGAGATCATATTCCTCTCCTCCTGTCCAGAATACTCCTTCCCTTTATGCTTGTTGTGCATTGTTTCCCTTACAGAGATAATCTCTATCGAAACTCTGACCCTAAACAAGAATAAGAGGAAGGTCTTGAACGGTAAAGGAAAGAAAAAGGAAGGGTCTGTTCTTCTTCTTTTCTTTCTTGAATTAAGACTTTACTTGTCTTAATTTCTTCTTCCAATTCAATTCAAGAAAAAGAATTCAAGAAAAGGAATTCAAGAAAAGAATTCAAGAAGAGGAAAGAACGAAGAAAAGAAATTTTCAAGAAAGAAAATTTCAGCCTAAAAGTCCAAGAATTGAATTCTTGAAAAAGAATTCAAGAAGAGGAGCCAAGAACAAGAAATTGTAGTCTTCATCTTTTCTGTGTGGATCACCATTGGAGGGTGAACATTTGGGCACCTGGTGGAGATTTAAAGTTTGGATTTTAGCAATACAGGTTAGTACTTTAATATGAGTTTAAATCTTATATATACATGTTATATGTTTTAATTTTTTTAAGGAGATCTTGGGTTAAGGGTTTGGTGAAGATTTCATAAAGATAAAAAATTTTGAAATCTATGTTTCTGCCTTGCCACTGAACCCTACAGTGGTATCAGAAACTCCTTATTAAGCTTAAAATATATATGCTAATTTTTAGATGCATATGTATATAAGTAACATATGATATTGTATATGTTTGATGTAATGTCACCAATTAGGGTTTTCACTCAAACCCTAATTGTTGTAGAGATATGTTTAGACATCTAGTCATCATACTGAAATAAGGTTGCCCTGGCATAATGGAGGATCCATTATGTGGTAAATGGTTGTCCTAGTATGATGACACACTAATCACATATTTGTGTTAATTATGCATATATGTTTGATGCATGCCACTAATTAAGGTTTTCACTTAAACCTTAATTTATATAGAGATATGTTTAGCCTTCTAGTCATCATACTGAAATAAGGTTGCCCTGGCATAATGGTGGATCCATTATGTGGTAAATGGTTGTCCTAGTATGATGGCACACTATGGCACATATTTGCTAGGTTATATAAAGAATGTGCTTTGTTTTAATAAAGCCCTCTTTAAAAATATTAAGTTGTAGTGTCTTATACCAAAAGCAAAAATAATCAATATGATTAGTTTATCATTTGGTGTCTAGGAAAAGTGGTTCATGATCGGTAAAGATGATGTGGTTTTAATTGGTTCCATTGACTGACCTGGCCAATTCTTATTGGTGACTAAAGAAAGCAACGGGGGAACTCCCACCACTCTCCCACTTACCTGGCCGATAAGATTAACTTAATTATTGATTGATATGCTTAGTGTAATATTCACTACATGTAGCCTTCCTTCATGCCAAGTCATTATTATGTTATGATCCATATTAGGTTTGTTGTATACACACAAGGCCTTTTATTGTGACTAACATAATTTTGGCTGGTACATTTGATGTTTATGGCATGATTTGATATAATACTTTGTTGTTTACACACAAGGATATTATAATTAATATCATGACTATATAGCAATGAAGGGTCTAACTTAACTAAAATATTATAGTTTGTTATTTACACACAAGGCTATTAATATTTTAGAGGCCAAGATAAGTTGAGAATTGTATGAGTTACAATTGGAAAGAGTTTTCCTACCTTTGAACTTATATAAGATTTGTTGTGTAAACACAAGGTCTTTTGTAAGGAATTAGGTTCTCAACCCCTCTAAGAGCATCAATTAGGGTTTTCTCGATCATCATATGGAGGGTTATGATGCTTGATAAAATAATGGGAGACATAATTGAGTTAAAGTCCTGATTTAATTATGTTTTGTCAACATTGGTTGTTTGCTTATGTAATATTCTTTGTTAATGTCGATTAAATAGCCTCTTCACTCTCACTCCGTAGCATTCTTGATGCAAATAAATTGACTGGACCAAACTATGTTGATTGGTTGAGAAACCTGAAGATAGTACTCAGCCAAGAAAGAATTTCTTATATTCTTGATACCCCAACCTTGGAACCATTTGGGGAAGATGCCTCGCAAGAGGATAATACCACATATAACTTGTGGCAAAATGACTCACTTACTGTCAAGTGTATAATGCTTGCCTCTATAACAAATGAGTTATAGAGGCAACATGAAAGCATGGACAAAAACTCCATATTACTCAATCTAAAAGAACTTTATGGAGAACATAGTCGAACTGCAAGATATAAAATATCTAAGCAGTTATTCCGTGCAAGGATGACAGAAGGTACATCCGTACAAGACCATGTATTAAAGGTTATTGACCTAATCACCTGATTGGGTCAGTTGGGTTTTGTTATGGATGGGGAGTTGAATCAGGATTTAATCCTGCAGTCACTCCCAGAGTCATTTTCATAGTTTGTTCTTAATTATCATATGAACAAACTTAACACTTCCTTGCCTGAGCTGTTGAATATGTTAAAAACAGCAGAGAGCCATTTAAAGAAAAATAAGGCTCCACTTCTTCTTGTGGATGGTGTAAACAAGAAGAAAATAGGCAAAAAGGATTCCAAGAGGAGGTTGAACCCAAAAGGGGGCATCAAGAAAAAGAAAGGAAAGAAGGCCTCCAGACAAATGACCTGCTTTCATTGTGGCAAGCCGGGTCACTGGAAAAGAAACTGCTAGGTTTATCTTGCAAGTGTGAAGCCTGGTGCTAGTGATGCACCAAAAGGTATGTATGAGATACATACAATTTTGTCATTAGACTCTTCTAATTCAAACTCTTGGGTATTGGATACTGCTTGTGGTCATCATATCTGCAAATCATTGCAGGGACTACAGAACATTAGAGTATTGAAGGAAGGCGACTTCGAGCTCTACGGTGCTGGAGGAGATTCCATCCAAGCAGAAGCTGTAGGGACTTATATATTGAAGCTGTCTTCTGGGAAGATTTTAGAGTTAAAAAATTATTATTTTATGCCTAGAATCATTAGAAACATCATATCTGTACCCTTGTTACTTAAACAAGGATATATTATGAATGTAATGAGCAGTGGCTGCTCAATCAGTTTTTCTAATAAAATAATATTTAATGGCATATTTTGCAATGGTCTCTTAACTCTATCTTCTGATGACAATATACTACATGCTAGTAATAAACGAAAAAGAGATGAAGTAAACAATACTTTACTTTGGCACTGTCATCTTGGACATATTAGTGAGCAAAGGATTAACAAGTTATACAAGGAAAAATTCTTTAATCCTTATGACTATGAATCATTAGGAACTTGTGAATCATGTCTCATGGGTAAAATGACTAAGACTCCATTTAGTGGACATAATGAAAGGACAACTGGGTTATTAGGACTCATACACACTGATGTATGTGGACCTATGACAACTCAAGCCAAGGGTGGATACTCATATTTCATCACATTCATTGATGATCTTTCAAGGTACGGATTTGTGTATCTAATGAAACATAAGTCCGAAGCTTTTGAAAAATTTTTAGAGTATCAAAGTATGGTAGAGAAACAAACGGGGAAAAGTATTAAGATCCTTCGATCAGATAGAGGAGGTGAATACTTATCCACCGATTTTCTTGATCACCTTAAAGAAAAGGGAATCATCTCTGAATGGACTCCTCCTTACACATCACAATTAAATGGTGTTGCTGAAAGGAGAAATCGTACTTTATTAAATATGGTACGGTCCATGATGTGCTTCACAGACTTACCTGTTTCTTTCTATGGATATGCCTTGGAAACAACGGCTAATATTTTAAATAGAGTACCATCCAAATCTGTATCTAGCACTCCATATGAGTTATGGAGTGGAAAGAAACCTAATCTTAAGTATCTTAAGATATGGGGATGTCCAGCCTATGTCAAAAGAAATTTTGGACATAAGATTGATGTTAGAGCAGAAAAGTGTCTATTTGTTGGATATCCTAAAGATAGTATAGGATATCTGTTCTACCACCCTACTGAACAAAAGGTTTTAGTTAGTAGGCATGCCACTTTTATCGAGAAAGAGTTCATCCTACAAAAGGGCAGTGGGAGAAATATTGAACTTGAAGAAGTTTAACAAGTAGATACATCTCAACCAAATCATAACATAGTTAGTGTAGAACCTGAACACACCACTCCTATCCGTAGGTCTGATTGGGTGCGACATGCACCTGAGAGGTATGGGTTCATTATTGAAAATAATGAAGCCCGAATCATTGATAATGATGAGCCTCTAACATATAGGATGCTACCATGAGTAGTGACTCAAACAGATGGCTGGAAGCCATGAGATCCGAAATGGACTCCATGTATGTCAACCAAGTCTGGACTTTGGTTGATGCACCAGAGGGTGTTAACCCGATTGGATGCAAATGGGTCTATAAGAAAAAGACTCGGGCAGATGGCCAAGTTGAAACTTATAAAGCAAGATTAGTGGCTAAGGGTTTCAGACAAAAACAGGGAATAGATTATGATGAAACATTTTCTCCTGTTGCCATGCTCAAATCTATTCAGATCATGCTTGCTATAGCATCATATCATGATTATGAAATCTGGCAGATGGATGTGAAAATCGCATTTCTCAATGGTTTTCTTGAGGAAGAGGTTTATATGTCATAGCCAGAAGGTATTGTCTTGGAGACTAAACCTAATCAGGTATGTAGGCTGAAGAAATCTATTTAAGGATTAAAGCAAGCATCTAGGAGTTGGAACATCCGATTTGATAAGACAGTCAAAGAATTTGACTTTATCAAAAATGAGGATGAACCTTGTGTGTACAAGAAGACTAGTAGGAGTGCCATAGTTTTCTTGGTTCTGTATGTAGATGACATACTCCTCATTGGGAATGATATCCCAATGTTACAATCAGTCAAGGTATGGTTATCTAAACAGTTTTCCATGAAAGACTTGGGAGAAGCATCTTATATACTAGGCATCAAGATCTATAGAGATAGATCTAGGAGGATGCTAGGTTTATCCCAGTCTAGGTACATTAACCAAGTGCTAAAAAGATTTAGCATGGAGGAAAGTAAAAGAGGTTACTTACCTATTGGTCATGGCATACATCTTTCTAAAAAGATGTCTCCTAAGATACCTGAAGAAAGAAATAGAATGAATTCTATACCTTATGCTTCAGCAGTAGGGTCTATTATGTATGCTATGTTATGTACTAGGCCTGATGTGGCATATGCCTTAGGTATAGCCAGCAGGTTTCAGGCAGATCCAGGAGAGGATCATTGGAAGGCTGTGAAAAATATTCTTAAGTACTTAAGAAGAACTAAGGATATTTTTCTAATATACGGAGGATCTGATCTTAAACTAGAAGCTTATTCAGATTCTAGTTTTCTATCAGATCCAGATGACAGCAAATCTATATCTGGGTATGTTTTTACCCTAAATGGAGGAGCTGTAAGCTGGAAGAGTTCTAAACAGCAAACTGTAGCTGACTCAACAACTGAGGCAGAGTACATTGTTGTTACTGAAGCTGCCAAAGAAGCTATCTAGATGAAGAAGTTCATATCAGAGTTGGGCGTAGTTCCTGAGATTGAAGGTCTAGTATCACTTTACTGTGATAATACTAGGGCTATTGCTCAAGCAAAGGAACTAAGAGCTCATCACAAATCAAAGCACATTCTGAGATGCTTCCATCTCATTCGAGAGATTGTCGTAAGACAAGAAGTCTGCATTAAAAGGACAGAAACGAAGAACAACATAGCTGATCCGTTCACTAAGGCTCTATCACAGCGAGAGTTTGATTCCCACCTTGATTGTATGAGGTTAAGATTTAAAGGTGATTGGCTTTAGTGCAAGTGGGAGATTGAATGATTGTCCCCTGAAACCCAACTGAAATATTGTATTTCGATCCCAAAATCAATGAATTGACATTATTATAATAAAGGCATTATTTTCATCATACGCTGTGTCTTTATGATTATATGATGAACCCCATAGATTAGGGCTATGGTTCTAGGGTTATGATGAGATCATACCAGTGAGACCTAAAGCCTTAAAAC
The DNA here is from genome assembly GCA_021397845.1 of Areca catechu. Classification (NCBI taxonomy): domain Eukaryota; kingdom Viridiplantae; phylum Streptophyta; class Magnoliopsida; order Arecales; family Arecaceae; genus Areca; species Areca catechu. Next base: position 140,126,064 of record CM038052.1, on the reverse strand, counting down.
CCTAATCTAAAATATTCCTTGTTGATGGGACATTGAGTTGGGGATCAATGTTTCCGGCAAGACCAGCATATCCTATATATGCTTTGTGATGAGGGTGACTGATCTCACAGTCACTTGTGTTTGACACTAACACTAGGATATGAGTGTTCATTAGATAATGAGTTCACTGAATTGATCCAAATTGAGAATATCTAATGGAACCTTATCGTTTTGTCAATAGATAATTCTCATAGTGGGAGTAGTGCATGTGGTCCTTTGACCTGAGACTACCATGGTACCTTATATATATGAATCCATAGTTTGGTTCGCAATCAATCATGACACTGAGTCATGCACGAGGTGATACTGGGTATGGTGTATTGTATATGGAGGTTGTGAGTAGGTCAACAAGGAATTGATCAGCCCTAGTAAGAGGGAATTGCATCCAGCTAATTTCGATCAAATGATGGATTCAGGAAATCTTTGATCAAAGTATGAACATTAGAGTTAATTTCTAATGATTCATTAATGAATCATCATTATAAAGATTGAGCTAGAAATGAATATGAAATTGGATTTGACAAGTATCCATATTCATAATCATATTCGGGATGCAAGTTGATCAAAGGACTGAATTGCCCGGTAACTCACCACTGAAGGGTATTTTGGTAATTCCATCAAAATTCCACATCTTCCGGGTAGACATGATACATTGCTAGACGTCAATCTTGTCTTGTAGGTATATGATTGAATTATGGTAATTCAAATCAGTTAATTAGAATTAGATTCTAATTGACCGAGTCGAGCTAGTTTGAGTTGACCTAATTCGGCTTAGTTGAGATCTAACCGAATTAAGTCAAATAGCACTCGGACCTACTGCTGGCTAGGTGTGGAACCCTATGGGTCACACACAAAAGAGAATTAATGAAGGATTTAATTTGGAATTAAATCATGTTTGCACGATAAACACACTAGCTTGTGTTGCAGACCCAATTTCTGTTCGAATCGGATTCGAATTTGGTTCTGAATTGGGCTTAATTGGGTTCTAATTGAACCAGATTAAGGTCTAATTTAAATTTTAGGACATTGGGCTAACCCATGGCTGAACCCAAGTGAATCAAGTGCACTGAGACTCTCTCTCCTAGCCGCCCACTCCCTTCCTCACCCGCGCATGCCAAGAAGAAGAGTCCACGCGCGTGTGGACTCCTCTTCACACGCGTGGGAAGGAAATTCCATCGGAGAAAAATCAAGACAGGGGGCGATTTTAGCAATACAGGTTAGTACTTTAATATGAGTTTAAATCTTATATATACATGTTATATGTTTTAATTCTTTTAAGGAGATCTTGGGTTAAGGGTTTGGTGAACATTTCATAAAGATAAAAATTTAGAAATCTATGTTTCTACCTTGCCACCGAACCCTACATTTATTTATTTCCCTACCTTTTTAATGATAACAAAAAGGGGGAGTAATTTAGTGAGATTTAATTATAAATATGTTTACTTCTCAAAACTAAAGAGGGAGTAACTTTTAATTTTGCGTATTTTTTTTAAAAAACCTGAAAATCATTTACAAAATTCCTTAAGAAAAGGGGAGTTTTACTTTACACTCAAATTCAAAATGAGTTTAATTCTTGATACCCCTCTTTCAATCTTTTGAAAAGATTCTTACAAATGTTGTTATGAATCATTGATTCAGGGGGAGCCATGTTATTTGCTAGAATTTTTATCATAGAGTATCATGATACATGTTCTCAATGCATTTAAATAAATATCAAGCTCAAAGTCTGACAAAGTTCTGATACTCTCTATCATTGTAACAAGCTCAAATACTATTACTTGCATTTTGGATTATCATATATTTAGTGCAAGTAATGTTGATTTACTAAATGCTTTCAATATTGTGCACCTTGTTAAATTTTCTTGAAGCTTTACTTGTAGAGCAATTTATACTTAAGGGTTTTGTCATCATCAAAAAGGAAAAGATTTTTGACTCCACTAATTGATTTTGATGATAAGCAAAACAGTTAAGTATAAATTGAAGACTAATGATTTGCTTTAAGTGTGTTTTCATTGAAAAGATGCTCACAAAGTTTGATGAAGCCCAATTATGTTAAAGAACCAAGTTTGAATGATATGATTGCACAAAACAAGACTTGGACACTCAAGAGATGGTTGAATGGATGTGAAAGCCAAATGGAAACTTGTTCCAGCTCAAAATCAGCATCTTCTGTGATTTTTTAGAGATGTGTCGACTCAAGGAGTCGACACATGACATGAAGTGTCGACACATGAAGATGAGGTGTCGACTAAGACCGGTACGCTACAAAGTTTCAAATGGCATAGATCAAGTGTCAACATTGGATCTTATGTGTTGACTCAAATTATCAACACATGGATCAACACATTGCCTGAGACTTTCATGCCACAGCACTTGCAGAAGGTGAAGGAACAGTTGAAGTATCGATACATGGATGCAAGGTGTCGACTCGACTGAGAATGTGTCGACTCAAGGTGTCGACTCAACTGAGAATGTGTCGACTCAACTGAGATTTCCAGAGAATCTGAATGGACCATTTTGAACTATGTGTCAACTCAAGAAGAATATGTGTCAACCTTATGTGTCGACTCAATTGAGGAAGTATCGACACATAGAGTTCTAGCAACAGTAACAGCTAGTTTTTTCAAATACAGAACTCATCCCAAATGCCCCCAATGGCTAGTTTTTCAAGTGTGATGGCTAGATTTCAGTTTTAAGGGGGTATTTATATGGTTCAAGTCAAATCAAAATACAAGAATATTGAATACCATTAAGAGTTTGAAGAGAAAAGAAGAGAGAAGAGCAATAACTCCTATTCATCAAAGTTTCAACCACTCTCAAGCTAAAAGAAGCCTCCAAGCATTCAAAGCCATCAAGAGCATTGAAGATCATTCATACTTGGACATTCAAAAGGCTTCAACAAGAGCAAAGCAGCTCTACATCGAGCTACATCGACTTCTTTGCTTTTCTTTTGAAAGCTTACATTGGTTCTTTGTTTCTAAACTTCATATCTTGTAAGAGTTCTTCATTAGCCTATTGGAAAACCAATGAAGGTTATTTGTAAGCCTTGGAAAACTAATTTGATTGGTGGTTAGCCCATAAAACAACTAAGGTTCTTGGTTAGCCTAGAAAACTATTGGAGGTTATTGGTTAGCCTTATGAAAACTAATTAGGTTCTTGGTTAGCCCGTAAAACCAAGTGAGGTTTGACTTGTGAAACTTGTAAAAACAAGTCAGATTTTGATTAGTGAGCCCAAAAAACTAATCGGCTAAAATCTTGAGACTATAGTGAATTTCCAAGGGGATCTTCGGGAGTGGATTTAGGTGCATTGTTGGCACCGAACCACTATAGCTTGTAGTGTTTGTGATTGCATGATCTCTCCCTCCTTGCTCTTTATATTTTTGCTCATTTCTTTTAATTTCTGCTGCATTATTACTTTAGATCATTGCATTCAAAACATAGTACCTTGTTCAATTGAATTACATATCTTGTTTTGTAAAGTTTGTAGCTTGTGATATTAATCTTAACTTTAAATTTTTAGAGACCCAATTCACCCCCCCTCTTGGGTTGCTTACTGGGCAACAGTGTCATCTAGCCCACTATGGCAAATTAGGTCTAATTAATTTTAATTAGGCTTGGGTCAGTATGATAATGATGGTTTTGGGTTCAGGACAGGTGATGAAATCCTACCCTGATGTTAGATAGCAATTGTCCTTAAGATTAGGTTAATCAAAGGATGCACATACAATGAGTCCTAATGCAACTAATAACAATCAGAAAAGTAAAAATATTTTATGTCTATTTTATGAGGTGAAAAATTAGGTTTAGGTTGATTAGGTTAGAAAACAAATTGGACTTAGGATTGGGGTGTGTGGAAGTTGGTTAGGTTTGGTTGAGTCAAGTGTGCAGAGTTCACAAAATTCTAAGATTTAAGGTTCAGATTAATGCATTGTATGACATGGATTCTGAAGCAAAAAAAAAACCAAAAAATTCTAGAGCAGGGAATGGATAGTGGAGATGATCTCTACCAAATTTTGTGTAAAAATAAAATCATATATTGATGCAAATCCTAGGGATTTCGGACTGTTGCAAAACTATTAGTATTTCAGTTAGGGTTTCTAATATGCTAAATTTTAAGACATTTAATTATATATAAAATTAATTAAAAAATGGGATAAAATAGAGGACAAGGTAAAGAACACATCATAAAAATTCTATAAAAAAATAAAACTCCTAGGTGGTCAAAATCAGAAGAAAAATTGATTTCTAATGCAGCTAGCAAGATGTAGAAATTAGGGTTTGTGATCCTAACGCAAATTAATGCTATCCTAAAATCACTCTGATACCAAACTGACGTGGGATTCTCTAAGGTTACTAAACATTTAAGATAAATAGTAAACTAATTTTTTTAGAATTTCTTGTAATTTTAATTTTTAGGCTAAATTCCTAAAATCAAGTAAAGACTAGCAGGATGAATAGAAATACAAAGAATCATCATAATCGCAGGCATGTTCATGTAAAATAATAAAAAGTCAGGATCTGAGAATTGATAAATTGCTGGCATAAGATAGCTAACCTTCAATCAAAATAGAAATTAAGAGTGGGAAGGTTTGTACCAGGCAGAGATTGAAGAACTTGCTGATGAAGGGGTCACACAGCTCTCAGATTGATGCTTGGAAGATGAAGCCTTTGGTTCCCAAATTTGAAGGTGATCTGGACCCAGTCTGAAGGAAAGGAAACCCTCCTCTGGGGAGAAAAAATATCTCAGGGATCCTGCAAGCATCAAGGTTAGGCATGAAATAAAGAAACAGAGAGAAAATATTAAGATGAAATAAGAAGGAAAGAAATTAGGGCAAGAACGGCTGGCGGCATGGAGAAGGGAGGCTCCTGCTTTCAAGGATGGCTTCAGGGCTCCTTCCCAATGCCAAGGCTGAAGTCAAGAGGCATGGTTGGAGGCATGGGCATTGAGGAATTGCAAGGATAGTGGTTGGCCAACACAAGAACACAAACCAAAGAAACCAAACACAAGACAGCAATCTTAAAACAATTCAGTAGAATAATATTTCATAAGAGTAGATTGAATACAAAAGGAGGAGGGGTGGGGTATTTGTATAGTTTCTATGCCCTCTCCATATTAGGACTTCAGGCCTCTCCTAGTTAGGATAGGTTTACAAGGTTTGAGTGGGAGAAGGACTACAATATTAACATGGAACTAGGAGTACATATTTGAATGAAAGAAAAACTTGTTTTCCTACTTCCACTTGGATTCTCCCTCCTTCCTTGGACCGGTCAAAGCCACTTGGATTGGGCTAGGACACCTCTTGGACTTAGCTTGGGAGTGTGGGCTTCAAAGGGCAGCAAGGTGTCCGTCTCCTTGGGTTTGGAGCTTGGACTTTGGGTTCTGGTAGCTTGGGTGCCTCTCATATGGCATATTCCTGGAATCTTGGTTCTGAGGTGCATGGGCCTTGCTCTTGGGCTTGGATTTTCTTGGACTAAGATGCTAGTATATCCCTAGAATCAAGGTGCACCCAGGGTTGAGAATATTCTAAGGCATCTAGAAGCAATCTGGCATCTAGGAGGAATCAAGGCATTTGGAGAGCATTTGGAGGGTATCTAGGATTCTTGGGTGTCAAACAAGATCCCATAAGCTGACGTAAATGCCTCTGGTCCTGGGTGAGGCTTGGTAGAACTCCAAAATAGGGTAGCCTCCTCTCTTGTTCAAAAATTGGACTCTCACTGGACTAATACTCAAGTACAGGACTCAATGATTGACTAGGATTGAGACAAATCAACTAGTCTCAACTTATTACAAAACTCAATCTTATTTGCTCCCAAAATTGTGAAACATGAATAAGGTCCTAAAACCTTAATCAGTAAACCATATGGGATCCAATAATTTATGTCTAATCCTAGTGTCACCACCATCCAATCTTTCTTCTGGAAATCCATAATCTATAGATACGGCTTCTCGCACACACTCATCACTGACAAGGAGAAGCAGTTCGACAATCGGGCCTTCAAAAAATTTTGCTCCGATCTTGGCATCCACCACTACTTTACCTCGGTGGCTCATCTTCAAATGAATGGAGAGGCTAAATTGACTAACCGCACCATCCTGCAAGAGCTTCGCATAAGGTTGGACAAAGATAAGGGCCGATTGGTGAATGAGCTACCCCGCGTGCTGTGGGCCTACCACACCACTCCCCTTACGGACACTAGGGAGATTCCCTTCAACCTCATCTTCGAGACTGAAGCAGTAATCCCGATGGAACTCGGCCTGCCCATGCTCCGTATAAAGTAATACAACGAAGTCGAAAATTTGGCACATCTCCTCCTCAACCACGATTTGCTAGATAAGAGAACGGATAAAGCCCAACTCCGAATTGCAGCATACCAGCAGGCGACCTCATGCTCAAGCAAGCGGAAGCATCCCAATCGGGGGAGTGTGGGAAACTCTCCCTTTTGACCACTTGAATGATTTTGATGAAAACAAAACATTGGAGCTTGCATTTATCTTACCAACAACTTTTCAAGTGCATTACAAGTTTTTGTAGGATGATTTTAATGCTCAATTGGAACTCCTACAACCCTGTTATATGTCATGTGTAGTGTTGTAAAAGTTTCATGTAGATAAGAACCCAAAGAAAAATTGATGTAATATTTATGAAAATGGGTTGCTTTTGTGTGTTTTTCAAGCTTAAAATTCTTTAGAAACTATTGTTAGTTGAGTTGGGAAGAGTCATAAGTGATTAAGAGTCGCTAGATGATTTCTAGAGAAGAGTAGAAGTTTTTATTAAAATTTCACTCGAGTCGACTTGCGTAAAGGGAGCCAACTCTAGTCCGTGGCATGGTAGAAGGATTTTGCCATGTAGAGATCCGAGCCAACTTGAAGGAACCCAAGCTGACTCATCCAGGCTTCATTTCTTGAATCAGACAGTTGAGCTGACTCGAAGGCAATCGGAGCTGATGCATCCATTCAGTCAGGCATCCAAGTCGACCCTTCAGTAATCTAAGCCAACTCCTCCATAGTCCAGAGAAAATCAGTTCTGAAAGAATATCCAGGAGAATCGACTCTACCAAGTTGAGCCGACTCCTTCAGAGTACAACTTTGAAGACCCGATGATCTGAGCTGACTTGATTGTGGCGAGCTGACTTGACCAGAGTAAAGAGTCAACTCTCTAAGGATCCGAGCAGACTCGAAGCATCTGAGCCGACTTGAACGTCGATTCCAGGCAAGTAATGGTTAGTTCTAGAACTTCATTTTTGAATTTAAAAAGTGCTCCAATGGTCAAATGTCAAGTCCTAATGGTCTACAATGACTATATCCACCTAAGAAAAGTACAAGACTCTATAAATGAGGGATTTGGACAACCTTTGAATAAGCTAATACATGATTGAACATTAAACGATCTTGTGAGTAAGAGAGTACGAAAGAAGAACATTCAAGTCAGACTTCAAGTCTTCACCAACTCTAATTAGAAGCTTGAGGTACTTATTGAGGAAGAAGAAGAAGCCATTGAAGTGCATTAAAGGGCATTTAAGAAGGCTTCTATTGAGCTGCAACTGCAACCATCAAACAACTAGACTTTGTCATTAGTTGCTTACTTTTTTTTAACTCATTTATGAGTTGTTAGGTTCTTGGTGAGCCTGATTAAAAACCAATTGTGTGTTGTTAGTGATCCTGTTTTAAAACTAACATTGTAAGGGATTTTGGTGAGCCTAGTTGAAAATCCAAGTTGGGTTTTGGATTGTGAGCCCGATAGAACAATCTAACTGTATTTCGGTGGTGAATATAGTGGAAATCGTAAGTGGCATCTTGGATAGTGGTCGTAGAAGCGAGGTTGCTTCGAACCTCTATAAAATTACTGTGTTTATGATTGTACCTTTTCTTCTTTACTTGCTTCTGCTTTAAATTTCTGAATCACATCACCTACCACACAAGAAAATTTAAAAGAGCAAATATCTATTCAAATTTTTTAAATTCCTAATTCACCCCCTCTTCGGAAAGCCACCAAGGCAACACTCCCCGAATTGGGAGGGTCCTTACCAGGTGATCGAAGCCTTACCGGGCAGGGCCAACTACCTCACTAGGCATGACAGCATTCCGCTTGACGCAAACTTGGAATGCCAGAAACATAAGGATATACGACCAATAATGTAAGTCTCTTCCACAACAAATTCAAGTTCCTTTTTTGGTGCAATCTTATTTTTCACCTGTGTAGGATGTCAACTACCCTACTTCAAGCCAGGAGACTTCCAAAGCTGGGAGCATAGCGCCCTGCACAAAAGTCGGGAGCATAGCACCCTGCACAAAAGCTAGGAGCCACAGTGCCCTGCACCAAAGCCGGGAGCCACAGTGTCCCGCACCAAAGCTGGGAGCCACAGTGCCCAGCACCAAAGCCAAGGGCAACAGCGCCCTGCACTAAAGCTGAGAAACTCCTGAAGCCCTACACTAAAGCCTGGAAAGTTCGATGCCTCGCACCAAAGCCGGGAAACTCTTGAAGCCCCACACCAAAGTCAGGAGCCATAGCACCCCGCAATAAAGTCAGGAAACTCCTAAAGCCCCGCACTAATGTCGGGAACCATAGATGCCCTGCACAAAAGCCGAGAAACGCTTGAAGCCCCACATCAAAGCTGGGAGCCACAAAGCCCCGCACCAAAGCTAGGAGCGATAGACCCCGCACTCAAGCCGGAAGCCACAACGCCCCACACTCAAGCTCGAAGCCACAGCACCAAAGCTTGGAGACTCCTGGAGATTGACACTCAAGCCTGAGGCCGTAGCACCAAAGTCTGGAGACTCCTGGAGCCCGGCACTCATTACCAGGGCCACAACACCAAAGCTTGGAGACACTTAGAGCCTGGCACTCAAGCCCGGGGCTGTAGAACCAAAGTTTGGATACTCCTGGAGCCAGTACTCAAGCTCGAGACCATAGAACCAATGTATGGAGACTCCTGGAGGCTGGCACTCACGCCTGAGGCTACAGCACCAAAGTCAGGAGACTCCTGGAGCCCAGCACTTAGCCCGGAGCAATAGCACCAATGTTTGGAGACACTTGGAGCCCAACACACAAGCCCGGAGCCGCAGCACAAAAGCTTGGAAAGCCTTAGAGGTGACGCTTCAAGCTCGGAAACTCATGAAGTTCGGCACACAAAGACAAGCAATTTCATCGCCCAGCTCACAGTCCAGGGATGTTACATGGGAACTCCAAGCAAGCCCCACCATCTTCCGCCTGGCCCACAGACAGACAACAAAAAGAAAAAAAAAAGAGAATGAAGTAGAATGATAGCCAAGGGATTTCATTAATATGAAAACTTCTTATACATCCCTTGTGAGATGCCCCTAACAAACTGAGGGCCCTCCTTGACTTATAAATATAAAAAGGAAAGGAAGATATAAACATTAGCCAACAGTCAGCTCCTTTCCAAACCAATGGGCAGCCCCCACATCCAACGAGGAGCTCGGGGAGGCCTCGGGTTTCACCTCAGCCTCAGCCTCCTCTGACTCCAACTCCTCCTCGAAGCCAGGCTCATCATACTGCCCAGGAAATGGAATGGAAGGCTTGATGTTGTCATGCACCTTCAGCTCATCGAAGTGAATGGCCTTGCTCTTGGAGTCCTTAAAGCATTGATGGAAAAAGTCCAAGATAGCCTCGATGACCTCGTCATTAAAATCCTGGAATACCATGAACTTGGGGATGGCCTCCGCTACCTCCTTCTTGGCCATCTCCACCCATACAGCAACAGCCGCTGCCCACTCAACCACCTTCACGGCCCGAGCCTTCTCCTCCTCTAGTTGAGTCTGGAGGGTATGCTCCCTCCTTTCAAGATGGGCCATCTCCTTGGTCCAAAAGGAGTCAGCGTCGCCCTCCCAGACCTTCACACTGGGCTCCCCATCGGGCGCCTTGACAACAGCCCTCTTTCAGGACATCTCTCGAAGGTCTTTGAGGTTGAACTTCATCAATACAATATGAAGAAGAAAGAAGGAAGGGAGTCTAGCTTTTCAAGGCTTTTCCCAAGAGGAAGGGGGAGAATTGCTCTAGAGCAAAAGTTTTATTTTTCTACCACTTCATGCCTATTTAACGGCCTGCAGCCTTGTCGCTTCATGCCTATAGTAGATGTGTGACTTGTCTCATGCCAAGCCAACCAAGAGATTTCATGTATCAGAGCGATGCTTCGAACTTGGAGCAGTTACCATGAAGCCGATGCGGCATTAATAACCATCTTTGTGGAGAGAAGATGTGGCGACATCTAAATGGAGCTGAAGCACGATCGCCTGAACACCAGCACACCTGGCATTAGAAATGGATGGGGTGCACCCCCTCCATGCTACCAAAATCATTACTCCCTTCGCCCCGAGCGAATGCTTCATTTTTCGGGCTTAGCAGTGGGGGGAAACTAATATGGTGACATCCACTGACGTGGAGTCTATGGGCTAATGTGGTGACATTCGCTAACGTGGAGCCTACGGTGAGCCATGATGGCAAAGGACCTGCCACCTGGGCAAGGCTACATGATGAAGGACTGAGGCAGACTGGCCAGTCGAGGTCAGATCCCAACCGAGGTAGGGCTCATTGGACAGGCCCCCTGTATAAGGTCAGCTCCCGGTCGAGTTCGACTCCATCCCTCCAAGGAGAGCCCCCCGACTAAGGACAACTCCCGATCGCGGTTGAGCTCAAGCTTCCAGAATGGACCACCCTGCTGAGGTTAGCTCCCAGTCGAGGCAGGGCTCATCGGGGGGGCCCCCCATCTGAAGTTAGCTCATGATTGAGGTCGAGTCCACCCCTCCGATGCATACCATCCTACCAACCGAAGCATTGATTCCCACCGAAGGCGTAAAGAGGCCGGAATTCAAAATGAAGACAAGGGAGTACCTAATCATGCAGAGCCTCCGAGAGGTGGTGCATGCCCTACCAGGGCGCAGGCCCTCTACGGGGTGCCGTGGACACGATCTGCATGATCTGGATGACCCCAGACTCTCCAGCCTTGCAGTGTGTTGACATGTCGATGACCGCATGACTGGGAGACTGCGACTTCCATAACAGGGTGCCTGGACCCTATGCCTTTGACCCTAAGACCTGCGGCACCTTGGCAGCATCCTTCGAAATTGCAACATCATGTTATGGCTCGAGTCTCAGGTATAGAACTGGCCCGGTAGATAGGTGACAGTAGGTAATGGAAAGCCTCTTTCGAAGGAGGGAACCTGGAAGCTAACAAAGGCCACTCACCTATAAAAGACTCGTATGAAAACGTAGGTAGAGGTAAGCAAGCAAGAAAGAAACAACAGAGACTCTTTCTTTTGAGCATTACCTTTTCTCTTATCACCCTCTCGATGTGGATAGTCCCCCAAGCTCTCCACTATAGTGATTTATGTTCCCCTCGATCGTCCAACTGACTTGATCGTCGAAATGTCTTCATTAGAATCCCCGGCCTAAGGCTTTCCTCTATCTTAAAGGACCCTTGAAGTGAGCGAGCAAGCCGATCACGAGGCGGAGAGCCAAGCACCTGGCAAGAACTCGAAACATCAGAGCTACGGGCCATGATGATCCTAGTGGCAACAGTACTAATGGTTGTTCTTTTTGGATCATAAACCTTTCTAGAATTATTTAACTTTCTTAGGTCACACTGATATGCTTTATGCCCAAATTTTTTACAACTAAAGCATGTAACATTAGATGATGCAGGAACAAAGAAATTCTTAAAAAAAATTATTTCTTTTGCTGCTTTTAACCAAGTCTTGCTTTATCAAATATAGCTCTTTTATTATTCAATAATAAATTTAACTTTTTAGAACTGAATATAAATTTTTCAAAAAAAGGTTTAACTTTGCCAAGCTCTTCTTTGAATTTCTTATTTTCTATCTCAAGGTCTTTATTTTTTTTTTAAAGCTCATTATTTGTAACAACAGCCTTGGATCTTTTCAAAACTTCTATTTTCGTAGATAAAGCATCCTTTTGTTTTTCTAAAACATCAATCATAGTTTTTAAATCATTATTTTTATTTGCAAGATTGGTGCTTTCAAGAGAACATGCATTAGCATGCCTCTTCAACTTTTTATTCTCAGTTTTTAGCAATTTGTATTCATGCATGAGTTCATCAAAAGCATCTCTAAGTTCATCAAATGTAAAATCAAGTTCACGTTCAGATTGTACCTCATCTTCTTGAGCCATGAGGCAAAGATTGGCTACTTATTGTTGTTCTTTTTCTGAACTGGAGTTCTCACTGTTACTCCTTGTTGCCATCATTGCTTTCCTTTTAAACTTCTTCTTAAACTTCTTTAGGAGAGGACAATCAACCTTGAAGTTTCTAGGCTTCTTGCACTCGAAGCAAATTGATTGATCCTTTTTCTTCTCTTTTTCTTTTTCTTTTCCTTTTTTCTTACTAGGTTGAGGCTTCTTTTTGTAAGGAAATTACTTTTTTCTCACGAATCTTCTGAATTTTCTTGCAATAAGTGCTTCTTCATCCTCATTGTTACAAGGTCAGCATTATACATTATTTTCCTAAGACTTCTCATACCATTTATAATATTAGTAAATCTAGTATACATATCAGTAATAGATTCATTTAGTTCCATTCTAAACATTTCACTTGTATGTACAAGCATATTCGCTTTAGTATTTTTCACTTGATTGGTACCCTCATTAGTAACCTCAAGTGTATTCCATATTTTTTTCATAGATTTACATGTGGATATCCTATAAAATTTACTAGATCCAATGCATAATAGAGCAAGTTCATAGCCTTAGCATTAAGCTCAGATTGCTTAATATCATTTTCATCCCAATCCTCTATAAGTTTTGGAATGGAAACTCTATTAATCTCAATTGAAGGAATTTGAGGTCCTTTAACAATAACTTTCCATAAATTATAATCAATAGAATGCATATAAATTTGTATGCAAGTTTTCCAATACGTGTAATTTGTGCCATTAAAATAAGGTTGTCTATTTGAGGCTTGACCCATAATAACACTAGAACCTAAAGGGGCTGCCATAGATCTTTAACTCAAGATGGTTGACCTAAAAGCTGAGTACTTGGCTCTGATACCACTTGTTTCCCGGCGAAGCAACCCAAGAGGGCGGTGAATTAGATTCTTAAAACTTGTTGCAAGTATGTGCCCATTTAAAATAATGAAGGTGCTAGTGATTTCAAGTGTTTGTGTGCTTAATAATTAAAATGTAGCAGAAATAATAAGTAAATGCAAGAAGAAAAAAGCAATCACAAACACACAAAGATTTATAGTGGTTTGGTGCACACCAAAGCACCTACATCTACTCTCAATGTCTACCTAGGAATTTTTCTATAATCCTTACTTGATTACAATCGATTAATTTTTTGGGCTCACTAGTCACAATACTTTGGTTTTCACAAGGCTAACCAAAAACTATTGATTTTCACAAGGCTCACAAAAAATCTCTTGGTTTTTCCAAGATAATCAAAAACCTAGTTAATTTTCACATGGCTCACCAACAACCTATGTTGGTTTTTGAAACAAGGCTCACAAACAATTTAAGCACTAGTTTCAAATTACTTGAAACTAGGAACAATAATAAATTCAAGTTTAAAGGATGAATACAATAAGCTTTCAAAATATAAGCAAATATGTCTTTGAAGCTCTTTAATTACTATTAAGAAAGCTTGTCTTCAAGTTGTTGAAGCCTTAATGGATGCTTGATGGATAGACTTAAATGCTTCTTGAATATTCTTGAATGCTTGATGGCTCAACTTTTCTTAAAAGTAATGAACTCTTGATGAATTCCTTTTAGTTCTTCATTAGTTTCTTCCCTCTTGAGTTTGGTCCACTTTAAATACCTTTCCAAGTCTTAATTGATTGTTTTTGACCATTAGAGAGGTGAAAATAGTCATTAAAGACAAAAAGGAACATTTCTGTGCTTCAAAAACCTAATAATTATTGTTCATCCAAACCTGCAGGTGTCGACACTTCAGGTCATGAGTCGACACTTGAGTCGATAGTAGGTCAAAAATGCTTTCTGAAGCTCTTTGGAACGTACTAGTGCATTGACACTTTCTCTGGTGAGTCGATACTTGAGTCAACACTTCTTCTTCATGAGTCGACACTTGAAGAAAGACTTGAATTCAGCATGTTCTATATCATTTCTGGTTTCAGGCCTTGAGTCGACACTTGAGTTGACACATGAGTTGACACTTGTGCTTCATAAGTCCACACTTCATGCGTGCCATCTAAAACTTTTTCTATGTATCAGCTCAAGCTTCTGTGAGTCAACATCTTGAGTTGACACTTCAGTTCCATGAGTTGACACTTGGTTGAAACTTTTTTGAAACTCTACTGAAACTTTTTCAACTTCAAGATTTGAGTTCTTTAAGGTTATTCTTACATATCAAGGTCCATTTAACTTGAAATTCAATCAATTTAACTGGCTTCTTCAATAAGATAACAAGCTTTGAACTTTTAATACAAAATAGCTTTGATGTGTATCTTATTCTGGTAAACATACTTTTAATGCATAATTAATACTAAATTATACTTATGTATTTTGTTATTCATCAAAATCAAGATAGGAGTCAACAGTTATGTCTCAGTGGTTAGACCTGAGTCATTAGGCTAGTTTAATCAAATTTGATGAACCAATGGTATCTAAGAAAAATTTAGTATTTGATCATGGTTATTAATTAGGGCTACCTCTTACCTGTACAACTTATTTAGTGTCTAGCAAAAGTAGTTAATGACAGAACCCTCCCATTGATCTCACCTACCTGGCCAATATGGTCAATTAGTTTTTGATTATATAGCTTATTGATTCAAGTTAACCAATGACAATAAGGATGATCGGCTTGTCTAAGCTATATGCCCTTTAAACAATTATGTCTTCAACCCTCTTCATAAACTTCTTGAAGTCAATAAGGGAATTGGTCCATGTCTTCACATTTTAAACCATTAATAAAAATTTCTAAATTATTAGATCTCTAAAATTGATAAAGTTATGGAGAAAACCAAGTCATAGCCTCCATTTAAGAGGATGGTAATGGGTTCAATAGTTAAGATGATCATTGAGGTTCAAAGACCCAGTGCTCAATTGGCTATTGAAATAATCATTCATATCATGATGGTTTAGTGCAACTTTCTTAATAGTTGTTAAGTGAGCTAGCCAAGTTGAGCTTGACCATTCATGGATTAGAAGCACTACGTATGGTCATGTTAAGGGGTAGGACCTAACTAGAATTTTTAGTGAAGATCCGAAGATCTGCTGGAGGGGTGCCTGGGGCAAAATAATTATTAAAAATTGTTTACAGAAATAATTGGTTAAGAACCTACCTATAGGTGGGCATGGGTAGGCTAGTTAAAGTCAGGCTCATGTATTATCTATGAGATTCTTGTTCTCATTAAGGAATTAATATAATTCCTTGAATTGGAGATAGAGGCCACCAATTTGAACAAAATTATGGGAGGACCTTTAGACTAAAGTTCAAGTCATTAGAATTAAATGATTCATGTACTAATAGGTCTTGTTCTCTTTTTATTTTAGTTAAAAATAGCCAATACATTTTCACTCCTTTCATTATTGGACAATGAAAGGCTGATATGATCTAATTTTGATAATTGGCATTAAAAGCTAAAAGTAGTCCTAGAGCATTAACTGATCTTACATGTATTGATAGATCAGGCTCCTGAGGAGCCTGCTCCTAATATTCGAGTTCTAGTCCAAAATACTTACCAAAAGTGCCTCAATGACTGAACTATGGTTTATGCGTTATGCAAGTATTCATGAATGATGAACAAAGTCACAAATTTGAGGATGCTCAACTATAAGATATTCTTTAAGTATTGAAAAAATCCTTTGACAATCCTGATGATATTGAAAGTATCATTTGACAATCCCGATGATATTGAAAGGTACAAAACATCTTATGCCATCTTTAATGCTAGGATAAGGGAAGGGGCATCAATCATTGATCATTTATGACCAAACTGATTGAGTAACTAAACAAACTTGGGTTTTTCCTACATGAATAGTTGGGATAGGATGCGATTATGAATTCTTGTCAAAGTCTTGCCTTAACTTTATTATAGAATGACTATGCCTACAGTCAACTACTATAGTTTACTGGGGTTGCTACGACTTATAAAAAAAATCATTAGCTCTACAAGGGACTAGTGAATGTTGTAGTGTTGGGAATTGTGTCCCAAAGCCAATCGCTTGGGTTGTGGGCGGTTGTGCTAAAGTATTGTATTCTTTTTATGAATTAATAAAATATTATTTATGGCAGCTCATCACATACTAAATTTTCCTGAAATGAACTCTTTCCATGTGATGAAGTCCTTAGGACTACAATGAATTCGATATAGAGAGGATGTATCGAATGGTCCTTAAAACCTGTTCACAACCAAAGTATATATTGTACTGGACGGCAATATATCAAGTATAGGTTGTTGTAGTTCACATCGTTTGGTTGTCCTCTTGACCAAATGAGTGTGGTGACACTGATGTGATCTGTAAATGGGATATGTGATATCTTATTGAACGTGACTCCATGCAGCCCCTTTCTGCCAAAGGAAAACTCACGATTGGATATGGGTATATGTGTCCCTCTGACCTGAGGTCATCACTGTAGCTTGCAAGCAACTCCCTGTGCTTTGGTGCTGGACTACTCGAATTTTTAATCCAGTGATGGAAGGTTTCAGGGTACAGGTAAGTACTTGTGGAGCAGTGATGGACCAAGATGGAATTGACCTGTCCAAACAGTTTGGATTGAATGTCTCGCAGTATCTCAATTTAGCAAATCCTCGACAGGGGTAGCCCTAGTGAAAGATTACTGGGCTTGCGAGGTTGAGACACGTAGTGGACTGACTCTGTCTGGGTTGGCAGTACAATCTCAGTCATCCTGAGCATTAGAGGTCAAAGGGATGAATTATACGGTAACCATATGCCAGAGGTTCGATAGTTTGCTCCCGCATCTTCGACCTATCGGGACGCCGAGACCCATTGCTAGATGGTTTCCTGTGCTGGTACTAGAATTGTTCTAGTGCTACCGTTTAGGTTCAAACCTATGAGGTCACACGCCACAGAGGATAACTCTCTTATTCAGATACCGATTATAATTAGGAATCGTCTCGATTTTATGGTCACGGTATTTTTTGAGCACTCTTTTCCCCATTTTGCCCTTGTCTATGTCAACCGAAAATTGTTCTGGGCTGACCAGGACTGCGCCATGATTTTTCTGAATCAGTTTTGAACTGATTCAGAGTTCGTTTCGGCCTCTAATTGTTTGTGAACCAATTGAACTAATTTTTCCCTTGAACCAAAATTTTGAACCGGTTCAATTAGATTGAACCAATTGGTTTAAATGGGAATGGACCGGATTTGTTTGAACCGGTGATTTATTCTCCCATGTGACCGTTTACGCGGTATTTTATCGTTGGATTGTTTTCTTAACTCTGGGAGAAACCCAAAGGCCAAAACGACCGAAGCCCATTCGTCCGAACGTTGCTGGCGTCTCTTCCTCTCCTTCACCCGCTGGCTTTAACATTGTTTTATGGGTGATTGGCAACTGCAGCCACTTGGCTTTCCCAGCCTCTCCAACTCCCTCTCCCGGTTGCCTATTTATTCCCTGCTAGTCCCTTGTTTCAGTAAGGAGCTGTTGCATCGTGTGAAGAGAGAAAACACCAAGATTGTTCTTCCCTTTGAGAGGCTGAAAGCTTGATCCTTTACCTTCTATTGAGAGCTGGTTTTAGGAGAGTGTGAGGGAGAGAAACAAGGCCTTAATCCCTCTCTTTTGAAGTGCTCAAATCTGCTCTTCAGCAAAGAGAAGTTGCTGCAACTTACCTATGACCGTGTCCTCTTCTAGCATCTAGCACCGCTCGTGAGGGAGGTTCAGGGATCCCCCGGCATGTTTGCCCTCTAGAGGGAGTTCCTTTGAACTCCTCAGAGCAACTAGATCGGACTTCCTTTGCTGTTTCAAATCCAAAAGTCCTGTTTTTATTTTCTGCAATGCAGATTTCCAGTAGCTCTTGGACGGATCGTTTGCTGTTGAAGATCGAAGAACATCTAATCCCCAACTACTGTTCCGATTTGGGAGGAAAAGGAGGTCTAGACGTCACCTTTGATTGCTGTTTTGAAGAGCAAAAACAAAGGATTCCAAGCATCTCAAGGTTGAAGATGGCTGGAATAAGTTTATCCCACTTATTCCAACCCATTCAAGCTTTATTCCAGGGCTATTCCAAGTGGAATAAAGGTACGGAAATATTTTATTTAAATCATGCATAATTAGATCTATTTGTTAATATATTTTACAAATATTATATGCCTTGTTATATGCCTATTTTTAATACATGCAACTTGAATATATTAGGTTCTGGGCATTGCAGTTTTCCGCTGCGCAATTTTTAAAAATGTTTTAAAATCCCCTGTGCTCCCGTGCCCTGTTTACATGCCTAGTGTAGGTTTATGTCAAACCACCTGCACCTGTTTCTTTCAGTGGTATCAGAGCAAGGTTGCATGTATAATCTATTCCTGTATGCATGTTTATAGATTAAAATTGGTTTAATCTAATAATGTATCTAATTTTCTTTTTGGAACCTAGTTGAGACCTTCACTATGACCGTGTGTCTTTGACATGATGTGGATCGTCTGTGTTGGCCTCTTCAGAAGGATCCTTAAAGAATATTAAAATTAAAAAATGTTTTAGTTTGATGATACATGGTTTTGGGCATGTTTTTAAATAGGATATGAAATATTTGTAAAATATTTGTATCTTGATGCATGATTTGGTTATGTAAAAATGTTTTACATTGTGACTTAATTAAAAATTATTTTAATTAAATCTTTGGCTTATTAAAAACTTTTAGGTTTATGAAATCTAAAACACTTGCATAAGCCTTTTTGGGTTATATTGGGTTAGCTGACTAGTTGGGTCCATAACTGGGTTAGACCTAAGTTTAGTTGAACCAGATTAAAAGAAGATTAAACAAAAGTTGTTTAAGGCCCTTCTTTAGAACTATCTAATAGTTAGATTAGTTGATCCGTTCATCTAAAATGGATCCAATTAGTGGCTCAGTGGACGCCCGAGTCTTTAGGCTAATCTGATCGAGTTTGGTAAACCGACTGGTGTCGAGGTAGGTTTGGCATTGTGATCATGGTTGTATGAGGCTACCTCTTTCCTGGCCAACTTGGTTGGTGTCTAGGAAAGATGGTTAATGGCGGATACTCACCCATGATCTCACCTACCTGGCTAGTCGAGTCGACCAGAACTGATTGGAAAAGCTCAATGACTCGAGTTAACCCATGTCACCTAGGCTGATCGGTCTGACTGATCTATAGGTGCCCATGGATCAATTTGTTGATTTATATCAACCCTCCTAGAATCTGATTGATTCATTGGGAGGATGATCCATGTCCTTGTCTTTTTTTCTGTCATAACTAAAAATCCTCTAAAATTATTAGGTCCTTTAAAAGACTAAGTCAAGGTGTTGACAGTGTCTTAGCCTCCCATTAAGTCAGTTAGAAATGTGTCCACTAGCTTGGTGTGCATCAGTAGTTCCATAGAATGGGTGTACATCTGGCGACTGGAATTTCTATCTAATTGATGATGGTTCAGTGCAACCTCCTTAACGGGACCAGGTGGGCCGGCCATAGTCAGGCTTGGTCTTTAGTTAGCTGGAAGCATTGGATTTGTCATTTTAATGGTTAGACCTAACCAGAGACCTACAATAGGAGGCCCCTAGGTCGATTGGGGTGTTCTTTGGGGCAAAATAAAATACTAAAAAATATTTAGGGAAACAATTGGTTTACGAACCTACCTTTAGGCTCGTATGGGTGAGCCAGCCTAAGTCAGGCTCATGCGAGGCCTATTGGATTTTAGTACCCACTTGAAAAGGTGTTTTTCACGGATTGGAGTTAGAAGCTACCAATCTGAAAAATTAGTGGGAGAAACCTTTAGACTAAAGTCCAAGTCTTTTGGTTAAATTATTAATTCATACACTAATTTGGTCTTATTTTATTTTCAAATGTCTTCTAATTTATCGCTCCGGTCACTTCTCGATAATGAAAAGTTAAAGGGTCACAACATCGATAGTTGGTATCGAAGGTTGAGAATCGTTCTGGAGCAAGAACGGATCCTTTATGTGATAATGGATCCAGCACCTGAAATCCCTCCCGCTAATGCACGGAGTGCAGTCAGAGACGCTTATCTGAAGTGGGTCCTGATCAGACTACTATTCGTTGCATTATGTTAGTGGCGATGAACGACGAGTTCAGTCGCAAATTCGAGGAGGCCCAACCTGATGAAATCCTTCAAAAGATGAAGGAATCCTTCGGCACCCCGGATGATGTAAAACGGTACAAAGTGTCTTATGCCATCTACAATTCAAAAATGCCAAATGGTGGTTCAGTTACTGATCATGTATTGTACATGATCGAGCTGATTGAAAAACTGGGCAAACTCGGATGTCCCTTGCACGGGCAGCTCGGCAAGGATGCAATCCTGAATTCTCTTCCCTCCTCCTATCTTGATTTTCTCGATCATTATAGAATGAACAAGCCTGTAGTCAACTACCATGGTCTTTTGGGGATGCTACAGAGTTTCGAGAAAGACCACCAACTGAATAAGGGGGTGGTGAATTTAGTGGGAGGAAGTAGAGGTCATCGTCCCTTTAAGAAAGGGAAGAAGAAAATGAATAAAAAGGGAAAGAAGGTGCAGAATGCTCCTGGCCCTAGTCAGACCAGGAAGTATAAGGCTGATCAATCTTTTGCATAGTGCTTCTACTGCAAGAAGAAGGGACACTGGAAGAGGAACTGTCCTCTTTATATTGCGTCCCTTGATCCGAACAGGCCGAGGAAGCAGAAGTCTGCTGAACAAGGTATTTATATGATAAAACCTTGTAATTACTCAATTATTGATATTGCTAACTGGGTATTAGATACTGGTAGTCCAATTCATGTTTGTAATTCATTACAGGGACTTCAAGTTAGCAGAAGATTTGAAGATGGAGAACAGTTTCTAAGCGTCGGAAAAGAAAATCGTGTTCCAGTACTGGCGGTCAGAGTCCTGTGTCTTGTCTTTGAGTCTTGTACTGTCGAGCTAGTCGACTATCAAATTGTCCTAGTTCCATTATGAGCATAATCTCTGTAGGCCTTTTGGCCAATTGTGGTTTTGAACTGTCAATAAAGGGAGATTTTTGCAATGTTATTTTGAATAACTCTGTTATAATGAAAGCTAGATTAAATAATGGCATATACGTACTATCAATGCCTGTTAATGTAATGTACATTTCTAGCAAACACCCAAAATTAGATAATGTCAACGATTTGTATCTTTGGGACTGTAGGCTAGGTCATATTAACCAAAATAGGATAAACAAGATGGGAGGAGATGGACTCCTCGAGGTCAGTGATTCTGAATCACTACCAACTTGTGAATCTTGTTTACTTGGTAAAATGACCAAGTCACCTTTTACTGGAAAAGGTGAATGAGCTACAAAACTTCTAAGTCTAATACATACTGATGTATGTGGTCCGATGACAGTTAGTGCCAGAGGAGGATACAAATATTTCATTACTTTTACAGATGACTTTTCAAGGTTCGGTTATGTCTTTTTAATGAGACATAAGTCTGAGTCGTTTGAAATGTTCAAACGATACTGTAATGAAGTAGAAAAGCAAACTGGAAAAAGTATTAAAACCCTTCGATCTGATCGAGGTGGTGAATACTTATCTGGTGAATCTTTGACATATCTTGAGGAGAATGGAATTCTCTCTCAGTGGACTCCTCCAAGAACACCGCAGTTGAATGGTGTGTCCGAAAGGAGGAATCGAACCTTGTTGGACATGGTTCGATCCATGATGGGCTTTGCAACTTTGCCGCTATCCTTTTGGGGATATGTGCTTCAGACAGCCTGTTACTTATTAAATAATGTTCCAAGTAAGTCTGTTGAATCCACTCCGTATGAGATGTGGAATGGACGTAAACCCTCAATCTCACACCTTCGGGTCTGGGGTTGTCCGGCTTACGTAAAGCATTTAGACTCAGACAAACCTGGTCCTAGGTCTGATCATTGTTTATTCATTGGTTATCCTAAGGAAACCAAAGGGTATTTCTTCTACTTGGAGAATGAACAAAAGGTGTTCGTTGCTCTTAGAGCTCTTTTTTTTGGAAAAGGAGTTCCTTGGAGAAGGAACTATAGCCTCTAAGATTGAACTTGATGAAGTTCAGCCAATAGAAGAACCTGCACACTCTAAGGACATCGTAGAACTGGCTGTGATTGAATAACACCCATAACCCATTAGGAGAACTGGTAGAATACTGCATCAGACAGACAAATACTATGGTTTCTTGGTCCGGGATGGCGATCCCATTGAGCTCGATGAGAATAATGAGGATCCGATCACCTATTTGGATGCACTTCAGAGATCTGACTCTGAGGCATGGCTTGGAGCCATGTGAACCGAAATGGAGTCCATGGAAATCAACAATGTATGGACATTGGTTGATCCGCCTGAAGGTATAAAACCCATCGGGTGTAAATGGATCTTCAAAAGAAAAATGGGTGCAGATGGGAAGGTAGAGACCTATAAAGCCCGTCTGGTTGCCAAGGGGTATCGTCAGCGATATGGTATCGATTATGACGAGACTTTCTCCCCTGTGGCAATGCTCAAGTCTATTCGGATCATGCTTGCTTTGGCAGCATATTTTTATTACGAGATCTGGCAAATGGATATCCGAACAGCTTTCCTAAATGGAGAGCTGGAAGAGGAGGTGTATATGATACAGCCTGAAGGGTTCACATCTACAGATGAATCAAAAGTATGCAAGTTGCAGAGGTCCATCTATGGACTCAAGCAAGCATCTCGAAGTTGGAACTTACGGTTTGATAGGTGTATCAAATCGTACGGCTTCGTTAGAAATGGAGAAGAACCGTGCATCTATAAATGGGTTAATGGTTCTGTGATTGTATTCCTAGTACTGTATGTTGACGACATTCTCTTAATCGGAATGATGTCGCAGCATTACAAGGAATAAAGGTCTGGTTATCATCTCAGTTCTCCATGAAGGACTTGGGTGAAGCTTCTTACATACTAGGTATGAAGATCTATAGAGATAGATCTAAGAAGATTTTGGGACTGTCCCAATCTACGTACATTAACACCGTGCTGAAACGGTTCAGCATGGAAAATTCCAAGAAAGGCTATCTCTCGATAGCTTCTGGAATTACTCTTTTCAAGAAGGATTGTGCGACAACTCCTGAGGAAAGAGAGCGCATGAGTAGAGTACCTTATGCTTCTGCAGTAGGCTCTGTCATGTATGCTATGACTTGTACTAGACCAGACATGGCATACTCACTAGGAGTAGTGAGCAGATACCAGTCTGACCCAAGTGACGCATATTGGAAGGTGGTTAAGTCCATCCTTAAGTATTTAAGAAATACTAAAGATCAATGGCTGATTTATGGAGAACCTGACTTGAAACTTGTGGGGTACTCTGACTCCAGTTTCCAGTCAGATAGAGATGATAGC
Source organism: Areca catechu (assembly GCA_021397845.1). Lineage (NCBI taxonomy): Eukaryota > Viridiplantae > Streptophyta > Magnoliopsida > Arecales > Arecaceae > Areca > Areca catechu. The sequence continues at coordinate 140,102,561 of CM038052.1, read as the reverse complement.
AAGAGTGTGTCAGGGTTTGTATTTATCCTGAATGGAGGAGCGATCTGCTGGAAAAGTTCCAAGCAGGCAACTGTTGCAGACTTGGTTTGCGAAGCAGAATATATTACAGCATTAGATGCAGCAAAGGAAGCTGTATGGTTGCGGAAGTTCCTTGGAGTGCTAGGGGTGGCACCTTCCCTAGATGGTCCAATTCCGGTGTACTGTGACAGCACTGGAGCCATTGCTCAAGCTAAGGAGCCTAAAGCTCATCACCGCACCAAGCCCATTTTGTGGCACTACCACCTCGTACGAGAGATCGTAGAACGAGGTGACATCAATCTTCTGAAGATCGATGGAAAAGAAAATCTGGCCGACCCCTTCACTAAAGCCCTCGGAATAAAAGAGTTCGACTATTGTAAATGGGAAATGGGTATTAGATACTATTCTGATTGGCTTTAGTACAAATGGGAGTTGTTGGGAATTGTGTCCCAAAGCCAATCGCCTAAGTTATGGGCAGTTGTGCTAAAGTATTGTATTCTTTTTATGAATTAATAAAATATTATTTATGGCAGCTCATCACATACTAAATTTTCCTAAAATGAACTCTTTCCATGTGATGAAGTCCTTAGGACTACACTGACTTCGATATAGAGAGGATGTATCGAATGGTCCTTAAATCTTGTTCACAACGAAAGAATATATTGTATTGGATGGCAATATATCAAGTATAGGTTGTTGTAGTTCACATCGTTTGGTTGTCCTCTTGACCAAATGAGTGTGGTGACACTGATGTGATCTGCAAATGGGATATGTTATATCTTATTGAACGTGACTCCATGCAGCCCCTTTCTTCCAAAGAGAAACTAACAATTGGATATGGGTATATGTGTACCTCTGACCTGAGATCATCACAGTAGCTTGCAAGCAACTCCCTGTGCTTTGGTGCCGGACTACCCGGATTTTTAATCCAGTGACGGAAGGTTTCTAGGTACAGGAAAGTACTTGTAGAGCAGTGATGGACCAAGATGGAATTGACCTGTCCAAACAGTTTGGATTGAATTTCTCGCAATACCTCAATTTAGCAAATCCTCGACAGGGGTAGCCCTAGTGAAGGGTCACTGGGCTTGCGAGGTTGAGACACATAGTGGACTGACTCTGTCTGGGTTGGCAGTCCAATCTCAGTCGTCCTGAGCATTAGAGGTCAAAGGGATGAATTATACAGTAACCATATGCCAGAGGTTAGATAGTTTGCTCCCGCATCTTCGACCTATCCGGATGCCGGGACCCATTGCTAGATGGTTTCCTGTGCTGGTACTAGAATTGTTCTAGCGCTACCATTTAGGTTTGAACCTATGAGGTCACACGCCACAGAGGATAACTCTCTAATCCGTATACCGATTATGATTGGGAATCGTCTCGATTTTATAGTCACAGTATTTTTTGAGCACTCTTTTCCCCATTTTGCCCTTGTCTGTGTCAACCAGAAATTATTTCGGGCTGACCAGGACTACGCCAGGATTTTTCTGAATCAGTTTTGAACTGATTCAGAGTTCGTTTCGGCCTCCAATTGTTTGTGAACCATTTTAACCAATTTTTCCCTTGAACCAAAATTTTGAACCTGTTCAATTGGATTGAACCACTTGGTTTAAATGGGAATGGACTGGATTTGTTTGAACCGGTGATTTATTCTCCCATGTGACCATTTACACGGTATTTTATCGTTGGATTTTTTCTTAATGCAGGGAGAAACCCAAAGGCCAAAACGACCGAAGCCCATTCGTCCGAATGTTGCTAGCGTCTCTTCCTCTCCTTCACCCGCTGGCTTTAACACTATTTTATGCATGATTGGCAACTGCTGCTACTTGGCTTTCCCACCCTCTCCAACTCCCTCTCCCGGCTGCCTATTTATTCCCTGCTAGTCCCCTGTTTCAGTAAGGAGCTGTTGCATCGTGTGAAAAGAGAAAACACCAAGAGTGTTCTTCCCTTTGAGAGGCTAAAAGCTTGATCCTTTACCTTCTATTGAGAGCTGGTTTTAGGAGAGTGTGAGGGAGAGAAACAAGGCCTTAATCCCTCTCTTTTGAAGTGCTCAAATATGCTCTGCAGCAAAGAGAAGTTGCTGCAACTTATTTGTGACCGTGTCCTCTTCCAGCGGCTAGCACCTCTAGTGAAGGAGGTTCAGGGATCCCCCGGCATCTCTCCCCTCTAGAGGGAGTTCCTTTCAACTCCTCAGAGCAACCAGATCGGACTTCCTTTGCTATTTCAAATCCTGAAGTCCTGTTTTTATTTTCTGTAGCTCTTGGACGGATCGTTTGCTGTTGAAGATCGAAGAACATCTAATCCCCAGCTGCTGTTCCGATTTGGGAGAAAAGGAGGTCTAGATGCCACCTTTTGATTGCTATTTTGAAGAGCAAAAACAGAGGATTCCAAGCATCTCAAGGTTGAAGATGGCTGGAATAAGTTTATCCCACTTATTCCAACCTATTCCAGCTTTATTCCAAAGATATTCCAGGTGGAATAAAGGTATGGAAATATTTTATTTAAGTCATGAATAATTAGATCTATTTGTTAATATATTTTACAAATATTATATGCCTTGTTACATGCCTATTTTTAATACATGCAACTTGAATAGATTAGGTTCTAGGCATTGCAGTTTTCTGCTGCGCAATTTTTAAAAATGTTTTAAAATCCCCTGTGCTCCCGTGCCCTGTTTACATGCCTAGTGTAGGTTTATGTCAAACAACCTGCACCTGTTTCTTTCATGTTGAAGGTTAAACTTTGATAGGGCATCATCCCTTTAAGATGGAGAAAAAAAAAAATGAAAACAAGGTGCAATGTGCTCAGCAAGTCAGACCAAGAAGTCCAAGTTTGACTAGAGTCTGGCAGATTACTTCTATAAGAAGCAACATTACTGGAAGAGAAATTATTCTCTTTAGATTGTCTCACTAGACCCAAACAAGCTAAACAAGAAGAAAAATCAACAAGTTATTGCTAGACAATGTACTTATATGATAATACCTTGTAATTTTTCTATTTATGTTACTACTACCTGGATATTAGATGTTGAAAGTCCAAATAAAATTTGTAATTCGTTATAGAGATTCAGGTTAGTAGAAGATTTAAAAATGGTGAGAGATTCTTGAATGTTGGAGATACCAGTTCTAGCTTTAGAAATTATCAAGTTTGTTTCAATGATTATGTTATTAGTTTAAGTAATTATCACTATTGTCCTAGTTTTATGATGACTATAATCTATGTTGGTCTTTTGGCCAAGAATGATTTTTATTTATCAATAAAATCTGATTATTATGATATCATTTCGAATGGTGTTGCTGTAATGTATGGATAATTGAGAAATAATATTTATATTTTAGCAAACACCCTAAATTAGAAAATATGTCTAATATTTATCTTTGGCATGTAGGTTTGGTCATATTAACAAAAATATAAAAAGTAGGTTAACTAATAGATTAGATCTATGCTTTTGAATCATTACCAACCTATGAATCATACCTTCTTGGTAAGATGACTAATCACCTTTTATTGGAAAAGGTAAAAAAGCTACGAGATTCTGAGTCTAGTACATAAAGATGTATGTCGACCCATAAATACTTTAACCATAAGTTGATATCCCTACTTCATCACATTCATAAATGACTTATCAAGGTATGGGTATGTCTATCTGATAAGATATAAGTCTGAGTCATTTGAAATGTTTAAACTATTCGATAATGAAGTAGAAAAATAAACTGGAAAGAGTATTAAAACTCTTTGATCTGATCAAGGAGGTGAATACCTCACTAGTAAGTTTTTAGCATATTTAAAAGAGAATGGAATTCTTTTGTAATGGAAACCTCTTAGGATACCTTAAAATAATAGTGTGTCTGAAAGGAAGAATCAAACCTTGTTAGACATAGTTCAGTCCATGACAAGGTTTGTGAATCCATCAATCTCTTTTCAAGAATATGCACTTGAGACGACTTGCTATGTTCAAAATAGAGTTCCCAGCAAGTCTATAGACAAAACACTATATAGGATATGGTCGGGGTATAAGCCAAAGCTCTCACACCTTAGGGTCTGGGGCTATCTGGCTTATATAAAATGGTTGAAAATGGATAAGCTTGGACCTGGGTCTGACAAGTATATTTTCATTGGATACCGGAAAGAAACTATTGGCATTGGCTCCTTAATTTTGATGAATAACAAAATACTGAGTATATATGTTTAGACTAATGTTTCAATTGGAGTATAAATTTCAAGCCTTAGGTACTTCATTTTCTCAAATAACAAGGTATTGAGTTTACTATTTTAAGAGCAAAAAGTTTCTCACATTTGTTTGAGATTCTCACCTTGGAACATTGTCAAAACAACTTCATTGGCCTTCATGAAGAACCACAAAATGGGTTAATGGACAAATCATTAAAAACTTCATGTTTGGCAAGCTTTTTTGGATGGCACAGGATCAAGTGTCAACTCATGAGGTTGACTCACCAGCAAGTGTCGACTCACAAGGTTGACTCATGATGAAAATTCAAAAGTTTTAGAAGACCGGCATACAAAGTTTTAGTGGCACACTTCAAGTGTTGACTCATGAGGTCGACTCACACATCAAGTGTCGACTCATGAGATCGACTCATCGCTTAAGAAAAATTTTGGAATAGAACTTCAAGTTTTCTGGATTCTGCTTCAAGTGTCGACTCATGTACCAAGTGTCGACTCATGAGGTCGACTCAAGGTCTAACGACTAACTTTTTAGAATTTCAGACTTGCTTCCAAATGGTTCCAAGCGGCTACCTTTTGAATTTAACAGTCTTCTACGGTCTTTTTAGTCGATTTGATGTATTTAACACTCACCAAACCTCAGAAAAAAGACAAGGAAGAGTAAATTCATATAAGACAAACTCCAATTATTTGAAAAGACAAGAAGAGTGTATTTAACAAGATTCCCTTACAAAAGCCTTCCAAGGAGAAGTCATAATTGTTAAGCTTTCAAGTGTCTAGCCATAATTGTGCATTCAAGAGATTCCAAGGAGAAGTCAACTCAAGCAATCAAGAGAGCTTCAACGATCTTCATTTCAGCTCATTCTAGGAGCTTTTATTATTTTCTTTTATTACATTATTTTTCTTGCTTTGTTGACTTAGCTTTCAAGATTTTTGAAACTAGGTTGTAAAGGTTGTTGGTGAGCCAAAGGATAAAATCAACTAGGATTTGACTTATAAGCTCAAAGACAAAACAAGTTACAAAGGTTGTTGGTGAGTCTAAGTGACTAAACCAAGTTAGGTTTTGACTTGTGAGACTTTATAAAATAGTCACTGTAATCTCGAAGAGATTATTGTGAAATACCCAAGGGAAAGCTTGGGAAGTGGATGTAGGTGCTTGGAGTGCACCAAACCACAATAAATCAATATGTTTGTGTGTGATTGCTTCTTTATTACTTGCTTTTTAATACTTGCATTTAATTTGCTATTATCTGCTGCATACTTCTTAGAGCTAAATCACTTTATTTCATAAACACTTCAAGACCAGGATATAATTGTTTTAATTTTTCAAAAAACCTAATTCACCCCCCTCTAAGGCTCCATTTTTGGGCAACAAGTGGTATCAGATCACCGATTTTTTGCTTGTAGTTCCAATGATCTTGAGTAGAAGGTCATGGCATCTCTAATTGGTATGCGTGTTGTAGGACAAGCCTCTAACCGTCCTCCCTTGTTTAATGGCACAAATTACACATACTGGAAGACATGCATGCGCATTTACTTACAAGCTATTGATTACAATATCTAGAGAATTATAGTTAAAGGGTCTCATCAGCCCACTCACTTGGGTAATGGCATTCTCAACCTTAAACTTGAAGAAGATTGGGATGAGAATAATGTCAAGCAAGCTGAAATTAATGCCAAGACTATGAATTTATTATTTTGTGCACTTGATCCTTATGAATTTAATAGAATTTCAAATTTTCTCTCTGCCAAGGAAATATGGGACATGCTTGAAGTTACCCATGAGGGTACACATCAAGTGAAGATCACCAAAATGAATATGCTCATTCATATCTATGAAATGTTTAAAATGGAACTTATTAAATCTATAAGTGAAATGTATACTAGATTTACAAACATTGTGAATGGCATGAGAAGCTTAGGTAAAGTTATTTCTAATGGTGAACTTGTTAATAAACTTTTCAGGTCCCTTCTGGCTTCTTGGGATGCTAAAGTCATTGCCATAGAAGAAGCCAAAGATGTCAATACGCTTCCTTTTGAGCAGCTTTTGGGCTCTTTGATGACCTATGAGCTCTCCTCGAAATAAAAGACAGTGGACAATGAGAAAATGTAGAAAGTTATTGCCTTCCAATCTTCCACCAAAGAAGAATCGAGTGATGAATTTGAAGAAGAGGATGAAGAAGATAAGATGGCCTTGATGACCATAAAATTTTATAGATTTATGAAGAAGAAAAAGGGTTTCTAAAAGAAAAGGCCTAAAAAAGGAGACTATAGCAAAGAAATAGAAAAGGAGAAGGAAAGGGAGCAACCCACTTGCTTCAAATGTAGGAAACCTGGTCACTTCAAGTTGGATTGCCCCATGCTCAAGAAAAGCAGAAAGAAACTTAGGAAAAAGGCCATGATAGCAACATGGAGCAAGAGTGAAGATTCAAGTTTTGATAAAGAGTTGCAAAAGGTCACCAATCTTTGCTTTATGGCCAACAAAAAAGAGGAGGTAAGCCTTGAACTTGAAGAAGAATTTACTTTTGAAGAATTGCATGAAGTTTTAGATGAATTAGTAGTTGAATATCAAAAACTTAAGACAAAGAACAAAGATCTAAGAAAGCAAAATTTGAAATTGATTAAAACAAATGATAAATTTTTGATAGAAAATGATTTTTTGGTTAAAGAAAATAAATAGTTGACGATTAAAATTACTTCTTTGGAAAAGGAAAAGAATGACTTGAAAAAAAAAAATCTTTTGAAAAGATTGTTAAAGAGAACAAAGAGTTTTTGCAAGAAAATAAGAAATACAATGAAGAACTTGAAAAACTAAAACCTTTTGTTAAAAAGTTTACTTATAGTTTTGAAAAATATAACATGCTTTTAAACAACCAAAGAGCTATTTTTAACAAAGCTAGATTAGGTTTCAAACCATAAAAATAGTAAAAGTATTTTAAAAATTTCTTTATACCTGCTTCATCTAATTTTACTTGTCATGCATGTAGTAAAGTAGGGAATAAATTATATATGTGCTATAAAAAGAAATTAAATTCTGTTAAAATGATGTTGGATCCAAAAGGATCCATTTCAACTAACCTTAAAGGATCCAAGATGACTTTGGTGCGTAAAGTTTCCACTTGACTTTTTTTTGTAGGTGTGTCTTGCAACCAAGGATAAAAGAAGAATGTGGTATCTTGATAGTGGTTACTCAAGGCACATGACTGGGGAAGTAAAACAGTTCTCATCTCTTGAAGCTATGATGTTGGAAATGTAAATTTTGGTGATAATGGAATGGGCAAAATTGTTGGTATCGGTAAAGTCCATATCACCCCTACTTCCTTTGTTGATAATGTTTTGTTGGTTGATGGTTTAAAGCATAATTTATTTAGCATAAGTCAATTTTGTGACAAAGGATTTAAAGTATTTTTTTAATCTTCTTTATGCATGGTATCTAGTCAAGATGACCATGGCATAAAGTTCATTTATCATAGGCATGGGAACATTTACATGGTTGATCTTGATGATCTACTTATGGAAAATGGCCAATGCCTAGTAGCAAAAGAAGCCAAGACAAATGAAGCTAGTTGGCTTTGGCATCGTAGGCTAGGACATTCAAGTTTGCATTTGATTTCAAAATTAAATAGAAAAAATCTTGAAAATGATTTGCTAAAACTCACTTTTGAAAAAAATAAGATTTATAGTGCATGTCAACTTGAAAAACAGATAAAATCTTCTTTCAAAACTAAAGGAGTAGTATCTACCACTATACCCTTAGAATTAATTCATATGGACCTCTTTGGACCAATTAGAATAACTAGTTTGGGAGGTAACAAGTATGGGTTAGTGATTGTAGATGACTATTCATGCTTCACATATGTAATATTTTTGGCACACAAAGATGAAACTTTTTCAGCATTCATTAAATTTCTTAAAAAGATTTTAAATAAAAAGGTGTTGTAATTATCTCTTTAAGAAGCGATCATGGTACTGAATTTGAAAATCATGATTTTGAAAAATTTTTCAATGAAAATGGTATAGATCATAATTTTTCTATACAAAGGACACCTCAACAAAATGGGATGGTAGAAAAAAAAAAAAGAACTCTTGAAAAAATAGCATGCACAATGCTTTGTGAAAATGATTTACCTAGATAATTTTGGATAGAAGCCAAAAATATTGCACGTTATCTTTTGAATCATATTTTAATTTGACCTATTTTGAAGAAAACACCATAAGAACTTTGGAAAAATAGAAATCCTACCATTAAATATTTTCATGTTTTTGGATGCTGTTGTTTCATTCTAAATAATGGTAAATATAACCTCAGCAAATTTGATGCCAAGTCAGATGAGGGTATCTTTTTAGGATACTCTACTTCTAGCAAAGCATATAGGGTCTTTAACAGAAGAACTCTTCTAGTTGAAGAATCTATACATGTAGTGTTTGATGAGATAAATGATAAATCTTTTAGAAAAGAAGATACTGTTGATGATGTTACATGTACTCAAAAGTTTGAAAGAATGATAATTAATGAAGAACCTTCCAAGGAGCAAGATGATAATCAAGATAATGAAGGAGAATAAGTAAGAGCTTCATCTAAACCAAATCCACTACCTAAAGGATCTGTATGCTCATGGATATCCCAAAAAACTTAAAATTAGTAATCCATCAAAAGGGGTAAGTACAAGTTCATCTTTAAGAAATATTTGTGATTACTTAGCTTTTGTCTCACAAATAGAACCTAAGTCATTTGAAAAAGCTGAAAGTGATTACAATTAGATAAATGCTATGCAAGATAAACTAAACCAATTTAAAAGAAATATAGTTTGGACATTAGTTGAAAGACCATCAAATGTTTCAATAATAGGAACAAAATGGGTTTTGAAAAATAAATTTGATGAAAATGTTTTGGTTACTAGAAATAAAGCTAGGCTAGTTGACAAAGGCTACAATCAGGAGGAAGAGATTGACTTTGATAAAATCTTTGCTCCTGTTGCTAGACTCGAAGCAATTAGACTATTATTAGTATTTGCTTGTTTCATGAATTTCAAACTATTTCAAATGGATGTCAAAAATACTTGTTTGAATGATTTTATTGAAGAAGAAGTTTATTTTGAACAAACCCTTGGTTTTGAAAATCATGAATTTCCTAATCATGTTTTAAGATTTCATAAAGCCTTGTATGGTTTAAAACAAGCTCCAAAAGCTTGGTATGATAGATTAAGTAGATTTTTGATTGAAAATTTTTTTTCTATAAGAAATGTAGACACTACATTGTTTTAAAAAAGAAAAATATTGATCTCTTGGTAGTGCAAGAGTATGTAGATGATATTATTTTTGGTGCTATTGATGAAATCTTATGTCAAGAGTTTGCCAAGCTTATGCAGGATGAGTTCAAGATGAGCATGATGGGAGAACTAAATTTCTTCTTCGGACTCCAGATTAAGCAAACCAAAGAAGGGATCTTCATCAACCAAAACAAATACATAAAATAAATATTAAAGATGTTTGGGATGGAGAACACAAAATCATTAGGTACACCTATGAACTCTTCTTGTAAATTAGATAAAGATGAATCTGGTAAACTAGTAGATCAAAAATTATTTAGAGGTATCATTGGATCATTGCTTTATTTGACTGCTAGTAGGCCAGATATAATGTTCAATGTGTGTATGTGTGGAAGATATCTATCTACTCATAAAGAGTCTCATTTACTGGCTGTTAAATGCTTACTTAGATATCTGTCTGGCTTTATTGATATTGGACTTTGGTACTCTAGAGATTCATCAATTGAATTGATTGTATATTCTGATGCTGATTTTATTGGTTGTAAACTTGATAGAAAAAGTACTAGTAGAACTTGTCAATTTCTAGGAGTTAATTTGATTTTATGGTTTAAAAAGAAATAGAATTTAGTTGCTCTATCTACAGTAGAAGCAAAATATATAGCAGTCGGAAGCTATTGTGCTCAAATCTTATGGATCAAATAATAATTCGAAGATTTTTGCATCAAACTAACTAAGACACCAATAAGATGTGATAATACTAATGTAATTAACTTGACTAAAAATCATGTTCAAGATTCAAGAAGCAAACATATTGAAATTAAAAATCATTTCATAAGAGATCATGTGCAAAATGGTAATGTAATGCTTGATTTTGTTTGTACCGGAAATCAATTAGTCGGTATTTTTACAAAATCTCTAAGTGAAGAAAGATTTTGCATGATCAGAAGGAAACTTGGTGTCATTGATCCCTTTGTCTAAACCTTTCAAATTCTTATTAAAATTCTTCAAAAATCTCTCAAATCCTTCAAATACCTCTTAGAATATCTCATAGAGTTTTTTTGGATTTTTTTGGATTTTATTGAAATTTATTTTGCTTGGCCAAGATCAAGTGTCAATACTTGGAAATTTGCCAAGTGTCGACTCATCTGAAGTGTCGACACTTGAGCAGTTTGAAGTGTCAACTCATGATATCGGGATTGAAATTTTTAGGGCTTTCGTAAACCCTTTTTAACCTAATTTTTTTCCTTTGCTTAGAGCTTTGCGGTCCCCAAAAACCATCTGAACCTCCAAGCATAGTGGATTTCCCCTTCAAGCCTTTGGATTTTAGGTATTGTCCCTTCTATTTTTCATGGAATTTTCTAATCGGACCGTATTTCCTTGATTTTCTTTTATTTTTCTTTGCATTTGGTATGAACCTTGCTTCGTTACTAAGCTTTTTGGCTGAAATCCTTGTTTACATCATGATTTTCTCCCTCATCCGAGCCATTCCCATTCTTTTGGATTGCATTGGGCCATGGCTTGCTCGATTTCTCTTCTCTCCTCCTTCCTTCATTTTTCTCTCGATTACTCCCATATTCCAACCCTCTCTCACTTCTTTGGCCCATTTCACCATCTTTGGTTCTCTTTTGATCCATTGCTCTCCCCTCTCTTATTTTCCCTAGCCTTCTTTCCTTTTTTGTGTTCCTTTTCTTGGTGTAGTCTGTAAAATGTGTCCATGGAATCAATTGGGTTATAGAAAAAGGAGGTATGAGTAGGGTCAGAGTAGTAGAGAGCAAAGAACTAAAACCCATCTGGATCCAGCTGGGCAAGCAGAGCATGACACTTAGGAGTAGCCTGCACCATCTTCCCCTAGAGTAGCTAGAGTTGTGGGGAAGACTATTGCCTGTGGTAGGCGTGTGGATGTTCAGTTTTGGGATTCACAGAGCTTCATCATAGGAGACTTGCTGAGGGCAGCTGGGCTTATTCATTTCTGCACCATGCGAGAGTGGTACTTTTCCTAGCTTATTCATGAGTTTTATGGGAGTATGGCCGCTGATGGCCTTCGTTGGACAGCTGTTGTCAGGAGAGTTGAGACCTAAGTGACCCCTGATGTGATTAGCAGAGTATGGCAAATCCCACTCCACGGCAGAGTCGCAAATACTATTTGGAATCGAGAGGCAACCTTTCGGTGTATCCTGGAGTGGGACAATGTGGAGGGGATCTCAGTGTTTTCTGCAAACCAAATTTCCCTCAATATACGAGTGCTTCATCACATCATTGCTTGGATTCTGATTTTGAAGACCAGGTGATTTGATTTCATTATCGAGACGGAGTTGGTTTTGATGGTGGCACTGAGATAGCAATCCCCCATCAACTTACCCATGATTATGATCCACCAGATGGGAGAGGCAGCCACCCAGCATAGATTATGTTTACCTTATGGCATGGCGCTGATTCAGCTTTTCAGAGATTTTGGTATTTCATTGGAGGGGGAGCCCTCCAAAGAGATCCTTCATATTGACACATATGGAGATAAAACTTTTCACAGGATGGGGTTCCAACAGATGAGTGGTCGAAGGGTGCGCAGAGAGTCTGGCCAGGAGCTAGATGAGGAGGATGAGATTAGAGTAGCCGAGGTAGGACCCTCTAGACCTACTTAGCAGATTACACCTCCCAAGCCTGCATCTGTCCAACCGAGTAGCCTGAGCCAGTCACTCCACTAGCTGCATCTATTCTTACTTCTTCACCACAGCCCTCTGTCAGGACTACCTCAGATTTTGAGCAGAGGATTTTATATCAGATATCAAACATTCGTAAGGAGGTATCACAGGTATGGATTGAGCTGTAGGTTCGTGTGCATACACTAACATACATATCAGCTCACTTCGTGCAATGACTGAGGTTGGATTCGTGCAGATATAGAGATTGTTGAGATCACTAATGCCTTCTTGCACTGCTGATAGATCTGCACCTCCACCTCCCCCTACTGATTGTAATTATGATGAGTCTGTTGGTTATAGTGATTATGGCGGTGATGGAGATGATGATGGTGATCAGCCTGGTCATGGCAGTGTATTTCCAGTTGATCATACTCCTGCTCCCATAGCTAATACTTCTATAGATCCTCCTACAGTTGATCCTCTAGAAGCAGATGATGTTAGGCATACTGATGTACATGATGAGACTACTATTAGTGATAATGTTATTGAGTCTGATAGTGGTGGTTATAATGGAGATTTCGTGGTTGTTAGTAGAGAGGCTCACACTCCTTCTATACTTGATCAAGGTTTAGACACTCCCACTGAGGTTCAGGCAGATGCTTCCTCGACCTATCAGACTCTTTCCAAGACTTTTGCTCATGCTAGATCAAGGATTATTAGATTCATACCTAGATCAGGATCCTCTCTTAGGACAAGAAGCCTTATCCATAAGACTCATAGATTCTCTGCTACTAGGATTAGGGAACCTATCTTTTTTGGGCTTCCGTCTGATGGAGAGTAGCTTCACATACTCTTAGTTTGCTTATCTTTTTCTTTAGTATGATTATGTTTCAGATTATATCCATGTATGTTTTAGATTATGCATGTTTCAATTATGTATCTTTTCAATTTCTGTATGTTTCAGCTTACATTGTATTAAAACATTGATATATGAAAGTTCAGTTTGTTCTATGAAAGCATCTGTTATTTCCTTGCTCACTTCCTTCTTTGTACTTTTAAACACCTTAAAGTTGTGATGTATGCTTTGATTCAGGAGGGGGAATCCCTTTTATTACCTAATGATGACAAAAAGGAGGAGTAAGAAAGTAATATAAGCACATAATATTCTCTCAAATTACTTAAGATAGGGGGAGATCTTGAATTTTCTTACCTTGATACTCTTATGAAGCATTGCTCTATGAACTGAAAATCTATTTCATTTTAACTAAAATAAGTGTATGAATCTTGATTGTCGTCAAATATGAAGATACTTTGATAAATTCATACATTTTCAAAAACTCTTGATACCATTATAGTCAATTTTTGAAGTCTATTTGATTATATACTCAAGGTTTTGTCATCATCAAAAATGAGGAGATTCTTGGCTTTGGCTCTTTAATTTTGATGAATAACAAAACACTGAGTATATGTTTGGACTGATATTTCAATTGGAGTATAAATTTCAGGCCTTAGGTACTATTTTGAGAGCAAAAAGATTCTTACATTTGTTTGAGATTCTCACCTTGGAACATTATCAAAACAACTTCTTTAGCCTTCATGAAGAACCACCAAATGGGTTAATGGACAGATCATTAAGGAATTCAAGTTTGGCATGCTTTTTTAGATGGCACAAGATCAAGTGTCGACTCTAGAGGTCGACTCACCCGCCAAGTGTGGACTTACAAGGTTGACTCATGAAGAAAATTCAAAAGATTTAGAAGACTGGCACACAAAGTTTCAGTGTCACACTTTAACTATCAACTCATGTGGTCGACTCCACTTCAAGTGTCAACTCATGAGGTCGACTCAGCACCTAAGAAAAATTATGGAACAGAACTTCAAGTTTTCTGGATTCTGCTTCAAGTGTCAACTCATGAGGTCGACTCATGTACCAAGTATCGACTCATGAGGTTTACCCAAGGTCTAATTGCTAGTTTTTCAGAATTTCATACTTGCTTCCAAACATTTCCAAATGGCTACTTTTTGAATTCTAACGGTCTTCAACGGTCTTTTCAATGGATTTGAGGTATTTAACACTCACCAAATCTCATAAAGAAGACAAGGAAGAGTAAATTTATATGAGACAAACTCTAATCATTTGAAAAAATAAAAAGAGTGTGTTTAAAGAGATTCCCTTGCAAAAGCCTTCCATTTTTGAGTTGTTAAGGTTTCAATTGTCTGTCCATAATTGTGCATTTAAGAGATTCCAAGGAGAAGTCAACTCAAGCAATCAAGAGAGCTTCAACGATCTTCATTTTATCTCATTCTAGAAGCTTTTATTGTGCCCTTTTATTACATTTTTGTTCTTGCTTTGTTGACCCAGCTTTCAAGGTTTTTGAAACTAGGTTGTAAAGGTTGTTGATGAGAAAAAGGATAAAACCAACTAGGATTTGACTTGTGATCACAAAGACAAAATAAGTTGTAAAGGTTGTTTGGGAACCTAAGTGATAAAATCAACTTAGGTTTTGACATATGAGCCTTTGAAAACAACTCGGCTATAATCTTGAAGAGATTATAGTGCAATACCCAAGGGGAAGCTTAGGGAGTGGATGTAGGTGCTTGGAGTGCACCGAACCACTATAAATCCTTGTGTTTGTGTATGATTGCTTTCTTTATTACTTGCTCTTTAATACTTGCATTTAATTTTGTTATTATCCGCTATATACTTCTTAGAGCTAAATCACTTTATTTCACAAACACTTCAAGACCAGCATATATTTGTTTTAATTTTTCAAAAGATCCAATTCAACCCCCCTCTTGGGTTCCATTTTTGGGCAACAAAAACTAGGGGTGTTACTTCTACTACACTGATGAACAAAAGGTGTTCATAAAAAATAGAGCAATCTTTTTAGAAAAGCAATTCCTTAGGAAAAGAACTAATGCCACTAAAATTGATCTTGAAGAAGTTTTTTGTTAGGTAGAAAAATTGACACCACTGACTGAACCAACAGAATCAGATTTAATTGGATCAAACCCAAAGCTCATTATGGATGCACCCTTAAGGATATCTAGTAGAGTACCATGTCAGTTGGACAGATACTACAGTTTTTTGGTCTAAGATGATGATCGTATTGAACTCGATAAAAACATTAAGGATCTGATCTCCTACACGGATGCAACATAGAGTTCTAACTCTAAGAAATTACTTGAAGCCATGAATTTTGAAATGAAGTTAGAATATGCATTTTGATAAGGTAATTAGAAAGTATGGCTTCATTAAGAATGGAGAAGAGCCTTGCATATCAAATGGGCTAATGGTTCAGTAGTAGTATTTTTTATATGGGTGACATTCTCTTAATCGAGAATAACATTCTCTTAATCATGAATGACATTCCTACATTGCGAAGAATAAAGGTATGGCTATCTTCTCAATTCTTCAAGGACTTGAGAGAAGCATACTACATCCTAGGGATGAAGATCTATAGCAAATAGATCTAAAAGGTTGTAGGATCAACCCAGTCTATGTAATCGGAACCATGCTAAAGTAGTTCAGCATGATAAATTCCAAGGAAGGCTATCTTTTGATAGGCCATGGAATTAATCTCTCTAAGAAGGATTGTTAAACAACTTCTCAAGAGAGAGCATATGAGTAGGATTTCATATGCCTTGGTAATGGAATCTATTATATATGATATGGCATTTATGTGACTAGAGTTGGTAGACTCACCAGGGGTAGTGAGTAGATACCAATCTAATATAGGTGAGAACCATTGGAAGGTCATTAATACCATTCTTAAGTATTTGAGAAATATAAAGGACTAGTGGCTCATTTTAGAGATTCTGACCTAAAACTAGTGAGCTATACTAACTCAAGTTTTCGATCAGACAGAGATGATAGTAAGAGTGTATCAGGTTATATTTTTACCCAAAACAGAGGAACAATTTACTGGAAAAGCTCCAAGCAGCACACTAGTTGATTCTATATGCGAGATGGAGTACATTGTAGCATTTAATGCTACAACTGAAGTTGTTTGGCTATTAAAGGTTATCGATGAGCTTGAAGTGGCACCACTATTTAGGGTCTAGTTGTTCTATATTGTGATAGTACTAGAGCCATAGCTTAAGTGAAGGAACAAAAATTACATGGACCAAGTACATCCAGCATCGCTATCACCTTGTCTAGGAGATAATGGAACAAGGTGATGTTGACCTTCTAAATATCGAAGGAAATGAGAACTTGGCCAACCAATTTACTAAAGCCCTTGGAATCAAAGAGTTCGATGATCATAAGTGGAAGATGGGTATTCGATACTATTTTAATTGGCTCTAGTCCAAATGGGATTTAGGAAATGTATCCTTAAGCCATCATCTGGGATGTAGATGGATAAGCTTATTATAATATATATATGAATTATTAATAAATAAAGGTTAATATTAACAATTCATCACTATGTATACATCTTCCTTTATGAACTCTTGTATGATAAAGTCCCTAGAACTACTTTTGATCGATAATGGAGGATTTGCCATTTAGTTCTTAAACCTGTTAACTAGCAAATGATATGTTGTTTATTAGGATGATAATATTGTTGGGTTCCTCGGGCCGGGTGAGTGGATGATTGGATTTCAAAATTTTCATTTCTAAAACCCTAATCGGACGAATCCTGAAATCCTTGGACCACTTGTGCATAACAATTAATTAATCTAAACTTTAGGGCTATAGAAGAATACCTGGAGAGCTATTATCCTTTATTTCCACGAGGCACACAAGTGCATACCCTTCAAAGGTGATCCACACAGGAACCGAACAAAAGAAGCACTCCTATAATAGTTGCTTATTTCACTGGGACTCTTTTGATAGCCTTTTGGACTTTCTCCCTTGCTGGACTCCCTACCCTTCTATAGGGCACTCAGATACCTCTCTATATTCTCTCTTAGATCTTGAATATCCCTTCTATTTTTTTTCCTAGGCTTTTGTCTTAAAAGACTAGCCTTGTCTCTGATGAACAACCTTTGTCTTCAAAAGACAAACCTTGTATTAAGGGGGGAGGAAGAGAAAATAGCAGGTTGGGTTTTTCGATGGGAATTGAAGTGCTCTGGCATAAAAATGCCGATGCCTTATATAGAGTAGGGTGGGGTGCCTGATATGCCTCTTCTACAGCAATCTAATAAGACCTTTTAATGAGAATGAGTCTTATTGATGTGGATTCAGGTCAACCCTAGTTCACTATGGGTCCCTGAGTTTGAGTCCCCTAGCCATGATTCAGATTTTATCTTTGAGTCCAATAATCTGGCTGTGTTAGCCATTTGAGACCTGTATTTGGGCCTTAAGTTTTGTTTTTCAGGTCTTGTTATACTTGATTACTATATTTTGGCCTCTGAGTCCTGTTTTGGGCCTTTCTGCATTTGAGTCTTGTATTTAGGGTCATCCATACCATTATGGTTTTGGATAAGTCAAGTCAAAATCAGTTGAGACATTTATCATTTGGAGTCCTATAAGTTTAGTCAGCTCATGTTGAGCCAATTTTGAGTCCTATAAGTCCTGTAAGTTTTATATTGAGTCCAATCTAGTAAGAGAAGATTCAAGACACTGATGGACCCTAGCCCGAATGATAACTTGCCAACTTTAAGGAGTCTCAGTCATATTTGGATGTGCCACCTTGGATTGCTTGAGAAGGACCTTGAAGATCTTCAGATCATCAACCTGTTGAGAAGATGGAGCCCAAGAGAAACCCTAGAACCAGCCCAGCACTAAAGTGGGCCGCCCAAAGCCCGAAGCCTTCTTGGATATTGCGGCCCACCCTTATGGTCACCTTCCTTGATCGGCCACCCTTAGAATTGCCACCCATTGGACCAAGTCAAATAGAGGGAGGGACCAAGTCAAAGAGAAAGTATAATCCTAGTTAGGAGAGGAATTGAAAGCCTATTTGGAAGAGGAGATCTTCCATGTATTTGAGTGAGAAAAGGATACTTAGGGTTTTACATGTATAACCTTACTTGGAGACCAAGCTTGTATGCCTATATAAAGACCCCCCCTCTCATGTTTATTTAATGTTATTGAATATATGAAAAAAAATTCTTGAGTTCTTCTCAACTTTATGTGTGAATTTTGTGTGAAGTTTCATGTGATTAAGGATATCTATGTGATCCCTTAGGGTTTCTGTGTGATTCATGCGCCTTGCCTCTAAGCTGCTAGCCTTCTTCATCTATTGGCCGCCATCCTCAAACCTCTTCCCCTTTTTCTTCTTTCAGCTATCTAGCCTACCTTTTCTTGTTTCCTAACACATGAAAGGTGATTTGCAGGTCCTATAGAGTTCACGAATCCAAGGATTCCATCGACCAGCTTTCGGGCCACTAGGTTGAATGTCGCAAATTCGCAGGGTCGATAGCTTTATTTTCCAGGCCGAATCCGGGAGCGACGAGCAAACTCTTCATTGATCGATCTACAAATCATTGCTAGGTACACCCCCTAGACTCCTCTAGTAGCAGTATTGAAGAAGAGCTAGTCCAAACCAAGGCTTCTTAGCCTTAGCGGACCTGTTTCTTCACTTTTAGGGTTTATTTTTGCATGCCTATTCTTCAGATTTTATATAGAATTCCATACTTAATATCTTGTCTCGAAATCTGGGATACAAACTCCTAACTTAATGCCTAACGACAAAAAAATAACTTGCATGCATAAATAGTCCCGCATCACTTATTGGATGGATAGACTTATCATGATACACCCTTTCATAAACCAAGAAACGTATAAATGTCTCTTCAATTTTTCCAGCATTTTAATCTCCTGCCACATGTTAAGTACTGGTCATCTAAAGTGCCAAAAGTCATGGAACTATGAAGGGATGCATTGGACATATGAAAGACTTCAAACAGAAGGACTCTACAATGTGATTTAGCACCATTCCATGAAAGGTCACGACCTTTCATGTTGCGCCAACCTCCTTCCATGAAATTTCCATCTTTTGATCGTTAAAAAACATTTAAAAAAGGCATGGAGATTAGGATGAGGTCCTTAGCACTTTTCTAGGACTTATGTCTAATTGGCAAATGGACTCTTTATCCTTCTGTGCATACCAACATTGGCATGAAACCAAATTGGTGCCCAAGAGTCCATGCCAACATGGACTCTTCCATAAATCCAATATAAGTCTAATAAAAATCTAGATAAAATCTGAATTAGGCTGCCCCCCTTACGACTCAACTAAATTTAAATTCTACTTAAATTGGTTAGCCGAAATAACAAGTAACTAGACCCAATCCAATTCGATTAGGATTTGGGCTAGCCAACATGTACTAGTATGGTAATTAGCTAGCCAATTAGGATCCCATGACCCTAATAAAAATCCAACCGACTTCCTTGGTGAATTCCTTAATATGTGTGACCGTTTGGATTCCACATCTAGCTAGCAGTAGATCTAATTCCAAGCCAACTCGATTCAATCGAACCTGATTGACTTAATTAGGTCAAATTGAGCTGACTTAAGTTGCCAATTTGAACTAGCTTCCAAATTAACTCATGAATCTAATCGAATTGATTCATGAAAACCTACAAGACATGATTGACATTTAGCAACATGTTGATGGGGATCCATCCATCGTCCAAGTATTTTTTTCCATTTTTTTTAATTTTCTCGTATTTTTTAATTTTCCTATTCTCGCTATTCCACCTATCCTCGCTATTCTAGTTTTATTCTAGGTTTATCCCCAAGTTATCATAGCTTTATTCCATCTTCCTCCATCCTTCCCTTGTGATCTTTTTCTTTTAAAACTCCCGAACCCTAGCCCACTACCCCGCCGCCACGTAGATCCGGGCTGCATGACCCCCGACCGCCCCGCTCCCCATAGGAAAAATGGCTTCCACCACCGCCCACGTCGTGGAAGACAAACGGTCCATGGGAAGACCAACAGTCACCCACGGATGCCGCCACTGCATGCCATCGCTGGCCTGCCACCAGTCGCCAGCCCGCTGCCCACCGGCTCACGCCCGGCCGCCGGATGGCCCTCACCGGTGCCCTTGGGCCCCACGACCGTGGGAAGCCCAAACGGCACGCCGTGCGACCATGCCACCCCTACGTTGCTGCCCATCATCACCGCCCGCTGCCACCGTCGCCATCCAACCAGAGCTGCCATCCGGCCGTTCGCCATCTCGATGGAGACTTGCCGGTGCCCAGGGGTCCCCCACGGTCGTGGAAGACCAAACGGCATGCCCTGGGCATGTCGTGACATCTCTGTGCCACCGCCACGCCTGCAACCATCGCTGACCGTCCGCCGCTCGTCGTCCGTCGGACTCGTGCACTGCCTACTTCCCGGCCGTCGCCCATCCGCCAATTGCCACCGGAGTTGGTTACCTCCCTCTGTGCATGTCCGCGAGAGATGAGTCCACACGCTTTCTGGAGCAGTCCAAGCAACATGCTTTTCAGAGCAGATCATCAAGTCGATAAGCTTTCCATAGCAGATCAGCACCAATATTGATGTAGCATGGATTTTGATGTAATTTATTTTTCCTTTTTTGGGTTTCTTGTAGGCTAAGTAAGTGAGGGGTTTGGTTTTTCTATATAAAGGCCGCCTCTCACATTGTAATGAATATGTTTGATATGAAATTTTTAGGTTTTCCATTGGTTCTGGTTCTGGGCTGAGGCCCATCTTTCATTCACCTATGGATGTCGAGGGGTGTGAGACCCCACTTCCTTCGCTCCATGTGAGCGTCGAGGGGCGCGAGGCCCTAGTTATCCCCTTTTCCATCGAGTCCCCCTCTAGGTCTTAGGGATTTTTTTTTATGGCCCCAGGTAGCAATTTTGGTGGGATGCCCTAGGCTTCGCGTGTAGTGAGATGGGTGGGATGCCCTAGACTCCATGTAGTGGGATGGGTGAGATGCCCTAGAGGTGCGACGTCTCTCCATGAAGGTGAGTCCCCAGTCCTAGAGTGTCCATGTTTCCTATCCTCCATCCCATTGTTCTTCCACCAAGAAAATTCAAAACCAAAAGAGTTCAACTGTTTTAGGGTTTAGTGTCAGTTCGCCCTAGTCCCGGGAGGCTTCTTATTCCTCCCACGGTCCTAGTTTGTTTAGGTGTTCCCTTTTCCAAATAAACCAGGGTTCATCGAGTCCGTCCCACATCACCAGCCCTATAGTGTGCCACCACATTAACAACGGCATGACTGGGAAACTAATGGGGACTCGAGAGTCTATTTGAGTCCATTAGTATCGAGTCACTTATATTAAAGTGAGCCAATTGAGTCCTGTAATAAAGTGAGACAACTGAGCCCAGTTGAGTCAACTTTGTCAGGTCTAGTCAATTTTAGTCCAGTCAAGTCCAATCGAGTCCATGTAGTCTTCATTCAAGTCATGTTCAAGAGAAGAGTCAGCTGACCAAGAGATTCATCATGCCCCCCCAACTAGACCTGGACTTCAGGCACCTAGGCCCTTTCATACCGTCAAGCCCACAACGGAGTGCCTCTCCTACCCATGAAGATGGCACCCTAGACTAAGCCGCTCCAGCCCAGCACCTAGCCCAAGCCCAACACTTGAGGTTTCTTGACCGTCAAGTCATGGTTTTCTGACCCTTAAGTCATGTAACCTGAGTGAATCTATAAATACCCCAACCACTCTTGTATTTTATTATGCTAGAATGAATTATGAATGAAATTTCTTGGGTTCTTCCTCAATTATGGTGTGATTTTCTATGTGATTAGGGTATCTGTGTGATTTCTAAGGGTATCTGTGTGATCCCTATTATTCTTAAGGGTATTTGAATGATCCCTTTGCTGCCTAAGCCTCCTGCACCCTGCCCTATTCTCCCACTTCTTTCTTCTTCCAAGCAAGCCCTAATCCCCTGGTGACTTCTATGCTCACCAGTGATCCGATCCCCGTATTTGTCCCGCATCAATTTGGTATCAGAGCCAGAGGATTAGGATATTTTTTTCTTCCTCCTGAAACTGTTATTGAACAATCAAAACCTTGTCGCCCGCAGCCTCCCAGAACCTCTTTCGTGCCAGTCTCTCTCCCATCCAGACCGCCCAGATCTGATCGGCGCCTCCACCAGATCTCCCAGACACTGAAAGTCCCTACGCCCGTGACTGTGTCAACTGGAAGTAGGTCTTGCTCCTCGATGATGTCGTCCGCTGCTATGCTGCCCTCAACCCCTACTCTGAGCCAATCAATGCCCGGTAGCCGATGGAACCCCGAACCATAGATCAGGCTGCACGGGGCCCCCTTACTAGAGGACGATGACTCTCTATCATTGGAAACACTTGCTCCACCTCCTTCTTCCCTGCTCGCACCATCTTATGGCGAGCCGAGCTCTACAACAAAGCCTTGGGACTGAGCCCAGCATCATGGTGCTGCTGCCAGTCACCGGAACAAGCAGCGATCAAAGTTCCCACCCTGGCCTCCCCTCCCATTGGTCTGACTAGCCAAAGAGTTTGAAATAGGGAATTTTGTAATGATTATGCATTAAATATAATTTTAAAATAATTTGGCTAATTCTGAAAAGTGAGCCAAAGAGTTTGAAATAGGGAATTTTGTAATGATTAGGCTCCGGCCTGAACGGTTTCCACTAGAAACCGTTAGGAAGCTTCATGCTCGTGGGGCGAGTCCCTTTAAAGTGATTAGGAGAATGGGCCCTATTGTCTATGTGCTAGAATTACCTCTGGATTATGGAATTAGCTCGATATTCAATATCTTTGACTTAGTCGAGTATAGGGAACCCGCAAACATACCCAGTTAACCATTTGAGCCTGACCTCCCTTTTGAGAGTGAACCTGAACCTGAGTGTCCACCTCCAAATATACCCGAGCGAGGAGAGCAGATCGAGCGTGTCCTGGATGACAAAGCCATCACTACCCGGGGCAAGGGCTATCAACTTTACTTGGTCCGATGGCAAGGCCGAACCGAATCCGATGACTCGTGGATCACATGGGAGGACTTGCATCACATCGACACTGACATCCTAGAGAGGTACCAAAGCCAAACTAACCTTACTCGACAGGGTCGAGTTCCTCCCACCCCGAGAGAATTGGTGTGGGCACCAGGATCTGACAGAGGCTCCTCAACCCTCTATGGATCTCAGATTAGGGTTCCACTTCTTTGTGTCTTGTAATAAGGCTTCAAGCCTCAAATTTGTAATTATCTTTTGCTTTGAATTGAGTCTGTATCTTGACCAATTAGGTCAAATTGAGTCCTGTACTAAGTCGAGTCATAAATTGAGTCCAGTCTGAGTCTCTTAGAAGTAAGGGTCAATTGCAAGAGTGGGACTTAAAATTTAGTCTCCCTGGATGCAAGTAAAGAAAGAAGCCAAGTCAGCTCAGGGCCCACTTGTGCATCCTACATGGCGCCATGACATCTTGCCATGTGGGCAGCACACTTGGCATGCAAGGATGCCAAATGAGGAGGACCACTTCACTTGGCTCTAGCCTTTTTCCCCTCCCCCTATCATGCTCTTTGCCATGCAAGGGTGGTCGGCCAAGGTGGAAGTCAATGGGAGTTGAAGTGGGGAATTCAAATCCCTTGCTTCAAGCCCTCCAATCAAGTCTTCTTCCCAAATTGCTTCAACCTCTTTGGAAGGGAGAGACAAGATCCTTGGGCGCCTCCACTTAACACTCCCCATGTCAAGCCTTATACCAAAGAAAGTGTGTGCAATAAAGGAAGGAAGAAGAACATAAGCCATGCTACAAGCCCCTCTTCATGTGTTTTTCCAAAACAATGAAGATTCTTTCCAACTTCAAGGCGCCATGATCCCTCCTCCTAGCCTTGCTTCATGCCATGCCCATTCAAGAAAAAGAAGATGAAATTTTGTATTCTTGCATTTGAATTTCAAAATGGGCCTCGGGTGCCTTTTTAAAGGACCCAACCCCCTCCATTGTAAAAGAATTGAATGATTGAATGAAAAAGTGTTTGAGTTTGTTTATCCTCCAACCATTGTCTCTTAGACTAGGTTTGAGTGAAGTTGCCTTCGTCCCCAGGGACGTCGAGTGGTATGAGGCCACCTGTCTGTCACCCTAGGACGTCGCGAGTCCTTCGTCCTCCTGGACGTCGAGTGGTGTGAGGCCACAATCCTTCATCCTCCAGGATATCACGGGGTGCGAGGCCCCAAGTTATCTCTATCTTCGACATCAGAATCCAGCTGGACACCGTGCTCGAAGCCCCTTCTCAACCCCATCTCAGTTCCTTTCTATGCATCTTCCCATCTCGCTGATCCTTATTTTGTTTGCCTACAGGTCCTCCCTAGCATCTCGGGCACCGGAGACAGTCAGCTTTGCCATCGCGACCTTTCGATCAAAAGCTAGTGCTTCCACGGGTTCGACTGCTCGGGCATCCATGCCGTATCCGTCGAGTTGAGCGATCTCTGCACCGGGCGCTTCAGACATGTGAGGTTTGCTCTCTCTCTATCTCCTAAGTAGGTATTGTATATCGAGCTAGTCCTACCGGGGTTTCTTAATCCCGGGGTCCTATTCTCATTCTCACTTTTAGGGCTTTGAACTGCTAGCGTAAGTTTCCGTTACTCATCTTTCTTATTTCTTGCCTTTGCTTATGATCGGGAATCAAAATGCTAAGAAAAAAAAAAATATCTAAAACTCATCAACCATAAAAGAAAAACTCCTTGCATCATAAGCATCCATCCTAGCATCCCTAGCCCGGCCCTTTACTCCACATCACAAACTCATCCTTTCTCTCTCGTCCGATGTCTTAGAAGACATCTTCTTGGAGAAATGTATGCCTTGACTCATGGGCATGTAACCTTTCTTACTTACCTCCATATTGAATCTCTTCAACACAAAGTCAATGTACCTGGATTGAGATAAGCCCAGCATCCTCTTAGATTTATCTCTATAGATCTTAATACCTAATATATAGGATGCCTCACCCAAATCCTTCATGGAAAACTATTTTGATAGCCAAGATTTGATCGATTGCAACATTGGGATATCATTTTCAATGATAAGTATGTCATCAACATACAAAACCAAGAAAACAAGTACACTCCCTCTTGTCTTCTTGTACAGACACAGTTCATTCACATTCTTGATGAAACTCCTCGATTGTTTCATCAAACCTGATGTTCCAACTCCTCGATACTTGCTTTAATCCATAAATAGATTTCTTAAGCCTACATACTTGGTTTGGTCTCTCACTCAAGATAAACCCTTCTTGCTATGATATATAGACTTCTTCCTCATGGTATCCATTAAGGAAAGCAGTCTTTACATCCATTTGTCATATCTCATAATCATAGTATGCAGCTATAGCAAGCAATATCTGAATGGACTTGAGCATGGCTACTGGTGAAAAGGTATCATCATAGTCAATGCCTTATTTTTGTTTGAAACATTTTGCCACCAGCCTGGCCTTATAGGTTTCTACTTGACCATCTGCTCCTATCGTCTTCTTGAAGATCCATTTACACCCGATTGGGTTTACTCACTCGGTGGATCAACTAATGTCCAAACTTGATTAGAGTACATGGATTCTATCTTGTATTTCATGGCTTTCAACTATTTGTCGGAGTCTTTACTCATGACAGCTTCCGTATAGGTCACAGGATCATCATCCTATATGATAGTAACTTCATTATCATTTTCAATACCAAAACCGTATCTAAGAGTTGCACTTCGCACTCTCTCTGACCTACGAAGAGGAGGTGTGTGTTGTGATTGTTCCTAAACCTTAGGAACATCTGGTTGAGGAATTGTAGGTTGAGCTTCTTCAAGTTCAAATGTGATGCAGAACGAAAGAGGAGATGATGCGATGCGGAAGAAAATTAAGATTAATTCTTTTTTTTATATATATATTTCAGAAATTGGCTTTGACTCAAAGTAAAGCTAAACTAAGTTGAAGGAAACTACGTAATGATTGAAAGCACAATTTAGAAGAAACGAGATTATCAGAGTAGTTCAGAAGTAACGGATCGCTGGGGGTTGAGAAACTCCTAGACCTAGGGTTTCGCTCTGAACTTTCAACAGGACAGAAGTAAAGAGAAGAGAAGGGTACCAACCAGACAGTGATCTTCACAAAGTTTGGTGGAAGAACTCTCTCGAACAGATTGTTGGATCCTCGGAGTCGGATACCTTCGCAATGGATCCTCCAATACTAGTCCTGTGGCTGAGTCGGCTTCTCCTGGACTCAAGATCTGGGAATGAAGAAGAACAAGTGATGGAATCAGATACTCAAGGAAGAATTTACCAGATTGAAGAACTTGTAAGTTGATGTGCTGAAATCCGGATTCTCCTGGAGGTTGATCTGACTTTCTCTGGGAATTGCTCTGGATCTGAAGTATCCGGACTGGACCCGGATGCTGGTGGTTGGCCTTGACTTGGAGAGGGTGGCCGTGAGAGGTGGGATATGCTAGGGCTTGGTGGAGAGAGAAGGATGATGGGCAGCTAGGGTTTGGGAGTGAAGTGGCTAACCTAGGGTTTGGGGTTTGGAGATCTCACACCTCCTCAAGGTTCCTGGGGAACCCGGATTTACTCCCTCATGGAGCTTAACACTTGGATGCAAGTGCGGAAGAGAGAAAACACAGAGTTTGCTCACACAAAAACTTGAATTCATTCATCAGATTAATTAAAATTTACAAGAGGGGTTTAATTTATAGGACTTTACAAGAGAGTAGGGTTTTACATCTTCCCATGTGGGACTAAAGGAGGGGATCTGCAAATTAGGATTGTAGGATCAATCCTTAAACATATGGCCGGCCAAAGGTTCCAAAAAAATTGATTTGGGTTTTAAAAGGAAGGTAGATGGCACCTCCAAGCTTTGTTCTTCAAGAGAGGATTTCTTTCCTTCCATGGCTCAACTCTTTTGGACTCCTCCTTTTCTTTCTCCCTAAGTCATGGTCCTTCCCATCTTTGTTTTGGGCATTTTTGGCAGGGAATGGGCGCCTCCTTGAAGTTCTCTCCAAGAAGAATTTCTTCCCTTTCATAGCTTGGCTCTTATGGAATTTCTTGGGCCGCCCCCTTGATTTGTGGATCCCTGGTTGCTTTCTCCTCAAATGGCACATGAGAGAAAGGAGCTGCTATCTGTGGTGTGGGGACCTGAGTATACTGGATGGAGATGTGGCTCCCCTTGGACTCAGGCGTGTGGCTGGGAGTGTGGCTGGGAGTGTGGCGCCCACTTGCTTGGCCTTGGGAGAAAATGTGACACCCCAGGTTGAAGTCCTAGACCACTATTGAGTCAACATGACTCAACAAAATAAATTGCAGGGAGTACAGACTTAAGCTAAAATTAAGTTGATCAAGTCATAACTCATTACAGGCCTGAAAACCCTAATTCTTCGGGCAAGGTCAATCAGAGATCCAGATAGAGCTCTGAAGTCTTCTTCTGAGTCTGGTGCCCGCACCAATTCTCCCGGGGTGGGAGGAACTCGACACTGTCGAGTATGGATCAAGTTGGCTCTGGTATCTCTCCAAGAGGTCTGGGTCCAATTCTTGTAATTCTTCTCGGGAGATCCAAGAGTCATCAGAATCTGGCCATCCTTGCTAGCGGACCAGGTATCTTTGGTATCCTCGATTACGAGTAGAGATAACCTGATCATCCAGGATTTTTCAATCTGCTCTTTCCTCACAGGCCAGTTTGTTGGTGGACACACAGGGTTGGGTTCACTCTCAAGAGCAGGATTAGGTTCAAAAGGCTCACTGGGAATCACTGCTGGCTCTCTATACTCTACTAGGTCTGTAATGTTGAATATGGAGCTAATGCCTAGTTCTGGAGGCAACTTGAGCACATAGTCATTGGATCCTACTCTCTTCACCACTCTAAATGGTCCAACTCCTCTAGCATGTAACTTTCTAACGGTTCCAGGAGAAAACCGTTCAGGCCTTAACCTAATCATTACATAGTCTCTCTCATTAAAAGTTTTGACTCGCCTTTGAGAATCAGCCAACTTCTTATAAGTTTCATTACTTAAATTTATTTTGGCATGAATTTCTTTATGCAAGTCTTTTATATGCTGTGTAAAAACTTCGGCAGACTCGGAGACTCGTGTGTGGACTGGTAAAGGAGCCAGGCAAGAGGTGTGTGAGGTTTGTAACCATGCACAATTTCAAATGGACTCTTACCTGTAGACCTATTGACCGAGTCATTGTATGCAAATTCAGCTCTAGGTAAATACAAATCCCAGTTCCTAATGTTTTCACCAACAAGACACCTTAACAGATTGCTTAAACTACGGTTCATTACTTCGGTTTGGCCATCAGTCTGGGGATGATAGGCAGTTGAAAACTTAAGTTTTGTCCCTAACTTATGCCAAAGGGTTTTCCAGAAATAGCTGGTGAACCAGACATCCCTATCTGAAACAATGGTCTTGGGTAGGCCATGGAGTCGAACTATCTCATTAAAGAACATGGTGGCTACCTTAGACGCATCAAATGTTTGGGAACAAGGAAAGAAATGGGCCATCTTGGAAAATCGATCTACTACAACACAGATAGAGTCATGCCTTCTATGGGTCTTAGGCAAACCTAACACAAAGTCCATGCTCACATCTTGCCAAGGACGATCTGGGACAGGGAGTGGGGTATAAAGGCCGGTGTTCTATTTTCGCTGTTTGGCAACAACGCAGGTCCAACATCTAGCCACAATGTGTGCTACATCTCTTTTTAAGCTAGGCCAGAAAAAGTGGTCTTCAATAGCCAGGGTGGTTTTGTCTTTTCCGAAATGGCCAGCTAAACCTCCAGCATGAATTTCCCAAATCAAAAATTCCCTAAGAGAAGTTCTAGGGATGCAAAGCCTATTCTTAAAGAACAGAAAGCCATCTAAAAGGGTATAATCCTTATGGTCACTAGATGGTCCTTGAGTTAGATCCTGGTACACAGTCTTAAAATCTGGACACGACTCATATTCTTCTTTGATTTGCGCAAACCCTATGACTTCAGCTCTAACAGAATTCAACAACAAAGATCGACAACTAAGGGCATCAGCTACTTTATTTTCAGACCCAGCCTTATGCTTCAAAACAAAAGTATAGGACTGGATATACTCTACCCACTTAGCATGCTTAGGGTTAAGCTTCTTCTGGAAATTCAAGAATCTAAGAGGCTCATGGTCCGAAAATAGCATAAATTCTTGCAGTAGCAAATAATGTCTCCAGTAACGCAAAGCTTGCACTACCGCATAAAATTCCTTATCATAGGTAGAATACCTAAGCTTAGCATCATTAAGTTTTTCATTAAAGAATGCTACGGGATGGTTCTCTTGGCTTAGGACTCCACCTATACCAACTCCTGAAGCATCACAGGCAACCTCAAATACCTTTGAAAAGTCGGGTAACCTCAAAAAGGGTGCCTGGGTCATCCTATCCTTAAGATCTAGGAAAGCTTTATGGGCTGCTTTAGTCCACTAGAATTCTCCCTTCCTAATACAGTCTGTGATAGGAGCAACTACAGTACTAAACCCCTTGATGAATCGCCTATAGAAGGTAGCCAAGCCGTGGAAACTTCTGACTTCATGCATACTAGTCGACTCTGGCCATTCGACTATGAACCTAATCTTTTCTGGATCGGCAGCCACGTCGTCAGGGGTTACTACAATACCAAGGAAGATAATTCTACTGGTCATGAATTCACACTTTTTGAGATTACCGTAGAGACTATCATTCCTCAAAACTTGACAGACTTGTCTAAGGTGGCCTAGGTGGTCTGCAGGGGTCTTACTATAGATCAGGATGTCATCAAAATAGACCACTACAAACTTCCCTATGAAAGCTCTAAGTACTTGGGTCATAATCCTCATGAAAGTACTAGGGGCATTGGACAACCCAAAAGGCATAACAACCCATTCATAGAGACCATCCTTAGTTTTGAAAGCGGTTTTCCACTCATCCCCTGGTCTAATCCTAACCTGATGATAGCCGCTCTTGTGATCAATTTTAGAAAAAACCATTGCACCGGCCATCATATCTAGCATGTCATCTAGTCTAGGGATGGGGAACCTATACTTGATTATGATTTTGTTGATGGCACAACTATCAACACACATCCTCCACGTGCCATCCTTCTTTGGGGTTAGAAGTGCAGGGACTGCACAAGGACTAAGACTCTCTCTAATGAACCCCTTCCTTAACAATTCTCCAACCTGCTTTTGCAGTTCCTTATGCTCAGATGGATTCATCCTATAATGGGGCAAGTTGGGTAAAGTAGCTCCTGGGACTAAATCTATGGAATGCTAGATATCCCTAAGAGGTGGAAGGTGGTCTGGCAGATCCTCGGGAAAAACATCCTCAAATTCTTCTAACAAAGGCTTAACTTCCTGAGGAGGCTCTGAGGGTGTAGGAGTCCTAAGTTCCTTAGCAGTCAACATCCAAATAGGTGAACCACTATGAATTTCTTATTCTAGGTCTTTAGCACTAATTAGGTTCACTCCAGTCTTCATTTCTTTGACCTTATTGGTTCCTTTAGCTACCTTGTCCTTAGGAGGGACTGAATGGATTGTGATTTTCTTCCCATTAAAACTAAAGACACAGGTGTTGGATTTTCCTAAGAGGGTGGCATCATGATCATATAACCAAGGTCTTCCAAGAATTATACTGCTCACCCCCATGGGCAAGATGTCACACCAAATCTTCTCTTGATAGGATTGCATTTAGATTTGGACATGACATCTAGATTGGATGGGTATAGAGGTAGAGTCTACCCAAGAAACCTTATAGGGGTTGGGGTGGGGGACTGGGATTAAGCCTAACATTTTGACAGTGCTAGCAGAAATGGCATTCACACAGCTCCCACTATCTATGATGATTTTACAAACCTTATCCCCTAGTTTAAGGAAAGTCTGTAGGATGTTAGTCCTACGCCAATCTTCCTGAACTCTATTCTGGGATAGGATGCATCTCACAACCCCTAATTGGTCAGACTCTGTGGATTCCTCCTCTCCTTCATACTCATCGACCAAATTCATTCCGGCCTCATAAACTTCTTCTTCAAACTCTTCATTGGGTCCGTAACTCTCTTCCTCTTCTTCTTCTATGTAAAGGGATCTACGAGGGCACTGGCTAGAAACATGACCTACCTTGTGGCACTTAAAACAAGCTATGGCTGTGCACTGGTTGGAGATATGACCGGGCTTCTGGAACTTAAAATAGATGATACTAAGGGTTCTTTGGGTGTCAGGTGCCTTACCTTTGTCCATGGGCCTAGGGGTGGGAATACCCTGATTAGACTTGCTAGGGGTAACTTGGCTAGGTCCATTTCTTGGGATTGGGGCACTAACCCTAGAAGGCATAGGTCCTCTCTAAAATTTCTCAGTGTTCAGTGCAATCTGATAGGCTTGTTCTAGCTCAGTAACCTCTCTCAGAAACAACTCCCTCTTTATGTCTTCCCTAAGTCCAGCCCTAAACCTAGACAAAGTGACCTCATGGGATTCACTCACATCACATCTCATCAGGTATTCATCAAAGGTGGTTATGTAGTCTGATATAGATCGGTTTCCTTGTTTCAAAGTCTGCCATTGGTCAAACAGGTTCAGCTGGTATGAAATGGGTAGGTACTTATCTCTATGTTTCTCTTTCATACCCTGCCAAGTGGTTATGGGCGCTACATTTCATCTTCTAGTGGTCAGCTCAATGTTCCCCCAGTATAACCTAGCTTGACGTACTAACTTCATCTTGGCAAACCTGAACTTTCTTTTCTCAGACATGGCATACCACTCAAAGTACTGGTCCATCTCACCCTCCCAATCAGAATACACCTTAGGGTTTAAGCTACCATAAAAAGTGGGTGCATCTAATTTGATGTTCCGAATGAACCTATCATCTCTATCTTCAGGTTCTAGGTCAGGCCTCCTATGATTAGGTTCAGGATCTCTGTATAAAGGTCTTCTAGGATCTTGGTGTGGGTGAGGTTGAGGCACATTAAAATCTGGGTCAGGAGTTCAATTCTGATGCCTAGGTTCCTAAAGTACTTGGACTCGATCCCTAAGCTGGGCAAAATTCTCATTCATATCCTGACTTAATTTGTTCATACTCTCAGTAAGAGCTCTAACCATGGCCTCTAAATCAGGTTGGGTTTGACCAGGTTGGTAGGGTACTCCATTCCGGGTAGACATGATGATGCAAGCAAACACACAAAATGAGACTCAACTGAATCGACTATGGGCTAACTAGACGTAGAGCCCAAACTAGATGCCCAATCAGAGTGGCAAGCTAGCCTGTAGTAACTCAGAACTCAGCCAGGCAGGTGTAAGGGGAGTGTTAGGTCCTTAGATGCCAATCCTAGACACCAATCAGTGATTGGCCAGGTAGGCGGACTAGCACACAAGCCCTTCGGGACATAGTCCCTGAACCACCATTCTAGACACTGAGTACAAAGCACACAGAGTAACTAGACAAACTGACTCAACACTAGCCTTGACCCAACTTGTTGATGTCCCTAGCCCACTAGGGCAAATTAAGTCTAATAAATTTTAAAGTTAGGCTTAGGATCGAATGAGGGGGTGGTGGTTGTGTCTAAGGAGAGGTTATCAACTCCTCCCCTTATCTTAGATGCTCAAATGCCCTTAGGATGAGTTAGGAGATGTTCACTCAAGATAATTGAATAGTAGAACACAAAAATAGAGTTGCAGTAATTTAACTCTCAGAAATTTTATGGAAACCAATAAATCACAAAAAAATTATGTAAAATATCTTCAATTATACTGGTTCTACCAAAACAAAAATCATACAATTTGGAGTTACTTCCATTGAGAAACCATTCCTGCAACAGGATAGTTATGGACTGAAAACAGGGTGCTTTCCCCGTTTACAATTCCTGCTACGAAGTTGTAACCCAACGGATCCCCTACACGCCCTAGGAACATCCCGTGGAATGGGAAGAGGAGGTTTGCACCTCGCTTCGTTCCTAGGACCGGATGTCCTGGGGAGTCTACTTCGAGCAGACAAAGTAAAAGGAGAGAGACTTAAAACAAGCAAGCAAAACAGAAACCCTAGACTGTGCTCTGATACCAAAAATGATGCAGAACGAAAGAGAAGATGATGCGATGCGAAAGAAAATTAAGATTAATTCTTTTTTTTTTATATATATTTCAGAAATTGGCTTTGACTCAAAGTAAAGCTAAACTAAGTTGAAGGAAACTAGGTAATGATTGAAAGCACAATTTAGAAGAAACGAGGTTATTAGAGTAGTTCAGAAGTAACGGATCACTGGGGGTTGAGAATCTCCTAGACCTAGGGTTTCGCTCTGAACTTTCAACAGGACAGAAGTAACGAGAAGAGAAGGGTACCAACCAGACAGTGATCTTCACAAAGTTTGGTGGAAGAACTCTCTCGAGCAGATTGTTGGATCCTCGGAGTTGGATACCTTCGCAATGGATCCTCCAATACTAGTCCTGTGGCTGAGTCGGCTTCTCCTGGACTCAAGATCTGGGAAAGAAGAAGAACAAGTGATGGAATCAGATACTCAAGGAAGAATTTACCAGATTGAAGAACTTGTAAGTTGATGTGCTGAAATCCGGATTCTCTTAGAGGTTGATCTGACTTCCTCTGGGAATTGCTCTGGATCTGAAGTATCCGGACTGGACCCAGATGCTGGTGGTCAGCCTTGACTTGGAGAGGGTGGCCGTGAGAGGTGGGATATGCTAGGGCTTGGTGGAGAGAGAAGGATGATGGGCAGCTAGGGTTTGGGAGTGAAGTGGCTAACCTAGGGTTTGGGGTTTGGAGATCTCACACCTCCTCAAGGTTCCTGGGGAACCTGGATTTACTCCCTCACGGAGCTCAACACTTGGATGCAAGTGCGGAAGAGAGAAAACACAGAGTTTGCTCACACAAAAACTTGAATTCATTCATCAGATTAATTAAAATTTACAAGAGGGGTTTAATTTATAGGACTTTACAAGAGAGTAGGGTTTTACATCTTCCCATGTGGGACTAAAGGAGGGGATCTGCAAATTAGGATTGTAGGATCAATCCTTACACATATGGCCGGCCAAAGGTTCCAAAAAAAATTGATTTGGGTTTTAAAAGGAAGGTAGATGGCGCCTCCAAGCTTTGTTCTTCAAGAGAGGATTTCTTTCCTTCCATGGCTCAACTCTTTTGGACTCCTCCTTTTCTTTCTCCCTAAGTCATGGTCCTTCCCATCTTTGTTTTGGGCATTTTTGGCAGGGAATGGGTGCCTCCTTGAAGTTCTCTCCAAGAAGAATTTCTTCCCTTTCATAGCTTGGCTCTTATGGAAGGTCTTGGGCCGCCCCCTTGATTTGTGGATCCCTGGTTGCTTTCTCCTTAAATGGCACATGAGAGAAGGGAGCTGCTATCTGTGGTGTGGGGACCAGAGTATACTGGATGGAGATGTGGCACCCCCTGGACTCAGGCGTGTGGCTGGGAGTGTGGCGCCCACTTGCTTGGCCTTGGGCGAAAATGTGACACCCCAGGTTGAAGTCCTAGACCACTACTGAGTCAACATGACTCAACAAAATAAATTATAGGGAGTACAGACTTAAGCTAAAATTGAGTTGATCAAGTCAACCCTTATTACAAGCCAGAAAATCCTAATTCTTCGGGCAAGGTCAATCAGAGATCCAGATGGAGCTCTGAAGTCTTCTTCTGAGTCTGGTGCCCGTACCAAAATGTCCTCTGACTGTTCTCTTCATGGATAAATTCTCTTTCCAAGAATGTGTCATGCTTATTAACAAAAACCTTGTGCTCAGTAGGGTGGTAGAAAAGGTAGCCAATACCTTCTTTAGGATATCCTACAAACCTACACTTGTTAGCTCTAGCACTTAACTTATGTCCAAAAACATTCCTGACATAAGCAGGGTAAACTTAAATCTTAAAATATTTAAGACTTGGCCTATTTCTTTTCCATAATTCATATGGAGTGCTTTTGATTGCATTTTGATGGGGGACGAATTTGATGAAATGGGTGTGTGGGGATGTGATCTACTTACCTAGAAACAATATATCAACATTTGAGCTCCAAATATGGCCGAATTCAAGGGTGGAAGGGATGAAGAAATTCGAGCTAGAGACTAGGTGAGAAGAAAATCTGACACCCTTGTGCAAGCTTCTTTTCAAAAAAATTTAAGATATGATCTAAGGGCATAGAAACCCTCAATTAGGCTAAGCAAACTTTAATGACCTCAGATCTAAGGATCAAGAGGTTTTCTTCCCATCAATGAAGAGAAATTAAGCTCAAGTGGAAGGGTAACACTCACCACTCAAAAAATTAAAGGCTAGAGGCAAGATCTCCACTCCCTTCTTGGATTCTCCATTGGAGCTTGGATCGTTGGCATGAAGCCTTCATCTTTGTGTTCAAATCACCAAGAAGAACATTCAAAGAGTCAAGGTGAGGTCGAATTCAAAGAAATAGAGGGGAAAATAATGGAATTAATAAGAGAAGTGAAGAGAATTGCTGGAGTTTTTTGGGTAGCACTTCCTCCTCTTCTTGGACAATTTGGATATTGTGTAGAAGAACTTGGGAATGGAACTATGGCACTCCAAATCTCAAAGCACTCACTCCAATTTAGGATCAAACTCAACACTCCAAAGAAAATCAAAGAAAGCACTCAAAATTCTAGGAAGAACTTAAGAGAACTAGGCAAAATGGAAGAGAACTCAAACAAGGGAACTTTCATTCATTCAACTCAATTCATTCTTCATTCAATGCTTACAAAAGGGGGGCCTTGGTCCCTATTTATAGGCCAAGGAAGAGGATTAAGAGACCAACTAATTCAAGTTTTGTTGGTAGCTAATTACAAGATTAGTTTTTCTAGCAACTAATCCTAAAAAGAGAATTCTAGAAAATCTATGTGGCATTATTTCCTTGCAACACTTGGCTTTATCTCATCCTTCCACATGGTCTTTAAAATTGGGTCTCCAAGTAGGATTTCATGGTAGAGAATTTCTTCAAGGCTTGGTCGGCCCATGGTCTTGGAGAAGGGGTCTTCAATTTACTTCATAAAATTGGGGTCTTCAAGAGATGCTTCATGTTTTGTGAAAACCTGAAAAAAAAAAATGGGACTACAACCAAAGATCATTAGTTTGTAATTTCTTCCTCTTGCCAATGTCCTCATTACCTTATTGCACTCTGTCAATATGTATGTAGCAATCTCTAGGGCATAACCCCATAAGGATACTGGAAGGTCTGTGAAGCACATCATGGACCGTACCATATCCAGCAGGGTATGATTCCTCCTTTCAGCTACACCATTTAACTATGGTGTGTGTGGAGGGGTTCATTCAGAGATAATGCCATTGTCTTTCAGATGATCAAGAAATTTACTAGACAAGTATTCTCCTCCTCAATCATATCAAAAGACTTTAATACTATGCCTAGTTTATTTCTCGACCTCACTTTGATACTCTTTGAATTTATTAATGGATTCAGACTTGTGTTTCAAGAGATACACATATCCGAACCTCGATAAATCATCAACAAAACCGATGAAATAAAAGTATCATCCTCTAGCCTTGGTTGTCATAGGACCACACACATCTATGTGTACTAGACCTAACAACTCAGTTGCCCTTTCTTCATGTCCAGTGAATGGAGACTTGATCATCTTCCCCATGAGATAGGACTCATAAGTTCCTAATGATTCAGGATCAAAAAGATCAAAGATGTTTTTGTTGTATAACTTGTTTATCCTAGACTCACCAATATGACCCAAATAGCAATGCCAAAGAAAAGTGACATTTACATCATCTCTCTTTCTCTTCTTATTTTCAACAAGCATAACCTCATCATTGAGTGATAGAATCAAAAGACCATTTACAAATGTACCATAACCAAAGAATTTATTTTCGAAGAAAATCGAGCACCCATGGCCCTTTAAATTTATTTCATAACCTTATTTTAACAACAAAGGTACAGAAATAATATTTTTGATAATGTTGGGTACATAATAACAATCTTTCAATTAAAGAATATTAGCCGATGGCAATAACATCAAATAGGTGCTAATAGCTTCAGCATAAATGGGTTCACCACTTGCGCCAAATAGCTGGAAGTCATCTCTCTTCATGTTTCTAGGTCTCTGCAACCCCTACAATGACTTGCAGATATGAAACCCACATGCGGTATCAAGTACTCATGAATCAGAAATAGAAGAACTCAATGAGAAGTTTTTTTGTATCATGTACAAATCTTTAGATGCTCCACAAGTTTCCAACTTCAGACTTGCAAGATACAACTTGCAATTCATCTTCCAGTGCCCTTGCTTTCCATAATGATAGCAGGTCCCATCAGCAGAGGGCTTCCTTGCCTTCTTTCTCTTTCGAAAACTACTCTTAGGGTTCTTCTTCCTTTTTGAACCATTCATTGTTGCCTGCTTCTTCTTTTCATCAATTAGAAGACGTTGAGCCTTGTCACCTTTAAAATGGCTCTCTGCTATCTTGAGCATATTCAGCAGCTTAGGCAATGATATGTTCAGCTTGTTCATGTGGTAATTCATCACAAACTGTGAGAAGGAATTTGGGAGTGACTACAGGATCTGGTCCTAATTAAGCTCATGATCCATCGCAAATCTTAGATGACCTAATCGAGTGATTAGGTCAATCATCTTGAGGACATGTGCCTGGATAGAGGAGCCCTCACTCATGCATGCTTGGAACAACTGCTTTGATATTTTATATCGAGCAGTCCGACTATGCTCTCTATATAGCTCCTTAAGACTAAACAATATGGACTGAGGTCTATTTTCTCATGTTGCCTCTATAACTTATTAATCATTGAGGCCAACATGATGCACTTGACAGTCATGCTATCATTCTACCACATTTTATATGTGACCCTTTCCTCCTTAGTAGTATCCTCTCCTATTAGAAGTGGGTCAGGAGAATCAATGACATAAGCAATTTTCTCCTGAGCTAATCCAACTCTCAAGTTCCTCAACTAGTCCACATAATTCGGATCGGTCAACTATTGGCATCCAAGATGCCCCATAGTGAAAGAGTAGAAGCAATAATGTAAAAATCTATATTAAATAAAGAATAACTATAAGTACACTACTCATGATAATATTCATAATTAGACAAGGACTTTTTGTATCTAATTGTGTCTCCCACTATTTTCTATCGAATACCATAACTCTCAACAATGGTAAGCGGGAAACCCTTCCAGGGCTTCCTTAGTGGGGTTGAGATCCCAATTCCTCATGAATGCCTTGTGTTACACAACAAACACCCATTAGTTGAAGGGTAGGAAAATCGCTTTCCAATTGCATCCCTTGCAATTCTCAACATAATACTTGCCTCTAAGACACTTATAGCATTGTGTTACACAACAAACCATAATGTCTTAGTTTAGTCAGACACTTCATTTTCATATAGCCATGATTGAATAATGTTGTCCTTATATTACACAAAAAAGCAACACAATAAGTCATGATATAAAACATAACATGCACCAAAAGAAAAATCATATCAAACCCTAAAGTAGACCTTGTGTTACATGATAAATCTACTATAGTTTTTGACATGGATTATGATTAGTATGAAGGAAGGCAATTTTGTACTATGCTTAATCAACAAACATTACCAACATAGGGTTTAGATGTGACTATGGTGCGGACACTAGAGGCACCAGAATAAGATAGAGGCTTCTCAACTCTTTGTGGATTACATAGTAGCATTTGAGACCATTTGTAATATAGGCTTAGCCAACTTGAGTTGTCTATTTAGTATTTGAGTCCTTTACCAGTCAGCTCATGTTGAGCTAGTCTTCTTCCTCAGTTATGTACATGTTAGTCCAAGTACAAATGAAGACATGTCAGCCCAAGTACAAGTGAAGACCGAGCCAGTACAAATAAAGATCAACCCAGGATGAAGTTAAGAAGATCATGGAAGCCTTAGTAGAAGAAATCAGAAGCCCTGGAGTTAAGTCGAAAGCCCTAAAGCCTTGAACCGTAGCCTGAAGCAGATTGGGCCAGCCAAGGCCCAGGAGGAGAGCTAGGGCGCCATCCACCCTATGGTCACCACCCCTTGGTCGACCACTAGGGTCACCTCCCTTGGCCGACCAAGGCAGGAGATGGGAAAGTGATTTGAGGGATTTTAAATCCTAGTCCTACCGTGTATTCTAACTAGGGTTTGGGTGGGATTCAAATACCTAGAAAAAGTCTATTATAACCTTACTTAGGGGCCATGTTTAAGAGTCTTTTTAAGAGAATCTATTCTCTTGTATGAGGACAACTTTTTTTGAATGAATACAATTGATTTCTCTCATTGCTGTGTGCTTCCTGCTGTGTGCCAAGGAAATTTTGTGTGAATCCCTCTTCTTCTTCCTGGTGTTCTGTGCCCTGTCTCCAGTCTCCATCTGCCTCTCCAAGCCCTAGCCGCCCACATCAATCCCCTTCTTTTCCTTGCTATTTTAAAATTAATCCTCCATCTTTGCTTTATTTTCTAACCATAGATGACTATTTGCAGGTCCCTCGACTCCTACGAATCCAACAACTCCAATCGGGTAGCAATCGGATCACCGAGTTGAAAGCCAAGAATCCACGGGTCTACGGCTTGATCATCAAGGCTACATCCAGGAGCGAGAGTGATCCTTTCATCTACAATCTTCATCGATCACATCAACCATTGTCAGGTACACCCCCTCTGCCTGCCAGTATCCTTATTGGAGATAAACTAGCCCAACCGAGACTTCTCACCTCAGCGGTCCTCTTCTTATTGCTTTTTAGGTTCTACTATGCATGATGTAGTTTCTTAATTGCATAGAATCCTTTTCTTAGTTTCGTGGTCTGTTCTTCAGGAATAAAACACACAACTTAATCAAAAAAATTATAAAAATAATTTGCATGCAATTTTAGTTCTGCATCATTTGGTATCAGAGCCTATTTTGGGCTTAGTTCTACTTGGATATTTGGATCGGGTGCTTCACCATGGCCGTCCGATCATAGGAGACTAGTAGGGCTGCAAGACCCTCTCTTCTCAATCTACATGATCTCCTATGGTGGTAGGGGTGCCGCTGTGAATTTACCCCTGAAGAAGAACACAAAGAGTTCCATTATGCTTTTTGCATTCTCGGCCTTCCCAGTACATCTCCTGTTATTTCAATTGTTTCAACCTATGTAAAATACATAAAAATTTGAATTTGTTTTGGTGAATTCCTTATAATTGAAATTAATTTTTAGAATTTTTTTAGGAATTATTTCGATATGTGGATTTTCTCTCAGTCAAAAAACTATTTGAGAATAGTTCTACTCTATTTTGGCAGCAAAGCTGATTTTGGAAAATTTTGGGTTCTTTTAGTATAATTTTTGCATATTGTTGACCCCTTGAGCGATTTTGATGATAACAAAATATTGGAGCATGCACATATATTACTAACTACTCTTTAGTGTTTCACAAGTTTTGTAGGATGATTTTTATTGTTTATCAACTACTCCTACTTCATTCTGTTGAGTGTGTTAAGTAATATTGTATGAGTGTGATGTAAAGAAGAAGATGGTCGTAACATTGATCAAAAGCTCTATCGAGATATGATTGGATCGTTATTATATCTTACTACCAGTAGAACTGATATCTTGTACAGTGTATGTGTGTGTGCTCGTTTTTAGTCAAATCCTAAGGAATCACACATGCTTACAGTTAAAATAATTATTAAATATGTAAGAGGTACAAGTTATTTAGGTCTTTGGTTTTCTAAAGAATCTTTTTTAAATTTAATTGGTTTTTCGAATGTTGACTATGCTGAATGTAAAATTGATAGAAAGAGTACTAGTGGTACATGCCAATTTCTAGGGTTGAATTTAATTACATGGCACTGTAAGAAACAAAAGTCTATAGCATTATCCACTACTGAGGTAGAGTATATTGCTACTGGAAGTTGATATGCTCAAGTACTTTGGATTAAACAACAACTAGAAGATTTTAGTGTTACACAATCTAAAATTCCAATCAAATGTGACAGCACAAGTGCTAAAAATTTAACTAAGAATCCTGTTCAGCATTCAAGAACTAAGCACATTGAAATTAGGCACCATTTTATTAGAGATCATGTATTGAATAATGATATTGTACTTGAATTCATGCCAACTGAAAACCAACTTGCTAGTATTTTTACCAAATATTTAAATTATGATAGGTTTGCAATGATTAGATGTGAACTAGGTTTGTGTGACCCTCTTTAGAAACCTCAACCTAAGTTCCTACAAACTTAAGGAAACATTATCTAGATAACCTCTACGTCCCTTTTTTTTTTGCTAAAAAGTTTTGAGTAAAGGCTTCAATTCATTTTCTATGCTCCCTCTGCTCGAGCCAACTCAAGTAGAAGCCTTGTTGGTCGAGCTGACTCGGATGTTGAGCCGACTCTTTCTTAAGTCAAGCCTTAGGGTTATTTCTTTATAATTCATTCATCGGCTCTTCGTTCTTTCCCTCAGAAACATCTTTTCTAAAAAATCCTTCCCCTCCAAATTCTTGGATCACTGTGTTTTGTTGGAATGGCTCAAAGAAAGGCAGTTGGAAAGAGACCTCGTCATGAAATTGAGCAAGCTTCGCAGGAGTGGTGCTCCAAATTTTGGGAAGAAGGCTCCTGACGAGTTCCAGCTTAACTAGTTGAAGAACCAAGACTTCCATCTCTTCGTCAGCAAATATCTTCGGCAATGCTACCCATCACAATAGGTAGACGGATCCTATTTGAGTTTCTTAAAGAAATAGGGTTAGTTGTCGGAGATTTAATTGACAACTAGGGTTGGGATTTTATGTGCTCTTTGAATATTCTTACTTATCCCAACCTAGTTATAATATTTTTTGAGAATTTAAGATTTGGAGAGCATCACATTGAATCAGTTGTAAAAGGAAAAAGAATCATAATTTCTGAAGAAAGTCTGGGCAGTATATTAGAAATGCCTTTTGAAGGAATTGAACACTTAGTTCTAAAGGATAGAACAAAGGCATTTCAAATTGTTTTGGAACAAGAAAATGTGAATGAGATTGGCACTCTGAAAGCTAGCTCCCTATCTATGGAAATGAGACTCCTTCATAGATTTATCAATCAAATTTTCCTACCTAGAATAGGATGGTTCGATTGGGTTAGTGAAAGAGATTTGTATTTTATGGAGCTGGTGATATATGGAGACAAGATTAACCTTCCTGCAATAATGTTATCCCAAATGAAGGAAGCTATTGGAAAAGTAAAAGCTTGTGTACCATAAGGAATGATTTTGACATTATTCTTCCAAGTTGCACATGTGGACTTATCAGATGAAGATAGCAGACCTCTTCTACACACTGATACATACACAACCAAAACATTACAAACAATGGGATATCTATTTTCTGATGGTATCAAGAAGAAGAAGTTTGATACTCCTACCGACATTGAAGAACATGAAGAAGAAGGTGAGATGCAGGCTGATGTGGACATTTCAATGCCTATTCCTAGGCCACAGCCACAACCAGACTCACCTATTCTTATAGGTTTTGATGTTCTTGTACATGATGCTTCTATACCTGACTTGACTCCTACTGCACCTGCTTCTATTCAGACAGCTTCTGATATTCTTTTACCTAGCACTGCTGCTCCTGCACCTACTATTAATAGATCAACTTTGTAGGACTTTATTTCACAACAATTGGGTACTCTAACTGATCACTCACTTGCACAATGATTAACATGTTTGGCGAGTTTCTCCAGTCAATTGAGACAAGACTAGATCGGTTTGGAGGATAAATTAATGATTTGCATAGTAGAGTGGACAGTCTTGAATCCTCCAAAAGTGTATCACAACCACACCTACAACCCCTACTTTAATTGATTTCATCCAGTTCTAAATCTATTAAAAGCTCTATTAATGCTACACTTGAAGCATTCAGAACTAAAATGGATAATCTAAGATTTAAAATGAGTTCAGTGGAAGAAGGGAGAAGAATGAAAGAAGATTATACCAAGGGGATTGGAATATTGAGAGCTGAATTTGGAAGATTAAGGGGATCTACAGAGGCATTTGCAAATGAACAAGCATCTGAATTAGTCCAATTACACAAAGATCTGAAGAAATTGGATGAAGAAGTAGACTCTGTATATTTCAAGATAGACCAGCTATCAAGTCGAGTGATTGCCGCATTTGCAGTTCCTCAATCTAGACCTAGGCCACAGCCTTCAACCTTTGCTGGTTAGTCTGCCCATCCCAGATAGCCAGCTCCATACCTTAGGCCTCAAGGATCTCATTCTGCTCCTACACCTTCTGATGTATTAGTTCCAGACCCCATAGCTTCTATGCCTCCTGGTATTCAAATTCCTAGTCATTCCACCAACACTAGAGTAGATCTAGTTGTGATTGATGTACTCTCTTTCATATTTTGCACCTTATATTGAAAATTTCCAAATGAAATGAAAACTATTTTGATGTTTACAAGACTTCTCATGAATTATTCTTTATGCTTATACAATGTTTGAATTTTAAATAGAATATCCAAATGAAATTAAGAAAGTGAAATTATCTCAAATAAATATTAAAATCATTCTCACTCTATTTCAAAATGAGCTTTTTTGGCTTCACCTTTTTGATTTATGACAAGAAGGGGGAGAAATTTATGTTCTAGCATGAAAAGGATAAAATCCTTTGCTTCTATTTTTTTTTTGCTCTGATACATGAAACATAATATGCTTTATTGATAAGTTCAGAAATCTAAAAATTAATCCTTCAAAATATGATCTAATTTGTGAAAGATAAGCTCCAATACCTGAAAATTTCCTTAGCACATATGCTTTGATGCATAAAGTTCATTTTAAGCTCTGATACATAAAGTTTTCTTAGAAACCTTGATACATGGGCTCTGAATAATGAAATTTTCCTAAAATGCTTGAGAAAAACATTGTCTTCAATGAAAAGTTTGTTAAAACA
Source organism: Areca catechu (assembly GCA_021397845.1). Lineage (NCBI taxonomy): Eukaryota > Viridiplantae > Streptophyta > Magnoliopsida > Arecales > Arecaceae > Areca > Areca catechu. The sequence goes on along the minus strand of CM038052.1, from coordinate 140,058,708 downwards.
TGGAGTATCTTATTGAGGGGGAGATTACCTCTCACTGCTCTATTTCTCCTTCCATGGTTTGACAATTAATAATAGTTGAGCATGTCAAAAAAATGTATTGTTTGAAATTAGAGTTAATTCTTTCTACTTATTTATACATTCTTGCAAATACAATTATACAAGTAAATGTAAAGTTTAATCTTATTTTTTCATGCCTAGTGTTTTGTCATCATCAAAAAGGGAGAGATTTTTGACCCCTCGAGTGATTTCGATAATACAAAAATATTGGAGCATGCACATATATTACTAACTACTCTCAAGAGTTTCACAAGTTTTGTAGGATGATTCTTATTGTTTATCAACTACTCCTACTTCATTCTATTAAGTGTGTTAAGTAATATTATATGATGTGATGTAAAGAAGAACCCCTTGAAAAACCTTTGTAAAATCATAAAGATGGGTTACTTTTATGAGTGTTGTTCTCCATATTTAATTTGGGTTGGTTTATATTGAATGTTGGAGAGTGTTGGTGAGAGTGTTCTTGAGTCTAATTGTAAATTTTCTAAAGCAGTCACTCGAGCCAACCTAGCCAGAAGAAGAGCCGACTCTATCTCATGGCACGCACTAAGGATTCTGGCATGCAACAATTAGAGCTGACTCAAGTAAAACTGAGCCAACTCGTCTAGAGTCCATTTCTGATATTTTATGATAACAGCCAGGTGAGTCAACCCCAACAAGAATGAGCCGATTCTACCAGAACAAATTTTGAAGACCTGAGAAAGTGAGCTGACCTGAACTGCAACGAGCCGACTCCTCTAGAGTAAAGATTTATGATTCTGAGATGAAGAGTCGACCCAACTTCAATGATTTCAACGATGGAAGTTCTAGCTGACCAGAACGGTCATGAGCTGACTCGTCCAGAGTGTGGTTTTTGCATCCTGAGACAAAGAGCTGACCCTATTGACTCGAAGGATCCGAGCCGACTCGAGGAATCTTAGCCAACTCTAGTGTCATTTCCATGTACATAATGGCTAGTTCCAGAATTCTTTTCTGAATGCTAGAAAGTGCTCCGATGGCTAGTTTTCGAATCCCAATGGTATTCAATGACCATAACCTTCAGAAAAAGATAAGAGATGATATATTTGAGGGATTTGATCATTTAAAAAGAAGTTTTGAGAAAATTGGAAGAGCTATTGAAAAAGAGAGTAGAGTTTTTATTGAATATCCACCAACGAAAAAGATAGTGAGCACAAGTGAGCATTCAAAGTAGACTTCACTCTTCACCAACTCCCATATGAAGATTGAAGCATTCATTGAAGAAAGAAAGAAAGCCTCTCAAGTACATTAAAGAAGAATAAAAGAAGGCTTCATCAGCACAAAAGTGGCAACTATCCGATAACAAGAGTTTGTCATTTATTTTTGTATTTAATTTCAATTCATTCTTAAATTATTGGATTATTGATGAGCCCGATTGAAAAACCAAATAGGCTCTTGGTGAGCCTTTATTAAAAACCAAGTGTTAGGTTCTTGGTGATCATGTGTTATAAACAAGTTGGGTTTTTTTGGTGCTCCCATTTTAAAACCAAAGGGTGTAGGGTTTCTTTGGTGATCTCGGTAAAACCAAAGTGCAGAGGTTTTAGATTCTGAGCCTGTAAAACAATCCTACTATATTCGGGTGTGAATATAGTGAAAATCCCAAGTGATCTCTTGGGTAGTGGACGTATGAGCAAGTTTACTTCAAACCACTATATCTTTGGTCTTTGTATTGCTGCCTTTGTCTTTGCATTTAACTCATGCTTTACATTTATAACCACAGCACCTTTCACTAAGATAAGTTAATTTCTAAAAACACATATCCGTAGTAGTAATTTTTGAAATCTCAATTCACCCCCCTCTTGGGTAGCCACCTGGGATAGGTTTCTCAACCATTAGGTCATTTCTACTTTTGATTGAATGGAAACTACATTACGGGTATTACAACTTTCATCGAGTAGTCTCCTACGTTAAGTTTAGTTGATCTCTCTTATGCATCAATTTTGTTGATATGTGAAGAAATCCTTGCTGAAGTTAGATCATTAAGTTCCTAAGTTAAAAACTCCATCTAGCATCCCACATTATTTTGGTATCAGAGTATGGTTAACTAGGACAAGTATGCTAGTTGCTTAAATCTTTTGCATCATTTAAGGAATGGACCCGAAATCTCATCTTATAGCTTTTTAAATCTTAGTTTAATTTGCAATTCCTAAGTAATTTTTCTAGATCAATCCAGACCTGGAATCTTTTTCTGTAGATTTTAGATCTGAATTTTTAGAATTTTTTTATTATTTTGCTAGTTTACTCTATAATCGAAGAAAATCACGCCTCCTGAGTGTGTATACGAAAGTATACTTATGACTCATAGGAGTAATGAGCCAAGGTCGGACATGATAACCCAAGATTGGAGGGCCCATTGTGCTAAGTGCATGCTTGCATGATTATAATTATTGAATGTTTCATTGCATGTTTACTCCTTTAGCACAACTTAGGTTCTAAAATTTTCTGGCACAATTCAAATTTGAATCCACCTAACCATAATTCAAAAACTTAAAATTTAAATTTTAAATTATGAATTCTGAAATTTAAAATTTCAAAATTCAAATTTGAATTTCAAATTTGAATTTAAAATTTAAAATTTAGAAATTTGAATTTTGAAATGCATGTTATTCCTAGTCTTTTTGTTCTATTGATTAGCTAGATTATTGGATGTGCATTCATCTTAAAACATATAAGGGCAATCCTATCATTAGATAAGGGAAGGATTTCATCACCTTTCCTTGGTCCAAAAATAACCTACATATTGCATTGACACAAGCCTAATTTAAAATCGAGTAAGAACCGAAACCAGGGACATCAGCAAGTCAATTTCACGATCATGTTGAGACTTAGTATTAATTGATTATGTATTTACTCATGGATATTGGTGTCTAAGCCTAGGGGTCCAACAGCAAATGCCTTAAGTGAATTTGTAGTTTTTAATTAGGACCTCATGAAAGCGAGGAGAGCCTCCCACAGTCCGACCTCTTACCTGGCCAGTTGAAAGGGTGACTGCAGTCTTGATTATTGCTTTGTCAATTCATGCTATCTTGAACTTCTAGGTCTAGGAGCCCTGGAAGCAAGAATTGTATTACATGACCACTAGATCAGGAACCCCATACCAACACTCCCAGACCCAACCAAATCTCACCATAGACACCATCTTGAAACTTTGATGAAAACCATGACTACGCAATTCAGGCAACTAAACAATAGGTTTGATTAAATGGAAGAGCGAATTAGGACCCTTGAAGAGACCTGTTTGATCCACACCGAACCTAAATCACCTTGACCAACTCCCCTTGGTCCAAGAGCCCATCTCCATGATCCCACCCTTGACCATAACCCTAGATGCCCACACCAAGACTTCATGGATTTAGTGGAAAAAGCCCTTAGGAATATACGTCTTGATGCACCCACTTTTGATAGAACTTTAGACCCTAAGGTGTATGTTGATTAGGAGAGTGACATGGATCAATATTTTAAGTGGTATGAGATGTCGAAAGAAAGGAAGTATAAATTTGCTAAACTTAGATTAGTTCAACAAGCTAGATTGTAATGGAAAAATGTTGAGCACATTTGTCGACAGAGAGGAGACAGGCCCATGGTCACATGGAGAGCCATGAAGATCAAACTTAGGGAGAAGTACCTACCGTTGTCCTATGGCAAAGGCTTTTAGATCAATGGCAAAGATTGAGCCAAGGGAATAGAGTCGTATCTAAGTATATCACTAAGTTTGATGAATTTGTCATGAGATGTAGTGTGGTCGAGTCGGAGGCTATCACCCTATCTAGGTTTAGAGCAAGCCTACGTGAAGAAATCCAAAGGGAATTATTTTTTAGAGAAATCCATGACCTTGAGCAGGCTTACCAAATCGCTAAGGACTGTGAGAGATTTTAGAGGGGACCCATGATCTGTAGACCTGAACCTAGTAGGTTTATTACCCCTAGATATAAGCCAAGTTTCGCCAAGTTCCTTCAACCTGACCCACTCATACTATCCCATTACATCGCAAGGATGACACGGGTAAGGCCCTTGAAGATCAAAAGGATAATCACCAAAATGTGCATTGCTTTTGATGTCATAAAGTCGGCCACTATGCTAGTCAATGCACTACTCAAGCCTTACACATAGGAGAGTTAGAGGAAGAAACTCCAGGAACCTTTGAAGAATTTGAGGAAGAAGTATATGAAGTCGGATCAAATTTAGTGGATGAATATGAGCGAGATGAAGAAGATATTTATCCAACTGAAATATTGGGAGTTGTTAGATGTATCCTGGCCCAAATAAAAGAACATGAGGATTGGCGAAGGACCAACATCCTACAAACTTTTATCAAATTAGGGGAGAAGGTTTGTAAAATTATCATAGATAATGGGATCTGTGTAAATGCGATTTCTATGAATTCTGTCAAGAATTTAGGTCTACCTAATATTCCCCATCCCATCCCCTATAAGGTATCTTGGATTGATTTAACCTCCATTCCCATTAAGTTAAGATGCCATGTTATAGTCCAAATCCAATCTTATCAAGAGAAAGTTTTATGTGATGTTCTTCTTATAGGGGTTAGCAGTATCATTCTAGGTCGACCCTAGTTGTATGATCATGATGCTACCTTGTACAGTCGATCAAACTCTTGTTCATTCACCCACCTAGGGAAGAAAATCATTGTAAACTCTTCACCACCTAAGCACAACACCAAAAGAGGGTCTGGCAATCTGAAGAAAAAAAACAAGGATTGAATTTGATTAATGCTAATGATTTGGAAAGAAAAATTAATGAATGTTTGCCAGTTTGGATATTGTCCACCAAGGAAGTCCAGGATCAACTCCAGAAGGAGCAACCTTACGAAATAGTAAAATTTTTGAAGAATTTTCAAGATGTGTTTCTCAAAGATTTTCTTGATCACCTCCCACCATTAAGGGACATTCAACATGCCATAGACTTAGTCCCTGGAGCCATCTTATCAAACCTTCCGCATTATAGGATGAATCCCACTAAACATTTATAATTACAAAGGCATGTTGAAGATCTTCTTCGAAAGGGATTCATTAGGGAAAGCTTGAGTCCTTGTATAGTACCTTCCCTTTTGACCCCATGAACGATGGCACTTGGAGGATGTGTGTAGATAGTCATGACATCCATAAGATACGGTTAAGTATCATTTTTCTATTCCCCGTCTTGATGATATGTTAAACATGATGGCCGGAGCCACTATTTTCTCTAAGATTGACCTTAAGAGTGGTTACACCAAGTTAGGATTAGACCTGGGGATGAGTGAAAGATAGCCTTTAAAACTAAGGATGGCCTTTATGAATGGTTAGTGATGCCTTTCGGCCTTTCAAAAGCCCCTAGTACATTTATGAGGATCATGACCCAAGTCTTAAGACCATTCATTGAAAAATTTGTTGCAGTCTATTTTGATGACATCCTCATATACAGTAGGACTAAGGAAAATCACTTGAACCATCTCCAACAAGTATGCCAAGCCCTCAAAAGTGACAGCCTCTATGCTAATATTAAGAAATGTAGCTTCTTGACCCCTAGAGTCATTTTTCTAGGCTTTGTCATTACCCTAGAAAGAGTTTCTGTCGACCTAGAAAAGATTATATCTATAGTTGAGTGGTCCGTACCCAAAAGCATACATGATGTACGTAGTTCCATGGCCTTGCCACCTTCTATAGGGAGTCATTCGAGGCTTTAGTACGGTCGTTGCATCCATTACTGACTGCATTAGAAAGGGAACCTTTGAATGGACTAAGGCTGCTGATAGAGCCTTCCTTGATATCAAAGAGAAAATGATCCAAGCACCCATTTTGAGATTACCTGACTTTCCAAAGATCTTTTAGGTTGCTTGTGATGCCTCTGGAGTTAGAATTGGAGGAGTTCTAAGTCAAGAGAACCACCCTGTAGCCTTCTTTAATGAGAAGTTGAATGAAGCAAAATTGAAATATTTAACTTATGATAAGGAACTGTATGCAATAGTTCAAGCCTTAAGGTATTGGAGACACTATCTCTTACTATAGGAGTTTATCCTATATTCAGATTACGAAGTACTCTGATTCATCAGTTCACAAAATAAACTGGACCCTAGGCACGACAAGTGGGTAGAATACATTCAAGCTTTTATTTTGAAACACCATGCTAGCACTGAAAATCGAGTTGCCGATGCACTGAGCCATTGTTCCATGCTCTTGACCTCTTTAAGCAATGAAGTCATAGAATTTGATAGATTGAAAGAAGAATATGAAAATTGTCCTAACTTTAGCAAAATTTTTTAACCTATTCGCCAAGGACCATCTAGCTTGTATAGTGACTACACCCTTCATGATGGATTCCTTTTTTAAGGAAATAAGTTATGCATCCCTCAAACCTCCAATCGAGAATTTTTAATTTAGGAAATCCATGCAGGGGGTTTAGCTGGCCATTTTGGTAGAAACAAAATAATTATAGTAGCTGAAGACCAATTTTTTTGGCCTAACCTCAAAAAAAATGTGGCCCAAGTAGTAGCCCAGTGTCAAACCTGTGCTGTTGCCAAACATCAAAAACAAAACACTGGTCTATACACCCCTTTGCCTGTCCCTAATTGTCCGTGGCAAGACCTTAGTATGGATTTTGTGTTAAGGTGATGCAGAACAAATAAAGGGATGCGATGCGGAAGTAAATTAAGATTAACTAATTTTTTTGTTGTTTTTATATGTTTGTAGAAGTTGGCTTCAAATCAAAGAAAAGTTAACCTAACATTGAAAGATACTAATATGATAATTGAAAGCACAATTTTAAGGAAACTATATTATCAGAGTAGTTCAGAAGCAACGGATCGCTGGGGGTTGAGAAACTCCCAGACCTAGGGTTTCGCTCCGAACTTTCAACAGAACAGAAATAAAGAGAAGAGATGGTTTACCTAACCAGACAATGATCTTCACAGATTTTGGTGGAAGAACTCTCCCGAGCGGATTGTTGGATCCTCGGATTCAGATATCTTGGCAATGGATCCTCCAATACTGGTCCTTTGGCGGGTTGGCTTCTCCTGAACTCAAGATCTGGAAGAGAAGAAAAACAATTGATGGAATCAGAGAGTCAAGGGAAAAATTTACCAGGTTGAACTTGAAGATTGAAATTGCTGAAAACTGGATTCTCCTAGAAGCTGATGTGATTTTCCTTGGAACTTGCTCTGGATTTGAAGTAGCCGGACTGGATCTGGATGAAGGTAGATGGCCTGGACTTGTAGAGAGAGAGAGGCCATGGGAGATGGAAGGAGCTAGGGTTTGATGGATTGAAAATAATGATGGGCGGCTAGGGTTTTGGATTTTTAAGTGGCTAACCTAGGGTTTTGGGTAAAGATGGAGATCTCTCACCTCCTCAAGGCTCCAATGGAACCCGGATTACCCCCTCATGGAGCTCAACACTTAGAATAGTGCGGAAGAAGAGAAAACATAAGTTTGCTCATAAAAAAATTTCTTTCATTCATAGCTTGTTTGCAACTTACAAGAGGGATGTAATTTATAATGCTTTACAAGGGAGAAGGGTTTCATATTTTCCCATGTGGGACTAAAGGAGGGGATCTCCAAATTAGGGCAAATCCCTTACATATGGTTGGCCAAAATACCAAAAATTAGGATTTGGGTTATAAATGGCAGGTAGATGGCGCCACCTTGCTTGGAATTTTTCAAGAAAATTTTCTTCCTTTCCTGGATGAACTCTTTTGGACTCCTCCTTTTCTTCCTCCCTAAGTCAAGGCTCTTCCCATCTTTGTTTTAGGTGTTTTTGGCAGGTAATGGGCGCCCCTTGATATTCTCTTCCAAGAAAAACTTCTTCCCTTCTTTGCTTGGAATCACTTGGGAAAGTCTTGGCCGCCCCCTTGATTTGTGCTCTTCTCTTTATCTGGTGCATGAAAGATGGAAGTTGCCATCTGTGGAGTGGGGACCAAAGGCTGCTGGATGTGGATATGGAGCCCCCTGGACTGGGAGTGTGGCTGGGAGTGTGGTGTCCACTTGCCTGGTCTTGGGAGAAAATGTAACATCCCTAGTTGAAACCCTAGTCCACTACTGAGTCAACATGACTCAACAAAATAAAATGCAGGTAATGTAGACTCAAGCTAAATTGAGTTGATCTAGTCAACTCTTATTACAAACCAAAAACCCTAATTCTTCGGGCAAGGTTAACTAAAGATCCAGATGGAGCTCTGAAGTCTTCTTCTGAGTCTGGTGCCCGCACCAATTCTCCCAGGGTGGGAGGAACTCGACCCTGTCGAGTAAGGCTCAAGTTGGCTCTGGTATCTCTCCAAGAGGTCTGGGTCCAATTCTTGTAATTCTTCTCGGGAGATCCAAGAGTCATCAGAATCTGGCCTTCCTTGCCAGCGGACCAGGTACCTTTGGTATCCTCGATTACGAGTAGAGATAACCTGATCATCCAGGATCTTTTCAATCTGCTCTTTCCTCACAGGCCAGTTTGTTGGTGGACACACAGGGTCGGGATCACTCTCAATGATAGGGTTAGGCTCAAAAGGCTCACTAGAAATCACAGCTGGCTCCCTGTACTCTACTAAGTCTGTAATGTTGAAAGTAGAGCTAATGCCTAGTTCTGGAGGCAACTCGAGCACATAGGCATTGGATCCTACTCTCTTTACCACTCTAAATGGTCCAGCTCCCCTAGCATGTAACTTTCTAACGGTTCCAGGAGGAAACCGTTCAGGCCTTAACCTAATCATCACATAGTCTCCCTCAACAAAAGATTTGACTCGTCTTTGAGTATCAGCCAACTTCTTATAAGTTTCATTACTTAAATTTATTTTGGCATGAATTTCTTTATGCAAGTCTTTTACATGCTGTGCAAAATTCTCAGCAGACTCGGAGACTCGAGTGTGGACAGGTAAAGGGACTAGGTCAAGAGGTGTGTGAGGTTTTAACCCATGTACAATTTCAAATGGACTCTTACCCGTAGACCTATTGACCGAGTCATTGTACGCAAATTCTGCCCTTGGTAGGTATAAATCCCAATTTCTGGTGTTTTCACCAACAAGACATCTCAGCAGATTTCCTAGGCTACGGTTCACTACTTCAGTTTGGCCATCAGTTTGGGGATGATAGGCAGTTGAAAACTTAAGTTTTGTCCCTAACTTATGCCAAAGGGTCTTCCAAAAGTAACTGGTGAACCGGACATCCCTATCTGAAACGATTGTCTTAGGTAGGCCATGGAGTCTAACTATCTCATTGAAGAAAAGTGTGGCTACCTTAGACGCATCAAAGGTTTGGGAACAAGGCAAGAAGTGGGCCATTTTAGAGAATCGGTCGACTACGACACAGATAGAATCATGTCTCCTTTGGGTCTTAGGTAAACCTAACACAAAATCCATACTCACATCTTGCCAAGGACGATCTGGGACAGGGAGTGGGGTATAAAGGCCAGTGTTTTGTTTTCGCTGTTTGGCAACAGCGCAGGTTCGACATCTAGCTACAATATTAGCTACATCCCTTTTCAAGCTAGGCCAGAAAAAGTGGTCTTCAATAGCTAGAATGGTCTTGTCTTTTCCAAAATGGCCGGCTAAACCTCCAGCATGGATTTCCCAAATCAAAAATTCCCTAAGAGAAGTTCTAGGGATGCAAAGCCTATTTTTGAAGAACAAAAAACCATCTACAAGGGTATAATCCTGGTGATTACTAGATGGTCCTTGAACTAGATCCTGATACACAGTTGTGAAATCTGGACAAGACTCATATTCCTCTTTGATTTGCTCAAACCCTATGACCTCAGTTCTAACAGAAGTTAATAACAGAGATCGGCGACTAAGGGCATCAGCTACCTTATTCTCAACTCCAGCCTTATGTTTCAGGACAAAAGTATAGGACTGGATATATTCTACCCACTTAGAATGCCTAGGGTTAAGCTTCTTTTGGGAGTTCAGAAATCTAAGAGCCTCATGATCCGAAAATAGTACAAATTCCTGTGGTAGCAAATAATGTCTCCAATAACGCAAAGCTTGCACCACCGCATAAGATTCCTTATCATAGGTAGAATACCTAAGCTTAGCATCATTAAGTTTTACAGTAAAGAATGCTATGGGATGATTCTCTTGGCTTAGGACTCCACCTATTCCTACACCTGAAGCATCACAGGCAACCTCAAATACTTTAGAAAAATCGGGTAATCTCAGAATGGGTGCCTGGGTCATTTTATCCTTAAGATCTAGGAAGGCTTTATGGGCTGACTTAGTCCAATGAAATTCTCCCTTCCTAATACAATCAGTGATAGGAGCAGCTAAAGTACTAAACCCCTTGATGAATCGCCTATAGAAGGTAGCCAAGCCATGGAAACTTCTAACTTCATGCACATTGGTTGGCTCTGGCCAGTCTACTATGGACCTAATCTTCTTAGGATCGGCCGCCACGCCGTCAAGGGTTACTACAAAACCAAGAAAGATAACTCTACTAGTCATGAATTCACACTTCTTAATATTACCGTAGAGTCTATCATTCCTCAAAACTTGGCAGACTGCTCTAAGGTGGCCTAGGTGATCTGCTGGGGTCTTACTATAGATCAGGATGTCATCAAAATAGACCACCACAATTTTTCCTATGAAAGCTCTAAGTACTTGGGTCATAATTCTCATGAAAGTACTAGGGGCATTGGACAACCCAAAAGGTATAACAACCCATTCATAAAGACCATCCTTAGTTTTGAAAGCAGTTTTCCATTCATCCCCGGGTCTAATCCTAACCTGATGATAGCCGCTTTTGAGATCAATCTTAGAAAAAACCATTGCACCAGCCATCATATCAAGCATGTCATCTAGTCTAGGGATGGGAAACCTATATTTGATTGTAATTTTATTGATGGCACGACTGTCAACACACATCCTCCACGTGCCATCTTTCTTTGGGGTTAGTAAGTCTGGGACTGCACAAGGGCTAAGACTTTCTCTAATAAACCCCTTCCTCAATAATTCTCCAACCTGCTTTTGCAGTTCTTCATACTCAGAGGGATTCATCCTGTAATGGGGCAAGTTGGGCAAAGTCGCTCCTGGGATTAGATCTATGGCATGCTGGATATCCCTAAGAGGTGGAAGGTGGTCTGGCAAATCCTCGGGAAAGACATCCTCAAATTCTTTTAACACAGGTTTAACTTCTTGAGGAGGCTCTGAGGGTTCCGAAGTTCTAAGTTCCTTAGCAGTCAACATCCAGATGGGTGAACCACTATGAATTTCTTGTTCTAGATCCTTAGCACTGATTAGGTTAACTCCAGTTTTCATCTCCATAACCTTACCGGCTCCCTTAGTTACCTTGTCCTTAGGGGGAACTGAATGGATCGTAATCTTCTTCCCATTGAAACTAAAGACACAGGTATTGGATTTTCCTAAGAGGGTGGCATCATGATCATACAACCAAGGTCTTCCGAGAATTATACTGCTCACCCCCATGGGTAAGACATCGCACCAAATCTTTTCGTGATAAGATTGCATTTGGATTTGGACTTGACATCTAGACTGGATGGGTATGGAGGTAGAATCTACCCAAGAAACCTTATAGGGGTTGGGATGGGGAACTGGGATTAAGCCTAACATCTTGACAGTGCTAGTAGAGATGGCATTTACACAGCTCTCACTATCTATGATGATCTTACATACCTTATCCCCTAATTTAAGAAAAGTCTGTAGGATGTTAGTCCTACGCCAATCCTCTTGAACTAGATTCTGGGATAGGATGCATCTTACAACTCCTAATTGGTCAGATTCATTGGGTTCCTCCTCTCCTTCATACTCCTCAACCAAATTCATTCCGGCCTCATAAACTTCTTCTTCAAATTCCTCACTGGGCTCGGAATTATCATTCTCTCCCTCTTCTATGTAAAGGGATCTCCGTGGGCACTGGCTAGCAACATGACCTACCTTATGACACTTGAAACAGGCTATGGCAGTACACTGACTGGAAATGTGACCTGGTTTCTGACACTTAAAACAGGTGATATTTGAACTAGGGGTTCTCTGGGTGTCAGGTGCCTTACCTTTGTCCATGGGCCTAGGGGTAGAAGTACCCTGAAAAGGTTTACTAGGGATAACTTGGCTAGGTCCATTCCATGAGATTGGGGCACTAACCATAGAAGGTATAGGTCCTCTCTGAAATTTCTCAGTGTTCAGTGCAATCTGGTAGGCTTGGTCTAGATCAGTAACCTCTCTCAGAAATAGTTCTCTCTTGATATCTTCCCTCAGTCCAGCCCTAAATCTAGACAAAGTTACTTCGTGGGCTTCACTCACATCACATCTCATTAGGTATTCATCAAAAGTAGCTATGTAGTCTGAGACAGATCGGTTTCCTTGTTTCAGGTTTTGCCATTGGTCTAACAGGTTTTGCTGGTATGAAATAGGTAGGTATTTATCTCTCAGTTTTTCTTTCATACCCTGCCAAGTGGTTATGGGCTCAACATTCCGTCTCCTAGTGGTTAGCTCAATGTTCCCCCAGTATAACCTAGCTTGACGCACTAATTTCATCTTGGCAAACTTGTATTTCCTCTCCTCAGACATAGCATACCACTCAAAGTATTGGTCCATCTCACCCTCCCAATCAGAATACACCTTAGGGTTCAGACTACCATCAAAAGTGGGTGCATCTAATTTGATGTTCCTGATGAACCTATCATCTCTATCTTCAGGCTCTGGGTCAGGCCTCCTATGATTAGGTTCAGGATCTCTATATAAAGGCCTTCTAGGCTCCTAATGTGGGTGAGGTTGAGGCACATTAAAATCGGGGTCAGGAGTCCAATTCCGATGTCTAGGTTCTTCAAGTACTTGGACTCGGTCCCTAAGTTGGGTAAGATCCTCATGAATTTGTGCGCTAAACTGGGCCACAGTGTTTGTCATATCCTGATTCATTTTAGCCATACTTTCAGTAAGAGTTCTGATCATGGCCTCTAAATCAGGTTGGGTTTGACCAGGTTGATATGGCACTCCGTTTCTGGTAGACATGATGATTCAAGCAAGCACACAAAATGAGACTAGACTAAATCGACTACTGGATCACTAGACCTAGAGTCCAAGCTAGATGCCCAATCAGAGTGGCAAGCTAGCCTGTAGTAACTCAGGACTCAGCCAGGCAAGTGTAAGGGGAGTGTTAGGTCCCTGATTGCCAATCCTAGACACCAATCAGTGATTGGCCAGGTAGGCGGACCAGTACACAAGCCCTTCGGGAATGGATCCCTGAACCACCGTTCTAGACACTGAGTGCTAAGCACACACAGAATAACTCGGCAAACTGACTCAACACTAGCCTAGACCCGACCAATTGGTGTCCCTAGCCCACTAGGGCAAATTAGGTCTAACTGATTTTAAATTAGGTCTAGGTTCGAATGATTGGATGGTGGTTTTGGGCTAAGGAGAGGTAATCAACTCCTCCCCTTATCTTAGATGCTCAATTGCCCTTAAGTAAATTATGAGATGATCACTCCAAAAAGAATTGAATTGCAGAACACAAAAAACAGAGTTGTTGTATTTTAATGCTCAGAATTTTTACCGAAACCAATAAATCACAGAAAAATTAAGGAAAATAGGATCAATTATACTGGTCTCAACGAAGCAGAAATCATGCAATTCAGAGTTTTATGCAGGGAGAAATAATTCAGACAACAGGGCAATAACGGGCTGCAACTAGATTGTCTTCCCCGTTTATAATCCCTGCTACGAAGTTATAACCCAATGGATCCCCTACACGCCCTAGGAACACCCCATGGAATGGGAGGAGGAGGCTTGCGCCTCGCTTAGTTCCTAGGACCGGACGTCTTGGGGAGTCTACTTCGAGCAGACAAAATAAAAAGAGAAAACAATCAAAACAAGCAAGCAAGCAAATCAGAAACCCTAGACTGGGCTCTGATACCAAAAATGATGCAGAACAAATAAAGGGATGCGATGCGGAAGTAAATTAATATTAACTAATTTTTTTGTTGTTTTTATATGTTTGTAGAAGTTGGCTTCAAATCAAAGAAAAGTTAACCTAACATTGAAAGATACTAATATGATAATTGAAAGCACAATTTTAAGGAAACTAAATTATCAGAGTAGTTCAGAAGCAACGGATCGCTGGGGGTTGAGAAACTCCCAGACCTAGGGTTTCGCTCCGAACTTTCAACAGAACAGAAACAAAGAGAAGAGATGGTTTACCTAACCAGACAATGATCTTCACAGATTTTGGTGGAAGAACTCTCCCGAGCAGATTGTTGGATCCTCGGATTCAGATATCTTCGCAATGGATCCTCCAATACTGGTCCTTTGGCGGGTTGGCTTCTCCTGAACTCAAGATCTGGAAGAGAAGAAAAACAATTGATGGAATCAGAGAGTCAAGGGAAAAATTTACCAGGTTGATGAACTTGAATATTGAAATTGCTGAAAACTAGATTCTCCTGGAAGCTGATGTGATTTTCCTTGGAACTTGCTCTGGATCTGAAGTAGCCGGACTGGATCTGGATGAAGGTGGATGGCCTGGACTTGTAGAGAGAGAGAGGCCGTGGGAGATGGAAGGAGCTAGGGTTTGATGGATTGAAAATAATGATGGGCGGCTAGGGTTTTGGATTTTTAAGTGGCTAACCTAGGGTTTTGGGTAAAGATGGAGATCTCTCACCTCCTCAAGGCTCCAATGGAACCCGGATTACCCCCTCATGGAGCTCAACACTTAGAATAGTGCGGAAGAAGAGAAAACATAAGTTTGCTCATAAAAAAATTTCTTTCATTCATAGCTTGTTTGCAACTTACAAGAGGGATGTAATTTATAATGCTTTACAAGGGAGAAGGGTTTCATATTTTCCCATGTGGGACTAAAGGAGGGGATCTCCAAATTAGGGCAAATCCCTTACATATGGTTGGCCAAAATACCAAAAATTAGGATTTGGGTTATAAATGGCAGGTAGATGGCGCCACCTTGCTTGGAATTTTTCAAGAAAATTTTCTTCCTTTCTTGGATGAACTCTTTTGGACTCCTCCTTTTCTTCCTCCCTAAGTCAAGGCTCTTCCCATCTTTGTTTTAGGTGTTTTTGGCAGGTAATGGGCGCCCCTTGATATTCTCTTCCAAGAAAAACTTCTTCCCTTCTTTGCTTGGAATCACTTGGGAAAGTCTTGGCCGCCCCCTTGATTTGTGCTCTTCTCTTTATCTGGTGCATGAAAGAAGGAAGTTGCCATCTGTGGAGTGGGGACCAAAGGCTGCTGGATGTGGATATGGCGCCCCCTGGACTGGGAGTGTGGCTGGGAGTGTGGTGTCCACTTGCCTGGTCTTGGGAGAAAATGTAACATCCCTGGTTGAAACCCTAGTCCACTACTGAGTCAACATGACTCAACAAAATAAAATGCAGGTAATGTAGACTCAAGCTAAATTGAGTTGATCTAGTCAACTCTTATTACAAACCAAAAACCCTAATTCTTCGGGCAAGGTTAATTAGAGATCCAGATGGAGCTCTGAAGTCTTCTTCTGAGTCTGGTGCCCGCACCATAAGGTTACCAAAGACCATGCGAAGACATGACTCCATCTATGTTGTGGTCGATCAATTTTCCAAGATGGCACACTTCTTACATTGTTCTTTGACTTTTGTTGCTTCAAAAGTAGCCAAACTATTCCTAGATGAAGTGGTTAGGTTACATGGTTTGCCAAAAACCATTGTGTTTGATAGGGATGTTCGATTTACTAACTATTTTTGGAAAACCCTATGGCACATGTTAGGAACCAAACTGAAATTTTCTACCAACTACCATCCACAAGCTGACGGCCAAATAAAAGTAGTGAATAGGACTCTTGGAAATCTATTAAGATGTTTAGTTGGTGAGAGTACTAAAAATTGGGATATTTTGCTATGACATGCTAAATTTGCCTACAATCGCTTAGTCAATAGGTGCATTAGAAAAAGCCCATTTGAGATTGTTCATGGCATGGATACAAACCAAGAAAGCCCTTATATCTTATCCCTTTACTTATACATGCATGTGTTTTTAAGTCTGTAGAGTCTTATGCACAGCATGTTAGAGAATTGCATGAAGAGATTAGTAAGAAAATTAACTTGAGCAATGAAACTTACAAGCATATGGCTAATTCCTATAAGAGAATCAAAGAATTTTATGAAGGAGACAATGTGATGATTAGGCTTAGACCTAAATGGTTCCCACCTAAAACTATAAAAAAGTTACATGCCCACGGTGCAGGTCATTTCAAAATAATAAAGAAAATTGGACCTAATGCCTATGTGCTCGAGTTTCCATCTAACTTAGGTATCAATTCAACTTTCAATATTTCAGACCTAGTAGAGTATAAGGAACCAAAAATGATAACTAGTGAGCCTTTTAGTCCTGATCCCATTTTTGAGAATGAACCTACCCCTGAGTGTCCACTAGCCACATTACCAGAATGGCGAGATAGGACCGAGCATATTCACGATGGCAAGACTATCACTACCTGAAGCAAAGCTATCAACATTATTTGGTTCGTTGGCAAGGTCGACCAGAATCTGAAGACTCATGGATCACTTGAGAGGATCTGCAAAGGATCATCCCAGACACACTACTAAAGTCAAGTTGACCCATACTTGATAAGGTCGAGTCCTTCCCACCCTGGGAGAATTGGTGCGGGCTCCAGAGTTCATATGAGACTTCAAACAAACCTAATCAACTCGAGCTCCTTATGGATTGCAAGTGAATAAGCCAAACTCAATTTTATCTTCAACTTTATTTTTAATTTCAGCATGAGTCCTATAATTAGAGTCGAATCCATTCCAATTTTAATTTTAATTTAGTCTTGTTAGGTTCGATTTAGTCTTGTTGGGTTCAATTTGGTCAAGTTGTGTTCAATTTGACCTTGTAATTAGTCAAGTTGAGTTTAAAATTAGTCAGGACAAGACCCAGGAATGAACCATTCTCGAACCCAAGTGAATGAGCATCAAGATTGGATGGAGCCATGCCACCTCACCATGCCAAGCCAAGCCTTGTTGGAGTGCCACCTCAACCTCCATGCCAAGTCAGCCATGCCACCTCATCATGCCAAATCAAGACTTGTTGGAGTGCCACCTCATCCTTCATGCCAAGATGGACTACCACCTCACCCTCCATGCCACATCAGCTCCAATTTATGCGCCCAAAGCATGATGAATTCAAATTTGAATTCAAGTTGGAGTGCCCCACTTATCTCTCCATTCTTCATGCATGTAATCCCACTTATCACTCCACTCTTCACTTCACTCTTTAAGCTTGTAATTCGAATTTGAAAGGGCTAGGAAAGTCTATAAATACCCCTAACCCTCTTGTAATCAAGCTATTGAAATGAATGAACGAAAGCTTCTTTTCTTCTTCCAATTGCCTTGTTGCATTTTGAAAGAATGGTGCCCTAAAAGCCAATCATTATAAGTACATTTCTTTGATCTTCCAACTCATTTATGATATTATTTATCAATAAAAGGTGTCTTTTGATTCGTTATATTGCCACATCTTATCAAGATTATGATGAACCACATAGGTTAGGGTAATGGAATTAGGGTTATGATGGAGTACATAATGGTAAGACCTAAGTTCCAATAAACCCAAATCTAAAATGTTCGTAGTCATTGGATAATCGATTTGGGGATCGATGAATTCAGAAAGACAAGCACATCCTATGTATGCTCGATGGAGAGGGTGGTTGGTCTCACAACTACTTGTGTAGAGACACTAATATAATGATGTGGGTGCTCATTAGGTTATGAGTCCACTGAACTGATCCGACAAGAGAACATCAAATGGAAGTCTTACTTGTCAAAAGAATGTTCTCTTAGTGGGAGTTGTGCTTGTGATCCTTACACCCGAGATTACCATAGTATCTTGTGCACATGAACCCATGTTTTGGTGCATACTTACTCATGGCAATTAAGTCATGTATGGGGTATTTTTGGATATGGTGGATTATGTATGAAGGTAATGATTCGGTCAACAAGGAATTGATCACTCCTAGTAATGGAAGAAGTTATCCCGTGTGATCTCTTCAAATGATGACTCAGGAAGTCTTTGGCCAAAGCAGGATGAGATTAGATAGGGTTTCTAATCATTCATCTATTAAGTCTTCATTATCGAATTGAGATTCAAAAGGATTAAGTGCTAGGGTTTGACATTTATCCATACCCATCACTTAATCAGGAAACAAGGAGATCGAAGGATTGAATTACACGGTAACATTTTGCTGAAGGGTATTTTGGTACTTTCTACCAAATTCCTCATCTTCTGGGTAGTCATGACATGTTGCTAAATATCAATCATGTCTTGTGGGTTTTCATAAATCAATTGGATTGAATTCATGAGTCAATTCGAAAGCCGGTTCAAATTAGCAACTTAGGTCAGCTCAATTTGACCTAATTAGGTCAATCAGGTTTGATTGGATCGAATCGGACCAAATCTAGATCTACTATTGGCTAGACGTGGAACCCAAAGGGTCACACACATTATAAAATTTATATAGAAAGTCAATTGACATTTAATTAGGGTCATAGGATCCTAATTGCTTAGCTAGATTGTTCACTAGCATGTGTATTCTAACCTAACTCTTAACCCTGTTGAATTGGGTCCAAAAGATTGCTATATGGACTAACCAACTTATGGGAGAGCTAAATTAAGTTGAGTCCTAAGTGGGACAAGTTTATCAAAATTTATCTGATATCTTTCAATGCTTTTATGTGTCAAATACCGAGAGTCTCAAGGGCATGGGACTCTTGGCACCTATATGATACCTCAGCATTCAAAAGGACGTAGAAAAACCAATATAACCCCAACCTGAAAAAAAATAATATGGTCAGAAAGTAGATTTAGTGCCCTTTCAATAAATACCCATATTGCATATACTTTGACTAGGTCAAACATGGCATACGGCATGGAAAGTGTTGATTGAAAAATGAAGAGTCGCGACTCTTCATTGTTGGTGCACAGAAAGGGTGAATTCATTCTAGTTTTGGTAATTTAGTTGAATCTGAAATGAGGCATCCCTTGGCTATGGATGAGGCTGATCTAAAGTGGGTAATCACCAATGAAAATGAAGTTGGCAGAGTGAATTATGGCATGCATAATATGAATGGTTGCATACCTTCATTATTGGTGCAAGTTATGGTAAGCATAGAGTCTTTCCACTTTAAGGAAATTATCAGATGGATAAGTGATGTGGGACAACTAACTAAGATGATATGCAGGTGATTTTTTTTTGTTGTTTTTATATTTGAGAGCATTGATCGATTCCCGAATTTGAAGTAAGAATAGATTTAGGGATTTGCATAATGATAAGAGACTTTAGCATGCAGACATAACCCCTAAACAGTGATAAAGAAAGGATCCCGAGATTGAAAAACCTCGGTAGGACTTAGCTCCAAGACAATATCCTACATAGGAGACTAGGGAGAGCAAACATAACAAAGCTCTGAAGTGCCCGATGTCGAGTTTTCTCAAACTGACGAATTTGGCCTGGAAGATCAAGTCCTCGATCCTGTGGATTTGCTGGCTTTCTTCTGGTGCTCCTGAAGGAAAGGAAGACCATCTTTTTTGTTCATGGTACCTAAAGGACCTGCGAGCAACCTAGAGACAAGTTAGAAAACAAGGAAGGAATGGGAAGGCAAAGAAATAAGGAAAAGGGTGAAGAGAAGGTAGTGATCAATGCAGGCTCTTCGTGCTAGGCATCTAGGAGTATTGCCCAGGTAGCTTCCCAAGAGGGGGGTGAACTGAAATTATAAAAAGTTTAGCAAGTATGTGCAATTTAAAATCTTTTTAGTGTTGTGGTGAACAATGCAATGCGAAAGCAAGTAAATAAATGTAATGAACTTAAACAAGCACAATCACAAATACATGGAATTTATAATGGTTCGCAGCAACCCGTTCCTACGTCCACAATCCAAGCACCACTTGGGATTTTCACTATATCCCCCACTGGAATACGGTCGAATTGTTTTAACAAGCTCACAATCCAAACCTCTTCACTTTGGTTTTACCAGGATCACCAATGAAAACCCGTACTTGGTTTTAACACAGGCTAACAAAGAACCTATATCTTTTTGATTTTTAGAACCAGGCTCCTTAAAGAAAATCCAATCATAGGTTTTAATAGGCTCACCTAAAAACCTTTAATACACTCTCAAGACACAGCCCCTTGCTGTTCTTAGTGAGAAGACAAGATAAATCAAATGTATAAAGCAACTTTACAACAAACCAAGTTTGTCTGAGTGTTGCTGATGAAGATCAGATCAAAGCCTAGCTTTCAGTGCTTCTTGAATGCTCTTCAAGCTGCTTCTTTACTTCTTCAAAAAGTTGGATTCAAGAATGAATGTTAGTTGGTGACGCTTTGAATCCTTTTTTGAATGCTCTTATAGTAAGTTGGTGAAAGACTTGAAAACTCTTTAACTTCTAAAGAATAATCAATGGATAATCTATAAAAAAAAATTTGTTTAAACCTTTATAAATACTCCCTTTTATAGTCTTCAATCAAAAATAGCCGTTGTAGGGCCTAGGGAATTGAAATAGAGCCATTGGAGGGCTTTTAAAGTTCAAAAAAGAGATTCTGCAACTAGCCATTAGACTGCAAAAACCCGTCACTCGAGTTGACTCGAGGTCCGTGAGTCGGCTCGAAGTCTCAAACAATCCAAAAAAAATTTGTGCGAGTCGGCTCTTCTTGGTTAAGTCAACTCAAACTCCCAATCAATGGAAAATCAAATTCTGCAAGAGTCGGCTCTTCAAGGCTGAGTCAGCTCAAAATCACAGTCACTAACAAAACAAACTCTGGACGAGTCAGCTCTTCTAGGCTTGAGTCGGCACGAGGTCTCAGTCCCCAAAAACATAGGTTCTTCATCGGGTTGACTCTTAAGTCTTGAGTTGGCTCGAGGTTATGAAACTCTGATATTTTTATGCCGTGCTAGAATAAGATTCGGCTCTTGATCCATGAGTTGGCTCTTACAAAAATTCTTCTTATGCATTCAAACTTCTCCAAACTTCTTCAAGTCAAGATTTCAACAAAAGCAAATCTTCCAAAAAGCTTCAATGAGCTTGCCAAACATGTCTAACCTATTTGCACTCATTTTTTACTAATTTAGAGCAATTTTTTCAAGATTACATACATGAAGGATTAGGGCTTTACATCTTGAAGTATACAATACATCTCAACTTGATAGAAAACCAACTAATGTAAAGACAAACACTTTCCTGCAAAACTTCTTGAATAATTGAAAGAATTAGTAAAGCATACGTGCTCCAATATTTTGTAATCATCAAAATCATTCCAGGGGTCAAAAATATCAACCTTTTTGATGATGAAAAAACACTTGGCATGAAAAGATTTAAAAGCACCTTTCAATTACCTGTAATAATATACTATGTATCATATTCACAAGTATTAAAAAGTATATCAATGAAAATAAAGTGTCAAGTTGTTGTTGTTGAAGTGAAGAGTATCAAAAGAATGTATCATTTGTATTATTCATGGAATAAGTATCAAATTATCACAATACTAACTTTGCATTCGAAACAAGTTTTAACAAAAGCTTAACGAAAGCTCCCCCTTTCTTATATAACAATACTCTCTTCACATTTTCATGCTCACTCATTTTTCATTTTCATCTCCCCCTTTTAGTCATCAACATAAAAGTACATAATTTAGGAAGAGCATGCATTCACAAACTAAATCATTCACAATCATTTAAACATGTATCAAGTGAAACAAACAAAATATATATATATATATATAAAGTGTCAGTACAAAGGTGATACATTACAAGAGTGCCAAAGCACACCAAAAATAGTATCAAAAATAACAATAGGAAATACTAAACAATAAATCCTAAAAATCAAAAGGATGGACTAGGCTCATCATTACTAGGTTCATGTTCACTAGAAGAAGAACCAACCTCTAAAATACTAGGAGCAGGTTTAAATTTAGGGAACCTAGGTCTAAGATAACTTAGTCTAGTTCTAACAGGAGCTGAAGTCTTAGAAGTTCTAGGTTTAGATTTAGTTGGAGGCTCAGAAGAAATCAAGATATGTGTCGGATCTCTAAAAGGAGGAACATTAGATAATGCAAGGGTGCTGGTAGTCGATAGAATCTGCATCATAGGAGTGTCCGATACACCAGTGCTCAGACCCTGAGTACCAGTACCAAGCCCAATAAGAGTAGTAGCTGTAGTAAAAATATCAGTAGAATGCTCTGCTTCTCCCTGTCCACGGTCGGTATCATGAATATCAAGTCCTGCTGAAGATGGAGGTGCTGAATGACTGGCTATCCTTATCTGCTGAAGAATAGATAGAATCTCCTGGAAGCCATCTCTCATCTTAGTCTGAAGTGCCAGTATCCTGGCATCTGTCTCTGCCCTGCCTCTCTGTAGAGTAAAGATCTCATCCAGAATCAGCTGTAACCTGCTATCATCACCTAAACCATCAGCGATAGATCCTCTCATAGGTGAATGAGGTGTAGAAGGAGCTGGCTCTAAAGGTCTAACCTCATCAGTCTATGATTCATCCTTAGTATCCTATGCATGACCTGTCTGGTCATCATCACCTGTCTCCTTGTCTGAATGTGTCATTGGTAGTCCTGAAGTCTTCCTGATCTAGTGTCCATCAACCTTCAGGAATCCCATCCTGATCAATGACTTAACATTATATATATCTATATGAAGTAATGGCCTGCTATCCTCACTAGACAAATCTAACTAAGCATCCTGAAAGAGCAGTGTGAAAACCATGCAATAGGAAGACATGCTCGTGCCCAATAAGCAGCTTCTGTCATCTAGGAAATCATGATATAAGGTAAGTTGAGGGCCTCCCCCTCAAATAGACATCTCATAAATACCAAATCCCTCTCACTCACTAAATCAAACCTTCCAGTCCTGGGTAGAAAAATATTACTGATGATATAATGAATCAACCTCATTTCCAAAGAAAGTTGATTAGCCCTGACATGTATAACACCAGTAACATCATTCCTCTCAAGAATTATCATCAAAGTCTTCTATTTTTCCTTCAATATCAAAAAGATATCTCCTTAGGTATTTGAAGAATGTCACTTAGTTTTTGCTCATTTATCTCAATATGCTTCCCTTTCATAATTGATTCCACATGAAATGCACCAAGGGACATATTTTCAAAGAATTGTCTTACTAAATTTGGAAATATGGGTAAATTCAACATACAAAATGATTTCCATCCTTGTGCATTGAGCCAATTACTAACTCTCAAATTTTCTTGCTGTCAAAAAGTAAAATCAACACAACGTCCAGAAGTAACTTGCATATTACCCATAAGAACAACCTATCATGGAGCTTCCGGAGCCTCTTAATGTTCTTCTTGTAGCTCTACCATGGGATTTGAAGTGTCAAGCCTCCTCTTGGTTCTTCTCTCCTCTGCTATGGTCTGCACAACCCTCTTAAGTTTCTTTCCAACAACTTTTCTAGGAGCCATTTTGGTTGGATTAGTGTTTAGGAGAGGTTTGGAGGAGTTCTAAGACTTTTCCTAGGTTTAGAATAGGGAACGGTTGGAATAGACTAGGAAAGGTGGAAATAAAATGGATTTTTAAACCTAATGATGCCCTATTTAAAAAGGGTCAACTCGATAGAGCAACATGGTGCTCGAGTCATCTCGAGCAAAAATCAGGGTTAAGGCTTAAAAATCAATAAAATATAAATCTACAGGTAGCTTAGCACTAGGAGAAGTGGTCATAAGCTCTAAAGTGAATTTTGAAATATCTAGATAATTTTTCCTTATTTTTGAAAAATTAGTTCAAGAATTCTTAATATGGGTTACATAGACCTAACTCACCTCTAATCTTTTCGAATCTATCTTGGCTGAGAGGTTTGGTAAAAATATCAGCAAGTTGATCTTTTGTAGACACAAATTCTAATTCTACAACATTATTCAAAATATGGTCTCTAATGAAATGATGTCTAATTTCAATATGCTTTGTTCTAGAATGCTGAATTAGATTTTTAGATAAGTTAATAGCACTAGTGTTATCACATTTAATAGGGATTTTTGATTGGATAACATCATAATCTTCTAGTTATTGCTTGATCCATAACACTTATGCACAACAGCTCCCCGCAGCCACATACTCTGCCTCAGTAGTAGACAGTGCTATAGAGTTCTGTTTATGGCAGTGCCATAAATAAAAGTTGACACCTAGAAATTAACAAGTGCAACTTGTACTCTTTCTATCAATTTTACAGCCACCATAATCATCATCAAAATAACTAATTAACTTTAATGATGAATTCTTAGAATACCACAATCCTATATTATATGTTTCTTTAAGAAACTTAATGATTCTTTTAACAGCAATAATGTGTGACTCTTTTAGGTATGATTACATACAAGCACTAAAAAGAATATCAGGTCAACTGGCAGTTAAAAAAAGTAGAGAACCAATCATACCTCTATACAATTTTTGTTCAACAGTTTGCCATTTTTATCTTTATCAACTCTGTATGCAGGATTTATGGGTGTTCCAACTTCTTTGCTTGATTCCATGACAAACATTTTGATAATCTCTTTAATATATTTGGCTTTGTTGATCAGAATTCCTTTCTTTAATTATTTGATTTCAAGCTTGAGAAAGGAGCTTAGCTCACCCATTAAACTCATTTCGAATTCATCCAGCATTAAATTAGCAAAATCTTGGCACAAAGATTCATCAGCATATCCAAATATTATATCATCAACATAAATTTGAACAACCAAAATATCATTATTTTTTTTTTGAATGAACAGGGTAGTATCAACACTACCATTTATAAAATCATTTCCGATTAAAAATTTACTTAATCTGTCATACCAGGCTATTGGTGCCTATTTAAGACCATATAAAGCTTTATTCAACTTAAAAACATGATTTGGAAATGTGCGATCGATAAAACCAGGTGGTTGTTCGACAAAAATTTCTTCAGATAGAAAATCATTTAGAAAAGTACTCTTTACATCCATCTGAAATAATTTAAAGTTCATAAAACATGCATATGCCAAGAGTAATCTAACAGCCTCTAGCCTAGCTACTGGTGCATAGGTCTCATAAAAATCTATTCCCTCTTATTGATTGTAACCTTGATCTACCAGTCTAGCCTTGTTTCTAATCACATTACCTTGCTCATCTAGCTTGTTTTTATAAACCCATCTAGTAACTATAATAGGGTAGTCATTTGGTCTTTCTACAAGTGTCCAAACATTATTTTTCCTGAATTGGTTTAACTCATCATGCATAGTTAACATCCAATTAGGGTTAGTTTTAGCTTCTTCTATAGTTTGAGGTTCTACATGAGATACAAAAGTAATCAAATCATGTTCATCCCTATGTGAAGCTCTGGTTCTAACACCTTGAGATCGATCTCCTATAATAAGTTCTTTAGGATGTGAATGTACATACCTTCATTCTTTAGGTATATCTTCATGATCTTTGATTACCTTTTCTTCATAATGTTCACTAGTTAGCTTATCTTTGATAGTCATATCCTTTAGTCCATGTCAAGTGTACCTGCATCATCATCAACATAATTATCTTTTCTAAAAGATGTCATGTCAGTTTCATTGAAAACAACATTAGTTGATTCTTCCAAAGTTAAAGTTTTTTTATTAAAAACTTGATAGGTTTTGCTATTTATAAAATAAGCAAGAAATATAGCCTCATCGGATTTTGCATCAAACTTACCAAGATTATCGTTACCATTATTAAGAACAAAGTATTTGCAAACAAAAACATGAATGTAATTGATATTAGGCTAACTATTATTCTATAGTTCATTGGGGGTTTTTCTTATAATAGGTCTAATCAAAATTCTATTTAAAATATAGCAAGCAGTATTTACAGCTTTTGTCCAAAAGTATTTTAGAAGATTTCCTTCATAAAGCATTGTTCTAGACATTTCTTCCGAAGTTTTATTCTTTCTCTTTACAACACTATTTTGTTATGGTGTTCTAGGAGTGGAGAAGTTGTGATAAATACCGTGCTTTGTGCAAAAGTGATCAAAATATTGATTTTCAAATTCTGTACCATGATCACTACGAATAGAAATAATAGAAAGATTTTTCAAGTTGGAAACTCTTTTGTAAAACATTTTGAATACTTTAAAAGTTTCATGTTTAAGTGCAATGAACAAAACCCAAGTGTATCTTGAAAAATCATCTACAATCACAAAGCCATACTTCATACCACCTAGGCTTGTTGTCCTAGTAGGTCTGGATAAATCCATGTGAAGTAGCTCTAAGGGTCTAGTGGTAGAAATAATATTTTTGGATTTAAAACTCTCCATTACTTGCTTTCCTAATTGACATGCATCATAGATATAATCAAAATTTACTTTAAATTTTGGTAGACCTTTAACTAAATCTTTTTAAATAAGCTTTGCAATAGTATCCATACTGGCATGTCCAAATCGTCTATGCCATAGTAAACTTAATTCAATGCTCTTATCATTCACTACAACAAGACTTGTATTGCTTGACATACCTAGATCATTAAAATCTACTACATAAACATTACCAAGTCTGTGTCCAATGAACTTTGTACTAGAGTCAAGAGGATCAACTACTATATACATTCAAGACTTGAAGAAAATATTAAAACCAATATCACAAAGTTAGCTAATGCTTAAAAGATTATGCTTTAATTTTTCTACAAGTAGTACATTCTCAATGAAAGTAGGAGTAATTTTTATTTTACCAATACCGATTATCCTTCCTTTGTGATTATCACCAAAGGTTACCATGCCACCAACTTTTTATTCTAGGATGAAGAATTGATCAATATCACCCGTCATGTGTCTTGAACAGCCGCAATCAAGGTACCATCTTTTCTTTGCATTTATGGCTGCAAGACATCCCTGCAAAATAATCAATTAATGGATTTAGGTACCCTAGCTTTCTTGGATCCTTGCAAGTTAGTAGGATTGGTTCCTTTTGGAACCCAAATCTTCTTAATTTTTTTATTGCCATTATATTTCAAATGACATTCAACTGCTTTGTGACCAATATTATTACAAGCATAGCAGATAATTTTTGGCTTTGAATAAGAAGTATATGATGATGCAAACTAAGGTC
Organism: Areca catechu; assembly: GCA_021397845.1. NCBI lineage: Eukaryota > Viridiplantae > Streptophyta > Magnoliopsida > Arecales > Arecaceae > Areca > Areca catechu. Next base: position 140,031,629 of record CM038052.1, on the reverse strand, counting down.
TATATTTCTTAGATGTAATCAACTTAGGAGAATAAGATGTGGACAAGAAAACTTATTTGAACTTTTATAATCAATTTTAAACTTGTTATTTGTATCTCTTTGATCTTTCAAAATTAGTTCAAGTTTGGTAGAGCTTAAAGTTAACTTTTCAACCAATGGTTTAAGCTTCTAAACTTCCTTTTGGAAGTCAGTATTTTCATTTTGTAAAGTTTTATTCTTTTCAAGAAGTTCTTCCTTTTCAAACTGAATAGCTTTAAGTCTTTCACATGTCAAATTTAATTTTCTTTGTAAAATCTTATTTCTTTCACTAATTTCATTTTTATCTTTTTCGAAAGTATCATAAGTATTTTTTAAAACTTTCATTTTTAAACCAGTCTTTTTGTATTCAATTAATAGTTCACAAAAGGCATTATGCAGCTCATCATAAGTAAAATCTATGTTAGGTTCAGAAGTTGTTACCTCATCCTCCAAACCTATAAAGTAGATTTGAGCCATCTTTGTTGTATCTTCAACTTCTTCAGTTGATGTAAATTCATCACTATCGCTCCATGCTGCAAGCATTGCTTTCTTTTTTTTTTGCTTGACAACTTCTTCTTGAATTCTGAACAATCATGGCGTATGTGTCCTGGCTTCTTGCATCCATAACAAATTGGAGTTTGATCTTTGTCCTTGTCCTTTTTTTTATCTTTTTCTTTTTCCTTTCCAAATCTTTTTCATCTAAATTGCTTTCTTCATCTATTTATTCTTCTTATGCCCATAAATCTCTTAAATTTTCTCATAACTAGGACGAATTCATCATCTCCCATATCATCATTAGAAGTTTCTGAATTTCCATCTTTGTCCTCTTCTGTTGCTTTAAAAGCAATGGCCTTCTTCTTCTTTGAGTCTTCTTCTATTCTTTCCTACATGGCTAGCTCATGAGTGACAATGATCTCAGCAACTCATCCAATGGTAGGGTGTTTAAGTTCTTTGCCTCTTGAATAGCTGTAACTTTTGCTTCCCATTTATCTAGTAAAGATCTCAAAATCTTTTGGACTAGATCAGCATTACTATAAGTCCTACCAAGACTTTTAAGACCATTTATGATATCAGTAAAACAAGTATACATAGCAGATCTAGTTTCACTTGGATCCATTTTGAATAATTCATAATTATATATAAGAAGATTGATTTTTGAAGTCTTAACTTGTGATGTGCCCTCGTATGTGATCTCAAGCTTATCCCAGATTTCTTTAGCAAAATTGCAAATGAAAATTCTGTTAAACTCATTTGGGTCCAAAGTGTAATAAATTAAATTCATAGCTTTGGAATTTAGCTCGGCCAATTTCATATCATTCTCGTCCCATTCCTCTTTCGGTTTGGGAACCTCAATATCATTAATTCTTATGGTGGGTGTGTGAGGTCCGTTTAGAATTATTTTCTACAAATGAAAGTCTATGGCTTGAATGTATATTTTCATCCTAGCCTTCAAATATATGTAATTAATTCTAGTGAAAAGTATAGGTCGATTTGTGGATTGGCCTTTGACCAAGGAGGTGCTCATGGGATGTGCTATCAATCTTTACTCTAAGGAATTTTCGTAGACTCTGCTCTAATACAATTTGTTGCCCTAGTGCCTTCCCAAGAGAGGGGGGAATTGAGATTATAAAAACTTTAGCAAGTATGTGTAATCTAAAATCCTTTTAGTGTTATGGTGAATAATGCAATGCGGAAGCAAGTAAATAAATGCAATGAACTTAAACAAGCATAATCACAAATACAAGGATTTTAGAGTGGTTTGGAGCAACCCTCTCTTATGTCCACTACCCAAGCACTACTTGGGATTTCTACTATACCCCCCACCAGAATACAATCAGATTATTTTAACAGGCTCACAATCCAAACCTCTATACTTTAGTTTTACCGGGATCACCAAAGAAAACCAGCACTTGGTTTTAACATAGGCTAACCAAGAACCTAAATCCCTTTGGTTTTTAGAACCAGGCTCACCAAAGAAAATCCAAACTTAGGTTTTAATAGGCTCACCTAGAAACCTTTAATACACTCTCAAGACAAAGCCCCTCGCTGTTCTTAGAGAGAGGACAAGATAAATCAAATGTATAAAGCAACTTTACAACAAACCAAATTTGTTTGAGTGTTATTGATGAAGATCAAATCAAACCCTAGCTTTCAATGCTTTTCAAGCTCCTTCTTTACTTCTTCAAAAAGTTGAATTCAAGAATGAATGTCTGTTGGTGAAGCTTTGAATCCTTTCTTGAATGTTCTTGAAATGAGTTGATGAAAGGCTTGAAAACTCTTTAACTTCCAAAAAATAATCAATGAATAATCTACCAAAAAAATTTGTTTAAACCTTTATAAATACTCCTTTTAAAGTCTTCAATCAAAACTAGCCATTGTAGGGCATAGGGAACTGAAATAGAGCCATTGGAGGGCTTTTGAAGTTCAAAAAAGAGATTCTGCAACTAGCCGTTAGACTGCAAAATCCCATCACTCAAGTCAACTCGAGGTCCATGAGTTGGCTTGAAGTCTTAGACACCCCAAAATAAATTCTAAAAGTCGACTCTTTTGGGTTGAGTCAGCTCGAACTCTCAATCAATAGAAAATCAAATTCTGCATGAGTTGACTCTTCAAGGCTGAGTCAGCTTGAAGTCATAGTCACCAACAAAGCAAACTCTGGATGAGTCGGCTCTTCTGGGCTTGAGTCAGTTCGAGGTCTCAGTCACCAAAAACATATGTTCTTCATCGAGTAGGATCTTAAGGCTTGAGTCAGCTCGAGGTTCTGAAATTCTGAAATTATTATTCCATGCTAGAATAAGAGTCGACTCTTGATCCATGAGTCAGCTTTTACAAAAATTCTTCTTATGCATTCAAAATTCTCCAAACTTCTTCAATTCAACATTCCAACAAAAGCAAATCTTCTAAAAAGCTTCAACGAGCTTGCCAAACATGTCTAACCTATTTGCACTCATTTTTTTCTAATTTAGAGCCTTTTTTACAAGATTACATATATGAAGGATTAGGGCTTTATAATTTGAAGTACACAAGAGTTCATATAATGTTGGAATACATCTCAACTAGATAAAAAACCAACTAACGTAAAGACAAACACTTTCCTGCAAAACTTCTTGAATAATTGAAAGAACTAGTAAAGCATACATGCTCCAATGTTTTGTAATCATCAAAATCATTCTAGGGGTCAACAAGGAAAATCTTTCAGGGGGCACCCAAGCTTGTGAAGAAGGGTTGGCGGCTTGTGTAGGAAGAAGGTAACCAGGGCCTCTCAGCCCTCGAAGTCCTGAAGGACAAAGGTGCACTCTCCCACAGAGATCCAAGTCTAAGACAAGGGCTAAGAAGAAGAAAATTTAAACCTTTTTTTTCATTCATCAAAAAAAAAATTTTTACAAGAGGAATGGGGTACTTTATAAAAGCTCCTAAGTCCCATTCAAAATTCAAATGAAAAATAGTTACAAGTCTTCATCAAGGGGTGCCCAAAATCTGAATTTCTTCTCTTCAAATTTGAAAATCCCTTTTGGCCGACCTTGATTTGGTAGAATAGCTTGATTTGGGGGAGTGAAGAGGGGAGGTTGTCTTCGAGAATCAAGGGATGTTCATGTGATTTTAAGATCCTTTTTTGGCAAGCCATGATTCTTTTGAAAAAGGCTTGATATGGGGAGTGGAGAAGAGATGTTGTTGGCTTGGAACCAGGGGAGGTGTGATCGGGTGTCCAACAGGGCATTGACCTTGAAAACTTCCATCTTGTCTTGGCCACCCAAGTGACTTGGCGATGTGGTCCTTCCTCATGCCATGTGGCACAGATGAAGTGGTGCTCCATGAGCTGAAGTGGTGCTCCATGAGCTGAAGTGGTGCTCCTACTTGGCATGGAGAGATGGCTTGGTCCATCAACAATTGGGCTTGACTTGAATGCCCACATGTGGACCCATCTTCAAACAAGCTTGAGCCCAACATCAAGTTGACTTGGGCTTGGGAACCAATTTAACTAATTGCAGGACTCACTGACCCTAACTTGACTAAATTGGCCATGATACATAACTGAAACAAAAAAAATTGAAACCAATTACATTACTCAAAAGTAACTTACTCAGGCTTTAAGCCTTATTACAGAATCCAACATATTAAAACCCTAATTAGAGATCTATAGAGGGTTGAGGAGCTACTGTCTAATCCTGGTGCCCGCATCAATTCTCCTGGGATGGGAGGAACTCGACTCTATCGAGTAAGGGTTGACTTGGCTTTGGTATTTCTCAAGAAGGTCAGGGTCGAGGCACTGCAAGTCCTCTCTGGTAATCCATGAATCATCGAACTTCGGTTGACCTTGCCAACGGACCAAGTAACCCTGATAGCCTTTGCTCTAGGTTATGATAGCTTGATCATCCAGGACATGCTCGATCCGCTCTCCAATCTCAAGTATAATTGCATGTAGACACTCAGGATCGGGTCACTCTCAAAGGATAGATCCGGCCCAAATGGCTCGCTAGGTATGGTTGCCGGCTCCCTACACTCGACTAAGTCTAAGATATTGAAAGTCGAGCTAATGCCAAAATCTGGGGGTAGCTTAAGCGCATAGGCATTAGAGCCAATTCTCCTTATCACTTTAAAAGGGTCAGCTCCATGAGCATGTAGTTTCTTATTGGTTCCTTGGGAAAACTGTTCATGCCTAAGCATAATCATTATAGAATCCCTTATTTCAAATTCTTTGGCTCGCTTTCGGGAATTAGAAAAATTATTTCAAAATTAGTGCCTAATGCAGAACTCTATCACGATGCAAAGTGCAAACTCAACTATGCATTCCTATTGAGAGGAATTTTATTGGACTCCTAGGGCCTAAACCTAACAGACTATAGACTCTCTAGGTTTGACCCTGGTTTGGCATGCACATAATAATTTACAACGGGCTTCTAGCAAATGCCATTAGTATGCTAGAAGTAAGATACAAACCTAACATGTGCAATGACTGTATGCAGTATGCTAATCTTAACAAGATGCAATCTAATGATCCTAAAAATGCTGGAGGCTTCTAGGAAGGGTAGAAAATAAGAGGTAGGTTCAGGATTATTCTAGTAGGGTAGGATATAAGAAGGGGTGTCAGGGATTAATCCTAGACTAATGAGGCTAACCTTATGAGGTTGTAGCATATCTATAGGGTTTGCATAAGAGGAAGAATCGGTTACTAATCTTAGGGAAGAGATCTTCAATGGAAACTATAGGAGGGGGCTCATCCCGAGGGTACTGGGTTAAATAAGCCAAATCCTCAATAAATTCCTTGGGTTCCTGGATTTTAGGACTGGGCTCTGTAAGTGGGCTTTCTTCTAGTGGCTACTCAGGTAAGACACTAATGATAGGGTTGGGTTCCTTAGTAATCTCTTTTTTTAACTCCTCCACTAGATTTGATTCATAGATGTCTCCTTTGGATTCTTCAATGGGCTCAGGAGTTTCTTCATTTAAATTCTTAATGAGTTTAACCTTTTCTCCATGAAATTCTTCAGAGGGTTTTTCTTCTTCCCCCTCATATTCATTTATTAGACTTGGTTCAGCCTCATATACTTCTTCATCAGGCTCACTAGTGGGTTCAGGGGTCTTTTCCTTGCAAACTAATGGGATAGGAGAAGTAGGCTGGTTTGAAGGAATCTGACTAAGAATTGGCGTAGAGGTGCTAATTATGCTGGGCTCATATCTAGGGATTCTAACCTTATTGGGCTCAAGTCGATGGCCTATGGGTTCATTCTGCTTATAGGTCATGGGTTCAAATCTATAGGTCATGGGTCTACTGGGCTTATAGGGTGTGGGTGCATAGGTTCCAGAGTCATAGGATCTGGGTAGGTAGGCTTCTCTAAGTTTGCTCTTCATGGCTCTCCAAGTAGTTATAGGGATTTCTTCATTTTGTCTAGTCATTCTCTCAACTTTATCCTAGTATATCCTAGCCTAGCGAACTAACTTTGGTTTGGCAAACTTATATTTCCTCTCCTCTGATACCATCAATTTATCACCCTCAAAATACAGGTCCATATTTCTTTCCCAAAAAGATAATCATCAAATTTAGGATCACCACCAGATTTAGGTGCTTCTAACACAATATACCTAGTGGCTCTCTTATCCTGGTCAAAGAAATGATGATTGGGTTTCCTTGCACAATGATCCCAGATTGGTTCAAGGTGTTGGGCTCTCCTAGATCTTTGCTCAGGGGCAAGATTATGATAATAGGCTCTTGGATCAAGGGAATTGGGCCTAGATGATTTACATTTAGCATGGGCCATACGGGCTTCTACCCTTCTTTCAGCTCTATCAATTTTTTGGGTCAAGTTGGCAATTTGCTCAATGAGGAGCCTAATTTGGTTCTCAAGGTTGTTCTCCATGGGTGCACCTGATTGAGAGATGTGGATGATACTGGACTCTTGACCTAGTTGACATGCAACACACAAAGGAAGGTACTATAGTTTTGCTAGACCTAGCAGTTCAAACATAATGGGATAACTTAGATGACACACAGTACAACAACTAACCCTTTCACCAGCCAGGAAAGAGGTGGGAGTGTGGGAGGTCCCCCTTGCTTTCGCAAGGACCCAATCAAGGAACCACAACACCACTTAGGTAGTTTGACACTAAACCTCTTGCCTTGGACACCAGCTTCCCAGTACTAATTGCAGGGTTGTATGCACTAGTCTTCCGACAATGATTAAACCTAACTCGTTGATGTCCCTAAGCTATTAGGTTACTAATTGGTTTTAAGTTAGGCTTAGGTTCAAAATGCAAGGGTGGTTGTTTTTGGGCCAAGGAAAGGTAATGACCTCCTTCCCTTATCTTATGATATTGTCACCCTTAAGTCAATTATGCATATGATGGGATACACATGATGTCTAATGAAGTGAACTAAAGTTTTTTTGTGTTTTGATATGTATAGGCAGAAATATGAGTTGCTGAAAATTAAATGAGATGAAACTATGTGCAAAAATTAATCTATGAAAGTATGCTGAAATTGGACTTGCTGGAATTTTTGGATAGAATTGTTCTTAGGTAGTAATCAAGCATGTAAAGAACCTATAGACTGAAATAAGTTTTGAGAAAATTTAAAAAAATACTATCAATTACGAGAAATCTATAAAAATAAGAATCAGTAGATTTTGAAATTGCTACAAGCAGGAACAATCAAAACAACAGACCATAACTAGTTGGACAAGATGCATAAATTTAATGATGCTGAAATTACTTATCTCCTTATTTTTCTATTCAAGGGTCAATCACATCGGCTCCCCTACACTCCATAGGAAATGTTCTTTGAATGGAATGTGAGGGTCTTGTAGCCCAACTTTTTTCTATGACTAGACAGCCATGGTGAAGCACCCGATCCGAGTACTTAAAGAGAAATTAAGTCCTAACCATGCTCTGATACCAAACAAGATGTGGGATGAAGCTCTGATACCAAACATGTGGGTCTACTAACTAAGATGATAGGCAAGTGATTTTCTTTTCATGTTTTTATATTTACGGGGATTGACAAATTCCCGAATTTGAAGTAAGAATAGATTTAAGGATTTGCATAATGATAAGAGACTCTAGCATCAGGCATAGCCCCTAAACAGTGAAAAAGAAAGGACCCCGGGATTGAAAAATCCCAGTAGGACATAGCTCTAAGACAATATCATACTTAGAAGACTAGGGAGTGCAAACCTCACAAAGCTCTAAAGCGCTCAATGCCGAGTTCGGTCAAACTGATGGATGCGGCCTAGAAGATCAAGTCCTCGACCCTGCAGATTCACTAGCTTTCCATCCGGTGGTCTTGAATGTAAGAAAGACCGACTCCTTTTTCCGTTGTACCTGAAGAACTTGTGAGCAACCTAGAGACAAGTTAGAAAATAAAGAAGGAATGGGAAGGCAAAGAAATAAGGGAAAGGGTGGTGGGGACACCCTGAGCAGACACAGATCACTAGATCCCATATGATTTACTGATTACGATTTTAAGATTAAGTCCTATAATAAGTTGATGCTAGTTGATTTGTCTAAACCCCAGTCCAGTATCGAATCCTATATTTCAGTATAAGTCCAATATGAGTCCAATTCTTGTACAAAAGAGGAGGTTACCCTATTTTTTAGTTCCACAAGGCCTCATCTAGGAGTCAGAGGCCAATACATCAGCTTATTGGATTTTGCGTGACACCCCAGGATCCAAGATGCCTTTCTAGATACCCTGATTCCTTCCAGATGTTTTCTAGATACCGAGATTCCCTTTAGATGCTAGAGTATATTGCCAGACCAAGTCATATCATGAATCCAGAGGTCCATCTATGCCCCAATCCAAGGAAATCAAGCCCAGGCACCAAGCCCAAGCCCGTAAGAACCAAGATTCTAGGTATATTCCAGCCTAGAACCAAGATACTGGAAATATTCCTACTCTGGTGTGGGCACCAGACTCAGAAGAAGACTTCAGAGCTCCATCTGGATCTCTGATTAACCTTGCCTGAAGAATTAGGGTTTTTTTGGCTTGTAATAAGGGTTGACTTGATCAACTCAATTTTAGCTTGAGTCTATATTACCTGCATTTTTATTTTGTTGAGTCATGTTGACTCAGTAGTGGACTAGGGCTTCAACCTGGGTTGTTACATTTTCTCCCAAGGCCAAGCAAGTGGGCGCTACACTCCCAGCCACACTCCCAGCTATACGCCTGAGTCCAGGGGTCGCCACATCTCCATCCAGCAGGCTTTGGTCCCCACACCACAGATAGCAGCTCCCTTCTCTCATGCGCCAATTGAGGAGAAATCCACCAGGGGTCCACAAATCAAGGGGGCGGCCCAAGACATTCCCAAAAGAACCAAACTATGAAAGGGAAGAAATTCTCTTGGAGAGAACTTCAAGGAGGCGCCCATTACCTGCCAAAAATATACAAAACAAAGTTAGAAAGAGCCATAACTTGGGGAGAAAGAAAAGGAGGTATCCAAAAAGGGTTGAGCCATGAAAGAAAGGAGATTTCTCTTGAAGAGCATGGTTAGCAGGTGCCCTAATCATTCCAACTAAAGCCAGATATAAAAGGAAACAAATTTTCTCTTGGAGGGCAAGGTTAAGAGGCGCCCAAACACTTCTAGATAAGGCCAAGCATAGAAGGAAAAAAATAATTTCTTGGAGGTCAAGACAAGGAGGCGCCACCCACTTTCCTTTTTTGAAGCCTCAATCATCTTTGGAATTATTTGGCTGGCCATATGAGTAGGGATTGATCCTACAATCCTAATTTGAAGATCCCCTCCTTTAGTCCCACATGGGAAGATGTAAAACCCTACTATCTTGTAATGTCATATAAATTAAAACCCCTTTGTAAGTTCTAAGGGATCAGATGAATGAAACCAACTTTTTTTTTTGAGCAAACTCTGTGTTTTCTCTCTTCCACACTTGCATCCAGGTGTTGAGCTCTGTGAGGGAGTAAATCCGGGTTCCCCAGAAACCTTGAGGAGGTGTGAGATCTCCAAAACCCAAACCCTAGGTTAGCCACTTCTACTCCATAACCCTAGGTTAGCCACTTCTACTCCACCAAACCCTAGCCTATTCCACCTCCCACGGCCTCTCTCTCCAAGTCCAGGCTGACCACCAGCATCCAGCTCCAGTCCGGATACTTCAGATCCAAAGCTCTTTCCAGAGGGAGTTGAATCAGCCTTCAAGAGAACCCGGATCTCAGCGACATCAGCCTTCAAGTTCTTCGACCTGGTAAATCCTTCCCTGAGTCTCTGAATCCATCACTTGTTTTTCGTCTTCCCAGATCTTGAGTTCAGGAGAAGCCGACCCAGCCACGAGACCAGTATTGGAGGATCCATTGCGAAGATAGTCGAATCCGAGGATCCAACAATCTGCTCGAGAGAGTTCTTCCACCCAAATTCTGTGAAGATCACTGTCTGGTTGGTAAACCATCTCTTCTCTTTATTTCTGTCCTATTGAAAGTTCAGAGCGAAACCCTTGATCTGGAAGTTTCTCAACCCCCAGCGATCCGTTACTTCTGAACTACTCTGATAACTTAGCTTCTTCTAAATTGTACTTTCAATCCTTACCTAGTTTCCATCAGCTTAGTTTACATTACTTTGAGTCGAGGCCAATTTCTGAAATATAAAAAAACAAAAAAAAAAAGAAATCAATCTTAAATTTACTTCCGCATATGCTTCTTTGTTCTTTGTTCTGCATCATTTTTGGTATCAGAGCCCTGTGTAGGGTTTCTATTTTGATTGCTTGTTTGAGTCTCTCTCTTTTTACTTTGTCTGCTCGAAGTAGACTCCCCAGGATGTCCGGTCCTAGGAACGAAGCGAAGTGCAAACCTCCTCTTCCCATTCCACGGGGTGTTCCTAGGGCATGTAGGGGATCCGTTGGGTTACAACTTCGTAGCAGGAATTGTAAACGAGGAAGTACTCTATTTTAGCCCATAATTACCCTGTTGCAAGAATTATTTCTCATTGTAGGTAACTCCAAATTTAGTGATTTTTATTTTTCTGAAACCATTATAATTGAAACTATTTTGCATAATTTTTCTGTGATTTATTGGATTCTGTGGGATTTCTGAGGATTAAATTACTGCAACTCTATTTTTGTGTTTCTGCAATTCAATTATTTTTGAGTGATCATCTATTAATTCATCTTAAGGGCATTTGAGCATCTAAGATAAGGGGAGGAGTTGATAACCTCTCCTTAGCCCAAAACCACCACCCACTCATTCGAACCTAAGCCTTTAATCTTAAAATTAATTAGACCTAATTTGCCCTAGTGGGCTAGGGACATCAACAAGTCGGGTCAAGGCTAGTGTTGAGTCAGTTTGTCTGGTTACTCTGTGTGTTCTTTGTACTCAGTGTCTAGAATGGTGGTTCAGGTATTCCATCTCGAAGGGCTTGTGTGCTGGTCCGCCTACCTGGCCAATCTCTGATTGGTGTCTAGGATTGGCATCTAGGGACCTAACACTCCCCTTACACCTGCCAGGCTGAGTCCTGAGTTACTACAGGCTAGCTTGCCACTCTGATTGGGCATCTAGTTTGGACTCTAGGTTTAGTTAGCCCGTAGTCGATTCAGTTGAGTCTTATTTTGTGTGTTTGCTTGCATCATCATGTCTACCCGGAATGGAGTACCCTACCAACCTGGTCAAACCCAACCTGATTTAGAGGCCATGGTTAGAGCTCTTACTGAGAGTATGAACAAATTAAGTCAGGATATGAATGAGAATTTTGCCCAGCTTAGGGATCGAGTCCAAGTACTTGAGGAACCTAGGCATCAAAATTGGACTCCTGACCCAGATTTTAATGTGCCTCAACCTCACCCACACCAAGAGCCTAGAAGACCTTTATACCGAGATCCTGAACCTAATCATAGGAGGCCTGACCCAGAACCTGAAGATAGAGATGATAGGTTCATTCGGAACATCAAGTTAGATGCACCCACTTTTGATGGTAGCTTAAATCCTAAGGTGTATTCTGACTGGGAGGGTGAGATGGACCAGTACTTTGAGTGGTATGCCATGTCTGAGGAGAGGAAATTCAAGTTTGCCAAGATGAAGTTAGTACGTCAAGCTAGGTTATACTGGGGGAACATTGAGCTGACCACTAGAAGACGAAATGTAGAGCCCATAACCACTTGGCAGGGTATGAAAGAGAAACTTAGAGACAAGTACCTACCCATTTCATACCAGCAAAATCTGTTAGACAAATGGCAGACTTTGAAACAAGGGAACCGATCTCTTTCAGACTACATAACCACCTTTGATGAATACTTGATGAGATGTGATGTGAGTGAAGCCCATGAGGTCACTTTGTCTAGATTTAGGGCTGGGCTTAGGGAAGACATTAAGAGAGAGGTTACTGACCTAGACCAAGCCTATCAGATTGGACTGAACACTGAGAAGTTTCAGAGAGGACCCATGCCTTCAAGGGTTAGTGCCCCAATCCCAAGAAATGGACCTAGTCAGATTACCCCTAGAAAGCCTAATCAGGGTGTTCCCACCCCTAGGCCCATGGACAAAGGTAAGGCACCTGACACCCAGAGAACCCCTAGTATCATCTGTTTTAAGTGCTAGAAGCCCGGTCATATCTCTAACCAGTGCACAGCCATAGCTTTTTTTAAGTGCCATAAGGTAGGTCATGTTTCTAGCCAATGCCCTCGTAGATCCCTTTATATAGAAGAGGGAGGAGAAGAGAATTCCGAGCCCAATGAGGAGTTTGAAGAAGAAGTTTATGAGGCCGGAATGAATTTGGTCGATGAGTATGAAGGAGAGGAAGAATCCACAGAGTCTAACCAATTAGGGGTTGTGAGATGCATCCTGTCCCAGACTAAAGTTCTGGAAGATTGGCGTAGGACTAACATCCTACAGACTTTCCTTAAACTAGGGGATAAGGTATGTAAAATCATCATAGATAGTGGGAGCTGTGTGAATGCCATTTCTACTAGCACTGTCAAAATGTTAGGCTTAACCCCAGTCCCCCACCCCAACCCCTATAAGGTTTCTTGGGTAGACTCTACCTCTATACCCATCCAGTCTAGATATCAGGTCCAAATCCAAATGCAATCCTATCAAGAGAAGACTTGGTGTGATGTCTTGCCCATGGGGGTAAGCAGTATAATTCTTGGAAGACCTTGGTTGTATGATCATGATGCCACCCTCTTAGGAAAGTCCAACACCTGTGTCATTAGTTTCAATGGGAAGAAAATCACAATCCATTTAGTCCCTCCTAAGGACAAGGTAGATAAAGGAACCAATAAGGTCAAAGAAATGAAGACTGGAGTGAACCTAATTAGTGCCAAGGATCTAGAACAAGAAATTCATAGTGGTTCACCCATTTGGATGTTGACTGCCAAGGAACTTAGGACTCCTACACCCTCAGAGCCTCCTCATGAAGTCAAGCCTTTATTAGAAGAATTTGAGGATGTTTTTCCCGAGGATCTGCCAGACCACCTTCCACCTCTTAGGGATATTCAGCATTCCATAGATTTAGTCCCAGGGGCTACTTTACCCAACTTGCCCCATTATAAGATGAATCCATCTGAGCATAAAGAACTGCAAAAGCAGGTTGGCGAATTGTTGAGGAAGGGGTTCATTAGAGAGAGTCTTAGCCCTTGTGCAATCCCTGCACTTCTAACGAAGAAGGATGGCATGTGGAGAATGTGTGTCGATAGTCATGCCATCAATAAAATCACGATCATGTATAGGTTCCCCATCCCTAGACTAGATGATATGCTAGATATGATGGCCGGTGCCATGGTTTTTTCCAAAATTGATCTTAAGAGTGGCTATCATCAGGTTAGGATTAGACCAGGGGATGAGTGGAAAACCGCCTTCAAAACTAAGGATGGTCTCTTTGAATGGGTTGTTATGCCTTTTGGGTTGTCCAATGCCCCTAGTACTTTCATGAGGATTATGACCCAGGTACTTAGAGCTTTCATAGGGAAGTTTGTAGTGGTCTATTTTGATGACATCCCGATCTATAGTAAGACCCCTGCAGATCACCTAGGCCACCTTAGACAAGTCTGCCAAGTTTTGAGGAATGATAGTCTCTACGGTAATCTCAAAAAGTATGAATTTATGACCAGTAGAATTATCTTCCTTGGTTTTGTTGTAACCCATGACGGCGTGGCTGCCGATCCAGAAAAGATTAGGTCCATAGTGGAATGGCCAAAGCCGACCAGTGTGCATGAAGTCAGAAGTTTCCATGGCTTGGCTACCTTCTATAGGCGATTCATCAAGGGGTTTAGTACTGTAGTTGCTCCTATCATAGACTGTATTAGGAAGGGAGAATTTCAGTGGACCAAAGCAGCCCATAAAGCCTTCCTAGATCTTAAGGATAGGATGACCCAGGCACCCATTTTGAGATTACCGGACTTTTCAAAGGTATTTGAGGTTGCTTGTGATGCTTCAGGAGTAGGTATAGGTGGAGTCCTAAGCCAAGAGAACCATCCCGTAGCATTCTTTAGTGAGAAACTTAATGATGCTAAGCTTAGGTATTCTACCTATGATAAGGAATTTTATGCGGTCGTGCAAGCTTTGCGTTACTGGAGACATTATTTGCTACCGCAAGAATTTGTGCTATTTTCGGACCATGAGGCTCTTAGATTCTTGAATTCTCAAAAGAAGCTTAACCCTAGGCATGCTAAGTGGGTAGAGTATATCCAGTCCTATACTTTTGTTTTGAAGCATAACGCTGGGTCTGAAAATAAGGTAGCTGATGCCCTTAGTCGTCGATCTTTGTTGTTGAACTCTGTTAGGGCTGAAGTCATAGGGTTTGAGCAAATCAAAGAAGAATATGAGTCGTGTCCAGATTTTAAGATGGTGTACCAGGATCTAACTCAAGGACCATCTAGTGAACATAAGGATTATTCCCTTTTAGATGGCTTTCTGTTCTTTAAGAATAGGCTTTGAATCCCTAGAACCTCTCTTAGGGAATTTTTGATTTGGGAAACTCATGCTGGAGGTTTAGCTGGCCATTTCGGAAAAGATAAGACCACCCTGGCTATTGAAGACCATTTTTTCTGGCCTACCTTAAAAAGAGATGTAGCACACATTGTGGCTAGGTGTCGGACCTGCGCTGTTGCCAAACAGCAAAAACAGAACACCGGCCTTTATACCCCACTCCCTGTCCCAGATCGTCCTTGGCAAGATGTGAGCATAGACTTTGTGTTAGGTTTGCCTAAGACCCAGAGGAGGCATGACTCCATCTGTGTTGTAGTAGACCGATTTTCCAAGATGGCCCATTTCTTGTCTTGTTCCCAAACATTTGATGCGTCTAAGGTAGCCACCCTGTTATTTAATGAAATAGTTCGACTCCATGGCCTACCCAAGACCATTATTTCAGATAGGGATGTCCGGTTCACCAGCTATTTCTGGAAAACCCTTTGGCATAAGATAGGGACAAAACTTAAGTTTTCAACTGCCTATCATCCCCAGACTGATGGCCAAACTGAAGTAGTGAACCATAGTTTAGGCAATCTGTTAAGGTGTCTTGTTGGTGAAAACATTAGGAACTGAGATTTGTACTTACCTAGAGCTGAATTTGCATATAATGACTCGGTCAATACGTCTACGAGTAAGAGTCCATTTGAAATTGTGCATTGTTACAAACCTCACACACCTCTTGACCTTGCTCCTTTACCAGTCCACACACGGGTCTCCGAGTCTGCCAATGTTTTTGCACAGCATATAAAAGACTTGCATAAAGAAATTCAAGCCAAAATAAATTTAAGTAATGAAACTTATAAGAAGTTGGCTGATTCTCAAAGGCGAGTCAAAACTTTTGACGAAGGAGACTATGTAATGATTAGGTTAAGGCCTGAACGGTTTCCTCCTGGAATCGTTAGAAAGTTACATGCTAGAGGAGCTGGACCATTTAGAGTGGTGAAGAGAGTAGGATCCAATGCATATGTGCTCGAGTTACCTCCAGAACTAGGCATTAGCTCCACTTTTAACATTACAGACCTAGTAGAGTATAGAGAGCCAGCTGTGATTCCCAGTGAGGCTTTTGATCCTAATCCTGCTCTTGAGAGTGAACCTGACCCTGTGTGTCCACCAACAAACTGGCCTGTGAGGAAAGAGCAGATAGAAAAGATCCTGGATGATCAGGTTATCTCTACTCATAATCGAGGATACCAAAGATACCTGGTCCGCTGGCAAGGAAAGCCAGATTCTGATGACTCTTGGATCTCCCGAGAAGAATTACAAGAATTTGACCCAGACCTCTTGGAGAGATACCAGAGCCAACTTGATCCATACTCGATAGGATCGAGTTCCTCCCACCCTGGGAGAATTGGTGCAGGCACCAGACTCAGAAGAAGACTTCAGAGCTCCATCTGGATCTCTGATTAACCTTGCTCGAAGAATTAGGGTTTTTTTGGCTTGTAATAAGGGTTGACTTGATCAACTCAATTTTAGCTTGAGTCTATATTACCTGCATTTTTATTTTGTTGAGTCATGTTGACTCAGTAGTGGACTAGGGCTTCAACCTGGGGTGTTACATTTTCTCCCAAGGCCAAGCAAGTGGGCGCCAAACTCCCAGCCACACTCCCAGCCACACTCCCAGCGATACACCTGAGTCCAGGGGGCGCCACATCTCCATCCAGCAGGCTTTGGTCCCCACACCACAGATAGCAGCTCCCTTCTCTCATGCGCCAATTGAGGAGAAATCCACCAGGGGTCCACAAATCAAGGGGGCGGCCCAAGACATTCCCAAAAGAACCAAACTATGAAAGGGAAGAAATTCTCTTGGAGAGAACTTCAAGGAGGCGCCCATTACCTGCCAAAAATACTCAAAACAAAGTTAGAAAGAGCCATAACTTGGGGAGAAAGAAAAGGAGGTATCCAAAAAGGGTTGAGCCATGGAAGGAAGGAGATTTCTCTTGAAGAGCAAGGTTAGGAGGCACCCTAATCATTCCAACTAAAGCCAGATATAAAATGAAACAAATTTTCTCTTAGAGGGCAAGGTTAAGAGGCGCCCAAACACTTCCAGATAAGGCCAAGCATAGAAGGAAAAAAAATAATTTCTTGGAGGTCAAGACAAGGAGGCGCCACCCAATTTCATTTTTTGAAGCCTCAATCATCTTTGGAATTATTTGGCCGGCCATATGAGTAGGGATTGATCCTACAATCCTAATTTGAAGATCCCCTCCTTTAGTCCCACATGGGAAGATGTAAAACCCTACTCTCTTGTAATGTCCTATAAATTAAAACCCCTTTGTAAGTTCTAAGGGATCAGATGAATGAAACCAACTTTTTTTTGTGAGCAAACTCTGTGTTTTCTCTCTTCCGCACTTGCATCCAGGTGTTGAGCTCCATGAGGGAGTAAATCCGGGTTCCCCAGGAACCTTGAGGAGGTGTGAGATCTCCAAAACCCAAAACCTAGGTTAGCCACTTCTACTCCTTAACCCTAGCCGCCCACCATCCACTTCAATCCACCAAACCCTAGCCTATTCCACCTCCCACGGCCTCTCTCTCCAAGTCCAGGCCGACCACCAACATCCAGCTGCAGTCCGGATACTTCAGATCCAAAGCTCTTTCCAGAGGGAGTCGAATCAGCCTTCAAGAGAACCCGGATCTCAGCGACATCAGCCTTCAAGTTCATCGACCTGGTAAATCCTTCCCTGAGTCTCTGAATCCATCACTTGTTTTTCGTCTTCCCAGATCTTGAGTTCAGGAGAAGCCGACCCAGCCATGAGGCCAGTATTGGAGGATCCATTGCGAAGATAGCCGAATCCGAGGATTCAACAATCTGCTCGAGAGAGTTCTTCCACCCAAATTCTGTGAAGATCACTGTCTGGTTGGTAAACCATCTCTTCTCTTTATTTCTGTCCTGTTGAAAGTTCAGAGTGAAACCCTAGGTCTGGGAGTTTCTCAACCCCCAGCGATCTGTTACTTCTGAACTACTCTGATAACATAGCTTCTTCTAAATTGTGCTTTCAATCCTTACCTAGTTTCCATCAACTTAGTTTAGTTTACTTTGAGTCGAGGCCAATTTCTAAAATATAAATAAAAAAAAAATAAAAAAAAAGAAATCAATCTTAAATTTACTTCCGCATATGCTTCTTTGTTCTTTGTTCTGCATCATACTCAATGCATCCCAGGCCTCTAGGGCCCAAAGCCCATGTGCCCAACCCATCCTTGGCAGCCCCTTGCTGCCCCCCATGAAGCCCAGCATGTCCAAAGTGTTGACTTGGTCCAAGCTAAGAAGGAGGAATTCAAATGGAAGAAGGAAACCTAATTCTTATTATATTCAACTAGTATACTCCTAGTTCAAGGTTTATTTTTTAGTCTTTCTACCACATAAATTGTGTAATCCTATTCTAACTAGAAAAAGACTTGTAATCCCATTAGGAGAGGGCATGGGACTTTATAAATATCCCACCCCTCTTCCTCTTGTAATCAATCAACTCCTATGAATTAAACTCTGCTGAATTGTTTTCAAGACTACAAATTTTTGGGTTATAGTTTTTGTTCTCTTGTGTTGGCCGACCCCTATCATTGCAATCCTCCATGCCCAAGCAGAAAATCAGTCCTCCAAGCATTAGCCACATCAAAAAGAGAAGCCTTGAAGATGCCTAGATCAAGAGCTCTTCATGCTTCCTTGCCGCCGGCACTTTGCCCTAATTCCTTTCCTTCCTTGTTTCATCTTGTTTTTTTTTCTTCGATTACCTGATTCATGCCTAACCTTGATGTTTTTCAAACCCCTGAGGTGCTTTCCCTTCATAGAGGAGGCTTTTTTTTGCCTTCAGACCGGATCCAGATCGCCTTCAAATTCGGGAACCAAAGGCTTGTTCTTCCAGGCACCATCTAGAAGCTGAGAGATCTCCTTATCGAAGAAACTACAATCGCTGCTTGGTAAAAGCCTTCCCCCTCCTTTGTTATGATCTAATGATAGGTACGCTATCCTAAACTAGGAGTTTCTCAACTCTCAGGCCCTGGCTATTTATTATTCTGCATGAGTTTTTGCGGGTATGTTAGTTTCTAGCTTCACTAGTCATCATGCTGATTCTTTACTTATTCTTGGATCTTTAGCCACTGAATTAATGTCTAAAAAAATACAAAAAAATTAGAT
Organism: Areca catechu; assembly: GCA_021397845.1. Classification (NCBI taxonomy): domain Eukaryota; kingdom Viridiplantae; phylum Streptophyta; class Magnoliopsida; order Arecales; family Arecaceae; genus Areca; species Areca catechu. Next base: position 140,013,087 of record CM038052.1, on the reverse strand, counting down.
TTACTATTTTTCATTAGTTTTAAGTTTGTCCCGCATTAGTTTTGTATCAGAGCAAGTTTAGGATAGTTTTTATCTACACTAGATTCACAAACCCTAATTTTTGCATCCTGCTAGCTGCATTAAATATCTGTTTTTCATCTAATTTCAACCACCTAAAATTTTTTTTTTTGAAATTTGCATGAATTGTTTTTTGTCTTGTCCTATATTTTATCATAATTTTAAATTAATTTTATAGAAACCCTAATTCATTAAAATTTGGCATATTAGAAACCCAAACTAAAATCTTGAGATTTCTACATCATTCTAAAAACCCTAAAATTTGGCATATTAGAAACCCTAGGATTTGCACCATCATCTAATTTTTGTTTTACATCAGATTTAGCAAAGTTCATCATCACCATCCATCCTCTGTCTTAGAATTTTTCTAATTTTTTTCTGCATCAGTAACGATATCAAAACTTGCTTCATCTGAACCTTAATATTCTAAATTCTGCTATTTCTGCATCTTAACTCAACCTAACCTAATCAACTTCCACACACCCCAATCTAAGCCAATTTTTTTTGCTAACATAATCAACCTAAACTTAACTTGCCACCTCATAAAACACACATAAAATATTTTTACTTTTCTGATTATTTTAGATTGCATCAAGATCATCGATTGCCATCATCTGCATTAAATTAATCTTAAGGGCAACTCAATATTTCAGATTAGGGCAGGTCATAACCTGTCTTGGGGCCAAAACAACCATCTAGCATTTCTGCTCAAGCTTAATTAAAATTAATTAGACATAATTTGCCCTAGAGGGCTAGGTGACACCCAACAGGTCAGGTTAGATTTGTGTGGGCCAACTAGTGCATTTAATCCTATGGCTATTACTGAAATATGGTGTCTAAGGCTGAGGGTCCAGAGTCAAACGACCTAAGTGATGTGGTTTTTAATTTGGACCCTGAGAAAGCAAGGGGAGCCTCCCACACTCCCACCCTCTACCTGGCTAGAGGAAGGATTAGCTGCTAGGTTAAGTGTAAGTTGAGCTGACCTATTCAGTTTTGACTTTAGGTCTAGCAAATCGTAGATTGTAACAACCATTTTCTTTTTGTATGCTTAGCTGCACCATTCTACTTTGATTGATTTTTTGTTGCATGACCACTAGACTAGGAACCTAATACCAGAAGTCTACACCCCAACCAAGCTTAGCCATGGATTCCAAGTTTGAGACTCTTATGAAAGCCATGACTGATCAGTTTGCCTAAATGAACACCCAAACCCAAAACCAGTTAGATTGGATGCATACCCAAACCCAAAACTAGTTTGACCAGATGATCACCAAGTCCCAGAATTAATTTGTCCAAATAACCGTCCAGATTTACTAGATGACCCAACCTAATAACCAAATGATCAGTAGGATTGATCCATTAGATGACCAAATAGGAACCCTAAACAAGGCCCATAGAGCTGAACCCTTGCCCTATAATCCCCAGGAACCCATAGTCCCTAGATATGAACCCAGTAGTAAGCCATTATCCCTCAATCATCCTGAACCCTATAGGATTAATACCCCTAGATTTGAGCTTAGTATTAGTCAATTTTTCCCTAGTCAACCCCCTCTTACCATCCCATTGGTTCACCTGAATGACCTTGTAGAGGAAATATATGAAGCTGATATAAGCTTAGTGGAGGAGTGTGAGGAAGAAGAAGACACACTTATGGATGATCTAGAATTAGTTGACCTCATAGATATCCAGGTAGAAGCCATCCAACATTAGTTGAACTTGACCATACCCAAGTTGAACCAGTAATGGAAGACCAGCTAGAGGAAGAGAACCTAAATACTGCTATCAGAACCTTACCTGAGGAGCCACTAAAAGAAAGCATAACTATAGAGCCTAGTCCTTTGATTCAAGAGCCGAAAGAATTTATTAAGGACTTGATCTCTTTTAATCGGTACCCTCAAGATTAAGTCGCTCCATTAACTCCAATAGATCTCTTCCTCAAGATTAGTGACCCATTTTTCCATACTATAAACCCTGTAGGTACCCATCAACCCCATATGGTCAACCTTATTAGTCTAGGATTAATCCTTGACACCCCTTCTTACATCTTATTCTATGCAATCAACCCAAAACCTTCTTCTTATTTCTTATCCTGCTAGACTAACCCTGAACCCACCTCTTAGTTTCTACCCTTTCCTGAAACTTCATCTATTTTTTTCACTATTAGGTTGCATTTTATAGGAGTTTGCATGTTGCATTCGTTCATTGAGCATGTCATGTTTGCATTTTAATTTTGGAGAACCCTATGGCACATCATAGGAGTAGATAGTAAATTCTCATGTGTATGCCATGATAGGGTCAAACCTGAAGAGTCTATAGTATGTTAGGTTAGACCCAAAGAGTCCAATAAATTTTCTTTGATAAGAAGTCTAGTCGAGTCTATTAGATGTTAGTCTTGAGTCCAATAAATTTATAATCCTGATTCATCAGTCCACACATGCACTAACCTCTGCACAGCATTTGCATCGAGATATTAGTCAAAAGTTAAACAAAAATAATGAACTAAATAACCACTTGGCTAATTCTCGAAAGAGAGATAAAGAATTTTCTCCAAAAGATTATATGATTGTAAAGGAATTTTCTGCTCATAATGCTGGCTCATTCAGACTAATGTAGAGTAGTGGACCCAATGCCTGTGTGTGAGATGCTACCTAATTTAGGTATTAGCCTAACCTTCAATATTTCAGACCTTATGGAGCATAGGGAGCCGGCAGTGATACCTAGCGAGCACCTTGAGCTAATTCTTTCCTTTATAAGTGATCCCACTCTAGAGTGTCCACATATAATTTGTCCAATAAGTGAGGAAAGGAGTGATTGAATCCTAGATGATCAATAGATCAGTAACCAAGACAAAGGTTATCAAGCATATTTGGTCAGATGGCAAGGTTAGCCAGAATCTGAGGATTTGTGGAGCATTAGTGAGGATCTACCGTGCCTCAACCCAGACCTTCATTGAGCAGCCAAATTGACACTTACTCGACGGGGTCAAGTTCTTCCCATACTGGGAGAATTGGTGGGGCACCAGAATTAGACACAAATCACTGGATCCCATAAGATTTACTAATTAGGGTTTTAAGATTGAGTACTGTAATAAATTGAGGCTAGTTGATTTGTCTCAACCCCAGTCTAGTATCAAGTCCTGTATTTCAGTATAAGTCTAGTATGAGTCCAATTTTTATACAAGAGAAGAGATTACCCTATTTTAGAGTTTCGCCAAGCTTCATCCAGGAGTCAGAGGCCATTACATCAACTTATTGGATTTTGCGTGAAACCCTAGGATCCAAGAATCCTTTCTAGATACTCGATTCCTTCGAGATATTTTCTAGAAGCCCAGATTCCCTTTAGATGCTAGAGTATATTCCTAGACCAAGTCATATCATGAATCCAGAGGTCCATCTATGCCCCAACACAAGGAAATAAAGCCCAGGCACCAAGCCCAAGCCCTTAAGAATGAAGATTCCAGGTATATTCCATCCTAGAACCAAGATACCAGGAATATTCCTACTCCAGGCATCCCAGGCCTCCAGGGCGCAAAGCCCATGTGCCCAACCCATCCTTGGCCACCCCTTGCTGCCCCCCATGAAGCCCAGCATGTCCAAAGTGTTGACTTGGTCCAAGCTAAGAAGGAGGAATTCAAATGGAAGAAGGAAACCTAGTTCTTATTCTATTCAACTAGTATACTCCTAGTTCTAGGTTTATTTTGTAGTCTTTCTCCCACTTAAATTGTGTAAACCTATTCTAACTAGGAGAAGACTTGTAATCCCTTTAGGAGAGGGCATGGGACTCTATAAATACCCCACCCCTCTTCCTCTTGTAATCAATCAACTCTTATGAATTAAACCCTACTGAATTGTTTTCAAGACTGTGTTCTTGTGCTTTTGGGTTCTAGTTTTTGTTCTCTTGTGTTGGCCAACCCCTATCATTGCAATCCTCCATGCCCAAGCAGCAAATCAGACCTCCAAGCATCAACCACGTCCAAAAGAGATGCCTTGAAGATGCCCAGATCAAGAGCTCTTCCTGCTTCCTTGCCGCCAGCCCTTTGCCCTAATTCATTTCCTTCCTTGTTTCATCTTATTATTTTTTCATTGATTACCTGATTCATGCCTAACCTTGACATTTTGTTGACCCCCGAGATATTTTCCCTCCCTAGAGGAGGCTTTCTTTGCTTTCAGACCTGATCCAGATCACCTTCAGATTCGGGAACCAAAGGCTTGTTCTTCCAAGCACCATCTAGAGACTAGGAGATCTCTTCATCGAAGAAACTACAATCATTTCCTAGTAAAAGCCTCCTCCCTCCTTTGTTTTGATCTGAGGATAGGTACGCTATCCTAAACTGAGAGTTTCTCAACTCTCAGGTCCTAGCTATTTATTATTCTGCATGAGTTTTTCTGGGTATGTTAGTTTCTAGCATTACTAGTCATCATGCTGATTCTTTACTTAATTTTGGGACTTTAGCCACTGAATTAATGTCTAAAAAATACAAAAAAAAATTGATTTACTATTTTTCATCAGTTTTAGGTTTGTCCAGCATCAAAGGGTGAAGAAAAGGTGGTGATCATGGCAGGCTCAATCCCCTCAACATAGATGATAAGCAGGTGATTTTCTTTTTGTTATTTTTATATTTAAGGGGATTGACCGATTCCCGAGTTTGAAGTAAGAATAGATTTACGGATTTTCATAATGATAAGAGGCTCTAGCATGTAGACATAGCCCCTAAACAGTAATAAAGAAAGGACCCCGAGATTGAAATACCCCAGTAGGACTTTGCTCTAAGACAATATCCTACTTAGGAGACTAGGGAGTGCAAACCTCACAAAGCTCTGAAGCACCCGATGCTAAGTTCGCTCAAACTAATAGACGCAGCCTGGAAGATCAAGTCTTCGACCTTGCGGATTCACCGGCTTTCCGTCCGGTGGTCCTGAAGGCAAGGAAGACCGACTCCTTTGTCCATGGAACCTGAACGACCTACGAGCAACCTAGAGACAAGTTAGAAAACAAAGAAGGAATGGGAAGGTAATGAAATAAGGGAAAGGGTGAAGAGAATGTGGTGATCAAGTCAGGCTCAATTCCCTCAACATAGATGATATGCAGGTGATTTTCTTTTTGTTTTTTTTATATTTAAGGGGATTGACCGATTTTCAAATTTGATGTAAGAATAGATTTAGGGATTTGCATAATGATAAGAGACTCTAGCATGCGGACATAGACCTAAACAGTGATAAAGAAAGGACCCCTAGATTGAAAAACCATGGTAGGACATAGCTCTAAGACAATATCCTACTTAGGAGAATAGGGAGTGCAAACATCATAAAGCTTTGAAGCTCCCAATGCCGAGTTCACTCAAACTGATGGATGCGACATGGAAGATCAAGTCCTCGTCCCTACAGATTCATCGACTTTCCGTCCAGTGCTCTTAAAGGCAAGGAAGACTGACTCCTTTGTCTGTGGCCCCTAAAGGACCTGTGAGCAACCCAGAGACAAGTTAGGAAACAAAGATGGAATGGGAAGGCAATGAAATAAGGGAAAGGGTGAAGAGAAGGTGGTGATCAAGGCAGGCTCTTCTTACTGGGAATCAAGGAGAGTCTTCTAGGGGGCATCCAAGCTTGGGAAGAAGGGTTGGTGGCTTGCATAGGAAGAAGGTAACCAGGGCCTCTCATCTCTCGATGTCCCGAAGGACAAAGGCACACTCTCTCATAGAGTTCCAAGTTTAAGACAAGGGCTAGGAAGAGGAAAACTTCAACTTTTTTTATATTCATCAAATTATTTTTTTTACAAGAGGAGCAGGGACCTTTATATAAGATCCTAAGTCCCATTCAAAATTCAAATGAAAAATGGTTACAAGTCTTCATCAAGGGGTGCCCAAAATCTAAATTTGATCGCTTCAATTTTGAAAATCCCATTTGGCTGACCTTGATTTGGTGGAATGGCATGATTTGGGGGAGTGAAGAGAAGAGGTTATCTTCAAGAATCAAGGGATGTTCATTTGATTTTAAGATCATTCAATGGCCAGCCATGATTCTTTGGAAAGAGGCTTGATATGGTGAGTGGAGAAGGGATGTTGTTGGCTTGGATAAAGGGGAGGTGTGATGCGGCGTCCAACACATCATTGACCTTGAAAATTTCCAACATGTCTTGGCCGCCCAAGTGACTTTGCAATGTGGCACTTCCTCATACCATGTGGCATAGATGAAGTGGCGCTCCATGAGGTGAAGTGGTGCTCTTACTTAGCATGGAGAGATTGCTTGATACATCAACAATTAGGCTTGACTTGAATGCCAACATATGGACCCATCTTCAAACAAGCTTGAGCTGATCTTCAAGTTGACTTGGGCTTGGGAACTAATTCAGCTAATTACAGGACCCATTGACCCTAATTTTACCAAATTGGCCAAGATACATGAATAAAACAAAAATAATTGAAACCAATTACATGACTCAAAAGTAACTTACTCAGGCTTTAAGCCGTATTTTGTGGGAGCACCAGGATCAGACATAAATTACTGGGCCCTATATGGTTTACTTAGCCATGTGTCCAATTTTGTAATCAAGTAAGATCGAGTCATGTTATAAGTTGAGGCTAGTTGATTTGTCGCAACCCTAGTGATGTGGGACAACTCTAAGGCTGCTAACATGCATGAAAAAATAGTAAAATATTCTTTTATAATTTTTATAATTTTATTTGCAGGCTAGATTCCCAAAATAAAATAAGAACTAGCAGAAAGACTAGCAATACAAAGAATCATTGGGTCGCGGGCATACTCATGCAAACCAATGAAATATCAAGGACCTGAGAGTTGAGAAACTCTCGGTTTAGGATAGTTTATCTTCATCAAATCAGAAAATAAGAGTTGGGAAGTTTTCTTACCAGTCAGAGATTCAAAACTTGCAGTAGACGGGATCACTCACACTCTTATTGGAGTTTGGAAGAAGTAGCCTCAGTTCCTTGAATAAAATGGCTGATCTGTACCCAGTGTAAAGGCAAGGAAAGCCTTCTCTAAGGAGGTGAAACACCTCAGGGATCTAGGTTTAAGTGTAGGCATCGTGTGGAAGAAGCAGTTGCTTGATTGGGATAGTAGCTAAGGCATCTTCCTTTGGGCATGGCTGATCTCCAAAGATGTAGATGGAGGCTAAGGCAGTAGGGTTTCGACCAAGGAACATAAGGAGAACACACAAGAATAAGATAACCAATACTAGAACACTAGACACAAGGCAATTATTCAAATTTTAGCAAAGTTTATTCATAAGGAAAAGATGATTACAAGAGGGGGAGGGGTGGTGTATTTATAGAGTTTCCATGCCCTCTCTAACCATTGTTACACTAAGGTTACAAGTCCTCTTCCTACTTAGACTTCAAGTCCTTTCCTAGCTAGGTTACAATTATAAGGCTTAAAAGGATTAGGAATCCCAACTAGGTTAGTATACGATTAGTCTTCACCTTCCTCACTTAGGCTTGGACTTTGTCAACACTTCAAAAAAGCCTAGGAGGGCATGTTGGGCTTCTAGGGGTAGTAAGGGGCCGGCCCAAAGGGGCTTGGATGCATGGGTTTGGGCCTGTGGAAGCTGGGATGGCCTGGTAGCCAGGTAGCAGGAATATTCCATGAAATCTTGTTTCTTTAGGGCTTGGCCTTGGCACCTGAACTAGATTTCCTTGGGCCGGGATGCAGGTAGACCTCTTGAATCATGGATGCCCTGGTTTAAGAATATGCTCTAGTATCTGGGGAGGAATCTGGGCATCTGGATGACATCTGGAAAGAATCAGGGTTTCTGGAAACATCTTGGATTCTGGGTTGTTACACAAAATCCAATGGGTTGATGTAGCAGCCTTTGACTCCTAGATGTTTCCTGGTAGAACTCCAAAATAGGTTGACCTCCTCTCTTGTATAAAAATCGGGCTCATACTGGACTCATAATTGATGTACCAGACTCAAAATTTTGACTAGGTTGAGGGTTGAGACAAATCAACTAACCTCAACTTATTACAGGACTTAATTCTAGTTGATTACAAAATTTGACACATGGCTTGGTAAAACAAATAGGGCCCAGTAATCTGTGTCTGATCCTGGTGCCCCAACCAATTCTCTTGGGGTGGGAGAAAATTGACCCCGTCGAGTGTGGGATAACTTAGCTCTCATAGTGCTCGAGTAGGTCTGGGTTGAGGCACTGCAGATCCTCACGGGTGATCCACGAGTCTTCAGATTCTAGCCTACCTTGCCACCAGACTAAATACCTCTGATAGCCTCTATTCCGAGTGTATATGGCTTGATCATCCAGGATTCTCGCGATCTTTTTCTCACTATTTGGCCAATTGTATATGGACACTCTAGGGTGGGTTCTCTCTCAAAATGGAGGGATAGTCTCAAGGTGCTCGTTAGGTATCACTACTGGCTCCTTAGATTTTATAAGATCTAAGATGATGAAGGTGGAGCTAATACCTAAATTAGATAGTATCTCATGCACATAGGCATTGGGTCCACAGATATTCATTATCTTGGATGGGCTAGCTTCGTGAGCAGAAAATTCTTTACAACTACAAAATCCCCTGCAAAATCCTTTATCTCTCTTTTGAGAATTAGCCAAGTTGTTATTTAATTTATTAGTTATGTTTAGCTTTTGACTAATTTCCATATTCATATGCTGTGCAGAGGATAGTGCATTTATTGGACTCAACTAATACCTAATAGACTCGACTAAACATCCCTATCAAATGATGTTTTATTGGACTCTAAGGGATAAAATTTAACATATTATAGACTCTTTACGTTTGACCCTAGCATGGCATGCACATGAGAACTTTCTATGTACTCCTACTAGGTTCCATGGGGCTCTCCTAAAGTAAGATGCAAATATGACATGCTTAATGAACGAATGCAACATGCAAACTCCGATGAAATGCAACCTAATGGTAAAAAAAATAGAAGAAGTTTTTGGAAATGGTAGAAAATAAGAGGTGGGTTCAGGGTTAGTCTAATTGGGTGGAAAGTAAGAAAAGGGTTCGGGATTAATTGTATAGACTAGGATATAAGAAGGGGTATCAAGAATTAGTCCTAGACTAATGAGGTTGATCTTATGGGGTTGATGTCTATCTAAAGGGTCTGCCTCATGGAAGAATGGGTCACTAATTTCAGGAAAAGGATCTTCAATTGGTATCAAGGAAGTGACTTCATCCCGAGGGTTCTGATTCAAGGAGGTCAAGTCCTTAAAAAACTCTTTGGCTCATAAATCAAATGACTAGGCTCTCTAATTGGGATTTCTTCTAGTGGCTCCGCATGTAAAACTCTAATAGTGGGATTGGATTCCTCATGGTCTTCTTCCTTTAAGGGTTCTTCGACTACAGGTTGGGTGTGGTTAAAGTCAGCTAACTATAGGGCAGCTTCTACTTGGGCTTCTACTGGATCAACTAACACTAGATTGGCTTTTACCTGGGTTTGGTCATAATCAGCTAATCCTGGGTCTTCTATAGGGTACTCTTCTAGATCTTCAATAGACTCATTATCTTCATACTCCTCTACCAGACTTCGGTCAACCTCATATATTTTTTCTTCTAAGTCATCTTGGTGAACCAATGGGGTGGTAAGAGGGGTTTGGCTAATGAAAAATTGACAAAGCTCTGGGGTAACAGGGGTGGGTAAACTAAGGGTTATGGGTTCATAGGTTATGGGTTTAAAGGTTATAGGTTTAAAGGTTATGGGTTCAAATCTAGGGGCATCAATCCTATAGGGTTCAGGTCGATTGAGGGATAGTGGGTTACTACTGGGTTCATATTTAGGGACTATAGGTTCCTGGGGATTATAGGGTGAGCGTTTAGCTCTATGGGCCTTGTCTAGGATTCCTATTTGGTTGTCTAATGGATCAATTGGTCAAGCTTAGTATCAGACTGGTCAAACCTATGGTCTATTTGGGCAAGCTATTTTGGGTTTGGGTATTGGATTGGTTTATTTGGGTAAGCTAGGCTTGGGTTTGAGCATTCATTTGGGCAAATTGAGCTATGATGGTCTCCAAAGTTGGTTCCAAGGTTAGGCTGGGTTGAGGTTTATAATTTTGATATTGGGTTCCTAATCTAGTGGTCATGCAACAAATCAAACAATCAAAATGAAATGATGCAACCAAGCATGCAAAAGAGAAAGAAAAGGCTAGTATAATCTAGGGTTTCCTAGACCTAGAGCCAGAAACTAGGTGGGTCAGCTCAACTTACACCTAACCCAATAGCTAGTCCTTCCACTGGCCAAGTAGGGGGTGGGAGTGTGGGAGGCTCCCCGTGCTTTCACAGGGACCCAATTAAAAACCACAGCACCACTTAGGTCATTTGACTTTGGACCTCTAGCCTTAGAAACCAGCTTTCAGTAATAGCTAAAAGGTTTAATGCACTAGTTGGTCCATACAGCTCGGACCTAACCTGTTGATGTCTTCTAGCCCACTAGAAAAAATTAGGTCTAATTGATTTTAATTAGGTTTGGGTTAGTACGATGATGGTGATTTTGGGCCCAGGACAGGCGATGAAATCCTACCCTGATCTGAGATACAGAATTGTCCTTAAGATTAGGTTAAGAATATGGCAATCGATGGCCCTGATGCAATCTAAAACAATTAGAGAATAAAAAATATATATTTTTAAATGATTTATGAGGAGTCAAGTTAGGTTTAAGTTAACTGGGGTTATCAAACAATGTTTGGCTTGGGATTGGGGGTTTGGTAGTTGATTAAGTTAGGTTGAGTCAAGATGCAGAATGTAGCAGAAGTTAGTGAATTAGGTTTTCAGTTATTGTAGAGTTTGACATAGATCCTGATGCATAAAAAATTCAAAAAAAAATTTGAACAGAGGATTGACGATGTTGATGAATCCTACAAAATTTCATGCAGAAAAAAAATCAGATGATAATGAAAACCTAGGGTTTTCTTGACTGCTACAGAAATTATCAAGATTCTATTAGGATTTCTAATATATCAAATTTTAATGATTTAGGTTTTCTATAAAATTAATTAAAAGTTTTGATAAGACAGAGGACAATTCATACAAATTTCATAAAAAAATAAAATTCCTATATAGTCGAAATCAGATGCAAAATAGATACCTAATGCAGTGGACAGGATGCAGAAATTAGGGTTTGTGAATGCAAAGCAAGTAAAAACTATCCTAAACCTACTCTGATGCCAAACTGATGTGGTATGACTCTAAGACTGCTAAACATGGATGGAAAAATTGTAAAATAATTTTTTTATAATTTTTATAATTTTATTTGCTGTCTAGATTCTCAGAATAAAATAAGAACTAGCAAAAAGACTAGCTGTGCAAAGAATTATCGGGTCGCAGGTATACTCATGCAAACTAATAAAATATCCAGGACCTGAGAGTTGAGAAACTCCCAGTTTAGGATAGTTTATCTTCATCAAATCAGAAAGTAAGAGTTGGGAAGGTTTCTTACTAGTTAGAGATTGAAAACTTGCAGTAGAAGGGATCAATCACACTCTTATTGGAGTCTAGAAGAAGAAGCTTCAGTTCCTTGAATCAAATGTGATGCGGGACAAAGTGAGGGAGGATCGCTAGTGAGCATAGAAGTCACCAGAAGATTAGGGCTTGTACTCAAGAACCAGGAACCCAGGTGTCACACCCACTCCAATCCGGAGAAAACTCAAAACTCATACAAAATAACTTTTTAAGTTGTATTCATGAGAAGAAGATGTTTAATATAAGAGGGGAGGGGTAGTATTTATATATTCACCCCAAGGTACATTACTTCAGGGCTAAGAAACCCTGACTTGTGGGCCAAGAAACCCTAGTGGACCGGTTAACAGTGGGCCTGTCTTGGGCTGGAGCTCTTGCTTGCGAGCATGGCAGCATGAAAGGGTCCAGGTCCATGAAGGCCGGCTCTGGTTGGAGGGGTCTGGTGAATCTCCTGGATACTGATGACTCTCCTCTTGACTTGAAGAACTTAAGTGGACTCTTGACTGAACTAAAATGACTAGACCTGACAAAGTGGACTCAACTGACACAGTTGCCCCACTTTATTACAGGACTCAAGTGGCTCACTTTGACTCAAGTGACACAGGACTAATGGACTCAAATAAAATAAAATAAAATAGGTTTTCAGGTCCCCATCATTCCCCTGCGGTTGTGAGAACTTAACAACAATGAGTCAGGTTCAACGGGGGTTTGATGGAACCAAAACTAATCAAAAAGGACTCTGGGTTCACCCTTTTTTTTTTCAACTTCTTTTCTTTACTTTTTTTTTTCTCTGATTTTTTTTATTGGCTACTCTAAGATCTACATGACTTTACAAGCCGTGCAGCTTTAATATTTGTGCTGCCCTGAGGAGCGTGCAACACAAAAGTCGGCAACAGTGAAGGCTTTTACGTTCATGTTCGTGCGGTCTCCTTCCATGCCATGGGCGACTGATGCAGACCGAATTGGGGAAGGTTTCCCGGTGGGCGTCGTTGGGGCAGGGACGGTGGCGGCACGGGAAGAAGACGGCCAGATGACAGTCATCATGGCTCGGTGGTGCAGGGGCTCTATTCTAAGGCCCTGTTACAGGGCTCAGCTTGTCGTGGGAGGGCGCACAAGCGAAGAGGGAGGAGGCAGAGCAGGCGTATCCAATGGCGGGGCGTCGTCGACTTCTGGCCATAGAACAGGGAGGACCCGACAGGAAGGAGGGGGCAGACACGCTCTGGGGGCTGAGGATGACGAAGGCACGATTGGTCCTCCTGCACATGATCTATTCGAGATGTGTCGCCGATGGACAGAGGGCATCGGTAGTGTTAATCGATAGGGTGGGGGAATCCCGTGCCTCGGCGGCGGTGGCACGGGCGGTGCACCTAGCCTGGAGGCGACTTGTACGGGGGCCATAGGAGGGCGGGCGCCCATGGGAATTGGGTGGAAACCCAGCATCTGCATGGGGGATGACCCGCGGGTGGGATGCCATGGTCGGCTGCGTGGCCGAGGCCGGGGTCGGCGAGGGCGGCCTTGGCACAGGACTCGTCGGGAAGGAGGGGGAGGGAGCAAGAGGGGTACAGCGAGGGTCATAAGATCCCATTGGGGGGGTGTTTGGAGTGTCAGCTGCTGGCGGTGAGCAGGAACAGGGCTTCACAAGTAGGGGACGAGAGGCTTCATGCGACGGAGGTGTGCATCATGGGCGATGGCAGCAGGAGAGAACAGAGGCAGCGTTGGTGATGTAGATCTGATGGAATGCTAGGAAGCTGAGGAAGAGAAAACCCTAATCCGCTGTGCTCTGAAACCAAGTTGATGCGAGACAAAGTGGGGGAGGATCATCGGCAAGCGTAGAAGTCACCAGAAGATTAGGGCTTGTACTCAGGAACCAGGAACCCGGGCATCACACGCACTCCAATCCAGAGAAAACTCAAAACTCGGACAAAATAACTTTTTAAGTTGTATTCATGAGAAGAAGATGTTTAATACAAGAGGGGAAGGGTAGCATTTATAGATTCACCCTAGGATACATTACTTGAGGGCTAAGAAACCCTGACTTGTAGGCCAGGAAACCCTAGTTGACTGGTCAACAATGGGCCTATCTTGGGCTGGAGCTCTCACTTGCGGGCTTGGCGGCATGAATGGGTCCAGGTGCATGAAGGCCGGCTCTAGTTGGAGGGGTCTGGAGAATCTCCTGGCTACTGATGACTCTCCTTTTGACTTGAAGAACATAACTGGACTCTTGACTAAACTAAAACGACTGGACCTGACTAGGTGGACTCAATTGACACAGTTGCCCCACTTTATTATAGGACTCAAGTGGCTTACTTTGACTCAAGTGATACAGGACTAATGTACTCAAATAAAATAAAAAAAAATAGGTTTTCGGGTCCCCACCAAAATGGCTGATCTGGACCCAGCCTGAAGGCATGGAAAAACCCCTCTAAAGAGGTGAAACACCTTAGGGATATAGGTTTAGGTGTGGGCATCTTTGGGAAGAAGCAGTTGCTTGATTGGGGTAGCAGCTAAGGCATCTTCCTTTATGCATGGATGATCTCCAAAGATGCAGATAGAGGTTGGGGTAGCAGGGTTTCGACCAAGGAACACAACAAGAATAGATAAAAATATGAGAACCAATACTAGAACACCAGACACAAGGCAATTACTCAAATTTTAGTAAAGTTTATTCATAAGAAAAGGAAGATTACAATAGGGCCAGGGGTGGGGTATTTATTGAGTTCCCATGCCCTCTCTAACCATGGTTACACTTAGGTTACAAGTCCTCTTCCTACTTAGACTACAGGTCCTTTCCTAGCTAGGTTAGAATTACAAGAATCAAAAGGATTAGGAATCCCAACTAGGTTAGAATAGGATTAGTCTTCACCTTCTTCACTTAGGCTTGGACTTGGTCAACACTTCAAGGATGCCTAGGAGGGCATGTTGGTCTTCTAGGGGCAGCAAAGGGCTGGCCCAAAGGGGCTTGGACACAAGGGTTTAGGCCTCTGGATGCTGGGGTGGCCTGGTAGCCTGGTAGCAGGAATATTCCATTGAATCTTGCTTTTTTAGGTCTTGTGATTGGCTCCTGGGCTAGATTTCCTTGGACCAGGATGAAGGTGGACCTCTGGAATCATGGATGCCCTAGTTTAGAAATATGCTCTGGTATCTGGTGAGGAATCTGGGCATCTAGAGGATATTTGGAAAGAATCAGAGTTTCTGGAAATATCTTGGATTTTGGGTTATTACACAAAATCCAATGGGCTGATGTTGCGGCCTCTGACTCATGGATGTGGCCTAGTGGAACTCCAAAAAAGGGTGTCCTCATCTCTTCTATAAAAATCGGGTTGATACTGGACTCATAATTGACGTATCAAACTCAAAATTCTGAGCAGGTTGAGGGTTGAGACAAATCAACTAACCTTAACTTATTACAGGACTCAATTCTAGTTGATTACAAAATTTAACACATGGCTAGGTAAACAAAATAAGGCCCAGTAATCTGTGTCTGATCCTGGTGCCCCCACTACCTAGTCCAGTCTTTGAGTCCTGTACCTCAGTATTAGTCCCGTACTAGTCCAATTTATGAATAAAAAAAGAGGATACCTTATTTTGGAATTCTACCAAGCCTCATTTAGGCGCCAGAGGCCTTCACATCAGCCAATTGGGCCTTTTTGCCACCCCAGGGTCCAAGATTCCTTCTAGATGGCCCAGATGCCCTCCATATGCCATCCAGAAGCCTTGATACCTTCCAGATGCCAGAGAATATTCCCAGACCAGGGTACCTCATGATTCCAAGAATATGCCAACACCCTAGGCCAAGAGATTCCAAGCCCAGGAGTCAAGCCCATGCACCCTAGAACCAAGATGCTCGAAATATACCTGATACCAGGCAATCCCAGCTTTCAGGGCCCATAAGCCCATATGCCTAGCCCTTGGAGTATGCCCCTTACTGCAGCCCAAGAGGTCCAAGCCAAAATCCATGAGGAATCCAAGCCTTAACTGGTCCAAGATGGAAGAAGGAAATGTCAAAGGTTCCATGGAATATGCTTTCCCAACCTTTTAAGGAGCTCTCTTCCTAATTCTTTAAGGACTTAAGATTCTATTCCTAATCTAGTTGTGCATTCCTAACCTATCAAGGAGAGAACTACTAATCTATCAAGGAGAGGGAATGTGAACTGTATAAATAACCCACTCCTCTTCCTCTTGTAAGCATTAAACTCTTATGAAATAAAATTCTGGTGAAAATTTTCTCGAGTTCAAGTTTGAGTTTGGTGTGGTTTTTTTCTATTTCTTGATTCTTTGCCTAGCCAAACCCCTGCACCTGGCTTTCTCCACACCCTTGCAATCCTTCCATGCCTCAAGCATCAGCCATGCACTTGAGAAGAAGCCCAGAGTTGCCCCTGATCAAGAGCTGTCATCTTCTCCATGCCGCCATCACCCTAACCCTAATCTCCTTTTTCTTCTTCTTACATATTTTGTTTCTTTCTTTGAATAGCTATTTCGTGCCTAACCATGATGCTTGAAGGATCCCCGAGGTGTCTCCCCTCCCTAGAAAAGGCCTTTTTTGCCTTCTGGACTGATCCAGGTTGCCTTCTAATTCAAGGAACCAAAGGCTTGTCTTCCAGGCGCCATCCAGAGTGCGAAGAGAACACTTCATCAAGTGGATCTTCAATCTCTGCCTAGGACAAACCTTTCCCTTCCTAATTTCTAAATGGTAGAAGGTATGCTATCCTAAAGTAGGGGTTTCTCAATTCTCGGGATCCTATCTTATATTATTCTGCATGAGTCTTTTGCATGTGTGATAGTTTCTTTCAATACAGTTGCCTGCAATTTTTTTACTTAATTTCGGGTTATTAGCCTACAAATTAAAATTCTAAAAAAATTATAGAAAAATTAGTTTCTATTTTTCTACCATCATGGTAGTTCTAGGATCAACCCACATCAGTTTGGTATCATATCTAGTTTAGGATAGTTGCATCTTCATCAAAAACACAAAAAAAATTACATCTCTGATTTTCTGCATCCTATCTTCTGCATTAGGTGTCTAGTTTTCGTCCAATTTGACCACCTAAAGATTTTATTTTTTCATGAAATTTTCATGATTGTCCTCTATTTTGTCCTAATAATTTTAAAATTTTTTAATTATTATTTTAAATAAATTAAAAAGTCCTAAAATTTGGCATCTTAGAAATCCTAAATGAAATCCTAAGATTTCTACACCAGTCCAAAAACCCTAAGAGTTACATCATCATCTGATTTTTGTTTTGCACAAAATTTGGTAGTGATCATCAACACTGTCTATCCTCAGATTTGTAATTTTCTTATATTATTTCTACATCAAAATCCATATCAAACTCTACATCAAACCGAACCATAATTTTCTGATTCTGTGAATTCTGCATACTTGACTGAATCTAACCTAACCAACTACCAAACACCTCCAATCCCAAGACAGGTTTTGTTTACTAACATAATTAACATAAACCTAACATGACATTTCACAAAAAGCCCAAAAATATTTTATTTTTATGATTGTTGTTTGTTTGCATCAGTGTCATTGAATGTGCATCATCTGCTTAAACTATTCTTAAGGGCAATTCACTATCTTAGACCAGGGCATGATTTCATCACCTGTCTTGGTTCCAAAACAACCACTGTCATCCTAACCTAAGCCCTAATTTAAATTAATTAGACTTAATATGTCCTAGTGGCCTAGGTGAGACCAATAGGTTGGGTCCGAATTATGTGGGCCAACTAGTGCATTCAATTCTCCAACTATTACTAGAATCTGGTGTCAAAGGTTGGGTGTCCAGAGTCAAAAGACCTAAGTGGTGTTGTGTTTATTTAATTGGGTCCCTACAAAAGCATGGGGACCTCCCACACTCCCACCCCCTACTTGAACAGAGGAAGGATTAGTTGTTGAGTTGGGTGTAAGTTGACTCGATCCACTCAGTTTTGGCTTTAGGTCTAGCAAACCCTAGAACGTACTAACCCTTGCATGCTTGACTGCATCATTTCACCTTGATTGCTTGATTGCTTGATTGCATGTCTACCAGGTCAGGAGTCCCAAATAAATAGTCTAGACCCCAACCATGTTCATCCATGAAAACCAATTTTAAGATCCTTATGAAAGCCATGACTAATCGATTTGCACAGATGAACACCTAGACCCAAACCTACCTTGCCCAGATGAACCAATCCAATGCCCAAACCCAAAATCAACTGACAACCCAAATGAACTAAATGAATGCCCAATTGACCAAAATGAATAATAGGTTTGATTAGATAACACAATCCAAAAACCAAGCAACCCATAAGATTAGTACCCATAGATATGAGCCTTGTATTAGTAAATTTTCCCTTGGTCAACCCCTCTTACCACCCCATTGGTTTACCAGAATGACCTTGAAGAGGAGATATATGAAGCCGATGTGAGCTTAATGGATGAATATGAGGAAGAAGAAGAGATACCTATAGAAGACCTAGAATTAGTTGACCTAGTAGAAGCCAATCTAGGTTAGTTGACCTTGACCACACCTAGACAAAACCTATGGTAGAAGTATAGTTAAAGGAAGAGGACAATGATGAACCTTACCCTACCATTAGAATCTTACCTGAGGAGCCCCTAGAAGAAAGCCCAATTATAGAGCCTAGTCCCATAATTTTAGAGCTTGAGGAATTTATTGAGGACATGATCTCTTTAATTCAATACCCTCAGGATGAATCCCCTCCCATAGTTCCTATTAAAGACCTCTTCCCTAAGATTAGTGATCCATTCTTCCATTATACAAACCCTTTAGATATCCCTCAACCCCATAATGTCAACCACACTAGTCTAGGACTAATCCCGGAAACCCCTTCTTGTATCTTATTCTTTCCAATCAACCCCGAACCCTTTCCTTATTTTCTATCTTACCATACTAACCCTGAACCCACCTCTTATTTTTTGCCCTTTTTAGAAACCTTTAGCATTTTTAGAACCATTAGATTACATTTTGTATAAGTAATCATAATGCATATATTCATTGTGCATGTTAGATTTGCTTTTTACTTCTGGTACACCTTATGGCATTTGCTAGGAGTTCATTGTAAATTTTTGTGTGCATGCCAAGCTAGAGTCAAACCTAGGGAGATTATAATCTATTAGGTTTAGGCCCAAAGTGTCCAATAAATCTCCTTCGATAGGAATGCCTAATTGAGTCTATTAGGTGTTGGTTTTGAGTCCAATTAGTCCACAGATCTAATCTATTTGTCCACACCTGCACTGACCTCTGCACAGCATTTGCATCAGAAAATTAATCAAAAGATAAACATAAGTAATGAACAATATAAAAACTTGGCTAATTCCCGAAAATAAGCTAAAGAGTTTTCTACAATAGATTATGTGATGATCCAGCTTAGGCCTGAGCGGTTCCCTCCAGGGACTGTAAAGAAATTTCATGCTTGCAAAGTTGGACTATACAAAATAATAAAGAGAGTTGGATCCAATGCCTATGTGCTTTAGTAGCCACCCGATTTAGGTATTAGTTCCACCTTCAATATTTCAGACCTTGTGGAGTACCGGGAGCCAGCAGTGATACCTAGCAAGCACTTTGAGCCTTTCCCTCCCCTTGAGAGTGAACCTGCGCTAGAGTGTCCACCAATAAATTGGCCTATAAGTGAGGAAAAGATTGAGTGAATCCTAGATGATCAAGCCATCAGTATCTAAAATAAAGGTTATCAGAGGTATTTGATTAGATGGCAAGGTCGGCTGGAATATGAGGACTCGTGAATCACCTGTGAGGATTTGCAGTGCCTCAACCCAAACCTTCTTGAGCAGTATGAGAGCCAAGTTGAACATTACGCGACGGGGTTGAGTTCCTCATGCCGTGAGAGAACTGTTGGGGGCACTAGGATCAGACACAGATTACTAAGACCTATCTGGTTCAATTAGCCATGTGTCTAATTTTGTAATCATATAAGTTTGAGTCCTATAATAAGTTGAGACTAGTTAATTTGTCTCAATCCTAGTCCAGTCTTTGAGTCTTGTACCTCAGTATTAGTCACGTACCAGTCCAATTTTTGTACAAGAGAAGAGGATACCCTATTTTAGGATTCTACCATGCCTCATCCAGGAGCCAAAGGCCTTCATATCAGGCAATTAGGCCCTGTTTGCCACCCCAGGGTCCAAGATTTCTTCCAGATGCCTTAGATGCCCTCTAGATGCCTTCCAGATGCCTTGATACCCTCCAAATGCTAGAGAATATTCCCATACAAGAGCACCTCATGATTTCAGGAATATGCCAGCACCCCAAGCCAAGAGATTCCAAGACCAGGAGTCAAGCCCGTGGACCCCAGAACCAAGATGCTCAGAATATACTTGAAACCAGGCAACCCTAACTTTCAAGGCCCATAAGCTCATCCACCAAGCCCTTGGAGGATGCCCCTTGCTACAGCCCAAGAGGTCCAAGCCAAATTCCAAGAGGAGTCCAAGCCTTGACCGGTCCTAGATGGAAGGAGGAAAAGTCCAAGGTTCCATGGAATATGCTTTCCCAACCCTTTAAGGAGCTCTCTTCCTAATTCCTAATGGACTTAAGATTATATTCCTAATATAATTGTGTATTCCTAACCTATCAAGGAGAGAACTTCTAATCTATCAAGGAGAGTGCATGGGAACTCTATAAATACCCCACCCCTCTTCTTCTTGTAAGCATTCAACTCAAATGAAATAAAATTATGGTGAAAATTTTCTCGAGTTCAAGTTTGAGTTTGGTGTTATTTTTTTCTATTTCTTGTTCCTTTGCCTGGCCGAACCCCAGCACCTGGCATTCTCCATGCCCTTGCAATTCTTCTATGCCTCAAGCATTAGCCATGCCCTTGAGAAGAAGCCCAAAGCCGCCCCTGATCAAGAGCTGTCTTCTTCTCCATGTTGCCAGCACCCTAACCCTAATCTCCATTCTTTCTTCTTTCATATTTTGTTTCTTCCTTTGAATACATGTTTTGTGCCTAACCTTGATGCTCGCAGGATCCCCTAGATGTCTCCCCTCCCAAGTGGAGGCCTTTTTTTCCTTCTAGACTGATTCAGATTGCCTTCTGATTCAGGGAACCAAAGGCTTGTCTTCTAGGTGCCATCCAGAGTGCTGAAAGAACTCTTCATCAAGTGGATCTTCAATCTCTACCTAGTACAAACCTTCCCCCTCCTGATTTCTGACTGGTTGAAGGTACACTATTCTAAATCAGGGGTTTCACAATTCCTGAGATCCTATCTTTTATTATTTTGCATGAGTCTTTTGTGGGTATGATAGTTTCTTTCAATACAGGTTTGCCTGTAATTCATTATTTGCTTTTGGGTTATTAGCCTACAAATTAAAATTCTAAAAAAAATTTAAAAAATTAGTTTTTATTTTCCTACAAACATGGTAGTCCTAGGATCTACTTGCATCATTATTATAGGACCCAACAGATTAAAACCCTAATCATGGATCCATAGAGGGTTGAGGAGCCTCTATCTAATTCTGGTGCTCGCACCAATAAGTCCTTTCAATTCCATGCCAACTCAAGAGGCTTATCACCGGTTACATGCATTATTGCATGAAGAATAAATCTTAAAAGAAATCAGATTGGCTGAATAAGGATAAAAAATTGAAGGGACTTGATATATGGCAGTTGGCATAGAAGAGTCATGGCTTTTCAGTTATAAGACTCCTTCTTATTGAAGGGTCTTATTTGATCTGTGTTTGGACAAATCAAAGGCTGAGATAGGGCTTATCTAGTGCATCCCCCTCTCATATATATAGCCATCGGTGTTTAGGCCGATGGGCATCTAATTTCATCTTTTCTTTCCTACATTCTTATACTTACACTCACACTCTCCTTTTGTCTCTTCCTCCCTTGTCTTGTCTTAAGACAAGTACTTAATTTTAAGACAAGGGTTTTAGGAAGTGAATTAGGAAGTGTAAGTGAAAGTGAAGAGCATTTTGGAAAGGGCTCAGAGTGCTCTACGAGAGGGCAAGGGTCTAATCAAGAAATGAGGGGCTACCAAATCAAGAAAAGCCATTAGAAGAGTCCTAGTGGTTTAAGCAACCTACTAAGGAGTGCTTCCTAGGTTCAATTCCTATGTAGATCACCTCTGGAGGGCATGCACTTGTGTGCCTAGTAGAAAAAAGGACTTAGCATTCCACCCTAATTGCATGACTTGTTAATTATATGAATAAGGGATCTTGGGCTTAGGGTTTCAAGTTGCTTGGAGTTTCAAGGAAGAAATTTTTTAAAATCCATTGTTCCACTATGCCATCAAAATCCTAGAAATCCAACAGTGGTATCAGAGCCCTCTTATTTCAATTAATTAATGGTCAATTGGATATGGTTATGTGATAGTGAATATGATCATATATGGGGATCGTATTCTGATGCATGCCACTAATTAGTGTTCACTTATATATTGAATGAATATATGATCATATATATAAATCATAGTATGATGCATACTATTGAAAGAGTATATGATAGTGAATATTATCATGTATGGTGTGTGCAATTAGTAATGATTGCTTATTATACTATGAAGTGATGCATAATTGTTTTAAATTACATATGATAAATGTTAAATCCTAGTAACTACTTCAGATTGGGTTAGTTACCATGGCCATCCAGTCATAGGAGATATTTAGGGTTTCATGGCCCTCTCATCCCATTCAATGGGGTCTCCTATGGCGTGTATGGGTGTCGCTGTGGCCATATCCCATGTACAAGTGAGGTGAACGGATTCATATTACAATCATGCTTTTGGTATGCATATTTGGGTTAATATGCTCGAATGATGGAATGTGTCATGTCATATGTGTATGGTTATGAATACATTATGATGTCATGAATGTTAGGTTTTATGATGTCATGAATGTTAGGTTGACATGATTAAGTCTATATTAGGATGTGTTAGAGACCATCAAAGCCCTCATAAATATCATATTTAGTCGTAGTGTAAGTTAATCATGATGCAAATCCGATTAGGCTACGATCAACCAATTGGTGTCTAGGCAAGTCGTTCTGGGAAGGTAAAGGGAATGTGGTTTTTAATTGGTTCTGTTGTCTTACCTGGCCAATTTAATTGGTGTCTAAGGAAAACAATAGGAGGACCCCCTCATCTCTTCCACTTACCTGGCCAATTTGGTCATATCTAAACCATAAATTCAAAATGCTAAGTGATTAAGTACACTACACATTGACTTCCTTCATGCTAAGCCAAATGCATGTCAAAAACTATAGTAGGTTTGTTGTGATTAACACAAGGCCTACTCTAGGGTTTGATATGATATTTGTCTTGGTGCATTTTTATGCTTTATGGCATGATAGGTGGTGTTGCTTTGTTGTGATTGACACAAGGGCAACATTTATCAAACATGGCTCTATGGAAATAAAGGGTCTGACTAAACTAAGACATTATAGTTTGTTGTAATTAACCAAGGCTATAAGTGTCTTAGAGGCAGTTGTTATGTTGAGAATTGCATGGGTTGCAATTAGAAAGGAGTTTTTCTACCCTTGAACTCATGGGTGTTTATTTTGATTAACACAAGGCATTCATGAGGAATTGGGATCTTAACTAAGGAAGCCCTAGGAGGGTTTCTCGCTTACCATTGTTGAGGGTTATGGTATTCGATAGAAAATAGTGGGAGACACAATTAGAAGCAAAAGTCCTTGTTTAATTATGAATATCATCTAGAGTGGTATGCTTATAGTTGTTCTTTACTTACTGTAGATTATTACATTATGGCTTCTACTCTTTCACTGCAGGGCATCTTAGATGCCAATAAGTTGACCGATCCAAATTATGTGGATTTGTTGAGGATCCTGAGAATTAGATTAGCTTTGAAGAAAATTTCCTATATCCTTGATATGCATGACCTAGATCTGGTAGGAGTGGATGCTACAAAGAAGGGTTCAAAGAGAAAAAGGAACCCTGAGAGTAGCTTCCAGAAAAAAAAAAAGGCAAGGAAGCCCTCTATTGACGGAACCTACTATCATTGTGGAAAGCAAGGGCACTGGAAGAAGAATTGCATGTTATATCTTGCAAATTAGAAGCAGGATGCTAGTGGTGCATTGAAAAGTTTGTACATGATACAAACAAACTTATCATTAAGTTCTTCAGCTTCTAATACATGGATATTGGATACCGCATATGGGTCTCATATCTGCAAGTCATTACAGGGTTATAGAGACCCAGAAGCTTAAAGAATGGTGACTTCGAGATATTTGTTGCGAGTGGTGATCCCATTCAAGCTAAAGCTGTTGGCACCTATTAATTATTATTGCCATTGGGCAATATTCTAGAATTAAATGATTGTTATTACATAACCAACATAATAAAGAATATTATTTTTATACCTTTGTTGTTAAAACAAAGGTTATGATATAGATTTATCGAGCCATGGATGCTCGATTTTCTTTTCAAAAAAATTCTTTGGTTGTGGTATATTTACTAATGGTCTTTTGATTCTGTCACTCAATGATGAAGTATGCTTGTTGAAAATAAGAAAAGAAAGAGAGATGATATAAATGTCATATATCTCTGACATTGCTATTTGGGTCATATTATTGAGTCTAGGATAAATAAGTTATACAAAGAAAATTTCTTTGAAGCTTTTGATCATGAATCATTAGGAACTTATGAGTCATGCCTCATGGGTAAGATGACCAAATCTCCATTCACTGGACATGGAGATAGAGCAACTGAATTGTTAGGCCTAGTACACACAGATGTGTGTGGTCCTATGACAACCCTGGCTAGAGAATGATACTCTTATTTCATCAGTTTTACTGATGATTTATCAAGATTTGGATATGTGTATCTTATGAAACACAAGTCCGAAACCTTTGAAAAATTCAAAGAGTATCAAAGTATGGTGGAGAAACAAACTAGGCATAGTATTAAAACCCTTCGATCTAATAGAGGAGGAGAATACTTGTCTAGTGAATTTCTTGATCATCTTAAAGATAAAGGAATTCTCTCTAAATGGACCTCTTCATATATGCCACAATTAAATGGTGTAGGAGAAAGGAGGAACCGAATCTTGTTGGACATGGCACAGTCCATGATGTGCTTCACATATCTTCTAGTATCCATCTGGGGTTATGCCTTGGAGACTGCTACCCACATACTAAATAGGGCACCATCAAGGGATGTTAAGAGCACTCCATATGAATTATGGAATGGGAAAAGGCCAAGTGTTAAATATTTTAAGATTTGAGTTGCCCTGCTTATGTGAGGAATGTTTTTGGACATAAGCTAAATGCTAGGGCTGACAAGTGTAGGTTTGTAGGATATCCTAAAGAAGGTATGGGTTACCTTTTCTACCATCCTATTTAGCAAAAGGTCTTAGTTAGTAGGCATGCCACATTCTTGGAATAAGAGTTTATCCAATAAAAGGGAAATGAGACAATATTTGAACTTGAAGAAGTTCAGCCTACACCTGAAATAATTCCTCAACAATATGTTCCTAAGACTCAGGAACAACCTGAAAGATTGTGCCCTGAAAGCCAATTGAAATATTATATTTCGATCCCAAAATCAATGAATTGACATTATTATAATAAAGGCATTATTTTCATCATACGCTGTGTCTTTATGATTATATGATGAACCCCATAGATTAGGGCTATGGTTCTAGGGTTATGATGAGATCATTCCAGTGATACCTAAAGCCTTAAAACCCTAATCTAAAATATTCCTGGTCGATGGGACATTGAGTTGGGAATCAATGTTTCTGGCAAGACCAGCACATCCTATATATGCTTTGTGATGAGGGTGACTGATCTCACAGTCACTTGTGTTTGACACTAATACTAGGATGTGAGTGTTCATTAGAGAATGAGTTCACTAAATTAATCCAGATTGAGAATATCTAATGGAACCTTATCTGTTTGTCAATAGATAATTCTCATAGTGGGAGTAGTGCATGTGGTCCTTTGACCCGAGATTACCATGGTACCTTATATATATGAATCCATACTTTGGTTCGCAATCAATCATGACACTGAGTCATGCACGCGGTGATACTGGGTATGGTGGATTGTATATGGAGGTTGTGAGTAGGTCAACAAGGAATTGATCAGCCCTAGTAAGAGGGAATTGCATCCAGCTAATTTCGATCAAATGATGGATTCAGGAAATCTTTGATCAAAGTATGAACATTAGAGTTAATTTCTAGTGGTTCATTAATGAATCATTATTATAAAGATTGAGCTAGGGATGAATATGAAATTGGATTTGATAAGTATCCATATTCGTAATCATATTCGGGATGCAAGTTGATCAAAGGACTGAATTGCCCGGTAACTCACCACTGAAGGGTATTTTGGTAATTCCACCAAAATTCCACATCTTCCAGGTAGACATGATACGTTGCTAGATGTCAATCTTGTCTTGTAGGTATATGATTGAATTATGGTAATTCAAATCAGTTAATTAGAATTAGATTCTAATTGACCGAGTCGAGCTAGTTTGAGTTGACCTAAATCGGCTTAGTTGAGATCTAACCGAATTATGTCAAATAGCACTCGGACCTACTGCTGGCTAGGTGTGGAACCCAATGGGTCACACACAAAAGAGAATTGATGATGGATTTATTTTAGAATTAAATCATGTTTGCAGGATAAACACACTAGCATGTGTTGCAGACCAAAATTCTATTCGAATCATATACGAATTTGGTTCCGAATTGGGCTTAATTGGGTTCTAATTGAACCAGATTAAGGTCTAAGTTAGATTTTAGGACATTGGGCTAACCCATGGCTGAACCCAAGTGAATCAAGTGCACTGAGACTCTCTTTCCAAGCCGGCCACACCCTTCCTCACCCACACGCGCCAAGAAGAAGAGTCCACGCGCGTGTGGACTCCTCTTCACGCACGTGGGAAGGAAATTCCATCAGAGAAAAATCAAGAAAAGGGGGTGATTTGGATCCTTGTCTGACGTCCTTGGATCTAGATCTGATGGCCAGTAAAATTAAGGAAAAAGATCCATCATTTTTCGGTCGCAAGTCCGTCTTCAAAAGTCACGATTCTTCCTGAAGTTTTTTCGAGAGTCCTCCTCGTCGGAAAAACAAAAATTAAATAGAAGAATCATGATTTTTCATTGAGGGGATGCATGAGGAATGAGAGATCGTGATTCATGGGGCTTCAGAGGGTTGCGATGTTTTTAGATAACACCCCTCTGAAATCTATAAAAGGGTTTGGGTTCTCGGGGGTTTCTTTCAGATAATCAAATACAGAGATCATATTCCTCTCCTCCTCTCCGGAATACTCCTTCCCTTTATGCTTGTTGGGTATTGTTTCCCTTATAGAGATAATCTCTGTCGAAACTCTGACCCTAAACAAGAAAAAGAGGAAGGTCTTGAACGGTAAAGGAAAGGAAAAAGGAAGGGTCTGTTCTTCTTCTTTTCTTTCTTGAATTAAGACTTTACTTGTCTTAATTTCTTCTTCCAATTCAATTCAGGAAAGGAATTCATGAAAGGGAATTCAAGAAATGAATTCAAGAAGAGGAAAGAAGGAAGAAAAGAAATTTTCAAGAAAGAAAATTTTAGCCAAAAAGTCCAAGAATTGAATTCTTGAAAACGAATTCAAGAAGAGGAGCCAAGAATAAGAAATTGTAGTCTTCATCTTTTTCTGTGTGGATCAACATTGGAGGGTGAACATTTGGGCACTTGGTGGAGAATTAAAGTTTGGATTTTAGCAAAACAGGTTAGTACTTTAATATGAGTTTAAATCTTATATATACATGTTATATGTTTTAATTCTTTTAAGGAGATCTTGGGTTAAGGGTTCGGTGAAGATTTCATAAAGATAAAAATTTTAAAATCTATGTTTTCGACTTGCCACCAAACCCTACAGTTGTATCAGAGCCTCTTTATTAAGATTAAAATATATATGCTGATTTTTAGATGCATATGTATATAAGTAACATATGATATTGTATATGTTTGATGTAATGTCACCAATTAGGGTTTTCACTCAAACCCTAATTGTTGTAGAGATATGTTTAGACATCTAGTCATCATACTGAAATAAGATTGCCCTGGCATAATGGTGGATCCATTATGTGGTAAATGGTTGTCCTAGTATGATGACACACTAATCACATATTTGTGTTAATTATGCATATATGTTTGATGTATGCCACTAATTAAGGTTTTCACTTAAACCTTAATTTGTATAGAGATATGTTTAGCCTTCTAGTCATCATACTAAAATAAGGTTGCCCTAGCATAATGGTGGATCCATTATGTGGTAAATGGTTGTCCTAGTATGATGGCACACTATGGCACATATTTGCTAGGTTATATAAAGAATGTGCTTTGTTTTAATAAAGCCCTCATTAAAAACATATTAAGTTGTAGTGTCATATACCAAAAGCAAAAATAATCAATATGATTAGTTTATCATTCGGTGTCCAGGAAAAGTGGTTCATGATCGGTAAAGAGGACGTGGTTTTTAATTGGTTCCGTTGACTGACCTAGCCAATTCTTATTGGTGTCTAATGAAAGCAACGGGGGGACTCCCACCACTCTCCCACTTACCTGGCCGATAAGATTAACTTAATTATTGATTAATATGCTTAGTGTAATATTCACTACATGTGGCCTTCCTTCATGCCAAGTCATTATTATGTTATGATCCATATAGGTTTGTTGTGTACACACAAGGCCTTTTAGGGTGAATAACATAATTTTGGCTTGGTACATTTGATGTTTATGGCATGATTTAATATAATACTTTGTTGTGTACACACAAGGGTATTATAATTAATATCATGACTATATAGCAATGAAGGGTCTAACTTAACTAAAATATTATAGTTTGTTGTGTACACACAAGGCTATTAATATTTTAGAGGCCAAGATAAGTTGAGAATTGTATGAGTTACAATTGGAAAGAGTTTTCCTACCTTTGAACTTATATAAGATTTGTTGTGTACACACAAGGTCTTTTGTAAGGAATTAGGATCTCAACCTCACTAAGAGAACCAATTAGGATTTTCTCGATCATCATATGGAGGGTTATGATGCTTCATAAAATAGTTGGAGACATAATTAAGTTAAAGTCCTAATTTAATTATGTTTTGTCAACATTGGTTGTTTGCTTATGTAATGTTCTTTGTTAATGTAGATTAAATTGCCTCTTCACTATCACTCCGTAGCATTCTTGATGCAAATAAATTGACTGGACCAAACTATGTTGATTGGTTGAGAAACCTGAAGATAGTACTCAGCCAAGAAAGAATTTCTTATATTCTTGATACCCCAACCTTGGAACCATTAGGGGAAGATGCCTCGCAAGAGGATAAGACCATATATAACATGTGGCAAAATGACTCACTTACTGTCAAGTGTATAATGCTTGCCTCTATGACCAATGAGTTACAGAGGCAACATGAAAGCATGGACACAAACTCCATATTGCTCAATCTAAAAGAACTTTATGGAGAACATAGTTGAACTGCAAGATATGAAATATCTAAGCAGTTATTCCGTGCAAGGATGACAGAAGGTACATCCGTACAAGACCATGTATTAAAGGTTATTGACCTAATCACCCGATTGGGTCAATTGGGATTTCTTATGGATGGGGAATTGAATTAGGATTTATTCCTGCAGTCACTCCCAGAGTCATTTTCACAGTTTGTTCTTAATTATCATATGAACAAACTTAACACTTCTTTGCCTGAGCTGTTGAATATGTTAAAAATAGCAGAAAGCCATTTAAAGAAAAATAAGGCTCCACTTCTTCTTGTGGATGGTGTAAACAAGAAGAAAATAGGCAAAATGGGTTCCAAGAGGAGGTTGAACCCAAAAGGGGGCATCAAGAAAAAGAAAGGAAGGAAGGCCTCCGGACAAATGACCTGCTTTCATTGTGGCAAGCCGGGTCACTGGAAAAGAAACTGCATGGTTTACCTTGCAAGTGTGAAGCCTGTTGCTAGTGATGGACCAAAAGGTATGTATGAGATACATGCGATTTTGTCATTAGACTCTTCTAATTCAAACTCTTGGGTATTGGATACTGCTTGTGATCATCATATCTGCAAATCATTGCAGGGACTACAGAACATTAGAGTTTTGAAGGAAGGCGACTTCGAGCTCTACGGTGCTGGAGGAGATTCCATCCAAGCAGAAGCTGTAGGGACTTATATGTTGAAGCTAACTTCTGGGAAGATTTTAGAGTTAAAAAATTGTTATTTTATGTCTAGAATCATTAGAAACATCATATCTGTACCCTTGTTACTTAAACAAGGATATATTATGAATGTAATGAGCAGTGGCTGCTCAATCAGTTTTTCTAATGAAATGATATTTAATGGCATATTTTACAATGGTCTCTTAACTCTATCTTCTGATGACAATATACTACATATTAGTAATAAACGAAAAAGAGATGAAGTAAACAATACTTTACTTTGGCACTGTCGTCTTGGACATATTAGTGAGCAAAGGATTAACAAGTTATACAAGAAAAAATTCTTTAATCCTTATGACTATGAATCATTAGGAACTTGTGAATCATGTCTCATGGGTAAAATGACCAAGACTACATTTAGTGGACATAATGAAAGGACAATTGAGTTATTAGGACTCATACACACTGATGTATGTGGACCTATGACAACTCAGGCCAAGGGTGGATACTCATATTTCATCACATTCATTGATAATTTTTCAAGGTACGGATTTGTGTATCTAATGAAACATAAGTCCGAAGCTTTTGAAAAATTTTTAGAGTATCAAAGTATGGTAGAGAAACAAACGGGGAAAAGTATTAAGATCCTTCGATCAGATAGAGGAGGTGAATACTTATCCACCGAGTTTCTTGATCACCTTAAAGAAAAGGGAATCATCTCTGAATGGACTCCTCCTTACACACCACAATTAAATGGTGTTGCTGAAAGGAGAAATCGTACTTTATTAGATATGGTACGGTCCATGATGTGCTTCATAGACTTACCTGTTTCTTTCTAGGGATATGCCTTGGAAACAGCAGCTAATATTTTAAATAGAGTACCATCCAAATCTGTATCTAGCACTCCATATGAGTTATGGAGGGGAAAGAAACCCAATCTTAAGTATCTTAAGATATGGGGATGTCCAGTCTATGTCAAAAGAAATTTTGGACATAAGCTTAATGTTAGAGCAGAAAAGTGTCTATTTGTTGGATATCCTAAAGATAGTATAGGATATCTGTTCTACCACCCTACTGAACAAAAGGTTTTAGTCAGTAGGCATGCCACTTTTATGGAGAAAGAGTTCATCCTACAAAAGGGCAGTGGGAGAAATATTGAACTTGAAGAAGTTTAACAAGTAGATACATCTTAACCAAATCATAATATAGTTAGTATAGAACCTGAACACACCACTCCTATCCGTAGGTCTGATAGGGTGCGACATGCACCTGAGAGGTATGGGTTCATTATTGAAAATAATGAAGGCCGAATCATTGATAATGATGAGCCTCTAACATATACGGATGCTGTCATGAGTAGTGACTCAGACAGATGGCTGGAACCATGAGATCCGAAATGGACTCCATGTATGTCAACCAAGTCTGGACTTTGGTTGATGCACCAGAGGGTGTTAACCCTATTGGATGCAAATGGGTCTATAAGAAAAAGATTGGGGTAGATGGCCAAGTTGAAACTTATAAAGCCAAATTAGTGGCTAAGGGTTTCAGACAAAAACAGGGAATAGATTATGATAAAACATTTTCTCCTATAGCCATGCTCAAATCTATTCGGATCTTGCTTGCTATAGCAGCATATCATGATTATGAAATGTGGTAGATGGATGTGAAAACTGCATTCCTCAATGGTTTCCTTGAGAAAGATGTTTATATGTCACAGCCAGAAGGTTTTATCTTGGAGACTAAACCTAATCAGGTATGTAGGCTGAAGAAATCTATTTATGGATTAAAGCAAGCATCTAGGAGTTGGACCATCCGATTTGATAAGACAGTCAAAGAATTTGACTTTATCAAAAATGATGATGAACCTTGTGTGTACAAGAAGACTAGTGGGAGTGCCATAGTTTTCTTGATTCTGTATGTAGATGACATACTCCTCATTGGGAATGATATCCCAATGTTACAATCAGTCAAGGTATGGTTATCTAAACAGTTTTCCATGAAAGACTTGGGAGAAGCATCTTATATACTAGGCATCAAGATCTATAGAGATAGATCTACGAGGATGCTAGGTTTATCCCAGTCTAGGTACATTGACCATGTGCTAAAAAGATTTAGCATGGAGGAAAGTAAAAGAGGTTACTTACCTATTGGTCATGGCATACATCTTTCTAA
The DNA here is from genome assembly GCA_021397845.1 of Areca catechu. Classification (NCBI taxonomy): domain Eukaryota; kingdom Viridiplantae; phylum Streptophyta; class Magnoliopsida; order Arecales; family Arecaceae; genus Areca; species Areca catechu. Next base: position 139,981,303 of record CM038052.1, on the reverse strand, counting down.
AAAGATGTCTCCTAGGACACCTGAAGAAAGAAATAGAATGAATTATATACCTTATGCTTCGGCAGTAGGGTCTATTATGTATGCTATGTTATGTACTTGGCCTGATGTGGCATATGCCTTAGGTATAGCTAGCAGGTTTCAGGCTGATCCAGGAGAGGATCATTGGAAGGCTGTGAAAAATATTCTTAAGTACTTAAGAAGAACTAAGGATATTTTTCTAATATATGGAGGATCTGATCTTAAACTAGAAGCTTATTCAGATTCTAGTTTTCAATCAGATCCAGATGACAGCAAATCTATATCTGGGTATGTTTTTACCCTAAATGGAGGAGCTGTAAGCTAGAAGAGTTCTTAACAGCAAACTGTAGCTGACTCAACAACTGAGGTAGAGTACATTGCTGTTAGTGAAGCTGCCAAGGAAGCTGTCTAGATGAAGAAGTTCATATCTGAGTTGTGCGTAGTTCCTGAGATTGAAGGTCCAGTATCACTTTACTGTGATAATACTGGGGCTATTGCTCAAGCAAAGGAACCAAAAGCTCATCACAAATCAAAGCACATTCTGAGACGCTTCCATCTCATTCGAGAGATTGTCAAAAGACAAGAAGTCTGCAATAAAAGGTTAGAAACGAAGAACAACATAGCAAACCCGTTCATTAAGGCTCTATCACAGTGAGAGTTTGATCGCCACCTTGATTGTATGGGGTTAAGATTTAAAGGCGATTGGCTTTAGTGCAAGTGGAAGATTGAAGGATTGTGCCCTGAAAGCCAACTGAAATATTATATTTCGATCCCAAAATCAATGAATTGACATTATTATAATAAAGGCATTATTTTCATCATACGCTGTGTCTTTATGATTATATGATGAACCCCATAGATTAGGGCTATGGTTCTAGGGTTATGATGAGATCATACCAGTGAGACCTAAAGCCTTAAAACCCTAATCTAAAATATTCCTGGTCGATGGGATATTAAGTTGGGGATCAATGTTTCCAGCAAGACTAGCACATCCTATATATGCATTGTGATGAGGGTGACTGATCTCATAGTCACTTGTGTTTGACACTAATACTATGATGTGAGTGTTCATTAGAGAATGAGTTCACTGAATTATTCCAGATTGAGAATATCTAATGGAACCTTATCTGTTTGTTAATAGATAATTCTCATAGTGGGAGTAGTGCATGTGGTCCTTTGACCTGAGACTACCATGGTACCTAATATATATGAATCCATACTTTGGTTCGCAATCAATCATGACACTGAGTCATGCACGAGGTGATACTGGGTATGGTGGAATGTATATGGAGGTTGTGAGTAGGTCAACAAGGAATTGATCAGCCCTAGTAAGAGGGAATTTCATCCAACTAATTTCGATCAAATGATGGATTCAGGAAATCTTTGATCAAAGTATGAACATTAGAGTTAATTTCTAGTGGTTCATTAATGAATCATCATTATAAAGATTGAGCTAGGGATGAATATGAAATTGGATTTGACAAGTATCCATATTCATAATCATATTCGGGATGCAAGTTGATCAAAGGACTGAATTGCCCAGTAACTCACCACTAAAGGGTATTTTGGTAATTCCACCAAAATCCCACATCTTCTGGGTAGACATGATACGTTGCTAGATGTCAATCTTGTCTTGTAGGTATATGATTGAATTATGGTAATTCAAATCAGTTAATTAGAATTAGATTCTAATTGAGCGAGTCGAGCTAGTTTGAGTTGACCTAAATCGGCTTAGTTAATTTCTAACCGAATTAAGTCAAATAGCACTCGGACCTACTGCTGGCTAGATGTGGAACCCAATGGGTCACACACAAAATAGAATTGATGAAAGATTTAATTTGGAATTAAATCATGTTTGCATGATAAACACACTAGCATGTGTTGCAGACCCAATTTCTATTCGAATCAGATTCGAATTTGGTTACGAATCGGGCTTAATTGGGTTCTAATTGAACAAGATTAAGGTCTAATTTAAATTTTAGGACATTGGGCTAACCCATGGCTGAACCCAAGTGAATCCAGTGCACTGAGACTCTCTCTCCAAGCTGCCCACACCCTTCCTCACCCGCGCGCGCCAAGAAGAAGAGTCCACGCGCGTGTGGACTCCTCTACACGCGCGTGGGAAGGAAATTCCATCGAAGAAAAATCAAGAAAAGGGGGTGATTTGGATCCTTGTCTGATGTCCTTGGATCTTGATCTGATGGCCAGAAAAATTAAAGAAAAAGATCCGTCGTTTCTTTGTCGCAAGTCCGTCTTCAAAAGTCGCGATTCTTCCTGAAGTTTTTTCGAGAGTCCTCCTCGTCGGAAAAATGAAAATTAAATCGGAGAATCAAGATTTTTGGTTGTGGGGACATGTGAGGAATGAGGGATCGTGATTCCTGGGGCTTCAGAGGGTTGCGATGTTTTGAGAAAATGCCCCTATGAAATCTATAAAAGGGTTTGGGTTCTCGGGGGTTTCTTTCAGATAATCAAATACAGAGATCATATTCCTCTCCTCCTCTCCGGAATACTCCTTCCATTTATGCTTGTTAGGTATTGTTTCCCTTACAGAGATAATCTCTGTCGAAACTCTGACCCTAAACAAGAATAAGAGGAAGGTCTTGAACGGTAAAGGAAAGGAAAAAGGAATGGTCTGTTCTTCTTCTTTTCTTTGTTGAATTAAGACTTTTCATGTCTTAATTTCTTCTTCCAATTCAATTCAAGAAAAGGAATTCAAGAAAGGGAATTCAAGAAAAGAATTCAAGAAGAGGAAAGAAGGAAGAAAAGAAATTTTCAAGAAAGTAAATTTCAGCCTAAAAGTTCAAGAATTGAATTCTTGAAAAAGAATTCAAGAAGAGGAGCCAAGAACAAGAAATTGTAGTCTTCATCTTTTTCTGTGTGGATCACCATTGGAGAGTGAACATTTGGGCACCTGGTGGAGATTTAATGTTTCGATTTTAGCAATATAGGTTAGTACTTTAATATGAGTTTAAATCTTGTATATACATGTTATATGTTTTAATTCTTTTAAGGAGATCTTGGGTTAAGTGTTTGGTAAAGATTTCATAAAGATAAAAATTTTGAAATCTATGTTTCCGCCTTGCCACCGAACCCTATACAACCACAACACACCCCTCCTCTCTATAGGTTAGAGAGAGTGCGAAGTTTGCCTCTTAAACATGGCTTTGTCATTGGGAATGATAATGAAGCCAATATCATACAAGATGATGATCCTGTGACCTAATCGGAATCTATCTTGAGTGGACACTCTGACAAATGGCTGGAAGCTAAGAAATCTGAGATGGACTCCATGCATTCCAATCAGGTTTGGACCTTTGTAGATCCACCTAAAGGAATTAACATAATAGGGTGTAAATGGGTCTTTAAGAAGAAGATAGAAGCAGATGGTCAAGTAGAGACCTACAAGGCCAGGCTGGTAGTAAAATATTTTAGACAAAAACATGGCATTGACTATGATGAAACCTATTCACCAGTAGCCATGCTCAAGTCCATTCAGATATTGCTTCCTATAGCAGCATACCATGATTACGAAATTTGGCAGATGGATGTAAAGACTGCTTTCCTTAATGGAAATCTTGAGGAAGAAGTCTATATGACATAGCCAGAGGGTTTTGTCTCAAGTGGGAGACCAAACCAAATATGCAAGCTAAGGAAGTCCATTTATGGACAAAAGCAAGCATCGAGGAGTTGGAACATCTATTTTGATGAAACAATTAAGGAGTTTGGTTTTATCAAGAATGTGGATGAACCATGTGTGTACAAAAAGACAAGTGAGAGTGCCCTTGTTTTCTTGGTTTTGTATGTCGATGACATTCTTATCATTGGGAATGATATCCCAATGTTACAATCGATCAAGTCTTGGCTATCAAAGCAGTTTTCCATGAAAGATTTGGGAGAGGCATCTAATATACTGGGTATAAAGATCTAAAGAGATAGATCTAAGAGGATGCTGGGCTTATCCCAATCCCGGTACATTGAGTTTTTGTTAAAGAGATTCAACATGGAGGAAAGTAAAAAAGGTTACTTGCTCATGAGTCAAGTCATACATTTCTCCAAGAAGATATCTCTTAAGACACCAGAGGAGAGAAAGAAAATGAGTTTGATCCCTTATGCTTCGGCTGTTGGATCAATTATGTATGCCATGTTATGTACCAAGCATGATGTTGCTTATGTCTTGGGCATAGTAAGCAGGTTCTAGGCTGATCCAGGGTAGGATCATTGAAATGCTATGAAAAACATTCTTAAGTACCTGAGAAGGACTAAAGATGCTTTCTTATATATGGTGGATCGGAGTTGAAACTAGAAGGATATACAGATTCTAGTTTTTTAATTAGATTCGGATGATAGCAAATCTATATCAGGGTATGTCTTCACCCTATATGGTTGTGCAGTGAGTTGGAAATGTAAAGAGCAGTAAACTATAACTGACTTAGTCACTTAGGTAGAGTACATAGCTGCAAGTGAAGCTATAAGGGAAGCTGCATGAATGAATAAATTCATCACAAAATTGGGCACGGTTCCTACTATAGAACAACCAGTGTCACTTTATTATGGTAACACTAAAGTTGTTGTGCAAGTTAAGGAACCAAGGTCTCATAATAAGCCCAAGAACATCCTAAGATGCTTCCACCTCTTTCAAGGATAAGATGTTGTCATCGAACAAGTTGATTAGAAAAACAACATAGCAGATCCATTCACTAAAGCACCATCAAAGCAGCAGCTTGATCACCACTTAGATGTCTGGGTGTAAAATACAAATGTGATTGCCTTTAGTGCAAGTTGGAGATTGAAAGAATGGTACCCTAAATGCCAATCATTGTAAGGACATTTCTATGATCTTCCAACTCATGTATGATATTATTTATCAATAAAAGACATCTTTTGATTCATCGTACTGCTGCATCTTATCAAGATTATGATGAACCCCATAGGTTAGCGTAATGAAATTAGGGTTATGATGGAGATCATAATGGTGAGACCTAGGTTCCTATAAACCCTAATCTAAAATGTTCCTAGTCATTAAATAATTGATTCGGGGATCGATGAATCTGGAAAGACTAGCGCACTTATGTATGCTCGATGGAGAGGGTGGTTGATCTCATAACCACTTGTGTATAGAGACACTAATACAAGGATGTTGGTGCTTATTAGGTTATGAGTCCACTGAACTGATCCGATAAGAAAACATTAAATGGAAGTCTTACTTTCTTATCAAAAGAATTTTCTTTAGTGGGAGTTATGCATTTGATTCTTAGACCCAAGACTACCATAGTATCTTGTGCACATGAACTCATATTTTGGTGCATACTCACTCATGGAAATTAAGTCATATACATGGTATTTCTGGATATGGTAGATTGTGTATGAAGGTAATGAGTAGGTCAACAATGAATCGATCAATCCTAGTAAGAGGAGAAGTAATCCTTTGTGATCTCTTTGAATGATGACTCAAGAAGTCTTTGGCCAAATCAGGATGAGATTAGATAGGGTTCCTAATCATTCATCAGTTGAGGCTTCGTTATCAAATTAAAATTCAAAAGGATTAAGTGCTAGGGTTTGACATTTATCCATACCCATCACTTAATCAGGATACAGGGAGATCGAAGGATTGAATTGGATGATAACTTTTCACTGAAGGGTATTTTGGTACTTTCAATCAAATTTTTCATCTTCTAGGTAGGCATGACACATTGCTAGATGTCAATCATATATTGTAGGTTTTCATGAATTAATTGGATCGAATTCATGAGTCAATTCAGATGTCGGTTCGAATTGGCGACTTAGATCAGCTCAATTTGACCTAATTAGGTCAGCTCAATTTGACCTATTTAGGTCAATTAGGTTCTATTGGATCGAATTAGCTTGGACCTAGACCTACTGCTAGCTAGATGTGTAACCCAAAGGGTCACACACATTAGGAAATTGACCTAGGAAGTCAATTGACATTTAATTTGGGTCATAGGATCCTAATTGGTTAGTTAGATTGCACACTAGCATGTGTATGCTAACCTAAATCCTAACCCAATTGAATTGGGTCTGAAAGGTTGCTAAATGGACTAACCAATTTATGGGAGATCTAAATTGGGTTGAGTCCTATGTGGGATGTATTTATCAGAATTTATCTGATATTTTTCATGGCTTTTATGTGCCAAATACCAAGAGTCCCAATGGCATGGGACTCTTGGCACCTAAGTGATACCTTATCATTCAAAAGGATGCAGAAGGACCAATAGACCTCACACCTAAAAACAAATTATATGGTCAGAAAGTAGATTTAATACCCTTTCAATAGACACCCATATTGCATATACTTTGACTAGGTCAAAGGTGGCATATGGTATGAAAAATGATGACTAACAAATGAAGAGTCGCGACTCTTCATTGTTGGTGCACAGTAATCACCGATGAAAAAGAAGTTGGTGGAGTGAATTATGGTGCTCATAATATGAAGGGTTGCGTACCTTTATTATTGGTGCAAGTTATGGTAAGCAGAGAGTCTTTCTGCTTTAAGGAACCTATCAGATGAATAAGTCCTTTCAATTCCACGCGAACTCAAGAGGCTTATCACCGGTTACATGCATTATTGCATGAAGAATAAATCCCAAAAGAAATCAGATTGGTCACCAAGGATAAAAAATTGAAGGGACTTGATATATGGCAGTTGGCACAAAAGAGTCATGGCTTTTCACTTATAAGACTCCTTCTTATTAAAGGGTCTTATTTGATCTATGTTTGGATAGATCAAAGGCTGATGATAGGGCTTATCTAGCACCTCCCCCTATCCTATGTACAGCCATTGCTGTTTAGGCCGATAGGCATCTGATTTCATCTTTTCTTTCCTGCATTCTTAGACTTACACTCATACTCTACCACACTCTCATCTTGTCTCTTCCTCCCTTGTCTTTTCTTAAGACAACTACTTCATTTTAAGCCAAGGGTTTTAGGAAGTGAATTAGAAAGTGTAAGTGAAACTGATGAGAGTTTTGGAAAAGGCTCAGAGTGCTCTACAAGAGGGCAAGGGTCCGAGGAAGAAAGGAGGGGCTACCAAAGGAATAAAAGCCAATGGAAGAGTCCCAATGGTTTAAGCAACCTACTAAAGAATGATTCCTAGGTTCCATTCATGTGTGGATCCCCTTTGGAGGGCATGCACTTCTATTCCTAGTAAAAAGAAGAAGGAATTAGCATTCCATGTATTTTTTTAAACCCTAATTGCATGACTTGTTAATTATAATGAATAAGGAATCTTGTGCTTAGGGTTTCAAGTTGCTTGGAGTTTCAAGAAAGATTTTTTTTGAAATCCTTTATTCTGCTATGCCATTGAAACCCTAAAAATCCAACACATTTGACACTCCATGAGAGAGAGGGTATGAGGGCTGACCTACTCATCCAAGATGCCAACAATCATCTTCCTTTTCCTCCATCAAAATTTTTACTTTTATTTTTCTTTCATCCTTTCCACACCCACTAATGCCCTCCATTGCAGGATCGTCCATGATTTCAAGCTGAAGATGATGTTTACTTTGCTTCAGAACCATCTACGTTAGGAGTCTTCCATCCAAGGAGTGATAGTCTTCAAATCAAACCGCTAGTCCTTGGAGTGCTGAAATTAAACCACCATCAAAAGTGTGAGAGCTCATTGTTAGTAAGAGAACCCTTCCTAGACTCTTAGGTCTGATTGTTTGAAGGTACATATCCTAGTTAGAATGGTTTCTTAACAATTAGGTCCTTTCTACTTTTGATTGAATGGAAACTACATTATGGGTAATACAACTTTCATTGAGTAGTCTCCTACATTAAGTTTAGTTGATCTCTCTTATGCATGAATTTTGCTGATATGTGAAGAAGTCCTTGCTCATGTTAAATCATTAAGTTTCTAAGCTAAAAACTCCATCTAGCATACCGCATCAATCACATGTTTTATTAAGTTTATTTTTTCAACAATTGAGAAGGTTTTAGCAAGAAGAATAAGAGAGGAATCACCATGGAAAAAATTAGAAGAGGGGTGGGGCATGAAACATCAAGAGGGCTTGGGTTCTTATTCTAGCACTAGGTTTTTTTTAAGGGGAGAAAAAATAAAGAAAACAATATTGAGAGGGGTCTCAAAATTTTTATTTTCTTCCACCATCAAATTTTCTATGTCCTTCACTTCTTGATCTTCTTAGAGGGTTTAAGAAGATCCAAGAAAAAAATCTTTTTAGCCATTCAGTGGCCTTCAGTGGGATTTTGTAGTCTTAGGAGGTTGATCTTATTAGAGCTTCATGTGGACTATTTATAGAGGTCGAATATCCTATGCTGCTACAAACCGATGTGGGAAGTCCTTACCATGTGCCATCAATAGTGGTGATCATCGACCCATGCTAAGATATGAAATTAGATTACATATTATATGTAAATTTGATCTATGGCTTTCATCGATGAGTTTAATGTATGTTGAATATATTTTCAACAATTTTAATTCCTTGCATATCATGTTAAATCTTTTTGATAGAATTTATTAGATCTATTCTATATACATATTATGTGATAAAAATGTTTTAATCAGATTATTGCTTCTGTTGATTTTTTTTGTAAGAAATACATGCATGAAACCCTACCCATATTTCAACAATGGTTGCATAAGGAAAAGAGAAACTACAGGTCCTCTCAATAATTATTTGTATCAGGGACCCTTCTAATGCTAATCTATTATGGTTTTGCTTGAGACTTGCTGACATGGCTGGAGGTAGCTATTGAGTAAGCTGGCTCTAGATTTTCATCCATCAAGCTTGGGCACTTTGAAACTTGCAAAATGAAACTAACATAGAAGTCTAGCCATGATGCGGTATTTCCCATGGTGGATCCTTCGATGCCTAAGTCAATCTCCCATGGAAGCAAATAGAAGATAGGTGTTTATAGCTTTCCCATGATGATGAAGTTGTAGCGAGATGGAGTGAAAGCGAGATGGAATGGAAGCAAGATTGAGTGGAAGTGAATGAGGTAGTGGAAGTGGGTGAGACAGTGGAAGTGGATGGGGTAGTGGAAATGGGCATAGACGAGGTACAAGAGAGAAAGAGCGAGGATTAGGCAAGGCAAGGTGGCCCTAACATTCATCCAAATAGTGGTCTGGAGACTTTGAGTGGCTTTGAGAGAACTGTTGAGACTCTCAAAAGGCTTAAAGCTTTTAGAGAAACTTGCCTAGAAAAAGCCTTATAAAAAAGTACTAACTTGGAGGGTCTAGGGAATAGTTTTTATAAGTGAGGTATATGGAGTATATGATGCCTAAGGGATGTTATGCAATGCAAGGAGTGGTGGTTAGCATGTTGCTACAAAGCACATGCCTTGGAGGAGTAGTTGGAGATGGTGGGGAGCTTGTCTTTATGGTAGGCATGTTTCCATAGGGCACTTGCAGTAATAGGTGATGGCCTATGCTAGAGAGTCATGGCAAAAGATTACCTATCCCCTTTCAAGAGGAGGGCATGCTTTGTTTTCTTTTGTGATCTATACACGTGTCTGGATCTAAAGAACCTACTTCATATGCTAAGCTAGCGGGTGAGGTGACCAGCCATGTAGGGATCCATGTGGGCTTGAACATTTTCGAATGCATTAAGTATCCTTGGAGATAATTCCACTGAAATATGCCAGGTGCATGCTAGGTGAAACATTTTATTCAAATATCCTTGGAGAAGGCTAGGTCTTCTTCCCTAACTGGGTTCTTCATTTTGAAGAACCAACCTCAAGCTTACTCCCTTGAAGCGTTAGCCTTGAGCTTATCGATCATGAGAAGCTATTTGCTGCAAAGGACAAGCCTTGAACTTGGAAAGCTATCAGTGATGAAGAAAGCTTGCATCTTTGTTTCTTTTCTTGTGACTTTTTTACTTTTTCACATTTGGCCCAACTCTTATATGGGCTTTCTCAGACTTAGTCCATCTTTTGTAAGAATCTTTCCAAATTAATGAAAATATTCCTTTTTTCTATACTTCTCCAATTGTTTGTCTGTAATGGTGGAGTTTTTGCAAAGTGCCTCAATCAGAAGAGTGGCTCTAGCTGAATGTCCTTACTTTTCATGTTTGATTGAGTAAGCGATTTACCTATTCAGGTCTCTTAGTCAGTCAGGAAGTCTGTTGCTGATTAATGCAATGGTTAGTCGACATGTGTCTTCTTGGCCTGAGTAACCTTGAAATTAGTTTCCTTTTAGTGGCTGAGTGTTAATTGATTACTGAAAACTCTATGGTCGAGCATCCCCTGATCACCACCATAGATTAGTTGGTTTGATTCAACTAACTTGGCACTTGTCTTTTCTTGTCAGTTGTCTATTAAGTAGATGAAGAGAGGAGATAAAGGTGCAGAAATGTAGCCATCTTCTATAGTCGATCAAGCATCAAGCAACTCGAGGACTCTGTGAGCCCATTGGTAGAGTTGGAAGTATAAAAACATAGCAATCTTCTATGGTTAATAGAATGTTAAGAAATTTGAGAGCTCGGGGAGCCCATCAATGGAGATGGTGTGGAAATGTAGCCATCTTCCAATAGTTGGTTGGGTGTTAAGCAACCAGAGGGCTTGGGGAGCCCATCGATGGAGATGGAGGTATAGAAATGTAGCCATCATCCATAGTTGATTGGGTATTAAGCAACCGAAGGGCTTAAAGAGCTCTAGTGAGATTGATGATAGATGACTAACTAAACATTAAAAAAGACCCAAGAATGTTGCTATAAAAAATTTCCATTGCATTGCTGAAGAAGTGTTATATCTTTTATTATACATTCGAAGGTTTTCAGCATTCTAAGTTTTAGAGATTGGAGTTCCATCGATATCTTTGATTCTGTAAACTCCTCATCGAAGGGCTTCAGTTATTCAATAAGGTCCTTCCTCGTTTAAAGATAGCTTGCCATTTTTTATGGACCTTAAAACTTTTACACATTATAGCACAATAACTCTTGGACAAAAAGTCTTCAACCTTACTCGGGAGTTGTAGTACCGAGCAACTCATTGTTAGTACATGGCCTTCCTTAAGTGAGCTTAATTTCGAGTCTCTTCCAATAAAGTCAAGGTTGGCTCTTAGTTGGCTTGAGTTATTTCACTTGTTGTAGTGCTCAATCAACATGGTAGGTAGTCCAATCTTGACCAGTATCATGACTTCAATGCCAAAAGCTAAGTTAAAGCGAGACTTATTTGTTGGTATCAGAGGGATTGTTTGGTTTGCCCATAGCACTTTGGATAGCTCCTCGACCCATCTACCTTTGACATCATCTAGCTTTATCCTAAGTCCTTGTAGGATCAAACGGTTCATGACTTCCACTTCCCTATTTGACCTAGGATGTCTGATAGATGAAAACCAGTGTTCGATGTGGAGTTTGGCATAGAAGTCCTTCAATGCCTGATCAAATTATCAGCCATTAATGGTGATGATGGTGTGGGGAAGTTCAAATTAGCATATGATAGATTTTTAAAAGAAATTCTTGACCTTGTTCTTTGTGATGTGCACCAAAGGTTCTGCCTCCCCCCATTTGGTAAAATCGTCAATGACAATGATTTGTACTTTTGATAACCAACAGCTAGGGGAATGGGCTATGTATATCCATATCCCCACTAGGCAAATGGCCAAGGAGAAGAGAGTTGAGTCAAGTAGCTTGCTTGTTGCCACTGGAAATTGGCATATCGTTGGCATCGGTCATGCCTCCGAACAAGCTCCATGGCATCTTCTTGCATAGTGGGCTAGTTGTACCCCTACTTTAGAGCTTTGTAAGCTAAGAACCTACACCCTAGATGGTTTCCATAGATTTCCACATGAATTTCTCAAAATATGTAGTTGGTGTCAATAGGCCTTATGCACTTGAGCGAAGGAAATCAGAAACACCTCTTGTAGAGTTGTTTATCTAGCAACATAAATTGGGAAGCTTTCCATTTGAATTTCATTACCTCTGAGGAGTTGTAAGGTAGGATGCCTTCTATTAAAAACTTGATGAATAGGTCCATCCAACTCAGTTCATGGGTGACTTGTTGGACTTCTTTGATTTTTTCAATACAGGGAATCTCCAGTATTGGATTCGTTAGATGAAAGCATGCTAAAACTATTTCATAAAAAAAAATCCTATTCATGAAAGTATAACTATAAGAAACCATTTTTATAGGTGCATGCATATTTAAAACTGATTAAATATTCATATAAAATACAAATAAACATGCTTATAATCATAAAAAAATTAGTTCTAAATTTTAAAAAATTAAATAAGAAGAAAAATACTTATCTAAAGTGCAAATCCTTTTTCTTCCTCTATTTAGATCTGGATCTTACCAAATCCCGATGTTTCTATCGGAGCCACAAAAATATGTGACCTCTAATGATATCAACATTAGATGAGTCCTGATCAAGTTTATGAGGTCCTCGGAATGCTAGCTCCTTTGCAGGCCCCTCTTCTGGCTTGGATCAGCAACCCCCATTTAGAACTAGATCTAGAAGGCTAAAATCGAATACTTTGCACTATGGAAGATATTTCTCCTAGAATACCTAGAGAATTTTTTTTTTTTTAATGTTCTCTTGATTGGCCCTATTTTTCTCTAATTTCTAGAGTTTTTAGGCATGGGACTATTGGGTTCCTCGGGCTGGGAGTAGTGGAAGACTGGGTTTCAAAATTTTTCATTTTCAAAACTCTGACCGGCTGGAACCCTAAACCCTAGGACCACTTGACCATGAAACTAATAAATCTAAACTTTAAGGTTATAGAGGAATACCTAGAATTCCATATTCCTTAATTTTCATGAATCACACAAGTGTTTGCCCTCTAGATTTGATCCGCATAGGAACTGGACCAAGGAAGTACTCCTAAGAAAATTGCTTGTTTGATTGGAACTCTTACGACAGCCTTTTGGACTTTCTTCTTTCACTGGAACCCCTACCCTCCTATAGGGCACTCAGAGAATACTCTGAACCATTTCTCAGATCCTGAATACCATTTCTACTTTTCTCCCTAGGCTCTTGTCTTAATTAGACTAGCCTTGTCTTAAAAGAACAAGCTTTGTCTTAAAAAGACAAACCTCGACTTAACGAGGAGGAAGAGAAAATAGTAGGTAGTATTTTTGGATGGGAAACTCAATTGCTCTAGCATCAAAATATGATACCTTGTATAGAGAGGGATAGGGCACCTGATATGTCTCTCCTTCAGCCATTTGATAAGACCCTTCAATCAGAAGGAGTCTTTTGGATGAGAGGACATATCATGTTACAACAAATCAGGTGCCAAGAGACATATTAATGTCTCTTCATTTTTCTAGCCATCTTCTCCACCTACCACATGGCATTTACAAGTCATGTTAAGGCTAAGGGGTGTGAACTCTGAAAGATGGTGTCGAAGAAATATGGGAGCCTTCTAACAGAAAGACTCCTGGTATCAATTTTGTGCCATAATGAAGAGATGCAACTCTTCATTTTTGCGCCAACACCTTCCATGCCATATTGCATTTATTTGACCTATCAAAGCCCCTCATTTGAGCATGAGGAAAAGGGAGATGTCCTTTGGACTCTATATGGCATTTGTGACTGACTAGTAGAAGGGCTCTTAGTCCTTCTATGCACATGAAATTAGTGTGAATGAAAATTGGCGACCAAGAGTCCATGCCAAGTAGGACTCTTCAATAAATTAAAGATAAGTCCCAAATAAATTTGATTAATACTAAATTAGGCTACCCCACTTAGGACTCTATCCAATTTAAGTCCCACTTAAATTTGGTTAGTCCAAATAATGAGCAAGCTGATCCAATCCAATTGGGTTAGGAGTTGGGCTAACCAACATATGCTAGTATGTCAATTAGCTAGCCAATTAGGATTCCATGATCCTAATAAAAATATAGTTGACTTCTTTGGCCAATTTTCTAATGTATGTGACCCTTTGGATTTTGCATATAGCTAGCAGTAGGTCTAGGTCCAAGCTAATTCGATCCAATCAAACCCGATTGACCTAATTAGGTTAAATTAAGTTGACCTAAGTTGACAATTCGAACCAACTTCCGAATTGACTCATGAATCCAATTGAATTGATTCATGAAAATCTACAAGAAATGATTAACATCTAGCAACATGTCATGCTTACCCGAAAGATAAGGAATTTGGTAGAAATTAACAAAATATCCTTTCGTGGAAATTTACCATGCAATTCAATCCTTCGATCTTCCTTTATCCCGATTATGTGATGGGCATGGATAAATGTCAAACCCTAGCACTTAATCTTTTATAATATCAATTCGATAATGAAGACTCAACCAATGAAATATTAGAAACACTATCTAATCTCATTATGCTTTGATCAAAGACTTCCCGAGTCATCATTCGAATAGATCATATAGGATAACTTCTTCTCTTACTTGGAGTGATCGATTCTTTATTGATCTTCTCATTACCTTCATACACATCCACCATATCCAGAAACACCCCATACATAACTTAATTTTCGTGAATGAGCATGCACCAAAACATGGGTTCACATGTACAAGGTACTATGGTAGTCTCAGGTCTAAGGACTACATGCACTACTCCCACTAAGAGAACATAGCTTTTTGACAAGTAAGACTTTTATTTGATGTTCTCTTGTTGGATTAGCTCAGTGGACTCATAACCTAATAAGCATCCACATCCTTGTATTAGTGTCTCTACACAAGTGGTTGTGAGACCAACAACCGTCTCCATTAAGCAAACACAGGATGTGCTAATCTTTCAGGATTCATTGATCCCCGAATCGATGATCCATCAACTAGGAACATTTTAGGTTAGTGTTTATAGGAGCTTAAGTCTTACCATTATGATCTCCATCATAACCTTAATTCCATTTTTCTAACCTATGGGGTTCAACATAATCTTATAATTAAGATATAAGACAGAGCATATGATGAATCAAAAATTACCTTTATTAGTCTTGAGTTTGGAGAAGAAAAAAATACCACTGATACAATAACTATGATTGACTTTCAGGGCATAATTATTTCAATCTCCCACTTGCACTAAAGCCAATCACCCTTGTATTTAATACCCACACAATCTAGATGGCGATCTAACTGCGATAAAGGAAAGGCCTTAGTGAATGGGTCTGCTATGTTGTTCTTCGTATCAACTCATTCTACTACCACATCATTTCTTTCAATGATTTCTCAAATGAGGTAGAAGTGTCTTAGGATGTTCTTGGACTTATAGTTAGATCTCGGTTCCTACGATTACAAGAATCGGATCCAATTCCCTGATAAATTTTTTCATCGAGACAGCTTCCTTTGTGGCTTCACTAGCAGCTATGTCTTTTATGTCAACAATGAGTCAGCTATAGTTGGCTACTTAGAACTCTTCCAACTCACTGCTCCTCCATTTACAGTAAAGACATACCCTGATATGGATTTGCTATCTTCTGGATCAGATTGAAAACTAAAATCTATAAGCCTTCTTATTTCAACTCTGATCCACCATGTATCAGAAAAATACTTTTAGTCCTTCTTAGGTACTTAAAAATGTTTTTCAAAGCTTTCCAATGATCCTCCCCTAGATCATCTTGGAACCTATTTACTATACCTATGGCATAAGCAACATCAAGCTTGGTACATAGCATTGCATACATTATTGTGTTGGAAAATGAGTCCCAAAGCCAATCGTCTAGCTTGTAGACAGTTAAGCTATTATTGTAATTGTATATGAATTATATTGAATAAAATGTTTACTCTGGCTATTCATCATATTTTATATCTTTCTGTAATGAACTCTTATGTGATGAAGTCCTTAGGACTACATTAATATGATATAGAGGATATATCATCTAGTTCTTAAATTGGTTCACGACCAAATGATACATTATTACAGGATGATAGTGCATCAAGTGTTGGTCATTATATGTCATAGTTGTTGGTTGTCCTCTTAACTAAGAAGTGTAGAGACACTCATATGGATTGCAGGTGTTGTGTATGACAGTTCACTAGACATGACCCATCTATTGAACATTCTTTTTGCTAAAGAGTAGTTTGCATTTGGATATGGATATGTGTTCATTTAACTTGAGATCACCATAGTAACTTGCAAGCAACTCAGTATGTTTAGGTGCTGGACTACCCAAATTTCTAATCCGGTGATGAAAGGTTGCTGGGTACAATCAAGTACTTGTGTAGTAGTGGTTGGATCAAGATGGCATTAACTCCTCCAAAAGAATTTGGAGTGAATAACTCATTATGCCTCAATTAAGTAAAACCTTGGCCAAGGTAGTCCTTGTAAGTAGTTACATGGATTTTGAGTATCAAGACATATTGTGATGGACTATTCTAAGGTTGGGCAGATAAACCCTAAGTCTTTCAGAGCATTGAGGTTATGTATTATATGATTACCATATCCATTTGGTTCTTGATAGTTGCTTTGCAACCTTCGACCTATCAAGATGGCATGTGTTATTGCTAGATGGTTACTTTGGCTGGTACTGGAAGTGTTCCAGTATTACCGGCTTAATGCTTGAACCTATGGGATCACACACCATAGGATTTTTGATTGACCTAATGGCTATTAAACAAATGGGGATCATCTTTTTGGACTCTTTGGATAATTTGATTATCCATCTATATTTTGGAGTCGACTAATAAGTTGACACAATTGTAGGGATTTGATGATTTGTCAAGTATTGACACATCATGTTACAAGTGTTGTGACAAAGGTTTTAAATACTAAATGTTGGTAATTATATGGAGGGTTAGTGGCAATGTGATTGCTTGATTAACTCAATTTGATTGAGCAAATAACTTTGGGTCAAACCAAATGTGATTCGGTTTGGGCTCAAGTTAGGTCCAATGTGATTGGGCTAAATCATTGCAACCCATTTCAGATTTAAGTTTGAATTATGAATTCAAATTTTGATTCGGCATTTAAATTCAAAATTTAGTTTGAATTTAAAAGTATGTAACTCCCATGGCCTTGAATGTCATGTAACCCCCCATAATTTTGTAATCCCAAAACTTATGTAACCCCCTTTGTTTTGTAACTCTTCCCTTTTCTTCTCTCCCCACTTACCTCTATATTTGGAGGTTGAATGAGGATATGGAGAAGAGAGATTTTTGGAAGTTTTTGCTGAAAAAAACCTTTAAAAGAGGAAGAAAAGGCTAGAAGATTTTGAGACCTTTGTGTGGGGAAGAAAGGTTTTAGTTTGGGTGTGTGCTGTCTAGCATTCTATACTTGGAAAAAGTATCTTGGGAAGGGTTCTTTAGTACACTTCCTAAATTCTCCATAGTACTTCTTCATCTCCTAGAGTGTCTCGGTGAGGAAGAAGAAGAAGAAGAGTCCATAAGCCATTTCATTCCGACGAAGTTAGCACTTCAAAGGAAGAAGGTCAAGGAAGAACTCCAGTATGGATTACCTGTAGAGGTCGAACATATGTGCGGCGTCTAGAGCGATTGTCTTCCTTGGTGAGCTTTTTCTCAACTCGATGAGTGTTGCATTGGATTAAAGGTAAAGTTCTTTGTGAGTTTGCTAAAGAAGTGTGCTCTAGCATATGCATCGAACATAGAGTGGTTCTACGTGATGCACAACTTTGTGTGCTAATGTTTTCTTTCATTTGTATGTTAATATTCATACATAATCCTATTTGTAGGCCTATATTAAAAATGTTCTAATATTATATATTGATTAATATGATTAATCTAGTCTTCTGCTATAATGCAAGGTTGAAAAAAATTTAAAGTTGCATGACTATTGCCTACAAAATGTTTCCTTACATATTGATCCCACTTTTTAAGCATAAGAGATAATTTTCATCCTATCTCTTTCTTTTGGAGTCTTAGGTGACATCCTTTTAGATACGTGTATGCCCTGACTCAGGGGCAAGTAATCCTTCTTACTTACCTCCATATTGAATCTCTTTAATATTAAGTCTATGTACCTGGATTGGGATAAACTTAGCATCCTTTTAGATTTATCTTTGTAAACCTTCACTCCTAGAATATAGGATGCTTTGCCCAAATTCTTCATGGAAAACCATTTTGATAGCCATGTTTTAATTGACTGCATTATTGGAATATCATTTTCATTGATAAGTATGTCATCGGCATACAAGACCAAAAAGATAATAGCACTCCCACTTGTCTTCTTATACACACACAGCTCATCCATATTCTTGATGAAACCAAAGTCCGAAATAGTTTCATCGAAATAAATGTTCCACCTCCTTGATGCTTGCTTCAATCCATAAATGGATTTCCAAAGCTTACATACTTGGTTTGGTCTCCCACTTGAGATAAAACCCTCAGGCTATGACATATAAACTTCTTCCTCAAGATTCCCATTGAGGAATGCAGTCTTAACATCCATCTGCCAAATCTCATAGCCATAGTATGCAGCAATGGCATGCATAATCCTAATGGATTTTAAAATGGCAACTGGCAAAAAGGTTTCATCATAGTCGACACCACACTTTTGCTTGAAACCTTTTGTCACTAACCTAGCCTTATAGGTTTTAATTTGCCCATTTGCTCCGATCTTCCTTTTGAAGATCTATTTGCACCCTATTAGGAAAATTCTCTCAGGTGGGTCAACCAAGGTCCAAACTTAGTTGTCATACATGGAGTTCATTTCAGATTTCATGGTACTTAATGTTGACTCCATTATTGATTTTGATGATAAACAAAATACTTAAGTATAAGTTGAGAACTAACCGTTTCTTTAAAGTGTGTTTATAGAAAAAGGTACTCACCAAATTCAACAAGTTCTGTTTGCTTGACAAAAAATGAAAAATTTCTTTCCGTGATTGAAAGACCAGATTTTAATGGACTTAAGAACTTCAAAATTTGCTTGAAAGGACTGGAATAGTGAAGCATAACTTGATTTCAGCAGATGTTCAATGGTTTTGAAGAAATCATAACTCAAGTGTCGACTTGTGACACTGGAAGTGTCGACTCAAGCCGGCATGCAGAAAGTGTTTCAGATGACATGGCTGAAGTGTCGACTCATGCCAGTCAAGTATCGACTCAAGGATCAGCTCTATGCCTGAGAATTTTTTGATATAGAACTTGCTAAAATTGAAGACTTGTCTGAAGTGTCAACTCAGGTTATCAAGTGTCAACTCAAGTGTCGACTCACCTGAGAATTCCCAAGTGCTTCATTAATGAAATTTTAACTTGGTGTCAACTCATGGAATGCAAGTGTCGACCCTAAGTGTTGACTCACAAGGTTTAAGTATTGATAATTGGAGTTCTGGAAATAGTAACAGCTAGTTTTTTAAACGCAGAACTCGGTCCTCTTGCCTCCCAACGGTTAATTTTTTGTGTCTAATGGCTATAAACTAGTTTTGAGGTCTTTGTATTGTATTTAACTAGTTCAAATCAAATCAAAAAAAAAAAAGAAGAAAAACAAAAGGAAAGCAAGAAAAGAAGAGAAAAGGCAAGTGCATTCACTTCCATTCATTGTGATCAACAACCATCAAGCAAAAAGAAGTCTTTAAGCATTCAAAGCCTTCAAGAAGCATTCAAACATAACTTTTGATCACTAATTGAGGCTTCATCAAGCTCAAGATAAGCAACTTTACAGAGCTTCAAAGAGAAATTAGCTTTACTTTAGAAAGCTTTTATTATTGCTTTACTTTAAACCATATCTCTTATTGTAAAGGTTCTTGGTTAGCTCGCAAAACCAAGGGAGGTTATTGGTGAGCCTTGAAAACCAATTATACTCTTGGTTAGCCTGCAAAACCAAGAGAGGTTTTTGGTATGCCTTAAAACTATTTAGGTTCTTAGTTAGCCCGTAAAACCAAGAGAAGTTTTGACTTGTAAGCCTTGTGAAAATAAGTCAGGTTTTGATTAGTGAGCCCGAAAACTAATCGGCTGTAATCAGTTGAGATTATAGTGAATTCCCAAGGGGATCTTGGAGAGTGGATGTAGGTGCATTGGAAAGCACCAAACCACTATATCTTGATTGTGTTTGTGGATTGATTGTCTCTCTCTAGCTCTTTTATTTATTACATTTACATTTCCATTGCATACTCATTAAGAGCATTCTAATTCACCTGACACTAGCACTAATAATTGTTTATTGAATTTGGCATATATTCTTGCAAGTAAATATTTTACTTTTAGAAATCCAATTCACACCCCCTCTTGGGTTGCTTACTGGGCAACAAGTGGTAACAGAGCCTTGTTCTCAATTTATAGGTCTAACTAACTTGAGTAAAGATCTATGGCAGCCCCTATTGGTACTAGTGTAGTTAAGGGACAAGCCTCAAATAGACCTCCATATTTTAATGGAATAAATTATACTTATTAAAAAATTAGAATGAGAGTTTACATGCGTTCAATAGATTATAATTTCTAGAAAGTTGTTGATAAAGGTCCACATATTCCTTTGATTGTGGTTAATAGTGTTTCCATCCCAAAGCTCGAGGATAATTGGAATGAAAATGATATTAAACAATTTGAGATTAATGCGAAAGCAATGAATCTCCTTTATTGTGCATTAGAACCTAGTGAGTTTAATAGGAATTCTACATGCACATCTATTAAAAAATATGGGACACACTTGAAGTTATCCATGAGGGTACCGATCAAGTGAAGAATACTAAAGTAAATATATTAGTGCATACTTATGAAATGTTTTGAATGGAACCAAATGAATCTATTACTGACATGTACACTAGATCACAAACATTGTAAATGGCATGAGAAGTTTAGGAAAAATTATGTCTAATGCTGATCTTGTCAACAAAATTCTCAGGTCACTTCCAACTTCATGGGATTCAAAGGTGACATGCCATACAAGAAGCTAAGGATGTTGAGAAATTATCCTTGGAGTAGCTAGTGGGATCGCTCATGACTTATGAGCTAAACCTGAAACAAAATTCTATGGACTTGGACAAAAAGAAAAAGGGGATAGCCTTCAAATCAATAATTCAAGAAGAATCCTCATATGAAAAATTGGAAGAAGAAGAAGAAGATGAGAGTGAGGAAGCTCTCTTAGTAAGGAAATTTAGAAAGTTTATGAAAAGAAGAAAGTTCCCTTATAAGAAATGGTTCGAAACAAGTAAAGACAAGGGAAAGGAAAAGGAGAAGGAGGTGCCTACATGCTTAGAATGCAAGAAGCCCGAACATTACAAGTTTGACTGTCTTCTCCTAAAGAAATCAAGAAAGAAGCTTAGATGAAGAACAAGCTGAAGTTGCTAATTTATGTCTCATGGCACAATAGGAAGACCAAGAAGAGGTAATTTCTGACTCAAAAATGGACTTTACTTTTGATGAATTGAAAAATGTGTTTGATGAATTGATGCATGATTATAAATTGATTTTATCTGAAAATAGAAAATTAAAAAAGAATGCAAATAGTTTTTCACATGAAAATAATTCTCTTTTAAATGTAGTTAGTAATTTGAAAAATAAGCTTGATGTTTTGCAAAAGAAAAACAAATCTTTAACCATAGAAAATGAAGTTTTAAAAAGGCCTAAAGCTATTGTTTCAAATAGTGATCTTTTGAAGGAAACCAAAGACCTAGAAATAGAGAACAAAAATTATAAAGAACTTGATAAAATAAAACCCCTTGTTGAAAAGTTTACTTATAGTTTTGAAATATTAAGCCTTCTATTAAATAATCAAAGAGCTATTTTTAACAAAGCAGGATTAGGATAAAAACCTCAAAAATAGCAAAGGTATTTCAAAAATTTCTTTATACACGCATCATCAAGCATTACATGTTTTTCATGAAAAAAACTAGGTCATAAAGCTTTTCAATGCAACTTAAGAAAAATCAACGATTTTCGAAAGATTTGGGTTCCAAAAGGAACCAATTTGAGTACTAACCCTAAAGGACCCAAGTTGGCTTGGATACCTAAAAACAAAACTTGATTTATTTTATAGGTGTGTCTTGCAACCAAGGAAAATAAAAGGCTATGGTATCTTGATAGTGGTTGTTCAAGACAAATGACAGGAGATGTGAAGTTATTCACCTCTCTTGAGACAATAAATGGAGAGAGTGTGATCTTCGGTGATAATGTTAAAGATAAAATTATTGGTGTTGAAAAGGTTCACATCTCCCCTTCTACTTGCATTAATAATGTACTTTTAGTTGATGGCTTAAAGCATAATCTTTTAAGTATTAGTCAATTTTGAGACAAAGGTTTTCAAGTTATTTTCAAATCATCATATTGCATGATAGCTAGTCCTGATAAAAATGGAGTAAAATTCATTGGAAAAAGGCATGGAAATATTTATCTAGTAGACTTGGTCAATCTATCTTTGCCTAATGGAAAATGCCTAGTTGCAATGAATTCTTCTATAAATGAGACTAGTGAGCTTTGGCATCGTAGACTAGGACATGCTAGTATGTATTTACCTTCAAAACTTTGTAAAAAGGATTTTGTAAGAGATTTGCCAAAACTTAGTTTTGAAAAGGATAAAATTTGCCTGCTAATTTGGAAAACAAGTAAAAATATCTTTCAAACCTAAAGGTTTTGTTATAACTACTAGGCTATTAGAACTACTCTATATGGATCCTTTTAGACTAACTAGGATATCTAGCCTAGGAGGTAAAAGATATGGATCAGTTATAGTAGATGACTTTTCAAGGTTTACTTGGATTTTTTTCTTGCTCATAAAGATAAATCATTTTCAGTATTTAGAAAGTTTTATTGAAAGGTTTATAATGAAAAAGGTACTTCTATTATTTGCATATATAATGATCATGCTTCTGAATTTGAAAATTAAGATTTCAAAAATTCTTGTAATGAAAAAGGTATTAAACATAATTTTTTTACACCTAGGAGTTTTATTGAAAGGTTTATAATGAAAAAGGTACTTCTATTATTTGCATATATAATGATCATGCTTCTGAATTTGAAAATTAAGATTTCAAAAATTCTTGTAATGAAAAAGGTATTAAACATAATTTTTTTACACCTAGGACATCACAGCAGAATGGGATAGTAGAAAGAAAAAACCATATCTTGGAAGAAATGTCACGCACTATGATTTGTGAAAATAATTTACCAAGATATTTTTGGGCTGAAGCAATTAATATTGCTTGTTATATTTTGAATCATGTTTTAATTTATCATATTTTATGGAAAACACCTTATGAGCATTGGAATCAAGAAAACCAACTTTAAAGTATTTTGAGTTTTTGGATGTAAATGTTTCATTTTGAATAATGGTAAAGAAAATCTTGGAAAATTCGATGCCAAGTCTGATGAAGGTATCTTCCTAGGATATTCTACATCAAGCAGGGCATACAAAGTTTTTAACAAAAGAACCTTAGTAGTAGAGGAGTCTATACATGTAGTTTTTGAAGAGTCTACTGACAAATCCTCTTGGAAAGTGGATACATCTAATGCATATGTAGGTGCTGAAAATCTAAAGAGGCTATCATTGGAAGATTAACCCTCGTAACAAAGTGAAGAAGATCATGACAAATATGAAGGAGAAGAAGCCATAAAATCCACATCAAAGCATCAAGATCTACCTAAGGAGTGGAGGTATGCTCATGGACATCCTAAGGAGTTAATCCTAGGTGATCCATCTAAAGGGATAAGAACTCAGTCCTCAATTAGAAATGAATATTATTATATTGCTTTTGTTTCTTAAATAGAGTCAAAATATTTTGATGATGCTGAAAAAGACCCTAACTGGATAAATGCTATGCAAGATGAACTAATTTAGTTTGAAAGAAATAATGTTTGGACATTAATAGAAAGTCCATCTAACATTTCTATTATTGGCATGAAATGGGTATTTAGAAATAAATTAGATGAAAATGGTATTATTACTAGAAATAAAGCTAGGCTAGTTGCCAAAAGCTACAATCAAGAGGAAAGAATTGATTTTGATAAAACTTTTGCTCCTGTTGCTAGACTTGAGGCAATAAGACTACTATTAGCATTTGCTCATTTTATGAACTTTAAACTTTTTCAAATAGATGTCAAGAGTGCTTTTCTGAATGGTTTTATAATTGAAGAAGTTTTTGTTGAACAACCACCTAGTTTTGAAAATCACACAATCCTGATCATGTTTATAAATTGCATAAAGCACTTTATGATTTAAAGCAAGCACCCCGATCATGATATGATCGGCTCAGCAAGTTTCTGATTAAAAATAAATGTTCTAGGGGCTATGTTGATACTACCTTATTTCTAAAGAAGAAAAATGATGACTTATTAGTAGTGCAAATTTATGTTGTTGATATTATATTCAGTGCTACTAATAAAATTCTTTGACAAGAGTTTGCTAAGCTAATGTAGGATGAGTTCGAAATGAGCATGATGGAAGAACTCAATTTTTTCTTCGGACTCCAAATTAAGCAAACCAAGGATGGAATCTTCATCAACCAAGCTAAGTATACAAGAAAAATCATAAAGAAGTTTGGGATGGCATCTGCTAAGTCAATAGGTACTCCTATGAGCCCCTCTTGTAAACTTGATAAAGATGAGCATGGTAAATCTGTTGATCAAAAATTATATAGTGGAATGATTGGCTCTTTATTATATTTGACTGCTAGTAGACCTGATATATTGTTTAGTGTCTGTATGTGTGCTATGTATCAATTTAATCCTAAAGAGTCTCATCTGTTGGCTGTTAAGCACATATTTTGATACTTAACTGGTACAATTGATATTGGTCTATGGTTTTCAAAAATTCTTCTATTGATTTAATCGGATTTTATGATGCTAATTTTGCTGGGTGTAAACTTGATAGAAAAAGTACTGGTAGAACTTGCCAATTTCTTAGAGTTAACTTAATCTCTTGGTTTAGCAAGAAACAAACTTCGGTTGCACAATCCATAGCTGAGGCTGAGTATATTGCAGTAGGAAGTTGTTATGCTCAAATCTTGTGAATTAAGCAGTTACTAGAAGATTTTGGAATCAAACTAAGTAAGACACCCATAAAATGTGATAATACTAGTGCTATCTGCTTAACTAAAAATCCTGTTCAGTATTCTAGAAGTAAGCATATTGAAATTAGGCATCATTTTATTATAAATCATGTTGAAAATAATGATGTTGTACTTGAATTTGTTAGTACTGAAATGTTATTAGTTGACATTTTGACTAAGTCTCTCAAAGAGGATTAGTTCTGTATGATTAGAAGAAAACTTGGGGTCATTAATCCTTTTGATTGAAAATCTCTATCCTTTTTTATATACTTTGAACCTTGATTAATCAAATTCACTAATGATTATGTTAAATCTACTTGAATTGTATTGAAATTCTATTCAGTCTTGATTAATGCTTCATTTAAATTTTTTTTTTTGTTTTAAGTTGAAGTGTCGACACTTGACTCTATGTCATGAGTCGACACTTGAATGGCGACAGACCAAAATAAAATCAGAAAATGAAGTATTTTCTTCCCCATTTTTCTTCCAAATCGAGCCAACTCATCTCCTAAACTGTTCCTTTCACTTCATCCCTCCAAATCGAACCTCCAATCATCTCAAATTTGTATTTTGAATGGTTTTTGCTTCAATTTTTCCCATCCTTTTGATTTTGAATCATAGAAACCCAAGGTTTCTTCCCTCTTTTCAATCCAAATTTGTATCTTTGGAATGACGCCTAGGATGTAAGTTGTCTGTCATCCAAGACCATCCAATCTAGAAAAAGAAAGAAGAACAAAGGCTAGGCATGAAGCCAGAGCAGTAGATGCACCCGATGTCACTGCTAGACCTCTCTTTCCTATAGCTAGTCGGATGGGATCGAAGACCATCATCAGAGAATGTTGCATGGACTTCCAGTTCATTGATCAGCAGCAATTTAGGATAGGTCAGTGGCTTAGAGATGCTATCTTGGTGCCATTTTGTTCTTTGACTGTGAGATTTTATCGAGGCTTGATTCAAGAGTTCTATGGTTCATTACCCCGAGGTAGTAATGGATGGGTAGCCCAGGTATGAGGAAGAGATGTCATAATAATAGCAGAGATTCTGAGCAGAGTATGGGATATACCCATGATAGGTTCTGTTATAGATAGTCTAGTAAATAGATTCAGTGGTCTCCGTTGTATATTCAAGATAGATGACTTACCTGAGGGAGACATTATGGTAGCTTCGAGACTTTCAGCTGAGATGATGTTGCTGCATCACATTGTTGCCCGGATCCTTCTATCGAAGATCGGCCATTTTGACTTCATCAAAGAGCGAGAGCTATTGGTGATGGTTTCTCTGGTACATGACACTACTGTATGCCTACCGGTACTCATGGTACATCAATTAATGGAGGCATCTATTAGCCAGAGACTGTGTTTGCCCTATGGGATGGGCTTGACTATACTTTTTAGAGCTTATGGTGTAGTGATGGATGGTAAGCCCTACCGGCAGCTACTGCACACTGATGTTTATGACATCATATCTCTTCACCAGATGGGGTATCACTAGTCATAGGCCAGTCGAGATGGTGCATATCTAGACAGGCTACTGACAGAGATGAGGATGCAGTGGAGGAAGAGTGTATCCTTTCGGGTGAGGCAGAGCCTTCTAAGATTTATAGAAAAACATCTGAGGCATAGCCTAAGCTGTCAGTTCAGCCAGAGCCAGCTCTTCAGCCTAAGTCAGCACGGTTCGACATCCCAAGAGTTTCTAAAAGTCCAAAGGATAGGGTCGCTTGCATTGAGACTGAGTTGATTATCATTCATCACCGAGTCGACTCATTTCATATGGAGATGAGAGAGAGCCATCAAGGAGTGAGAGATGGGATCTCTTCCATTCTATCCATTTTGAGTAGACCCTCTTTAAGGAGTGCTCTGATACTTTTGATCCAGATGATTCAATTCCATCACCACTGGTATAGGGACTAGATTTAGATGTGACTGAATCTGATGATATTGACATCGTATATTTGATGACAGAGCCAGTACCGGAGATAGCAGCTAGTGTGGGCACCAGGATCTGACAGAGGCTCCTCAACCCTTTATGGATTTCAGATTAGGGTTCCACTTCTTTGTGTCTTGTAATAAGGCTTCAAGCCTCAAATTTGTAATTGTCTTTTGCTTTAAATTGAGTCTGTACCTTGACCAATTAGGTCAAATTGAGTCCTGTACTAAGTCAAGTTGCAAATCGAGTCCAGTCTGAGTCTATTAGAAGTATGGGTCCATTGCAAGAGTGGGTCTTAAAATTTAGTCTCCTTGGAAGCCAGTAAGGAAAGAAGCCAAGTCAACTCAAGGCCCACTTATGCATCCTAATGGCGCCATAACATCTCGCCATGTGAGCATTACACTTGGCATGCTAGGACGCCCAATGGGGAGGACCACTTCACTTGGTTCAAGCCTTTGTCCCTTCCCCCCATCAAGCTTATTTCCATGTAAGGGTGGTCGGCCAAGGAGGAATTCAATGGAAGATAATGGTGGGAATTCAAATCCCTTAACTCAAGCTCTCCAATCAAGCCTTCTTCCCAATTTGCTTCACCCTCTTTGGAAGGGAAAGACAAGAGCCTAGGATGCATCCACCTAACACTCCCCTTGTCAAGCCTTGTACCAAAGAAAGAACACCAACAAAGGAAGGAGGAAGAACACATGCCTTGCTCCAAGCCCCTCTTCATGCCTTCTTCCAAAACCAAGAAGATTCTTACCAAGTTCAAGGTGCCAAGAACCTCACTCCAAGCCATGCATCATGCCACGCCCAATCCAAGCTACCCTTGGTCAGCCAATGAGAGGAGAAAGTCAATGCTTTTGGCGCCCACCCATGAAAATTTGTAATTTTTGTTTCATTTGAAATTCAAATGGGCCTTGGTTGCCTATTTAAAGGACCCAATCCCTCCATTATAAGGGAGGATTGAATGATTGAATGATTGAGTGATTAATGAAAAAGTTTGAGTTTCTTCCACCCTCCAACCATTGTCTCTTAGGCTAGGTTTGAGTGGAATTGCCTTCATTCCCAGGGATGTCGAGTGGTGTGAGGCCACCTGTCCGTCGCCCCAGGGCGTCGGGAGTCCTTTGTCCTCCAAGACGTCGCGCGGTATGAGGCCACATTCCTTCGTCCTCCGGGACGTCGTGGGGTGCGAGGCCCTAAGTTATCTCCAACTTCAACTTCGGAATCCAGCCGGACACCATGCTCGAACCCCCTTCCCAACTCCATCTCAATTCCTTTCCATGCATCTCCACATTTTGCAGACCCTTCTTTTGTTTGCCTATAGGTCCTCCCTGGCATCTCGAGCATTGGAGACAGTCAGCCTTGCCATCGCGACCTCCCAACCCAAAGCCAGTGCTCCCACCGGCTCGACTGCTCGGGCATCCATGCCGCATCCGACGAGTTGAGCGATCTCTGCACCGGGCGCTCCAGAAGTTTGAGGTTTGCTTTCTCTTTATCTCCTAAGTAGATATTGTAGGTCGAGCTAGTCCTACTGGGGTTTCTTAATCCCGGGGTCCTGTTCTCGTTCTCACTTTTAGGGCTTTGAACTACTAGCGTAAGCTCTCATTACTATTCTTCGTATTTCTTACCTTTGCTTGTGATCGGGAATCGAAACCCTAAAAAAATATATAAAACTCATCAAACATAAAAATAAAAAAGAAATTCCTTGCATCATAGGAATCCATCCCAGCATCCCTAGCCCTAAGCCCCTTGCATCCTACATCAATCTTGGTATCAGAGCAAGGCTAGGACTAGTGCATCTTGTTTCATTTTTTGCATTTTGGTTAGTCCATATATGGTCTGATCATTAGATTGTTTCTCTCTGTAGAGATATCCAAATTTTATGATTTCTATTTTGTTAGATCGCATTAATTTTATGTTATATGTGTCTAATTTTTTAGATTTTATTTCAATTTGTGAAATTTTTACAAGCCAAAATATTGCCTGAGAAAATCTCAGGTCTGATATTTCAGCAAGCATCTCATCTTTTGATTCATTCATCCATCTAACTTGCTTCTTGCATGTTTTAATTCCTGCATTTTGTTTAGCATTTACCCATCTAAAAGACACAAAAGAAAAAAAAAAAAATTTAAGTCATTTTATTAGTCATTATTGTGCTTCATTTTACATAACTTATCTTAAGGGCGTCAAATTAACATTGTGTCAGGATTTCATTACCTGTCCCTAGCCTAAAAACAACCACCCGGCATATCGAACCCTAGCCATTAACTAAAATCAATTAGATGTTTAATCTGCTCTAGTGAGCTAGGGACACCCACGAAGTCGGGTCGACCCATGTGCCGAGCCAAGCTAGATTGCTTGTTGGTGTGTGCTTGAGTAGCTGGTGTCTAGGCAAGTGGTTCAGGGACTAGAGCCCAAAGGGAAGTGGGTTGGTTTGCTTACCTGGCCAATTTTTAATTGGTGTCTAGGCAAGCAAAGAGGAACCTCCACTCACCTTACACTTACCTGGCCAGGTGCCAAGTTACTACTTCCAGGTTCATCCTCTTGACTTTACATTTGGAGAGATCTCCTAGGTCTAGCAAACCGTAGCATCGTTTTGTTACATGTGCACTAGATCAGGAACCTCTTTTCACCCACCTTCTCCACCCTCTACTGAAACCATGGACCAACTGCGAGCTGACATCGGAGCCCTAACTCAATCTATGACTCAATCCATGACCCAGTTAGGCAACCAGTTGAACAATAGATTTGATCAAATAGAGGCCAGACTAAGACCCCTAGAAGAAGAGCTAAATGAATCTGAAGACCTTCTAAGAGTAGTCAGATGCATCCTAGCCCAAAACATAGTACAGGAAGACTGGCGTAGGACCAACATCCTACAGACCCTGATCAAGCTAAGAGATAAGGTTTGTAAGGTCATCATTGATAGTGGAAGCTGTGTTAATACCCTTTCCTTGAGTACAGTCAAATCTTTAGGACTAGCCACAGTTCCCCACCCCAACCCTTACAAAGTCTCCTGGATAGATTCAACTTCAATCCCACTAAAATCTAGGTGCCAAATCAAGATAAAAATGAGTTCCAATGAAGAATCGATTTGGTGTGATGTCTTACCAATGGGTGTGGGTAGTATCATCCTAGGACGACCCTGGCTTTTCGACCATGATGCCACCCTTTATGGTCGATCCAATACATGCATCTTTCTCCACCAAGGGAAAAAGATTACAATCAACCCAATCCAGCCAAAGGACCTAGTCAAGAATGAATCAAGTAGCCTTAAAGAAAAGAAGCCTGAAGTTAACCTAATCAAGGATAATGGGTTAGAAGAAGAGATTACTAGGAAAGGACCCTTTAAAGAGTTTCAGGGAGAGAAGGGTGAACATTCTAAGAATTTGAATACAAAAACCCCTGAGACCATTGAAGACTTTAAGGTTGAACCCATTGAAAATCTAGGGAAAGAAACTCCTGAGCCCATTAAAGAATTGAAAGAAAGCATCTATGAGTCAAGTTTAGTAGAAGATGGGCCCGAGGGTGAAATCATTGAGGAATCCAAGAAAAATGATCCTGAACCCAGTACAAAATTTGAAGAGGAAATGACCTAGCCAGGATCACATCTAGTAAATAAACATGAGGATTCACCAGTCTTTTCCATAGGAGTTCAGGAACCAACTCTTAATGAACCGATCCAAAGAGAACATCCTCAAGAGATGGTTGAAGCTCAGAAAGAAATTGAGGATGAAGTTCCCGATGAGTTACCTGATCAACTTCCACCCCTGAGAGACATCCATCATACTATAGACGTGGTCCCAGGATCCTCTTTAACAGACCATCCTTATTGTGGGATTGACCCTAGCGAGCCCCAAGATCTACTGGAACAAGTGGACCATATGACACCTATAGAACGATGCCAAAATTTAAAGGTCATCCTAAATCACCAAGGCCTGTTTTATGTTTTCCATAAGCCATCCCAAGACTCTGATTCCTATTTCCTACCCTTCCCTGAACCCTCTCACATTTCTAGAGCCATGGGGTTGCTTTTTATTGAGATTACCAGAATGTGTGACTCCTTAGAACCCATCCCTTTTTCCCTCTTCTTCTGGCATACTTTATGGCATTTGCTAGGGATCCTTAATAATTTTTCTTGTTTATACCAGACTAGGTTCAAACCTCGAGAGTCAAGAGTATGTTAGGTTTAGACCCTAGGACTCCAATAAATTTTTTTTTTCTCAATAAGATTGCATAGTTGAGTCTGCATTTAGCATCATGTTAGAGTTATGCATTAAATACAATCTTTAAAATAATTTGGTTGATTCCTGAAAGCGAGCCAAAGACTTTGAAATAAGGGATTTTGTAATGATTTGGCTCAGGCCTGAATGGTTTCCACCAAGAACCGTTAAGAAGCTTCATGCTCGTGGAGCTGGTCCCTTTAAAGTGATTAGGAGAATGGGCCCTAATGCCTATGTGCTAGAATTACCTCCGGATTATGGAATTAGCTCGACATTCAATATCTCTGACTTAGTCGAGTATAGGGAACCCGGAAACATACCTAGCGAGCCATTTGAGCCTGACCTTTCTTTTGAGAGTGAACCTGAACCTAAGTGTCCACCTCCAAATATACTTGAGCGAGGAGAGCGGATCGAGCGTGTCCTGGATGACCAAGCAATCACTACCCGGGGCAAAGGCTTTCAACGTTACTTGGTCCGATGGCAAGGCCGACCCAAATTCGGTGACTAGTGGATCACCCGGGAGGACTTGCAGTGCATCGACCCCGACATCATGGAGAGGTACTAAAACCAAACTAACCCTTACTCGGCAGGGTCGAGTTCCTCCCACCCCGGGAGAATTGGTGTGGGCACCAGGATCCGAAAGAGGCTCCTCAACCCTCTGTGCTTCTCAGATTAGGGTTCCACTTCATTGTGTCTTGTAATAAGGCTTCAAGCCTCAAATTTGTAATTGTCTTTTGCTTGAATTGAGTCTGTACCTTCACCAATTAGGTTAAATTGAGTCCTGTACTAAGTCAAGTTGCAAATCGAGTCCAGTCTGAGTCTATTAGAAGTATGGGTCCATTGCAAGAGTGGGTCTTAAAATTTAGTCTCCTTGGAAGCCAGTAAGGAAAGAAGCCAAGTCAACTCAAGGCCCACTTATGCATCCTAATGGCGCCATAACATCTCGCCATGTGAGCATTACACTTGGCATGCTAGGACGCCCAATGGGGAGGACCACTTCACTTGGTTCAAGCCTTTGTCCCTTCCCCCCATCAAGCTTATTTCCATGTAAGGGTGGTCGGCCAAGGAGGAATTCAATGGAAGATAATGGTGGAAATTCAAATCCCTTAACTCAAGCTCTCCAATCAAGCCTTCTTCCCAATTTGCTTCACCCTCTTTGGAAGGGAAAGACAAGAGCCTAGGATGCATCCACCTAACACTCCCCTTGTCAAGCCTTGTACCAAAGAAAGAACACCAACAAAGGAAGGAGGAAGAACACATGCCTTGCTCCAAGCCCCTCTTCATGCCTTCTTCGAAAACCAAGAAGATTCTTACCAAGTTCAAGGTGCCAAGAACCTCACTCCAAGCCATGCATCATGCCACGCCCAATCCAAGCTACCCTTGGTCAGCCAATGAGAGGAGAAAGTCAATGCTTTTGGCGCCCACCCATGAAAATTTGTAATTTTTGTTTCATTTGAAATTCAAATGGGCCTTGGTTGCCTATTTAAAGGACCCAATCCCTCCATTATAAGGGAGGATTGAATGATTGAATGATTGAGTGATTAATGAAAAAGTTTGAGTTTCTTCCACCCTCCAACCATTGTCTCTTAGGCTAGGTTTGAGTGGAATTGCCTTCATTCCCAGGGATGTCGAGTGGTGTGAGGCCACCTGTCCGTCGCCCCAGGGCGTCGGGAGTCCTTTGTCCTCCAAGACGTCGCGCGGTATGAGGCCACATTCCTTCGTCCTCCGGGACGTCGTGGGGTGCGAGGCCCTAAGTTATCTCCAACTTCAACTTCGGAATCCAGCCGGACACCATGCTCGAAGCCCCTTCCCAACTCCATCTCAATTCCTTTCCATGCATCTCCATATTTTGCTGACCCTTCTTTTGTTTGCCTATAGGTCCTCCCTGGCATCTCGAGCATTGGAGACAGTCAGCCTTGCCATCGCGACCTCCCAACCCAAAGCCAGTGCTCCCACGGGTTTGACTGCTCGGGCATCCAGGCCACATCCGCCGAGTTGAGCGATCTCTGCACCAGGCGCTCCAGAAGTTTGAGGTTTGCTTTCTCTTTATCTCCTAAGTAGATATTGTAGGTCGAGCAAGTCCTACCGGGGTTTCTTAATCCCGGGGTCCTATTCTCATTCTAACTTTTAGGTCTTTGAACTACTAGCGTAAGCTCTCATTACTATTCTTCGTATTTCTTACCTTTGCTTGTGATCGGGAATCGAAACCCTAAAAAAATATCTAAAACTCATCAAACATAAAAAAAAAAAAGAAATTCCTTGCATCATAAGCATCCATCCTAGCATCCCTAGCCCTAACCCCCTTGTCTCCTACATCAGAAACTGACCCTCCTTGGAGTCCCATTCATGATCCATCAAAATCATCCTTCCAAACTCTTATTCTACCTACTCGTCTTTCCAGACCCGATGTTCACAATTTCATTCCTGTACCTACACATGTTATCCTTCAGTTATTGATACTCCTGTTAATCCATCATCTGATACATCTTTTGATACACCTATTTTTCAGTCTTCGTCATTGCATACATCTTCTCTTATTCAGGAACTAGGCTTCTATACTCCTGGTTTCCATCATCCTGACTCTGGTCCTATCTTTGATCATACCCCTCCTCTTTCTGCCATTCCAGTTAGTGCTGTTCCTTCTATGACATAGCTTATACCTCTTATGCACCAGCTAGAGGTAGGACTTATGTTAGATGCAGAGGACGTGGTCATCGTGATGTTCCATTGAGACCGACCAGGACCCGTCTTCATGATCTTCGCTCTATGTGTCCTCGATCTCATGCTTTTACTGATACTGGACCGATCGAGATTGGATCCTCAGATGATGAGGATAGTTTTTATGTTTAGCTAGTTTACATTTATGTGCTACCTGTATGTTTTTATTTGCTCCATGTTATGTATCAAATTTGTATCAATGTATGAAACATTTTAAATGATTAAAATCTTCTAGTTCATATCTATGTCTTTGGATGATTGATTTAATATCTTCTCTAAATAAATGAATTGCATTACTTAATTTCAGTGCTTTTATTTCTCTTTTCCTTTTTAATGATTGACAAAAAGGGGGAGAAGTAAGTATAAAAGATAAAATGAAAGTTATAAGATAAAGGTAAGTAAGTATATAAGATGAAAGTGATACGTATCTGTGTTTAAGAAAGATCTTTGAAAATTTTTTTGTGCATTAAGTGAGGGGGAGAAATCCTTCCTTTAGTTTGCGAAATCTATTTTGCTCAATTACATGCAAAGCTCTTTGAAAATAAATTTTCATTAAATCTCCTCTTGAGGGGGAGTATTTATACTCACCTAGTTGCATTGCTGAATTTATTATCCTTGAGCATGTTCCTTTTAGAGTATCATAATACATGGATTTCATTCCTCTTTCTTTGCTTTGATACTCTTAGTACAATTCTGATTTGAATGAGTTTTTAAACTTTTTTTCTCTATTTGAATACTTACTTAAATAATAATTATGCATTTTGTAAATTTTTTTTAAAGCTTATCATGTGATTTATACTTAAAGGTTGTCATTATCAAAAAGGGGGAGATTGTTGACTCCGTTATTGATTTTGATGATAAACAAAATACTTATGTATAAATTATGTACTAATTGTTTCTTTAAAGTGTGCTTATAAAAAATGGTACTCAACAAATTCAACAAGTTTTATTTGCTTGTCAAAGAATTAAGAAGTCCCTTCTATGATTGAAAGACCAGCTTTTAATGGATTTAAGAACTTAAAATTTGTTTGATAGGACTTGAATAGTGAAGCACAACTTGATTTCAGCAGATGTTAAATGGTTTTGAAGAAATCATAATTCAAGTGTCGACTCATGTCACTGGAAGTGTCGACTCAAGCCGGCGCATAGAAAGTGTTTCAGATGGCATGGCTGGAGTGTCGACTCTTGCTAGTTATGTGTCGACTCAAAGATCGGCTTATCACTTGAGAATTTTTGGATACAGAACTTGCTAAAATTGAAGACTTGCCTAAAGTATCGACTCATGGTTGTCAAGTGTCAACTTAAGTGTCGACTCACCAGAAGAAGTGTCGACTCACCTGAGAATTTTTGAGAGCTTCATTGAAGAAATTTAAACTTGGTGTCGACTCATGGAATGCAAGTGTCGACCCTATGTGTCGACTTGCAAGGTTTAAGTTTTGACACTTGGAGTTCTGGGAACAGTAACAGCTAGTTTTTCAAATACAAAACTCGGCCCTCTTGCCTACCAACGGCTAGTTTTTCATGTCTAACGGCTATAAACTAGTTTTGAGACCTTAGGATTGTATTTAAGTGGTTCAAATCAAATATATAAAAAAAAAAGAAGAAAAACAGAAAGAAAAGCAAGAAAAGAAGAGAAAAGGCAAGTGCATTGACTCCCATTCATTATGATCAACAACCATCAAGCAAAAAGAATTCTTCAAACATTCAAAGCCTTCAAGAAGCATTCAAGCTCAACTTTTGATCATTGATTGAGGCTTCATCAAGCTCAAGACAAGCAACTTCATTGAGCTTCAAAGAGAAATCAGCTTTACTTTAGAAAGCTTTTATTGATGCTTTACCTCAAACCTTATCTCTTTTTGTAAAGGTTCTTGTTTAGCCCGCAAAACCAAGGGATGTTATTGGTGAGCCTTGAAAACCAATTAGGCTCTTGGTTAGTTCGTAAAATCAAGGGAGATTGTTGGTGAGCTTTAAAACCAATTAGGTTCTTGGTTAGCCAATAAAACCAAGAGAGGTTTTGACTTGTGAGCCTTGTGAAAACAAGTCAGGTTTTGATTAGTGAGCCCAAAAAACTAATCGACTATAATCAATTGAGATTATAGTGATTTCCTATGAAAATCTTGGGGAGTGAATGTAGATGCATTGGAAAGCACCGATCTTGTATATCTTGATTGTGTTTGTGGATTAATTGTCTCTCTCTTGCTTTTTTATTTATTGCATTTATATTTTTGCTGCATACTTATTAAGAGCATTCTAATTCACCTGACACTAGCACTCAATATTGTTTATTGCATTTAGCACATATTCTGGCAAGTAAATATTTTATTTTTAGAAACCTAATTCACCCCCCCTCTTGGGTTGCTTACTTGGCAACACTTAACCATTTGTTAGAGTCCTTACTTATGACAGCTTCCATATAAGTCAGTGGATCATCTCCTTCAATGATACTGGTTTCATTATTGTTTCCAATCATAAAACAATATCTTAGAGGTGCTGCCTGCACTCTCTCTGACCTATAGAGAGGAGGTGTGTATTGTGGTTATACCCGATCAACTGGTACTTCTAATTGAGGAACTTGAGTTTGTTCATTTTGAACTTCAATTAATTCAAGTATTCTTCCATTACCTTCTTCATAGATAAATTTTTTTTCCAAGAATACGGTATCCCTACTAACAAAAACCTTTTGTTTAGTAGGATGGTAGAATAGGAATCCAATACCCTCTTGAGAATAATCAATAAACATACATTTTCAGCCTTAGCACTTAGCTTATGTCCAATTTTTTTTTAACATAGTTGGACAACCCCAAATCTTAAGATGATTAAGATTTGGTTTCTTGCCATTCCTAATTCATATGGAGTACTAGGTACTAATTTTGATTGTACCCTATTTAATATATATGTAGTAGTTTTAGTGCATATCCCTAGATGGATATTGGATGTTCTGTGAAGCACATCATGGACCATACCATGTTAAACAAGGTACAATTTCTCCTTCCTGCAACACCATTTATTTTTGGTATATATGGAGGGGTCCATTCAGAGAGAATACCATTTTTCTTAAGATCATTAAGAAATTCACTAGATAAGTATTCCCCTCCTCGGTCAGACCAAAGGACTTTAATACTTTTTCAAGTTTATTTCTTAACCATATTTTGATACTCTTTAAATTTATCAAAGGCTTCAAATTTATGTTTCATGAGATACACATATCCAAACCTAGATAAATAATCAATGAAAGCGATGAAATAAGAGTATTCACCTTTAGCCTAAGTTGGCATAGGTCCATATACATCTCAGTGTACTATACCTAATAGCTTAGTTTCCTTTTCTCCATGTCTATTGAATGGAGACTTGGTTATTTTTCCCGTGAGGGAAGATTCACAAGTTCCTAATGATTTATAATCGTAAGGTCAAAAGAAATCATCTTTGTATAACTTTTAATCCTTGACTCACTTACATGATATAATCGGCAATGCCAAAGGAATGGTTCATTAGTATCATCTCTCTTTCTCTTTTTATTTTCTACAAGCAACACTTCATCATTGAGTGATAGAATTAAAAGACCATTCACAAATTTACCAATTACAAATATGTCATTAGAATAAAAAAATGGAATACCCATTTTTCTCAACTTTTATTTCATAACCTTAACTTAATAACAAAGGTATAGAAACAATATTTCTAACAACACTTGGAAGGTAATAACAGTCTTTTAATTCAAATATCTTCCCTGAAGGCAACAAGAACATGTAGGTTCTATTGCCGTCGAGATCGCCGTGGCCCATAGCTCCCGTGCGTGTCGCAGATACATCGGGTCCTGTGGGGTGCTTGTCCCTCCCTTTCCTGGTTGGCTCCTTGGTCTAGCCATCCTAACAAGAAGAGGAGACCTGGGTCGGGAATCCTGGTGGGGATACTCTGACGATCAAGTCAAATGGAACGATCAAGGGGAATAGAACCTCTATGGCAGAGAGCTTGGGGGGCTCCCTATCGGGAGGGTTAAAGATAGAATTTAGGTAGAAAGAATGGGCGATGATGGGACACTGAAGCTTGGAAGGGTCTGCTGGGGATCCCTTGCTTGCTTGCTTTCTGTCTCCTTCTCACCTAGCCTCCTTTTTTTTCTTTTCCTTCCTTTTTTTTTATACGGGAAGGCCTAAAATATGATTGGGGCTTTGTCCTGGTATCCCTTTCCATGTGCCCTCTCTGGGAGGGGCTTATTGTTGCCTATGGCTTTCCTCCTATTGGATCGATTCTTAGGAGGAGATCCTTTCTTTGGGGGCACATGCCGGCGTGGTACAGATCCTGTCCCTTATGGTGGCGCAGTTCTCCATGGGAGGGGCAAGCATCGTGCCGCTGAGCCCTGTGCCATTGTAGGGAGTTTCCATTCCTGGAGAGATCGTTCAAGCATTGCAGGGACCTAGGGTCTTAATGAAATACTCCTCTCTAGGGTGGTTCAAGCTTCGTGTCATGTGGGTTAATGCTCCTGGTTGTAAGGTTGTCAACATGATGATGCACTACAGGATCTGGGGCATGAAGACCCAAAATGGAGCACACTTTGCATAGAGCACGCGGGCGGTGCATCGCAGAACTTGAATTAATGGTGGGCTGTGCACCACCTTCTAGAGGTTGTAGGCAGACGAGGACCTCCCTTTGCTTTGGTTTTAATTCCTATTGATCTTTCCCTCCTTTGCTGTTGGTAGGAATTCTTTTCTTTGTGTGGCAGGAAAGGGGCCAGCTTTGGGAGCCTCACCTTGGCAGCATGAGCATGATCCCGGCTAGGAGCTGGCCTCAAATATAGGGCTCACCTCATGGGCATGACCCCAGTTGGGAGCTGACCTTGGCAGGAGGGCTCATCTTGGTGGCATGAGCAAGACCCTAGTTAGGAGCTGACCTCAGACGGAGAGCTCGTCTTATGGGCACGACACTAGCTTGGAGCTGACCTCGATAGGAGGCCTCGCCTTTGTAGCATGAGCATGACCCCAACCAGGAGCTAACCTCAAACGGAGGGCTCACCTTATAAGCACGACTTCAATAGGGCACTAACCTAGGCAGGAGGGCTCACATTGACAGCATGAGCACAACCTCAACTGGGAGCTGACATGAGATGGAGGGCTCACCTAATGAGCATGACCTCAGCTGGGAGCTGATCTTGCAAGATGGCTTACCTTGGCAGCATGAGCAAGACCTCGACTGGGAGCTGACCTCAGATGTAGGGCTCACCTCATGAGCACGACCCTGATTTGGAGCTGACCTTCATAGGAGGGCTCATCTTGGTAGCATGATCATGACCCTGGCTGGGAGTTGACCTCAGACGGAGGGCTGGCCTTACGAGAATGACCCTGGCTGGGAGCTAACCTCGACAAGAGGGCTCGTCTTGGAACTGATGCGGAACTAAAATTCATGCATAATTTTTTTTGTAAATTTTAAAGATTAAGTGGTGTATTTAATTTCCGAAGAACAGACCAAGAACCTAAGTAGAAAATTCTATGCAAGTAAGAAACTACAGCATGCAAAGTAAAACCTTAAAAGCAATAAGAAAGATGACCACCGAGGTTGAGAAGTCTCAATTATGCTAGTTCCCCTTCAATAAGGCTACTAGCAAGCAGAGGGGATGTACCTGACAATGGTTGATGCGCCCGATGAAGATCGTAGATGAAGGGATCGCTCTTGCTCTCAGATGCGGACTGGATGATCAAGCCGAATACCCATGGATTCTTGGCATTCAACCTGATGATCCAATCACTGCCTGGCTAGAGTCGTTGGATTCGTAGAAGTTGAGAGACCTGCAAACAGCCTATCAAGGCTTAAGAAACTAAGCAAGGATGAAAAAACAAAGTTAAAATAGTAAGGAAAAGAAGAGTTTGAGTATGGGTGGCCAGGGCTTGGAGAGGTGGATGGCGGCTGGAGACTAGGTGCATGACACAAAAAAGAAGAGGAGGGGTTCGCA
The DNA here is from genome assembly GCA_021397845.1 of Areca catechu. Classification (NCBI taxonomy): domain Eukaryota; kingdom Viridiplantae; phylum Streptophyta; class Magnoliopsida; order Arecales; family Arecaceae; genus Areca; species Areca catechu. The sequence goes on along the minus strand of CM038052.1, from coordinate 139,941,662 downwards.
CAGAACCCCATTAGCACATAGTAGATGGAAAATTCAGTTGTATTCATTCAAAAAATGGTGTCTTCATATAAGAAAATAGAGTCTCTTAAATAGACTCACTAACTTGGCCCCCAAGTAAGGATAAAATAGACTTTTTCCTAGGAATTTGAATCCCACCCAAACCCTAGCTAGAATACATGGTAGGTCTATGATTTGATCTCCCTCAAATTGTTCTCTCCTCTCTTGCCTTGGTTAGCCAAGGGAGGTGACCCTAAGTAGCCGACCAAGGGGTGGTGACCATAGGGTGGATGGCGCCCTAGCTCCTCTCCTAGGCCTTGGCTTGCCCATTTTGCTTCAGGCTGTGGTGCAGGGCTCAAGGGCTTTCGATGTGGCTCTAAAGCTTTCGATCTCTTCTACTAGGCCTTCCATGGTCTTCATAACATCAAGTTGGAATGATCTTTACTTGCACTGGCTTGGTCTTCACTTGTACCGAGTCTTCACTGGACTTGGACTAACATGTAAAGGACTCAGAAAGAAAACGAGCTCAACATGAGCTGACTAGTACAGGACTTAAATAATGAAAATGATAACTCAATTAGGCTAAAAGCCCTTATTACAAATGGACTTAAATGCTACTAAGTGACCCACAGAGAGTTGAGAACCCTCTATCTTATTCTGATGCCTTTGGTGTCCGTCCTAATTCTCCCGGGGTTGGAGGAACTCGACCCTATCGAGTAAGGATCACACTGGCTCACATATCTCTCGAGAAGGTCTAGGTTGAGGCACTGCAAGTCCTCTCAAAAAATCCATGAATCTTCCAACTCTTGCTGGCCTTGCCATCAGACCAAGTAGCGATCGGATCACCGAGTTGAAAGCCAAGATTCCATGGGTCTCCAGCTTGATCATCCAGGCCACATCCAGGAGCGAGAGTGATCCCTTCATCTACCATCTTCATCGAACGCATCAACCATTATCAGGTACACCCTGTCTACTTTCCAGTAGCCTTATTGAAGGGGAACTATCCCAACCGAGACTTCTCAGCCTCGGCGGTCCTCTTTCTTATTGCGTTTTAGGTTATACAATGCATGCTGTAGTTTCTTACTTGCATAAAATTCTCTACTTAGGTTCTTGGTCTGTTCTTCGAGAATTAAATACATCACTTAATCTTCAAAAATTACAAAAATAATTATGCATGCATTTTAGTTCCGATCATTTAATATCCGAGCATGTTTGGGCTTAGTTCTCTTCGCATATTCGGATCGGGTGCTTCACCATGGCCATCCAGTCATAGAAGATAAGTAGGACTAGAAGACCCTCTCTTCCAAATATATGGGATTTCTTATGGTGTGTAGGGGTGCCACTGTGATTTGACCCCTGAAGAAGAAAACAAAGAGTTTATTAGGGTTTTTTTGCATTTTAGCCTTCTCAGTATATAGCCTGCTTTTTTAATTATTTCTTTCATTATGGAACTCAAAAAAATTTCAATTATATTTTTCTGAATTCCTTATAATTTTTTTTAATTTTCAAAATTTTCTCAAAATTTTTTTCAATCTATGAATTTTCTGCCAACCGAAATACTGCTTGAAAACTATTCTGCCCTATTTTTGGCAGTAAAGTCAATTTCAGCAAGTTTAGAGTTGTTTTAGTATAATTTTTGCATATATTATAATTTTGTCATATTTCCTGCATACTAGGTCTTTATCTGAAAATTATCTTTCTATTTTAAAAAATATCAAAACAAAAAAAAAATTACATGTACTCATAAAATACAAAAAATACTTAAAATCCTATTTTGCAATTTCATCTGCTTGCCATCATTGCATAATTAACTTAAGGGCATCACTATCCAAGATAAGGGAAGGAGGTCATTACCTTTCCTTAGCCCAAGAACCATATCCCTTGCATTCGGTTCCAAGCCTAATTTAAAATTAACTAGACTTAATTTGCCATAGTGGGCTAAGGACACCAATTGGTCGGGTTCAATCATTATTGGATGACTAGTGCATCCAATTCATCTCTTGTTACTGGATGCTAGTGTCTAGGCTAAAGGTAAAGTGTCAAAAGACCTAAGTAGATAGGTGGTTCCTTAATTGGATCCCTGCGAGAGCAGGGGGGCCTCCCACCATCCCACCTCTTACCTGGCCAGTTGAAGGAGTAGGATTTGAGTCGTGTGTAAATTGAGTCAACCCATTCAGATCGGGCTCTAGGTCTAGGCAGCTGTAGGTGAGTTAGTGTTTAGTCATGCATGTGCACTAGATCAGGAGCTTCATATCATCCACCTTCTCCACCTTTGGCTGAACCCATGGAAAATCTTAAAGCCCATATTAAAGCCCTTACTGAGTAGCTGGTGTGGGCACAAGGATCAGACTCAGGCTCCTCAACCCTCTGTGGATATTAGATTAGGGTTTCATCTTTTGGGTCATGTAATTAGGCTTCATGCCTATGTAACTCTTTACTTTGATGATGCACTTTTGTTTTAGTCTTATACGTTGGCCAATATGGTCAAGTTAGGTCAATAAACCTTGTATTTATTTGAATTGATCCAAGCCCGAATCTACTTGAAGATTAGACCCAAGCCTATTTAAAGAAGAAGTGGACATTGAGTCTAGTCCAGTTACCATTAAGCCAAGCCATGAAGGATGCCAATTAAGCCCTGAGACACCACCTCATCATCCCATGTGGCGCCACTTCACCTTGCCAAGTGGGCGGCACAAATCTAGAAGATGTGCTGATTTCTTGGACACCATCAAGCCAAAGGGGACAACATCACTTGATACAAGCCTACCTTCCCTCCCCCTATCATGCTTATCTTCAAAGAAGGGTGGGTGGCCAAGGAAAGTGAATGGGAGTTGAAGATTGTGATGACAAGTCCCTTGCTTCAAGCCCCCCATATCAAACCATCTTCCCAAAATGCTTGGTCGGCCATGGAAGGTCAATGTGAGTTAGAGATATGTGGAGACAAGTCCCTTGCTTCAAGCCCCCCATATCAAACCATCTTTCCAAAATGCTTGGTCAGACATGGAAGGTCAAAAGGAGTTAAAGATATGAATAGACAAGTCCCTTGCTTCAAGCCCTCATATCAAGATTTCTTCCCAAAATATTTGATCTGCTATGGATCGAAGATCAAGAGTCCAAGGGTGCCAAGACAACCTCCATCTTCCAAGCCCAAAGTCAAGCCATGCCATCAAACTCAATCAAGATGTTGGTCGGCCAAAGGAGAAGAAAAATCTGAATTTGGGCGCCACCTTTTCATGAAGCTTTGTATTTTTCATTCAAATTTTGAATGGATCTTAAGGTGCCAATATAAAGGACCTTACCCCCTCCCTTGTAATGTTAATGTTGATGAATGAAATGAAAAGATTTGAGTGCTACTCTTCTTCTTAGTTGCCTTCGTTCTTTAAGACCGTCGATCTCCATGAGGGAGCACCTTCGCCTTTGGGCATCTAGGGGTTTGAGGCCTCAAGTTACCTTCTCTTCCATGCAAGCCATCCTCCATCTTCGAGTTCGGAGTCCATCGGGGTTGATCCACCTTGGCGCCAAGTAAGAAGAACTCCATTGGTGCGGGCACCAGACTCAGAAGAAGACTTCAGAGCTCCATCTGGATCTCTGATTAACCTTGCCCGAAGAATTAGGGTTTTTGGTTTGTAATAAGAGTTGACTAGATCAACTCAATTTAGCTTGAGTCTACATTACCTGCATTTTATTTTGTTGAGTCATGTTGACTCAGTAGTGGACTAGGGTTTCAACCTGGGATGTTACATTTTCTCCCAAGACCAGGCAAGTGGACACCACACTCCCAGCCACACTCCCAGTCCAAGGGGCACCATATCAACATCCAGCAACCTTTGGACCCCACTCCACAGATGGCAACTACCTTCTCTCATGCGCCAGATAAAGAGAAGTCCACCAAGAGACCACAAATCAAGGGGGCGGCCAAGACTTTCCCAAGAAACCCAAAGCAAAGAAGGGAAGAAATTCTCTTGGAAGAGAACTTCAAGGGGGCGCCCACTACCTGCCAAAGACATCCAAAACAAAGATGGGAAGGACCTTGACTTAGGGAGGAAGAAAAGGAGGAGTCCAAAAGAGTTGATCCATGGAAGGGAAGAAATTTTTCATGAAGATCCAAGCAAGGTGGCGCCATCTACCTGCCTTTTATAACCCAAATCCAATTTTTTTGGTACCTTGGCCGACCATATGTGTATGATTTACCCTAATTTGTAGATCCCCTCCTTTTAGTCCCAAATGGGAAGATGTGAAACCCTCCTCCCTTGTAAAGCCTTATAAATTAAACCCCTCTTGTAAGTTTACACCTATCAGATGAATGAAAGAAATTTTTTTTTATGAGCAAACTTGTGTTTTCTCTTTTCCGCACTTGCTTCCAGGTGTTGAGCTCCGTGAGGGAGTAAATCCGGGTTCCCCTGGAACCTTGAGGAGGTGAGAGATCTCCAAAACCCCAAACCCTAGGTTAGCCACTCCACTCCCAAACCCTAGCCGCCATCACCCTTCTCTTTCCACCAAGCCCTAATCTATTCCACTTCTCACGGCCACCCTCTCCAAGTCCAGGCCAGCCACCAGCATCCTGCTCCAGTCCAGATACTTCAGATCTACAGCAGTTCTAAAAGGAAGTCAGATCGGCCTCCAGGAGAATCCTGATTTCAGCAACCTCGGCTTTCAAGTTCTTCAACCTGGTAAAATCTTTTCTTGAGTTTCTGAATTCCATCACTTGTTCCTCTTCTTTCCCAGATCTTGAGTCCAGAAGAAGCCGACCAAACCACGAGACCAGTATTAGAGGATCCATTGCGAAGATAGCCGACTCCGAGGATCCCATAATCTGCTCGAGAGTGTTCTTCCACCAAAATCCTGAGAAGATCACTGTCTGGTTAGTAAACCATCTCTCCTCTCTATTTCTGTTCTGTTGAAAGTTCAGAGCGAAACCCTAGGTCTGGGAGTTTCTCAAACCCCAGCGATCCGTTACTTCGAAACTACTCTGATAATTTAGTTTCTTCTAAACTGTGCTTTCAATCCTTACCTAGTTTCCTTCAACGTAGTTTAGCTTTACTTTGAGTCGAAGCCAATTTCTGAAAAATATAAAAAAAAATAAAAATAAAAGAATTAATCTTAATTTTACTTCCGCATACGCTTCTTTGTTCTTTGTTCTGCATTATTTTTGGTATCAGAGCCCTGTCTAGTATTTCTGTTTGATTGCTTGTTTGAGTCCCTCTCTTTTTACTTTGTCTGCTCGAAGTAGACTCCCCAGGACGTCCGGTCCTAGGAACGAAGCGAGGTGCAAACCTCCTCTTCCCATTCCACGGGGTGTTCCTAGGGTATGTAGGGGATCCGTTGGGTTACAACTTCATAGCAGAAATTGTAAACGGGGAAGTGCTCTATTTTCAGCCCGTAATTACCTTGTTGAAGGAATTATTTCTCACTGCAGGTAACTCCAAATTCAGAGATTTTTGTTTTTATGAAACCAATATAATTGAAACTAATTTGTATAATTTTCTCATGATTTATTGGTTTCCGTGCGATTTCTGAGAATTAAATTACTGCAACTCTGTTCTTGTATTCTGCAATCCATTTATTTTTGAGTGTTCATCTCTTAATTCAACTTAAGGGCATTTGAGCATCTAAGATAAGGGGAGGAGTTGATAACCTCTCCTTAGCCCAAAACCACAACCCCTTCATTCGAACCTAAGCCTTAAATCTAAAATTGATTAGACCTAATTTGCCCTAGTGGGCTAGGGACATCAACAAGTCGGGTCAAGGCTAGTGTTGAGTCAGTTTGTCTGGTTACTCTGTGTGTGCTTTGTACTCAGTGTCTAGAACGGTGGTTCAGGGATTCCATCCCGAAGGGCTTGTGTGCTGGTCCGCCTACCTGGCCAATCTCTGATTGGTGTCTAGGATTGGCATTCAGGGACCTAACACTCCCCTTACACCTGCCTGGCTGAGTCCTGAGTTACTACAGGCTAGCTTCCCACTCTGATTGGGCACCTAGTTTGGGCTCTAGGTCTAGTTAGCCCGTAGTCGTTCAGTTGAGTCTCATTTTGTGTGCTTGATTGCATCATGTCTACCCGGAATGGAGTACCCTACCAACCTGGTCAAACCCAACCTGATTTAGAGGCCATGGTTAGAGCTCTTACTGAGAGTATGAACAAATTAAGTCAGGATATGAATGAGAATTTTGCCCAGCTTAGAGATCGAGTCCAAGTACTTGAGGAACCTAGGCATCGGAATTGGACTCCTGACCTAGATTTTAATGTGCCTCAACCTCACCCACACCAAGAGCCTAGAAGACCTTTATACCGAGATCCTGAACCTAATCATAGGAGGCCTGACCCAGAACCTGAGGATAGAGATGATAGGTTCATTCGGAACATCAAGTTAGATGCACCCATTTTTGATGGTAGTTTAAATCCTAAGGTGTATTCTGATTGGGAGGGTGAGATGTACCAGTACTTTGAGTGGTATGCTATGTCTGAGGAGAGGAAATTCAAGTTTGCCAAAATGAAATTAATACGTCAAGCTAGGTTATACTGGGGGAACATTGAGCTGACCACTAGAAGATGAAATGTAGAGCCAATAACCACTTGGCAGGGTATGAAAGAGAAACTTAGAGACAAGTACCTACCCATTTCATACCAGCAAAATCTGTTAGACCAATGGCAGACTTTGAAACAAGGGAACCGATCTGTTTCACACTACATAACCACCTTTGATGAATACCTAATGAGATGTGATGTGAGTGAAGCCCATGAAGTCACCTTGTCTAGATTTAGGGCTGGGCTTAGGGAAGATATTAAGAGAGAGTTGTTTCTGAGAGAGGTTACTGACCTACACCAAGCCTATCAGATTGCACTGAACACTGAGAAGTTTCAGAGAGGACCCATGCCATCTAGGGTTAGTACCCCAATCCCAAGAAATGGACCTAGCCAGGTTACCCCTAGCAAGCCTAATCAGGGTATCCCCACCCCTAGGCCCATGGACAAAGGTAAGGCACCAGACACCTAGAGAACCCCTAGTATCATCTGTTTTAAGTGCCAGAAGCCCGGTCATATCTCCACTCAGTGCACAACCATAGCTTGTTTTAAGTGTCATAAGGTAGGTCATGTTTCTAGCCAGTGCCCTCATAGATCCCTATATATAGAAGAGGGAGGAGAAGAGAGTTCCGAGCCTAATGAGGAGTTTGAAGAAGAAGTTTATGAGGCCGGAATGAATTTGGTTGATGAGTATGAAGGAGTGGAAGAATCCACTGAATCTGACCACTTAGGGGTTGTGAGATGCATCCTGTCCCAGACTAAAGTTCAGGAAGATTGGCGTAGGACTAACATCCTACAGACTTTCCTTAAACTAGGGGATAAGGTTTGTAAAATCATCATAGATAGTGGGAGCTGTGTGAATGCCATTTCTACTAGCACTATCAAAATGTTAGGCTTAACCCTAGTCCCCCACCCCAACCCCTATAAGGTTTCTTGGGTAGACTCTACCTCTATACCCATCCAGTCTAGATGTCAGGTCCAAATCCAAATGCAATCCTATCAAGAGAAGATTTGGTGTGATGTCTTGCCCATGTGGGTGAGCAGTATAATTCTTGGAAGACCCTGGTTGTATGATCATGATGCCACCCTCTTAGGAAAATCCAACACCTGTGTCTTTTGTTTCAATGGGAAGAAAATCACAATCCATTCAGTCCCTCCTAAAAACTAGGTAGCTAAAGGAACCAGTAAGGTTAGGGAAATGAAGACTGGAGTGAACCTAATTAGTGCCAAGGATCTAGAACAAGAAATTCATAGTGGTTCACCCATTTGGATGTTGACTGCTAAGGAACTTAGGACTCCTACACCCTCAGAGCCTCCTCAGGAAGTTAAGCCTTTATTAGAAGAATTTGAGGATGTTTTTCCCGAGGATCTGCCAGACCACCTTCCACCTCTTAGGGATATTCAGCATTCCATAGATTTAGTCCCAGGAGCTACTTTACCCAACTTGCCCCATTATAGGATGAATCCATCTGAGCATAAAGAACTGCAAAAGCAGGTTGGCGAATTGTTGAGGAAGGGGTTCATTAAAGAGAGTCTTAGCCCTTGTGCAGTCCCTGCACTTCTAACCCCGAAGAAGGATGGCACGTGGAGGATGTGTGTTGACAGTCGTGCCATCAATAAAATCACAATCAAGTATAGGTTCCCCATCCCTAGACTAGATGACATGCTTGATATGATGGCCGGTGCAATGGTTTTTTCTAAAATTGATCTCAAGAGCGGCTATCATCAGGTTAGGATTAGACCAGGGGATGAGTGGAAAACAGCCTTCAAAACTAAGGATGGTCTCTATGAATGGGTTGTTTTGCCTTTTGGGTTGTCCAATGCCCCTAGTACTTTCATGAGGATTATGACCCAGGTACTTAGAGCTTTCATAGGGAAGTTTGTAGTGGTCTATTTTGATGACATTCTGATCTATAGTAAGACCCCTGCAGATCACCTAGGCCACCTTAGACAAGTCTGTCAAGTTTTGAGGAATGATAGTTTCTACTGTAATCTCAAGAAGTGTGAATTTATGACCAGTAGGATTATCTTCCTTGGATTTGTTGTAACCCCTGACGGCGTGGCTGCCGACCCTGAAAAGATTAGGTCCATAGTAGAATGGCCAGAGCCGACCAGTGTGCATGAAGTCAGAAGTTTCCATGGCTTGGCTACCTTCTATAGGCTATTCATCAAGGGGTTTAGTACCGTAGTTGCTCCTATCACAGACTGAATCAGGATGGGAGAATTTCAGTGGACCAAAGCAGCCCATAAAGCCTTCCTAGATCTTAAGGATAGGATGACCCAAGCACCCATTTTGAGACTACCGGACTTTTCAAAGGTATTTGAGATTGCCTGTGATGCTTCTGGAGTAGGTATAGGTGGAGTCCTAAGCCAAGAGAACCATCCCATAGCATTCTTTAGTGAAAAACTTAATGATGCTAAGCTTAGGTATTCTACCTATGATAAGGAATTTTATGCGGTAGTGCAAGCTTTGCGTTACTGGAGACATTATTTACTACCGCAAGAATTTGTGCTGTTTTCGGACCATGAGGCTCTTAGATTCTTGAATTCTCAGAAGAAGCTTAACCCTAGGCATGCTAAGTGGGTAGAGTATATTCAGTCCTATACTTTTGTTTTGAAGCATAAGGCTGGGTCTGAAAATAAGGTAGCTGATGCCCTTAGTCGTCGATCTTTGTTGTTGAATTCTGTTAGGGCTGAAGTCATAGGGTTTGAGCAAATCAAAGAAGAATATGAGTCGTGTCCGGATTTCAAGACTGTGTACCAGGATCTTACTCAAGGACCATCTAGTGAACATAAGGATTATTCCCTTTTAGATGGCTTTCTGTTCTTTAAGAATAGGCTTTGCATCCCTAGAACCTCTCTTAGGGAATTCTTGATTTAGGAAACTCATGCTGGAGGTTTAGCTAGCCATTTCGAAAAAGATAAGACCACCCTGGCTATTGAAGACCATTTTTTCTGGCCTAGCTTAAAAAGAGATGTAGCACACATTGTGGCTAGGTGTCGGACCTGCGCTGTTGCCAAACAGCGAAAACAGAACACCGGCCTTTATACCCCACTCCCTGTCCCAGATCGTCCTTGGCAAGATTTGAGCATGGACTTTGTGTTAGGTTTGCCTAAGACCCAGAGGAGGCATGACTCTATCTGTGTTGTAGTAGACCGATTTTCAAAGATGGCCCATTTCTTGCCTTGTTCCCAAACATTTGATGCGTCTAAGGTAGCCACCCTATTCTTTAATGAAATAGTTCAACTCCATGGCCTACCCAAGACCATTGTTTCAGATAGGGATGTTCAGTTCACCAGCTATTTCTGGAAAACCCTTTGGCATAAGTTAGGGATGAAACTTAAGTTTTCAACTGCCTATCATCCCCAGACTGATGGCCAAACCGAAGTAGTGAAACGTAGTTTAGGCAATCTGCTAAGGTGTCTTGTTGGTGAAAACATTAGGAACTGGGATTTGTACTTACCTAGAGCTGAATTTGCATATAATGACTCGGTCAATAGGTCTACGGGTAAGAGTCCATTTGAAATTGTGCATGGTTACAAACCCCACACACCTCTTGACCTAGCTCCTTTACCAGTCCACACACGGGTCTCCGAATCTGCCGAAGTTTTTGCACAGCATATAAAAGACTTGCATAAAGAAATTCAAGCCAAAATAAATTTAAGTAACGAAACTTATAAGAAATTGGCTGATTCTCAAAGGCGAGTCAAAACTTTTGACGAAGGAGACTATGTAATGATTAGGTTAAGGCCTGAACGGTTTCCTCCTGGAACCATTAGAAAGTTACACGCTAGGGGAGCTGGACCATTTAGAGTGGTAAAGAGAGTAGGATCCAATGCCTATGTGCTCGAGTTGTCTCAAGAACTGGGCATTAGCTCCACTTTCAACATTACAGACCTAGTAGAGTATAGGGAGCCAGCTGTGATTCCCAGTGAGGCTTTTGAACCTAATCCTGCTCTTGAGAGTGAACCTGACCCTGTGTGTCCACCAACAAATTGGCCTGTGAGGAAAGAGAAGATTGAAAAGATCCTGAATGATCAGGTTATCTCTACTCGTAATCGAGGATACCAAAGATACCTGGTCCGCTGGCTAGGAAGGCCAGATTCTAATGACTCTTGGATCTCCCGAGAAGAGTTACAAGAGCTGGACCCAGACCTCTTGGAGAGATACCAGAGCCAACTTGATCCATACTCGACAAGGTCGAGTTCCTCCCACCCTGGGAGAATTGGTGCGGGCACCAGACTCAGAAGAAGACTTCAGAGCTCCATCTGGATCTCTGATTAACCTTGCCCGAAGAATTAGGATTTTTGGTTTGTAATAAGAGTTGACTAGATCAACTCAATTTAGCTTGAGTCTACATTACCTGCATTTCATTTTGTTGCGTCATGTTGACTCAGTAGTGGACTAGGGTTTCAACCTGGGATGTTACATTTTCTCTCAAGACCAGGCAAGTGGACACCACACTCCCAGCCACACTCCCAATCCAAGGGGCGCCATATCTTCATCCAGCAGCCTTTGGTCCCCACTCCACAGATGGCAACTTCCTTCTCTCATGCGCCAGATAAAGAGAAGTCCACCAAGAGACCACAAATCAAGGGGGCGGCCAAGACTTTCCCAAGAAACCCAAAGCAAAGAAGGGAAGAAATTCTCTTGGAAGAGAACTTCAAGGGGGCGCCCACTACCTGCCAAAGACATCCAAAACAAAGATGGGAAGGACCTTGACTTAGGGAGGAAGAAAAGGAGGAGTCCAAAAGAGTTGATCCATGGAAGGGAAGAAATTTTTCTTGAAGATCCAAGCAAGGTTGCGCCATCTACCTGCCTTTTATAACCCAAATCCAATTTTTTTGGTACCTTGGCTGACCATATGTGTATGATTTACCCTAATTTGTAGATCCCCTCCTTTTAGTCCCACATGGGAAGATGTGAAACCCTCCTCCCTTGTAAAGCCTTATAAATTAAATCCCTCTTGTAAGTTTACACCAATCAGATGAATGAAAGAAATTTTTTTTTATGAGCAAACTTGTGTTTTCTCTTTTCCGCACTTGCTTCCAGGTGTTGAGCTCCATGAGGGAGTAAATCCGGGTTCCCCTGGAACCTTGAGGAGGTGAGAGATCTCCAAAACCCCAAACCCTAGGTTAGCCACTCCACTCCCAAACCCTAGCCGCCATCACCCTTCTCTTTCCACCAAGCCCTAATCTATTCCACTTCTCACGGCCACCCTCTCCAAGTCCAGGCTGGCCACCAGCATCCAGCTCCAGTCCAGATACTTCAGATCTATAGCAGTTCTAAAAGGAAGTCAGATCGGCCACCAGGAGAATCCTGATTTCAACAACTTCATTTTTCAAGTTCTTCAACCTGGTAAAATCTTTTCTTGAGTTTCTGAATTCCATCACTTGTTCCTCTTCTTTCCCAGATCTTGAGTCCAGAAGAAGCCGACCAAACCACGAGACCAGTATTAGAGGATCCATTATGAAGATAGCCGACTCCGAGGATCTCACAATCTGCTCGAGAGAGTTCTTCCACCAAAATCCTGAGAAGATCACTGTCTGGTTAGTAAACTATCTCTCCTCTCTATTTCTGTTATGTTGAAAGATCAGAGCGAAACCCTAGGTCTGGGAGTTTCTCAACTCCCAGCGATCCGTTACTTCTGAACTACTCTGATAATTTAGTTTCTTCTAAACTGTGCTTTCAATCCTTACCTAGTTTCCTTCAACGTAGTTTAGCTTTACTTTGAGTCGAAGCCAATTTTTGAAAAATATATAAAAAAAAAAAAAGAATTAATCTTAATTTTACTTCCGCATACGCTTCTTTGTTCTTTGTTCTGCATCATCCATCCACCACCGAACTCAACTCTCATTCCTTCATTTCTTGTTTTCTTCTTGTTGAATCCTATCTCTTCCCTTGCTTGCTCGCAGGTCCTCCAGGTACCATGATTACGGAGTTGGTTTTCCTTGCCTTCGAGACCTTCGGACAGAAAGCTAGCACATCCGTGGGGGTTGATGGCTCAATCATCCAGGCCACACCTACGAGAGCGAGTGAACTCAGCATTGGGCGCTTCAGAGCTTTTAAGGTTTGCCACCCTAAAACTCCTAAGTTGATATTGATTCGAGAGCTAAGTCCTATGAGGTTTCTAAATCCTGGGGTCCTCTTCCTATCCTGTTTAGGGACTTTCTTGCTCGCTTGAATTTCTTATTATCGTAGAACCCTAGATCTACTTTTTGTCTTTCTTCGGGAATCCTAAATCCTAAAAAAAATAAAAAATCACAAAGAACAAAATCACTTGCATCATTCCTCTCTGATGTAGGACAGAGTGGGAGAAGGATCACTGGCGAGCGTAGAAGTCACCAGAAGATTAGGGCATGTACTCAAGAACTAGGAACCCGGGCATCACACTCACTCCAATCCGGAGAAAACTCAAAACTCAATCAAAATAACTTTAGTTTGTATTCATAGGAAAAATGATATTTAATACAAGAGGGGAGGGGTAGTATTTATAGATTCACTCCAGGGTACATTACTTAAGGGCTAAGAAACCTTAACTTGCGGGCCAGGAAACCCTGGTGGACCGGTCAACAGTGGGCCTGTCTTGGGCTAGAGCTCTCTCTTGTGGGCTTGGTGGCATGAAAGGGTCCAGGTGCATGAAGGCCGGCTCTGGTTGGAGGGGTCTAGTGAATCACCTGTTGATGACTCTCCTCTTGACTTGAACAACTTAACTGGACTCTTAACTGAACTAGAATAACTGGACCAGACTAAGTGGACTCGACTGACTCAATTGTCCTACTTTATTACAGGACTCAAGTGGCTCACTTTGACTCAAGTGACACAGGACTAATGGACTCAAATAAAATAAAATAAAATAAAATAGGGTTTCAGGTCCCCATCATTTCTCTACGGTGGGGAGAGCTCAACTCCGTTGAGTCAGGTTCAACGGGGAACCAAAACTAATCAAAAAGGACTCTTGGTTCACCCTTTTTTTTTTCCTTCAACTTCTTTTCTTTTCTTTTTTTTTCTTTGATTTTTCTTATGGGCTGCTCTGAGATCTACGTGGCTTTGCAAGTCGTGCAGCTATGAAAGGCGTGCAGCTTTGATATTTGTGCCACTCTGAGGAGCATGCAACACAGAAGTTGGCAACAGTGAAGGCTTTTGCCATCACGTTCATGCGGTCTCCTTCCGTCCCATGGGCGACTGCAGACCGAATACGGGGAGGCTTCCCGACGGGCATCGTTGGGGCGGGGACGGTGGTGGCATGGGAAGAAGATGGCCGAATGGCAGTCGGCATGGCTCGGTGGCGCAGGGAACTCCGTTCTGAGGCCCTATTACAGGGCTCGGCTCATCGTGGGAGGGAGCACAAGTGAAGAGGGTGGAGGTAGAGCCGGCGTCTCGAGCAGTAGTGCGTCGTCAACTTCTGGTCGGAGAATAGAGAGGATCCGGCGGGAAGGAGGGGGCGGACACGCTTCGAGGGCTGAGGATGATGAAGGCTCAGTTGGTCCTCCCGTACGCGATCGATCAGAGATGTGTCACCGATGGACAGAGGGCATCGGTGGTGTCGATCGGCATGGTGGGGGGAAGGCATCCAGGGCTTCGATGGTGGCGGCATGGGGAAGGGCACGGGCAGTGCCCCTGGCCTAGCAGTGACTTGCATAAAGGCCATAGGAGGGCAGGCGCCCATAGGAGCTGTGGGGAAGCTCGGCATCTGCAGGGGTGGATGACCCACGGGCGGGAAGCCACAGCCGGCTGTGTGGCCGAGGCTGGGGTCGGCGAGGGCAGCAGCGGCGGCCTTGGTGCAGGATTCGTCGGGGTAGAGGGGGAGGGAGGGGGGGTACGGCGAGGGTCGTGAGATCCCGCTGGGGGGGGGGGGGGAGTTTGTTGCGTTGGCTGCCGACGGTGAGCAGGAACAAGGAAAGGAAGAGATGGGTAGGGCATGGTGGGGTTCTTGGGATCGAGAGAAAGGGCCATGCTGAGGGCCTCAATCTCGTGGAGGAAGCTAGTGATGAAGATCGGGCGGATGGCAGCAAGGGAGAGGCTCGTGTGCAGGGTTCCTGACAGACCTCAGCGGTTGACCGAGGCTTGAGAAGTCTTGCATAAGAAGAACGATGGGAAGCCGGGAAAGAAGAAAAAACCCTAATCCACTGGGCTCTGATACCAAGTTGATGTGGGACAGAGCGGGAGAAGGATCGCTAGCGAGCGTAGAAGTCACCAGAAGATTAGGGCTTGTACTCAAGAACCAGGAACCTGGGCGTCACTCTCACTCCAATCCAGAGAAAACTAAAAACTCAATCAAAATAACTTTAGTTTGTTTTCATAGGAAAAAAGATGTTTAATACAAGAGGGGAGAGGCGGTATTTATAGATTCACCCCAGGGTACATTACTTGAGGGCAAGGAAACCCTAACTTGTGGGCCAGGAAACCCTGTTGCACCGGTCAACAGTGGGACTGTCTTGGGCTAGAGCTCTCTCTTATGGGCTTGGTGGCATGAAAGGGTCCAGGTGCATGAAGGCCAGCTCTGGTTAGAGAGGACTGGTGAATCTCCTGTTGATGACTCTCCTCTTGACTCGAACAACTTAACTGGACTCTTGACTGAACTAAAATGACTGGAACCGACTAAGTGGACTCAACCGACTCAGTTGTCCTACTTTATTACAGGACTCAAGTGGCTCACTTTGACTCGAGTGACACAGGACTAATGGACTCAAATAAAATAAAATAAAATAAAATAGGATTTCAGGACCCCATCACTCTCATCATGCATCTAGTTAGTCCCTCATCATGTTTGGTATCAGAGCATGGTTAGGACTTAGCACTTCTTAAGTACTTGGATTTGGTGCTTCACCAGGCCGTCCGGTCATAGGAAACAAGAAGGGCTGCAAGACCCTCACTTCCCACTCCACGGGAATTTTCTATGGAATGTAAGGGTGCCACTATGATTGACCTCTAAAGGGGAACACAAGGAGTTAGGTTTTAAAAAAAAAACCAAAAGAAAATTTTTGCATCATTAGATCTCATCTTCTTTAAATTTCTGCATTCTTTCCTTTCAGTACATGGCCTGTTATTTTAGGTGTTGCTATTTGCAGGAATCTCCAAACTTTCTATTTTCTATTTTGTTAAATTTCATATAATTGAAATTAATTTTTGTAATTTTCTCAGATTTTATTGCAGCCTGTAGAATTTCTACATGCTGGAATACTACCTGAGATTAAAATCTGTTCTGAGATTTTCAGCAAGTGCAACTTTTCATGTTTTCATTTCTCGAATAGTTTAATTTTGCATTTAGCTCATCTCTTGTCTTTCCATCATCTTATTTCTGCTATCATCCTTCAAAAGTCCAAAAATATAACTTAGATATATCTCATTAAATCATTTGTATGCCGTCATTTTCATAAGTCATTTAAGGGCCTCAATATCAAAAGATAAGGGAAGGAAGTCATTACCTTTCCTTAGCCCAAAAACAACCACCCTGCATATCGGACCCAACCACTAATTAAAACTGAGTAGACACTTAATTCGTTCTAGTGAGCTAGGGAAACCCACAAGGTCGAGTCGAACCAAGTGTCAAGCCAATTTAGATAACTTGTTTGCGTGTGCTTGTATATCTGGTGTCTAGGTAAGTGGTTTAGGGACAAGTGCCAAAAGGAAGGTGGGCTTGTTCGCTTACCTGGCCAATTTCAAATTAGTGTCTAAGATAAGCAAAGAGGGACCTCCACCAACCATATACTTACCTGGCCAGGTGCCAAGTTACTACCACCAAGATTGTCATCTTGACCTAACATTTGGTTTGGACTCTAGGTCTAGCAAACCCCTAGCCCGAGTTTGAGTTTGTGTGTGCATGTCGACTAGATCAAGATTCTCCTATCACCCCCATCAATCCCAATCAAGTGAATCCATGGAGAACGATCGAGAAGAGCAATTGATGGTCCTCATTGAATAGTAAACTAGGGTGAACAATAGGTTTGATGAGTTTGAAGATAGATTTGGAGCCTTAGAAAAGGACAATAGACCATTCATTGAACTTGAGCCGAGTCACCTCCCCATCCTAGGGAATACTCTCAGTGTGATCCTTCCTTAGAGGCTGAGCCAGAAGATTAATTTCTAGAAGAGTATGAGGGAGAGGAAGAATAGTTTGAATCTGAAGACCTTTTAGGGATAGTTAGGTGCATCCTTACCCAAAACATAGTGCAAGAGATTGGCATAGGGCCAACATTCTACAAACCTTTGCCAGACTAGGGGATAAGGTGTGTAAGATCATAGTTGATAGTGGGAGCTGTGTCAATGCCATTTTGTTAAGTATGATCAAATCCCTAGGATTGATCCCAGTTCCTCATACCAAACCTTATAAGGTCTCATGGATAGATTCGACCCAATACTTATCAAATCTTGATGCCAAGCCTTGTTCAAGCTGCAATCATATGAAGAGACGGTTTGGTGTGATGTCCTTCCCATGGGTGTCAGTAGCATTATCTTAGGTCGACCCTAGCTTTACGATCACGATGCCACCCTGATGCAGAATAAAGAACAAAGAAGCGTATGCGGAAGTAAAATTAAGATTAATTCTTTTTTTTTATTTTTTTATATTTCAGAAATTGGCTTTGACTCAAAGTAAAGTTAAACTAAGTTGAAGGAAACTAGGTAAGGATTGAAAGCACAATTTAGATGAAACTAAATTATCATAGTTCAGAAGTAACGGATCGCTGGGGTTGAGAAACTCCCAGACCTAGGGGTTCTCTCTGAACTTTCAACAGAACAGAAATAGAGAGGAGAGATGGTTTACCAACCAGACAGTGATCTTCTCAAAATTTGGGTGGAAGAACTCTCTCGAGCAGATTGTGGGATCCTCGGAGTCGGCTATCTTCGCAACGGATCCTCCAATACTGGTCTTGTGGTTTGGTCGGCTTCTCCTGGACTCAAGATCTGGGAAAGAAGAGGAACAAGTGATAGAATTCAGATACTCAAGAAAAGATTTACCAGGTTAAAGAACTTGAAGGTTGAAGTTGCTGAAATCAGGATTCTCTTGGAGGCTGATCTGACTTCCTCTTAGAATTGCTGTAGATCTAAAGTATCCGGACTGGAGCCGGATGCTGGTGGTCGGCCTGGACTTGGAGAGGGTGGCCGTGAGAGGTGGGATAGGCTAGGGCTTGGTGGAAAGAGAAGGGTGATGGCGGCTAGGGTTTGGGAGTGGAGTGGCTAACCTAGGGTTTGGGTTTTGGAGATCTCACACCTCCTCAAGGTTCCTTGGGAACCCGGATTTACTCCCTCACGGAGCTCAACACCTGGATGCAAGTGCGGAAGAGAGAAAACACAAAGTTTGCTCACAAAAAATTTGGTTTCATTCATCTGATTGATTTAAACTTATAAGAGGTGTTTAATTTATAAGGCTTTACAAGGGAGTAGGGTTTTACATCTTCCCATGTGGGACTAAAGGAGGAGATCTACAAATCAGGATAATCCATACACATATGGTCGGCCAAGGTACCAAAAAAAATTTGATTAGGGTTATAAAAGGCAGGTAGATGGCGCCTCCTTGCTTGGATCTTCAAGAGAATTTTTTTCCTTCCATGGATCAACTCTTTTGGACTCCTCCTTTTCTTCCTCCCTAAGTCAAGGCCCTTCCCATCTTTGTTTTGGATATTTTTGGCAGGTAGTGGGCGCCTCCTTGAAGTTTTCTCCAAGAGAATTTCTTCCCTTTCTTAGTTTGGTTTCTTTGGGAAAGACTTGGGCCGCCCCCTTGATTTGTGGACTCCTGGTGGATTTCTCCTCAACTGGCGCATGAGAGAAGGAAGCTGCTATCTGTGGCGTGGGGACCAAAAGCTGCTGGATGTAGATATGGCGCCCCCTGGACTTAGGCGTATGGCTGGGAGTGTGGCGCCCACTTGCTAGGCCTTGGAAGAAAATGAAACACCCCAAGTTGAAACCCTAGTCCACTACTGAGTCAACATGACTCAACAAAATAAAATGCAGGTAATGTAGACTCAAGCTAAATTGAGTTGATCTAGTCAACTCTTATTACAAACCAAAAACCCTAATTCTTCGGGCAAGATTAATCAGAGATCCATATGGAGCTCTGAAATCTTCTTCTGAGTCTGGTGCCCGCACCAATTCTCCCAGGGTGGGAGGAACTCGACCCTGTCGAGTATGGATCAGTTGGCTCTGGTATCTCTCCAAGAGGTCTGGGTCCAGCTCTTGTAATTCTTCTCGGGAGATCCAAGAGTCATCAGAATCTGGCCTTCCTAGCCAGCGGACCAGGTATCTTTGGTATCCTCGATTACGAGTAGAGATAACCTGATCATCCAGGATCTTTTCAATCTGCTCTTTCCTCACAGGCCAATTTGTTGGTGGACATACAGGGTTAGGTTCACTCTCAAGAGCAAGATTAGGTTCAAAAGCCTCACTGGGAATCACAGCTGGCTCCCTATACTCTACTAGGTCTGTAATGTTGAAAGTGGAGCTAATGCCTAGTTCTGGAGGTAACTCGAGCACATAGGCATTGGATCCTACTCTCTTTACCACTCTAAATGGTCCAGCTCTCCTAGCATGTAACTTTCTAACGGTTCCAGGAGGAAACCGTTCAGGCCTTAACCTAATCATTACATAGTCTCCTTTGTCAAAAGTTTTGACTCGCCTTTGAGAATCAGCCAATTTCTTATAAGTTTCATTACTTAAATTTATTTTGGCTTGAATTTCTTTATGCAAGTCTTTTATATGCTGTGCAAAAACTTCGACAGACTCGGAGACCCGTGTGTGGACTGGTAAAGGAGCTAGGTCAAGAGGTGTGTGGGGTTTGTAACCATGCACAATTTCAAATGGACTCTTACCCGTAGACCTATTGACCGAGTCATTATATGCAAATTCAGCTCTAGGTAAGTACAAATCCCAGTTCCTAATGTTTTCACCAACAAGACACCTTAGCAGATTGCCTAAACTACGGTTCACTACTTCGGTTTGGCCGTCAGTCTGGGGATGATAAGTAGTTGAAAACTTAAGTTTCGTCCTTAACTTATGCCAAAGGGTTTTCCAGAAATAGCTGGTGAACCGAACATCCCTATCTGAAACAATGGTCTTGGGTAGGCCATGGAGTCGAACTATTTCATTAAAGAACAGGGTGGCCACCTTAGATGCATCAAATGTTTGGGAACAAGGCAAGAAATGGGCCATCTTGGAAAATCGGTCTACTACAACACAGATAGAGTCATGCCTCCTCTGGGTCTTAGGCAAACCTAACACAAAGTCCATGCTCACATCTTGCCAAGGACGATCTGGGACAGGGAGTGGGGTATAAAGGCCGGTGTTCTATTTTCGCTGTTTGGCAACAACGCAGGCCGGTGTTCTATTTTCGCTGTTTCTCTAAGAGAGGTTCTAGGGATGCAAAACCTATTCTTAAAGAACAGAAAGCCATCTAAAAGGGAATAATCCTTATGTTCACTAGATGGTCCTTGAGTTAGATCCTGGTATACAGTCTTGAAATCTGGACACGACTCATATTCTTCTTTGATTTGCTCAAACCCTATGACTTCAGCCCTAACAGAATTCAACAACAAAGATCGACGACTAAGGGCATCAGCTACCTTATTTTCAGACCCAGCCTTATGCTTCAAAACAAAAGTATAGGACTGGATATACTCTACCCACTTAGCATGCCTAGGGTTAAGCTTCTTCTGAGAATTCAAGAATCTAAGAGCCTCATGGTCCGAAAACAGCATAAATTCTTGCGGTAGTAAATAATGTCTCCAGTAATGCAAAGCTTGCACTACCGCGTAAAATTCCTTATCATAGGTAGAATACCTAAGCTTATAGCATCATTAAGTTTTTCACTAAAGAATGCTACGGGATGGTTCTCTTGGCTTAGGACTCCACCTATACCTACTCCTGAAGCATCACAGGCAACCTCAAATACCTTTGAAAAGTCTGGTAGTCTCAAAATGGGTGCCTGGGTCATCCTATCCTTAAGATCTACAAGGCTTTATGGGCTGCTTTGGTCCACTGAAATTCTCCCTTCCTAATGCAGTCTGTGATAGGAGCAACTACGGTACTAAACCCCTTGATGAATCGCCTATAGAAGGTAGCCAAGCCATGGAAACTTCTGACTTCATGCACACTGGTTGGCTCTGGCCATTCTACTATGGACCTAATCTTTTCAGGATCGGCAACCACGCCGTCAGGGGTTACAACAAATCCAAGGAAGATAATCCTACTGGTCATAAATTCACACTTTTTGTGATTACCGTAGAGACTATCATTCCTCAAAACTTGACAGACTTGTCTAAGGTGGCCTAGGTGATCTGCAGGGGTCTTACTATAAATCAGGATATCATCAAAATAGACCACTACAAACTTCCCTATGAAAGCTCTAAGTACTTGGGTCATAATTCTCATGAAAGTACTAGGGGCATTGGACAACCCAAAAGGCATAACAACCCATTCGAAGAGACCATCCTTAGTCTTGAAGGCTGTTTTCCACTCATCCCCTGGTCTAATCCTAACCTGATGATAGCCGCTCTTGAGATCAATTTTAGAAAAAACCATGGCACTGGCCATCATATCAAGCATGTCATCTAGTCTAGGGATGGGGAACCTATACTTGATTGTGATTTTATTGATGGCACGACTATCAACACACATCCTCCACGTGCCATCCTTCTTCGGGGTTAGAAGTGCAGGGACTGTACAAGGGCTAAGACTCTCTCTAATGAACCCCTTCCTCAACAATTCGCCAACCTGCTTTTGCAGTTCTTTATGCTCAGATGGATTCATCCTATAATGGGGCAAGTTGGGTAAAGTAGCTCCTGGGACTAAATCTATGGAATGCTGAATATCCCTAAGAGGTGGAAGGTGGTCTGGTAGATCCTCGGGAAAAACATCCTCAAATTCTTCTAATAAAGGCTTAACTTCCTAAGGAGGCTCTGAGGGTGTAGGAGTCCTAAGTTCCTTAGCAGTCAACATCCAAATGGGTGAACCACTATGAATTTCTTGTTCTAGATCCTTGGCACTAATTAGGTTCACTCTAGTCTTCATTTCCCTAACCTTACTGGTTCCTTTAGCTACCTTGTCCTTAGGAGGGACTGAATGGATTGTGATTTTCTTCCCATTGAAACTAAAGACACAGGTGTTGGATTTTCCTAAGAGGGTGGCATCATGATCATACAACCAAGGTCTTCCAAGAATTATACTGCTCACCCCCTTGGGCAAGACATCACACCAAATCTTCTCTTGATAGGATTGCATTTGGATTTGGGTCTGACATCTAGACTGGATGGGTATAGAGGTAGAGTCTATACAAGAAACCTTATAGGGGTTGGGGTGGGGGACTGGGGTTAAGCCTAACATTTTGACAGTGCTTGTAGAAATGGCATTTACAAAGCTCCCACTATCTATGATGATTTTACAAACCTTATCCCCTAGTTTAAGGAAAGTCTGTAGGATGTTAGTCCTACGCCAGTCTTCCTGAACTTTAGTCTGAGACAGGATGCATCTCACAACCCCTAAGTGGTCAGACTCAGTGGATTCTTCCTCTCCTTCATACTCATCAACCAAATTCATTCCGGCCTCATAAACTTCTTCTTCAAACTCCTCATTAGGCTCGGAATTCTCTTCTCCTCCCTCTTCTATATATAGGGATCTACGAGGGCACTGGCTAGAAACATGACCTACCTTATGACACTTAAAACAAGCTATGGCTGTGCACTGATTGGAGATATGACCAGGCTTCTGGCACTTAAAACAGATGATACTAGGGGTTCTCTAGGTGTCGGGTGCCTTACCTTTGTCCATGGGCCTACGGGTGGGGATACCCTGATTAGGCTTGCTAGGGGTAACCTGGCTAGGTCCATTTCTTGGGATTGGGGCACTAACCCTAGATGGCATGGGTCCTCTCTGAAACTTCTCAGTGTTCAGTGCAATCTGATAGGCTTGGTCTAGGTCAGTAACCTCTCTCAGAAATAACTCTCTCTTAATATCTTCCCTAAGCCCAGCTCTAAATCTAGACAAAGTGACTTCATGGGCTTCACTCACATCACATCTCATTAGGTATTCATCAAAGGTGGTTATGTAGTCTGAAATAGATCGATTCCCTTGTTTCAAAGTCTGCCATTGGTCTAACAGATTTTGCTGGTATGAAATGGGTAGGTACTTGTCTCTAAGATTTTCTTTCATACCCTGCCAAGTGGTTATGGGCTCTACATTTCGTCTTCTAGTGGTCAGCTCAATGTTCCCCCAGTATAACCTAGCTTGACGTATTAATTTCATCTTGGCAAACTTGAATTTCCTCTCCTCAGACATAGCATACCACTCAAAGTACTGGTCCATCTCACCCTCCTAATCAGAATAAACCTTAGGATTTAAACTACCATCAAAAGTGGGTGCATCTAACTTGATGTTCCGAATGAACCTATCATCTCTATCCTCAGGTTCTGGGTCAGGCCTCCTATGATTAGGTTCAGGATCTCGGTATAAAGGTCTTCTAGGCTCTTGGTGTGGGTGAGGTTGAGGCACATTAAAATCTGGGTCAGGAGTCCAATTCCGATGCCGAGGTTCCTCAAGTACTTGGACTCGATCCCTAAGCTGGGCAAAATTCTCATTCATATCCTGACTTAATTTGTTCATACTCTTAGTAAGAGCTCTAACCATGGCCTCTAAATCAGGTTGGGTTTGACCACGTTGGTAGGGTACTCCATTCCGGGTAGACATGATGCAATCAAGCACACAAAATGAGAATCAACTGAACGACTATGGGCTAACTAGACGTAGAGCCCAAACTAGGTACCCAATCAGAGTGGCAAGCTAGCCTGTAGTAACTCAGGACTCAGCCAGGCAGGTGTAAGGGGAGTGTTAGGTCCCTGAATGCCAATCCTAGACACCAATCAGAGATTGGCCAGGTAGGTGGACCAGCACACAAGCCCTTTGGGATGGAATCCCTGAACCACCATTCTAGACACTGAGTACAAAGCACACACAGAGTAACCAGACAAACTGACTCAACACTAGCCTTGACACGACTTGTTGATGTCCCTAGCCCACTAGGGCAAATTAGGTCTAATCAATTTTAGATTAAAGGCTTAGGTTCGAATGAAGGGGTGGTGGTTTTGGGCTAAGGAGAGGTTATCAACTCCTCCACTTATCTTAGATGCTCAAATGCCCTTAAGATGAATTAATAGATGAACACTCAAAATAAATGGATTGCAGAACACAAAAATAGAGTTGCAGTAATTTAATTCTCAGAAATTGCACGGAAACTAATAAATCATGGGAAAATTATGCAAATTAGTTTCAATTATACTGGTTTCAGAAAAATAAAAATCACCGAATTTGGATTTACTTGCAATGAGAAATAATTCCTGCAACAGGGCAATTATGGGCTGAAAACAGAGTACTTCCCCGTTTACAATTCCTGCTACGAAGTTATAACCCAACGGATCCCCTACATGCCCTAGGAACACCCCGTGGAATGGGAAGAGGAGGTTTGCACCTCGCTTCGTTCCTAGGACCGGACATCCTGGGGAGTCTACTTCGAGCAGACAAAGTAAAAAGAGAGAGACTCAAACAAGCAATCGAAACAGAAACCCTAGACAGGGCTCTAATACCAAAAATGATGCAGAACAAAGAACAAAGAAGCGTATGCGGAAGTAAAATTAAGATTAATTCTTTTTTTTTTATTTTTTTATATTTCAGAAATTGGCTTTGACTCAAAGTAAAGTTAAACTAAGTTGAAGGAAACTAGGTAAGGATTGAAAGCACAATTTAGATGAAACTAAATTATCAGAGTAGTTCAAAACTAACGGATGCTGGGGTTGAGAAACTCCCAGACCTAGGATTTCACTCTGAACTTTCAACAGAACAGAAATAGAGAGGAGAGATTGTTTACCAACCAGACAGTGATCTTCTCAGAATTTGGGTGGAAGAACTCTCTCGAGCAGATTGTGGGATCCTCGGAGTCGGCTATCTTCGCAATGGATCCTCCAATACTGGTCTTGTGGTTTGGTCGACTTCTCATGGACTCAAGATCTAGGAAAGAAGAGGAACAAGTGATGGAATTCAGATACTCAAGAAAAGATTTACCAGGTTGAAGAACTTGAAGGTTGAAGTTGCTGAAATCAGGATTCTCCTGGAGGCTGATCTGACTTCCTCTTAGAATTGCTGTAGATCTGAAGTATCCGGACTGGAGCCGGATGCTGTTGGTCGTCCTGAACTTAGAGAGGGTCGCCGTGAGAGGTGGGATAGGCTAGGGCTTGGTGGAAAGAGAAGGGTGATGGCGGCTAGGGTTTGGGAGTGGAGTGGCTAACCTAGGGTTTGGATTTTGGAGATCTCACACCTCCTCAAGGTTCCTGGGGAACCCGGATTTACTCCCTCACGGAGCTCAACACCTGGATGCAAGTGCGGAAGAGAGAAAACACAAAGTTTGCTCACAAAAAAATTTGGTTTCATTCATCTGATTGATTTAAACTTACAAGAGGGGTTTAATTTATAAGGCTTTACAAGGGAGTAGGGTTTTACATCTTCCCATGTGGGACTAAAGGAGGAGATCTACAAATCAGGATAATCCATACATATATGGTCGGCCAAGGTACCAAAAAAAAATTTGATTAGGATTATAAAAGGCAGGTAGATGGCGCCTCCTTGCTTGGATCTTCAAGAGAATTTTTTTTCTTCCATGGATCAACTCTTTTGGACTCCTCCTTTTCTTCCTCCCTAAGTCAAGGCCCTTCCCATCTTTGTTTTGGATATTTTTTGCAGGTAGTGGGCGCCTCCTTGAAGTTTTCTCCAAGAGAATTTCTTCCCTTTCTTAGTTTGGTTTCTTTGGGAAAGACTTGGGCCGCCCCCTTGATTTGTGGACTCCTGGTGGATTTATCCTCAACTGGCGCATGAGAGAAGGAAGCTGCTATCTGTGGCGTGGGGACCAAAAGCTGCTGGATGTAGATATGGCGCCCCCTAGACTCAGGCGTATGGCTGGGAGTGTGGCTGGGAGTGTGGCGCCCACTTGCTAGGCCTTGGAAGAAAATGAAACACCCCAGGTTGAAACCCTAGTCCACTACTGAGTCAACATGACTCAACAAAATAAAATGCAGGTAATGTAGACTCAAGCTAAATTGAGTTGATCTAGTCAACTCTTATTACAAACCAAAAACCCTAATTCTTCGGGCAAGGTTAATCAGAGATCCAGATGGAGCTTTGAAGTCTTCTTCTGAGTCTGGTGCCCACACCACACCCTTTATGGTCGGACCAATACATGTACCTTTAATTACCATGGGAAGAAATTTACAATCAATCCAATTCAGCCTAAGAATCAGGCTAAAAGAGGATCAAGTAGCCTAATTGAAAAGAAGCTTGGAGTTAACCCAATCGGTGACAAAGAGTTATAAAAAGAGATTACTGAGGAAGAACCCTTTAAAGAATTTCATGGAGAAAAGGTTGAACATTTTGAGAATTCAAATGAGAAAACCCCTGAGCCCATTGAAGACTTTAAGTATGAAAAGGTTAAACCCATTAAAAATCTAGAGAAAGAAACTCCTGAGGCCATTAAAGAATCCAAAGAAAACATCTATGAGTCAAGTTGAGTAGAGGAGTATGGTGAAGATGGGCCCAAGGTTGAAATCATTAAGGAATCAAAGGAAACAGATCCTGAACCCACTACAAAATTTGAAGAAGAAATGACCGAGCAAGGATCACATTTAGTAATTGAACATGGGGGTTCGCTAGTCTTGTCCACAAAAGGAGTTCAGGAACAAACTCCTAATAAACCAACCCAAAGCGAACATCCTCAAGAGAGTTGAAACTCTAAAAGAATTTGTGGATGTATTTCCTAATGAGATTACTGAAGGATCCCCTACCACTGAAGAGTTTCCTGAACTGACCCAAAATGAACCCCGCCAAGGAAGTAGTTGAGTCTCTGAGAGAGTTTGAGGATGTTTTGCCCGATGATTCACCTAATCAATTACCACCCCTGAAGGACATCCAGCATGCTATAGACTTGGTCCTACGATCCTTTTTAATAGACCTTCCTCACTATGGGAGTGACCCTACCGAGCCCCAAGAACTACGGAAACAAATGGACCCAATGACACCTATAGAACAATGTCCTAATTTTAAGATCACCCTGAATAACCAAGGTCTGTTTCATGCTTCGCATATTTCACCCCAAGACTCTGATTCCTTTTTCTTACACTTCCCTGAGTCTTCTCATGTTTCTAGAGCCATAGGTCTACATTTTGTTGAGATTACCAGATTGCATGACTCTTTAGAGCCCATCCCTTTTGCCATCTACTTCTATTATGCCTTATGGCATTTGTTAGGGATCCATGGTAATTTTTCTTATGCATACCAGACCGGGGTCAAACCTAGAGAGTCAATAATTTACAAGGTTTAGGCCCTAGAGAGTCCAATAAAATTCCTCTTAATAGGAATGCATAGTTGAGTCTGCATTTTGCATCATACTAGAATTCTGCATTAAGTACAAATTCTAAAATAATTTGGTTGATTCCCGAAATCAAGCCAAAGAATATGAAATAAGGGATTCTGTAATGATTAGGCATAAGCTTGAACGGTTTCCACCAGGAACTGTTAAGAAACTTCATGCTCGTGGAGCTGGCCCTTTTAGAGTGATAAAGAGAGTTGTTCCTAAGGCCTATGTGCTTGAGCTGCCCCTGGATTATGGCATTAGCTCGACTTTCAATATCTCGAACTTAGTTGAGTATAGGGAACCAGCAAACATACCCGGTGAGCTATTTGGGCTTGATCTTTTATTTAAGAGTGAACCCAACCCAGAGTGTCTACCTCTAATTTTACTTGAGAGAGGAGAGTGGATCAAGCATATCCTGGATGATCAAGCTATGACAACCCGGGGCAAAGGCTATCAACGTTACATGGTCCAATGGCAAGTTCGACCGAAGTCCGATGATTCATGGATTACCTGGGAGGACTTGTAGCACCTTGACCCCAACCTTCTGAAGAAGTACCAAAGCCAAATCAACCCTCACTCGACAGGGTCGAGTTCCTCCCACCCTGGGAGAATTGGTATGGGCACCAGGATCAGACTGAGGCTCCTCAACCTTCTGAGGATCTTGGATTAGGGATTCATCTTTTGGGTCATGTAATTAGGCTTCAAGCCTATGTAATTCTTTATTTTGAGTCATGCACTTTTGTTTTAGTCATATACCTTAGCCAATGTGGTCAAGTTAGGTCAATAAACCTTGTATTATTTGAATTGATCCAAGCCTGAGTCTACTTGAGATTGGACCCAAGCCTGTTTGAAGAAGAAGTGGACATTGAGTCTAGTCCAATTACTATTTGGCCAAGCCATGAAGGATTCCAATTCAGCCCTGAGGCACCACCTCATCATCCCATGTGACACCACTTCACCTTGCCAAGTGGGCAGCACAAATCTAGATGATGTGCTGATTTCTTGAACACCATCAAGCCAAAGGGGACAACATCACTTGATACAAGCCTACCTTCCCTCCCCCTATCATGCTTATCTCTAAACATGGGTGGGCGGCCAAGGAAAGTGAATGAGAGTTGAAGATTGTGAAGACAAGTCCCTTGCTTCAAGTCCCCCATATCAAACCATCTTTCCAAAATGCTTGGTCGGCCATGGAAGGTCAATGGGAGTCAATGTTATGTGGAGTCAAGTCCCTTGCTTCAAGCCCCCCATATCAAGCCATCTTTCCAAAATGCTTGGTTGGCCATGGAAGGTCAAAAGGAGTTAAAGATATGAAGAGACAAGTCCCTTGCTTGAAGCCCTCATATCAAGCTTTCTTCCCAAAATATTTGACCAACAATGGAAGGATGATCAAGAGTCCAAGGGCGCCAGGACAACCTCCATCTTCCAAGCCCAAAGTCAAGCCATGCCATCAAATATAATCAAGATGTTGGTCGGCCAAAGGAGAAGAAAAATCTTAATTTGGGCGCCACCTTTTCATGAAGCTTTGTCTTTTTCATTCAAAATTTGAATTGGTCTAAAGGTGCCTATATAAAGACCTTACCCCCTCCCTTGTAATGTTAATGTTGATGATTGGAAAGAAAAGATTTGAGTGCTACTCATCTTCTTAGTTGCCTTCGTTCCTTAAGAACGTCGATCTCTATGAGGGAGCACCTTGACCTTCGAGCGTCGAGAGGTGTGAGGCCTCAAGTTACCTTCTCTTCCGTGCAAGCCATCCTCCATCTTCGAGTTCGGAGTCCATTGGGGTTGATCCATCTTGGCGCCTAGCAAGAAAAACTCCATCCACCATCCAACTCAACTCTCATCCTTTCATTTCCTATTTTCTTCTTGTTGAATCCTAACTGATGTGGCGATGGCGAACACGAAGAAACCTGGGGTTATTCGGAATGGGACAAAAAACCTAAAGCAAATCAAGGATCGTGGGAGGGCTAAGAAGCCTCCCGGGACTAGGATAGGGCGACCCCAAAAGTCCTAAAACAGCCAGACTCTTTTGATTTTCAGTTTTCTTGGAAGAGGTGGAAAAGGAAGGACGGGGATGGGAGACAAGGGACTGGAACTCATGGACCTTGGGACTCATCTTAACGAAGAGACTTCTCATCTTTAAGGCATTATGCCCTCCTCGATACTTGGAGGCGCTAGGATGAATCTCAAGGTCACGAGGAGAAACAGGGAGAGACATGAAGATGAGAGAAAAGAATGGAGATACCTGGGGCCTCACACCCCTTGACGTCCCGAAGGACGAAGGCAAGTTCGGGCCTCACACACCTTGATGTCCCGAAGGACGAAGGCAAACGGGCCTCAAACCATGACCACACACAAGTGGAAAAACACTCTCAAAAATTTATCTTCATCAACTAGTTTATTACAAGAGGAGTATTGGTATTTATAGATGCCCATATCCTTTTTGAAATTCAAAAATAAAATCCCTTGAAATCCTCCCTAGAGTTGAATTCAAATTCAAAATGACTTGAATTCAAATTCAAAATGACTTTAATTCAAATTCAAAATCCAAATCCCAAATTTTCATTTTAAACAATCATTACAATCATGAAAAAACCCAAATAAATTCCTGTTATTTGAATTTTGAAATCTCCCTCTGCTCTGGAAATCGTGCAGCCCTGAAGATCGTGCAGCTCTGAAAATTGTGCATTCCCAAAAATCGTGCAGAATAGCCATTTGTTGGGGTGCTTTGAGAAGCATGCCAAAGCTTCTCTCGATCGAGCCAAGGGGGGATCTCTGGCGGCCGGCCCAGCGGGCGACGGTGGGGCTGCACGACGGCTCGCCGGCGGGTGGGCCGTGGTGGTGGGGCTGCACAGTGGCGGCGTCACACGGACGCACGGGGCGGACGGACGTCTCCCGTGTCCGTTCGTCTTACCAAGGGCGTGGGCGGTGGCGGACCCCACCGGCCACCAAGCTAGGGCCGGCGGGCGGTAGGAATGGTGGCGGGCAGTAGGCTGGCGGTGGTGCAGGGCGGCACAGCTGCAGGTGGGCGGACGGACGCCTCCCGCGTCCGTTCGTCTTCCCACAGGCGTGGGCGGTGGTGGCGGCTTCTCCGGCGAGGGTGAGGGCCAGCGAGCGTCGACTGTGGTCCGGCGGGGGCGGCCGGGGGTCAGGCACCGCAGGTCGTGGACCGGTGGGGAAAAAAAGATCAGAAAAATGAACTCTCTGTGATTTTTGGAGGTTGAAGAAGATAGAAATATATCTGGAATAAGTAGGGAATAACATCGGGATAAGGTATGGATAATGGGAATAAGAGGAATAGTTGGGATAAGTATTTTTAAACTAAAAATAAAATAAACTAAAAAAAAGAAAAAGAAAACCCGAATGGGCTTCGGGTCCCCCATCATTCTCCAGCAGCGCGAAGAACTCAACTCCGTCGAGTTTGAAGATGAAGAAAATCCTAGTCCGCTGCTAGCTCTGATACGAATTTGATATGGTGATGGCGGACACGAAGAAACCTGGGGTTATTCGGAAATGGGAATAAAAATCTAAAGCAAATCAAGGATCGTGGGAGGGCTAAGAAGCCTCCCGGGACTAGGATAGGATGACCCCGAAAGTCCTAAAATAGCCAGACTCATTTGATTTTCAGTTTTCTTGGCGGAGGTGGCGAAGGAAGGACGGGGATGGGAGACAGGGGACTGGAACTCATGGACCTTGGGACTCTTCTTAACGAAGAGACCTCTCACCTCTAAGGCATTACGCCCTCCTCGATACTTGGAGGCGCTAGGATGAATCTCAAGGTCACGAGGGGAAACAGGGAGAGACATCAAGATGAGAGAAAAGAATGGAGATACCTGGGGCCTCACACCTCTCAACATCCCGAAGGACGAAGGCAAGTTGGGGCCTCATACCCCTCGACGTCCCAAAGGATGAAGGCAAACGGGCCTCAGACCATAACCATAAACAAGTGGAAAAACACTCTCAAAATTTATCTTCATCAACTAGTTTATTACAAGAGGAGTATGGGTATTTATAGATGCCCATTTCCCCTTTGAAATTCAAAAATAAAATCCCTTGAAATCCATCCTAGATTTGAATTCAAATTCAAAATGATTTGAATTCAAATTCAAATCCCAAATCCCAAATTTCCATTTTAAACACACATTACAATCATGAAAAAATACCAAATAAATTCTTGTTATTTGAATTTTGAAATCTCCCTTTGCTCTGAAAATCATGCGGCCCTGAAGATCGTGCTACTCTGAAAATCATGCAGCTCCAAAAATCGTGCAGAACAGCCTTTCCTGGGGTGCTTTAAGAGGCGGGCCAAAGCTTCTCTCGGTCAAGCCACAGGGGGGGATCTCTGGTGGCCGGCCTTGTGGGTGGCGGTGGGGCACCACAGCGGCGCGCCGGTGGGCGGGCGGCGGTGGCATGGTGGAATAACGGCACGACGGTGGCATCACACGGATGCACGGGGCGGACGGACGTCTCCCACATCCGTTTGTCTTCCCACGGGTGTGGTCGGCGGCGTACCCCACCGATGGCCGGGCGGGGGCCGGCGGGTGGCAGGAACGGCAGCGGGTAGCAGGCCGGTAGCGGTGCAGGGCGGCACAGCCGCAGGTGGGAGGATGGATGCCTCCAGCATCCGTTCATTTTCCCATGGGCGTGGGCGGTGGTGGCGGCTTCTCCGCGAGGGCTGGGGCCGACTAGCATCGACGGTGGTCCGGCGGGGGTGGCCGGGGTCGAGCACGGTGGATCGGGCACCGGTGGGGCAAAAAAAATCGAAAAAATGAACTCTCTATGATTTCTAGAGGTTGAAGAAGATAGGAATAGATATGGAATAAGTTGGGAATAACATCAGGAAAAGGTAAGGATAATGGGAATAAAAGGAATAGTTGGGATAAGTATTTTTAAACTAAAAAATAAAAAAAAATAAAAAAAAGAAAAAGAAAACCCAGATGGGTTTTGGGTCCCCCATCACTAACTCTTCCCTTGCTTGCTCACAGGTCCTCTAGGTACCATGATTACGAAGTCGGTTTCCCTTGCCTTCGAGACCTTCGGATGAAAAGCCTGTGCATCCATGGAGGTTGAAGGCTCGATCATCCAGGCCACATCCACAAGAGCGAGTGATCTCGGCATCGAGTGCTTCAGAGCTTTTCAGGTTTCCCATCCTAAAACTCCTAAGTTGATATTGATTCGTTAGTTAAGTCCTACGAAATTTCTCAATCCCGGGGTCCTCATCCTATCCTATTCAGGGACTTGCTTGCTTGCTTGAATTTCTTATTATTACAGAACACTAGATCTACTTTTTGTCTATCTTTGGGAATCCTAAATCCTAAAAAAAACTAAAAATCATAAAGAACAAAATCACTTGCATCATTCCTCTCATATTGCATCTAGTTAGTCCCACATCGATAGCTAGCCCAAACGTTCACCCCAATGAATCAAAGGATTGTCCAGATGGATCATAGACTAGGAACCCTAGAAAAGACACGTAGGACCCATTCTGAAATAGGTCTTTAGTCACCTCCCCATCCTAGGAGAACCACTCCTCTTCTTCCTTGTGTCCTGCACCCAGTCTCTAACTACCATCCACCTCTCCAAGCCCTGGAAGCCCAACCTTAAACTCTTTTTTCCCTTGCTGTTTTAATTTTTTTTTCATCCTTGCTTAGTTTCTTAACCCTTGATAGGCTATTTGCAGGTCCATCGACTTTTACGAATCCAACGACTCCAGCCGGGTAGTGATCGGATCACCGGGTTAAAAGCCGAGAATCAGTGAGTCTCCAGCTTGATCATCCAGGCTACATTCGGGAGCGAAAGCGATCCCTTCATCTACGATCTTCATCAGGTGTATCAATCATTGTTAGGTACACCCCCTCTGCTTGCCAGTAGCCTTATTAAAGAAGAAGTAGCCCAACCGAGACTTCTCATCCTTGGCAGTCCTCTTTCTTATTGCTTTTTAGGTTTTACTTTGCATGCTGTAGTTTCTTACTTGCATAGAATTCTCTACTTAAATTCTTGGTTTGTTCTTTGGAAATTAAATACATACTTAATCTTTAAAAACTGCAAAAATAATCATGCATGCATTTTAGTTCTGCACCAAGAACTTTGGTTTGGCCATCGTGCTCGGGTCATAGACTCCTCGCTAGCAGGGCCCCAAACAAAGTCTCCACATCTACGGATGTGCCACATCAGATGCCCCCCACTCCCTGGCTTGAAGAACGAAGCATCGCTCGGGGCAACGGGAGTAACGACCATGCTGATATGGAGGGGTGCGCCACCTATGCCATTAATGCCTCGAGCACCCACTTCTCGAAAATCATGCTTTCTTGTTAATGAAGCGATGCTATGCTCGGTCCTCCGATACAAAGATCATGAATGTCTCATTTGGATCGAGGTGACTGCCCTTGATCCGAAGCATCGCAATCTCTTGGTTGGTTAAGGAGTTGAAGAGTCACATGCCTTCGATGGGCACGAGGCGGTGGTGGGTGGTGGACTTTATTGTAAGGGACCTGTCCCCTCACCCTATTAAAGGACCTTCAAGTGCAATGGGCCAAGCTTCTTGATGGGGAAACATCGGCAATGATCCCGGAGAAGCACTGAACCTAGAGCAACCCTAATCTCAGAGTAGCACAACTCCAAGAGCAGCACTGATCTTGGAGTAACACTGATCTTGGAGCATAATGGATTTTAATAAATTTAAATTCAAAAAAATTAGTTGGTTAGGATTAAGATATGGATAGGCCTTATCTTATCCTTATCCTGTATTTGAATTTGAACCATTTTTATCTGTTTATCTTGTATTCAAATTCAAATGAGGGTTGGACATGTCTATAAATACCACACTCAGTTTTTTGTAAAAAAATAGTTTTGGTGAATAAATATGAGTTTTTAGAAGAGTGATTCTTCATCTTGCCTTCACCTTCGGGCATCGAGGGGCGTGAGGCCCTAGTTAAGCCCCTTCTCTTTGATTCAATTTTCTTTATCCCCTCATGTCCTTTGAGATTCATCCTAACACCTCCAAGTTTCGAGGTGGGTAGAATTCCCTAGAGGTGAGAGGTCTCTTCATTAGTGCGAGTCCCAAAGTCCATGAGATCTAGATTCCTATCTTTCATCCCCATTATTTCCATCACCATTTCCTTACAAAAAATACAAAAAAAAAGTACCATAATCTAGGTGACTTCTAGGCTCACCAATGATCCTACCCCTATGTCCCACATCAATTTTTGGTATCAGAGCCCAAATTGATTAGGGTATTTTTTTTCCTCCCCCAAACATCTCAGATTCATCCACTTCACATGATGCCGAAGCTTCCGCCACCGCCTAGATCTCCCACTCCATCATCCCTATCTCTTCCCTTCTCTCATATTACACGTCTCCCGTCGCTCAAGTACCTCGACCTTCGCTTCAACGAGTTCGAGGGAGGCATCCCCATGGCTCTCTTCGATAAGGATCTCAACGTCATTTTCATCAACCACTCCTGATTCACCTTTGACATCCCGGACAACTTCGGGAACTCCCCCATCTCTGTCATCATCCTCGCCAATAGCCGCTTCCGAGGATGCATCCCAGCAAGCCTGGGGAACATGTCCAAGACTTTCAATGAGATCATCCTCCTAAATAATGGCCTGCGATCTTGCCTCCCTCCCGAGATTGGCCATCTCAAGAAGCTCACCGTTCTCGATGTCAGCTTCATCCAGCTCATCAACCCCTTGCCAGACTCGATTGGATGGATGCTCAGCCTCGAGTAGTTGGATGTCACCCACAACCTCTTCTTTGATGAGATCCTGACGTCTATCTACACCCTGCCCCGTCTTTAGAACATCACCTTCTATTACAACATCTTTGTTGGAGAGCCGCCAGTGTGCCTCAAGGTGCCGTCCTTCGATGATCGGAGGAACTGCCTACCCGGCCGGTCAGCACAGAGATTGGTCCATTTTGTCCCACCCTATGGATTGCAACTCCTTCCAGTGGGTATCATTCGTGCCAGCTTCACCTCGAATTTACAGTTCTCCATCGCCTCACTGATGCCTCACCACCTTATCACACCTTTCATCGCCCTCCCCCTAACCACCTGCATTTTCCCTGATGCCATGATTTCCATCGCCGCCTCCATACTGCCCACCACCTCAACACAATTCCCCCCTCTCTGGCGAACTGTCCGTGCCACCTCACCGATGCCTCATCACCGCCCCCTCGATGTTGTGACTACAACCACCGCTCCCCGGCTGCCATTGCCAACCTCCGTCCACCTCTGCCTAGATCGAGTCCCCCTCCTCTCTACCTCATCGATCGCTAAGTCCTTACAACAAAGCCCCTCCCTGCTGCTCGCAATAATTGCCATCGGCCATGACTGCCACCACCTAGAACCGCCTCCACCATTCAGCATCCTATGGAGAAGATGAGGCCCGCACGAACATGAATGCAATGTCTACGTTCGGAGCCAACTACTCCCTCTACACGGTTCTCAAAGCTGCACCAATCCCAAAGCTACATCATTTTCAAAGCTACACGTTCCTTAATGTTGCACAATTCTTAATGCCACATAGATTTCATAGCAGAGTCTTTGGATGTGGTTCATCAAAGCCCCAGCTGATCTTGACTTGACTCGATGAAGTCAAGTTTTTCCCACCTCATGGGAATGATGTATATATCACCAGTAATGATCTCAGAGCAGCACTGATCCCGGAGTAGCATTAATCTCATAACAGCACTACTCCTAGAGCAGCATTGATCCCAGAGTAACACTAATCTTGGAGCAACACGAATTTTAATAAATTCAAATTCAAAAAAATTAGTTGGTTAGGGTTGAGATATGGATAGGCCTCATCTTATCCTTATCATGTATTTGAATTTGAACCATTTTTATCTTTTTATCTTGTATTCAAATTCAAATGATGGTTGGATAGGTCTATAAATACCACCCTCGGTCCTTTGTAAAAAAAAGTTTTGATGAATAAATATGAGTTTTCAGAAGAGTGATTCTTCATCTTGCCTTCGCCTTTGGGGCATCGAGGGGCGTGAGGCCCTAGTTATCTCCCTTCTCTTTGATTCCATTTTCTTTATCCTGTCATGTCCTTTGAGATTCATCCTAACACCTCCAAGTATCAATGTGGGTAGAACGCCCTAGAGGTGAGAGGTCTCTTCATTAGTGTGAGTCCTAAAGTCCATGAGATCTAGATCTGTGTCTTTCATCCCCATTATTTCCTTCACCATTCTTTTACAAAAAATACAAAAAAAAAGTACCCTAATCTTGGTGACTTCTAGGCTTACCAACAATCCTACCCCCATATCCCACATCACTTCTGCAGAGTCTCCTTCCTTCTCATTTAGCCCCCTTATTCCTGCTTTTTTCTTGTCTAATGTCAATAAGGTGGAGCCATCACCCAAATATAGGGTGGGACAAATTTCAGGCTTAGGTCGCCCAGTCCTGAGAGCTTGCGGGCTAGATAATGACCCTTTAGGAAGTGTCGGCCAGCATTATGGGCTAGATAATGACCCTTTAGGAGTGGCCAGCTAGCATCCCGATGGGAATGTCTGGTCTTGGAGAAGGCGCCCGTCGAGCTCAATGCCACCCCTAGGATGAAAGAAGAGAAGGGGGAGAGCCCTTAGGGGGGCAGCAAAGAAGCTGGATGCAGTTGTGGTCTCTATGGAGAGGGCCACGACCATGATGGTGCAGATGGAGGTGGCCTAACAAGAAGCCGCTGAAGTTACCTTTGGAATTACAAGATCGGTGACCTCCAAGGATGGGGTGGTTGATGCAGTGCTAGACCCTTGTTATGGGGGATCTAGGAGAAGATGGGTGCCCGCCTTCTTCAGTAAAAGAGACTGGAATGTCTCTGGCCTGTCCTGCCTGTACCTTTTGGATCCTGGAGGAGGTGCACTCTGGAATAAGATAACCCTGGTGCTGAGGGTGTGCTGAGCTCGGGGGTAGAGTCCAGAGCTGGAGAGGACCTACCCATTGGTCGAGCGAAGAGTGCCAAGGGTGTTTCAAGCCTCTTCCTTTTCATTTAGTAACTGAATCTTTGAAAGACTCCTTGGCCTATCGTTGGTCTTCATAGTGTAAGAGATTTTTGATCAAAGAGGTTTTTTCTTCCCTTACCTCTCGTGTGTCCTTTTCCTTGTAACCTAGAATTTTGGAGAATTTCTCGACCTGTCAAAAACATTCGCAGGATGTAAGAGAAGACTTAGCAATGAAAAAGATCCCTTTCTTTATGGCTGTTGTTCTTCTCCCCCTCTTCTCTCTTTCTTCTTCTTCTTTTTTTTTTTAAGGACTTCGAAGTAACTTTTCAAGATATTCAAGGGACCTACCTTTGCAATGAGGTCGTGGTCCAGCTTGACCAAAACATCCAACCTGGACTTCATTCTTCACTTAGTTGCTCCTTCCTTTCTCATGGAAAGCAGACGAGCTCTAGGGCTCCTGAAAATTTAGGCATTCCCTCCCAGGCCTTAGTCACTCCAAGTGAGCATCAAGACCTTAGGATTGACACCAAAAGTTCTATGGGCATCTCATCCCCGTTTCTCTAACTTTGAAGTCATGCAGGCCCGAATGTAGGACTCTAGGAGTTTTTCATCTTGCCAAGCTATGAACTGAACGGTAGGTGATGGGCTTTGAAGCTTTTAGGCTATGAGTAAGCCAGTGGATGCAAGGCTTGATGTAGGATGAACCTAAGACTGATGCAAAAAAATAAACTAA
This sequence comes from Areca catechu, assembly GCA_021397845.1. Taxonomy (NCBI): domain Eukaryota; kingdom Viridiplantae; phylum Streptophyta; class Magnoliopsida; order Arecales; family Arecaceae; genus Areca; species Areca catechu. The sequence goes on along the minus strand of CM038052.1, from coordinate 139,904,091 downwards.
TTTTTTTATAATTTTATAGATGTTAATTCAGTGGATAAAGACTCAAAAATATGAAAGAATAAGTAAAAAGTCTAGTAATGCTAGAAACTAGCATACCTGCAAGATAACTCATGCAGAATAATAATAAGCCAAGACTCGAGAGTTGAGAAACTCCTAGTTTAGGATAGCATACCTGTCATTAGATCAGAACTCAAGAGGGGGAAGGCTTTTACCATGCAGCGATTGTAGTTTCTTCAATGAAGAGATCTCTCAGCCTCAGGATGGCGCCTGGAAGAACAAGCCTTTGGTTCCCGAATTTGAAGGTGATCTGGACCCGGTCTGAAAACAAAGAAAGCCTCCTCTAGGGAGGGGAAACACCTCGGGGATCTACAAAATGTCAAGGTTAGGCACGAGTCAGGTAATTAAGGAAGAAATAACAAGATGAAATAAGGAAGGAAAGGAATTTGGGCAAAGGGCTGGCGACAAGGAAGCAAGAAGAGCTCTTGATCTGGGCATCTTCAAGGCTTCTCTTTTGGACATGACTGATGCTTGGAGGCATGATTTGCTGCTAGGGCATGGAGGGATTGCAAGGATAAGGGTCGGCCAATACAAGAGAACAAAACAATCAAACCAAAGAACCAAAACACAAACACAAGAACACAGTCTTGAAAATAATTTAGCAGAGTTTAATTCATAAGAGTTGAGATTACAAGAGGAAGAGGGGTGGGGTATTTATAAAGTCCCATGCCCTCTCCTAAAGGGATTACAAGTCTTCTCCTAGTTAGAATAGGTTTACACAATTTAAGTGGGAGAAAGACTTCAAAATAAACCTCGAAATAGGATTACAAGGTTGACTAGAATAAGTACTTGATTTCCTCCTTCCACTTGAATTCTTCTTCTTAGCTTGGACCAAGTCAACCTCAAAGACATGTTGGGCTTCATGGGGGGCAACAAGGGGTGGCCAAGGATAGGTTGGGCACATGATCCTTGGGCCCTGGAATCCTAGGATGCCTGGAGCAGGAATATTCCAGGTATCTTCGTTCTTGGCTGGAATATGCTTGGGATCTTGGTTCTTCATGGACCTGGGCCTTGCATTCACTTGGGCTGGGGCACAGGTAAGTCTTTCCGATCATGTTATGACCTGGTCTAGGAATATACTCTGGCATCTAGAGAGAATCTGTGCATCTGGAAAACATCTAGAGGGCATTTGGGCATCTTGCAGTAATCTTGGACCCTGGGATGGTATACAAAGTCCAATTAGTTGATGTGAAGAACTCTAGCTCCTGGATGAGGCTTGGTGAAACTCCAAAATAGGCTATCTTCTCCTCTTTACAAAAACTAGACTCTCACTAGACTCATACTTAAATAAAGGACTCAATAGACTGGACTTGATTGAGACAAATCAACTAGTCTCAACTTATTACAGGTTTCAATCTTACTTGCTTACAAAATTTTGATACATGACTAAGGTTCTAAAAAAAATACTAATCAACAAACCATATAAGATCCAGTGATCTGTGTCTGATCCTAGTGTCCCCACCAATTCTCCCAGGGTGGGAGGAACTCGACCCCATCGAGTAAGAATCAATTTGGCTACTCAAGGAGGGTCTAGGTTGAGGTGCAATAGATCCTTACCAGTGCTACACAAATCCTTATATTCTAGCTGAACTTGCCATCTGACCAAATACCTTTGATAACCTTCATCTCAGGTACTGATGGCTTGGTCATCCAGGATTTGCTCACTCTTTTCCTCACTTATTGGCCAAATTGTATGTGGACACTTTGGGGTGGGTTCACTCTCAAAAGAAGGAATTGGCTCAAGGTGCTGCTAGGTATCACTGCTGTCTCCCTGTGCTCCATAAGATCTAAAAGGTTGAAGGTTGGGCTAATACCTAAATCAGGTAGCATCTCATGCACATAGGCATTGGGTCCACTACTCTTCATTAATCTGAATGGGCCAGCTTTGCAAGCAGAAAATTCCTTTACAAAAACATAATCCTCTGCAAAAATTTTTTTATCTCTTTTTAAGGAATTAGCCAAGTTGTTATTTAGTTCATTATTTTTGTTTAACTTTTGACTAATATCTTGATTCAAATGCTGTGTAGAGACTAGTGTAGGTGTGGACATGTGCTTCAGTGTTGTGAATTTATTGGACTCAAAACTAACACCTAATAGACTCGACTAGACTTCCTTATCAAAGGAAATTTATTGGACTCTTTGTGTCTAACCTAATAGACTATAAACTCTCTAGGTTTAATCCTATATTGGCATGCACAGGAGAATTTACAATGTACTTGTAGCAAATGCCACAAAGTATACCAAAAGTAATATGCAAACCTAACATGTGTAATGAATGAATACAACATGCAAACCTCTACATGATGCAAGTGAATGGTTAAAGAATCATAAGAAGATCCAAGAAAAGGTAGAAAATATGAGGTGGATTCAAGGTTAGTCTGGTAAGGTAGAAAGTAAGAAAAGGGGTTGGAACTGATTGGATAGACTAAGAGACAAGAAGGTGTTTCAGGGATGTGTCCTATACTAATGAGGTTGAACTTATGAGGTTGAGTTATATCTACGGGGTTAGCATGATAGAAAAATGGGTCACTAGTTTTGAGGAAGAGATCAATGGGAGTCAAAAGAGTGAATTCAACTTGAGGGTATTGATAAGAAATCAAGTCCTTAATAAATTCTTTTGGCTCAGGAAATTCAGGACTGGGCTTACAATTGGATTCTCTTCCTCAACTGGTCTTCTACTACCAGTTCAGCTTGGGTGTGGTCAGGTTCAACTAATGTTGGGTGGTCTTTTACTTTGTTATCTAATTGGTCAACTAATTTTTTGTTGGTTTCTACCTGAGTATGGTCAGGGTCAACTAATCCTAGGCCATCTATGGGGAACTCCTCTTCTTCCCTGTACTCGTTCACTAGGCTCTCATCAGCTTCATATATTTCCTCTTCAAGGTCATCCTTGTGAACCAATGGGGTGGTAAGAGGGGGTTGATTAAGAAAAAATGGACTAATACTAGGCTCACAGCTAGGGATACTAATTCTATAGTGTTTAGGTAGACTGAGGGATAGTGGATCACAACTGGGTTAATATCTAGGGACTATGGGTTCCTGGGGATTATAGAGCAAGGGTTCAGCTCTATGGGCCTTGTCTAGGGTTCCTATTTAGTTATCTAATGGATCAATCCTTTGGATCATTTGCTTATTAGATTGGGTTATCTAGTTAATCTGAGTGGTCAATTGAGCAAGCTGGGTATGGGTTTGGGTTTGGTCAAGCTTCTGACTCAATTGGGTATTCATTTGGTTAGATTTGAAGTCCATCTTTTCACTCAAGGCTTTTATGAGGGCTTCTAGATTGGACTCCATTGTTGAGCTAGGTTGGGATTTAGACTTCTGGTAATTGGTTACTAGTCTAGTGGTCATACACTCAATCAAGCAATCAGAACGAGATGGTGCAGCCAAGCATGCAAATGGAAAAGGGTTAGTTTAATCTAGGGTTTCCTAGACCTAGAGCCAAAACTGAATGGGTCAGCTCAACTTACACTTAACCCAGTAGCTAATCCTTCCTCTGGCCAGGTAGAGGGTGGGAGTGTGGGAGGCCCCCCTGCTTTCACATGGATCCAATTAAAATCCACAACATCACTTAGGTTGTTTGACTCTGGACCGTCAGCCTTAGACACCATATTTTAGTAATAGCCATAGGATTAAATGCACTAGTTGACCCACACAGCTCAAACTCGACCTATTGATGTCACCTAGCCCTCTAGAAAAAATTAGGTCTAATTGATTTTAATTAGGCTTAGGTCTAAATGATGATGGTTATTTTGGGCCCAGGACAGGTGATGAAATCTTGCCCTGATGTTGGATAGTGATTGCCCTTAAGATTAGGTTAATCAGATGATGGCACTCAATGATCCTAATGCAATTTAAAATAATCAAAAAAATAAAATATTTATGTATGTTTTATAATGTGGCAAGTTAGGTTTGAGTTGATTAGGTTAGCAAACAAATTGGGCTTGGGATTGGGGTGTGTAGAAGTTGATTAGGTTGGGTTGAGTCAAGGTGCAGAAATAGCAGAATTTAAAAAATTAGGATTTTAGAAGATGCAAAATTTTACAAAGTTACTAATGCAGAAAAAAATCAAAAAAATTACAGAACAGAGGATGAATGGTGGTAATAAAATCTACCTAGTTTTATGCAAAAAACAAATCATATGATGATGCAAATCCTATAGTTTTTGGACTGATGCAAAATTTTCAAGATTTAGTTAAGGTTTCTAATATGCCAAATTTTAGTGAATTAGAGTTTTTGTAAAATTATCTAAAAATTATGATAAAATAGAGGACAAGATAGAGAACACTTCATACAAATTCCATAGAAAAATAAAATTCCTATGTGATTAAAATGAGATAAAAAATAGATACCTAATGCAGCTAGTAGGATGTAGAAATTAGGATTTGTGATCCTAATGTAGATGAATGCTATACTAAACCTGCTCTGATACCAAACTAATGCGAGACAAACCAAAGACTGATGCAAAATAGTAAACTAATTTTTAAAAATTTTTTTAGACATGAATTCAGTGGCTAAAGACCCAAAAATAAGAAAGAATCAGCAGAAAAACTAGTAATGCTAGAAACTAACATACCCGCAAGATAACTCATGCAGAATAATAATAAGCCAGGACACGAAAGTTGAAAAACTCCTAGTTTAGGATAGTGTACCTATCATCAGATCAGAACTAAAGAGGGGGAAGGCTTTTACAAGACAGCAATTGTAGTTTTTTCGATGAAGAGATCTCTACGCCTCAGGATTGTGCCTGGAAGGACAAGCCTTTGGTTCCCAAATCTGAAGGTGATCTGGACCCGATCTGAAGGTAAAAAAAGCCTCCTCTAGGGAGGGGAAACATCTCGGGGATTTGCAAAATGTCAAGGTTAGGCACGAATCAGGTAATCAAAGAAAAAATTACAAGATGGAACAAAGAAGGAAAGGGATTAGGGCAAAGGGCTGGTAACAAAGAAGCTGGAAGAGCTCTTGATCTGGGCATCATCAAGGCTTATCTTTTGGATGTGGCTGATGCTTGGAGGTCTGATTTGCTGCTAGGGCATGGTGGGATTGCAAGGATAGGGGTCGGCCAACACAAGTGAACAAACCAAACAAACCAATGAACCAAAACACATACACAAGAATACAATATTAAAAACAATTCAGCAAAGTTTAATTCATAAGAGTTGATTGATTACAAGAGGAAGAGAGGTGGGGTATTTATAAAGTCTCATGCCCTCTCCTTAAGTGATTACAAGTCTTCTCTTAGTTAGAATAGGTATACACAATTTAAGTGGGAGAAAGACTGCAAAATAAACCTATAAATAGGATTACAAGGTTGACTAGAATAAGAACTTGATTTCCTCCTTCCACTTGAATTATTCTTCTTAGCTTGGACCAAGTCAGCCTCAAGGACATGTTTGGCATCATGGGGGGCAGCAAGGGGCGGCCAATGATGGGTTTGGCACATGGGATTTTGGTCTTGGAGGCCTGGGACATCTGGAGCACGAATATTCCAGGTATCTTGGTTTTTTGCTAGAATATACCTGGGATCTTGGTTCTTCATGGACCTGGGCCTTGCATTCTCTTGGGCTAGGGCATAGGTAAGTCTTTGGGATCATGTTATGACTTGGTCTGGAAATATACTTTGGCATCTTGAGAGAATCTGGGCATCTGGAAAACATCTAGAGGGTATCTGGGCATCTTGTAGTAATCTTGGACCCTAGGATGGCATACAAAGTCCAATTGACTGATGTGAAGACCTCTGGCTCCTGGATGAGACCTAGTGGAGCTCCAAAATTGGGTATCCTCTCCTCTTGCACAAAAATTGGACTCTTCTGACTCATACTTAAATATAGGACTCAATAGACTAGACTAGATTGAGACAAATCAACTAGTCTCAACTTATTACAAGACTCAATCTTACTTGCGTACAAAATTATAACACATTGTAGGGGACTGAAAGTCTATTTTATTTTATTTTATTTGAGTCCTATAATAAAGTGATACAATTGAGTCCAATTGAGTCCACTTAGTCATGTCCAGTCTTTTAGTCCAGTCAAGTCCAATCAAGCTAATGTAGTTTTTATTCAGGTCATGTACAAGAGAAGAGTTCGCAGCAAGGAGATTCACCAGGCCCCCCAAATAGAGCTGGCCTTTAGGCACCTGAGCCCTTTCATGCCGCCAAGCCCCTAAGAGAGACCTCCAATCCAAGATAAAGGCCCACTGTTGACCAGGTCCACTAGGGTTTCTTGGCCCACAAGTCAGGGTTTCTTAGCCCTCAAGTCATGTACCCTGGGGTTAATCTATAAATACCACCCCTCCCCTCTTGTTTGAGGTATCATTTTTTTCATGAATACAAATTAAAAGTTATTTTGTCTAAGTTTTCATCAGATTGGAGTGGGTGTGAAGCCCGTGTTTTCCATTCTTGAGTGTATGCCCTAATCCCCTGTGACTTCTATGCTCGCCAGGGATCCCCCGCTTCTCGTCCCGCATCAACTTGGTGTTAGAGCCCAAAGGATTAGGGTTTTCTGCTTCCTCTCTGACTCTGCTATCAAACCATTGTCAGGCATCTTGAAACCTCGTCACCCGCAACCCATCGGATCTACACCTCCGATGCTGCCCCCTTCCATCCATGCTGCCATCTCCAATAACAGAGCAAGCCGTGACACCTTCTTCATGACCACCACCTGAAACGTCGATGCAGGCTTTGAGCCATCCGTCTCCCCCGATCGGCCTTATCCTATATGGGTGCCGCAGATCGAAGCCACCACAGTAGCCGACGCCCATGCACCATCTGCCCAGATCCATAACTTATCACCGCATGCGATGCCTCACCAACTAGAGGACATCGCCATCATCATCGTCCGTCGCTGCCCGAGCCATCTCCAACAGACCTCCACCCGTGTCTCCCATCAGAAGATCCCTTGGTCTCCTCCGTCCAAATGCTGCTGGACCCCTACTGCAAAGCTCCCCTTAAGAAGATCCATCTCAATTAGGTCCTTCCCTGTCCTCTTCCTCCCATCGGTCCGACCCATCCCCTTCGCCTGCCACCGTTATCGACATGACCGCCGACCACTGCTCTAGTCCTTGATCGATGCTTCCACAGTCGATCTGGCCACCGTAGCATCTTCCTCCCTTCCTCGGCCTGTCCCCTGCCTGGAGTCACCCACAATCGATTCGACATCCAATGCCCGATGCCTCCCCTTCACCACCAGACATCGTTGTCGCCTGTATTGCCGCGTGTTCCCCGTGCCACTAGAATCCTGCCCCGCAAGTCCCTTTATTACCTGGTCTTAGTCCGTGAAGAAACTACCACCGGCACTCTCAGCAGCATTGCTGATGAAGCCCACCGATGAAGCATCCCCGCACTGCTACCTGCTCTCTGGTGCCATCGCCAATTAGATCCGACCGGAAGACCCCCTTGCTCCACTCCCCTTCGATCCATGGAGGAGGAACCTGCTATTGCACGCTCCTCAAAGTACATGCTCCTCAAAGCACCCGCTCCTCAAAGCACATGCTCCTCAAAGCGATCCCAAAGATGGTGAAGCATGGATCCTAGAGCTGCATGATTTTCAAAGTCATATAGATTTTAGAGCAGCACAAATTTCAAAGTGGCACAGTCCTTAGAGTCCCTCTTTATTCCAAATTTATTTGGATGTATTTGGGTTTATTTGATTGTATCTATTTTATAAGTTTGTCTTTTGATGTGATTGGTTCTGGTTCCATCAAACCCCCACTCACCCAAGCTCAACATAGTCGAGTTCTCCCCTTTGCAGGGGAATGATGGGGACCGAAAGTCTATTTTATTTTATTTTATTTGAGTCCTGTAAAAAAGTGAGATAACTGAGTCTAGTTGAGTCCACTTAGTTAGGTCCAGTCTTTTGGTCCAGTCAATTCCAATCGAGTCAATGTAGTTTTCATTCAGGTCATGTAGAAGAGGAGAGTTCGCAGCCAGGATATTCACCAGCCCCCCAACCAGAGCTAGCCTTCAGGCACCTGGACACTTTCATGTCGTCAAGCCCATAAGAGAGAGCTCAAGTCCAAGACAAAGGCCAACTTTTGACCAGGTCCACCAAGGTTTCTTTGATGCAGAACAAAGAACAAAGAAGCGTATGCGGAAGTAAAATTAAGATTAATTATTTTTTTTTATATATATATTTTAGAAATTGGCTTCGACTCAAAGTAAAGCTAAACTACGTTGAAGGAAACTAAGTAAAGATTGAAAGCACAGTTTAGAAGGAACCAAATTATCAGAGTAGTTCAGAAGTAACGGATCGCTGGGGGTTGAGAAACTCCTAGACCTAGGGTTTCGCTCTGAACTTTCAACAGAACAGAAATAGAGAGGAGGGACGGTTTACTCACCAGACAGTGATCTTCTCAGGATTCTGGTGGAAGAACTCTCTCGAACAGATTGTGGGATCCTCGGAGTCGGCTATCTTCGCAATGGATCCTCCAATACTGGTCTCGTGGTTTGGTCGGCTTCTCCTGGACTCAAGATCTGGAAAAGAAGAGGAACAAATGATGGAATTCAGAAACTCAAGAAAAAGATCTTACCAGGTTGAAGAACATGAAAGCTGAAGTTGCTGAAATCGAATTCTCCTGGAGGCTGATTTGACTTCCTCTTAGAATTGCTGTAGATCTGCAGTATCTGGACTAGAGTCGGATGCTGGTGGTCGGCCAGGACTTGGCGAAGGTGGCCGAGAGAAGAGGAAAAGACTAGGGCTTGGTGGAAAGAGAAGGGTGATGGCGGCTAGGGTTTGGGAATTGAGTGGCTAACCTAGGGTTTAGGGTTTTGGAGATCTCTCACCTCCTCAAGGTTCCAGGGGAACCCGGATTTACTCCCTCATGGAGCTCAACACCTGGAAGCAAGTGCGGACAAGAGAAAACACAAGTTTGCTCAAGAAAAATTTCTTTCATTCATCTGATCTTTGTAAACTTACAAGAGGGGTTTAATTTATAAGGCATTACAAGGGAGGAGGGTTTCACATCTTCCCATGTGGGACTAAAGGAGGGGATCTCCAAATTAGGGCAAATCCCTTACATATGGTCGGCCAAAATACCAAAAATTAGGATTTGGGTTATAAATGGCAGGTAGATGGCACCACCTTGCTTGGATTTTCAAGAAAAAATTTTCTTCCTTCCCTGGATCAACTCTTTTGGACTCCTCCTTTTCTTCCTCCCTAAGTCAAGGTCCTTCCCATCTTTGTCTTGATTGTTTTGGCAGGTAGTGGGCGCCCCTTGATGTTCTCTTCCAAGAGAAATTTCTTCCCTTCTTTGCTTGGAGTTTCTTGAGAAAGTCTTGGCCGCCCCCCTTGATTTGTGCTCTCTTGGTGGACTTCTCTTTATCTGGTGCATGAAAGAAGGAAGTTGCCATCTGTGGAGTGGGGACCAAAAGCTGCTGGATGTGGATATGGCACCCCCTGGACTGGGAGTGTGGCTGGGAGTGTGGTGTCCACTTGCCTAGTCTTGGGAGAAAATGTAACACCCCAGGTTGAAACCCTAGTCCACTACTGAGTCAACATGACTCAACAAAATAAAATGCAGGTAATGTAGACTCAAGCTAAATTGAGTTGATCTAGTCAACTCTTATTACAAACCAAAAACCCTAATTCTTCGGGCAAGGTTAATCAGAGATCCAGATGTTCGGGCAAGGTTAATCAGAGATCCAGATGGAGCTCTGAAGTCTTCTTCTGAGTCTGGTGCCCGCACCAATTCTCCCAGGGTGGGAGGAACTCGACCCTGTCGAGTATGGATCAAGTTGGCTCTGGTATCTCTCCAAGAGGTCTGGGTCCAGCTCTTGTAACTCTTCTCGGGAGATCCAAGAGTCATCAGAATCTGGCCTTCCTAGCCAGCAGACCAGGTATCTTTGGTATCATCGATTACAAGTAGAGATAACCTGATCATCCAGGATCTTTTCAATCTGCTCTTTCCTCACAGGCCAATTTGTTGGTGGACACACAGGGTCAGGTTCACTCTCAAGAGCAGGATTAGGTTCAAAAGCCTCACTGGGAATCACAGCTGGCTCCCTATATTCTACTAGGTCTGTAATGTTGAAAGTGGAGCTAATGCCTAGTTCTGGAGGCAACTCGAGCACATAGGCATTGGATCCTACTCTCTTTACCACTCTAAATGGTCCAGCTCCCCTAGCATGTAACTTTCTAACGGTTCCAAGAGGAAACCGTTCAGGCCTTAACCTAATCATTACATAGTCTCCTTCGTCAAAAGTTTTGACTCGCCTTTGAGAATCAGCCAATTTCTTATAAGTTTCGTTACTTAAATTTATTTTGGCTTGAATTTCTTTATGCAAGTCTTTTATATGCTGTGCAAAAACTTCGGCAGACTCAGAGACCCGTGTGTGGACTGGTAAAAGAGCTAGGTCAAGAGGTGTGTGGGGTTTGTAACCATGCACAATTTCAAATGGACTCTTACCCGTAGACCTATTGACCGAGTCATTATATGCAAATTCAGCTCTAGGTAAGTACAAATCCCAGTTCCTAATGTTTTCACCAACAAGACACCTTAGCAGATTGCCTAAACTACGGTTCACTACTTCGGTTTGGCCGTCAGTCTGGGGATGATAGGTAGTTGAAAACTTAAGTTTCGTCCCTAACTTATGCCAAAGGGTTTTCCAGAATTAGCTGGTGAACCGAACATCCCTATCGAAAACAATGGTCTTGGGTAGGCCATGGAGTCGAACTATCTCATTAAAGAACAGGGTGGCTACCTTAGACGCATCAAAAGTTTGGGAACAAGGCAAGAAATGGGCCATCTTGGAAAATCGGTCTACTACAACACAGATAGAGTCATGCCTCCTCTGGGTCTTAGGCAAACCTAACATAAAGTCCATGCTTACATCTTGCCAAGGACGATCTGGGACAGGGAGTGGGGTATAAAGGCCGGTGTTCTGTTTTCGCTGTTTGGCAACAGCGCAGGTCCGACACCTAGCCACAATGTGTGCTACAACTCTTTTTAAGCTAGGCCAGAAAAAGTGGTTTTTAATAGCCAGGGTGGTCTTATCTTTTCCGAAATGGCCAGCTAAACCTCCAGCACGAGTTTCCCAAATCAAGAATTCCCTAAGAGAGGTTCTAGGGATGCAAAGCCTATTCTTAAAGAACAGAAAGCCATCTATAAGGGAATAATCCTTATGTTCACTAGATGGTCCTTGAGTTAGATCCTGGTATACAGTCTTGCAATCTGGACACGACCCATATTCTTCTTTGATTTGCTCAAACCCTATGACTTCAGCCCTAACAGAATTCAACAACAAAGATCGACGACTAAGGGCATCAGCTACCTTATTTTCAGACCCAGCCTTATACTTCAAAACAAAAGTATAGGACTGGATATACTCTACCCACTTAGCATGCCTAGGGTTAAGCTTCTTCCGAGAATTCAAGAATCTAAGAGCCTCATGGTCCGAAAATAGCACAAATTCTTACGGTAGTAAATAATGTCTCCAGTAACGCAAAGCTTGCACTACCGCATAAAATTCCTTATCATAGGTAGAATACCTAAGCTTAGCATCATTAAGTTTTTCACTAAAGAATGCTACGGGATGGTTCTCTTGGCTTAGGACTCCACCTATACCTACTCCTGAAGCATCACAGGCAACCTCAAATACCTTTGAAAAGTCTGGTAGTCTCAAAATGGGTGCCTGGGTCATCCTATCTTTAAGATCTAGGAAGGCTTTATGGGCTGCTTTGGTCCACTGAAATTCTCCCTTCCTGATGCAGTCTGTGATAGGAGCAACTACGGTACTAAACCCCTTGATGAATCGCCTATAGAAGGTAGCCAAGCCATGGAAACTTCTGACTTCATGCACACTGGTCGGCTCTGGCCATTCTACTATGGACCTAATCTTTTCAGGATCGGCAGCCACGCCGTCAGGGGTTACAACAAATCCAAGGAAGATAATCCTACTGGTCATAAATTCACACTTTTTGAGATTACCGTAGAGACTATCATTCCTCAAAACTTGACAGACTTGTCTAAGGTGGCCTAAGTGATCTGCAGGGGTCTTACTATAGATCAGGATGTCATCAAAATAGACCACTACAAACTTCCCTATGAAAGCTCTAAGTACCTGGGTCATAATCCTCATGAAAGTACTAGGGGCATTGGACAACCCAAAAGGCATAACAACCCATTCATATAGACCATCCTTAGTTTTGAAGGCTGTTTTCCACTCATCCCCTGGTCTAATCCTAACCTGATGATAGCCGCTTTTAAGATCAATTTTAGAAAAAACCATGGCACCGGCCATCATATCAAGCATGTCATCTAGTCTAGGGATGGGGAACCTATACTTGATTGTGATCTTATTGATGGCACGACTGTCAACACACATCCTCCACGTGCCATCCTTCTTCAGGGTTAGAAGTGCAGGGACTGCACAAGGACTAAGACTCTCTCTAATGAACCCCTTCCTCAACAATTTGCCAACCTGCTTCTGCAGTTCTCTATGCTCCGATGGATTCATCCTATAATGGGGCAAGTTGGGTAAAGTAGCTCCTAGGACTAAATCTATGGAATGCTGAATATCCCTAAGAGGTGGAAGGTGGTCTTGCAGATCCTCGGGAAAAACATCCTCAAATTCTTCTAATAAAGGCTTAACTTCCTGAGGAGGCTCTGATGGTGTAGGAGTCCTAAGTTCCTTAGCAGTCAACATCCAAATGGGTGAACCACTATGAATTTCTTATTCTAGATCCTTGGCACTAATCAGGTTCACTCCAGTCTTCATTTCCCTAACCTTACTGGTTCCTTTAGCTACCTTGTCCTTAGGAGGGACTGAATGGATTGTGATTTTCTTCCCATTGAAACTAAAGACACAGGTGTTGGATTTTTCTAAGAGGGTGGCATCATGATCATACAACCAAGGTCTTCCAAGAATTATACTGCTCACCCCCATGGGCAAGACATCACACCAAATCTTCTCTTGATAGGATTGCATTTGGATTTGGACCTGACATCTAGACTGGATGGGTATAGAGGTAGAGTCTACCCAAGAAACCTTATAGGGGTTGGGGTGGGGGACTAGGGTTAAGCCTAACATTTTGACAGTGCTAGTAGAAATGGCAATCACACAGCTCCCACTATCTATGATGATTTTACAAACCTTATCCCCTAGTTTAAGGAAAGTCTGTAGGATGTTAGTCCTACGCCAATCTTCTTGAACTTTAGTCTGGGACAGGATGCATCTCACAACCCCTAAGTGGTCAGATTCAGTGGATTCTTCCTCTCCTTCATACTCATCAACCAAATTCATTCCGGCCTCATAAACTTCTTCTTCAAACTCCTCATTAGGCTCGGAATTCTCTTCTCCTCCCTCTTCTATATATAGGGATCTACGAGGGCACTGGCTAGAAACATGACCTACCTTATGACACTTGAAACAAGCTATGGCTGTGCACTGGGTGGAGATATGACCGGGCTTCTGACACTTAAAACAGACGATACCAGGGGTTCTCTGGGTGTCAGGTGCCTTACCTTTGTCCATGGGTCTAGGGGTGGGGATACCCTGATTAGGCTTGCTAGGGGTAACCTGGCTAGGTCCATTTCTTGGGATTGGGGCACTAACCCTAGATGGCATGGGTCCTCTCTGAAACTTCTCAGTGTTCAGTGCAATCTGATAGGCTTGGTCTAGGTCAGTAACCTCTCTCAGAAACAACTCTCTCTTAATATCTTCCCTAAGTCCAGCCCTGAATCTAGACAAAGTAACCTCATGGGCTTCACTCACATCACATCTCATCAGGTATTCATCAAAGGTGGTTATGTAGTCTGAAACAGATCGGTTCCCTTGTTTCAAAGTCTGCCATTGGTCTAACAGATTTTGCTGGTATGAAATGGGTAGGTACTTGTCTCTAAGTTTCTCTTTCATACCCTGCCAAGTGGTTATGGGCTCTACATTTCGTCTTCTAGTGGTCAGCTCAATGTTCCCCCAGTATAACCTAGCTTGACATATTAATTTCATCTTGGCAAACTTAAATTTCCTCTCCTCAGACATGGCATACCACTCAAAGTACTGGTCCATCTCACCCTCCCAATCAGAATACACCTTAGGATTTAGGCTACCATCAAAAGTGGGTGCATCTAACTTGATGTTCCGAATGAACCTATCATCTCTATCCTCAGGCTCTGGGTCAGGCCTCCTATGATTAGGTTCAGGATCTCGGTATAAAGGTCTTCTAGGCTCTTGGTGTGGGTGAGGTTGAGACACATTAAAATCTGGGTCAGGAGTCCAATCCCGATGCCTAGGCTCCTCAAGTACTTGGACTCGATCCCTAAGCTGGGCAAAATTCTCATTCATATCCTGACTTAATTTGTTCGTACTCTCAGTAAGAGCTCTAACCATGGCCTCTAAATCAGGTTGGGCTTGACCAGGTTGGTAGGGTACTCCATTCCGGGTAGACATGATGCAATCAAGCACACAAAATGAGACTCAACTGAACGACTACGGGCTAACTAAACCTAGAGCCTAAACTAGGTGCCCAATCAGAATGGCAAGCTAGCCTGTAGTAACTCAGGACTCAGCCAGGTAGGTGTAAGGGGAGTGTTAGGTCCCTGAATGCCAATCCTAGACACCAATCAGAGATTGGCCAGGTAGGCGGACCAGCACACAAGCCCTTCAGGATGGAATCCCTGAACCACCATTCTAGACACTGAGTACAAAGCACACACAGAGTAACCAGACAAACTGACTCAACACTAGCCTTGACCCGACTTGTTGATGTCCCCAGCCCACTAGGGCAAATTAGGTCTAATCAATTTTAGATTAAAGGCTTGGGTTCGAATGAAGGGGTGGTAGTTTTGGGCTAAGGAGAGGTTATCAACTCCTCCCCTTATCTTAGATGCTCAAATGCCCTTAAGTTGAATTAAGAGGTGAACACTCAAAAATAAATGAATTGCAGAACACAAAAATAGAGTTGCAGTAATTTAATTCTCAGAAATTGCACAGAAACCAATAAATCATGAGAAAATTATGCAAATTAGTTTCAATTATACTGGTTTCAGCAAAATAAAAATCACTGAATTTGGAGTTAACTACGGTGAGAAGAAATTCCTACAACAGGAAAATTATGGACTGAAAACAGAGCACTTCCCCGTTTACAATTTCTGCTACGAAGTTGTAACCCAACGGATCCCCTACATGCCCTAGGAACACCCCGTGGAATGGGAAGAGGAGGTTTGCACCTCGCTTCGTTCCTAGGACCGGACGTCCTGGGGAGTCTACTTCGAGCAGACAAAGTAAAAAGAGAGGGACTCAAACAGGCAATCGAAACAGAAACCCTAGACAGGGCTCTGATACCAAAAATGATGCAGAACAAAGAACAAAGAAGCGTATGCGAAAGTAAAATTAAGATTAATTCTTTTTTTTTTTTATTTTAGAAATTGGCTTCGACTCAAAGTAAAGCTAAACTACGTTGAAGGAAACTAAGTAAAGATTGAAAGCACAGTTTAGAAGGAACCAAATTATCAGAGTAGTTCAGAAGTAACGGATCGCTGGGGGTTGAGAAACTCCCAGACCTAGGGTTTCGCTCTGAACTTTCAACAGAATAGAAATAGAGAGGAGGGACGGTTTACTCACCAGACAGTGATCTTCTCAGGATTCTGGTGGAAGAACTCTCTCGAACAGATTATGGGATCCTCGGAGTCGGCTATCTTCGCAATGGATCCTCCAATACTGGTCTCGTGGTTTGGTCAGCTTCTCCTGGACTCAAGATCTGGAAAAGAAGAGGAACAAATGATGGAATTCAGAAACTCAAGAAAAAGATCTTACCAGGTTGAAGAACTTGAAAGCTGAAGTTGCTGAAATCGAATTCTCCTGGAGGCCGATCTGACTTCCTCTTAGAATTGCTGTAGATCTGCAGTATCTGGACTGGAGTCGGATGCTGGTGGTCGTCCAGGACTTGGCGAAGGTGGCCGAGAGAAGAGGAAAAGACTAGGGCTTGGTGGAAAGAGAAGGGTGATGGCGGCTAGGGTTTGGGAATTGAGTGGCTAACCTAGGGTTTAGGGTTTTGGAGATCTCTCACCTCCTCAAGGTTCCAGGGGAACCCGGATTTACTCCCTCATGGAGCTCAACACCTGGAAGCAAGTGCGGACAAGAGAAAACACAAGTTTGCTCAAGAAAAATTTCTTTCATTCATCTGATCTTTGTAAACTTACAAGAGGGGTTTAATTTATAAGGCATTACAAGGGAGGAGGGTTTCACATCTTCCCATGTGGGACTAAAGGAGGGGATCTCCAAATTAGGGAAAATCCCTTACATATGGTCGGCCAAAATACCAAAAATTAGGATTTGGGTTATAAATGGCAGGTAGATGGCGCCACCTTGCTTGGATTTTCAAGAAAAAAATTTCTTCCTTCCCTGGATCAACTCTTTTGGACTCCTCCTTTTCTTCCTCCCTAAGTCAAGGTCCTTCCCATCTTTGTCTTGATTGTTTTGGCAGGTAGTGGGTGCCCCTTGATGTTCTTTTCCAAGAGAAATTTCTTCCCTTCTTTGCTTGGAGTTTCTTGGGAAAGTCTTGGCTGCCCCCCTTGATTTGTGCTCTCTTGGTGGACTTCTCTTTATCTGGTGCATGAAAGAAGGAAGTTGCCATCTGTGGAGTGGGGACCAAAAGCTGCTGGATGTGGATATGGCACCCCCTGGACTGGGAGTGTGGCTGGGAGTGTGGTGTCCACTTGCCTGGTCTTGGGAGAAAATGTAACACCCCAGGTTGAAACCCTAGTCCACTACTGAGTCAACATGACTCAACAAAATAAAATGTAGGTAATGTAGACTCAAGCTAAATTGAGTTGATCTAGTCAACTCTTATTACAAACCAAAAACCCTAATTCTTCGGGCAAGGTTAATCAGAGATCTAGATGGAGCTCTAAAGTCTTCTTCTGAGTCTGGTGCCCGCACCATTCTTGGTCCACAAGTCAGGGTTTCTTAGCCTTCAAGTCGTGTACCCTGGGGTGAATCTATAAATACCACCCATCCTCTCTTGTATGAAGTATCTTTTTTCTCATGAATACAAATCAAAAGTTATTTTGTCTAACTTTTCTTTTGATTGGAGTGGGTGTGACGCTCATGTTCTTTATTCTTGAGTGCATGCCCTAATCCCCTTGTGACATCTATGATCGTCGGTGATCCCCCGCTTCTCGTCCCGCATCACACATGACTAAGGTTCTAAAAAAGCCCCTAATCAGCAAACTATATGGGATCCGTTGATCTATGTCTGATCCTGGTGTCCCCACCAGGGCTTCTGGTGTTTCTCAACTTGAGGTCCCAAACTGTGAGTCAAATGGTTAATGGCAGGACACTCATTTTTCTGGCAGATGTCTCTGGATTGTGAGTAAGATAGTGGATGCAGGGCTTCTGGAGTTTCCTGACTTGAGGTACCAAACTATGACACAAGTGATAGATGTCGGGACTCCCATGTTTCCCATCATACATCTCCAGATTGTGAGAAAGGTTATGGATAAGAAGCTTCTGGACTTTCTCGGCTTGAGGTGCCGTACTATGAGTCAAGCTGTAGATGGTGGGACTCCCTGGTTTTCCGACATACATCTCTGGATTGTGAGCATGATGAGAACTACAGGCCTGATGGGTCGACCCGGCTTGAAGGTGCCGAACTATGAGTCAAGCGGTAGATGGCGTGGTGCCCCACCGCCACCTTCAGACTAAAAGCACGGCAAGGAGTGCGGGCCTGATGTGGGGCCTGGCTTGAAAGTGCAAAACTGTGAGTCAAGTGATAAATGGTGGGACTCATATGTTTGCTGGTAAACATCTCTAAACTGTTAGTAAGGCAGTGGATGAGAGGCTTCTGGAGTTTCCTGGCTTGAGGTGCTGTACTGTGAGTCAAGTAGTAGATGGTGGGACTCCCTGGTTTCCTGGCATACATCTTCAGACTGTGAGTAAGGCAAGGAGTGTGGGCCTGATGGATGGACCCAGCTTGAGGGTGCTGAAACGTGAGTCAAGCGGTAGATGGTGGGTTGCCTTGCCTCCATGTCCAGACTATGAACATGGCAAGGAGTGCTGGCCTAATGGGGGGCCTGGCTCGAGGCCACCAAGCTATGAGTCAAGCGGTAGTTGGTGGGTTGCCCTGCTGCCCCTCCAAATTGTGTGCATAGCTTGGAGTGTAGGCTTGATGTGGGGCTTGGCTTGAAAGTGCCAATCTTTGATCAAGTGGTAGATGGCCAGACTCCCAGGTTTTTTGATAGACATCTCTAGACTGTAAGGCAGTGGATGTGTGGCTTCTGAGTTTTTCAACTTGAGGTACCATGCTGTGAGAAAATGGTAGATGGCGGGACTTCCTGGTTTCCTAGTAGACATCTCCGGACTATGAGTAAGGTGAGGAGTGTGGGCTTGATGGCAGGCCCAGCTTGAGGGTGCCAAACTATGAGTCAAGTGATAGATGGTGGGTTGCCCTACTGCCACCTTAGGATTATAAGCATGGCAAGGAGTGCAGGCCTGATGGAGCGACCCGGATTGAGGGCACCGAACCGTGAGTCAAGCTGTAGATGGCGAGTTGCCCTACTGCATCCTCCAAACTATGAGCACGGCAAAGAGTCTGGGCTTGATGGTGGGCCTGCCTCGAGGGTGCCAAACTGAGAGTCAAACGGTATATGGCAGTTTGCCCTGCCACCACCTCTGAATTATGAGCATGGCGAGGAATGCAGGACTGATGTGGGGCCCGACTTGAAAGTTCCAAATTATGAGTCAAGCGGTAGATGGCAAGACTCCTATGTTTTTTGATAGACAACTCTGGACTATAAGGTAGTAGACATGGGGCTTCTGTAGTTTCTCGACTTGAGGTACCATGCTATGAGTCAAGCGATAGATGGTGGGACTCCCTAGTTTCTAGGCAGACATCTTTGAACTAAGAGTAAGGCAAGGAGTGTGGGCCTGATAGGGGGCCCAGCTTGAGGGTGCCGAACTATGAGTCAAGCAATGGATGACGAGTTGCCCTACTGCCACATCCAAACTTTGAGCTCGACGAGGAGTGTGAGCCTAATGGTGGGACACAGCTTGAGGGTGCCAAACTGTTAGTCAAGCAATGGATGGTGGGTTGCCCTGCCGTCACCTCCAGATTATGAGCATGGTGAGGAGTGCAGGCCTAATTGAGTAACCCAGCTTAAGGTCAATGAACTCTAAGTCAAATGGTAGATGATGGGTTATCCTGCCACCATCTCTAGATTGTGAGCACAGGGAGGAGTGCGGGCCTGATGGAGGGACATGGCTTAAGGGTGCTAAACTGTGAGTCAAGCAATAGATGGTGGGTTGCCCTGCCGCCACCTCCAGTCTGTGAGCCCAGCGAGGAGTGCAAGCCTACTGGGGGGCCCAGCTTGAAGGTGCCGAACTATGAGTCCAGCGGTAGATGGCGAGTCTCCCAAGTTTCCTAGTATATGTCTCCAGACTTAAGTAAGGCAGTGGACACGGGGCTTCTGGAGTTTCCCAGCTTGAGGTGCTATACTATGAGTTAAGCAGTAGATGGCGGGACTCCCAGGTTTTCTAGTAGACATCTCCGAACTGTGAGTAACGCAAGGAGTGCGGGCCTGATGGAAGGACCAGGATTGAGGATGTCGAACTATGACTCAAGCAGTAGATGGCTGGTTGCCCTGCTGCCATCTCTAAACTATGAGCATGGCGAGGAGTGTGGGCTTGATGGAGGGACTCAGCTTGAGGATGCTGAACTATGACTTAAGCGATAGATGGCGGGTTGCTCTGCCACCACCTCCAGACTTTGAGCATGGCGAATAGTAAGGGCTTGATGCGGTCCTGGCTTGAAAGTCCGAGGCTTCGTAAGTTTCCCGGCTTAAAGGTGAAGGGCTTCATAAGTTTCCCTGCTTAAAGGTACAGGGCTTCGTAAGTTTCCCGACTTGAAGGTGCGGGGCTTCGTAGGTTTCCCAACTTAAAAGAGCGAGGCATCGTAAGTTTCCTAGCTTGAAGGTGCGAGGCTTCGTAAGTTTCTTGGCTTGAAGGTGCGGGGCTTCATAAGTATTTTGGCTTAAGGGTGCATGGCTTCGTAAGTTTCCCGGCTTGAAGGTGCGGGGATTCATAATTTTTTTGGCTTAGTCCACCAGACTCTGAGTCAGATGGAGTTGTTCCAACATAGGTGAAAAACAAAGTTACATTGAAAAGGAACTTAAAAAATTGAGAAGAGGTCCTACATTACCGGTAGTGCTCTTTTAAATTGCTCATGTTCTGGGTTTGATTGCATCGGACAGCACCGAGGCCGGTGAGTTAGTATGCCCCACCCAGTCGGGCCTCGACCTGCTTGTTAGGCCCCTTCTCAGGAATTGCGATAGCATGCTATCCTTTACTGGCAGGCTGCCCCCCAAGGGTAAGCCTCGCCTCTTGTCTTATCCAGCCCCATGTGGATTTCTTGCCGGATGGCCTAGCTTGTCACCTTGACCTCCCCGTTGATCCGAGGGTGGGCTACTGAAGGGGAACAATGATGAATGCCAAGATCAGTGCAGAAATCTTTGAGGGTCATTCATGAGGTGAAGCCCTAGCCATTATTGGGGGCATAGTTTCTCCCCCCTGAAAGATTGGTGCCCTAAAAGCCAATCATTGTAATGGGTATTTCTATGATCTTCCAACTCATGTACGATATTATTTATCAATAAAAGGCATCTTTTGATTCATCATACTACTGCATCTTTTTAAGATTATGATGAGCCCCATAAGTTAGAATAATGAAATTATGGTTATGATGGTGATCATAATGGTGAGACCTAAGTGATGCAGGACTAACTAGATGCCAGGATGAGATGATGCAGGTGATTTTGTTCTTTGTGATTTTTAGTTTTTTTATATAAATTTTGGATCTCCGAAGATAGACAAAAAGAAGATCTAGGGTTCTATAATGAAAAGAAATCCAAGCAAGTAAGTCCCTAAATAGGATAGGAAGAGGACCCCAGGATTGAGAAATCCCGTAGGACTTAGCTCTCAGATCAATAACCCCTTAGGAGTCTAAGGTTGCAAACCTTAAAGTTTTGAAGCGCCCGATGCCGAGTTTGCTAGCTCTTGTGGATGCGGCCTGGATGATCGAGCCTTCAACCCCCGCGGATGCATCAGCTTTCCGTCCAAGGTCTCGAAGACAAGAAAAACTGACTCCGTATTCGTGGTACCTGGAGGACCTGTGAACAATCAATAGAAGGATCAGGAATCAATAAGTATCATAAAGAAATAAGGGAAGAGAGGGTGGAGATGATGTTGATTGGGGGGCCTTCTTGCTGGGTGCCTAGATGGATCATCCGGTGGCCTCCGAACTCAAAGATGGAAGACGGATTTGCAGAAGAGAAAATAACTCGAGGCCTCACACCTCTTGACGCCCAAAGGCGAAAGCGCTCTCTCATGGAGATCGACGTTCTTAAGGAATGAAGGCAACTAATAAAGAGAATGGCTCTCAAATATTTTCTTTTTATTTATCATCATTTACTTTACAAAAGAGGGGGTAAGGTACATTATCTAGGCACCTTAAGACCCTTTCAAATTTTGAATGAAAAAATACATTCCTTCTCTTGATGAGGCACCAAAAAAATTTTGAAATTCAAAAAAAAAATCTGAAATCCTCCTCCTTGGCCGACCAATGCTTGAATTTGATTTGGGTGTAGCATGATATTGGGCTTGAAAGGAATTTGGCTCCCTTGGACTTGGAAAGTTGACCTTCAATTTGGGAAGTAGGCAAGATTCATGGCTTGTGTCTTCCAACTTTCCTTGGTTATTCATCCTTCTTTGGACAAAAGCTTGAAATGAGGCTTGGAGCAAGGCCTTTGTCTTCAACCTTTCCTTGGTTGCCCTCCCTTCTTTAGTAAGTGGCTTGATGGAGGGAAGGAAAGGAGGAAAGAATATTTGATGTGTCTCCAATTGGCACCCAAGAAACTCCTACTTGTGCCGTCGACTTGGCAAGATATGGTGGCACCACATGGGATGGTGAAGTGGCGCCACATGGGGTGGTGAAGTGGAGCCCTAAGGTTGACATGTTGACCTTCAAGGCTTGGCCCAATAGTAGTTGATCTGGACTCAAAGACCACTCCGGCTTGGACCCAGATTCGAACTGGACTCAATACAGGACTAGACTCAATACAGGACACAACTTGATCAAATTTGTCAAAGTACAGGACTAAACACAAATACTTGAGACTCAATTCATGGCTAAAATAATTACAATGCTTAGGCTTGAAGCCTTATTACAAGACACAAAAACTGAAACCCTAATCAGAGGTCTGGTGCCCACACCAATTCTCCCGGAATGGGAGGAACTCGACCTTGTCGAGTAAGGGTTAATTTGGCTTTGATTTTTTTTTTCAGAAGGTTGGGGTCGAGGTGCTGCAAGTCCAGTTGGGTATCGTACAAATCATTGGACTGTGGTCGACCTTGTAATCGAACCAAGTAGCGCTTATATCCTTTGCCCTAGGTGGACATAGCTTGATCATCCAAGACACGCTTGATCCGCTCTCCTCTCTCAAGTAAAATTGAAGGTGGGCACTCTGGGTCGGGTTCTCTCTCATAAGAAAGGTTAGGCCCAAATGGCTTACTGGGTATGTTTGCTGGTTCCCTATACTCAACTAAGTCCATGATATTGAAAGTCGCGCTGATGCCATAATTCGGAGGTAGCTCAAGCACATAGGCATTAGGGCTAACTCTCTTTATCACTCCAAAGGGGCCAGCTCCATGAGCATGAAGTTTCTTAACCGTTCAAGCCTATGTCTAACCATTATAGAATCCCTAATTTCAAACTCTTTGGTTCTCTTTTGGGAATCAGCCAAATTATTTTAAAATTTGTACTTAATGCAAAATCTGAACATGATGCAAAATGAGACTCAACTAAGTATTCCTAAAGATCAGAATTTTATTGGACTCTCTAGGGCCTAAACCTAACAGATTATTGACTCTCTAGGTTTGACCCTGGTCTGGTATACACTAGAAAAATTACCATGGATCCCTAGAAAATGCCATAAGGTATACCAGAAGTAGATGGTAAAAGGGATGGGCTCTAAGGAGTCCTGCATTCTAGTAATCTCAACAAAAAGTAACTCCATGGCTCTAGAAATTTGAGAAGGCTCGGGGAAGGGTAGGAAATAGGAAGGAGACTCAGAGACTGGTTCATAGTTAAAGAGACTGACCTTAATGTGTGAATGCTCGTATATGGGTGTGCTTGTCCTAACCTCATGATTAGTACTAGGAGGATATATATATGCAAGTTCTAGGGTAGGCTGGGTGCTCCTAAAAGGTGGAAGGTCATCAGGAAGGTCTTTGGAATGTTTATCTTGAAAGTCCTCTAAACTAATATCTACTTCTTGTTCTTGGACCTTCTCTATGGCTAATACTTGAGAACCTTCACTTTCATCTACATTGTTTGATCCTGACTTGGTCATTTCTTCTTCAAGTTTTGTAGTGGGTTCAGGATCATTATCCTTTGATTCCTTAATGATTTCCATCTTGGGCCCATCTTTATCACACTTCTCCACTAAACTTGATTCATGGATGTCTTCTTGGGATTTCTCAATTGGCTCAGTGGTTTCTTCACTTACATTCTTAATGAACTCAATCTTTTTTTCCTGAAATTCATCAGAAGGTTCTTCTCTCTGGGTTGGTTTGTGAGTCTCTTTTGTGGCAGGTGTTCCCTCAGTCATCACATTCTCTAACTCTTTGGCCTTGATTAGGTTAACTTTTGGCTTCTTTTCCTTTAGGCTAGTCGATTCTCTCTTAACCTGGTCCTTAGACTGAATTGGATTGATTGTAAATTTCTTCCCATGGTGGTTGAAGGTACATCTATTGGTCTGACCATACAGGGTGGCATCATGATCGTAAAGCCAGGGTTGACCTAAGATAACACTACTGATGCCCATGGAAAGGACATCACACCAAATCATTTTTTTATATGATTGCAGCTTGATCAAGACTTGGCACCTAGACTTTATGGGTATGGAGGTTGAATCAATCCACAAGACCTTATAAGGGTTGGGGTGAGGAACTAGGATCAATCCTATGGATTTGGCAGTACTTGAAGAAATGGCATTGACACAGCTCCCGCTATCAACTACGATCTTGCATACCTTATCCCCTAGTCTGACAAAGATTTGTAGGATGTTGGTCCTATGCCAATCTTCTTGCACTAGTCCTGGGTAAGGATGCACCTAATTACTCCTAACAGGTCTTCAAATTCAAACTATTCTTCCTCTCCCTCATACTCTTCTAGCAATTGATCTTCTGGCTTAGCCTTTATGAAAAGATCATGCTGAGGGTATTCTCTAGGGTGGGGAGATGACTCAGACTCAGGCTCGATAGATGGTGTAATGTCCTTTTCTAAGGCTCCAATTCTATCTTCAAACTCATCAAGCCTTTTATTTATCCTAGCTAACTGTTGAGTGATGACCTTTAATTGATTCTCGTGGGTGTTTTCAATGGGTTAACTTGATTGGAAATGATGGGGGTGATAGGGGACTCCTGATCTAGTCAACATGCAACACACAATGAAGGATGTTATGGGTTTACTAGATCTAAGAGATCAAACCAAATGTGAGGTCAAGAAGACAATCTTGGAGGTAGTAACATGGCACCTGGCCAGGTAAGTGTAAGGTTGGTGGAGGTTCCTCTTTGCTAGTCTTAGATACCAATTTGAAATTGGCCAGGTAAGCGAACCAACACACCTTCCTTCGGGCTCTTGTCCCTGAACCACTTGCCTAGACACCAGATACTCAAGCACATATAAACAAGTTGTCTAAATTGGCTTGACACTTGGCTCGACCCGACTTCATGGGTGTCCCTAGCTCACTAAAGCAAGTTAAGTGTCTACTCTATTTTACTTAGAGGTTGGGTCTGTTATGTAGGTTGTTGATTTTTGGGCTAGGGATAGGTAATGAAATCCTGACCCTATGTCAAATTGATGCCCTTAAGATGATTTATGAAAATGATGGCATACAAATGATCTAATGAGATGGATCTAATTTATATTTTATTTTGGATTTTTGATGGATGATAGCAGAAATAAGATGATGGAAATGACAAGAGATGAAACTAAATACAAAATTAAACTATTTAAGAAATGAAAACATAAAAAGATGTAGTTGCTGAAAAATCACAGAATAGATTTTTCTCTCAGTTAGTATTCTGGCTTGTAGAAATTCAACATGCTGCAATAAAATCAGAGAAAATTAACAAAACTACTCTCAATTATAGGTGATCTAACAAAACAAAAATCAGAAAGTTTAGAGTTTTCTACAAATAGAAATATCTAAAACAACAGACCATGTACTAAAAGAAAAAAATATAGAAATTAAAAGAAGATGAGATCTAATGATGCAAAAATTTTCTTTTGGTTTTTTTTTAAACAAAAACTAACTCCTTGTGTTCCTTTTCAAAGGTCAATCATAGTGGCACCCCTACATTCCATAGGAAATCCCCGTGTAATGGGAAGTGAGGGTCTTGCAGCCCTTCTTGTTTCCTATGACTGGACAGCCTGGTGAAGCACCTAATCCAAGTACCTAGGAAGTGCTATGTCATAACCTGGCTCTGATACCAAACATGATGCAGGACTAACTAGATGCCAGGATGAGATGATGTAGGTGATTTTTGTTCTTTGTGATTTTTAATTTTTTTTATATGGATTTGGATTCCCAAAGATAGACAAAAATAAGATCTAGGGTTCTATAATGAAAAGAAACCCAAGCAAGTAAGTAAGTCCCTAAACAAGATAGGAAGTGGGCCCCGGGATTGAAAAATCCAGTAGGACATAGCTCTCAGATCAATAACCCCTTAGGAGTCTAGGGTTGCAAACCTTAAAGTTCTGAAGTGCCTGATGCCGAGTTCGCTCACTCTCATAGATGCAGCCTGGATAATTGAGCCTTCAACCCCCGTGGATGTGCTAGCTTTCCGTCCAAGGTCTTGAAGGGAAGGGAAATGAAATTCATATTCGTGGTACCTGGATGACCTACGAACAATCAATAGAAGGATTAGGAATCAATAAGTATCGGGAAGAAATAAGGGCAGAAAGGGTGGAGATGATGTTGATTGGGGGGTCTTCTTGCTGGGCACCTAGATGGATAATCCAGTGGCCACCGAACTCAAAGATGGAAGATGGATTTTTGGAAGAGAAAGTAACTCGAGGCCTCACACCTCTCGATGCCCGAAGGTGAAGGCGCTCCCTCACGGAGATCGATGTTCTTAAGGAACGAAGGCAACTAACAAAGAAAATGGCTCTCAAATTTTTTTTTTTCATTCATCATCATTTACATTACAAAGGAGGGGATAAGGTCCTTTATATATGCACCTTAAGACCCTTTCAAAATTTGAATGAAAAAATACATTCCTTCTCTTGATGAGGCACCAAAAAAATTCTGAAATTCAAAAAAAAAATCTGAAATCCTACTCCATGGCCGACCAAGGCTTGAATTTGATTTGGGTGTGGCATGATATTGGGCTTGGAAGAAGGAATTTGGCTCCCTTGGACATGGAAAGTTGACCTTCAATTTGGGAAGAAGGCAAGATTCATGGCTTGTGACTTCCCACTTTCCTTGGTTACTTATCCTTCTTTGGAGAGAAGCTTGAAACGAGGCTTGGAGCAAGGCCTTTGTCTTCAACCTTTCCATGGCTGCCCTCCCTTCTTTGGTAAGTGGCTTGATGGGGGAAGGGAAAGGAGGAAAGAATATTTGATGTGTCTCCATTTGGAACCCAAGAAACTCCTACTTGTGCCGCCCACTTGGCAAGATGAGGTGGCACCACATGGGATGGTGACGTGGTGCCACATGGGGTGGTGAAGTGGTGCCCTAGGGTTGACATGTTGACATTCAAGGCTTGGCCCAATAGTAGTTGAGCTGGACTCAAAGACAACTCTTTCTTGGACCCAGACTCGGACTGGACCCAATACAAGACTTGACTCAATACAGGACACAACTTGACCAAATTGGTCAAAGTACAGGACTAAACACAAACAATTGAGACTCAATTCATGGCTAAAAAAATTACAATGCTTTGGCTTGAAGCCTTATCACAGGACCCAAAAACTGAAACCCTAATCAAAGGTATGGTGCCCACCCCACTAAGTTTCTATAAATCTTAATCTAAAATGTTCCTAGTCATTGGATAATCGATTCGAGAATCGATGAATCCAGAAAGACTATCACATCCTATATATACTCGATGGAGAGGGTGGTTGGTGTGGGCACCACAGCTCAAAAAGGAATGCAATCCAATCTAATCAAGCTAGATTCTTCATGGATCTCAATGCAGTAAGTTAAGTCTACTTTTGATTTCTATTTTATTTGTTTAATTAAACCCGAGTTCTATAAATAGGGAAGTTTATGTGGTATTTAATTGAGTTTGAGTCATTTAATGTCTTTAATTAAGTTTGAGTCCTGTAATTAGGATTAGGTTCATGTCAATTTGATTTCTTAAGTCAAATTGGGTTCAATTTGACCTTGTAATTAGTTGCTTTTATAAATGGATCCAAGATGGGTTTGAATTGGGTTCAAGATAAGCAAGAGGACTTGAAGATTAAGTACCAGAAGACACTCCAACCAACCATTCCAAGGTGGATGCCACATCATCAAGCTCACTCGGAGGCCTTGTCATCTTCAAAGTCTACATGGAGGACACCTAAACATGCCACATCACCAGAGCTTTGGGTGCCCAAATTGAATTCAGAAGGAAGCTAGTCAACCACCATTTTCTCCCCATATCAAGCATGGTTCAACTCTCCTTCCACATAGCAAGCAACCTCCCATGATATTCTCCATATATTTTTCCATGTATTTTGAATTTTCAAATTGAATTGGAGGTTTACAAATAACCCTCCAAACCTATCTTGTAAAGACATTGTTGATGAATTAAAATTTCCAAAGTTCTTCTTCCATTTGTGTTAAGCAAGTGTCCGCCGAGAGGGAGAGGGTGAGAGGCCCAAAAGCTAGTCCTTAGCCGACCTAGCCACTTCCAAATTCCACCAAAAATTCCATCAAGGTGCTGCCTTTTCCATCAACCAAAGCATTCCCGCATCCTTCCATCGCGCAGCCTACAATTTCAAGCTACAGGGTCGCTTACTTCATCCTCCAAGGATGCCTTCTTCAACACTACAAAGTGCCCTTCTTCATCCTTCAAGAGTTGCTACCTAAGTTCAGCAAATGAAGTTCCATCCATCATACATCCAAGGCACCAAATCAACCTTTATGATCACCTACAACTTCAACCAATCAAACAACTTCATTACTTCTTAAACCCCTTACATTTTCCTCTTCTTGCCATTCCATGTCACTAATTTCTTTCCTTTCCAGGATCCCCAAGGATTGCGGGTTGAAGAGAAGGTTGATCTTGCCTTTGGAGCCATCTACACTAGAAGTCTTCATCCAATGGTGTCATAGTTTCAAGTCCTATCCAATGAATGCTGAAATTGACTCACCTTTACAAGTGTGGGACTTCAATATTGGAAAGTAAGCCTTCCTTTATTCTTAGGTTTTAATATTTGAATGGTCTAATCCCTAGTTAGGATGGTTTCCCAACCATTAGGTCCAATCTTCATGGAATTAACAAGAAGCCCTAGTTTGATCTATCCCTTATTTAGTTTTCCTTCATATGAATCCCTTGCTATTTTATGGATGAATTTGTTTATGCTAGTAGGTTTCATTTCTCAATGAATTAATTAAACCTCTAAGTTAGAATTCATTCTTGCATGCCATATCAGTGTTTAGTCTCACAACCACTTGTGTAGAGACACTAATACAAGTATGTGGGTGCTCATTAGGTTATTAGTCTACTGAACTGATCTGGCAAGAGAACATCAAATGGAAGTCTTACTTACTTATCAAACGAATGTTTTCTTAGTTGGAGTTATGCATGTGATCCTTAGACCTGAGATTACCATATTATCTTGTACACATGAACCCATGTTTTGGTGCGTACTCACTCATGGAAATTAAGTCTTGTACGGGTTGTTTCTGGATATGGTAGATTGTGTATGAAGGAAATGATTAGGTCAACAAGGAATCGATCAGTCCTAGTAAGAGGAGAAGTTATCTCATGTGATCTCTTTGAATGATAACTTAGGAAGTGTGAGGCCCATCCCAGGAAAAGGCCTGGTCCATGCATGTTTGGACTGAAATTGGCAACCTGGTTGCCGACTTCGGTTCGGATGAAGCCTGGTACCGATCGACTAGATTTCTCATGGGAGGAGGTGGAGACGGGGTCAATGGTGTGGGGGAGAGGGATATCTTACCATAAAGGAAGAC
Source organism: Areca catechu (assembly GCA_021397845.1). Lineage (NCBI taxonomy): Eukaryota > Viridiplantae > Streptophyta > Magnoliopsida > Arecales > Arecaceae > Areca > Areca catechu. The sequence goes on along the minus strand of CM038052.1, from coordinate 139,874,853 downwards.
CCCTCCACGGGATTAGATCCATTCTCAAATCTATCTCTCACCGAAAGCCCGATGCTGCCTCTCCTCCGGTGATCCACCATGTGGCTCGCCCTTCTGAAGTCGTCTTCCTTTGGTGTAGCTCTTTCCTTCATCGACCATTACTGATAAGTAAGCTAACCCTAGTTCTTTGGAGTATGGGTTGATTGGGGATGACCGACATGGGAGGGCGAGAGGTCAATTTGTTTTCTTTTCTATTTTTTTTATTCTATTATTTTGGTGGTTAGATGGCTACCGGTGGTTGCACCACCATCCGCTCCGGTCAGCCTGGCCCCTTTCTTCGTGGTCATCTCCCATGGCTGCTACTGAAAGTCATGGGGAGACCTACTCAATCATGTCAAAGGAAAAGCTTTGGGGGAGGGGGGATTTTATTTTTGGGTTACCGACAAGCGACAGGACAACCTCCAAGGTCACCGTCGATCCCTCCCTTTTCCTTCTGGCGATCCTTCCCGGGAGATCGTTCACGGGGATCCCCGTCGTTCCACCACTTTGTTGAAGAGAAGACTTGGTCGACCCTGCTAACAGAGAAGGGTCAACTTTGTTAACAGGTTTGGGCCGGGTTCTGTGTCCATGTTGGGCCGGTCTCTATTATCTTTGTTGGACTGGGCCTGTTATCTGGGATGGGCCAGCATAGTAAAGGTATAGTTTGAAAATAATACATTAATAATAACATAATAATATGATAATTATAAATAAATAAAAGAGAGGAGAGAGAAAAAGGAGGAAGAGAGGGAGAGAAGAGAAAGGAAAGAGAAAGAAGAGGAGAGAGAAGATAGAGGAGAGAGAAAGAGGAGGAAGAGAGAGAAAAGAGAGAGAAAAGAGATTGGAAGAGGAGAAAGAAGGAAGAGAAAAAAAATGAGAGAGAAGGAAGAGACGGAGGAGAAAAGAGAGAAGAGAAATGGAGGAAAGGTAAATTCTGGATCAGAATTGGAATTGGGTTGAGAAGAGTGACCCATGATAATTTAGTTTACATTTTAGTCTTATTAATAAAAAATTATTATATAATTAATTTATCGATCAGGATCATCGTTGTCCTTGGAAGACCAGGTCTAGTGTCGAATTGTACGTAGTTGGTGGTACTCTTTGGTATGTTATCTTGACCTCTGATATTATATGCCAAATATATTATATATTTATAAAATATTAAATACGTGTAATATATTTTAATTTGTGTTGGATTGCATTAGGTTGCATGCATTGTGTTGGTGTGTCACTCTCTAGTCCGACTATAATCACACGTGGACCTAGTCTTCTTTTGATCCTCCAGCGGGGCTATCGCTGGCACATGACCGTTGAGCGGTATGTGATACAAAAGCTAGTTGCCTTATTTTAGCACATGCTGGGATGCATGTTTCTCGTGTGATGGTCAGAGCTAGTTTTTCTTTTGGGCCTCAGTGGGGCTATCATTGGCGTATGACAGATGAGCGGTATGTGTACACAGCATCTAGTCTCTTTCAAGGTGAGCCACAGGCCAATCATGGCCATAGTCTAAGAAACTAGAAGGGTAAAGTACGTGGTTGGCCATCCATAGTCATGTCGATGTCGGTTGAAACTATGTGTACATATTTGCATTATGTTACTGGTTATATTAATATATTACTGGATCTCTTGTCATTTGGTGTGTTTATGCTTGCTGTGTATTTTTGACATATTTATATATGTATATTTGAGGTGATGATAACTTACTGAGCCTGTATTGCTTATCCCTGTTATCCTATGTTTTTGTTACAGATACCAAAGATCAATTAGGATTTGGGACCAATCAGTGAGGAGCTAGGATTTAAGTGTTAATCTCTGAGTTTATGTTAAATTTTAGTTGAATTTTATCTATCTGTTAACATTTATGAAAAATTTTATAAATATTTTTTTTAAAAAAATTAGTGAAATTTGTTCCTTACCATTATGTGGATATCGAATTGAAGGTTAGGCCTGGCATGATCACTGGGGTAATACCTAGGGTTTTGCGGCCTGTTGCATAGCCGATCCTAATTTTGGATTCGGGAAGTGATAGAGTGGTATCAGAGCATAGTTTTAAGATCAAGATAATTTAGTTAGCAAGAGCATGGTAGAAGTAGGATTTTGATTAAATATTCTGGAATAGTTGTCGATACTAAGAGTTTACTACAGTTCCTTTGATAGGTGTATGCTATAGTTTCAAGGATTTTGCTAAGTATTGAAGGCTTGAACAAATAGAATATTGGATTAAACTCTCCTAACTTAATTTTTCGAAGAATGCCATAGAGGCTAGACAATGGATATATAGATGATTATTTTGAATTATATTATGAATTTGATTTACTTTCAAAATTTTTTTGGTGAATTGCAGTCTGTGATATAAGTGATATAAAATAACATAATGGTTATTCGAGCATGACTGAATGATATCAAAGCTTGGATTATGATCATTTATGACTGCAACATAAATAATTAAGATCTAATTTGAATGATATTAATGTTTTGGTTGTAATCACTATGGAATGTGTTGTAAAAGATATTTGAACTTAGTATTATGATTAGTCGGGATATGATGGATTCAAAGTATGGATTTATAATCTCTTGGTATTGTGCATAAGAATTGACATATGATTTTCGCAATAGAGAAATATGATTTTTTTGTAGAGAGTTGATATACTGAAGAGTTAAATCAGATATATCTTCATCTCTAATAAATGGGTTTGATCCAGCCTCAGAAGTAGTAGATTAGAAGTATAATATGTTGTGGTATGCTAAATATGTGTATTCAGTTATTAATTAAATGATATAGATGAAGATCATGATAGTTTGCATGTTTTGGATTAAAAATTTGTGGACTGTTGCAAGATCTTTATGATGTAAGTCATGAAAGAGTTTAATGAGATTAAAAAGGAGAATCTTTCGATGAATCTATATGTGGATTATTATTGAAATTATGCAATGGAAATATGTTTTGGATAAAGCCTAGATTTGTAATTTGCTATTAGCGGATTAAAGGATAGTATGTGGACATGGGTTGCATATCTTGGTAAAATCTTTGAAATGCATATCTTGGTAAAATCTTTGATGGTTTATGTTAGCAGTTTTGGATTGGATTATTTGATATTCCATATGTTTATGGAGCTTAATGGATATGTTGAACTCCAAGTCATTTATCTTGTTAGAGTTAATATTAAATTTTCAAGAGAAAAGTTGATCTAAATTCTTCAATTGAATTATTATGGGAAATATAAATAGCTAGAATTGGGAACAGAATTATTGATGTATTGAATGGACGATACAATCTTATGTAAAGACTTTAAACGTAGAGGATGGATCAAGTTTAAATTTGATGTGCTATGCTCGAGGCCTAGTAAGGATAAAAATATTTAATAGTTTTGATCTCGATATTTGAAGGTTAAATTTGGTTTAGATTTTAATGAAATGGAAATCCATGTTAGAAATTTACCTAATAAAATTAGAGAATTTGGAAATTTATATCAGAGTGCGTAGCGGAAGAGTGGTAGACAAAAGATATTAGGATTAAAGTGTATTATGATGAATGAATAGGAGCTCTTATTAGGATTATAGAATTTTGGATAAATGAATCATTTGAGTTTTGCATTGCACATCTTTGAGTTTTCGAAGACTTAGATTTTTAAAATTTCAAGGCCAAAATTTTTGTTTTAGGAGGGAAGAATGTGAGGCCCAGCCTAAGAAAAGGCCTAGTCCATGCACATTTGGCATGAAATCGGCAACCAGGTTGCCGACTTCAGTTCGAATGAAGCCAGGTACCGATCAACCAGATTTCTCGGTGGAGAAGGTTGAGATGGGGTTGACGGCATGGGGTAGAGGGATATCATCCTATAAAGGAAGACCCCTCCATGGGATTCGATCCATCCTCGAATCTATCTCCCATCGAAAGCTCGACGCTACCTCTTCTCCAGTGATTCACCGTGTGCCTCACCCTTCCAGAGTCGTCTTCCTCCGGTGCAGCTCTTTCCGTCACCGACCATTTTCGGTAAGTAATCTAACCCTAGTTCTTTGGAGCATGGGTTAATTGGGGATGATCGACGCTGGAGGCGGAGGGGTCGGTGTTGTTTTCTTTCTTATTTTTATTTTGTTCTATTGATTTGGGCGGCCGGAAGGCTGCCGGTGGTCATGCTGCCATCCTCTCTAGTCTGCCTAGCCCCGTTCTTCATGGCCATCTCCCATGGCTACCGCTGGCAGTCATGGGGAGACCGGCTCGGCCATGCCGAAGGAAGAGCTTTGGGTGAGGGGGGGATTTGGTTTTTGGGTTACCGATAGGTAGCTGGACAACATCGACGTCACCACCTGTCGCTCCCTTTTCCTTCCGGCGATCCTTCCCAGGTAGTCGTTCAAAGGGATCGTCATTGTTCATCCGCTTTCTTGGGGAGAAGACTTGGTCGGCCCTGTTAACAGAGAAGATTCGACTCTGTTAATAGGGTTGGGCCAGGATCTGTGTCCGTGTTGGACCGGGCTCTGTTGTCTTTATTATACCAGGACTATTTTCTGGGATTGACCGGCCCAATAAAGGTTCAGTTTGAAAATATATAAATAATAATAATAATAATAATAACAATAATAATAAATAAATAAAAGAGAGTATAGAGAAAGAGGAGGAATAGAGGGAGAGAAGAGAAAGGAGAGAGAATGAGGAGGAGAGAGAGAAAATACAGGAGAGAGAAAGAGGAGGAGAGAGAGGATAAAGGAAGAGGAGAAAGAATGAAGAGAGAAAAAAAGGAGAGAGAAGGAAGAGACGGAAGAGAGGAGAGAGAAGAGAAAGGGAGGAAAGGTAAATTTCGAACCAGAATTGAAATTGGGTTGAGAAGAGTGCCCCATGATAATTTAGTTTTCTTTTTAGTCTTATTAAATAAAAATTTTATTGTATAATTAAATTTATTTATTAGGATCATCGTTGTCCTTGGAAGACTAGGTCTAGTATGGAATTGTATATAGTTGGTGGATACTTTTTGATAAGTTATCTTGATCTCTAATATTATATGCCAAATATATTGTGTATTAATAAAATATTAAATACATGTAATATATTTTAATTTACATTGGATTGCATTTGATTGTAATTGTTTGCATGCATTGTGTTGGTGTTGTCCCTCTCTAGTCCGACTATGATCACACGAGGACCTAGTTTTTTTTTGGACCTCCAGCGGGGCTATCGCTGGCACATGATCGTTAAGCGGTATGTGAACAAGAGCTAGTTGCCTTATTTTAGCACATGTTGTGATGCATGTTTCTCGTGTGATACTCAGAGCTAGTTTTCCTTCTAGGCCTCCAGTGGGGCTATCACTGGTGCATGACCGATGAGCGGTATGTGCACATAGGATCTAGTCTCTTTCGGGATGACCCACGGGCCAATCGTGGCCATAGTCAGAGGGACTAGGAGGGTAAAGTACATGGTTGGCCATCCATAGTCGTGTCGGTGTCGGTTGAAACTAAGTGTACATATTTGCATTATGTTGCAGGTTATATTAATATATTGCTAGATATCTTGTCATATGGTGTGTTTTTGTTTGCTATGTGATTTTGGCATATTTGTATATATATTGGAGGTGATGATAACTTAATGAGCCTGCATAGCTTACCCCTGTTATCCTATATTTTCATTACAAATATCGAAGATCAATTGGGCTTTGGCACTATTCAGTGAGGAGCAAGGGTTTAGGTGTTAATCTCCGAGTTTATGTTAAAGTTTAGTTGAATTTTATCTTTTTGTTAACCTTTATGAGAAATTCTATAAATAAATTTTTAAAAAAAATTAGTGAAATTTGTTCCTTACCACTATTTGGATGCAAATTGAAGGTTATGCCTTGCATAATAACTAGGGTGATACCTAGGGTTATGCGGTTGGTTGCATTGTCGATCCTAGTTCTGGATTCGTAATGTGATAGGAAGTCTTTGGACAAAGCAAGATAAGATTATATAGGGTATCTAATCATTCATCGGTTGAGTCTTCATTATCGAATTGAGATTCAAAAGGATTAAGTGCTAGGGTTTGACATTTATCCATGCCCATCACTTAATCGGGACATAGGGAGATCGAACGATTGAATTGCACAATAACTTTCTGCTGAAGGGTATTTTGGTACTTTTTGCCAAATTTTTTATCTTTCAGGTAGGCATGACATGTTGCTAGATGTCAATCATGTCTTGTGGATTTTCATGAATCACTTGGATTGAATTCATGGGTCAATTCAAAAGCTGGTTCGAATTAGCAACTTAGGTCAGTACAATTTGACCTATTTATGTCAATCAGGTTCGATTGGATCGAATTGGCTTGGACATAGACGTACTGCTAGCTAGATGTAGAACCCAAAGGGTCACACACATTAGGGAATTGACCTAGGAAGTCAATTGGCATTTAATTAGGGTCATGGAATCCTAATTGGTTATCTAGATTGCACACTAGCATGTGTATGCTAACCTAACTCCTAAGCCAATTGAATTGGATCTAAAAGGTTGCTAAATAGACTAACCAACTTAAGGGAGACCTAAACTGGGTTGAGTCCTATGTGTGACAAATTTATCAGAATTTATCTAATATTTTTCATAGCTTTTATGCGCCAAATACCAAGAGTCCCAAGGGCATGGTATTCTTGGCGCCAAAAGGAATGGTCGGCATTAAAAGAAGTGCATAAGGACCAAGAGTCCTTCTGCCTATTAATCACTTACCTACTGATAAAGTAGATTTAATTTCCTTTCTTTTGACATGCTTATTGTATATACTTTTACTATGTCAAAGGTGACATATGGCATGGAGAAAGTTGACCGACAAGTGAAGAGTAGCGACTCTTCACTATTGGCCCGCAGAAAGAAATGAATTCCTTCTGCTTTCAGGAATTCATTTAAATCTAAAAGGTGGCATCCCTTAGCTATGGATGAGGCTAATCTGAAGTGGGTAATCATCGATGAAAAAGAAGTTGGCGGAGTGAATTATGGCATGCATAATAATAAGGGTTGTGTACCTTCATTATTGGCGCAAGTTATGATAGCAGAGAGTCTTTCTGCTTTAAAGAACTTATCAGGTGGATAAGTCCTTTCAATTCTATGCTAACTCAAAAGACTTATCATGGTTACATGAATTATTGCATGATGAATAAATCCCAAAAGAAATCAGATTGGCAGAACAAGGGAAGTTGAAGGGACTTCATATATGGCTGTTGGCGTAGAAGAGTCATGGCTTTTCACTTCTAAGACTCATTCTCATTGAAGGGTCTTATTTGATCTATTGATAGACAGATCAAAGGCTGATGAAGAGCCTTATCTGGCACCTCTCCCACTCCTATATATAGCCATCAGTGTTTAGGCCGATGGGCATCTGATTCCATCTTTCTTTCTTACACTTACACTCTGCTACACTCTCCTTTGTCTCCTCCCATCCCTGTTAGAGTTTAGGTCTTATCTTAAGACAAGTCAACCATTTTAGGACAAGGGTTTAGGAAGAGATTTAGGAAGTGGAAAATAGAGTAAAGAGAGGATTTGTAGAGGGCTCAAAGGGCTCTACTGGAGGGAAAGGGTCTGAGCAAGGAAGGAGAGGCTGCCAATGGACAAAAAGCCATCAAAAGAGTCCCAATGGTTTAAGCAACCTACTAAGGAGTGCTTCTTAGGTTCCATTCCTGTGTGGATCACCTCTGGAGGGCATGCACTTATGTTCCTAGTGGAAAGAAGAAGGAATTAGCATTCCAGGTATTTTTACAAACCCTAATTGCATGACTTGTTAATTGTAATGAATAAGGGATCTTGGGCTTAGGTTTCAACTTGCTTGGAGTTGAAAGAAAGAAATTTTTTGAAATCTATTATTCCGCTACCATCGAAACCCTAGAAACCCAATAGTGGTATCAGAGCCCTCTTATTTCATTCAATTAATGGTCGATTGGAAATGCTTATGTGATAATGAATATGATTATAGGGATCATATTCTGATGCATGCCACTAATTAGGGTCACTTATATATTGAATGATAATATGATCATATATATAAATCATAGTATGATGCATACTATTAAAATTGGCATATGATAGTGAATATTATCATGTATGGTGCATGCAATTAGTAATGATTGCTTATTATGCTATGAAGTGATGCATGATTGTTCTAAATTACATATGATATATGTTAAATCTTAATAACTGCTTCGGATTGGATCAGTCCCCATGGCCATTCGGTCATAGGAGTTATTTAGGGTTTCATGGCCCTCTCATCTCATTCGATGGGATATCTTATGGCATGTAGGGGTGCTGCTATGTGTTGGGAATTGTATCCCAAAGCCAATTGCCTAGGCTGTAGGCGGTTGAGCTGAGTATTATCTCTTTGTATGAATTAATAAATATTATTTTTGCAGCACATCACATTCTTACTTTTCCCTGTAATGAACTCTTTTTTGTGTGATGAAGTTCTTAGGACTACACTGACTTCGATATAGAGAGGATATATCAAGTGGTACTTAAACCAAGTTCATGACCAAAGGATATATTGTACTGGACAGCAATATATCAAGTTTAGGTTGTTGTGGTTTACATCGTTTGGTTGTCCTCTTGACCAAAGGAGTGTGGTGACACTGATGTGATCTGCAAATGGGATATATGATATCTCATTGAATGTGACTCCATATGGTGTGGGCACCAGGATCCGACAGAGCTTCCTCAACCCTCTATGTATCTCAAATTAGTGTTTCAATTTTCGGGTCTTGTAATAAGGCTTCAAGCCTCAACTTTGTAATTTCCTTTTGCTTTGAATTGAGTCTGTACTTTGACCAATTAGGTCAAATTGTGTACTGTACTGAGTCCAGTCACAAATTGAGTCCAGTCTGAGTCTATTAAAAGTATGGGTCCATTACAAGAGTGGGTCTTAAAATTTAGTCTCCTTGGAACCAAGTCTGGAAAGAATCCATGTCAGCTCAGGGCCCTCTGTTCATCCTATGTGGCACCATGACATCTTGCCAAGTGGGCAGCACACTTGGCATCATTGGATGCCCAATGAGGAGGATCACTTCACTTGGCTCTAGCCTTTTTTCCCTCCCCCTATCTAGCTCCTTTCCAAGCAAGGGTGGTCGGCCAAAGTGAAAGACAATGGGAGTTGAAGTTGGTAATTCAAATCCCTTGCTTCAAGCCCTCCAATCAAGTCTTCTTCCCAATTTGCTTGAACCTCTTTGAAAGGGAGAGACAAGATCCATGGGCGCCTCCACCTCACACTCCCCATGTCATGACTTGTACCAAAGAAAGGATGCCAACAATGGAAGGAGGAAGAACACATGTGGTGTGGGCACCAGGATCTGACAGAGACTCCTCAACCCCCTGTGGATCTCAAATTAGGGTTCCACTTCTTTGTTCCTTATAATAAGGCTTCAAGCCTCAAATTTGTAATTGTCTTTTGCTTTGAATTGAGTCTGAACCTTGACGAATTAAGGCAAATTGAGTCCTGTACTAAGTCGAGTCACAAATCGAGTCCAGTCTGAGTCTATTAGAAGTATGGGTCTATTGTAAGAGTGGGTCTTAAAATTTAGTCTCCTTGGAAGCAAGTCGGGAAAGAATCCAAGTTAACTCAGGGCCCACCTATGCATCCTACATTGTGCCATGACATCTCGCCATGTGGGCAGCACACTTGGCATGCAAGGATGCCCAATGGGGAGGACCACTTCACTTGGTTCAAGCCTTTTTCCCTAGCCCCCTACCAAGCTCATTGCCATGCAAGGGTGGTCGGCCAAGGAAGAAGTCAACGGAAGATGATGTAGGGAGTTCAAATCCCTTACTTCAAGCTCTCCAATGAAGCCTTCTTCCCAATTTGCTTCAACCTCTTTGGAAGGGAGAGACAAGAGCCTTGGATGCCTCCACCTAACACTCCCCTTATCAAGCCTTGTAACAAAGAAAGAACACCAACCAAGGAAGGAGGAAGAACACATGCCTTGCTCCATGCCCCTCTTCATGCCTTCTTCCAAAACCAAGAAGATTCTTTCCATGTTCAAGGCGCCAAGAACCTCACTCCAAGCCATGCATCATTCCACACCCAATCAAAGCTACCTTTGGTCGGCCAAAGAGAGGAGAAGGTCATTGCTTTTGGGCGCCCATCCAAGAAGTTTGTATTTTTTTCATTTGAAATTCGAATGGGCCTTGGGTGCCTATTTAAAGGATACAATCCTTCCATTGTAAGGAATTGAATGATTGAATGAAAAAAGCTTGAGTCTTGTTTTCCCTCTAACCATTGTCTCCTAGGCTAGGTTTGAGTGAAGCTTCCTTCGTCCCTAGGGACGTCGAGTGGTGTGAGGCCACCTTTCCGTCGTCCCAGGGCGTCGCAAGTCTTCCGTCCTCCTGGATGTCGAGTGGGGTGAGGCCACAATGCTTCGTCCTCTGGGATGTCAGGTGGTGCGAGGCCCTATGTTATCTCCTTCTTCGACTTCGGAATCCAGCTGGACACCAGGCTCGAAACCCCTTCTCAACCCTATCTTAGTTCCATTTCAATTCATCTCTCCACTTTGCTTGCCTACAGGTCCTCCTTGGTATCTCGGGCACCGGAGACAGTCTGCTTTGCCATCACGACCACCCAACTGAAAGTCGGTGCATCCGTGGGTTTGACTGCTCGGGCACCCAGGACGCATTCGTCGAGTTGAGCGATCTCTACATCGAGCGCTTCAAAAGTGTGAGGTTTGCCCCTATCTCCTAAGTAAGTATTGTGTATCGAGCAGAGTCCTACCGGGATTTCTTAATCCCGGGATCCTATTCTCGTTGTCACTATTTAGGAACTTGAATTGCTAGTGTAGGATTCTTTTATTCAACTTCTCTTATTTCTAGTCTTTGTTTATGATCGGGAATTAAAAACCTAAAAAAACATCTAAAACTCATCAACTATAAAAATTGCTTTGCATCATAAGCATCCATACTAGCATCTCTAGCCCTACTCTCTACACCCCTGCACCATTAGTGGCATCAGAGCTCTATTCCACACCATTTTTGGTATCAGAGCAAGGCTAGGACTAGTGCTTCTTTTCCATTCATTTTCTGCATTCTGGTCAGCCTATATATGGTCTGAACATTGAATTGTTTCTCTCTGTAGGGACCTGGAAATTTTGTTATTTCTATTTTGATAGATCATATTTAATTTAGAGTATTTTTGACTATTTTCTCAGATTTTATTTCAGTTTGTAGAATTTCTACAAGCCGAAATACTACCTGAGAAAATCTCAGGTCTGAAATTCCTGCAAGCAGCTCATTTCTTGCTTCATTCATCCATCTAGCTTATTTCTTGCATTTAGGGGCATATTTCAATTCTTGCATTTTGTTTAGCATTCACACATTTAAAAGACACAAAAAAATAAGAAAATTTTAAGTCATTTCATTAGTCATTTTTGTGCTTCATTTTACATAACTCATCCTAAGGGCATCAAATTAACATAGGGTCGGGATTTCATTACCTGTCCCTAGCCCAAAAACCACCACCCGACATATCGAACCCTAGCAATTAACTAAAATTGATTAGACATTTAATCTGCTCTAGTGAGCTAGGGACACCCACGAAGTCGGGTCGACCCAAGTACCGAGCCAAGCTAGATCACTTGTTGGTGTGTGCTTGAGTAGCTGGTGTCTAGGCAAGTGGTTCAGGGACTAGATCCCGAAGGGAAGTGGGTTGGTTCGCTTACCTGGTCAATTTCAAATTGATGTTTAGGCAAGCAAAGAGGAACCTCTACTCACCTTACACTTACCTGGCCAGGTGCCAAGTTACTACTTCCAGGTTCATCTTCTTGACTTCACATTTGGTAAGATATCTTAGGTCTAGTGAACCGTAGCACTGTTCTGTATGTGTGTTACATGTGCACTAGATAAGGAACCTCTTTTCACCCACCTTCTCCACCCCCTACCGAAGCCATAGACCAACTTCGAGCTGATATTGGAGACCTAACTCAATCCATGACTCTATTAAGCAACCAGTTGACTAATAGATGTGATCAAATAGAGGCCAGACTAGGACCCATAGAGGAAGCTGCTAGGCTCCGTGAGTGTTTCCAGAGAGCTCCCGCCTACAGAAGACCTGAGCCCTTTAGGAACCATAGCTGTATCCCCGGATCCACCCAAGGTTATAGCCAAGCTTACCCAAGTCGACCAAGCCCGATCCGATCTGACCCCAGTCGACCAAGCTTAGCCCGACCCAGTCCTAGTCTTCCCAGTTTGAATTGAACCCAATACAGTAGAGAGGACAAGGGTAAGGCTATTGAAGTCCAGAGGAGACCCGATCCCCAAGGTAACTACTATAGATGTCATAAACATAGGCATTTTGCTAGTTGGTGCATCGCCCCTGCCCTACTTATAGATGAACCGACTGAAACTGAACCCGAACCCATTGTTGAACCTGAGGAGAAAGTCTACCATCCTGAAAATTAGTTGTTGGAAGAATTTCAAGGAAAGAAGGATGAACAATATGAGAATTTGAGTGCAAAAACCTTTGAACCCATTGAAGACTTTAAGGTTGAACCCATTGAAAATCTACGGAAAGAAACTCTTGAGCCCATTAAAGAATTGAAAGAAGACATCTGTGAATCAAGTTTAGTAGAGGAATATGGTGAAGATGGGCCCCAGGTAGAAATCATCGAGGAACCAAAAGAAAAAGATCCTGAACCCATTAGAGACTATGAAGGTGTAATTGAGCCAGGATCGAACATTGTAGAGGATGATGAGGGTTCACAAGTATTGCCCTTAGAGGAGGTCTAGGAACAAGTCCCTATAGAACCACCCCAAGAGGTAGACATCAGTTTTGAGGACTTTCAATATAACATTCCCAAAGACCTTCCTTACAACCTTCCACCATCTAGGAACACCCATCTAGCCTTGGAACTTGCACCTGTAGAACAATGTCCAAATCTTAAGATTATCCTGAATAACCAAGGTCTATTTCATGATGCCAAGAGATTACCCCAAGACTCCGACTCTTATTTTCTCCCCTTCCCAGAGCCATCTCACATTTTTAGAGCCATGGGGTTACATTTTGTTGAAATTACCAGGCTGCATGACTCCTTAGAACCCAACCCTTTTGCCATTTACTTTTGGTAGACTTTATGGAATTTGTTAGGGATCCTTGATTATTTTTCTTGTACATACCAGACTAGGGTCAAACCTAGAGAGTCCATAATCTGTTAGGTTTAGGCCCTAGAGCGTCCAATAAAATTTTTTTTAGTAGGGATGCATAGTTGAGTCTGCATTTTGCAGCATATTAAGATTATGCATTAAATATAATTTTAAAATAATTTGATTGATTCTCGAAAGTGAGCCAAAGAGTTTGAAATAGGGGATTTTGTAATGATTAGGCTCAGGCCTGAATGGTTTCCACCGGAAACCGTTAAGAAGCTTCATGCTCATGGGGCTGGTCCCTTTAAAGTGATTAGGAGAATGGGCCATAATGCCTATGTGCTAGAATTACCTCCGGATTATGGAATTAGCTCGACATTCAATATCTCTAACTTAGTCGAGTATAGGGAACCCGCAAACATACCTAGCGAGCCATTTAGGCCTAACCTTTCTTTTGAGAGTGAACCTGAACCTGAGTGTCCACCTTCAAATATACCTGAGAGAGGAGATCGAATCGAGCATGTCCTAGATGACCAAGCTATCACTACCCATGGCAAAGGCTATCAACGTTACTTGGTCCGATGGCAAGGCCGACCCGAATCTGATGACTCGTGGATCACCCGGGAGGACTTGTAGCGCATCGACCCCGATATCCTAGAGAGGTACAAAAGCCAGATTATCCCTTACTCGACAGGGTCGAGTTCCTCCCACCCCGGGAGAACTGGTGTGGGCACCAGGATCCGACAGAGGCACCTCAACCCGCTATGGATCTCAAATTAGGGTTCCACTTCTTTGTGTCTTGTAATAAGGCTTCAAGCCTCAAATTTGTAATTGTATTTTGCTTTGAATTGGGTATGTACCTTGACCAATTAGGTCAAATTGAGTCCTGTACTAAGTCGAGTTGCAAATCGAGTCCAGTCTGAGTCTATTAGAAGTATGGGTCCATTGCAAGAGTGGGTCCTAAAATTTAGTCTCCTTGGAAGCAAGTCGGGAAAGAATCCAAGTCAACTCAAGGCCCACCTATGCATCCTACATGGTGCCATGACATCTCGCCATGTGGGCAGCACACTTGGCATGCAAGGATGCCCAATGGGGAGGACCACATCACTTGGTTCAAGCCTTTTTCCCTCCCCCCCTATCAAGCTCTTTGCCAAGCAAGGGTGGTTGGCCAAGGAAGAAGACAATGGAAGATGATGTAGGGAATTCTAATCCCTTGCTTCAAGCCCTCCAATCAAGCCTTCTTCCAAATTTGCTTCAACCTCTTTGGATGGGAGAGACAAGAGCCTTGGATGCCTCCACCTAACACTCCCCTTGTCAAGCCTTGTACCAAAGAAAGAACACCAACCAAGGAAGGAGGAAGAACACATGCCTTGCTCCAAGCCCCTCTTCATGCCTTCTTCCAAAACCAAGAAGATTCTTTCCAAGTTCAAGGCGCCAAGAACCTCACTCCAAGCCATGCATCATTCCACGCCCAATCCAAGCTTCCTTTGGTCGGCCAAAGAGAGGAGAAGGTCAATGCTTTTGAGTGCCCATCCAAGAAGTTTGTATTTTTATCATTTGAAATTCGAATAGGCCTTGGGTGCCTATTTAAAGTACCCAATCCCTCCATTGTAAGGAATTGAATGATTGAATGAAAAAAGCTTGAGTCTTGTTTTCCCTCCAACCATTGTCTGCTAGGCTAGGTTTGAGTGAAGCTTCCTTCATTTCCAGGGACGTCGGGTGGTGTGAGGCTACCTTTCCATCGCCCCAGGGCATCGCAAGTCCTTCGTCCTCCTGGACGTCGAGTGGTGTGATGCCACAATCCTTCATCCTCCGAGACGTCGCATGGTGCGAGGCCCTAAGTTATCTCCTTCTTCGATTTTGGAATCCAGCCGAACACTAGGCTCGAAGCCCCTTCTTAACCCTATCTTAGTTCCATTTCAATGCGTCTCTCCACTTCGCTAATCCCTACTTTGCTTGCCTATAGGTCCTCCTTAGTATCTTGGTTACCGGAGACAGTCTGCTTTGCCATCGCGACCACCAACCGAAAGCCGGTGCATCCGCGGGTTCGACTCCTCGGGCACCCAGGCCGCATCTACCGTGTTAAGCTATCTCTACATTGGGTGCTTCAGACGTGTGAGATTTGCCCCTATCTCCTATGTAGGTATTTTGTATCAAGCTTAGTCCTACCGGGGTTTCTTAATCCTAGGATCCTGTTCTCGTTTTCACTATTTAGAGACTTGAATTGCTAGTGTAGAATTCTATTATTCAGCTTCTCTTATTTCTAGTCTTTTTTTGTGATCAGGAATCAAAAACCTAGAAAACATCTAAAACTCATCAACTATAAAAATTCCTTTGCATCATAAGCATCCATACTAGCATCTCTAGCCCTACTCTCTACACCCCTGCACCATTAGTGGTATCAGAGCTCTATTCCATACCAACATGCCTTGCTCCAAGCCCCTCTTCATGCCTTCTTCCAAAACCAAGAAGATTCTTTCCATGTTCAAGGCACCAAGATCCCCCCTCCAAGCCATGCATCATGCCACGCCAAATCCAATCATCTTTTGGTCAGCCAAGGAGAGAAGAAAGTCAATGGTTTTGGGCACCTATTCAAGAATTTTGTAAATTTTTCATTTGAAATTCTAAAGGGTCCTAAGGTGCCTATTTAAAGGACCTAACCCCTCCTTTGAAATTCTGAATCTTGATGAATGAAAAAATTATATTCTTGAGTTCCAATCTCTTGTTAGTTGCCTTCATTCACTTGGAATGTCGATCTCCATGAGGGAGCACCTTCGCCTTCGGTGAAAGGGATATGCCCTACAAGCCAATCTATGTTGTATCTCCCAAACCATTGTTATTGACAATTTTCTAAATAAAGGCATTATTTTTCATCATACGCTATTTTTTTTTTATTATTATATGATGAACCCAATAGATTAGGGCTATGATTTTAGGGTTATGATGAGATCATACCAGTGAGACCTAAAATCTTAAAACCTTAATCTAAAGTAATCCTAGTCAAAGGAACCCTGAGTAGGGGATCAGGGTTTTTCCGATAAGACTAGCACATCCCGGATATACTGGAAAGGGTGACTGCTCTCACAGTCACTTGTGTATGACACTAATACTGGGATGTGGGTGCTCATTGGAGAATGAGTTCACTGATATGATCCAACTTGAGAACATCTAATGGAGTCTTAGCTACATGTCAATAGAAGGTTCTCATAGTGGGAGTGGTACAAGTAATCTTTTTACCTGAGACTGCCATAAGTACCTTATGTACATGAACCCATTCTTTGGTTCAATCCTAATCATGACACTAAGACATGCACAGGATTGATACTGGGAATGGTGAATTGGATATGAAGGTAATGAGTAGGTCAACAAGGAATCGATCACTCTTAGTAAGAGGAGATTGCATCCAGCTAGTCAACAATCGCATGATGATTCAGGGAATCTTTGATCAAAGTGAAGATATTAGAGATGGTTTCTAATATCAAGATAATCGAATCATCATTTTAAGATTGAGCTAGAAATAAATATAATATTGGATTAGACATATATCCATATCCATAGTTATATTTTGGGTGCAGGCTGATCGAAAGATTTAATTGTACGGTAACTCTCTACTGAAGGATAATTTTGGTATTTCACCAGAATTTTCATATCTTCCGGGTAGACATGACACATTGCTAGACGTCAATCTTGTCTTGTCGATTGATCAAGTTCAAAGATCACATGTTAGGAAGAATCCTAATTGATCGAATCGGGTAAGCCCGGTTTGACCTAAATCGATTAAAAAGAGTTCTAATCGATTAGGTCAACTTGTATTCGAACCCACTGCTGGCTAGATGTGGAACCCAATGGGTCGCACACTTAAGAGGATTGATCAAGAATTTAATTTGAAATTAAATCATCTTTGCAAGATAACACTCTAGCAGGTGTTGCAAACCCTAGCTTCTATTCGGATCAGATTCGAATTAGGGTTCCGGATTGGTTCAAATTGGGTTCTAATTGGACCTAATTAGACCCTAATTAAGAAAATAGGAATATGGCTAACCCTATTGGCTAGCCATGTAGCTTGGCTAGCCTCCCCACCCGCCCCCTTTATTTTTCCATGCCAAATGCCAAGAGTCCATGCGCATATGGACTCTTGGCGCGCCATTTGAAAGAGTCCATGGCGCATGGACTCTTGGCGCGCCCCAAATATTTCTCTGATGACTTTATTTGGGGTGGCCTCCTTCTTAAGCAATTAGCGCACCATCTCTCCCCCCTAGGATGAGAATCCAATGGCTGATGGGATTTTGAGAAAGAAGGAAAGCGCTAACTCCTCCCGGGCGCGCGAAATAACATCTCTTCGGAGATGAAAAGTCGTGACTTCCTTCCTTTTAAAACATCGCGGTTTTTTCTTTAAGAAAAGCCGTGGGATTGAATCTGGAAGGCCGTGAGATGGGAGGATTGGGCGTGAGAAATAGGGAAGGGGCGTGAGACAAAGTGGAATGGGGTTTACGGAGAGTTGTGTTCTTTTGAGAAGACATCTCTCTGTAATCTATTTAAACAACAGAGGTCTCGGGTGTTTGAACTAATGAACGACAGAGTTTATTTATTGTCTTTTCTTTCCAGGAAACTGATTCCTCCTTAGCTTGTTTAGGACAAAGAGAGTTTCCCTCTTACAGAGTTCCCTTCTCTATTGAAACTCAAGTCCAAAACAAGAGATAGGAAGAATCTCTTGATCGGTAACAGAAAGGAACTCCTACTCTATTTCTATTTCCTTTACTTTATGACATTAGTGTCTTAAATCCATCTCCTACTTCAAGACAAGAGTTTTATTCTTAGGACAAGGTCTTAAGAAAGGGAGAGGAAGAAGGAAGAAAGTAAGTAAGGAGCCCCTACCCTGAAGTTTTAGAGCCATAGTCCTCTTGAGTTCTAGGATAAGAATTCAAGTGAAGGAATTTTGAAGAAGCTTGCATCTTGATCAATCATCTTGTGGATCACCATTGGAGGGTGGACATTTGGATGCCTGGTGAAATCAAAAGAAGCATTCAACACCAAGTTCTGATTCTACATCAAAATTGGACTTAGCATTAAAAGGTTGGTGCCCTAATTCTAACAATGTTAGTTTGTATGTTTTAATTCTGAATAAGGAGATCTTGGCTAAGGGATTTTGGTGCCAATTTCATCATTTTTGAAATTACACTTCCACTGTGCTGCACCGGAATCCCCAACAGTGGTATCAGAGCAATCCTTATTACAGTTAAAACATATGAAAATTATTTATATGCATTTTTGTTATAGTATCGCAATTAGGGTTTTAAACCCTTGAATGCTGATACACTTAGAATAATTTAAGGGATGCATATATGATAATTAATGTTTTGATGTATGCCACTAGTTAGGGTTTTTCACTCAAACCCTAATTATTATAGAGATCTGATTAGTTTTGAAGTCATCATACTGAAATAAGGTTGCCCTGGCATAATGGTGGATCCATTATGTGGTAAATGGTTGTCCTAGTATGATGACACACTTAGCACATATATGTTTATCAGAGTGATATCATTGTGATATGTTTTTATAAGAATGTGCTGGCAATTTTAATAAAGCCCTCTTCTTAAAATTATATTAAGTCATAGTATATTTAACTAATGAGCATCACTAGTCATGATGAACAATTGATCATTCGGTGTCTAGAAAGGTGGTTCTGGGAAGGTAAAGAGAATCATGGTTTTTAATTAGTTCCGTTGACTGACCTAGCCAATTTTTATTGGTATCTAGGAAAGCAACGTGGGGACTCCCACATCTCTTCCACTTGCCTGGCTGATTTGATTATATTTAAATCTTGACTTATATGCTTAGTGTTAAAAAATGCTATATGTTGGCCTTCCTTCATGCTGGATCATTACTGTGTTATGAACCACATTAGGTTTGTTGTGTTATCTGCAAGACCTAATAGGGTGATTGACATAATATTGGTCTAGTGCAAAAATATGCTTACAGTGTATTCAGTATAATGCCTTGTTGTGTTATATGCAAGGGCATTATATTTGAGTACTGACTGTATAGAAATGAAAGGGTCTTGACTTAACTAGAACATTATGGTTTGTTGTATTTTCTGCAAGACTTATAATGTTCTAGAGGCCAAGTTATTTTTGAGAATTATACGAGATATAATTGGAAGAGTTTCCTACCTTTGAACTTATAAAAGATTTGTTGTGTTATCTGCAAGATCTTTTATAAATTATAAGGATCTCGATCTCACTAAGAAAACCGATCAGGGTTCTTCTCAATTATCATAGTGAGGGCTATGATTTTTGATAAAATAGTGGGAGACATAATTAAATTGAAGACCTAATTTAATTATGTAAGTCATTTCATGGTTGTTTGCTTATGTATTGTTCTTAATTAAATGTAGATAAATGGCATCTTCATTATCACTGAGAAGCATCTTAGATACCAACAAATTGACTGGTCCAAACTATGTGGACTAGTTGAGAAACTTAAAGATTGTACTGAGTTCAGAAAAACTTTCTTATATTCTTGATATCCCTAGTCTTAATCCACTAGGGGATGATGCCACACAGGAAGATATGGCCACATACAAAATGTGGCAGAATGACTCCCTCACTATCAAGTGTATCATACTAACCTCTATGACCAATGAGTTACAGAGGCAGCATGAAAGCATGGATACTCAATCCATAATGCTCAACTTAAAGGAGCTTTATGGAGAACAAAGTAGAACTGCTAGATACGAAATATCTAAGCAGTTATTCCGTGCTAGGATGACAGAGGGTACATCCATTCAGGATCATGTCCTGAAGGTAATTAACTTAATCACCAGATTGGGTCAATTAGGGTTTATTATGGATGGGGAGCTGAATCAGGATTTAATCCTGTAATCACTCCCGGAGTCATTTTCTCAGTTTGTCTTGAATTATCACATGAATAAACTGAACACTTCCTTGCCTGAGCTGTTAAATATGTTAAAAACAGCAGAGATCCACGTTAAGAGAGAAAAGGCTCCACTTCTTCTTGTTGATAAGACCAATAAGAAGAAATCGGGCAAAAAGGGTTTTAGTATGAGGCTAAACCCTAAGGGTGGCATCAATATGAACAAGAAAGGAAAGAAGGCCTCAAAATAGTCAACCTGTTTCTTTTGCGGCAAAGCGGGATATTGGAAAAGGAATTGCAAGGCTTACCTTGCAACTATGAAGCCTGGTGCGGCAGATGCACCAAATGGTATGTATGAGATACATACTATATTGACATTAAATTCATCTATATCAAATACTTGGGTATTGGATACCGCTTGTGGTTACCATATATGCAAATCTTTGCAGGACCTCCACAAGCTTAAAGTATTGAAGGAAGGCGACTTCAATCTCTATGGTGCTGGTGGTGATATCATCCAAGCAGAAGCTGTAGGGACCTATATTCTGAAGTTGCCTTCAGGGAAGATCTTGGAGCTAGAGAATTGTTACTATATGCCAAAGATTATTAGGAACATTATATCTATTCCTTTGTTATTAAAACAAGGATATGTAATGGATGTAACGAGCACTGGTTGCTCGATAATGTTATCTAATAAAATTATTTGTTCTGGCATATTTAGCAATGGGCTCTTAACTCTTTCTTCCAATGATAGTATTTTTCATGTCAATACTAAAAGGAAAAGAAAAGACTTTAATGATACTTTACTTTGGCATCATAGACTTGGTCATGTTAATGAGTCCAGGATTAGCAAGTTATACAAGGAAAAATTTCTTGATCCTTATGAGTATGAATCATTAGGAACTTGCGAATCATGTCTCATGGGTAAGATGACAAAAACTCCATTCACTGGACATGGGGAAAGGTCAACTGAGTTATTAGGACTTATACATACTAATGTATGTGGTCCAATGACAACTCAGGCCAGAGGAGGATACTCATATTTTATCACTTTTACATATGATTTATCTAGGTTCGGATATGTGTATCTTATGAAACACAAATCTGAAGCCTTTGATAAATTTAAGGAGTATCAAAGTATGGTCGAAAAACAAACCGGGAAAAGTATTAAAGTTCTTCGTTCTGATCGAGGAGGAGAATACTTATCCACGGAGTTTTTAGACTATCTTAAAGTTAATGGAATCCTTTATGAATGGACCCCTCCTTATACACCACAGCTAAATGGTATAGCTGAAAGGAGGAATCGTACCTTATTAGATATGGTACGATCCATGATGTGCTTCACAAATTTGCCCATTTCCTTCTGGGGTCATGCCCTAGAAACTGCTTTTTACATTCTGAACAAGGTACCTTCTAAATCCGTTGTTAGTACTCCATATGAAATTTGGAGTGGAAAGAAACCATATCTTAAATATTTTAAGGTATGGGGATGTCCAGCTTATGTTAAAAGAAATTTTGGACATAAGTTGGAACCTAGAGCGGATAAATATCTATTTGTAGGATATCCTAAAGAAGGTAGAGGATATCTATTCTACCATCCTACTGAACAAAAGATTTTTGTCAGCAGGCATGCCACTTTTCTAGAAAAAGAGTTCATTTTAGAAAAGGGCAATGGTAGAACTATTGAACTTGGAGAAGTACAAGAAATATAGATAGACAATTCTCAACCATTAGAACATATAGTTAGGACAGAACCAGAACATAAAACTCCTCCTCGTAGGTCTGATAGAGTGCCACGGGCACCTGAGAGGTATGGGTTTATTATTGAAAATAATGAAGCCCAAGTCATTCAAAATGATGAACCTCTGACCTATACGGAAGCTATCTTGAGTATTGATTCAGATAAATGGCAAGAAGCCATGGAATCCGAAGTAGACTCTATGTATGTAAACAAAGTATGGTCTTTGGTTGATGCACCAGAGGGTGTTAATTCTATTGGGTGTAAATGGGTCTATAAGAAAAAGATTGGGGCTGATGGCCAAGATGAAACCTATAAACCCAGATTTGTGGCTAAAGGTTTTAGACAAAAACAGGGAATTGATTATGATGAAACATTTTCACCTGTTGCCATGCTGAAATTAATTCAGATTTTACTTGCTATAGCAGCATACCACGATTATGAGATATGGCAGATGGATGTAAAGACTGCATTCCTCAATGGTTTCCTTGAGGAAGAAGTCTACATGTCACAGCCAGAAGGTTTTATTTCAAAGAATAAACTTAATCAAGTATGCAAGCTAAAGAAATCCATTTATGGATTAAAGCAAGCTTCCAGGAGTTGGAACATCCTCTTTGATGAAACTATTAAAAGGTTTGGTTTTATCAAAAATATGGATGAACCCTGTGTTTATAAGAAGACTAGTAGGAGTGCCATTGTCTTCTTGGTTCTGTATGTAGATGACATACTCCTCATTGGGAATGATATCCCAATGTTGCAATCAGTCAAGGTTTGGCTATCAAACCAGTTTTCCATGAAAGATTTGGGAGAAGCATCCTATATACTAGGTATTAAGATCTATAGAGATAGATCTAAGAGGATGCTAGGTTTATCCCAATCTAGGTACATTGAATTAGTGCTGAAAAGTTCAGCATGGAAGGAAGTAAAAGAGGTTATCTTCCTATGAGTCAAGGCATACATCTCTCTAAAAGGATGTCTCCTAAGACACCTGAAGAAAGACATAGAATGAATTCTATACCATATGCTCCGGCAATAGGGTCCATAATGTATGCCATGTTATGTACCAGGCCTGATGTGGCAAATGCTTTAGGCATTGTCAGTAGGTTTCAGGCTGATCCAGGAGAATCATTGGAAAGCAGTTAAAAATATTCTTAAGTACCTAAGAAGGACTAAGGATATTTTTCTGGTTTATGGTGGTTCTGATCTTAAACTAGAAGCTTATTCTGATTCTAATTTTCAATCAGACCCTGATGATAGCAAATCCATTTCGGGATATGTTTTTACCCTAAATGGTGGAGCAGTGAGTTGGAAGAGTACCAAGCAGCAGACTGTAGCTGACTCAACCACAGAGGCAGAATACATAGCTATTAGTGAAGCCACCAAGATAGCAGTCTGGATGAAGTTCATCACCGAGTTGGGTGTTGTTCCTCAAATTGAAAACACAGTGCCACTTTACTGTGACAACACTGGGGCTGTTGCTCAAGCTAAGGAACCAAGAGCTCATCATAAGTCCAAGCACATTCTGAGACGCTTCCATCTTGTCCAAGAAATAGTAGAGAGACAAGATGTCTACATAGATAGAGTTGATACAAAGAACAATGTAGCATACCCGTTCACTAAGGCTCTACCACAGCGAGATTTTGATCGCCACCTCGAATGTATGGGATTAAGATACAAAGGCGATTGGCTTTAGTGCAAGTGGGAGATTGAAAGGGATATGCCCTACAAGCCAATCTATGTTGTATCTCCCAAACCATTGTAATTGACAATTTTCTATTAAAGGCATTATTTTTCATCATGCGCTGTTTTTTTTTATTATTATATGATGAACCCCATAGATTAGGGCTATGATTTTAGGGTTATGATGAGATCATACCAGTGAGACCTAAAATCTTAAAACCTTAATCTAAAGTAATCCTAATCAAAGGAACCCTGAGTAGGGGATCAGGGTTTTTTCGATAAGACTAGCACATCCCGGGTATACTGGAAAGGGTGACTGCTCTCACAGTCACTTGTGTATGACCCTAATACTGGGATGTGGGTGTTCATTGGAGAATGAGTTCACTGATATGATCCAACCTGAGAACATCTAATGGAGTCTTAGCTACATGTCAATAGAAGGTTCTCATAGTGGGAGTGGTACAAGTAATCTTTTGACTTGAGACTGCCATAAGTACCATTTGTACATGAACCCATTCTTTGGTTCAATCCTAATCATGACACTGAGACATGCACAGGATTGATACTGGGAATGGTGAATTGGATATGAAGGTAATGAGTAGGTCAACAAGGAATCGATCACTCTTAGTGAGAGGAGATTGCATCCAGCTAGTCAATAATCGCATGATGATCCAGGGAATCTTTGATCAAAGTGAAGATATTAGAGATGGTTTCTAATATCAAGATAATCGAATCATCATTATAAGATTGAGCTAGAAATAAATATAATATTGGATTTGACATATATCCATATCCATAGTTATATTTTGGGTGCTGGCTGATCGAAAGATTTAATTGTACGGTAACTCTCTACTGAAGGCTAATTTTGGTATTTCACCAGAATTTCCATATCTTCCGGGTAGACATGACACGTTGCTAGACGTCAATCTTGTCTTGTGGGTTGATCAAGTTCAAAGATCACATGTTAGGAAGAATCCTAATTGATCGAATCGGGTAAGCCCGGTTTGACCTAAATCGATTAAAAAGAGTTCTAATCGATTAGGTCAACTTGTATTCGAACCCACTGCTGGCTAGATGTGGAACCCAATGGGTCGCACACTTAAGAGGATTGATCAAGAGTTTAATTTGGAATTAAATCATCTTTGCAAGATAACACTCTAGCAGGTGTTGCAAACCCTAGCTTCTATTCGGATCAGATTCGAATTAGGGTTCCGGATTGGTTCAAATTGGGTTCTAATTGGACCTAATTAGACCCTAATTAAGAAAACAGGAATATGGCTAACCCTATTGGCTAGCCATGTAGCTTGGCTAGCCTCCCCACCCTCCCCCTATATTTTTCCATACCAAATGCCAAGAGTCCATGCGCATATGGACTCTTGGCGCGCCATTTGAAAGAGTCCATGGCGCATGTACTCTTGGCGCGCCCCAAATATTTCTCTGATTATTTTATTTGGGGTGGCCTCTTTCTTAAGCAATTAGCGCACCATCTCTCCCCCCTTGGATGAGAATCCAATGGCTGATGGGATTTTAAGAAAGAAGGAATGCGCTAACTCCACCCGGGCGCACGAAATAACATCTCTTCGGAGATGAAAAGTCGCGACTTCCTTCCTTTTAAAACACCGCGGTTTTTCCTTTAAGAAAAGCCATGGGATTTATTCTGGAAGGCCGTGAGATGGGAGGATTGGGCGTGAGAAATAGGGAACGGGCGTGAGACAAAGTGGAATGGGGTTTACGGAGAGTTGTGTTCTTTTGAGAAGACATCTCTCTGTAATCTATTTAAACAACAGAGGTCTCGGGTGTTTGAACTAATGAATGACAGAGTTTATTTATTGTCTTTTCTTTCCAGGAAACTGATTCCTCCTTAGCTTGTTTAGGACAAAGAGAGTTTTCCTCTTACAGAGTTCTCTTCTCTGTTGAAACTCAAGTCCAAAACAAGAGATAGGAAGAATCTCTTGATCGGTAAAAGAAAGGAACTCCTACTCTGTTTCTATTTCTTTTACTTTAAGACATTAGTGTCTTAAATCCATCTCCTACTTCAAGACAAGAGTTTTATTCTTAGGACAAGGTCTTAAGAAAGGGAGAGGAAGAAGGAAGAAAGGAAGTAAGGAGCCCCTACCCTGAAGTTTTAGAGCCATAGTTCTCTTGAGTTCTAGGATAAGAATTCAAGTGAAGGAATTTTGAAGAAGCTTGCATCTTGATCAATCATCTTGTGGATCACCATTGGAGGGTGGACATTTGGACGCCTGGTGAAATCAAAAGAAGCATTCAACACCAAGTTCTGATTCTACATCAAAATTGGACTTAGCGTTAAAAGGTTGGTGCCCTAATTCTAACAATGTTTGTTTGTATGTTTTAATTCTGAATAAGGAGATCTTGGCTAAGGGATTTTGGTGCCAATTTCATCATTTTTGAAATTACACTTCCGCTGCACTGCACCGGAATCCCCAACAGTGGTATCAGAGCAATCCATATTACAGTTAAAACATATGAAAATTATTTATATGCGTTTTTGTTGTAGTATCGCAATTAGGGTTTTAAACCCTTGAATGCTGATACACTTAGAATAATTTAAGGGATGCATATATGATAATTAATGTTTTGATGTATGCCACTAGTTAGGGTTTTTCACTCAAACCCTAATTATTATAGAGATCTGATTAGTTTTGAAGTCATCATACTGAAATAAGGTTGCCCTGGCATAATGGTGGATCCATTATGTGGTAAATGGTTGTCCTAGCATGATGACACACTTAGCACATATATGTTTATCAGAGTGATATCATTGTGATATGTTTTTATAAGAATGTGCTGGCAATTTTAATAAAGCCCTCTTCTTAAAATTATATTAAGTCATAGTATATTTAACTAATGAGCATCACTAGTCATGATCAACAATTGATCATTCGGTGTCTAGAAAGGTGGTTCTGGGAAGGTAAAGAGAATCATGGTTTTTAATTAGTTTCGTTGACTGACCTGGCCAATTTTTATTGGTGTCTAGGAAAGCAACGGGGGGACTCCCACATCTCTTCCACTTGCCTGGCCGATTTGATTATATTTAAATCTTGACTTATATGCTTAGTGTTAAAAAATGCTATATGTTGGCCTTCCTTCATGCTGGATCATTACTGTGTTATGAACCACATTAGGTTTGTTGTGTTATCTGCAAGACCTAATAGGGTGATTGACATAATATTGGTCTAGTACAAAAATATGCTTACAGTGTATTCAGTATAATGCCTTGTTGTGTTATCTGCAAGGGCATTATATTTGAGTACTGACTGTATAGAAATGAAATGGTCTTGACTTAACTAGAACATTATGGTTTGTTGTATTTTCTGCAAGACTTATAATGTTCTAGAGGCCAAGTTATTTTTGAGAATTATACGAGATATAATTGGAAGAGTTTCCTACCTTTGAACTTATAAAGGATTTGTTGTGTTATCTGCAAGATCTTTTATAAATTATAAGGATCTTGATCTCATTAAGAAAACTGATCAGGGTTCTTCCCAATTATCATAGTGAGGGCTATGATTTTTGATAAAATAGTGGGAGACATAATTAAATTGAAGACCTAATTTAATTATGTAAGTCATTTCATGGTTGTTTGCTTATGTATTGTTCTTAATTAAATGTAGATAAATGGCATCTTCATTATCACTGAGAAGCATCTTAGATACCAACAAATTGACTGGTCCAAACTATGTGGACTGGTTGAGAAACTTAAAGATTGTACTGAGTTCAGAAAAACTTTCTTATATTCTTGATACCCCGAGTCTTAATCCACTAGGAGATGATGCCACACAGGAAGATATGGCCACATACAAAATGTGGAAGAATGACTCCATCACTGTCAAGTGTATCATACTGGCCTCTATGACCAATGAGTTACAGAGACAGCATGAAAGCATGGATACTCAATCCATAATGCTCAATTTAAAGGAGCTTTATGGAGAACAAAGCAGAACTGCTAGATACGAAATATCTAAGCAGTTATTCCATGATAGGATGATAGAGGGTACATCCGTTCAGGATCATGTCCTGAAGGTAATTGACTTAATCACCAGATTGGGTCAATTAGGGTTTATTATGGATGGGGAGCTGATTCAGGATTTAATCCTGCAATCACTCTCGGAGTCATTTTCTCAGTTTGTCTTGAATTATCACATGAACAAACTGAACACTTTCTTGCCTGAGCTGTTAAATATGTTAAAAACAGCAGAGATCCACGTTAAGAGAGAAAAGGCTCCACTTCTTCTTGTTGATAAGACCAATAAGAAGAAATCGGGCAAAAAGGGTTTTAGTAGGAGGCTAAACCCTAAGGGTGGCATCAATAAGAACAAGAAAGGAAAGAAGGCCTCAAAACAGTCAACCTGTTTCTTTTGCGGCAAAGCGGGACATTGGAAAAGGAATTGCAAGGCTTACCTTGCAACTGTGAAGCCTGGTGCGGCAGATGCACCAAAAGGTATGTATGAGATACATACTATATTGACATTAAATTCATCTATATCAAATACTTGGGTATTGGATACCGCTTGTGGTTACCATATATGCAAATCTTTGCAGGACCTCCACAAGCTTAAAGTATTGAAGGAAGGCGACTTCAATCTCTACGGTGCTGGTGGTGATATCATCCAAGCAGAAGCTGTAGGGACCTATATTCTGAAGTTGCCTTCAGGGTAGATCTTGGAGCTAGAGAATTGTTACTATATGCCAAAGATTATTAGGAACATTATATCTATTCCTTTGTTATTAAAACAAGGATATGTAATGGATGTAACGAGCACTGTTTGCTCGATAATGTTATCTAATAAAATTATTTGTTCTGGCATATTTAGCAATGGGCTCTTAACTCTTTCTTCCAATGATAGTATTTTTCATGTCAATACTAAAAGGAAAAGAAAAGACTTTAATGATACTTTACTTTGGCATCATAGACTTGGTCATGTTAATGAGTCTAGGATTAGCAAGTTATACAAGGAAAAATTCCTTGATCCTTATGAGTATAAATCATTTGGAACTTGCGAATCATGTCTCATGGGTAAGATGATAAAAACTCCATTCACTAGACATGGGGAAAGGTCAACTGAGTTATTAGGACTTATACATACTAATGTATGTGGTCCAATGACAACTTAGGCCAGAGGAGGATACACATATTTTATCACTTTTACAGATGATTTATCTAGGTTCGGATATGTGTATCTTATGAAACACAAATCTGAAGCCTTTGATAAATTTAAGGAGTATCAAAGTATGGTCGAAAAACAAACCGGGAAAAGTATTAAAGTTCTTCGTTCTTATTGAGGAGGAGAATACTTATCCACGGAGTTTTTAGACTATCTTAAAGTTAATGGAATCCTTTCTGAATGGACCCCTCCTTATACACCACAGCTAAATGGTATAGCTGAAAGGAGGAATCGTACCTTATTAGATATGGTACGATCCATGATGTGCTTCACAAATTTGCCCATTTCCTTCTGGGGTCATGCCCTAGAAATTGCTGTTTACATTCTGAACAAGGTACCTTCTAAATACGTTGTTAGTACTCCATATGAAATTTGGAGTCGAAAGAAACCATATCTTAAATATTTTAAGGTATGGGGATGTCCAGCTTATGTTAAAAGAAATTTTGGACATAAGTTGGAACCTAGAGTGGATAAATGTCTATTTGTAGGATATCCTAAAGAAGGTAGAGGATATCTATTCTACCATCCTACTGAACAAATGATTTTTGTCAGCAGGCATGCCACTTTTCTAGAAAAAGAGTTCATTTTAGAAAAGGGCAATGGTAGAACTATTGAACTTGGAGAAGTACAAGAAATACAGATAGACAATTCTCAACCATTAGAATATATAGTTAGGACAGAACCAGAACATAAAACTCCTCGTAGGTTTGATAGAGTGCCACGGGCACCAGAGAGGTATGGGTTTATTATTGAAAATAATGAAGCCCAAGTCATTCAAAATGATGAACCTCTGACCTTTACGGAAGATATCTTGAGTACTGATTCAGATAAATGGCAAGAAGGCAAGGAATCCGAAGTAGACTCTATGTATGTAAACCAAGTATGGTCTTTGGTTGATGCACCAGAGGGTGTTAATCCTATTGGGTTTAAATGGGTCTGTAAGAAAAAGATTGGGGCTGATGGCCAAGTTGAAACCTATAAAGCCAGATTAGTGGCTAAAGGTTTTAGACAAAAACAGGGAATTGATTATGATGAAACATTTTCACCTGTTGCCATGCTGAAATTAATTCGGATTTTACTTGCTATAGCAGCATACCACGATTCTGAGATATGGCAGATGGATGTAAAGACTGCATTCCACAATTGTTTCCTTGAGGAAGAAGTCTACATGTCACAGCCAGAAGGTTTTATTTCAAAGAATAAACCTAATCAAGTATGCAAGCTAAAGAAATCCATTTATGGATTAAAGCAAGCTTCCAGGAGTTGGAACATCCGCTTTGATGAAACTATTAAAAGGTTTGGTTTTATCAAAAATATGGATGACCCTGTGTTTATAAGAAGACTAGTAGGGGTGCCATAGTCTTCTTGGTTCTGTATGTAGATGACATACTCCTCATTGGGAATGATATCCCAATGTTGCAATCAGTCAAGGTTTGGCTATCAAACCAGTTTTCCATGAAAGATTTGGGAGAAGCATCTTATATACTAGGTATTAAGATTTATAGAGATAGATCTAAGAGGATGCTAGGTTTATCCCAATCTAGGTACATTGACTTAGTGCTGAAAAGATTCAGCATGGAATGAAGTAAAAGAGGTTATCTTCCTATGAGTCAAGGCATACATCATTCTAAAAGGATGTCTCCTAAGACACCTGAAGAAAGAAATAGAATGAATTCTATACCCCATGCTTCGGCAATAGGGTCCATAATGTATGCCATGTTATATACCAGGCCTGATGTGGCATATGCTTTAGGCATTGTCAGTAGGTTTCAGGCTGATCCAGGAGAGGATCATTGGAAAGCAGTTAAAAATATTCTTAAGTACCTAAGAAGGACTAAGGATATTTTTCTGGTTTATTGTGGTTCTGATCTTAAACTAGAAGCTTATTCTGATTCTAGTTTTCAATCAGACCCTGATGATAGCAAATCCATTTCGGGATATGTTTTTACCCTAAATGGTGGAGCAGTGAGTTGGAAGAGTACCAAGCAGCAGACTGTAGCTGACTCAACCATAGAGGCAGAATACATAGCTGTTAGTGAAGCCGCCAAGGAAGCAGTCTGGATGAAGAAGTTCATCACAGAGCCAAGTGTTGTTCCTCAAATTGAAAACCCAGTGCCACTTTACTGTGACAACACTGGGGCTGTTGCTCAAGCTAAGGAACCAAGAGCTCAACATAAGTCCAAGCACATTCTGAGACGGTTCCATCTTGTCCGAGAAATAGTAGAGAGACAAGATGTCTACATAGATAGAGTTGATACAAAGAGCAATGTAGCAGACCCGTTCACTAAGGCTCTACCACAGCGAGATTTTGATCGCCACCTCGAATGTATGGGATTAAGATTCAAAGGCGATTGGCTTTAGTGCAAGTGGGAGATTGAAAGGGATATGCCCTACAAGCCAATCTATGTTGTATCTCCCAAACCATTGTAATTGACAATTTTCTAAATAAAGGCATTATTTTTCATCATACGCTATTTTTTTTATTATTATTATATGATGAACCCCATAGATTAGGGCTATGATTTTAGGGTTATGATGAGATCATACCAGTGAGACCTAAAATCTTAAAACCTTAATCTAAAGTAATCCTAGTCAAAGGAACCCTGAGTAGGGGATCAGGGTTTTTCCGATAAGACTAGCACATCCCGGGTATACTGGAAAGGGTGACTGCTCTCACAGTCACTTGTGTATGACACTAATACTGGGATGTGGGTGCTCATTGGAGAATGAGTTCACTGATATGATCCAACTTGAGAACATCTAATGGAGTCTTAGCTACATGTCAATAGAAGGTTCTCATAGTGGGAGTGGTACAAGTAATCTTTTGACCTGAGACTGCCATAAGTACCTTTTGTACATGAACCCATTCTTTGGTTCAATCCTAATCATGACACTGAGACATGCACAGGATTGATACTGGGAATGGTGAATTGGATATGAAGGTAATGAGTAGGTCAACAAGGAATCGATCACTCTTAGTAAGAGGAGATTGCATCCAGCTAGTCAACAATCGCATGATGATTCACGGAACTTTTGATCAAAGTGAAGATATTAGAGATGGTTTCTAATATCAAGATAATCGAATCATCATTATAAGATTGAGCTAGAAATAAATATAATATTGGATTTGACATATATCCATATCCATAGTTATATTTTGGGTGCAGGCTGATCGAAAGATTTAATTGTACGGTAACTCTTTACTTAAGGGTAATTTTGGTATTTCACTAGAATTTTATTGTCTTCCGGGTAGACATGACACGTTGCTAGACGTCAATCTTGTCTTGTGGGTTGATCAAGTTCAAAGATCACATGTTAGGAAGAATCCTAATTGATCGAATCGGGTAAGCCTGGTTTGACCTAAATCGATTAAAAAGAGTTCTAATCGATTAGGTCAACTTGTATTCGAACCCACTGCTGGCTTGATGTGGAACCCAATGGGTCGCACACTTAAGAGGATTGATCAAGAGTTTAATTTGGAATTAAATCGTCTTTGCAAGATAACACTCTAGCAGGTGTTGCAAACCCTAGCTTCTATTCGGATCAGATTCGAATTAGGGTTCCGGATTGGTTCAAATTGGGTTCTAATTGGACCTAATTAGACCCTAATTAAGAAAACAGGAATATGGCTAACCCTATTGGCTAGCCATGTAGCTTGGCTAGCCTCCCCACATGCCCCCTTTATTTCTCCATGCCAAATGCCAAGAGTCCATGCAGATATGGACTCTTGGCGCGCCATTTGAAAGAGTCCATGGCACATGGACTCTTGGCGCGCCCCAAATATTTCTCCGATGATTTTATTTGGGGCGGCCTCCTTCTTAAGCAATTAGCGCACCATCTCTCCCCCCTTGGATGAGAATCCAATGGCTGATGGGATTTTGAGAAAGAAGGAATGCGCTAACTCCTCCCGGGCGCGCGAAATAACATCTCTTCGGAGATGAAAAGTCGCGACTTCCTTCCTCTTAAAACACCGCGGTTTTTCCTTTAAGAAAAGCCGTGGGATTTAATCTGGATGGCCGTGAGATGGGAGGATTGGGCATGAGAAATAGGGAAGGGGCGTGAGACAAAGTGGAATGGGGTTTATGGAGAGTTGTGTTCTTTTGAGAAGACATCTCTCTGTAATCTATTTAAACAACAGAGGTCTCGGGTGTTTGAACTAATGAACGACAGAGTTTATTTATTGTCTTTTCTTTCCAGGAAACTGATTCCTCCTTAGCTTGTTTCGGACAAAGAGAGTTTCCCTCTTATAGAGTTCTCTTCTCTGTTGAAACTCAAGTCCAAAACAAGAGATAGGAAGAATCTCTTGATCGGTAAAAGAAAGGAACTCCTACTCTGTTTCTATTTCCTTTACTTTAAGACATTAGTGTCTTAAATCCATCTCCTACTTCAAGACAAGAGTTTTATTCTTAGGACAAGGTCTTAAGAAAGGGAGAGGAAGAAGGAAGAAAGGAAGTAAGGAGCCCCTACCCTGAAGTTTTAGAGCCATAGTCCTCTTGAGTTCTAGGATAAGAATTCAAGTGAAGGAATTTTGAAGAAGCTTGCATCTTGATCAATCATCTTGTGGATCACCATTGGAGGGTGGACATTTGGACGCTTGGTGAAATCAAAAGAAGCATTCAACACCAAGTTCTGATTCTACATCAAAATTGGTCTTAGCGTTAAAAGGTTGGTGCCCTAATTCTAACAATGTTAGTTTGTATGTTTTAATTCTGAATAAGGAGATCTTGGCTAAGGGATTTTGGTGCCAATTTCATCATTTTTGAAATTACACTTCCGCTACACTGTACCGGAATCCCCAACAGTGGTATCAGAGCAATCCTTATTACAGTTAAAACATATGAAAATTATTTATATGCGTTTTTGTTGTAGTATCGCAATTAGGGTTTTAAACCCTTGAATGCTGATACACTTAGAATAATTTAAGGGATGCATATATGATAATTATTGTTTTGTTGTATGCCACTAGTTAGGGTTTTTCACTCAAACCCTAATTATTATAGAGATCTGATTAGTTTTGAAGTCATCATACTGAAATAAGGTTGCCCTGGCATAATGGTGGATCCATTATGTGGTAAATGGTTGTCCTAGTATGATGACACACTTAGCACATATATGTTTATCAGAGTGATATCATTGTGATATGTTTTTATAAGAATGTGCTGGCAATTTTAATAAAGCCCTCTTCTTAAAATTATATTAAGTCATAGTATATTTAACTAATGAGCATCACTAGTCATGATGAACAATTGATCATTCGGTGTCTAGAAAGGTGGTTCTGGGAAGGTAAAGAGAATCGTGGTTTTTAATTGGTTCCGTTGACTGACTTGGCCAATTTTTATTGGTGTCTAGGAAAGCAACGGGGGGACTCCCACATCTCTTCCACTTGCCTGGCCGATTTGATTATATTTAAATCTTGACTTATATACTTAGTGTTAAAAAATGCTATATGTTGGCCTTCCTTCATGCTGGATCATTACTGTGTTATGAACCACATTAGGTTTGTTGTGTTATCTGCAAGACCTAATAGGGTGATTGACATAATATTGGTCTAGTGCAAAAATATGCTTACAGTGTATTCAGTATAATGCCTTGTTGTGTTATCTGCAAGGGCATTATATTTGAGTACTGACTGTATAGAAATGAAAGGGTCTTGACTTAACTAGAACATTATGGTTTGTTGTGTTTTCTGCAAGAATTATAATGATCTAGAGGCCAAGTTATTTCTGAGAATTATACGAGATATAATTGAAAGAGTTTCCTACCTTTGAACTTATAAAAGATTTGTTGTGTTATCTGCAAGATCTTTTATAAATTATAAGGATCTCGAACTCACTAAGAAAACCGATCAGGGTTATTCTCAATTATCATAGTGAGGGCTATGATTTTTGATAAAATAGTGGGAGACATAATTAAATTGAAGACCTAATTTAATTATGTAAGTCATTTCATGGTTGTTTGCTTATGTATTGTTCTTAATTAAATGTAGATAAATGGCATCTTCATTATCACTGAGAAGCATCTTAGATACCAACAAATTGACTGGTCCGAACTATGTGGACTGGTTGAGAAACTTAAAGATTGTACTGAGTTCAGAAAAACTTTCTTATATTCTTGATACCCCTAGTCTTAATCCACTAGGGGATGATGCCACACAGGAAGATATGGCCACATACAAAATGTGGCAGAATGACTCCCTCACTGTCAAGTTTGTCATACTGGCCTCTATGACCAATGAGTTACAGAGACAGCATGAAAGCATGGATACTCAATCCATAATGCTCAATTTAAAGGAGCTTTATGGAGAACAAAGCAGAACTGCTAGATACGAAATATCTAAGCAGTTATTCCATGCTAGGATGACAGAGGGTACATCCGTTCAGGATCATGTCCTGAAGGTAATTGACTTAATCACCAGATTGGGTCAATTAGGGTTTATTATGGATGGGGAGCTGAATCAGGATTTAATCCTGCAATCACTCCCGGAGTCATTTTCTCAGTTTGTCTTGAATTATCACATGAACAAACTGAACACTTCCTTGCCTGAGCTATTAAATATGTTAAAAACAGCAGAGAGCCACATTAAGAGAGAAAAGGCTCCACTTCTTCTTGTTGATAAGACCAATAAGAAGAAATCGGGCAAAAAGGGTTTTAGTAGGAGGCTAAACCCTAAGGGTGGCATCAATAAGAACAAGAAAGGAAAGAAGGCCTCAAAACAGTCAACCTGTTTCTTTTGCGGCAAAGCGGGACATTGGAAAAGGAATTGCAAGGCTTACCATGCAACTGTGAAGCCTGGTGCGGCAGACGCACCAAAAGGTATGTATGAGATACATACTATATTGACATTAAATTCATCTATATCAAATACTTGGGTATTGGATACCGCTTGTGGTTACCATATATGCAAATCTTTGCAGGACCTCCACAAGCTTAAAGTATTGAAGGAAGGCGACTTCAATCTCTATGGTGCTGGTGGTGATATCATCCAAGCAGAAGCTGTAGGGACCTATATTCTGAAGTTGCCTTCAGGGAAGATCTTGGAGCTAGAGAATTGTTAATATATGCCAAAGATTATTAGGAACATTATATCTATTCCTTTGTTATTAAAACAAGGATAAGTAATGGATGTAACGAGCACTGGTTGCTCGATAATGTTATCTAATAAAATTATTTGTTCTGGCATATTTAGCAATGGTCTCTTAACTCTTTCTTCCAATGATAGTATTTTTCATGTCAATACTAAAAGGAAAAGAAAAGACTTTAATGATACTTTACTTTGGCATCATAGACTTGGTCATGTTAATGAGTCTAGGATTAGCAAGTTATACAAGGAAAAATTCCTTGATCCTTATGAGTATGAATCATTAGGAACTTGCGAATCATGTCTCATGGGTAAGATGACAAAAACTCCATTCACTGGACATGGGGAAAGGTTAACTGAGTTATTAGGACTTATACATACTGATGTATGTGGTCCAATGACAACTCAGGCCAGAGGAGGATACTCATATTTTATCACTTTTACAAATGATTTATCTAGGTTCGGATATGTGTATCTTATGAAACACAAATCTGAAGCCTTTGATAAATTTAAGGAGTATCAAAGTATGGTCGAAAAACAAACCGGGAAAAGTATTAAAGTTCTTCGTTCTGATCGAGGAGGAGAATACTTATCCACGGAGTTTTTAGACTATCTTAAAGTTAATGGAATCCTTTCTGAATGGACCCCTCCTTATACACCACAGCTAAATGGTATAGCTGAAAGGAGGAATCGTACCTTATTAGATATGGTACGATCCATGATGTGCTTCATAAATTTGCCCATTTCCTTCTAGGGTCATGACCTAGAAACTGCTGTTTACATTCTGAACAAGGTACCTTCTAAATCCGTTGTTAGTACTCCATATGAAATTTGGAGTGGAAAGAAACCATATCTTAAATATTTTAAGGTATGGGGATGTCTAGCTTATGTTAAAAGAAATTTTGGACATAAGTCGGAACCAAGAGCGGATAAATGTCTATTTGTAGGATATCCTAAAGAAGGTAGAGGATATCTATTCTACCATCCTACTGAACAAAAGATTTTTGTCAGCAGGCATGCCACTTTTCTAGAAAAAGAGTTCATTTTAGAAAAGGGCAATGGTAGAACTATTGAAATTGGAGAAGTATAAGAAATACAGATAGTTAATTCTCAACCATTAGAACATATAGTTAGGACAGAACCAGAACATAAAACTCCTCCTCGTAGGTCTGATAGAGTGCCACGGGCGCCTGAGAGGTATGGGTTTATTATTGAAAATAATGAAGCCCAAGTCATTCAAAATGATGAACCTCTGACCTATACGGAAGCTATCTTGAGTACTGATTCAGATAAATGGCAAGAAGCCATGGAATCCGAAGTAGACTCTATGTATGTAAACCAAGTATGGTCTTTGGTTGATGCACCAGAGGGTGTTAATCCTATTGGGTGTAAATGGGTCTATAAGAAAAAGATTCGGGCTGATGGCCAAGTTGAAACATATAAAGCCAGATTAGTGGCTAAAGGTTTTAGACAAAAACAGGGAATTGATTATGATAAAACATTTTTACCTGTTGCCATGCTGAAATCAATTCGGATTTTACTTGCTATAGAAGCATACCACGATTATGAGATATGGCAGATGGATGTAAAGACTGTATTCCTCTATGGTTTCCTTGAGGAAGAAGTCTACATGTCACAGCCAGAAGGTTTTATTTCAAAGAATAAACCTAATCAAGTATGCAAGCTAAAGAAATCCGTTTATGGATTAAAGCAAGCTTCCAGTAGTTGGAACATCCGCTTTGATGAAACTATTAAAAGGTTTGGTTTTATCAAAAATATGGATGAACCCTGTGTTTATAAGAAGACTAGTAGGAGTGCCATAGTCTTCTTGGTTCTGTATGTAGATGACATACTCCTCATTGGGAATGATATCCCAATGTTGCAATCAGTCAAGGTTTGGCTATCAAACCAGTTTTCCATGAAAGATTTGGGAGAAGCATCCTATATACTAGGTATTACGATCTATAGAGATAGATCTAAGAGGATGCTAGGTTTATCCCAATCTAGGTACATTGACTTAGTGCTGAAAAGATTCACCGTGGAAGGAAGTAAAAGAGGTTATCTTCCTATGAGTCAAGGCATACATCTTTCTAAAAGGATGTCTCCTAAGACACCTGAAGAAAGAAATAGAATGAATTCTATACCCTATGCTTCGGCAATAGGGTCCATAATGTATGCCATGTTATGTACCAGGCCTGATGTGGCATATGCTTTAGGCATTGTCAGTAGGTTTCAGGCTGATCCAGGATAGGATCATTGGAAAGCAGTTAAAAATATTCTTAAGTACCTAAGAAGGACTAAGGATATTTTTCTGGTTTATGGTGGTTCTGATCTTAAACTAGAAGCTTATTCTGATTCTATTTTTCAATCAGACCCTGATGATAGCAAATCCATTTCGGGATATGTTTTTACCCTAAATGGTGGAGCAGTGAGTTGGAAGAGTACCAAGCAGCAGACT
Organism: Areca catechu; assembly: GCA_021397845.1. Lineage (NCBI taxonomy): Eukaryota > Viridiplantae > Streptophyta > Magnoliopsida > Arecales > Arecaceae > Areca > Areca catechu. Next base: position 139,836,763 of record CM038052.1, on the reverse strand, counting down.
GTAGCTGACTCAACCACAGAGGCAGAATACATAGCTGTTAGTGAAGCCGCCAAGGAAGCAGTCTGGATGAAGAAGTTCATCACAGAGCCAAGTGTTGTTCCTCAAATTGAAAACCCAGTGCCACTTTACTGTGACAACACTGGGGCTGTTGCTCAAGCTAAGGAACCAAGAGCTCAACATAAGTCCAAGCACATTCTGAGACGGTTCCATCTTGTCCGAGAAATAGTAGAGAGACAAGATGTCTACATAGATAGAGTTGATACAAAGAACAATGTAGCAGACCCGTTCACTAAGGCTCTACCACAGCGAGATTTTGATCGCCACCTCGAATGTATGGGATTAAGATTCAAAGGCGATTGGCTTTAGTGCAAGTGGGAGATTGAAAGGGATATGCCCTACAAGCCAATCTATGTTGTATCTCCCAAACCATTGTAATTGACAATTTTCTAAATAAAGGCATTATTTTTCATCATACGCTATTTTTTTATTATTATTATATGATGAACCCCATAGATTAGGGCTATGATTTTAGGGTTATGATGAGATCATACCAGTGAGACCTAAAATCTTAAAACCTTAATCTAAAGTAATCCTAGTCAAAGGAACCCTGAGTAGGGGATCAGGGTTTTTCCGATAAGACTAGCACATCCCGGGTATACTGGAAAGGGTGACTGCTCTCACAGTCACTTGTGTATGACACTAATACTGGGATGTGGGTGCTCATTGGAGAATGAGTTCACTGATATGATCCAACTTGAGAACATCTAATGGAGTCTTAGCTACATGTCAATAGAAGGTTCTCATAGTGGGAGTGGTACAAGTAATCTTTTGACCTGAGACTGCCATAAGTACCTTTTGTACATGAACCCATTCTTTGGTTCAATCCTAATCATGACACTGAGACATGCACAGGATTGATACTGGGAATGGTGAATTGGATATGAAGGTAATGAGTAGGTCAACAAGGAATCGATCACTCTTAGTAAGAGGAGATTGCATCCAGCTAGTCAACAATCGCATGATGATTCACGGAATCTTTGATCAAAGTGAAGATATTAGAGATGGTTTCTAATATCAAGATAATCGAATCATCATTATAAGATTGAGCTATAAATAAATATAATATTGAATTTGACATATATCCATATCCATAGTTATATTTTGGGTGCAGGTTGATAGAAAGATTTAATTGTACGGTAACTCTCTACTGAAGGGTAATTTTGGTATTTCACTAGAATTTTCATATCTTCCGGGTAGACATGACACGTTGCTAGACGTCAATCTTGTCTTGTGGGTTGATCAAGTTCAAAGATCACATGTTAGGAAGAATCCTAATTGATCGAATCGGGTAATCCTTGTTTGACCTAAATCGATTAAAAAGAGTTCTAATCGATTAGGTCAACTTGAATTCGAACCCACTACTGGCTAGATGTGGAACCCAATGGGTCGCACACTTAAGAGGATTGATCAAGAGTTTAATTTGGAATTAAATCATCTTTGCAAGATAACACTCTAGCAGGTGTTGCAAACCCTAGCTTCTATTCGGATCAGATTCGAATTAGGGTTCCGGATTGGTTCAAATTGGGTTCTAATTGGACCTAATTAGACCCTAATTAAGAAAACAGGAATATGGCTAACCTTTTTGGCTAGCCATGTAGCTTGGCTAGCCTCCCCACCCACCCCCTTTATTTTTCCACGCCAAATTCCAAGAGTCCAGGCGCATATGGACTCTTGGCACGCCATTTGAAAGAGTCCATGGCGCATGGACTCTTGGCGCGCCCAAAATATTTCTCCGATGATTTTATTTGGGGCGGCCTCCTTCTTAAGCAATTAGCGCACCATCTCTCCCCCCTTGGATGAGAATCCAATGGCTGATGGGATTTTGAGAAAGAAGGAATGCGCTAACTCTTCCCAGGCACGCGAAATAACATCTCTTCGGAGATGAAAAGTCGCGACTTCCTTCCTTTTAAAACACCGTGGTTTTTCCTTTAAGAAAAGCTGTGGGATTTAATCTGGAAGGCCGTGAGATGGGAGGATTGGGCGTGAGAAATAGGGAAGGGGCGTGAGACAAAGTGGAATGGGGTTTACGGAGAGTTGTGTTCTTTTGAGAAGACATCTCTCTGTAATCTATTTAAACAACAGAGGTCTCGGGTGTTTGAACTAATGAACGACAGAGTTTATTTATTGTCTTTTCTTTCCAGGAAACTGATTCCTCCTTAGCTTGTTTAGGACAAAGAGAGTTTCCCTCTTACAGAGTTCTCTTCTCTGTTGAAACTCAAGTCCAAAACAAGAGATAGGAAGAATCTCTTGATCGATAAAAGAAAGGAACTCCTACTCTGTTTCTATTTCCTTTACTTTAAGACATTAGTGTCTTAAATCCATCTCCTACTTCAAGACAAGAGTTTTATTCTTAGGACAAGGTCTTAAGAAAGGGAGAGGAAGAAGGAAGAAAGGAAGTAAGGAGCCCCTACCCTGAAGTTTTAGAGCCATAGTCCTCTTGAGTTCTAGGATAAGAATTCAAGTGAAGGAATTTTGAAGAAGCTTGCATCTTGATCAATCATCTTGTGGATCACCATTGGAGGGTGGACATTTGGATGCCTGGTGAAATCAAAAGAAGCATTCAACACCAAGTTCTGATTCTACATCAAAATTGGACTTAGCGTTAAAAGGTTGGTGCCCTAATTCTAACAATGTTAGATTGTATGTTTTAATTCTGAATAAGGAGATCTTGGCTAAGGGATTTTGGTGCCAATTTCATCATTTTTGAAATTACACTTCCGCTGCGCTGCACCGGAATCCCCAACATTCGGGCGTCGAGAGGTGTGTGGCCTCAAGTTACCATCACTTCCACAACTCCATCATCCGACTCCGAATCGAGAAGAACTCCACCTTCACTACAATGACTCTCTTTCATTCTTCTATTACTTTCTTCCGCTTGAAACCTAACCTTTCTTTGAATGTTTTCTGGTCCCTCAGGTGACACAAGTACGGAGACGGTTTCCCTTGCCATCGAGATCTTCGGACAGCCAGCCGGCGCCTTTGCAGGGTTGATGGTTCGATCATCCAGGCCGCATCCGCCAGAGTGAGGGATCTTTGCATCGGGTGCTTCAGATCATTGAGGTTTGACTTCTGACTCCTAAGTAGGTATTGAATGGAGAGCTAAGTCCTATGGGGTTTCTCAATCCCGGGGTCCTCTCTTTATCATTGCTTAGGGACTAATTCACCTGCTCGTAGTTCTTGTTATTATTGAATCCTAGATCAGCTCTTACTTATTTTCGAGAATCCAAAGAAAATCATAAAATCATAAAAATCTAAAAATCACAAAATCAACAAATCACTTGCATCATTCTTCATATTCGCATCTAGTTAGTCCCCCATCATTTCTGGTATCAGAGCAAGTTTAGGACTTTAGCTCTTCTTAAGTACCTGGATTAGGTGCTTCACCAGGCCGTCCGATCTTAGGAGAAAAGTAGGGTTTCAGGACCCTCTCCTCCCATTCTACAGGGATCTACTAAGGCATGTAGGGGTGCCATTGTGATAGGCCTTTGAATGAGAATACAACAAGAATAGATTTTAAAAGAACAAAAAAATTTTGCATCTTAGATCGCTTCTTTAATTTCTGCAATTTTTCCTTTCCATACATAGTTTGTTGTTTTAGTATTTAATGTTTGTAGAAATCTCCAAATTTCATGATTTTTGCTTTGATAGATCACATATAATTCATAGTATTTTTTTTTAATTTTCTTATATTTTATTTCAATTTGTAGAATTTCTACAAGCCAAAATACTACCTGAGAGCAAGTTCTATTCTGATAATTTCAGCAATTTGCATTTTCTTGTGTTTTCAATTATCATCTAGTTTAATCTTGCATTTAGAGTAATATCATTTCATTCACATCATCTTAACTCTATTTTCATACATCAAAGAAAACACAAAAACATAATTTAGTGACATCTCATTAGATCATTTGCCTGCATTCATTTTCATAAATCACTTAAGGGCGGCAATTTGACATAGGGTCAGGATTTCTTTACCTGTCCCTAGCCCAAAAGTCACTAACCTGCATATCGAACCCAAGATCTAACTAAAATCCAATAGATACTTAATTTGCTCTAGAGAGCTTAGGGACACCAATTTGTCGAGTCAAGACTAAGTGTCTATTCTTGGTGTCAGCCCATTCTGTGTGTGCTGTTGCCCTTGGTGTCTAGGCTTGGTGATTCAGGGCTTGTGAGTTTGGTCCGCCTACCTGGCCAATCCCAGATTGGTGTCTAAGGTTGGTGCTCAGGGACCTCCACTCCCCTACACCTATCTGGCCAAGGACAAAGTTACTCTAGGCTGGTTTGCCATCCTGACTTAGGCAACTGGTTGAGATTCTAAGTCTAGTAGATCTTAGACATTTTTGTGTGGTTAACCTATGTCCACTAGATTAGGAGTATCCTATCATTCCCATCCTTCCCAACCAGGTGAACCCATGGACAACACTCGAAAAGATCTATTAAAGGCCATCAAGGAACAATTGGATAAGATGGACAATAAGCTTGATAAGTTTGATCAACATGTAACAAGACTAGAAACCCGGGTTAGGACCCAGATGTCTCACACTAAACCGAAGTTTAAATCACGTCCCCATCCTAGGAGTTTCCCTCAACATGATCCCTCCTTAGAGGCTGAGTCCAGAAGATTCCCACATCAAGGGAGCAGGAGTGTGGCTGAATACATCACAATGTTTGATGAGTATGTCATGTGATATAATTTCAATGAATCATAATCTGTAACCCTGTCTAGGTTTATGGCTGGCCTACATCCTGATCTTCGAAGGGAGCTTTATTTTAAAGAGGTCAATAATTTAGAGCAGGCTTACCACACTGCGAGGTATTATGAACATTTCCAAAGGGGCCCCTCCTATTATAGACCTGAACCCTTTAGGAACCCTAGCTGAGCACTAAAAACTAGCCATGAGTATGGTCAAGTCTACCCGAGTCGACCTAGTCCAAACCGATCTGACTTAAGTCAACCCACCCCTACTACCCCATGTGTTCACCAGTGTAACATTAAAGAGGGAGAGTATATCGCTGACCTGGGATTGGTTGACCCAAAAAACACCCAGGCAGAAGCTACTTTGGAAGGACCCTTAGAAAATCGTGAACCCACTAGTGAGCCTGAGGTTGAAGTATATGAAGTTGAAGCACACTTAGTGGATGAATATGAAGAACAGTTAGAGGATGAGACAACTGAAGGAACCCCTACAACCAAAGAAGACATCTCGGAGTCAAGTCTAATGGTGAAGTGTGATGTAGATGGGCCCCAGGTAGAAATCATTAAGGAACCAAAAGAAAAAGATCCTGAACCCACTAGAGAATTTGAAGGAGTAACCAAGCCAGGATCGAATATTGTAGAGGAAGGTGAAGGTTCATAAGCATTGCCCTGAAAGGAGGTACAGGAACAAGTCCCTACGGAACCACACCAAGTGGTAGACATTAGTTTCGAGGACTTTCAAGGTAACATTCCCAAAGACCTTCCTAATGACCTTCCACCATCTAGGAACACCCATCTAGCCTTGGAGCTTGCACCTATAGAACAATGTCCAAATCTTAAAATTATCCTGATTAGCCAAGGTCTATCTCATGCTTCTCATGGATTTCCCCAAGACTCCGACTCCTATTTTCTGCCCTTCCCTGAGCCTTCTCACATTTCTAGAGCCATGGGGTTGCATTTTGTTGGAAATACGAGGCTGCATGACTCCTTAGAACCCATCCCTTTTGCCATTTACTTCTGGTATACCTTATGGCATTTGTTAGGGATCCTTGATAATTTTTCTTGTACATACCAGACAAGGGTCAAACCTAGAGAGTCCATAATCTGTTAGGTTTAGACCCTAGGAGTCCAATAAATTTTTTTCCTCTATAGGAATGCTTAGTTAAGTCTGCATTTTGCATCATGTTAGGATTATGCATTAAATATAATTTTCAAAATAATTTGGCTGATTCTCGAAAATGAGCTAAAGAGTTTGATCAAAGGGATTCAGTATTGATTAGGCATAGGACTGAACGGTTTCCAACATGAACCATTAAGAAACTTCATGCTCGTGGAGCTGGCTCCTTTAGAGTGATAAAGAGAGTCGGCCCTAATGCCTACGTTCTTGAGCTATCCCTGAATTATGGCATTAGCTCGACTTTCAATATCTCAGACTTAGTCAAGTACAGGGAACCTGCAAACATTCCTAACGAGCCATTTCGGCCTGACCTTTCTTTTGAGAGTGAACCCGAACCTGAGTGACCACCTCCAAATATACCTGAGAGAGGAGAGCGGATCGAGCATGTCCTGGATGACCAAGCTATCACTACCTGTGGTAAAGGTTATCAACGTCTCTTAGTCCGGTGGCAAGGCCGACCTGATTCCGATGACTCGTGGAATACCTGGGAGGACTTGCAGCGTCTCGATCCCGACCTTCTAGAGGAGTACCTAAGCCAACTTAACTCTTACTTGATAGGGTCTAGTTCCTCCCACCACGGAAGAACATGTGTGGGCACCAGGATCTGACAGAGGCTCCTCAACCCTCTGTGGATCTCCAATTAGGGTTTCAAGTTTAGGGACTTGTAATAAGGCTTCAAGCCTCAACTTTGTAATTTCCTTTTGCTTTGAATTGAGTCTGTACTTTGACCAATTAGGTCAAATTGAATCATGTACTAAGTCCAGTCACAAATCGAGTCCAGTCAGAGTCTATTAGAAGTATGGGTCCATTGCAAGAGTGGGTCTTAAAATTTAGTCTCCTTGGAACCAAGTCTGGAAAGAATCCATGTCAGCTCAGGGCCCACCTGTTCATCCTATGTGGCGCCATGACATCTTGCCCTGTGGGCAGCACACTTGGCATCCTTGGACATCCAATGAGGAGGATCACTTCACTTGGATATAGCCTTTTTTCCCTCCCCCTATCTAGCTCCTTTCCAAGCAAGGGTGGTCGGCCAAAGTGAAAGTCAATGGGAGTTGAAGTGGGTAATTCAAATCCCTTGCTTCAAGCCCTCCAATCAAGTCTTCTTCCCAATTTGCTTGAACCTCTTTGGAAGGGAGAGACAAGATCCATGGGCGCCTCCACCTCACACTCCCCATGTCATGCCTTGTACCAAAGAAAGAATTCCAACCAAGGAAGGAGGAAGAACACATGCCTTGCTCCAAGCCCCTCTTCATGCCTTCTTCCAAAACCAAGAAGATTTTTCCAAGTTCAAGGCCCCAAGATCCCCCCTCCAAGCCGTGCATCATGCCATGTCCAATCCAATCATCTTTTGGTCGGCCAAGGAGAGAAGAAAGTCAATGGTTTTCGGCACCCATTCAATAATTTTGTAAATTTTTCATTTGAAATTCAAAAGGGTCCTAAGGTGCCAATTTAAAGGACCTAACCCCTCCTCCTTTGTAATTTTGAATCTTGATGAATGAAAAAATTATATTCTTGAGTTCCAATCTCTTGTTAGTTGCCTTCATTCACTAGGAACGTCGATCTCCATGAGGGAGCGCCTTCGCCTTCGGGCGTCAAGAGGTGTGAGGCCTCAAGTTACCACCACTTCTGCAACTCCATCATCCGACTACGAATAGAGAAGAACTCCACCTTCACTACAACGACTCTCTTTCATTCTTCTATTGCTTTCTTCCACTTGAAACCTAACACTTCTTTGAATGTTCGCAGGTTCCCCAGGTGACACGACTACGTAGACGGTTGCCCTTGCCATCGAGATCTTCGGATAGCTAACTGGCGCCTCCCCGGGGTTGACGGCTCGATCATCCAGGCCGCATCCGCCAGAGTGAGGGATCTCTGCATCGGGCACTTCAAATCTTTAAGGTTTGCCCCCTGACTCCTAATTACGTATTGATCGGAGAGCTAAGTCTTATGAGATTTCTCAATCCCGGGGTCCTCTCTTTATCATTGCTTAGGGACTAATTCACCTGCTCGTAGTTCTTGTTATTATTGAATCGTAGATCAACTCTTACCTAATTTCGGGAATCCAAAGAAAGTCATAAAAATCTAAAAATCACAAAACCAACAAATCACTTGCATCATTCTTCATATTCGCATCTAGTTAGTCCCCCATCATCGTGTTGCCCCTTTCTGCCAAAGGGGTACTCACAATTGGATATCGATATATGTGTCCCTCTTACTTGAGGTCATCATGGAAGCTTGCAAGCAACTCGCTATGCTTTGGTGCCGGACTACCCGGATTTCTAATCCGGTGATGGAAGGTTTCTTGGTACAGGCAAGTACTTATCGAGCAGTGGTGGACCAAGATGGAATTGACCTATCCGAATAGTTTTGATTGAATGTCGTGTAGTGTCTCAATTTAGCAAATCCTTGGCCGGGATAGTCCTAGTGAGGAGTCACTGGACTTGTGAGGTTGAGACATATTATAGATTGACTCAGCTAGGGTTGGCAGTCTAACCCTAGATCATCCTGAGCATTGGAGGTCAAAGAGATGAATTATACGATAACCATATGCCAGAGGTTCGATTGATTGCTCTCGCATCTTTGACCTATCCGGTCACCGAGATCCATTGCTAGATGGTATCTTATGCTGGTACTGGAATTGTTCTAGTGCTACCGCCTAGGTTCGAACCTATGAGGTCACATGCCATAAAGGATTTCTCCCTGATCCAAGTACCGAATTATGATTAGGAATCATTTCGGTAATGGTTTGATTGAGTACATATTGGACTGACCCAGTTTGGATCGATCACAAATTGTTCGAGTCCACCGAGAATTATTTCTGGGTGACCGGCACTTGACCAAACCTTTGATTAATTAGATTTTGATCTAATTTTTTTGTGAACAGGTTTAGAACCGGTTTGTGATTTTTTGTGAACCGGTTGTGAACTGATTTTGAACCCATTTGCACGGTAATTAAGGCTTGGGCGAACAGGGGATATGAGGCATCTTTTCTACTCTCATTTCACTACATTTTTGGCTGAATTAAACCACTATTTTAAGGCTCTTCATTGCTTCATTGAAGATGAATTTGATTCATTCTGAAACCTGCTGCCTCTTCGTTTTCCCAGCAGGTCTTCTCATCTCCCAAAATGACCAGTTTCTTTTTTCACGCTGATTTATAATTTCTAGGTGGTGAATTGCAGAGAGCGTCTTCTTCTTTAGAGAGCTTTCATCGGTGTTTTTGGCCTTGAGTCCTTATGAGAGATTGGGAGAGAAAGTTTTCTTAATTCTCTATTATTGTTGGTGCTCAATAGGTGGAAGATAGCAATGTTTTGGAGAAAACAACATCAGAACAGAGTGTTCTATTCTTCTTTGTCCTCTCACCATTTCAAGTGTTTTCCGGTGACTAGCATTGCTCAAGAAGCCGGATCAGAAGAAGCCCAGGCGTGTCCCCCCTTTAGAGGGTGTTCTCTTGAGCACCTGTGAGCTGCTTCAATCATCATTGCTATTATTTTTGGTTTCCCCTATTTTTGGTTGCAGAATTCCTGTTGCTGCTATTGGAGAAGAGACAAAGGGACTTCAAATGATTGGTAGAACAATCCATTAGCACTCCCTTGAAGCAAAGTCTATCAAGTATTTCCCTTGCTGTAGTCGCAGGAGAAGAGACCAACGATTTGCTATTTTGGTTTGGGGTTTGCCGCACTTGGAAGAGAGGAAGAGAACCATTCCAATCAATTGCTGGAAGAAGAAGGCTGGAATAAAGTTATTCTTGATATTCCAGCTATTCCAGCAGCTATCTCTGCTTTATTTTAAGCAGGAATAAGGTAAACTTTGTATTTTTATTTCTCTTGCATGCCTAGATCTAGGTTTATTAAATTGTTTATACATATTACATGCCCATTTCATGCCTTCTTTTGCTTGTACATGCATCTTGAATATGTTAGATCCTGTACGGAGTAGGTTTTCCAGCTGCTATTTTAAAATTATTTTAAAATACATACCTGCTCCTTGTGCTGTTGCATGCTTAGTGTAGGCACTTGCAATTCTGTTTTTCTTTCACTATGGCCATATCCCATGAACAAGTGAGGTGAATAGATTCATATTACAATCATGCTTATGTTACTCATTTTAGGATTTAAATGCTCGAATGATGGAATGAATATCATGTCATATGTGTATGGTTATGAATACATTATGATGTCATGAATTTTAGGTTTCATGATATCATGAATGTTAGGTTGACATGATTAAGTCTATATTAGGATGTGTTAGAGACCATCAAAGCCCTCATAAAAATCATATTTAGTCGTAGTGTAAGTTAATCATGATGCAATTCCAATTAGGGTATCATTAGCCAATTGGTGTCTAGGCAAGTGGTTCTGGGAAGGTAAAGGGAATGAGGTTTTTAATTGGTTCCGTTGACTTACCTGATCAATTTAATTGGAGTCTAAGAAAAGCAACGGGGGGACCCCATCACCCTTCCACTTACCTGGCCAATTGGTCATATCTAGACCTTAAATAGGAATTACTAATTGATTAAGCACACTACAATTTGCCTTCCTTCATGCTAAGCTAAATTAATATCAAAACTATGGTAGGTTTGTTCTGTACACATAAGGCCTGCTCTAGCATTTGGTATAAAATTTGTCTTGGTGCACCTAGTGCTTTATAGCATGACTAATAATGTTACTTTGTTGTGTACACACAAGGGCAACATTACTCATCATGGCTATATGGAAATGAAGGGTCCGACTAAACTAAGACATTATGGTTTGTTATGTACACACAAGGTTATAAGTGTCTTACAGGCAAAAGTTAAGTTGAGAATTTGAAGGGATGCAATTGGAAAGGGTCATTTCCTACCATTGAACTTATAAGTGTTTGTTGTGTACACACAAGGCTTTTATAAGGAATTAGGATCTCAACCCCACTAAGGAAGCCCTGGGAGGGTTTCTCGCTTACCATAGTTGAGGGTTATGATATTCGATAGAAAATAGTGGGAGACACAATTAGATTTAAAAGTCCTTATCTAATTATGAATATCATCTGAGTGGTATGATTATAATTGTTATTTACATACTGTAGATTATTGCATTATGGCTTCTACTCTCTCACTGCAGGGCATCTTGGATGCCAATAAGTTGACCGATTCGAATTATGCGGATTGGTTGAGGAACCTGAGAATTATATTTGCTCAGGATAAAATTGCATATATACTTTGATAGGGACATCAGCCTGCACGGATCCCAGAGCAGCACGGATCTTGGAGCAGCATAGATTTTAATAAATTCAAATTAAAAAAATTAGTTGGTTATGATTGATTGTTTCAAAATTTATTTTAGAATTTGGTTGGTTAGGATTGAGATATGGATAGGCCTTATCTTATCCTTATCTTCTATTTGAATTTGAACCATTTTTATCTTTTTATCTTGTATTCAAATTCGAATGAGAATTGGAAAGGTCTATAAATACCAACCTTAGTCCTTTGTAAAAAATAGTTTGGTAAATAAATATGAGTTTTTAGCAGAGTGATTTTTTATCTTGCCTTTGCCTTTGGGCATCGAGGGGCGTGAGGCCCTAGTTATCCTCCTTCCCTTTGATTCCATTTTCTTTATCCCCTTTTGTCCTTTGAGATTCATTCTAATACCTGTAGGGTTCGGTGGCAAGGCGAAAAAATAGATTTCAAAATTTTTTATCTTTATGAAATCTTCACCAAACCTTTAACCCAAGATCTCCTTAAAAGAATTAAAACATATAAGATGTATATATAAGATTTAATCTCAAATTAAAGTACTAACCTGTATCGCTAAAATCCAAACTCTGAATCTCCACCAGGTGCCCAAATGTTCACCCTCCAATGGTGATCCACAAAGAAAAAGATGAAGACAACAATTTTTTGTTCTTGGCTCCTCTTCTTGAATTCTTTTTCAAGAATTCAATTCTTGGAATTTTAGGCTGAAATTTTCTTTCTTGAAAATTTCTTTTCTTCCTTCTTTCCTCTTCTTGAATATTTTTCAAGAATTCCCTTTCTTGAATTCCTTTTCTTGAATTGAATTGGAAGAAAAATTAAGACGGGCAAAGTCTTAATTCAAGAAGGAAAAGAAGAAGAACAGATCCTTTCCTTTTTCTTTCCTTTACCATTCAAGGCCTTTCTCTTATTCTTGTTTAGGGTCAGAGTTTCGACAGAGGATACCTCTGTAAGGGAAACAATACCCAACAAGAACAAGGGGAAGGAGTATTCTGGCGAGGAAGAAAATGAATCTGATCTCTGAATTATCTTACATGAAAACCCCCGAGAACCCAACCCTATTTATAGATCTCAGAGGGGCGTCTTCTCAAAACAACGCAACCCTCTGAAACTCCAGGAATCGTGATCCCTCATTCCTCATGCATCTCCTCAACCAAAAATCATGATTCTCTGATTTAATTTTTATTTTTCCGACGAGGAGGACTCTCGGAAAAACTTTAGGAAGAATCGCGACTTTTGGATACGGATTTGCGACCGAAAAGCGATGGATCTTTTCCTTAATTTTTCGGGCCATCAGATCCAGATCCAAGGGCGTCAGACTAGGATCCGAATCACCCCTTTTTTAGATTTTTCTCCGATGGTATTTTCTTTCTCACGGGCATGAAGAGGAGTCCACGCGCGTGGACTCTTCTTCTAGGCGTGTGCGGGTGAGAAAGTGAGAGGGTGTCTTGGAGAGAGGGTCTCAGTGAACTTAATTCACTTGGGTTCAGCCATGGGTTAGCCCAATGTCTTAAAATTTAAATTAGACCTTAATCTGGTTCAATTAGAACCTAATTAATCCCAATTCAGAACCAAATTCGAATCTGATTCGAATAGAAATTTGGTTTGCAACACATGCTAGTGTGTTTATCCTGCAAACATGATTTAATTCCAAATTAAATCCTTCATCAATTTTCTTTTGTGTGTGACCCATTGGGTTCCACACCTAGCTAGCAGTAGGTCCGAGTGCTATTTGACTTAATTCGATTAGATCTCAACTAAGCCGATTTAGGTCAACTCAAACTAGCTCGACTCGATCAATTAGAATCTAATTCTAATTAACTGATTTGAATTACCATAACTCAATCATATACCTACAAGACAAAATTGATGTCTAGCAACGTATCATGTCTACCCGGAAGATGTGGAATTTTGGTGGAATTACCAAAATACCCTTCAGTGGTGAGTTACCGGGCAATTCAGTCATTTGATCAACTTGCATCCCGAATATGATTATGAATATGGATACTTATCAAATCCAATTTCATATTCATCCCTAGCTCAATCTTTATAATGATGATTCATTAATGAAGCATTAGAAAATAACTCTAATGTTCATACTTTGATCAAAGATTTCCTGAATCCATCATTTGAAATTAGCTGGATGCAATTCCCTCTTACTAGGGCTGTTCAATTCCTTGTTGACCTACTCACAACCTCCATATACAATCCACCATAACCAGTATCACCTCGTGCATGACTCAGTGTCATGATGATTGTGAACCAAAGTATGGATTCATATATATAAGGTACTATGGTAGTCTCAGGTCAAAGGACCACATGCACTACTCCCACTATGAGAATTATCTATTGACAAACAGATAAGGTTCCATTAGATATTCTCAATCTGGATCAATTCAGTGAACTCATTCTCTAATGAACACTCACATCCTAGTATTAGTGTCAAACACAAGTGACTGTGAGATCAGTCACCCTTATCACAAAGCATATATAGGATGTGCTGGTCTTGCCGGAAACATTGATCCCCAACTCAATGTCCCATCGACCAGGAATATTTTAGATTAGAGTTTTAAGGCTTTAGGTCTCACTGGTATGATCTCATCATAACCCTAGAACCATAGCCCTAATCTATGGGGTTCATCATAAAATCATAAAGACACAGCGTATGATGAAAATAATGCCTTTATTATAAAAAAAATGTCAATTTATTGATTTTGGGATCAAAATACAATATTTCAATTGGCTTTCAGGGCATAATCTTTCAATCTCCCACTTGCACTAATGCCAATCGCCTTTAAATCTTAACCCCATACAATCAAGGTGGAGATCAAACTCTTGTTGTGATAGAGCCTTAGTGAATGGGTCTGCTATGTTGTTCTTCGTTTCTACCCTTTTAATGCAGACTTCTTATCTTTCGACAATCTCTCGAACGAGATGGAAGCGTCTCAGAATGTGCTTTGATTTGTGATGAGCTCTTGGTTCCTTTGCTTGAGCAACAGCCCCCGTATTATCACAGTACAGTGATACTGGACCTTCAATCTTAGGAACTATGCCCAACTCTGATAAGAACTTCTTCATCCAGACAGCTTCCTTGGCAGCTCCACTAGCAGCAATGTACTCTGCCTTAGTTGTTGAGTCAGCTACAGTTTGCTGTTTAGAACTCTTCCAGCTTACAGCTCCTCTATTAAGGATAAAAACATATCCAGATATAGATTTGCTGTCATCTGGATCTGATTGAAAACTAGAATCTAAATAAGCTTCTAGTTTAAGATCAGATCCTCCGTATATTAGAAAAATATCCTTAGTTCTTCTTAAGTACTTAAGAATATTTTTCACAGCTTTCCAATGATCCTCTCCTGGATCAGCCTGAAACCTGCTGGCTATACCTAAGGCATATGCCACATCAGGCCTAGTACATAGCATAGCATACATAATAGACCCTACTACCGAAGCATAAGGTATAGAATTCATTCTATTTCTTTCTTCAGGTGTCTTAGGAGACATCTTCTTTGAAAGATGTTTGCCATGACTAACCTCTTTTACTTTCCTCCATGATAAATCTTTTTAGCACTTGGTCAATGTACCTAGACTGGGATAAACCCAGCATCCTCCTAGATCTATCTCTATAGATCTTGATGCCTAGTATATAAGATGCTTCTCCCAAGTCGTTCATGGAAAACTGTTTAGATAACCATACCTTGACCGATTGTAACATTAGGATATCATTCCCAATGAGGATTATGTCATCTACATACAGAACCAAGAAAACTATGGCACTCCCACTAGTCTTCTTGTACACACAAGGTTCATCCTCATTTTTGATAAAGTCAAATTCTTTGACTGTCTTATTAAATTGGATGTTCCAACTCCTAGATGCTTGCTTTAATCCATAAATAGATTTCTTCAAACTACATACCTGATTAGGTTTAGTCTCCAAGACAAAACCTTCTGGCTGTGACATATAAACCTCTTCCTCAAGGAAATCATTGAGTAATGCAGTTTTCACATCCATCTGCCAGATTTCATAATCATGATATGCTACTATAACAAGCATGATCCGAATAGATTTGAGCATGGCAATAGGAGAAAATGTTTCATCATAATCTATTCCCTGTTTTTGTCTGAAACCCTTATTCACTAATCTGGCTTTATAAGTTTCAACTTGGCCATCTGCCCCAATCTTTTTCTTATAGACCCATTTGCATCCAATAGGGTTAACACCCTCTGGTGCATCAACCAAAGTCCATACTTGGTTGACATACATGGAGTCCATTTTGGATCTCATGGCTTCCAGCCATTTGTCTGAGTCACTACTTATGACAGCATCCGTATATGTTAGAGGCTCATCATTATCAATGATTCGGGCTTCATTATTTTCAATAATGAACCCATACCTCTCAGGTGCATGTCGCACCATATCAGACCTATGGATAGGAGTGGTGTGTTCAGGTTCTATACTAACTATGTTATGATTTTGTTGAGATGTATCTACTTGTTGAACTTCTTCAAGTTCAATATTTCTCCCACCGCCCTTTTGTAGGATGAACTCTTTCTCCATAAAAATGGCATGCCTACTGACTAAAACCTTTTGTTCAGTAGGGTGGTAGAACAGATATCCTATACTATCTTTAGGATATCCAACAAATAGACACTTTTCTGCTCTAACATCAAGCTTATGTCCAAAATTTCTTTTGACATAGACTGGACATCCCCATATCTTAAGATGCTTAAGATTGGGTTTCTTTCCCCTCCATAACTCAAATGGAATGCTAGATACAGATTTGGATGTTACTCTATTTAAAATATTAGCCGATGTTTCCAAGGCATATCCCCAGAAAGAAACAGGTAAGTCTGTGAAGCACATCATGGACCGTACCATATCTAATAAAGTATGATTTCTCCTTTCAGCAACACCATTTAATTGTGGTGTGTAAGGAGGAGTCCATTCAGAGATGATTCCCTTTTGTTTAAGGTGATCAAGAAACTCGATGGATAAGTATTCACCTCTTCTATCTGATCGAAGGATCTTAATACTTTTCCCCGTTTGTTTCTCTACCATACTTTGATACTCTAAATTTTTTTCAAAAGCTTTGGACTTATGTTTCATTAGATACACAAATCCGTACCTTGAAAAGTCATCAGTGAATGTGATGAAATATGAGTATCCACCCTTGGCCTGAGTTGTCATAGGTCCACATACATCAGTGTGTATGAGTCCTAATAACTGTGTTGTCCTTTCATTATGTCCACTAAATGGAGTCTTGGTCATTTTACCCATGAGACATGATTCACAAGTTCCTAATGATTCATAGTCATAAGGATTAAGGAATTTTTCCTTGTATAACTTTTTGATCCTCTGCTCACTAATATGTCCAAGACGACAGTGCCAAAGTAAAGTATTGTTTACTTCATCACTTTTTCGTTTATTACTAACATGTAGTATATTGTCATCAGAAGATAAAGTTAAGAGACCATTGCAAAATATGCCATTAAATATTATTTCATTAGAAAAACTGATTGAGCAGCCACTGCTCATTACATTCATAATATATCCTTGTTTAAGTAACAAGGGTACAGATATGATGTTTCTAATGATTCTAGACATAAAATAACAATTTTTTAACTCTAAAATCTTCCCAGAAGGCAGCTTCAACATATAAGTCCCTACAGCTTCTGCTTGGATGGAATCTCCTCCAGCACCGTAGAGCTCGAAGTCGCCTTCCTTCAAAACTCTAATGTTCTGTAGTCCCTGCAATGATTTGCAGATATGATGATCACAAGCAGTATCCAATACCCAAGAGTTTGAATTAGAAGAGTCTAATGACAAAATTGCATGTATCTCATACATACCTTTTGGTCCATCACTAGCAACAGGCTTCACACTTGCAAGGTAAACCTTGCAGTTTCTTTTCCAGTGACCCAGCTTGCCACAATGAAAGCAGGTCATTTGTCCGGAGGTCTTCTTTCCTTTCTTTTTCTTGTTGCCCCCTTTTGGGTTCAACCTCCTCTTGGAAACCTTTTTGCCTATTTTCTTCTTGTTTACACCATCCACAAGAAGAAGTGGAGCCTTATTTTTCTTTAAATGGCTCTATGCTGTTTTTAACATATTCAACAGCTCAGGCAAGGAAGTGTTAAGTTTGTTCATATGATAATTAAGAACAAACTGTGAAAATGACTCTGGGAGTGACTGTAGGATTAAATCCTGATTCAACTCCCCATCCATAACAAAACTCAATTGACCCAATCGGGTGATTAGGTCAATAACCTTTAATACATGGTCTTGTACGGATGTACCTTCTGTCATCCTTGCACGGAATAACTGCTTAGATATTTCATATCTTGCTGTTCGACTATATTCTCCATAAAGTTCTTTTAGATTGAGCAATATGGAGTTTGTGTCCATGCTTTCATGTTGCCTCTGTAACTCATTGGTCATAGAGGCAAGCATTATACACTTGACAGTAAGTGAGTCATTTTGCCACGTGTTATATATGGTCTTATCCTCTTGCGAGGCATCTTCCCCTATTGGTTCCAAGGTTGGGGTATCAAGAATATAAGAAATTCTTTCTTGGCTGAGTACTATCTTCAGGTTTCTCAACCAATCAACATAGTTTGGTCCAGTCAATTTATTTGCATCAAGAATGCTACGGAGTGAGAGTGAAGAGGCCATTTAATCTACATTAACAAAGAACATTACATAAGCAAATAATCAATGTTGACAAAACATAATTAAATTAGGACTTTAACTTAATTATGTCTCCCACTATTTTATCAAGCATCATAACCCTCCATGTGATGATCGAGAAAACACTAATTGGTTCTCTTAGTGGGGTTGAGATCCTAATTCCTTACAAAAGACCTTGTGTGTACACAACAAATCTTATATAAGTTCAAAGGTAGGAAAACTCTTTCCAATTGTAACTCATACAATTCTCAACTTATCTTGGCCTCTAAAATATTAATAGCCTTGTGTGTACACAACAAACTATAATATTTTAGTTAAGTTAGACCCTTCATTGCTATATAGTCATGATATTAATTATAATACCCTTGTGTGTATACAACGAAGTATTATATTAAATCATGCCATAAACATCAAATGTACCAAGCCAAAATTATGTTAGTCACCATAAGAAAAAAAAGGCCTTGTGTGTACACAACAAACCTAATATGGATCATAACATAATAATGACTTGGCATGAAGGAAGGCCACATGTAGTGAATATTACACTAAGCATATCAATCAATAATTAAGTTAATCTTATCAGCCAGGTAAGTGGGAGAGTCGTGGGAGTCCCCCCGTTGCTTTCCTTAGACACCAATAAGAATTGGCCAGGTCAGTCAACGGAACCAATTAAAAACCACGTCCTCTTTACCGATCATGAACCACTTTTCCTAGACACCGAATGATAAACTAATCATATTGATTATTTTTGCTTTTGGTATATGACACTACAACTTAATATGTTTTTAAAGAGGGCTTTATTAAAACAAAGCACATTCTAGCAAATATGTGCCATAGTGTGCCATCATACTAGGACAGCCATTTACCACATAATGGATCCACCATTATGCCAGGGCAACCTTATTTCAGTATGATGACTAGAAGGCTAAGCATATCTTTATACAAATTAAGGTTTAAGTGAAAACCTTAATTAGTGGCATACATCAAACATATATGCATAATTAACACAAATATGTGATTAGTGTGTCATCATACTAGGACAACCATTTACCACATAATCGATCCACCATTATGCCAGGGCAACCTTATTTCAGTATGATGACTAGATCTCTAAACATATCTCTACAACAATTAGGGTTTGAGTGAAAACCCTAATTGGTGACATTACATCAAACATATACTACATCATATGTTACTTATATAAATATGCATCTAAAAATTAACATATATATTTTAATCTTAATAAGGAGGCTCTGATACCACTGTAGGGTTCAGTGGAAAGGCAGAAACATAGATTTCAAAATTTTTTATCTTTATGAAATCTTCACCAAACCTTTAACACAAGATCTCCTTAAAAGAATTAAAACATATAAGATGTATATATAAGATTTAATCTCAAATTAAAGTACTAACCTGTATCGCTAAAATCCAAACTCTGAATCTCCACCAGGTGCCCAAATGTTCACCCTCCAATGGTGATCCACACAGAAAAAGATGAAGACAACAATTTCTCGTTCTTGGCTCCTCTTCTTGAATTCTTTTTCAAGAATTCAATTCTTGGACTTTTAGGTTGAAATTTTCTTTCTTGAAAATTTGTTTTCTTCCTTCTTTCCTCTTCTTGAATTTTTTTCAAGAATTCCCTTTCTTGAATTCCTTTTCTTGAATTGAATTGGAAGAAAAATTAAGACAGGCAAAGTCTTAATTCAAAAAGGAAAAGAAGAAGAACAGATCCTTTCCTTTTTCTTTCCTTTACCGTTCAAGACCTTCCTCTTATTCTTGTTTAGGGTCAGAGTTTCGATAGAGGATACCTCTATAAGGGAAACAATACCCAACAAGAACAAGGGGAAGGAGTATTCTGGAGAGGAAGAAAAGGAATCTGTACTTTGAATTATCTTACATGAAAACCCCTGAGAACCCAACCCTATTTATAGATCTCAGAGGGGCGTCTTCTCAAAACAACGCAACCCTCTGAAATCCCAGGAATCACGATCCCTCATTCCTCACGCGTCCCCTACACCAAAAATCATGATTCTCTAATTTAATTTTCATTTTTCCGACGAGGAGGACTCTCGGAAAAACTTCAAGAAGAATCGCGACTTTTGGAGATGGATTTGCGACCGAAAAGCGACGGATCTTTTCCTTAATTTTTTCTGGCCATCAGATCTAGATCCAAGGGCATCAAACAAGGATCCGAATCGCTCCTTTTTCAGATTTTTCTCTGATGGTATTTTCTTTCTCACGCGCATGAAGAGGAGTCCACGCGCGTGGACTCTTCTTCTTGGGGCGCGCGGGTGAGAAAGGGAGAGGGCGGCTTGGAGAGAGGGTCTCAGTGAACTTAATTCACTTGGGTTCAGCCATGGGTTAGCCCAATGTCCTAAAATTTAAATTAGACCTTAATCTGGTTCAATCATAACCCAATTAAGCCCAATTCGGAACCAAATTCGAATATGATTCGAATAGAAATTTAGTCTGCAACACATGCTAGTGTGTTTATCCTGCAAACATGATTTAATTTCAAATTAAATCCTTCATCAATTTTTTTTTGTGTGTGACCCATTGGGTTCCACAACTAGCCAGCAGTAGGTCCGAGTGATATTTGACTTAATTCGGTTAGATCTCAACTAAGCCGATTTAGGTCAACTCAAACTAGCTCGACTCGGTCAATTAGAATCTAATTCTAATTAACCAATTTGAATTACCATAACTCAATCATATACCTACAAGACAAGATTGATATCTAGCAACGTATCATGTCTACCCGGAAGATGTGGAACTTTGGTGGAATTACCAAAATACCCTTCAGTGGTGAGTTACCGGGCAATTCAGTCATTTGATCAACTTGCATCCCGAATATGATTATGAATATGGATACTTATCAAATCCAATTTCATATTCATCCCTAGCTCAATCTTTATAATGATGATTCATTAATGAAGCATTAGAAAATAACTCTAATGTTCATACTTTGATCAAAGATTTCCTGAATCCATCATTTGAAATTAGCTGGATGCAATTCCCTCTTACTAGGACTGTTCAATTCCTTGTTGACCTACTCACAACCTCCATATACAATCCACCATAACCAGTATCACCTCGTGCATGACTCAGTGTCATGATGATTGCGAACCAAAGTATGGATTCATATATATAAGGTACTATGGTAGTCTCAGGTCAAAGGACCACATGCACTACTCCCACTATGAGAATTATCTATTGACAAACAGATAAGGTTCCTTTAGATATTCTCAATCTGGATCAATTCAGTGAACTCATTCTCTAATGAACACTCACATCCTAGTATTAGTGTCAAACACAAGTGACTGTGAGATCAGTCACCCTTATCACAAAGCATATATAGGATGTGCTGGTCTTGCCGGAAACATTGATCCCCAACTCAATGTCCCATCGACCAGGAATACTTTAGATTAGGGTTTTAAGGCTTTAGGTCTCACTGGTATGATCTCATCATAACCCTAGAACCATAGCCCTAATCTCTGGGGTTCATCATAAAATCATAAAGACACAGCGTATGATGAAAATAATGCCTTTATTATAAAAAAATGTCAATTCATTGATTTTGGGATCAAAATACAATATTTCAATTGGCTTTCAGGGCACAATCTTTCAATACCTCCAAGATTGAGGTTGGAGGAATGCCCTAGAGGTGAGAGGTCTCTTTGTTAGTGAGTCCCAAAGTCTATGAGCTCCAAACCTAAAGTCTTCCATCCCCATTGTTCCTTCACCATCCCTAAATAAAAAAAACCCAAAAAAAAATATGATACCCTAATTTTGGTGACTTCTAGGCTCGCCAACAATCCTATCCCCCTATCCTCCATCAATTTTTGGTATCAGAGCCAAGATTGAGTAGGGTATATATTTTCTTCCCCAAACATCACAAATTAATCTGCTTCACAACAATGTCGAGTGCTTCCGCCCATACCTAGATCTCCTGCTCCATCATCCCCATCTCTTCCCTTCTCCCACATCGCAAATCTCCCGTCGCTCATGTACCTTGACCTTCGCTTAAACGAGTACAAGGGAGGCATCCCCACAGCTCTCTTCGATAAGGATCTCGATGCCATCTTCATCAACCACAACCGCTTCACCATTGACATCCTGGACAACTTCGGCAACTCCCCCGTCTCCGTCATCGTCCTCGCCAACAACCGCTTCTCGAGATGTATCCCGGCCAGGCTAGGCAACATGTCCAAGACCCTCAACGAGATCATCCTCCTAAACAATGGCTTATGATCTTGCCTCCCTCCCAAGATCGGCCTACTCAAGGAGCTCACCGTTCTTGATATCAGCTTCAACCAGCTCGTCGGCCCCCTGCCAGACTGTTTGGAAGGATGCTCAACCTTAACCAGCTAGATGTCAACCACAACCTCCTCTCCAACGGGATCCCGACATCGATCTGCACCCTGCCCCAACTTTAGAACTTCACCTTCTCTTACAACTTCTTCACCGGAGACCTGCCAATGTGCCTCAAGGTGTCGTCCTTCGATGATCGGAGGAACTGCCTGCCCAGCCAGCCGATGCAGAGATCGGCAGAGCAATGCATGTCCTTTTTGTCCCACCCTATGGATTGCAACTCCTTCCGGTAGGTGCTGTTCATGCCAGCTCCGCCAGTAGTTTACCCTTCTCCACCTTCTCACCGATGCCTCATCGCCACCCTGTGGATGCTATGACTGCCACCATCGCTCCTGGACAGCGGTCGCCAGCCTCCGTCCACCTCTGCTTAGACCGAGCCCCCCTCATCTCTGCATCATCAATCGCCAAGTCCTTACACCACCAAACCACCATGCCACCCATCCCCCGACCCCTACTGTCATCCCCTAGTCAATCTTCCCCGTCGACAACACCATTGGAAGATTTACAACCATCCACCTCCATCGAGACCAAGCCCCCCTCCTTTCTGCCTTCTATGAAGCCCCTATTTATGCCCGTGAAGTCTCCATAGTCGTCGGCCTCCATCCCCAATCTCGTCGCCACTACATCGCACGACACCAACCGCACAGATTAGCCTGACCCTCCTTCACTTATGAGGAGATCACCACCATCATCTACCTCAAAGGACTCCCATAGATGTCATGGAAGTCTACGAGGATTTCTTCCACCCCTACATCTAATGAAGGATATCATTTAATTCCAATCAGTTTTGTTTTTCTTTGGTATCTTTTTTAAATTCATGGAAATGGAGTCAAATTTCAAGAGCATGAAGAGGAACAAGCTCTAGGCACTGTGCAAGAACCATGGATTACTGGCAAATTCCACCAATTTGAAGATGGTTGAGAGCCTGGCTTCCCTCCTCCAGAAGGAACATAAAAGTGAGGAGATAAATCCCAAGGGCTGCTTGAAGGGCTCAGGCAGAAGTAGCGGGGAGGATGTTGAAAGAACACGGAGAGTTTTAATGAAAGTCAGCTTCTCTTTAGTGAAAGATAAGCCTGAATTCGACAAGTTATAGAGGAAATTAGATGAAAAATATTCTCCAAAGAAGAGAAGGTTCAGTTGTTGGAGGTCTTCTATTGCTCTCAAGCCAGTAGAGACCATTGAGGAAGATGAAGTGGTTGATGTTCCAGCAAGATATACACTGTCTTGATCACATACAATTGCAGTAATGTGGTCTCCTGGTGTGGAACAAAAGGAAGGGAGGAAGCGTATGGAAGCTGTTTGCCAGAATGACGAGCCACCTCAAGTAGTGAAGTTGCCAAGTCCAAATAAAAGGAATAAAAGGAATGCAGAGATTGAGCTATCTCATGATGTGTTAATAACCAAAACCTTGAGGAACAGCGTTGTTGTGGTCAAGGACATGAAGAGTTAGTGAGAGATTCAAAACCTAGCAGAGCTGAGAGAGAGAGAGAAACAAAAAAAAAAAGAAGCCTCATGGCTAGCTGTATCTAAGCCTTACTCGACAGATTCGAGTTCTCCCCACCTCAGGAGAATGATGGGGACATCGACCTGCACGGATCTCAGAGCAGCATGGATTTTAATAAATTCAAATTAATAAAAATTAGTTGGTTAGGATTGATTGTTTTAAAATTTGATTTAAGATTTGGTTGGTTAGGATTGAGATATGGATAGTCCTTTTCTTATCCTTATCTTGTATTTGAATTTGAACCATTTTTATCTTTCTATCTTGTATTCTAATTCAAATGAGGGTTGGAAATGTCTATAAATTCCACCCTCAGTCCTTTTTATAAAATAGTTTGGTGAATAAATATGATCTTTTACAAAAGTGATTCTTCGCCTTGCCTTCCCCTTAGGGCATCGAGGGGCGTAACGCCCTAGTAATCTCCCTTCCCTTTGATTCCATTTTTTTATCCCCTCATATCCTTTGAGATTCATCCTAACGCCTCCAAGTATCAAGGTGGGTGGAATGCCGTAGAGGTCTAGAGTCAAACAACCTAAGTGGTGTTGTGGTTACTATTGGGAAATGTGTCCCAAAGCCAATCGCCTGGGTTGTAGGCGGTTGTTCTTTGCACTGTATTTATTTTATGAATTAATAAAATTGTTATTTGGCAGCTCATCACATATTGTATTTCTCTAAAATGAACTCTTTCCATGTGATGAAGTCCTTAGGACTACACTGACTTCGATACATAGAGGATGTATCGAGTGGTCCTTAAACCCAATTCACAACCAAAGGATATATTGTACTGGACGGAAATATATCAAGTATAGGTTGTTGCAGTTCACATCGTTTGGTTGTCCTCTTGACTAAATGAGTGTGGTGACACTGGTATGATCTACAAGTGGGATATGTGGTATCTCATTGAACGTGACTCCGTGTAGCCCCTCTCTGCCAAAGGGAAACTCACGATTGGATATGGGTATATGTGTCCCTCTGACTTGAGGTCATCACGGTAGCTTGCAGGCAACTCCCTATGCTTCGGTGCCGGAATACCCGGATTTTTAATCCGGTGATGGAAGGTTTCTGGGTACAGGCAAGTACTTGTGGAGCAGTGATGGACCAAGATGGAATTGACCTTTCCAAACAGTTTGGATTGAATGTCTCGCAGTATCTCAGTTTAGCAAATCCTCAGCCGGGGTATTCCTAGTTAAGAGTCACTGGGCTTGCAAGGTTGAGACACGTAGTCGATTGACTATGTCTGAGTTGGTAGCCCAATCTCAGTCGTCATGAGCGTTATAGGTCAAAGGGATGAATTATACGGTAACCATATGCGAGAGGTTCGATAGTTTGCTCCCGCATCTTCGACCTATCCGGACGTCGGGACCTATTGCTAGATGGTTTCCTGTGCTGGTACTGGAATTATTCCAGTGCTACCGCTTAGGTTCGAACCTATGAGGTCACACGCCATAGAGGATAACTCTCTGATTCGAATACCGATTACGATTGGGAAACGTCTGGGTTTTATGGTCACAGTATTTTTTGAGCACTCTTTTTCCGTCTTGCCCTTATCTGTGTCGACCAAAAAATGTTCTGGGTTGACCAGCACTGCGCCAGGATTTTTCTGAATCAGTTTTGAACTGATTCGGAGTTCATTTCGGCCTTCAATTGGTTGTGAACCAGTTTTTTCCTTGAACCAAATTTTAAACCGGTTCAAATTAGATTGAACCACTTGGTTTAAATATTTTGGACCATTTTTTTTTTATTGGACCGGTGGCTTTTCCTCTCTCTTGGACCATTTACACGTTATTTATGTTGGGAGAAGTTTTTTCTTGCGTTTGAAGGCCAAACGACGTTTTGTTTGACGCTGGGCTAGCGTCTCTTCCCTTCTCCTCCCTTAATGGCTTTAATCCCTCCCTTAATGGCTTGTTTATTGGGCTATTTCCGTCTCTTGGCCTCACAACGCTCAACCTCCCTCTCCCTCCCAGCAGCTTTTATAAACAAAAGCCCTCCCCTGTTCGTGTGGTGCAGTTTCAACGAGAGAATACTTTTTAGCCACCGTGAGAGAGGCCTAAAGAGAGAGTGCTTTGGGTGTTCTTTGAGAGGTTGAGAGTTCACCATTTTGAGAACTATTATTTGCATCTGGGGCTAGGTTTAGGAGCTTGTGAGGGAGAGATACAAGGCATTATTCCCTTGTTTTGAAGTGCTCAAATTCTGCCCAGCAGCAGAATTTCTGTGACCGTGAACCCCTATTTCGGTGGCTCGCACCGTGCATGGCGGCAGATCCGAGAGTCCCAGGCATGTCTCCCCTCTAGAGGGAGTATTCTTCTACTCCTCGGAGCAAACCACGCGAGCCGGGATCGCTCCAGTTGCCCGAAATCCAACAACGAAGACAGCTACTCTGTTCTGCTATCATTTTCGTGCAGCAGACTTTGGCGAATTTTGACGATTTATTGGCTTAGTTTTTCTTGCAGAAACTAGTGCCAAATTGAAGAGGACTTCCTTAAGAATCTACAGCTCAAATTTGGGAGTGATCGGAGGTCCGGAAGGCGGCGTTCTGGGGACTTTTCGGAAGCCCTATTTTCAGCCAAAGGTGGAAGATGACTGGAATAACTTTATTCCAGTTTTTCCAATCTATTCCAGGTTTATCCCAGACTTATTCCAGCTGGGAATAAGGTATGTTTTTGGGTTCTATTTTCGTGCATATGTAGATCTGGATTTATAAAATTGTTTATAAATATTATATGATCTGTATCATGCCAATACATGCATCTTGCATATGCTAGATCCTGTGCGGAGTAGGTGTTTTTCGCATTTATTTTAAAAATATTTTAAAATATTACCTGCTCCCTGTGCTGTTGCATGCTTAGCGTAGGCACCTGCACCACATTTTTTACTTTCAGTTACTTATTTGGGTCCCTACGAAAGCATGGTGGGCCTCCCACTCTCCCACCCCCTACCAAGCTAGAGGAAGGATTAGTTGTTGTGTTGGGTGTAAGTTGTCGACCCATTTTTCTTTGTCTCTAGGTCTAGCAAATCCTAGTACGTGTTAACCCTTGTGTACTTGACTACATCATAATCCCTTGATTGATTGTTTAAGATAGATTAGGAGCCCAATACCAATAGCCTCAACCTAACCCAACCTAGTGTGACCGTGGAGCCCATCCTTAGGAGAGCCCAATACTCTGACCCATACTGGGAGCCCAACCTTATGAGAGCCCAATACTCTGACCCATACTAGGAGCCCAACCCTAGGGAAACCTCATACCATGACCGATACTTGGAGCCCAACCCTAGGAGAACCCAATACTTTGACCCATACCAGAAGTCCAATCATAGGAGATTCAATTTTGATTTCATAGACACGAATGAGAGAGCCATTAAGTACATTTGGATATATACACCTACTTTGGTGGTGATCTTGATTTTGAAGATTATCTTTCTTGGGAACGCGACATGGATCTATATTTTGAGCAAGAGAAAATGTATGGGAGATGTCAGTTCGAATTGCTATACGTAAGTTAGTTTGCCAGGCTAAGGTAGATTGGGATTTGTTTGAGGAAATGTCTAGACTAAAAGGAAAAATGCCCATAACTACCTGGAGCGACATGAAACTTGAACTTAAAAAAAAGTACCTACCCAGATCCCATGAACCTAGCTCCTATGCACCTAGATCCTATGCACCCAAATCCTATAAGCCCAGTAAACCCAAGACCCATAGAGCTGAATCCTTGTCATACGAGCATAAACTTTTAGAATAATGGTACAAATTAAGACAAGGTAATAAAACTATCTGAATACATTGACTAATTTAATAAGTTTATTAGGAGATGTAACATAGTTGAACCTGAGTCTAAGATTATATCGAGGTTTCGAGCTAGCCTATATAGGGACATCCCGTGGAAACAGTTTCAGTGGAAAATTCAAGAACCTAAAGCAAGCCTATCACATAGTTAGGGAAATTAAGTCAAATCAGAGGGAACTCATTATCAATCAATCTAAGTCCAATAAGAGTAACCCTCCTGAACCCAAGCCCAAACCTAACCGACTTTCTTTAGACCAGCCTTGTCCCATTACCCCTAGCTAGACCCTAGCACCTAGTCAAGTATGTCCAAGCCAATCCATCCCGAGCCAAATCAACTCTAGTCAACCTGAAAACCATAAGATTAGTACCCTTAGATAAGAGTCTAGTATTAGTCCACTTTGTTGCCCAGTAAGCAACCCAAGAGGAGGGGTCAATTGGGTTTCTAAAAATTTAAATGCAAGTGTGTGAACCAATCCAATAATAAAACTTAGTACTATGAATGCAAAGATAAAGTGCTTTTAACAAGTGTGCAGCAGAAATATAAAAGCAATAAGAGAAGAATAAATGTAAGAGACAAGCAACCACAAACATAAAAGAAATATAGTGGTTCGGTGCTATCCAATGCACCTACATCCACTACCCAAGACCCACTTGGAAATTCACTATAATCTCAATCTATTACAGCTGATTAGTTTTCCGAGCTCACTAATCAAAACCCGACTTGTTTTTATAAGGCTCACAAGTCAAAACCTCACTTGGTTTTTCGGGCTAACCAAGAATCTAAATGGTTTTAAGGCTAACCACCAACCTTCCTTGTTTTTGCGGGATAACCAAGACATAAATGGTTTTCAAAGGCTCACCAATAACCTCCTTGGTTTTTCAATAGGCTAACCAAAAACCTTTATAACAAAAATTTATGTTGGAAATAAAGAAACAATGAAAGCTTTCTAATAAAAGCGGATATCTCTTTGAAGCTTTGATGTAGTGCTGCTTTCAACTCGATGAAGCCTCTTTTCAATGCTCAAATAGTTTGAACTTGAATGCTCTTGAAGGCTCTTGAATGCTTGGAGACTTCTTTTAGCTTTGATGTAGTGCTCTTCTTTTCTTTTTCTCTGGTAATTCTCTTTTCATTCTCTTGTGTTTAGATTTTATTTGAATTAATTAAATACCTTTCCAAGGCCTCAAACACAGTTTCTAGCCATTAGACATGAAAAACTAGCCATTGGGAGCCAAGATGGATGAGTTCTGCATTTGAAAAACTAGCTGTTACTGTTTCCAGAACTCCAAGTATCGACACTTCAGGCTGTGAGTGGACACATAGGGTCGGCACTAGCTCTTCATGTGTCGGCACCTACTTCAAATATCTTCAATGAAGTCCTCTGGAATTCTCAGATGTATCGAGACTTCCTCTAGTGAGTCGACACTTTGCATCCATGTGTTGACACTTCAGGCAAGTCTTCAACTTCAACAACTTCAATAACCCAAAAATCTTAGGCAATGAGCTGATCCATGTGTCTACACTTTGAGCCGACACAACACATCTATGTGTTGACACTTTAGCCATGGCAATGGAAACTAGCTCTGCATGCTGGCTTATGTCGACACTTCACTATCATGTGTCGACACCTGAGTTGTAGGTGTCGATACTTTGAGTCAACACAACATTGAGATTCTCTCAAAAACATTCAAACTTCTATTGAGACAAATTTGTGTTGAACTCATGTGTCCTTTCTGTTGCCCAGGTGGCTTCCCAAAAGGGGATGAATTGGATTATAAAAACTTTAACAAGTATGTGCAATTTAAAAACATTTTAGTGTTATGGTGCAATTTTTAATGTGGAAGCAAGTAAATAAATGCTATAAAGCTAAACAAGCATAATCACAAACACAAGAAATTTAGAGTGGTTCAGAGTAACGCGCTCCTACGTCCACTACCAAAGCACCACTTGGGATTTTCACTATATCCCCTAACTAGAATACCGTCGGATTGTTTTAATAGGCTCACAATCCAAACCTATACACTTTTGTTTTACCAGGATCACCAAAGAAAACCCTCACATGGTTTTAACACAGGCTAACCAAGAACATATTCCTTTAGTTTTTACAACCGGGCTCACCAAAGAAAACCCAAACTTGGTTTTATACCAGGATCACCAAGAACCCAACTTAGGTTTTAAAAAGGCTCACCTAAATCCCTTTACCACTCTCTAAAGACATAGCCCCTTGCTATTCTTAGAGAGAAAACAAGATATAGCAAAATGTAAAGCAACTATACAACAAGCCAAACTTGTTTGAGTGTTGCCGATGAAGATCAAATTGAAGCCTAGTTTGAATGCACTTTAATGTTCTTCAAGCTGCTTCTTTTCTTCTTCAAAAGGTTGGATTCAAGGATAAAGAATAGTTGGTGAAGCTTTGAATCCTTTCTTGAATGCTCTTGAAGTTGGTTGGTGAAAGACTTGAAAACTTTTCAACTTCCAATGAATAATCCCTTAAAAAATTATTTAAATCTTCATAAATACTAACCTTTACAGTCTTCCATCAGAAATAGCTGTTGTAGGGCCTAGGAAACTGAAATAGAGTAATTGGAGGGTTTTTGGAATTCAAAAATGATGTTCTGCAACTAGCCATTAGACTACAAAAACCCATCACTTGAGTCGACTCGAGGCTCATGAGTTGGCTCGAAGTCGTAGACAACCCAAGTAAAAGTTCTGTGCGAGTCGGCTCATCTGGGTTGAGTCGGCTCAAACACTTAATCAATGCAAGTTCAAATTCTACTTGAGTCGGCTCTTCAAGGCTGAGTTGGCTGGAAGTCATAGTCACCAACAGACCTAACTCTAGACGAGTCAGCTCTTCTGGGCTTGAGTCAGCTCGAGGTCTCAATCACCAAAAACAAAAGTTCTCCATTGAGTCGGCTCTTGAGGCTTGAGTCAGCTAGAGGTACTGAAACTTTGAATTTTTTTGTGCCATGCTAGAATAGGAGTCGGCTCTTGATCCATGAGTCAGCTCTTACAAAAATTCTTTTTATGCTTCAAAACTTCTCCAAACTTCTTCAAATCAACATTCTAACAAGAACTAACCTACTTATTCTCATTTTTATAATTTTATAGCCTTTTTACAAGATTACATAGATGAGAAGCATTAGAGCTTTATAATTTGATGTATATAAGATTTCATACAATGTTGGAATACCTTTCACCAGATAGAAAACCAACTAATGTAAAGATAAACATTTTCCTGCAAAAACTTTTTACATAATTGAAAGAATTAGTAATACATACATGCTCCAATATTTTGTAATCATCAAAATCATTCAAAGGGTCAACAATCTCCCCCTTTTTGATGATGACAAAATACTAGGCATGAACATGATTTAAAACACTTTACAATTACCAGTAATGATGTACTATGTATCATATTCACATGTATTAAAAAGTATTCAAAGTAGTGTGTATCAAACTAAATCAAGTATCAAGTTGTTGAACTGTAGAGTATCAAAATAATGTATCATTTATATCATCCATGCACAAGTATAAAACCTTCATAATAATACTTTGCATTTGAAATAAATTTCAATTAAAAGCTTAACAAATGCTCCCCATTTCTTATATAGCAATATCCTCTTCATATTTCATGCTTGTCTCATTTTTCATGTTCACATTTTCATATTTTTCATTTCATGCACACTCTTCTCCCCCCTTTTGTCATCAAGAAAAATATACAATATAGAGAGAATCATTCATTCAAAAATTAAATAATTCATAATTATTTGAGCATGTATCAAGTGAAACATAAAAAATGATATATATAGATAAAAAGTGTCAATACAAAGGTGATGCATTACAAATGTGGCAAAGCACACCAAAAATAGTATCACAAACAATAACAAGACATACTAAACAATAAATCCTAAAAGTCAAAAGGATGGATTAGGATCATCATCACCAGGTTCCTCTTCACTAGAAGAAGAACCAACCTCTAAAAAACCAGGAGCAGGTTTAAATTTAGGGAACCTAGGACTAAGGTCCCTATGTCTAGTCCTAATAGGGGTTGAAGTCATCGAGGTTCTAGGTTTGGTTTTAGCTGGAGGTTCAGAAGAAATCATAATAGCTGTAGGCCGTGCAGAAGGAGGATCAACAAAAAAGGTAAGGGTGCAGGTAGTTAACAAAATCTGTGTTGCCGGAGTATCTCTAATGTCAGTGCTCTGACCCTGAGTACCAGTACCAGTCTCAATAAGAGTAGCACCTGTAGGAATATCAGTAGAATGCACTGCCTCTCCCTATCCACAATCTGTATCATGAATATCAAGTCCTGCTGAAGGTGCTGAATGACTAGCTGCTCTGATCTGCTGAAGAATTGATAAACCCTTAAAACTTTGAGGAACTTTTTTACTCTTCCTTTCTATATCTTCAATAAAGTTCAAATCCCTCAAATATAAGGTCTTCTATCATTTCAAGGCAGTTTGAGATGTTGTAGACCATTGGGATGTGACATATGACCGTTGGAGCACCTTTTGGCATTCAAAAAAAAATTTTGGAACTAGTCGTTATGTACCTGGAAACAATATCCGAGTTGGCTTGGATCCTTCGAGTCGATAGGTTAAGTTGCCAATTCTTTAGTGTAGTCGACACTTTGTCCCAGGGTGCAAAAACTTCACTCTGGACGAGTCAGCTCTTGATAGCTCAGGTCAGCTCGAACTTCTGTCACTAAATACGTTGAACTCGAGGGGTCAACTCACTTGAATTTGGGTCGACTCTTCTTCTCAGAATCAGAAATCATTACTCCAGAGGAGTTGGCTCGTTGTAGCTTGGGTCGGCTCACTTCACCGGGTCTGACCAAACATTGGAGCATGTACATTTATTTATAACAACTCTTCAAGTAATTTACAAGTTTTTGTAGGATGATTTATTTGTTCAAACTTCAACTCCAACATCTTTACTTCTTGTTTTGAGTTGTGTTGTAATCTGATTTTATAAAGAAGAACTCAATGAAAAAATTAAGAAATATCATGAAAAAGGGTTACTTCTATGTATGCTATGCCTTCAATTTATTTTGAGTTGGTTTGTATAAAATGTATAAGAGTGTTGTTGTGAGTCTTCTTAAAGTTAAATTGTAAAAACCCTGAAGAAGTCACTCGAGCCAACCCAACCTCATAAGAGCCGACTCTACCTCATGGCACGCAACAAGGATTCTGGCATGCAGTAATTCGAGCTGACTCGAAGAAAATCAAGCACACATAAAAATTGGGATAAACTTGAGATGACCCATGAAGGAACTTTCTAAGTGAAGACTTCAAAAATTTTTCTTTTAGTTCATAACTATGAACTGTTCAAAATGGAACCTAATTAAAATATCTTTGCCATGTACACTAGATTTATAGATATTATTAACGGTTTGAAAAGTCTTGGCAGGGTTTACTCAAATACTGATTTGCTACAGAAGATACTGAGATCACTTCCAAAAATGGGACCCTAAAGTTACTGCCATTCAGGAAGCTAAAGATCTGAACACTCTATCCATGGATGAATTAATGGGCTCTCTCATCACACATGAATTAGCCATGCAGCATAGAACAGAAGATGATCAGAAGAAGAAGAAAACTATTGCATTCAAGGCTGCATTAGAATCAAAGAAAGATGAAGAGATAGATGATGACCTACCTTTTCCGAAGATGATCTAAAAGATGAAGATATTGCAATGGTCGTGAGGAGATTCAGAAAGTTTAAGGAAAAGAAGAAAGGAAGATTCAATAAAAAATTTCACAAATATGGAGAATATTCCAAAGAAAAGGACAAGGACAAAGACAAAGAAAAGGAACAAGTCCCTACCTGCTACGAATGTAAGAAACCAGGGCACATTCATCCAGATTGTCCACTACTAAAGAAATTCTTCAAGAAGAATAAAAAGAAAGTGATGGTTGCCACGTGGAGCGACAGTGAAGAATCCACCTCAACTGAAGAGGAAGAGACCACGAAAATAGCTAATCTATGTCTAATGGGTCTCAAGGATGAGGTAACATCCCCCAATGCTCAAATTGAATTTAAATTTTATAAGTTAAATTATTCATTTCATGATCTGTTATCTGAATGTAAATTTATTGGACATAGACTTGGAAATATTTATATTGTAGATCTAAATGATCTTGCCATGTCAAGTAGTTCCAGTTTAGTTGCGATGAATGATAAGACCAAGGAGTCTTGTTTACTATGGCATAGATGATTAGGTCATGCTAGCATGCATACTATTACCAAGTTAATTTCCAAAAATTTAGTGAGAGGCATATACCTAAGTTTAAAGTTGATTTTGATCATGTTTGTGATGCATGCCAAATGGGTAAACAAACTAGGGGGAGATTTAAATCCAAAAATAAAATTTCAATGACTAGCCTCTAGAATTACTTCACATGGACTTATTTGGACCAACTAAGACTACAAGCCTGGAAGGTATGAAATATGCCCTTGTGATTGTAGATGATTTTTCCAGATTTACATGGATTTTGTTTATAGCTCACAAAGATGAAACCTTCAAAGTATTTCAAATATTTTACAAATAGGTTTCAAATCAGAAAAATCTTTCAATAATTTCAATTAGGAGTGATCAGAGCACTAAATTTGAAAATCAATTTTTGATGATTATTGCACTGAAAATGGTATTGATCATAACTTCTCCACTCCTAGGACACCATAACAAAATGGTGTTGTAGAGAGAAAAAATAGGACTTTGAAAGAAATGGCCCGAAAAATATTATGTGAAGGTAATCTTCCAAGGTACATTTGGACAGAAGCGGTGAACACTGCTTGTTATATTTTAAACCGCGTTTTGATCCATCCTATTTTGAAGAAAACCCCCTATGAGCTTTGGAATGAAAAGAAACCCAACATTAATTATTTTCATGTGTTTGGATTTAAATGCTTTGTGCTTAATAATGGTAAAGATAATCCAGGAAAATTTGATGCTAAAGCTGATGAAGTAATTTTCTTTGGTTATTCATTACATAGCAAAGCATACAGAGTATTTAATAAGAGGACTCTTACTGTTGAAAAGTCAATGCATGTTATTTTTGATGAAACTAACACTTCACCTTCTAAGAAAGAAGAGTGTATAGATAATGATGCAGGTACAATTCAAAAAAGATGGAAGACATGAGCATACAAGAAAGACAAATTGAAGAAGGAGAAGAAACGGTAAGTAAGAATCATACAGATCGACCAACTGAATGGAGGTACGCTACTTCTCATCCTAAAGAATTAATTATTGGTTATCCTTCACAAGGTATTAGGTCTAGGTCTGCACATAGAACTGCACGTGACTACCTAGCATTTGTATCACAAATAGAACCACATACCTTAGAAGAAGCTAGAAATGACCCAAGCTGGATGTTAGCCATGCATGATGAATTGAACCAATATGAAATAAATAAGGTTTGGACATTAGCTGATAGACCTACATACCACCCAATCATAATAACCAAATAGGTCTATAGGAACAAATTAGATGAACAAGGAAATGTCATTAGAAACAAAGCTAAATTAGTGGCTAAGGGATATAGTCAAGAAGAAATATATGTACCCATAGCAAGACTAGAAGCTATTAGATTACTTCTTGCATTTGCTTGCTACATGAATTTTAAACTTTTTCAAATGGATATAAAAAGTGTATTTTTAAATGGTTTTATCTCTGAACAAGTTTTTATAGAACAACCACCGGGTTTTGAAGATCATGCTTTTCTAAACCATATATTTAAACTGAACAAAGCTTTAAATGGTTTGAAAAAAGCTCCTGGAGCCTGGTATGATAGACTTAGCACCTTCTTGATTGAAAATGATTTTTCAAGAGGAAATGCTGATAAAACCCTTTTCATCAAAAAGAAAAATAATGACATATTGTTGTACAAATTTATGTTGACGATATTATATTTGGTGCAACTAATGAAAGTTTTTGTGAAGAATTTGCTAAGTTAATGCAGGGAGAATTTGAAATGAGCCTAATGGGTGAACTTAACTTCTTCCTTGGACTTCAAGTAAAGCAAACAAAGGAAGGGATCTTCATCAACCAAGCCAAATGCACCAAGAAAATAATTAAGAAGTTTGTTATGGAACGAGCAAACAAATGAGCACACCCATGAGCTCATCTTGCAGATTGGACAAAGATGAGAATGGATCCAATGTTGATAAAAAGCTATATAGAGATATGATCGGATCCTTATTATACATAACTGCAAGTAGACCGGATATCTTATATAGTATATGTGTATGTGCTAGATTTTAATATAATCCCAAAGAAACACATATGCTTGCTGTTAAAAGAATATTGAGATATTTGAAAGGTACAAGTAATCTAGGTCTTTGGTTTTCAAAACAATCATCTTTGAATTTAATTGGATTTTCTGATGCTGATTATGCTGGTTGTAGAATTGATAGAAAGAGCACTAGTGGCACATGGATATTTCTAGGGTTGAATTTAATCTCATGGCACTATAAGAAACAAAACTCGGTAGCACTATCTACTACTGAGATAGAGTATGTTGCTGCAGGGAGTTGTTGTGCACAAGTGTAATGGATTAAACAATAACTAGAAGACTTTGGTATTACATGATGCAAAATTTCTATCAAGTGTGATAACACAAGTTCTATAAATTTGACCAAAAATCACATTCAGCATTCTAAGACTAAGCATATAGAGATGAGACATCATTTCATTAGAGATCATATCTTGAATGGTGACATTAAACTAGAATTTATCCATCAATTTTGAACATGGGAACATGTGGCCCTTTAAGAATGACCTTCCACAATTAAAAATCAACAACTTGTATATAGATTTTCATCCCTGCTTTCTAATAAGAATAATTTGTGCCCGTGAAAAGTGGAGGTCTATTAGTTGACTGACCTTCGGCCAAGGATGTACTCATGGGATGAGCCATCAATCATTACTCTAATGTAATAAGAGATACTCGTCTGATACCTGTTGTTGCCCTGGTGGCTTTCCAAAGTGGAGGGTGAATTGGGAATTTAAAAAAAAATTAAAGCAGATATGTGCTCTTTAAAATCTCTTTTGAAGTGTTGAGTGCAGTGACAATGAAATTGATTGCAGAAGCTAAATAAGATCAGAGAATCACAACACAAACACACAGAAATTTATAGTGGTTCGGAGCAACCCAGCTCCTACGTCCACTACCTAAGATACCACTTGGGATTTCCACTATATTCATACCAGAATACAGTAGGAATGTAAACTGGAACTACTTGACATGGCAAGATCATTTAGATCTACCACATAAATATTTCCAAGTCTATGTCCATTGAATTTACTATTAGAATTAAGAGAGTTTATTACTATACACATAGATGATTCAAAAATAACCTTGAAGCCTTTATCACAAAGTTGACTAATACTCAATAAATTATGCTTCAATTTATCTACCAGCAATACATTTTCAATGAAAGTACAAGGGGTTATTTTGATCTTACTAATGCCGATTATTTTCCCTTTGCCATTGTCTCCAAAAGTAACCACACCTCCTTTCATTTCTAGGATGATGAACTGATCCTTGTCACCCGTCATATGCCTTGAATAGCCACTGTCGAGATACCATCTTTTCTATAATTTTTGGGCTACAAGACATTCCTGCAAGACAATCAAGGAGTTCTTTTAGGTACCCAAGCTAACTTGGGTCATTGCAGGTTAGCTGAGGTGGTTCCTTTGGGAACCCAAATCTTTCTTGATTTATTATGGACATTTCTAATGATATTACATTCAAAAGCTTTATGTCCTAGTTTCTTGCAAGCAAAACATCTGATTATAGAATTCTGATCATGTCTGGAATGGTGACATTGAACAAGAATTTATCTCAACTGAGAAACAGTTAGCTGACAATTTTACTAAGCCACAAAACCAGGATAGATTTGAATTGATTAGAGGAGAATTATGGCTTTGTAATCCTTTCTAGATTATCCTAACCTAATTTCTTTTAAAATTAAGGATGAATTATCTAGAAAACCTTCTACAACTATTCATGATTGATGAACAACTTTTCTTAAGATTTTATTGATTCAAACTCAATTTCTGAATCATTTCATTTTCTGTTGAATGTTTCTATTCAAGTCGACTCGAGCAAATTTTGCTCTGGTCAAGCCGGCTCGAATATCTGATTTTTATGCTCTTACTCTAGTCGAGCCGACTAGGTCAACCTGAAGTCTTGCCTAGCCAACTCGTAGTTCTGCTTATTCTGAGTTCGCTCTGATCGAGCCAACTCGGATGATCTTAGGGTTGGGCGAGCCGACTCGAATGTCAGGAAATTGCTATTTAAATAGACCTGAGTAATCTTATCTTGCACTTCACTCATTCTATTTCACTCCAAACTCTCTCTACTCCACTCAAAACCTTTACCAATCTCTCAAAAAACCATTCCCCGGAACTCTAATTTTCATAAATCACATTGCAATGGCTCCAAGAAGATCTGCACAGAATATGCCTCAAGCTGCAATATCAAGCAAATATAGTGAAGATCTGAAGAAAATGGGAGAAAAAAGAAAGAGGTCCTTTCTTGAATAACAAGAAGAAGAAACATCCTCTCCGATTGAAGGCATAGCATACATGGATGTAACCCTTTTTCATGATATTTCATATGTTTTTCATTGGGTTCTTCTTTACAAAATCAGATTACACACAACACAAAACAAGAAGTAAAGATGTAGGAGTTGAAGTTTGAACAAATAAATCATCCTACAAAAACTTGTAAATCACTTGAAGAGTTGTTAGAAATAAATGTGCATGCTCCAATATTTGGTTATCATCAAAATCACTTATGGGATCAACAAGATTAGCTTCATACCCATCCCGCATCACCTTCTCCTATTTTTTCTCTTTGTCCTTGCCTTTATCCTTATTTGGATCTCCTTTGTGTGGCATCTTTTTGTATGAGTACTTCTTCTTCCTTAAAAATCTTTTAAATTTTCTAGCCACTAGAGAGCCTTCTCATCTTCATTTTCACTTTCTTTTGACTTCTCATTCTAAAGTTTCATTGGTGTAGTGCATTTGAGGGTAATTATTTTCTTCTTTTTATCTAC
The DNA here is from genome assembly GCA_021397845.1 of Areca catechu. Classification (NCBI taxonomy): domain Eukaryota; kingdom Viridiplantae; phylum Streptophyta; class Magnoliopsida; order Arecales; family Arecaceae; genus Areca; species Areca catechu. Next base: position 139,798,200 of record CM038052.1, on the reverse strand, counting down.
ATCCACTATTTTTTGCTTTAGGTTCAATTCATAGGTCATGAGTGAACCAATGAGCTGCACCAAGGGTAGGGTTTCTATTGAGAATTTGGATCCAACTTCAATCTGATCGTTGAATCAAATACCCAAGAATAGCCTTATTCCCAATGAAGAATGAATGCCCAGATCTACAAAGCAATAACGGAAGCATACCAACTTGTGGATGACCCTCTGCCAGCGATCTCCTTGGAGAACACGGTAGGATATAAGTCTTTGAAGAAGAAGCACATCAAGATCCAAGAACGGGAGAGTAAATGGAAAGAAAAGAGAAGAAGAAGGAATTCTCGGGAGAAAGGGGATTCTTTTGATTCCGCATCCAAGAAGTTTGTTTTACTTTTGACTGATACAAATGACCTTCTCTCTCTCATCTTCTCACAAAACCATCCCAACTTATATATATATATACCTAGATCGCAAAGGACCTAGCCCACCAGAACTTCCCAGTGCGATAACATGTGATTCAAAAGATCCCGTCATCCGAGTCGACTCGATCTCCTCGAGTCGACTCCATGCTGCAGAGAGCACACTGGATGAGTCAGCTCGAACCCCTCGAGTCGACTCATCTTGACCACCGTTTACCTATTCTATAGAACCGAGCCGACTCCGAGTGATCCAAGCCGACTCTCAGCAGTACCGAGCTGACTCCTAGTGATCCGAGCCGACTCTCAATAGTACCGAGCCAACTCCCAGCATTCCAAGCCGACTCTCAGCAGTCCGAGCCGACTCTCAGCAAAACTCCTCCCTGCATCCATGCCGTGCCAAACATTAGAGTCATCCATGCCGTGCCAAACATTAGAGTCATCCATGCCATGCCAAGCATTAGAGTTGACTCTGACCAGAATGTAGCCGACTCTAATGTCCAGATTGATCAAAACTCATTCTAACATCTAGGACTCATCCTGGACTCACTCCTAGCCCTAGATACATCATGTGTGACCATGATAAATTGGACTAACCTGAACCTTGGCCCATCCCCCTGAAATATTGGATGCATCACCTGAGACTCAATAATCTCCACCTTGGTGCTCCAAGATTACAGGTTATTACACCAGACATCTCATACCCATCAACCACATACATGAATGAAAGCTCTCCCTGTAAAGCCTTTGTAAGTGCATCAGCCTGGTTCTTCTTTTTATGGACCTTCACCAGTGCCACTTCTCCTTCTTCCACCAGCTCTTTGATCATGTGGAACCTCATATCTCTATGCTTTGTGGATGCATAATAGACTGGGTTCTGAGTCAAATTATGGCACTCTGGCTATTACTATGCAGGATCACCATACACTGTTCCACCCCCATCTCAGCCACTAGCCTTTTCAGCCATAGTTCTTCTTTTGTAGCCTCTGTAATACCTTTATACTCAGCCTCTGTTGTAGATAGAGCAGTGATAGGTTGAACGATAGATCTCCAAGAAATCTGTCCACCATGTAAGCAGAAGATATAACCTATAGTAGACCTTCTTGTATCAAGATCACTTACATAACTTGCTTCTGCAAAACCTTCCAAAGGACCCGAACCTCCATACAATTTCCTAGAGTTCCTTCTTTACCTTCTGGCTGCCCACCAAATACCAATCCATGATTTTGAGTTCCTAGTTGATACTTTAAAATCCACTTCAATGCTTTCCAATGTTCCTTCCTAGGGCCAACCATGTATCTGCTCGACTGGCTTACAGCATATGCTATATCTGGCCTACAACAAACCATAGCATACATCACACTACCCACCGCATTGGCATATGGAACTCTTTCCATATACTCTCTCTCCTTCTCTATCTAGGGGCTCTAATTTTTTGAGAGAGAAATTGCCCTAGTAATGGTGTATCAGCTGGTTTGGCCTTCTGCATCCCAAACCTCTCAAGTACCTTCTTGATGTACCCATCTTGTGACAAATGGAGTATTCCTTTGGATATATTCCTGAAAATCTCCATTCCAAGGATTTTTTATGCTGATTCCAAATCTTTCATCTCAAATTCATGAGACAATGCTCTCTTCAGCCATTCCACAGCTTTCATACTTCTACTGGCTATCAACATATCATCCACATACAGAAGTAAATACAAAGCATCCATTGTATTCACATCCTTGACATAAACACAATGGTCTTGTTCACATCTGAGAAACACAAGGCTTTTGATAAATGTATCAAATATGTGATACCACTGACGAGGTGATTGTTTCAAACCATACAATGACTTCTGGAGTAGACATACCTTGTTCTCTCATCCAATCTTAATGAAGCCATCAGGTTGCTTCATGTAGATCTTCTCTTCCAGACTTCCATGTAGAAAGGCTATCTTCAAATCCATCTATTTCAATTCCATATAATGTTTTCCTACCAATGACAACAACACCCGAATTGAAGTATGGCGTACCACAGGAGAAACCACCTCTGTGTAGTGAACTCCCTCCCTCTGTGAATATCCTTTTGCTACCAGCCTTGCCTTGTATCTCACTCCACCTTGCTCTGAAGGTACTGATTTTCTTGTGAACACCCATTTGGAGCCAATTACCCGAGCATCTTTAGGTAGTCCACCAACTGCCATGTCTTATTCCTCTTGAGAGATTCCATCTCTTCTCTCGTGCCTTGCATTCATGATACTTTATCAGGACTTTCCATGGCTTCCACAAAATTTTATGGATCTCCATTAACAGATATAAGAGCATATGATATAGTTTCATCCATGCCATATCTCACCAGCTTCTGGATTATATGTTGAGGATTATGCAATGCCACTCCCCTTGCACTATCCTGCAAGTCTTTTGCTTGTGGCTATTCCTGCACTTGACTTTGAACAATTGATTTTCCTTTTTGATCTATAATTACAAGAGGATCATTCCCACCTAACTCCACCTCAACTGAACCACCCTTGTTAGTTGATGTAGATGGCTTAGCCTCCACCTATGAAGGACAGTCACTGTTGTTCATCTTTGAAGCTACAATTCCATCAATACTACCTGATTTCTTCAAGATGCTCCTTTCATCAAAAATGACATCTCTACTAATCACTGTCCTCTATGATTGAGGATCGCACAGTAAGTAACCTTTGACTTCTTGTGGATACCCATTAAATATCATATTCTTTGACTTAGGATCCATCTTGTTTCTTTTAGTTGCCTCTACATGTACATAGGCCGGGCAACCAAACACCTTCAGGTGACCAAGCTCCACCTTCTTTTCACTGCAAGCTTCCTCTAGAAGTCCTCCATTCAGCTAGAAATGAAAGGACCTATTTAAAAGAAAACATGATAGAGTAATAGCATCACCCGAAAGGTTTTTGGAAATGATAACTGCAGCCTCATACTCCTTGCCTTCTTTAATATTGTCCAGTTCATCCTCTCCACAACACCATTCTACTATGGGGTCATCCTTACTGTGTAATGATGTTTAATCCCATTTTTCTCACATTTACTCCTGAAATCTTTATATGAGTACTCCTCACCATTATCAGATCGAAGGAACTTTATACGTTTTCCTGTCTCCTTCTCTATCTCAACCCTTCAAGCTTTGAACCGGGCAAATTCCTCTAATTTTTCTCTCATCAGAATCCATAATTTTCTAGAGAAGTCTTCAATGAAGGTAACAAAACACCTTGCTCTACCCCTGGATAAAACAGGTGCTGGTGCCCATACATCTGAGTGCACCAAATCTAGCACTACTTCACTTGGTTTGGTACAAACAACAAATTTTACCTTATGCTATTTACAAAAGATACACGACTCATATAGATCATTTCCATTCTTCTTCAAAGTTAGAATGTTTCCTCTTCTGCTTAACTCCATGAGCCCTCGATCACTCATATGACCCATCCAATAGTAGCACAGTTTTAATGTCAACTGTTCCTCATGTACCGCTGTAAGCAGCTTCGCAATATCATTCAGAACTGAGCCTTCCATCTTGTATAGATTGTTGCTCAGTCTTCTTCCTCTCATTACCACTAAAGCTCCTTTGGTTATTCTCAAACATCCACTACCAGATTGGCAACTAAAAGCATATCCCTGCTCTTCCAAGTTGCCCAAAGAAATTAAATTATTTTTCAACTTTGGTACATGTTTGACATTTGACAAAGTTCTTATCACTCCATCATATATCCTCACCCTTATGGTGCCAACTCCAGCTACTGTATAAGGATGATCATCACTAAGGCTTAAACTACCTCCATCTGACCTGTCTAGGTGTAAAACCATTCCCGATGTTAGGTATAGTGGTATAAGCATGCAGAATTCAAAATCCAGATATTATCCCAATCTATTGATCCATCTAATACAATTAGTACATCTCCTCCATTAGCTTCTGATACATTCGCACCACTTGTGTTGACTCTTCACGTTTCTGTCTTCCAAAGAGGACAATGCTTCTTGATATGCCCAAGCCGATGACACTTATAGCATTTCAAGTTCTTATGTTTCCGAGACTGAGATATGCCCTTGGACTTTCTCCTAGCTCTTTTCCTAGATTTACCTTGCCTCTCATTCATAGCAAGAACCTCTGAGTTAGGATTACCTTTGGAGATCTTTTCCCTTTTTTCATTACATCTAAGCACACCAACAACCTATTCATAATTCAGGGTTTCCTTCCCATACACCAAGAATGTTATGAGACCATCATACAATCAAGGGAGTGAACATTGCAGTAACAATGCCAGATCCTCCTCGTCAATCTTCACATCCAGATTCATAACCTTGGAACATACCTGGTTGAACCTTTAAATATGAGCCACGAGGTCTCCTCCTTCAGGCATTCTCAAGCTATACAGTTGCTTGTTCAACCATAGCTTGTTCATCATGTTCCTTTCATTGTATGTGTTCTCCAATCTTCTCCAAAGATCTTTCGCAATAGTCTTCGAACAAACTTCAAGCAAAACCTGATCAGCCAAATACATCCTGATGATGCAAAAAGCAATCTCTTCTAACTCTTCCCATTCTTCAAAACTGTTCTTTTCTGGTCTTTCTTTAAATAAGACCTTGTAGATCCTTTGTTGAACCAGCAAAGCTTTAACCCTTTGCTAACACATGGTGAAGTTCCCCTTGTCATCATACTTTTTGAAATCTACCTTGAAACCACTTGATGCCATTAGCACGATTATGAAATCAAGAGATCTAAAAACCATACCTGTAAGAAGCTTTCCTTCCAACCCTCTGATCTTAAGATCTTCCTTCCATGAACCTTATAGCTCTGATACAAAATGTTGATAATTTGGATCCAACTTCAATCTGATTGTTGAATCAAATACCCAAGAATAGCCTTGTTCCCGATCAAGAACGAATACCTTGATCTACAAAGCAATAGCAAAAGCGTACCAGCCTGTGGATGACCCTCTACCAGCGATCTCCTTAGAGAACACGGTAGGATACAAGTCTTTGAAGATCAAGCACATCAAGATCCAAGAATGGCAGAATAAAGGGAAAGAAGAGAGAAGAAGAAGGAATTCTTGGGAGAAAGGAGATTTTCTTGATTATGCATCCAAGAAGTTTGTTTTACTTTGGACTATTACAAATGACCTTCTCTCTCTTATCCTCTCTCATAACCGTCCAACTACATATATATATACCTAGATCGTAAAGGACCTAACCCCCTAAAACTTTTCGGTGCAGCAACACAGGATTCAAAAGATCCCATCATCCGAGTCGACTCGATCCCCTTGAGTTGACTCCATCATGCAAAGAGCAATCTGGATGAGTCAGCTTGAACTCCTCGAGTTCACTCATCCAGAACCTGATTTACCTGTTCTACAGAACCAAGCCAACTCCTAGTGATCTGAGCCAACTCCCAGTGATCGGAGCCGACTCTCAATAGTACCGAGCTGACTCCCAGCATTCCAAGCTAACTCTCAGCAAAACTCCTCCTTGCATCCATGCCGTTCCAACCATTAGAGTCGATTGTAACCAGAACAGAGCCGACTCTAATGTCCAGACTGACCAAAACTCAGTCTAACATCTAGGACTCATCTCGGACTCACTCCTAGCCCTAGATATATCATGTGTGACCATGATAAACTGGACCAACCTGAACCTTGGCCCATCCCTCTAGAATCTTGGATGCACCACCTGAGACTCAGCAGTTTCAACATCCTTTGCTTTTTGGATTGTTGTCACCTTTGGATCCCATGAAGATGGCAATGACCTGAGAATTTTGTTAACCAAATCAGCATTAGACATTGCTTTGCCAAGACTTCTCATTTCATTAACAATATTAGTTAATCTTGTGTACATATCAGTGATGGATTCATTAGGTTCCATTCTAAATATTTCATATGTGTGCACAAGCACATTTATTTTTATATTTTTCACTTGATGAGTACCCTCATGTGTAACCTCAAGTGTGTCCTATATTTCCTTCATCGATGCACATATGAAAATCCTATTGAATTCACTAGTATCCAATACGCAATAAAGCAAGTTCATTGCTTTGGCATTAAGCTCAGATTACATAATGTCATTTTCATCCCAATCTTCTTCAAGCTTTGGAATGAAAATGCCATTAACCATAATTGAAGGAACATATGGACCTTTAACTACCACTTTCCAAAGATTATGGTCAATGAAATGCATGAAAATGCACATACATTTTTTCCAATATCTGTAGTTTATGTCATTAAAAAATGGTGATCTATTTGAGTCTTGAACTTCAATAACACTAGTACCTATTGGGGCTACCATTGATCTTTTACTTAAGGTGGTTAGACCTGCAAAGCTAAGTATAAGGCTCTGATACCACTTGTTGCCCAGCAAAGCAACCCAAGAGGAGGGGTGAATTGGGTTTCAAAATTTTTTTGAAAGAATTTAAATCAGGTGATAGTGTATTTTCAAAGTATTTATGTGCTCAATAATAATATGCAGCAGAAGTAATAAAGAAAATACAGAAAGAGTAACAAGCAATCACAAACACATAAAAATTTATAGCAGTTCAGTGCACTCCAAGCACCTACATCTGCTCCTCATGTTTTCCTTGAAATTTCACTATAATCTAACCTTGATTATAGCAGATTAGTTTTTCAGGCTCACTAATCAAAATCCCTTGGTTTTTACAAGGCTAAATAAAAACCTAGTTCATTTTTACACAAGGCTTACCAACAACCCAAGTTAGTTTTCACTCAAGGATTACCAACAAACCATGTTGGTTTTCACTCAAGGCTCACCAACAAACCTCAATACTAGTTTCAATCCTATTGAAACTAGTAATAACAAGAATAACTCATAAAATATAAAAATATAATAAGCTTTCTTAAAAAGCAAATAAACTCGATGAAGCTCTTGAATATTGTTGAGAAGCTTGTCTTCAAGTTGTTGAAGCATCAATTAATGCTTGAAAATATAGACTTGAATGCTCTCAAATGCTTGAAGGCTCAACTCACTCAAAAGTATTGAATGCTTAATTAGTTCTTCAATAAATCACTATTCATTACTTCTTTCTTATGTTTGGTGGACTTTAAATACCTTTCCAAGCCTTAAAAGATCATTTATAGCAGTTGGAGAGGGAGAAATAGCTATTAGACACAAAATGGAGAAGTTCTATGCTTCAAAAAACTAGTCATTACTGTGGTCTCAAACCTATAAGTGTTGACACTTCAATTCATGAGTTGACACATGAGTCGACACTTAAGTCAACACTAGTTCAAATTAGTCTTCTAAAGCTCTCTAAAGTGTACTAATGCATTGACACTTCTTCTGGTGAGTCGATATTTGTGTAAATTCCTGAAATCAGCATGTTTTAAATTCTTTTTCGTCTCAGGACTTGAGTCGACACTTGGCTGACCATAAGTCGACACTTGAGCAATACTTGGTAATTCATGAGTCGACACTTCTGCATGTTGACTAAAACTTTTTTTACATATCAGCTTAAGCTTCTGTGAGTCGACACTTGAGTTAATACTTCAATTCCATGAGTTGACAGTTGGCTGAACCAATGCTGAAACTTATCCAAATTCAAAATTTGAGTTCTTCAAAGTCTTTCTTATGTACCAAGGTCCATATAACTTGAAAATCCATTAACTTAAGTGACTTCTTTAACAAGATGATAAGTAATTTAAACTTTTCAATACTATAACTTTGATGAGTACCTTATTTTAATAAACACACTTTTAACACATAATTAGTACTCAAATATACTTAAGTATATTGTTATTCATCAAAATCAAGATAAGAGTTAACAATGCCCATCATCTCCAAATGACCAAGTTAAACTCCATCAGAGTCTCAGATGATCAGTGCCTACTAGCTCCAAATGATGATATAGCACTCGATCAAAGCCCTTAGGCAATTAGTGCCCATTGGATCCAATTGATGGAGTAGCACTCGGTCAGAGCCCTCAGGTGAATAATACCTACTAGCTCCAAATGATCGAGTAGCACTCAATTAGAGCCCTTAGGCGATCAGTGCCCATAGCTTCAAGTGATTGAGTAGCACTCAATCAAATTTTTCATGCGATCAGCATCCACTAGCTCCAAATGACTAGTAGTGCTCTGTCAGAGCCCTTAAGTGATCAACACCTAGTAGCTCCAAATGATCGAGTGGTGCTCAATCAAATCCCTCAAGCGATCAATGTCCATTAGCTTCAAATGATTGAATAATTCTCGATCAAAGCCCTCAGGTGATGAGTGCCCATTGGCTCCAAGTGACTGAGTAGCACTCGATCAAAGTCCTGAGGCGATCAGTACTCACTAGCTCTAAATGATCGAGTAGTGCTCGATTAGAGCTCTCAAGCGATCAGCACTCTCTGGCTCCAAATGATCGAGTAGTGCATAGTCAGAGCTCTCAAGCAATCAATGCTCACTAGCTATAAATGATTGAGTAGTGCATGGTTAGAGTTCTCAATCGATCAACACCCACTGGCTCCAAATGATCGAATAGTACTAGGACAAAGCCCTCAATTAATCAGTATCTAAATGGCTCCAAGTAATCAGGTAGTGTATGAACAAAGCCCAAGAATGGCCGTATGATTATGATATTAGATGAGTGGCCCATGGTTGTTCGAAACTTATAGAAATCAATAATTGCAACTCAGGTCATTCATGAAGAACCTATCATAAGAATGATAGTTTTTTAATCATCAAAACTCAAGCATAAGCCATATGAAAAGTTTCATTTAAACAAAATGCCCATAAAGCCTACTAAAGGAAAGCTATAAAGATTAAAATCAAAGCAAAATATAGCTAAACTTCACTAGCTTAGAGGTTCATAGCGATCGATCCAAACAATGGCTAATCATCAGCCATCTATGATCTCACCTCAGATGATTGACCTTGATATTTGTTTTGCTTCATGGACCTCATCATATGCACTAGGTCTTTGGCTACTATCAAGCTCCCTGGGAAATTCTTCAATCAAAGTCATGCCCCTTGATGAGAAGCATCCACCCTTTCCTCCCAAGGCAGGCTTGAATTCATCGCAAGTGCCATGATGAACTCACCGACATCCATACTTGAAGGAGGCAGACGACAAAGATCTATATGCTTGGGTATAGGACCCGCATTAGAGCTTTATAATTATTATATCCTACCTGATGGCCCTAATAAATATAAAACTTCCTATAATATAACCTCCTTGCATTTCATGAGCACTAGCTACATAATGACGCTCCCTCGAGCAAAATCGATAATCAAATTCTCGATAGGTCCATGATCGAGATAGGTGGCTTGATTGGTGGTGATTTTCTGACTAGGACCATTGATCAGAATGGTGGGGAGATGTCAACTGACACTTGACTTGGTCTTGGAGCCTCCTTACATATGGACTCCTTGCACAAAGTGTGACTCCTCTTGAGTTGGTCAGTTTGTTCGATATGATGCCATGGAATGCTACGTCGACCTTTTAGGAGCACATAGAGTGGTAAGCTACTAGATGGAGACTTCGACCTTATGGGGGTGGCCTGACCAATATGTAGAGAATAGCCAAAGGTGGGCCCTCAGCAATCAGATTGATTGCCATGCACATGCCCTCTAAAGACTATTTGAGACTAGTGATTTTGCCCCTTGACCAACGAAGCTCATCTTGGAGTTCTTCCATTCGAGCAGCAAATTCCTATCTTAGTTCTCTAGAAGAAGGAGTTGACTTTAAGCCAGAAACTTCTACTTAGGCTTATTGCCACCAAGATCACCATGGCCTGTAGCTCCAACATGGCATCGGTGAGTGGGCTCCCTGCTTGGTGGCCTCCAAGCATGATCGGTCCTGCAAAAGCGAGAAGACGTAAGCCGGGGATCCCAGTGGGGGCACTCTGATGATCAAGTCAGTGGGTGATCAAGGTGAACAGATCCTCTTTGGTGGAGCCCGAAGTGGTCTCCATGTTTAAAGTATTCTTGAAGAAATAGAGTAGAAGATTTGAGCAGTGGGAGCTAGGATAGTGGTGACTGTGACAGAGGGAGCTCTAGGGGAAGTCTCAGGACATTTCTCCTACCCTAAAGCTTCACTTGCCTTGGTTCATGCTTGTTTGCCATTGTTTACTACTTTGACTTACCTTTGTCGGAGGCCCCTTTGAGCTTCTTATAAAAGCATGATTCATCTGGTATGGTGCAGGGCCCTGGTCTGTTGCTCTCTGAGAGCATCTTGTATGGGAAGAGCATAAGTCTATCCCCTTTTCTCCTAAGAAGCAGGGGATAGGGCCTATAGCCCTTGTAGGGTGGTTCTACCAAGGGTGCAAACGAAGTACTATGAAGTGTGCATCTCTTCTGCAGTGAGTGGAGTGGCATGCCATAGGACTTGACACCCCGATAGGATACTGCATCTTACGGGTGTCATGCCATCATGTCTAAGGACCTGGTAGACCACTAGCATGGTGGGAGATTCTATATGGTTTGAGACTCATGGTATAACCTTCCTCTTTCAAGTGGTACAGGTAGTGGGTTGAAGGGCACAATGCTCTAGGTGGATTGCCTTTCAATTGAAGGTGCCGATAGCAAGCTGAGAGGCCTGGTGCTTCGATGGGATACTCCTCTATCAGGGATATAGGTAGCATGCCCTGGCAGAGTCCCATTCCATAGAGGTTGCAAGCAGCATGCCTTGGTGGATCACCACTCCTCAGAAGTTGCAGGTGGTGTGCCCTAGCGGAGCACCACTCCATAGAGGTGGCAGGTAGTGTGCCTTGTGGAGTGCCACTCCATAGAGGTGGTAGTCTGTTTGAGTAACACAGGGGTTCCGGCAAGGATGCTGACACCTCCAATTGGGGTCACTATATCGGCAACTCCTAAGGTTGCTTTAGGTGAAGATTGAGTCAACTTTTCATTGTCCATACTTGACTTCAAGTGGGAAGTTGACTTTGACCAGGAGCTCAACCTCAGATGAGAGCTTGACCTTGGCAGGAAGCTCGACCCTGGTAGGGAGCTTGTGAATGAATTATGCCCTGAAAGTCAATCATAATTATTATATCAGTGGTATTTTTTATTCTCCCAACTCAATAATGACATTAATAAAGGTAATTTTTGATTCATCATATGCTTTGTCTTATGTTTTAATTATAAGATTATGATAAACCTCACAACTTAGGGCAATGGAATTACGGTTATGATAGAGATCATAATGGTGAGACCTAAGTTCCTATAAATGCTAACCTAAAATGTTCTTAGTTGATGGATCATCAATCTGGGAATCGATGAATCCTGAAAGACTAGAACATCCTATGTATGCTCAATGGAGTGGGTGGTTGGTCTCACAACTACCTATGTAGGGACACTAATACAGGGATGTGGGTGTTCATTAGGTTATAAGTCCACTGAACGGATCTGACAAGAAAACATCAAATAGAAGTCTTACTTGTCAAAAGCAATATTCTCTTAGTGGGAATAGTGCACGTAGTCCTTAGACCTGAGGCTACCATAGATCTTGTGCACATGAACCCATGCTTTGGTGCATGCTCATTCATGATAATTAAGTCTTGTACAGGGTGCTTCTGGATATGGTGGATTATATATGAAGGTAATGAGTAGGTCAATAAGGAATCGATCACTCTTAGTAAGAGGAGAAGTTATCCTGTGTGATCTCTACGAATAATGACCCAGGAAGATTTGATCAAAGCATGATGAGATTAGATAGGATTTCTAATCTTTAATCGGTCGAGTCTTCATTATCAAATTATGATTCAAAAGAATTAAGTGCTAGGTTTTGACATTAATCCATGCCCATCACTTAATTGGGACAAAATGAGATCGAAGGAGTGAATTGCACGATAATTTTTCACTGAATGATATTTTAGTAATTTTTATCAAATTCCTCATCTTTTAGGTAGGCATGTCATATTGCTAGACATCAATCATGTCTTGTAGGTTTTCATGAATCAATTCAATTGGATTCATGAGTCAATTCGGAAGTTGGTTCAAATTGGCAACTTAGGTTAGGTCTGTTCAATTTGACCTAATTAGGTCAATCAGGTTCAATTAGATTGAATTGGTTTGGACTTATACCTACTACTGGCTAGATGTAGAATCCAAAGGATCACATACATTAGAAAATTGGTCAAGGAAGTCAATTGTATTTTTATTAGAGTCTTGGGATCCTAATTGGCTAGCTAATTGACACACTAGCATATGTTGGCTAGCCCAACACCTAACCCTGTCGGATTGGGTCAGCTTGCTTGTTATTCAGGCAAACCAAGTTTAAGTGGGACTTAAATTGATAGAGTCCCAAGTGGGGTAGCCTAATTCAGTATTTATCTGTTGCCCTGGTGGCTATCCAAGAGGGGGGTTGATGCAGAATGAAAACTCTGATACTAAAATGATGCAGAACAAAAAAGATGATGCGATGCGGAAGTAAATTAAAATTAATATATTTATTTATTTATTTTTTTATATATATTTTCAGATGTCAACTTTGACTCAAAGGAAAGTTAAACTAAATTGAAAGAAACTATATAATAATTGAAAGCACAATTCAAAGAAACTAGATTATCAGAGTAGTTCAGAAGTAAAGGGTCGCTGGGGGTTGAGAAACTCCCAGACCTAGGGTTTCGCTCTGAACTTTCAACAGGACAGAAATAAAGAGAAGGGAAGGGTTATGTACCAAACAGTGATCTTCACAGAGTTTGGTGGAAGGACTCTCTCAAGCAGATTGTTGGATCCTCAGATTCGGATATCTTCGCAATGGATCCTCCAATACTGGTCCTTTGGCAGAGTTGGCTTCTCCTGAACTCAGGATCTGGGAAAGAAGAAGAACAAGTTAAGGAACCAAATACTCAAAGAAAGGATTTACTAGATAAGAAGAACATGAAAATTGATGTTGCTGAAATCCTGATTCTCCGGGATGCTGATCTGACTTCCTCTGGGATTTGCTCTGTATTCGAAGTAGCTGATCTGGACCCGGATGCTGGTGGTCGGCCTCTACTTGGAAGAGAGGGCCGTGAGATGATGAGGTAGATTTGGGTTTGGATGATTGGTGGAATGAAGAAGATGATGGGCGGCTAGGGTTTGGAATTGAAGTGGCTAACCTAGGGTTTTGGTAGGATTTTGGGGTTGGAGATCTCACACCTCCTCAAGATTCCTAGGGAACCCGGATTTACTCCCTCACGGAGCTCAACACCTGAACACAAGTGCGGAAGAGAGAAACACAAAGTTGCTCACAAAGAAATTGATTTCATTCATCATTTTATTCAAGAGTTACATAGAGTTGAATATATAAACATAACAAATAAATAAAATTTTATACATTTCTCATGTGGGACTAATAGGACTAACCCACACTTTAGGCATCAAATTTTCTTCCCAAGACTCCTTCCATGAGTGGGCAGCCCAAAAACTCCAAGAAAACTTGAAAATCAGCTCCAAATGACAGGTTATTGGGGTGTCTCCTAGTATCTCTCCATGAATCAAGGATTTTCCCTTCATGGTTTGGCTCATTTGGACACCTCCTAGTCTTGCTCCACAAGTTTAGGCTTCTTCCTTTCATGGCTTTGGTACTTTTGGAAACTTTTGGGTGCCTCCTTGATTTTCTCCCCAAGACATGCTCTCTTCCCTTTTATAACTTGGATTTTTATGGAACATTGTGGGGCACCTCCTTGATCCTCTCTTCAAGAAAAATTCTTGCCATCCTGGCTTGGGTTTATCTGGAAAGAAGTTGGCTCCTCCTTGGATTGAGGTATCTTGATGGATTTCTCCCCCAAGTGGTGCAAGAAAAAAGAACCTGCTTACTTGAGGCATGGGGACCAAGGTACACTGGATGGAGATGTGGCAGGGAGTGTGGCACCCACTTGTAGGTAGAAAATGTGGTGCCCTATGGCAAAGGGAATGACACCTACCTGGGCTTGGACTTGGACTGAGTTAACATGACCCAACAAAAATTTAAATGACAAAATTACAGACTCAAAATTGAGTTGATCATGTCAACCGTTATTACAAAACCAGAAAATCCTAATTCTTCTGGCAAGGTCAATCAGAGATCCAGATGGAGCCCTGAAGTCTTCTTCTGAGTATGGTGCCCGCACCAGGTGTGAATTGGAAATTTAAAAATTTAAAGCAGATAATGTGCAATTGAAATTCCTTTTTGAAGTATTGTGTGTTGTGATTAAAAATTAAATGCAGAAGCTAAAGCAAATCAGAGAATCACAATACAAACACACAAAGTTTATAGTGGTTCGGAGCAACCCAGCTCCTACGTCCATTACCCAAGATACCACTTGGGATTTCCACTCTATTTACATCCGAATATAGTCAGATTGTTTTGCAGGATCACAATCCAAAACCTCTACACTTTGGTTTTAACGGGATCACCAAAGAAAACCCAACACCCTTTGGTTTTGAACAGGCTCACCAATGAAACCTAACTTGGTTTTACCAGGATCACCAAGTACCCAACAATTGGTTTTTATCAAGCCTCACCAAGAACCTATTTGGTTTTTCAGCTGGGCTCACCAATAACCCAACAACAATTCAAAAAAAGAATTGAAGTAAATGCAACAATAAATGACAAACTCAATTTATCGGATAGTTGTCGGTGTAGCTTGATAGAAGTCCACTTGACTTGCACTTGAATGAGCTTTAATTGCTTCAGCGGCTTCTTCTAAAAATTGCTTCAAGCTTCAGATCAGAATTGGTGAAGACTTGAAAGATTGCTTGAATGCTCTTGTGCTCTCTTTCTTTTTGGTAGGTAGGATATTCAATGTAGCTCTCTAAACTTTGAAGAACTTTTTCAATCTCTTTCTTCAAGGAAGTTCAAATCCTTCAAATATAAGGTCTTCCATCATTTCAAGGTAATTCTATCCATTATAGACCATTGGGATGTGGTTTGTGACCGTTGGAGTACTTTTTAGCATTCAAAATCAAATTCTGGAACTAGCCATTGGATACATGAAAGCAATATTTGAGTCGGCTCGGATCATTCAAATTGATAGGTTGAGTCACCAAATCTTCAGTGTAGTTGGCTTTTTGTCTCAAGGTGCAAAACTTCACTCTGCACAAGTCGGCTCTTTATAGCTCGGGTTGGCTCGATCTTATATCTTCGAAAAACTTGAACTCAAGGAGTCAGCTCTTTTGATCTTTGGTTGGCTCTTCTTCTCAGATTCTAAAATTATCACTCAAGAAGAGTCGGCTCGATGCAGTTCAGGTTGGCTAGCTTTCTCAGGTCCTCAAAATTAGGTCTAGCAGAGTCGGTTCTTTCTGGTTCGGGTTGGATCGCCTGGCTATTCTTAGATATATTCAAAAACTGGACTCTAGAGGTGTCGGCTCGGACATATTCCAGTCGACTTAGATTCACTGGAGTCAGCTCGGTTACCTTCGAGTCAGCTCGGATTGCTGCGCACCAGAATCCTTGCTGCATGCCATGGAGTAGAGTCGGCTCTTCAACATGCTAGGTCGGCTCGAGTATTTTTCTTCAGAACTTTTACAATTGAACTCAAAGAAACCTCTCACCAACTCTCTTACCTTTTTCAGGAAAACCAACCAAAAATAATTTTAAGGCACACACACACAAAAGTAACCCTTTTTACATGATTTTTACGTAGCTTTTTCATTGGGTTCTTCTTTACAAAAATAAATTACAACATAACTCAAACAAGATACAAAGGTGTAGGAGTTGATGTTTGAACAATTAACTCATCCTACAAAAACTTGTAAAATACTTGATGAGTTGTTAGAAATAAATGTACATGCTCCAATATTTGGTTATCATCAAAATCACTTATGGGGTCAACAATCTCTCCCTTTTTGATGATGACAAAACACTGGGCATGAAAAAGCAAGATAAACTTTATAATTACTTGTATAACTGTATTTGCAAGAATTTATGAACAAGTAAAATAATGAATTGATTTCAATTAGAGCCAAACTATGGAAGGAGAATTAGGGCAATGAGAGGTAGTCTCTCCCTCAATAAGGTACTCCATGTTTTGACACACTTTCTATGCAATTTCATACTTCAAAGCTCAAAAGTTTATAACAGAAGTTTAAATATTCATAGCTTATTAAGTATCAGAGTTTAAAACATTTAAAACATTATCAGAGCTTTTATTTAAAATATTATCAGAGCTTCAACATTATTAGAGCTTGCATATACATTATGTATCAGATCTTTCGTTCATAAATGCCACATTATGTACCAGATCATTAACATTATCAAAGCTTTCAATCTTTCAATCTTTATGAATCAGAGCAAATATAAAAACATGAACATGTTTTATCCTTTTCATGCAATAACTTCATAATTTTCTCCCCCTTTTTGTCAATCAATCAAAAAGGTAGAGTAAGAGTTAAGCTTAGATTTTAAAATAGAATGAGAAAATATTTAAAATTTGTTTGAGATAATTTCACTTTCTCATATTCAACTTGAAATTCTAATTAAAAAATTAGTCATTGTATGAACAATTGAACATAAACATTCATAGAGCAATTTAAGAAACAAAAAGTGGATTTTCATTTCATTTGAAGGATGTTCAATACAAAGTACAAAATGAAAAGTAATACATTCAGTCACTATCTATATCTACTTTGAGATGTGGAGGTTGACCAGGAATTTGAATGCCAGGTGGTAGAGAAGCAAATGGGTCAACAAATTATGGGATATTGTGGGATCCTTGTGGCCTAAAGTGTGGAGCAGGTTATCTTGGATGAGCAGATTGACCAGAAAAAGGTCTAGAAGAGGGAGGAGCACTTTGAGCAGCTTGGATATCTTCAATTTTAGTCATCAATTTTCATAAGAAGCTAGTGACAGATTTAAATTCAGCTTCTATTTTCTTTATGCTTCTGGAAGTAGCTAAATCTTCCATTGATTCTTTTATTTGTGCAACTTCATTTTGCATTGTAAGGATTTCTATGGCCTGTACATTAGCAAACACTTCTATCAAGCCTCTCAATCTTCCAAACTCACTTGTAATTATTCCAATACCTCTGGTGTAATCTTCTTCCATTATTTTACCTACTTCTATTGATCCCATTCTTATTCTTATGTTATCCATCTCAACTCTGTAAGTTTCAAGTACTTGTGTAATAGATTTCTCAATCTTTTCAGAACTTGAAGTAATCAGCTATAAAATTGGTTGCATATTTGTATCATTTGCATGTATTGTAGACATTGAGGTTTTAAGATAGTTAATTTCGCTTTTCAGATAGTCTGTCTATCCTTCAAACTGATTGAGTCGCTCATCAACAGATTTGTGTAGTTCTCCTAAAATAGTAGACATTGAGGAACTAATGGTTTCTGTCAAATTGCCTAACTGTTGTGCAACGAAATTTTGTAACATTATGGTGTCTATAATAGGACTAGTGGTGGCATGACTATGAAGTGTTGGCCTGTGTGTAGATAGGTGAGTTTGGTGGCATATCAGGCACTGGGACATCTGGAAATGATGCATCAAAGTCCATCTGGACTGGAGACCCTAGCTGTGGCTGTGACTCTGGAATTTGCATTGAAGTTCCTTTACCATTCTCCATTTCTGATGCTCTTGTATTTCCTCTGTTCCTTCAACTATTGGAGTATCTGACTTCCTTTTCCAAGTTCCATCAGATAATAAATAACCCATTCTTTGAAGTGTTTTAGCGTAAAGGTATCGGTATGTAAGAGTGTTTTGCTATCCTCTCCTGTCAAATCTATATTTGCATTTTGAAAGAAAAGTGAGAGGACCATACCATAAGGTAGACAAGCTTTAACTTTTTTCACTGCCTCTTTCATTTGACAAATCATGATAGCTGGCAGGTTAATCTTGTCACCATTAATTAGAAGCTCCATGAAGCAAAGATCCCTTTCACTTACCCAATCAAAGCGGCCAGTTCTGGGTAAAAATATTCTACTGATAAAACTGTGAAGAATTCTCATTTCAATTAATAAAGTGCTGGCTTTGAGAATTCCTATTTCATCTACTTCAGTCCTTTCCAAAACATTTCCAAGAATTTCAGTAGAAATGATAATTCTTTTTCACTTAACAAATGATTCAATTAAGTTCTCTCCAAATCTCAAATTTTCATTGAAGGTTTTGACTAGGTTTGGGTTGGTTTTGATATCCAAAGAGCACATGTTTCTCCACCCTTGATTTTCAATGAAATCTCCAATGACAAAACCTATTTCCTTTAAGTATTCGAACAAAATCCTTCTTCCAGTGGTAATAGGTCTCATACCTAAGGAAATCTGGTGGCTAGGAGAAATTGGGCTTGGGTCTTCCTCTGACTGAGGTGGGATTTGGGAAGCAATGTCTTCTCAAAACTTGGTTCTCTTTTCTTGCAGAGCAGCTACTGTATCCCATCTTGATTTCTTTCCAAATGCCCTCTTTGGTGCTATTACAGAAGTATAATTGAGTTCCGAAGAGAATTTTGGAAGTAGGAAGTACTTGGAAATTTTCTCGGAGGGAAGGAGAGTAGGGTTTAGGAATAGAAGTGGAAACAAAAAAAATCTATGGCTCGAACTAAAAAGAGACGGCTTGACATCCGAGCTGGCTCGACCAATAGGTCATCTACTCGAGTCGACTCAAGTAGAGGGAGCACAAAAAATGATTTTTGGATTTCAATTAAAGCTCTTTTGATCACAATATTTGGGATTAGGAGGTCACCTAGATAATTTGTCCTTAAGATTATAGGAGTGATTCTAGATTGGATCACATAATCCTAGTTCACTTCTAATCATTGCAAATCTATCAAAATTCAAAGGTTTAGTAAAAATTCAGCAAGTTGGTTTTCATTTGGCAGAAATTCAAGTACAATATCATTATTCAATACATGATCTCTAATAAAATGGTGCCTAATTTTAATATGTTTAGTTCGTTAATGCTGAACAGGATTTTTTGTCAAATTAATAGCACTTGTGTTATCATATTTGATTGAAATTTTAGATTGTGCAACACCAAAGTCTTCTAGTTGTTGTTTAATCCATAACACTTGAGCACAACAACCACCAGCAGCAATGTACTCTACCTCAGCAGTGGACAATGCTATGGAGTTTTACTTCTTATAGTGCCATGAAATTAAATTCAACCCTAGAAATTGACATGTACCACTAGTACTTTTTCTATCAATTTTGCAACCAGCATAATCAGTATCATAAAAATTGATTAAATTCAAAGATGATTCTTTAGAATACCAAAGACCTAAATTACTTGTACCTTTGAAATATTTGAAAATTCTTTTGACAGCAAGCATATGTGTTTCTTTAGGATTACATTAAAATCTAGCATATACACATACACTATACAAGATATCAAGTCTACTGGCTTAAGATATAGCAGGAATCTGATCATAGCTCTATATAGCTTTTGGTCAACATTGGATCCACTTTCATCTTTGTTTAGCGTGCAGGTAGTGCTCATGGGTGTGCTAGCCTCTTTGCTTGTTTCCATGCCAAATCTTTTGATTATCTCTTTGATGTACATGGCTTGGCTTATAAAGATTCCTTCCTTCATTTGTTTGACTTGTAGCCCAAGGAAGTAGTTGGAACACCCATAAGGCTCATTTCAAACTTACCCTGCATCAACTCAGCAAAATCTCTACAAAGATTTTCATTAGTTGCACCAAATATAATGTCATCAATGTAGATTTGTACAACTAGCAAATCATTCTCTGTCATACCAGGCCCTAGATGCTTATTTCAAACCATATAAAGCTTTGTTTAATTTAAGCACATGATTTGGAAAAGCATGATTTTCAAAACTTGGTGGCTGTTTTACAAAAACTTATTCAGAAGTAAATCCATTTAGAAAAACACTTTTGATATCCATTTAAAAGAGTTTAAAGTTTATGTAGCAAGCAAATGCAAGATGTAATCTAATGGCCTCTAGTCTTGCTACGGGAGCTTATGCTTCATCAAAATCAATGCCCTCCTCTTAATTGTACCCTTTTGCTACCAACCTTGCTTTGTTTCTTATAATCTTACCAGTTTGTTCCTATAGACCCATTTAGTTCCTATGATTGGGTGGTTTATAGGTCTACTAACTAGTATCCAAACATTATTCCTTTCAAACTAGTTTAATTCATCATGCATGGCCATCATCCAGTTATGATCAGTTTCAGCCTCTTCTAAACTATGTGGTTTAATTTATGAGACAAAGGCTAGGTAGTCATGTGCATCTCTATGTGCTGACCTAGTCCTAACACCATGAGAAAGATCACCAATAATTAAATCTTTAGGATGTGAAGTTACATACCTCCATTTCTTTAGTAAATCAGTATGATCCTTGCTTACCACTTCATTTCCATTTTGCGTCGGCTTTTCTTGAATGCTTAGATATTCTATTTCTTTTTGTAGTGTACCTACATCATTATCTATACACTCATCTTTTCTAGATGGTGATGGATTAGCTTCATCAAAAATAACATGAATTGACTCTTCTACAATAAGAGTCGTGTTATTAAATAATCTATATGATTTGCTATGTAATGAATAACCAAAGAATGTAGATTCATCAGATTTTGCATCAATCTTTCCGAGGTTATCCTTACCATTGTACAACACAAAGCATTTACATCCAAAAACATGAAAATATTTAATATTCGATTTTCTTCCATTCCAAAGCTCATAGGGGGTTTTCTTTGAAATTGGTCTTATTAAAACTCAGTTTAATATGTAACAGGCAATGTTCACTACTTCTACCCAAAAGTATCTTGGAAGATTACCTTCACACAACATGATTCGGGCCATTTCTTTTAAAGTCTTATTCTTTCTCTCTATAACATCATTTTGTTATGGTGTTCTAGGAGTGGAGAAGTTATGATCAATGCCATGCTCGATGCAATATTCATCAAAAAATTGATTTTGAAATTCAGTTCCATGATCACTTCTTATAGAGATAACAGAAAAGTTTTTCTCATTTGAAACTTTCTTATGAAATTTTCGAAATACATCAAAAGTCTCATCTTTATGTGCAATAAATAATACCCATGTGAATCTAGAAAAGTCATATACAATCACAAGGCCATATTTCATACCTCCTAGGCTTGTGGTTCTAGTTGGTCCAAATAAGTTCATGTGAAGTAGCTCAAGGGGTCTAGTTGTTGAAATAAATTTTTTTGATTTAAAACACCCCTTAGTTTGTTTGCCAAATTGACAAGCATAACATACATTATCAAGATCAACTTTAAAATATGGCAAACCTCTAACTAGATTCTTTGAGATTAATTTGGCAATTGTATTCATGCTAGCATGACCTAATCGTCTATGCCATAATAAACATTACTCCTTGATCTTAGCATTCATTGCTACTAGACTGGAACTACTAGTCATGGCTAGATCATTTAGATCTACCATATAAATATTTCCAAGTGTATGACCAATGAATTTGTTGCTAGAGTCAAGAGAGTTAGTTACTGTACACATAGATGATTCAAAGATAACTTTGAAGCCTTTATCACATAATTGACTGATACTCAATCGATTATGTTTTAATTTATCTACTAGCAGCACATCCTCAATGAAAGTACAGGGGTTTATTTTGGCCTTACCAATTCTGATTATTCTCCCCATGCCATTATCTCTGAAAGTAACTAATCCTTCTTCTTTCATTTGTAGGGTGATGAACTGATCTTTGTCACTTGTCATATACCTTGAATAGCCACTATCAAGATATCATCTTTTTTTAATTTGTGGGCTGCAAGACAGTCCTGCAAAATAGTCAAGGAGTGATTTTAGGTACCTAGGCTAACTTGGATCCTTTCGAGTTAGCAAAATTGGTTCCCTTTAGAACCCAAATGGTTCTATATCTCAATGCACCAATCATGGAATTTTTTTAAGGAATTGCATTGATATGATTTATGTCCAAATCTATGACATGCATAATAAATAATTTTGTCATTTTTAAATAATGCATGCTTAGAAGCTTTAAAAGATGCAGAAATAGAAATATTTGGTTTGAAAGATTCTTGAGTAGAATATTTTGGAACATACTTCAAGCCATTTGAAATAGATTTCGATGGAAAAGCTTTTTGAAATTTTGCATTTGAAGTTGAAGCTTTTGAAGATACAAATTTTGTTGCTGAAATCCCTTTGGCATTTTAAGCATTAAATCTAATTCGAACTTTACTTTTTGAATCTTTTTGTTCTTTCAAAATTAGCTCAAGCTTGTTAGAACTCAAAGTAAGCTTTTCTACTAAAGGCTTAAGCATTTCAACCTCTTTTTTCAAATCAACCTTTTTGGCAACTAAAACTTTGTTTGTCTCATTCAAAGCATTTTTCTCATTTTTCAAAGTAATAAGATTATCAGAAAAGATATTCAATTCTTTTTGCAAAATGTTATTCTTTTCAGAAATCTCATCCTTGTCTTTTAATAAAACATCATTTTATTTCTTCAAGGATTTAATTTTAACCCCAGCTTTCTTGAATTCAACAAGTAAATCATGAAATACGGAATTCAATTCATTATATGTAAATTCAATTTGAAGCTCAGGGGATGATACCTCATTTTCAAGACCCATCATACATAAGTTCGTAGATTTCGTGGTCTCTTCTTCTTCAGTAGATGAGGATGATTCATTGTTCTTCCATGTCGCTACCATAGCATTCTTTTTCTTTTTCTTAAAACCTTTCAAAAATGGACAATCTAGTCGTATGTAACCAGGCTTTTTGCATTCATAGCAGGTGGGCACTTTTTTCTCCTTTTTTTTTCCTTGTCCTTCTCATTACTGAATTCTTTATTCTTGTGGAATTTTTTAAAGTGTCTTCTTTTTCTTCTTCCCAAGAACCTTCTGAATTTCCTAACAACCATGGCAATATCTTCGTTTTCCATGTCACTTTCAATAAAGGAGCATTTTTCTTTTTATTCTTCATCCTTTCTAGAATCCATAGCAGCTTTGAAGGCAATAGATTTTTTTTTTCTTTTGATTATCTTCAATTCTGTGCTGCATGGTCAGTTCATGTGTGATTAGAGATCCTAGTAGTTTATCCAGTAATAAGGTATT
The DNA here is from genome assembly GCA_021397845.1 of Areca catechu. Lineage (NCBI taxonomy): Eukaryota > Viridiplantae > Streptophyta > Magnoliopsida > Arecales > Arecaceae > Areca > Areca catechu. The sequence continues at coordinate 139,774,878 of CM038052.1, read as the reverse complement.
CAAATGTTTTGCTTCCTGGATGGCTGTCACTTTCGGATCCCATTTGTCCGAAAGAGAACTCAAAATCTTCTGTAATGGATCTGCATTAGTATATATCCTACCAAGACTTTTTAAGCCATTAATAATATCATTGAAACGTGAAAACATGGCATAGATTGTTTCATTAGGTTTCATTTTGAATAATTCATAACTATGCACAAGAAGATTAATTTTGGAAGACTTCACTTAAGAAGTTCCTTCATGGGTCACTTCGAGTTTATCCCAAATTTCTTTCACCAAAGAGCAAATAGAAATTCGATTAAACTCATTACTATCCAAAGCATAGTATAAAAGATTCATTGCTTTGGTATTTAACTCACCCATCTTCATGTCATGTTCGTCCCAATTCTCTACAGGTTTTGGAACGTCCACTCCATCAATTTTATTCATGGGGATGTAAGGGCCCTTTAGAATGACCTTCCATAACTGAAAATTAACTGCTTGAACATAAATTCTCATTCTAGCTTTCCAGTATGCATAATTTGTGCTAGTGAAGAGTGGATGTCTATTGGTTAATTGGCCTTTCGCCAAGGACGTACTCATTGGAAGAGTCATCAATCTTCGCTAGTATAATCAGAGACATTGCTCTGATACTAGTTGTTGCCCAGGTGGCTATTCAAGAGGGGGGTGAATTGGGAATTTAAAAATTTAAAGCAAATAATGTGCAATTGAAATTCCTTTTCAAAGTTTTGTCTATTGTGATTAAAAATTAAATACAGAAGCTAAAGAAAATCAGAGAATCATAATACAAACACACAAAGTTTATAGTGGTTCAGAGCAACCCAGCTCCTACGTCCACTATCCAAGATACCACTTGGGATTTCCACTATATTCACATCCGAATACAGTCGGATTATTTTGCAGGATCACAATCCAAAATCTCTACACTTTGGTTTTAACGGGATCACCAAAGAAAATTCAACACCCTTTGATTTTAAATAGGCTCACCAAAGTAGCCTAACTTGGTTTTACTAGGATCACCAAGAACCCAACAATTGATTTTTATCAAGGCTCACCAGGAACCTATTTGGTTTTTCAACCGGGCTCACCAATAACACAACAACAATACAGAAAAAGAATTGAAGTAAATGCAACAATAAATGATAGCTTAATTTATTGGATAGTTGATGGTGCAGCTTGATAGAAGTCCACTTGACTTGCACTTGAATAAGCTTTAATTGCTTTAGTGGTTTCTTCTAAAAATTGCTTCAAGCTTCATATCAGAATTGGTAAAGACTTGATAGCTTGCTTGAATGCTCTTGGAATCTCTTTCGTTTTGGTAGGTAGGATATTCAATGTAGCTCTCTAAACTTTGAAGAACTTTTTCAATCTCTTTATTCAAGGAAGTTTAAATCCTTCAAATATAAGGTCTTCCATCACTTCAAGGTAATTATAGCTATTGTAGACAGTTGAGAAGTGGTTTGTGACCATTGGAGCACTTTATGGCATTCAAAAATAAATTCTGGAACTAACCATTGGATACCTGAAAGCGATGTTCGAGTCGGCTTGGATTCTTTCGAGTCAGCTCGGATTCCTTCGAGTCGGCTTGGATCCTTCAAGTCGATAGGTTGAGTCACCAAATCCTCAGTGCAGTCGGCTCTTTGTCTCAAGGTGCAAAACTTCACTCTCGACAAGTCGACTCTTGATAGCTCGGGTTGGCTCGAACTTACATCTTCGAAAAACTTGAACTCGAGGAGTCAGCTCTTTTGATCTTTAGTTGGCTCTTCTTCTCAGATTCTGAAATCATCACTTTGGAAGAGTCGGCTCGATGCAGTTCGGGTTGGCTCACTTTTTCAAGTCTTCAAAATTAGGTCCGACATAGTCAGCTATTTTTGGTTCGGGTTGGCTCGCCTGGCTGTTATCAGAGATATTCAAAATTTGGACCTAGAGGAGTCTGCTTGGACATATCCAGTCATCTCAGATTGACTGGAGTCAGCTCAGTTACCTTCGAGTCGGCTCGGATTGCTACGCACCAAAATCCTTGCTGCATGCCATGGAGTAAAGTCATCTCTTCAACATGCTGGGTCAGATCGAGTATTTATCTTCAGGACTTTTATAATTGAACTCAAAGAAACCACTCACCAACTCTTTTAAATTTTTTCATGCAAACCAACTCAAAATAATTTTAAGGCGCACACACACAGAAGTAACCCTTTTTACATGATTTTTCTTAGTTTTTTCATTAGGTTCTTCTTTATAAAAATAAATTACAACACAACTTAAACAAGAAACAAAGGTGTAGGAGTTGAAGTTTGAATAACTAACTCATCCTACAAAAGCTTGTAAAATACTTGAAGAGTTGTTAGAAATAAATGTACATGCTCCAATTTTTGGTTATCATCAAAATCACTTATGGGGTCAACATTATCAAAATTTATTTGGATCTTATCTTGAATTTATGGAAGAGTCCTACTTGGCATGGACTCTTGGGTGCCAATTCGCATTCATGCTAATTTCATTTATATAGAAGGACTAAGAGTCCTACCAGTCAGTCACAATTACTAGATAGAGTCCAAAGGACTTCTTCCTTATCTCCATGCCCAAATGAGGGGCTTTGATCGATCAAATAAATGCAATATTGCATGGAAGGAGTTGGCACGAAAATGAAGAGTTGTGTCTCTTCATTATGGTGCAAAATTGAAACCATGAGTCCTTCTATTTGAAGGCTCCTGTATTTCTCTGACATGTTCTTTCAGGGTTCATGCCCCTTATCCTGAATTTGACTAGTAAATGCCATATGGCAGGTAGAGAAGATGGCTGGAAAAATGAAGAGACATTAATATGACTCTTGGTGCATGATTAGTTATATCATGATATATCCTCTCATCCAAAAGACTCCTTCTGATTGAAGGGTCTTTTCAAATGGCTGAAGGAGAGACATATCAGGCACTCCATCTCTCTCTATAAAAGGCATCGTATTCTGATGCTAGAGCAATTGATTTTCTCATCCAAAAATATTACTTGCTATTTTCTCTTCTTCCTCCTTAAGACAAGGTTTGTCTTTTTAAAACAAAGCCTGTTCTTTTAAGACAAGGCTAGTCTAATTAAGACAAGAATCTAAAATAATGGTACCCTAAAAGCCAATCTTTGTATGGGCATTTCTAAGATCTTCCAGCTCATGAATGATATTATTTATTAATAAAAGGTATTTGATTCATCATACTGCTACATCTTATCAAAATTATGATGAACCCATAGGTTAGGGCAAAAGAATTAGTGTTATGATGGAGATCATAATGGTGAGACCTAAGTTCCTATAAACCCTAATCCAAAATGTTCCTAGTCATTGGATAATCGATTCGGGGATCGATGAATCTGATAATACTAGCACATATTATATATGCTCGATGGAGAGGGTGGTTGGTCTCATAACTACTTATATAAAGACACTAATACAAGTATATGAGTGCTCATTAGGCTATGAGTTCACTGAATTAATCCGACAAGAGAATATCAAATGAAAGTCTTACTTATAAAAAGAATATTCTCTTAGTGGGAGTTGTGCATGTGATCCTTTGACCCGAGACTACCATAGTATCATGTGCACATGAACCATGTTTTGGTGCATACTTCTTCATGGCAATTAAGTCATGTATGGGGTGTTTTTGAATATGGTGGATTGTGTTTGAAGGTAATGAGTAGGTCAACAAGGAATCGATCACTCCTAGTAAGGGAAGATGTTTTTCCCTGTGATATCTTTGAGTGATGACTTAGGAAGTCTTTGATCAAAGCATGATGAGATTAGATAGGGTTCTTAATCTTTCATCAATCAAGTCTTTATTATTGATTTGAGATTTGAAAAGATTAAGTACTAGTGTTTGACATATATCCTTGCCCATCACTTAATTGGGATAAAGGGAGATCGAAGGATTAAATTGCATTGTAACTTTTTATTGAAGAATATTTTGATAATTTCTATCAAATTCCACATCTTCCAGGAAGGCATGACATGTTGCTAGACATCAATCATATCTTGTAAACTTTCATGAATCAAATAGATTGGATTCATGAGTCAATTTGGAAGCTAGTTGGAATTGGCAACATAGGTCAGCCCTAATTAGGTCAAATGGGTTTGATTGGATTGAATTGGCTTGGACCTATACCTACTATTGGCTAGATGTGGAACCCAAAGGGTCACACAGATTAGGGAATTAGCCAAGGAAGTTAATTGTATTTTTATTACTGTCAAAGGATCTTATTGGCTAGCTAATTGACATACTAGCATATGTTGGCTAGCCCAACTCCTAACCTAATTGTATTGGATTTATTTGCTTGCTCTTTGGGCTAACCAATTTAATTGGGACTTAAATTGGATTATGTCCTAATTAGGACAACTTTTTTCTGATTTTATCTAGATTTATTTGGGCCTTGGAATTATGGAAGAGTCCAACTTGGATTGGACTCTGGGCACCAAGATAGATGTGCATAGAAGGACCAAGAGTCCTTCTGCTTGTCAATCACAAATCCTAGATAATGTTTAAGACATTCTCCCTTATCTCCACACCCATTTGGAAGGGGCTTAACCAGTCAAATAATGGAAAAATGGCATGGAAGGAGTTAGCGCAAAATGAAGAGTTGCGTCTCTTCATTATGGCACTAATTCGAAACCAGGAGTCCTTCTATTTGAAGGCTCCTGTATTTATTGATGCCTTTTTTTAGATTTCACACCCCTTAGTCTTCCTATAATTGGTTAATTCCATGTGGCAGATGGAGAAAAAGGCTGGAAAAATGAAGAGACATTAATTTGTCTCTTGGTCCATGATCAGATGTATCATGATATGACCTGTCATCCTAATAAGACTCCTTCTTCTTAAAGGGTCTTATCAAATAGCTAAAGGAGAGACATATTAGGCACCCCATCCCTCTCTATAAAAGGCATCATACATTGATGCCAAAGTAATAGTTTCAAATCCAAAGAATACTACCTACTATTTTTTTTCCTCCTCTTTAAGACAAGGTTTATTTATTTTAAGGCAAGGCTAGTCTAATTAATACAAGAGCCTTGGGAGAAGAATAGAAGGGGTATTCAAGATCTAAAAGAGATGTTGGAGTGATCTCTGAGTGCCCTACAAAAGGATAGGGATTCCAGCAAAGAAAGAATGTATGAAAGGTTGCCAGAACTGTCCCAATCAAATAAGCAAGCTTCATAAGAGTGCTTCCTTGATCCAGTTCCTATGTGGATCACTTCTGGAGGGTATACACTTGTGTGCCTCATGAAAATTAAAGAATATAGCATTCTAGGTATTCCTCTATAACTCTAAAATTTGGATTTATTAGTTGTCAAGACCAAGTGGTCCTAGGGTTTAGGGTTCCAGCCGGTCAAGGTTTCAATAATAAAGATTTTGAAACCTGATCTTTCACTATGCTCTGTCTGGATCCCAATAGAGCCTAGGGAGAAAAATAAAAGGCATATTTGGGATCTGTGAGAGGATTCAGAGTACTCTATGCAAACCCTATAGGAGGGAAGGGGTTTTAGCAAAAGAAGAATGTCTGAAAGGCTACCAAAAATGTCCTAGTCAAAAAAGCAACTTTCATAAGAGTGCTTCCTCTGTCTAGTGAAAGAATGGTGCCCTAAAAGACAATCTTTGTATAGGCATTTCTATGATCTTCTAGCTCATATATGATATTATTTATTAATAAAAGTCATTTGATTCATCATACTGCTGCATCTTATCAAGATTATGATGAACATCATCGGTTAGGGCAAAGAAATTAGGGTTATGATGGAGATCATAATGGTGAGACCTAAGTTCTCATAAATCCTAATCTAAGATATTCCTAGTTGTTGGATACTCGATTTGGAGATCGATGAATCCGAAAAGACTAGCACATCCTATGTATGCTCGATGGAGAGGATGGTTGGTCCCACAACCACTTATGTAGAGACACTAATAGAAGGATGTGGGTGCTCATTAGGTTATGAGTTCACTAAACTAATCCGACAAGAGAACATCAATTGGAAGTCTTACTTGTCAAAAGAATGTTCTCTTAGTGGGAGTTGTGCATGTGGTCCTTAGACTTGAGGCTACCATAGTATCTTCTGCATATGAACCTATATTTTGGTACAAGCTCATTCATGGCAATTAAATCATGTACGGGATGCTTCTGGATATGGTGGATTGTGTATGAAGGTAATTTGCAGGTCAATAAGGAATCAATCACTCCTAGTAAGAGGAGCAGTTATCCAATGTGATCTCTTCGAATGACGACTCAAGAAGTCTTTGATCGAAGCATGATGAGATAAGATAGGTTTCTAATCTTTCATCTGTCAATACTTCATTATCAAATTGAGATTCAAAAGTATTAAGTGCTAGGGTTTGATATTTATCCATACCCATCACTTAAACAGGATAAAGGAAGATCAAAGGATTGAATTACACGATAATAGTCAACTGAAGGGTATTTTAGTAATTTTAATAAAATTCCTCATCTTCTGGATAGGCATGATATATTGCTAGAAGTGAATCAAGTCTTGTAGGTTTTCAAGGATCAATTCGATTGGATTCATGAGTCAATTCGGAAGTTGGTTCGAATTAGCAGCTTAGGTCAGCTCAATTTGACCTAATAAGGTCAAACGGGTTCGATTAGATCGAATTAGCTTGGACCTAGACCTACTGCTAGCTAGATGTGGAATCCAAAGGGTCACACACATTAGGGAATTGGCCAAAGAAGTCAATTGTATATTTTTTAGGGTCATGGGATCCTAATTGGTTAGCTAATTGACATACTAGTATATGTTGGCTTGCCCAACTCCTAACCCAATTGGATTGGGTCAGCTTGTTTGCTAATTAAGCTAACCAATTTAAGTGGTAGTTAAATTGGGTTGAGTCCTAAGTGGGACAGCCAAATTTAGTATTTATTTAAATTTATTTAGCATTTATCTTTGTTAAATGGAAGATTCCAACAAGGCATGGACTCTTAGTGCCAAAATAAGTGGGCACCAAAATGCATGTGCACAGAAGGACCAAGAGTCCTTTTGCTAGTCAATCTCCAAGGCTAGATAAATTTCAAATGGTTTTATCCTCAACTCCAAGCCACTTTGGAAGGGTGTAGACCAGTCTAGAGGGAGAAATTTGGTGTGAATTTGATTGGCACAAAATGAAGAGTTACATCTCTTCATTTTGGTGCTAAATTTGAGACTAGGAGTTCTTCTGTTTGAAGGCCCTTGCATTTCTACAACACCTCATATCTGAAGTCACACTTCTTGGGCTTCCCTTAACTAGTCAAGGACATGTGTCAGGAGGAAAATTGCTAGAAATCGAAGAGACAAAGACGAAGGATATTATCTAGATATGACCTTTTATCCTAATAAGACTCCTTCTGTTTGAAGGGTCTTATGAGATGGCTAATGGATAGACTTATCAAGTGCTTCATCCAACTCTATATAAGGGCATCAGTAATTTGATGCCAAGGCAAATTAGACTCCCATCAGAATATTATCTCCTATTTTTTTTCCCTCTCTCCTAAGACAAGTTTGCCTCATTAAGACACAGGTTGTTCTTTCTTAACAAGGCTAGTCTAATTAAGATAAGAGCCTAGAAAGAAAAGTAGGAGGAGTATTAGGGAATTGAGAGTGGATTCAGAGTGCTCTCTGAGAGCCCTACAGGAGGGTAGGGGATCCAGCAAAGGAGGAAAGTCCAAAAGGCTGCTAGAAAAGTGCCAAGCAAACAAGCAACTTGCATAGGAGTTCTTCCTTGGTCTGATTCCTATGTGGATCACCTCTGGAGGGCATGCACTTGTATGCCTAGTGGAAACAAAATAATATAGCATTCCATGTATTCCTCTATAATCCTAAAGATTAGTTTTATTAGTTGTCATGATCAAGTGGTCCTAGGGTTTAGGGTTCCAGCTGGTCAGGGTTTCAAATATGAAATTATGAAACCCAGTCTTCCACTACGCCCAGCCTAGGTAACCCAACAGTGGTATAAGAGCCACCTTGATGCATGCAATTAGTAATCTCTTTAGTGTTGATTGCTTACTATGCCTTGAATTGATGCATGAATAGTTCAAATAAGTATATATGTGATATGTTATGTCCTAGTAACTGCTTCAGATTGGGTTAGTCACCATGGCTATTCGGTCATAGGAGTTAATTAGGATTTCATGACCCTCTCATCGTTTCAACGAGGTCTCCTATGGCATGTTGGGGTGCCATTGTGGCCATATACCATGCACAAGTGAGGTGAATGGATTGATGTTATAATCATGCGTATGGTATGCATATTAGGGTTAATATGGTTGATTATTGGAATGAATGTTATGTTGACATGAATAATTAGGATGTGTTAGAGACCATCAAAGTCCTCATAAAAATTATATTTAGTCATAGTGTAAGTTAATCATGATGCAAATCCAATTAGGGCTTGATTAGCCAATTGGTGTCTACGCAAAGTGGTTCTGGGAAGGTAAAGGGGAATGAGAATTTTAATTGGTTATGTTGTCTAACCTAGCCAATTTAATTGGTATCTATGAAAAGCAATGGGGTCACCCCCTCATCTCTCCCACTTACCTGGCCAATTTGGTCATATATGAACCCTAAATTGGAAATGCTAATTGATTAAGCACACTATAAATTTCCTTCCTTCATGTTAAGCCAAATCCATATCAAAAATCTATAGTAGGTTTGTTGTGATTAACACAAGGCCTACTCTAAGGTTTGATATGATATTTATCTTAGTGCATTTTTATGCTTATGGCATGATTGGTGGTGTTGCTTTATTGTGATTGACACAAGGACAACATTTATCAAACATGGCAGTATGGAAATAAAGGGTCTGACTAAACTAAGACATTATAGTTTGTTGTGATTAACACAAGGCTATAAGTGTCTTAGAGGTAACTATTATGTTGAGAGTTGCATGGATTGCAATTGGAATGGGATTTTCCTATTCTTGAACTCATGGAAGTTTGTTGTCATTAACACAAGGAATTCATGAGGAATTAGGATCTCAACCCCACTAAGGAAGCCTTGGCAGGGTTTCCCACTTACCATAGTTGAGTGTTATGGTATTCAAAAGAAAATAGTGGGAGATATAATTAGACACAAAAGTCCTTATCTAATTATGAATATCATCATGAGTGGACTGCTTATTTGTTCTTTACTTACTGTAGATTGTTATATAACGGCTTCTACTCTTTCACTGCATGGCATCTTGGATGCCAACAAGTTGACCCGTCCAAATTATATAGACTGGTTTAGGAACCTGAGGATTATATTAGCTTAGGAAAAGATTGCCTATATCCTCGATTCTCCTAACATAGATCTAGTAGGAGAGAATGCTACTAAGGAGGAAAGAGACATATAAAATGTGGTCAAATAATAGCATGACTGTCAAGTGCATCATGTTGGCCTCTATGAGTAATGAATTGCAGAGGCAACATGAAAAAATGGAATCTCAGTCCATATTGCTCAGTCTTAAAGAGCTTTATGTAGAGCATAGTCGAACTGCTCGATATGAGACATCGAAGCAGTTGTTTCGACCATGGATAAGTGAGGGCTCTTCTATTCAGGCACATGTCCTTAAGATGATTGACCTGATCACTCGATTAAGTCAATTGGGGTTTGTGATGGATGGAGAGCTAAATCAAGACTTGATCCTATAGTCACTCCCAGATTCCTTCCATAGTTTGTCATGAATTATCACATGAACAAACTAAATATGTCAATGCTCGAGCTACTAAATCTGTCAATGCCCGAGCTACTGAATATGCTTAAGATAGCAAAGAGCCACTTTAAAGGTGATAAGGCTCAGCTTATCCTAGTTAATGAAAGGAAGAAGCACACAATGAAGAATGGTTTTAAGAGAAAAAGGAACCCTAAAAGTAGCTTCCAGAATAAAAAAAAGGCAAGGAAGCCCTTTACTGATGGGACTTGCTATCATTATGGGAAACAAGGGCACTGGAAGAAGAATTGCAAGTTGTATCTTGCAAGATTGAAGAATGATGCTAGTGGAGCATCAAAAGGTTTGTACATGACACATACAAACTTGTCATTGAGTCCTTTAGCTTCTGATACATAGGAATTGGATACCGTATTTGGATCTCATTTCTACAAGTTATTGCAAGGGTTATAGAGACCTAGGAGCTTGAAGAATGGTGACTTCGAGCTGTTTAGCACGATTGGTGACCCCATTCAAGCTGAAGCTGTTGGCACCTATCTGCTATTATTGCCATCAGGCAATATTCTTGAATTAAAAGATTGTTAAAATGTACCCAACATTATAAATATATTATTTTTGTACCTTTGTTATTAAAATAAGGTTATGAAATAAATTTGTTAAGCCATGGGTGCTTGATTTTCTTTTTAAAGAAATTCTTTGGTTGTGGTACATTTATTAATGGTCTTTTGATTTTGTGACTCAATGATGAAGTTATACTTGTTGAAAATAACAAAGAAAGAGAGATGATATGAATGTCACTTATCATTGGCACTGCTGCTTAGGTCATATAAGTGAGTCCAGGATAAACAAGTTATACAAAGAAAATTTCTTTGAACCTTTTGACCATGAATTATTAGGAACTTGTGAGTCCTATCTCATGGATAAAATGACCAAATCTCCATTCACAGTACATGGAGAGAGGGCAATTAAGTTGTTAGGTCTAGTACATACAAATGTATTATGACAACCCAGGCCAGAGGAGGATACTCTTACTTCATCAGGTTTACTAATGACTTTTCAAGGTTCAGATATGTGTATCTTATGAAACATAAGTCTGAAGCATTTGAAAAATTCAAAGAGTATCAAAGAATGGTTGAGAAACAAACTGGGCATAGTATTAAAATCTTTTGATCTGATAGAAGAGGAGAATACTTGTCTAGTAAATTTCTTAATCATCTTAAACACAAAGGCATACACTCTGAATGGACTCCTCCATACACACCAAATCTAAATGGTGTAGTAGAAAGGAGGAATCGAACCTTGTTGGAAATGGTACGGTCCATGATATGCTTCACAGATCTTCCAGTATCCTTCTAGGGTTATGCCCTATATACTACTACCTAGATATTGAATAGGGTGCCATCAAAGGTAGTTAAAATCACTCCATATGAATTATGGAAAGGGAGAAAGCCATGTCTTCAGTTTTTTAAGATTTGGGGTTGCCTTGCTTATGTCAAGAATGTTTTTGGACATAAGCTAAGTGCTAGTGCTGACAAGCGCACAATTGTAGGATATCCTAAGAAAGCTATGGGTTACCTTTTCTACCACCCTACTGATCAAAAGGTCTTTGTCAGTAGGCATGCCACATTCTTGGGAAAGGAGTTAATCCAAGAAAAGGATAGTGAGAGGTTATTTGAACTTGAAGAAGTTCAACCTACACCTGAAGCAATTCCTCATCCATATGTTCTTAATGTTCAGGAACAACCACAACACACACCTCCTCTTCATAGGTCGAAGAGAGTGCGAAGTGCACCTCTCAGATATGGTTTTGTTTTTGAAAATGATAATGAAGCCAGTGTTATACAGGATGATGATCCTGTGACCAACCTATCATAAGTGGAGACTTTGACAATTGGCTGGAAGCCATGAAATCTGAGATGGACTCCATGTACTCTAATTAGGTTTGGGCATTAGTAGATGCACCTGAGGGAATAAACCCAATTGGATGTAAATGGGTCTTCAAGAAGAAGATTGGAGTATACGATCAAATAGACACCTACAAGGCTAGGCTAGTCGCAAAAGGTTTCAAACAAAGACATGGTGTTGAGTATGATGAAACATTTTCACTAGTATCCATGCTCAAGTCCATTCGGATATTGCTTATCATAGCTACATACTATGACTATGAAATCTGGCAAATGGATGTAAAGATTGCTTTCCTTAATGGATATCTTGAGGAAGAAGTCTATATGTCGTAACTAGAGGGGTTTGTCTCAAGTGAGAGACCAAACCAAGTATGCAGGCTTAAGAAATCTATTTATGGATTGAAGCAAGCATTGAGGAGTTGGAACATCCACTTTGATCAAATAATAAAAGAGTTTGATTTCATCAAGAATGTGGATGAACTGTGTGTGTACAAGAAGACAAGTGGGAGTGCCCTTGTTTTCTTGGTTTTGTATGTCGATGACATACTCATCATTGGAAATTATATCCCAATGTTGTAATCGATCAAAACTTGGCTATCAAAGCAGTTTTCCATGAAGGATTTGGGAGAGACATCCTATATACTAGGTATAAAGACTTATAGAGATAGATCTAAGAAGGTGCTTGGCTTATCCCAATCTAGGTACATTGACCTAGTGTTGAAGAGATTCAACATGGAGGGAAGAAAAAAAGGTTACTTGCCCATGAGTCAAGGCAAACACCTCTCCAAGAAGTTGTCTCCTAAGACACCAGAAAAGAGAGAGAGAATGAGTTTGATCGCTTATGCTTTGACTGCAGGATCAATTATGTATGCCATGTTATGTACCACGCCTGAAGTTGCTCATGCCTTGGGCATAGTAAGCACATTCCAGGCTGATCCAGGGGAGTATCATTGGAAAGCTATGTAAAACATTCTTAAGTACCTGGATGTTTTTCTCATATAAGTGGATCATAGTTGAAACTAGAAGGTTATATAGATTCTAGTTTTCAATCAGATCTAGATGACAACGAATCCATATCAGGATATGTCTTCACCCTATATGGTGATGCAGTAAGTTTGATGAGTACAAAGTAGCAAACTATAGCTGACTCAGTCACTGAGGCAAAGTACATAGCTACAAGTGAAACCATAAAGGAAGCTGTGTGGATGAAGAAATTCATCATGAAATTGGGCATGGCTCCTACTATACAACAACCAGTATCACTTTACCATGATAACACTAGAGTTGTGCAAGCTAAAAAACCAAGGTCTCATAATAAGCCCAAGCACATCCTAAGATGTAAAGAACAGCATAGCAAACCCATTCACTAAAGCACTACCAAAGTAGCAGTTTGATCACCACTTAGATTGTATGGGTATAAAATACAAAGGCAATTGGCTTTAGTGCAAGTTTGAGATTGAAAAAATGGTACCCTAGAAACCAATCTTTGTATGGGCATTTCTATAATCTTCCAACTTATGTATGATATTATTTATTTATAAAAGGCATTTGATGTTGGATTTCACCCAATAATAGTATATTGTAATCAATCAGGTATCAAAAGTCTGATGCTGCAGAAGTAGATATAAAAAAACTATTTTATATCTAAACATGCAATATATACATAAATCTAATTTATTCATCATAAATTCCTAACATGCTGTAATATATAAAAAAATATTAGATCTAAAAATAACATTATTTTAAGCATAAAATACTTACCTGGATTGCTATCCTTGCTCTAAAAAATATGCCGATCCACTTTTGAAACCGGGATTCTACCGGAGCCACGTAATTGCCTGGCCTCTGCTGGTATCCACGCAGAGCTCACATAACCGAGTCATAGAGATGACCGGACTACTAGATTCTTGCAGCGCTCTCCTCTTTTCGCAAATCAACTGCTTTAAAAATCTTGCCAATTCGAATCTGGATCGACTTTTCTCGAACCGGCTTTTGTCTTGCAAATTTAGATTTGCAAGATGTAGGACCTCTTTCTTTCTTCTTTCTCTTATAGAATATCTCTCTAGATCTCATACAAGGAAGAAGAAAACAAATAAAGGGAGAGGAGGACTTGGCACCCCAGGAGAGAGACTCTTTGGAGAAGATGGCTAAGAGGAAGATGCTCATGCCCAAAGGTTCTTCATGCCAATAAGATAAAGTGTTGGTCGGCCAATCCCTCTCCCCATTTATAAAGTAGTTGTGCCACCCCTCCAAGACAAAACACCAGTGTTTAATTTAATCTGGCTAGGATTTAGGAGGAGTAGAAGAGAAGGACTCCTCCCTCTCTTAAAACTTATTCATGCCAAATCTATTAGCACCCTCCTCTTTCCACTCCCCACTCTTTTTGTCACACAAAACAACTTGGGGGCCACTTTGGCATGGGGAGATATGGGGAGACAAGGAAAGAGAGTCTTAGTCCAACTAGACTCTAGGTCTTGGTCCAAATAAATTGATTTAGCAGTCAAATCGAAACCAATTTTAAATCCGATCGAACCATTTCGAAAAGGGTATTGACCCAACTCAATTAGGATCAATTAACTGAGCCTTACTCAATTAAATTAAATCTAATTTAATTCAATTAATAATCAATCCATAATTTATTAATTGTAACATTTATAATTAGGTCGAAATGTACTAAAATTACCAAATTTAGTAACATTTTGATTTCTTGATTGGTTACTTAAGCTCCTAATGTGTGTGACCCCTCAGGTCCTATCCTGTTTGGTAATGAGACATGCTATAATCTCCATTATACATCATCGAAACTCTTTCTGATGGACTGAAACAATTTCATGTCAATCCTAATCAAGATCATTGATCCAACAATGATCATAATGGGCTCTCATAATCCACCAGTGATACCTAGCAGTATATGGTGACAACCTAGAAGAACATCGTAAGTGAAACACTTTACTCCTACAATAAACTTAATGCAGCCAACGAACACCACAAGGTCCCAAATGGATAGGAACCTTGTGTTTGTGCTATCAAACTACAGTAACCTTATTATTTGTAGCCGAGACACTCTAGGTCAAAGAACTATTCACATGACTATAGCATCAGAAAATTATCGATGAGTGAGTAGTCATGCTTATAACTTCTTGTACTTGGTCACGCTCAGTACAATTGATCTCTATCAACTACTTGCACTCTCACTCCAGTGTCACCACACTGTAGGTCAGAGACTCATTTACCTAGAAAGAGAGGTGATCTGTGCACTAATTTTAATGGATCAATCACCGTCCTCGTGATATTCCAACAATCGGGAGCTTTTAAGAGTTAAACTATAAAGACATATGCCTCAGATTCTCAACTCTTGAGAATATATATCATTGCCTAATAACTCCATGGACAATTCATAGACACATCAACATGAATAAAACTAATGCCCTTTTATTAATAAGAAAGATTAAGTACAAAATTCATGCCCTAAAAATTAGAATGTGTTGAGCTGACTAGGCTTTTAGGGCATAAATCTAACAATCTCCCACTTGCACTGAAGCCAATTGGTTACACATCTATGTCCCATTTTCTTAAAGTGGACATTAGCCTTTTGCTGGCTCAGAGTCTTAGTCAGCGGTTCGCCACGTTGTCGATGGAGTCTACTCTTCGTGCCTCAATAAATTTATTTTCGTGGTAGTCGTGTATGATATGAAACCATCGCTCAATATGCTTAAACTTCTGGTAAGACCTGGGCTCCTTAGCAAGAGCTATTACACCATTATTATCACAATATATGGGGATGGCGTCAGATGGCATCACTCCAAGCTCTGCAATGAACTTTTTTCACAAAAGACTTCTTTTGCGGCTTCAGAGACAGCGATGTACTCTGCTTCCATTGTTGAATCTGCTATGATGGGTTGCTTGGAACTTTTTCAACTAGTTGCCCCACCATTGCAGAAAAACATATACCCTGATGTTGGCTTTCTATCATCAGGATCAGACATAAAGTCTGAGTCTGTATATCCCTTTATCCCTAATTCTGAACTCCCTCCAAAGACTAAGAACAAATCTTTAGTCCTTCTAAAGTACTAATGAATGTTCTTTACATATATCCACTGTTCTTACCTGGATTCGATTGATATCTGCTCGTGACACTCACAACAAGAGCTATATCAGGTCGAGTACACAACATGACATACATAAGGCTTCCAATTGCCGAAGCATATGGAATCTTGCTCATGCATTGAATCTCTTCAAGTGTGTTAGGACACATTTTCTTGAAGAGATTAATGCCATGCCAAAGAGGTAACAATTCTCTTTTAGAGTTCCCCATGCTGAACATTTTCAGAACTTCTTCTATGTATAATTTTTGTGAAAGGCTCCGAAGATCAGGCCTTCGTGATAATGGGGTGATGCCAAGCCACCCTTCTTCAAGAGTGTGCATAATTGCCGTGCCCAATTTAAGAGGGGGTGCTCCCGATTTGGAGGATCGCCCTGGACACGTGGCATGCACCGGCTAGCCTAGGGCGAAACTTGATGCACGTTTTTGACAGGTAGGAGGTGATAGGGCTCTAGGTCATTTAAAAAAGACCCATCCTTCCATTTCTAGAAAGTTCTTCAGGTGACAAAAGGCAAGGTTTCGTCTTCCAGAGAAAGCCTCTTCCCTTTTCTTGGACAAGGTCATGGAGTTTCAGCAGGTCAGGCCTCCTTCTTCATCTCCCTCCATTCCTTTGCTCTCCTCCTTCGGCCTGCACTGGGGGAGTACCCTCGCTAGGGTTTCTTGGTTCCTTCCTTCCTTCACTTTTCTGTCACTTTCGATGAGTCCTTCTGATGGGGGACACCATCGCCAAGGTCTCTATGCTAGTGCGGGGTCTTCCCAACTGGGGCCTCGCTCCTCAAATAGTGAGTAGGAAGAAGTCCTGATTGTGTTTCATAAGGGGCCCCGTCGGATGGAGATCGTGATTGGACTCCCCGTGGTCTCTCCTCCACCCGCCCCCTCTATTAGGAAGTCCGGCGATCCCATCGGAATTGCTTGAGTGATGACCGATGAGGATCTCCTCCACATTCAAAAGTTGTTTGGGCTCCCCAACTCCATCCAACTTTCTGTTCCCGGACAGGGGGATAGGGCACCTCAGTGCCCAGGTCGGATAGCCCTATACGAAGACTTCTTCTTTGCAGGCCTTCGTCATCCCTTCTATATCTTCTTTTTTGCCTTTCTCAGCAACTACCATCTAGTTTTGGCTTAACTTATTCCTAATGCTATCCGGACCATTTTTTATTTATTATCCTCTGGAACCATAATGGGATCGTCGCTAACTTCTATCTCTTTAGGGCTCTGTTCACCCTAAAGTGCCACCCCTTTGATGATGGATTGTGGTCTGTATCCCCCTGCAAGGGGTGCCTTAAACCTGATCTACCCACCTCTATTAAGGGGTGGAAGCATAGGTTCTTTTTTGCTTTGCTCGATGGAGTAGAATGTGTCTAGAGTGACCCAGACACTTCCCCAAACCATCAATCTATGGTCGAGCAGATCAATAGGGAAATATTAGACCAGCTCGTCTCCTCCCAGGTCCTTCTCCTCAGTATTTACTGTGCGAGCAAAATCTCACCAAAGCTAGTGATGTAGGATGCCAGCTCTGATTCCAAAGATGATGTGAGATGGATGCAAGGCTAATCTAACAATTAAGAGTTCAACTCTAATGAGCAATGGCAGCAAACTCAAA
This sequence comes from Areca catechu, assembly GCA_021397845.1. Taxonomy (NCBI): domain Eukaryota; kingdom Viridiplantae; phylum Streptophyta; class Magnoliopsida; order Arecales; family Arecaceae; genus Areca; species Areca catechu. Next base: position 139,757,610 of record CM038052.1, on the reverse strand, counting down.
TAAGCTAGCAATTAAATTTAAGAAAGAGCAACTAAAATTACTACTAACTACCAATAATGTAATTTGCATGCAATCTCAAAATAGAACCCTGGATTTGATGATTAGGAAACCACCGAAACTAGGACTTCTTGCTTCACAGAATAAGATCTATGAGATTTGGATGGGTTACTTACTAATAATGATTTTCCCTCCTCCATTGCAGCAGATCTGGATTCAACTCTCAAGATCTCGCGGTAGGATTCCAAAAATCAGTTCCTTCAAAGCAGATCTTCTCAATGATGGTTGGATGGCAAGGAAAACTTCCTCTTCTAATCGAGAACATTAGGGATCCTGCAAGAGAACTATGATTAGAGAGGTAAAAAAGAGAAATTTGAATAGAGAGAGGGAAAGAATGATGGTTGGCTTAGATCTGGATCTGGACTGGATGTTGATGATGACACCTGGCATCTTGGATCTTGGACTCTTGGAAGATAACCAGGGCTTCAACACCCCCCACAGACATAGATGTACTACTTACCCAACAGAGCACTCTTATGTTACAATGCTTAACCAGTAATTGTAGAAGCAAACTGACAGAGTTTCGTTAATGATTAAAAGATGGTTACAAAGATGGGGGATGGAGTGGTATTTATAGACCCTCCATACAAGGTAGCAAGATAACATTGAATTCCCTTTGGATACAAGATAATTAAAGATAACATTGGACTCTACTCTTCTTCTTGACTTGGATGGAAACTCCTTGAAATTTAAATGGGATAGGTGCCTTCTTCATTTGGACTCCTCATTGTGAAATGGAGCGCTCCTCTTGAATGTGCAACAAAAATGAGAAGAGAAGAAATGAGGAGAGGCTCCTTTCTTTTCTTGACTGGCTTTCTCAAAATTGGCGATAATTCCTTCTCCTATGCTGGCATCTACTCCCCTTGGATTTGAAATTCAAACTTCAAGTGAATGGGCAACAATTCTTGTTTAGTGGGCATGCAATCTTCCTCCTTTTGGGTGTTAGCTTCTCCAAGAGTCCTTCTTAAGCCTCTTGCATTTCAAACTTGAAAGATATCTCTATTTGAAATCAACTATCTTTAGATTTACATGGATTCCTTGGAGAAGTTTGAAGTGGTGACCTCTCATGGATGTGGGTGACAAAATTAGAATGAAATGCTCCTTGGTTGTGGGCGACAAATGATAAATGTGGGATGAAGAGTCCTACTTTACTCCTATTAAATGCTTTCAAATGAGAGACAAATTGAGACACCCTCCTTTTCTCCCTTTTGGATAATCTTGGGCATTAAACGTTGTCTAAATGTCCCAATGTCTAGATGTCTAAATGTCTAGATGTCTGGATGTTTGGATTTCTAGATGAAAATAAAAGACAACCATCTTTTGACATTGAGTTGGCCATCCAAAGTGATGTGACATGACATGTGATGATGTCCAAGATGATGTGGTAGGGGGCATGTGACATAGGCACCAAGAATTGGTTGCCAAGACTTGAATTGGGTTGGCACATGGTGTCACATGGTGTCTTGACTTGGGTCCCCTCTTGTTTTACAGGACTCAACAAACAATTACAAGACTCAACCAACTAACTAAACCAACTAATAACTAAAGGCCCAACTTGATCAAATTGATCAAAAGGCATAACCAATTCATAATTGAACCATACCATACTTAATTAGGCATGCAAATACAAAACCCACTTAAAGTTGGTAAAAAGGGCTAAATAACATTGAACCATTATAACAGAATTTACGATTCAATTGAAATTGGAGTTTTTTTATAGACTCAATTTTTGGGTTTAGGGCTAAAACCAACTAAGCTAAAATAATAGAATTTAAGATAAATATTTACAAGTGATTTGGGGCTTGGGCCTAGGGCTTTATTCACAGGTGATCCACAAGAATATGGGTTCAACCTGTCAATTTCTTCTGGTCTAGGTGTCCACACCAGCTTGGGTCATCCAGGCTCTGCCCTAGGGTAAAATCTAACATCGGGCTTCTTTTTCTCTTAGCAGTGGGTCAGGTCCAGGAACAGGGCGAACCAGTCTACCTCATGTCACAGGGATGATGTTCAGCCCCTAGGAGCTCCGCAGGATGTCCCAGAAGAGGGCTGCTACTGAAGGGCCGGAGGGGGAGTCCAGAAAAAAGGTCCAAGAGGAACCGTGGTGGGGGCCCGACGTCAGCCCTAATGTGACGGGACAAGCCACCCCTCATGCACCGTCTCAACCAAGGGTCCAGATCCCTTTTAGGTAGCCTAGGAGTGAGACTAGGACAATGGATGGGGATCCTCCTCCGCCCCTAGTGGACCCACCATGTGCCGATGATCCATCGCAGCCGGAAGCAGCGAAGGAGATGGGATCTGCTGCTCCTAAGGTACCACTTCCATGACCTAGGGTTGGAGCTGCTAGCGACTGCCCCCTAGGTATGGTACCTACGTTGGAGGGTACGCTAACCCTGACAGGACCACCCGAGGTGCCGAGCTAAGAAGCCAAGGAGTTCACTATAATTCTTCCCACGGGCTCCAAGAATCCCTAGATGGGATGGTGGTAGAGGATATCCTTAACACCCTAATACAGCCATCGGATCATCAGGATGATGTAGGAAGGCCAGTGAGGGAGCTCACTACTAACACCTTTGCTTGGCTGATGTCAGTAAGCCATCTCTAAATTTGCACTTGTTTTTCCACCCTTTTCCCAAAGGACATCAATCGCCGTTCTTGGTGCAGGTGGCGGTTGACGTGCAGCTTCTTCGGGATTCCATCAGGGAATAGAAAAATATTGGATTCACCTCTGCAAGAAGAGGGACGAGGACCGGGGCCTATCTTGTCAGGCCCAGGAGCTGGAGGCTCAACTGACCAGGGCCCAGACAAAGGTATCCGAGCTCGAGAAAAAGGTGGCTGAGCCTTGGTTGAGGACAAAGGGTTCAGCACCCACCAAGCCGAAGAGGCCACCGCTTCTATGGCGGAGGTGGCCTGTATGGAAGGGAGAGCACAGACCCTCCAGGCTCAGCAAGAGGAGCAAATGGCGAGGGTTGCAGTGGTGGTGAAAAAGGCTACGATGGCCATCGTGTTGATGGAGGTGGCCAAAATAGAGGCTGCTGAGGCCATTCCCAAGTTCATGGCATCCCAGGCCTTTAAGGATGTGTTTACGAAAGAAATTATGGACTCCTTCCACTAGGGGTACAGAGACTTCAAAAAAAAGGCCTTCCATTTCTTCGGGCTGAAGGGGCTGGACAACATCTAGCCTTCTCTCCCATTGCCCGGGCAGCAAGATAAGCCCGTCATCGAGGTGGAGCTGGAGTCGGGGTGGTGAGGACACAAGAGTTAGGAAGAGGAAGCAAACCTTTTCCAATTCATTTTGGATCACCAATGAGTAAGTCCATGTGTTCTTCACAAAGAACACTCGAGTCCCAGTTATTTTGAGTTGTAATTAGGTCAAATTGAGTTGCAATCTGGTCAATTAGGGTTGTTGGGTTATCCATTGAGTCCATTGAGTCCATCAATTGGTTTAAGAGTCTTGTAAATGGTATTAATTTGCTTTGTTTGATGAACTGTCTTGTTTGAGTCCTGTAATTAGTGTTCGAATAAGTTAAGGGATGTCATAAGTACCCAAGACCCAAGTGGTCATTACCTTGGTAGATCAATTTTAGGTATAAAAAGGGTTGTCCAAATTTTCATTCAGACATTTAGGCATTCAGACATTCAGACATTTGGATACTCAGACATCTGGACATCCAGACATCCAGATATTGGGACAACATTCAAAATCCATCTTTATCCAAAAGAGGCACCCCATCCCATTTTTCATCGCCCATTTGAGATTTCAAGGAGGTGCTAAATTGAGAGGAGTAAAGCAGAAGGACTCTACTTCTTATCTGGCGCCCCCTCCCTCTTGACACCCATTCCAGATGACACCCCCTATGGTCCATTCAAAAGTTAATTGAAGAGTCCAAGATGAATTGAAGAGTCCAAGATGAATTGAAGAGTCAAAGATAAACGGAGGTTTATCCAAAGTTCAAAGGAGGAGTTATCTTCTATCTTCTTTTAAATTCAAAGGAGGGGTTTTAAACTTAAATTCAAGCATTCAAAGCCTTTCTTATCCCATGTTACTGACCAAGGGAATAGAATTCAAATTTTAGGATAAGGATGAGAAGGAATTAGCACCAAATGAGAAATAAGAATGAAGGATTAGTTCCCAACTTCATTTTGTCGAACAATTTTTTATGTTGTCGCCCAAGCCATGGAGAGAAAGAATTCAAAATTCAAAACTCAAGGATGTAGCCAAGAAGCCATGGAGTGTTCAATTTTAAATGTAATTTAAATTTAAAAGAATCCTATGATATCTTCATATGTGAATAACTCTATAAATAGGATCCCATACCCTTTGTAATTATTGATTATTGAATTATGAAATGAAATGCTATCTTTTTCCACAAAGCTGGGTAGGCTTAGAGATTTTCCCTAAGGGCGGGGAGGTCCTTATGAGCTCAAGGCAGGGAGGTCCTTGAAAGCTCATGGCGGTGAGGTCCTTGAGTGGAGGTTCTGCTGGATTTGACAATTGCTATCGATCTTCTCCTAGCTCTTCGCATCCAACATTTCATTTTTCCATTTTGAATCTGAATTACGTCAATCTTAAGTTTTGTTTGCTGCCTTCTTTGCAAATCTCAGGTGTTCAAAGACCTTAGAGGATGGGTCCTTTGCTTCTGAACCAAGATCTGATGGTGGATCTGAAATCTGGGATCCTGATCTTCTTAATGCGAAATCTGGGAGACCAAGCAATAGATCCATCTCAATTCAAATGAATCTCTAGTGGGGTAAGTAACAAATCATTTTCTTTTTAGATTTGGTAATTGAAGCATGGAATAGCCTGATCTAAGATGGTTTCCTAGCTGTCGGGTCCTTATTCTTCATAGCTTGCAAAGCGGATTGCGGGTAAGTGGTTAATCACCTTCTTTACTCTCTTCTGTCTATTGTGTTAGTTGCTTTACTATGATCATTGCTCTCTAAATCATCTAGGTTAGAGTTGAATCATCCAACACTACATCGTTATTGTCCTGCATCATCTTTATTGGTATCAGAGCTATGTTCCGCATCATCTTTATTGGTATCAGAGCATTAGGTTAGAATAGGGTTTCATGCTTGCTGAATTCTGCACATACCTGAACTTGATCTGCATAGAACCCTTATTAGATTAATTATTTTCATCTAAAATTAATTTTTTGTTAATCACCGGTAAGTTAGTAAATAGCATCTCAAATTTTATTTAAAAAATAAAAAAATATTTTTATGCATTTTTTTTAATCTCGGCTACATAGTTTAGGTCTGCTACAATTTTTTTTACCATGTTTCGATAGCTTTCATCATAGCTATCCGAAACTTAGTTCATTTGTTTTTTTTTCATTAATCTAAATTAACACAAACTCAAATCTAAATCTTCCTCATAGATTGCAGATATGAGTGTTTTATAATAATAATAAATAAATATTTTTTTAAATTATTTTAGAGTATTTTGGTGGAAGTAAATCACGCCTCCTGAGCGAATATACGAAAGTATATTTGTGATCCATGGGAGTAATGTGCTATGGCCAGACATGATAACCCGAGATTGAAGTTTGTTTTGTGCTTAAGTGTATGCTTGCTTGCTGGAATTTTTTGTGATTGGTGTGTTTAAGATTGCTTGGTTAATTTCTTAAGCACAAATTAGGGTTTCTTTGGAACATTTGATCTATTTAGATTCCACAAAAATTTAATTCCTGCAATTTAAATCTAAAATCTAAAATTTAAAATTTAAAATTTGAATCTAAAATCTAAATTTAAAACTCAAAATTTAAAGTTTAAATTTTGAGTTGCTAGTGTTATCTTATCTTATCTTGGTAACTAGAATTGATTGTGCATTCATATTTTAAACAAATTCTATGGGCAAGCAATATAACATAAGGGAAGGATTGAGACCCTTTCCTTGGCCCAAAACAACCAACCCCATTTGCATAGTCCTAAGCCTTAATTAAAATCTAGTAGCACTTAAAGCTAGGGATAGCAATAGGTCGGGTTTTATATACGTGTTAATCCATTATACTAGTCACTTTTGTGTGTGCTTTTGAGAATTGGTGTTTAAGGCGAGAGGTCCAGAGGCAAACACCCTAAGCGGACTGGTGGTTCTTTTATTAGGACCTCACAAAAGTGAGGGGAGCCTCCCACCACCCCACTTCTTACCTGGCCAATCGAGGAGTTACTAAAGTCATGGTTATTATCTTGACTAAGCACTATATTGGCCCTTAGGTATAGGAACACCAGACATAGGTTGTTTTGTAAAGTTTGCATTGCATGACCACTAGAGTAGGCCAAACCCAACACAATCTGATCATGGTGTCCACTATAGAAATTTTACTGAAGACCTTCAATGAACAATGTGCCCTGATGGATAATAGGTGTGACCGACTATATAAGCGACTCGATAACTTAGAAAGAACCCGTAGGGACCGGACTAACCCTGGTTCACCCAAACCGACTTTCCTTGGACCCATAATTCATTGGCCAGAACCCATTTGGATTAGTGCCCCATATCAAAAATCAGGATCTAGCCTAGTCCACTCGAGTTGACCCATTCTACAATAGAGTCAACCCAATTTTCATCAAAGCTGACTAAACCCTAATCCGAGCCGACCCACTCCTGTGACCCTGTTTTTTCCTAAGAATGACCCTAAAGAGAAGATATCTTTTGCAGACTCAGAGTTAATCGACCAGAAGTTTACTCAAGCTGAAATCATAGTGGAAATATATGAAGTTGGAGAAAAACTGATGGATGAATACGAAGGAGAAGACTTCGAGGAGGACAACTCTAGTACCTTACCTAAGGAAACCCTTGGAAAAGAAAAGATTGTTGAGCCTAGTCCTGAAACATCAGAACAACATGAAATTAGTGAGGACTTGGTTCCTGTGACTCAATGCCCTCATGAAGAACCCAATCCTTTAGCCTCAACACAAGACGTCCTTCAAGTCCCTGAGGAATGACCCCAGGAGGTCAACATTATTTTAGAAGACTTTCAAGATGAACTTCCTGAAGACCTTCTAGATGACCTTTCACCACCTAGAAGTATCCTACATGCCATAGATCTTACACCAATAGATCAATATTCAAATCATAAGTCATTATGAGTAACCAAGGTCTGTTCATGCTTCCCCTAAGTTATCCCAAGACTCTGATTCTTATTTCTTACCCTTCCCTTATCATGATTTTAGAGCCATTAGGTTTCATTTTGAAGAGATTACCAAGTTGCATGAGCTCTTAAAGCCCATCCCTTTTGCTACCTACTTTTGGAAGACCTTATGGCATTTGCTAGGGATTCATGGTAACTTTTCATGTGCATACCAGACCAGGGTCAAACCTAGAGAATCAATAGTTTGTTAGGTTTAGACCCTAGGAGTCCAATAAAATTTCTCTCAATAGGATTACATAGTTGAGTCTATTTTTTGTCAAGTGTCAGTCTGAGTCCCAGAGTCCATATAGTCATTTGCACAGCATGTCAAAGCATTGCATAAAGAAATTAGTAACAAAATTAAAAAGAGCAATGAATCATATGAGCACGAGGCTAACTTACATAAGAGATTTAAAGAGTTTAACGAAGGGAACTCCATCATGATCAGGTTATGACCTGAACGGTTTCTAGTCAGAACCATGAAGAAACTACACGCCCGTAGTGCTGGACCGTATAGGATTATAAAAAAGATTGGACCTAATGCTTATATGCTAGAATTACCATCTGAGTTAGGTATTAGTCCGACCTTCAATATATCTGATCTAGTCGAGTTTAAGGAACCAATGGTGATACCTAGTGAGCCATTTGAGCCTGATCCCATCTTTGAGAGTGACCCTATCCCATCTTTGAGAGTGACCCTGATCCCATTGAGTCCATCAATTGGTTTAAGAGTCCTGTAAATGGCATTAATTTGCTTTGTTTGATGAATTGTCTAGTTTGAGTCCTATAATTAATGATTGAATAAGTTAATGGGTGTCATAGGTACCCAAGATTTAAGTCGTCATTACCTTGGTAGATCAATTTTAGATAAAAAAAGGGTTGTCCAAATTTTCATTTAGACATTCAGACATTCAGACATTTAGACATCCAGATACTCAGGCATCCTGACATCCAGACATCCAGATATTGGGACAACATTCAAAATCCATCTTTATCCAAAAGAGGCACCCCATCCCATTTTTCATCGCCCATTTGAGATTTCAAGGAGGTGCTAAATTGAGAAGAGTAAAGCAGAAGGACTCTGCTTCTTATCTAGCGCCCCTCCCTTATGACACCCATTCCAGATGACGCCCCCTATAGTCCATTCAAAAATTAATTGAAGAGTCCAAGATGAATTGAAGAGTCAAAGATAAATGGAGGTTTATCCAAAGTTCAAAGGAGGAGTTATCTTCTATCTTCTTTTAAATTCAAAGTAGGGGTTTAAAACTTAAATTCAATCATTCAAAGCCTTTCTTATCCCATGTTGCCGACCAAGGGAATAGAATTCAGATTTTACGCAATGGATGAGAAGGAATTAGCACCAAATGAGAAATAAGAAAGAAGGATTAGGACCCAACTTCATTTTGCCGAACAATTTTTTATGTTGTCACCCAAGCCATGGAGAGAAAGAATTCAAAATTCAAAATTCAAGGAAGAACCCAAGAAGCCAAGGACTATTCAAATTTAAATATAATATAAATTTAAAAGAGTCCTATGATATCTTCATATGTGAAGAATTCTATAAATAGGACCCCATACCCTTTGTAATTGTTGATTATTGAATTATGAAATGAAATGCTGTCTTTTTCCACAAAGTTGGGTAGGCTTAGTGATTTTCTCTATGGGCGGGGAGGTCCTTAAGATCTCAAGGTGGGGAGGTCCTTGAAATCTCAAGGCCGTGAGGTCCTTGAGTGGAGGATCTGCTGGATTCGATAATTGCTACCAATCTTCTTCTAGCTCTTCGCATCCAACCTTTCATTTTTCCATTTCGAATCTGAATTACGTCAATCTTAAGTTTTGTTTGCTACCTTAGAAGATGGATCCTTTGTTTCCAAACCAAGATCTGATGGTGGATATGAAATCTGGAGTCCTGATCTTCAACCTACTGTGAAATTTGAGCGACCAAGCAGCAGATCCACCTCAATTCAAAGTGAATCTCCATTGGGGTAAGTAACCAATCCTTTTCTCATTAGATTTGGTAATTGAAGCATGGAATAGCCTGATCTAAGATGGTTTCCTAGCCATCGGATCCTTATTCTTCATAGCTTGCGGAGCAGATTGCGGGTAAGTGGTTAATTGCCTTCTTTACTCTCTTCAATCTATTGTGTTAGTTGTTTTACTATGATCATTGCTCTCTGAATCATCTTGGCTTGAATTGCATCGTACTACACCACATTGTATCTATCCTGCATCATCTTTATTGGTATCAGAGCTATGTTCCTTATCATCTTTATTAGTATCAGAGCTATGTTTTGCATCACAGGGGTGGTTGAAGTGGATGCAGAATCCAAAGCCGCCCAGGATGTTCCACCAGTGGTTGAGGTCACTCGTCGACCCGGGAAGGAGCTGACCACTGATGCATAGGCTTCTCTCCTTTCTTTTGTACTTAGGGTTTGAGAGGGCACCTGGTTTGTCGGGGATGCCTCATGGAAGAATGTAAAAGGAATTTTATTAATGAATCACCTCTTTCTTCAACTATCATTCCTCAGTCAGCTCCTTTCCTTCTCTTCTTTTCCTTTTTCTCTTTTCTTCTATTTTTTTAAAAAACACCTTCACAGAATTCCTTGGGGTGAAAGGGGCTTATCTTAACAGCAAGGAAATATGTTAGTTCGCCCGATAAGCTTGGTGCAGTTCCCTACTACCTTTTTTTAATTATGGTGCAAGTGCCTGCCTTAGGTCTTGACTGCTTCGAGCCTACTTCTAGGCCTCCGGATGGGCATGGAGGTCCTTGGAGAGCCTCACCCTCTTTCCTTCGATCCTAGGGGCCACTCGAGCCAGAATGCAAGATCTCTGGATCTTCTTGCTTCATCGAGCTATGAGCCATGCAGTGGATAGCATCATGGTGCCACCCCTAGCTATGAGCACGGCCATGGTGAGCATGGCCTTGATGAGGGCGGAGTGCCCAGCTTTCTGATGAGGGCCCCAAGCTTCCTGATTCACCATGATATGAGTCACACGGTGGATGGCCTTTTGTAGCCACCCCCGGGCTGTGAGCATGGCCATGAGGCTTTGGGGCACCGGACTTGTAGGTGAGCCATGCTATGAGATAAGTGACAGATGGATGGATTACTTAAGGCTCCCATCGACATTTTTGGACTTTGAGCAAGTTGGTGGTATGTCTCCGGACCTTAGAGGTGGGGCTGCTGGCATCACTTGAATTCTGAGGTAGGACTTCTAGCTTTGAATGCCGGGCTTTGTATGTTTTCGGGCTTATAGTGATGGGCTTCATGAGTTTCTAGGCTTAGAGTGCCGGGCTTCATGAGTTACTAGGCTTAGAGTGCGGGGTTTCGAGTGTTTCCAGGCTTAGAGTGTAGGGATTCGTGAGTTTTCGGGCTTAGTGTGTCGGGCTTCGTAAGTTTATGGGCTTAGAGTAACGGGTTTCATAAGTTTTTGAGCTTAGAGTGCTGGGCCTCGTAAGTTTCCGGTATTAGAGTGCTGGGATTCATAATTGTGACCCCTAAAGTGATTTTGATGATAACAAAATATTGGAGCATACATTTAGTTATCTAACAACTCCTCAAATGATTGACATGTTTTTGTAGGACAACTACATTGATACATCTTATTAACTCCTACAATCTTTAATGTTTTGTGTTGAGTTGAAAATTATTTAGAATCTTGTAAAGAAGAACCCTACAAAAAATTTCTATTAAAAACTAGTTCAAGGGTTACTTCTAGTAGTCTTTCAAGCTTCAAGTTTTCCTTTAATTTATTGTAAAAAGTTTTTGAAGAAGATCTTTAAAGCTTGGGACAAGTGTTCTGGATGTTTAAGCTGATCTGGCTGAAGAACAACATTCAAGCCGACTGGATGAACAACCCAGTCGACTCTAGCACTGGCACTGAAGACAAGTTCTCTAGCATACAAATCCAGCTGACTGTCACCAAGGTCCAGCCAACTCGTCCAGAACAAGGTTGAGAACGTTCTGTGATTCTCAGGAATCCGAGCCGACTGGAATTAGATCTAGGCGACTCATCCAGAACTCAGATGAAAATGGTCTAAGAAGCCTCTGAGACTCCAGCCGACTCGTCCAGTGTGTGGTATTTTCTCAACTATGGAAGCTAGCCGATTGGCACTCAACCCAGTCGACCTGAACTTCATCCAAGCAACTGTCACCTTCAGTTCTCAGTTTTTGAATTCCAAAAGTGCTCCAACGGTAACCTATCACTTTCCAATGATCTATAACATTCAAAATCAAGGGAAGGCAGTTGAAGTCTCTATAAATAAGGTATGAGAACATCTTTGGAGCGACTAATGAGCGAATAATGATTTATTGAGCATTTATTGTACACTTATTGAAGTAAAGTGAGAGAGCACTAGAGCTTTAAAGTTTGTCTTCAAGCCTGCAACAACTCTTACCAGAAGCTTGAAGCACCTTTTTGAGGAAAGCAAGGAAGCCATTGAAATGCATTGAAGATCATTCAGTGGATCTTTACTCGAGCTGCATTGGCAACCACCCAGACAACAGAGTTTGTCTTTATTGTTGCTTTTTTAAACTATCATTTAGAATATCAGGGTTATTGGTGAGCCCTGTTGTAAAAACCAAATAGGTTACTTTGGTGAGCCTTTAAAACCAGAGTATAGAGGTTTCTTTGGTGAGCCTAGCTAAAAACCAAAATGTAGAGGTTTTAGGTGAACCTGTAAAAACCTAACTTGGGTTTCTTTGGTGAGCCCGGTTCCAAAAACTAAAGTGTAGAGGTTTGGATTGTGAGCCTGTAAAACAATCCGACTGTATTCCGGTTTGGGGGATATAATAGAAATCCCGAGTTTTGAACTTGGGTAGTGGACGTAGGAGCTGGGTTGCTCCGAACCACTATAAATTTGCTTTGTTTGTATTGTGTTTGTTTTATCCTTTAGCTTCTGCTATCATTCTCTGATTAACATAGCCCCTAACCACTAATTGGAATTACTTATGCTCATATTCGAGAAAATTTTAGAATTCCTAATTCATCCCCCTCTTGGGACTAAGCCACCTAGGCAATAGCTAGTATCAGAGCAGTGTCTCTGATTACTTGAGTTAAGATCGATGGCTCATCCCGTGAGTACATCCTTGGCTGAGGGCCAATCTATAAATAGACCTCCACTATTCGCAGGCACTAATTATTCATATTGAAAAGCACAAATGAAACTTTACATACAAGTTATAGATTTTCAATTATGGAATGTCATCTTGAAAGGGCCACACATTTCCATAATTAAAGTGATGGCCTAGACATCCCAAGCCTGAAGAGGACTGGGATGATCATTACATGAAGATGGGGGAATTGAACGCCAGAGCAATGAATTTGTTATATTGTGCTTTGGATGCTAACGAGTTCAACCGAATTTTTACTTCCTCATCAGTAAAGGAAATCTGGGATAAACTCGAGGTGACCCATGAGCGAACTTTCCAAGTGAAAACCTCCATGATAAATATTTTAGTTCATAATTATGTATTATTCAAAATGGAACCTTCTGAAACAATATCTGCCATGTTCTTTAGATTTACAGATATTATTAACGGTTTAAAGAGTCTTGGCTTGGTATACTCCAATGCAGATCTAGTTCAGAAGATTCTTCGTTCTTTGCCCTACGAATGGGATCCCAAGGTAACTACGATCCAGGAAGCCAAAGATCTCAACACTTTGATGCTGGATAAACTGCTGGGATCACTCATCACCCACGAGCTAACAATGCAACACAGAACGGAAGATGAGCAAAAGAAAAAGCGGACAATCGCCTTTAAAGCTGCTTCCGATTCAAAGAGAGATGATGAAGAATCTAAAGATGAAAGCACCTCCTCCAATAACAACCTAGAAGATGAAGACATCACTATGGTTGTGAGGAGATTTAGAAAATTTATGGGAAGAAAGAAAGGAAGGTACAACCAGAAATTTCACAAGAAGGATTATAAAAAGGAAAAGGAAAAGGACAGAGAGAAAGACAAACAGGTAGTCCCCACGTGCTACGAATGTAAGAAGCTAGGGCATATACATCCGAACTATCCAATGTTGAAGAAATCCTTCATACCGAAGAAGAAAAAGAAAGCCCTGGTTGCCACATGGTCCGATAGTGAATACTCAACATCATCGGAAGAAGAAGAGACCACCAAAACTGCCTATCTCTGCTTAATGGGTCTCAAAGATGAAGTAACATCCCCTAATAACTGCACTGAATTTACTTTTGAAGAATTAAATTCTGCTTTTCATGATTTACTTTATGAATTTAAGAAAGCTGGAGTAAAGATAAAATCATTGAAAAATATGAATGATACTTTACTTAAACAAAAAGATGAAATTTCAGAAAATAACACTTTATTACAAAAGGAATTGCATGACTTTTCTGAAATAATTGAAAAACTGAAAAATAAGAATTTATCATATGAAAAGAAAAATGCAGATTTACTTGCTGAAAATAATGAATTAAAAAGGAGGTTACAAATCTCAAGCCTTTGGTTGAAAAACTAACTTTATCTTCAAATAAGCTTGAGCTAATTTTAAAAGAATAATGAATTTCTGTAAATAAAGCTGGAATTGGTTTCAACACTTCTTTTGCAAATGGAATTTCAGCAACAACTTTTGTGAAATCCAAAACACGAGCTCAAAATATTTTATCTCAAAAAGTTTCAGCCACACCGAAAGCTATTTCTACTTCAAAATCTTTATCATATGCTCCTAAGAATTTGATCAAAAATGCATACATTTCGAAAAGTTTGAAATCTGCATCAAGTGCATCAACTTTTAGAACATCAAATTCTGTTTCCAACAAAAATTCTAAAGTTGTTTGCTATGGTTGCAAAAGAATAGGAATAAAGCTTTTAAATACAATAACCTTAGAAATGTCCATAAAAAGATTAAAAAGATTTGGGTTCTCAAAGGAACCACCTCTACTAACCTGCAAGGACCCAAGGTAGCTTGGGTACCTAAAAGAATTCATTGATTGTTTTGCAGAAATGTCTTACAGCCCAAAAGTTGAAGAAAAGATGGTACTTGGACAGCGGCTGCTCAAGATATATGACGGGTGACAAGGACCAATTCATCACCCTTGAAGTGAAAGAAGGAGGTATGGTTACCTTTGGAGATAATGGCAAAGAGAGAATAATCGATATCGGTAAGATCAAAATAACTCCCTTCACTTTTATTGAAAATGTTTTGCTAGTAGACAAATTGAAGCATAATCTGTTAAGTATAAGTCAATTATGTGATAAAGGCTTCAAGGTTGTCTTTGAGTCTTCTATGTGCATAGTAACTAACTCTTTAGATTCTAGCAATAAATTTATTGGACTTAGACTCGGAAATATCTATGTGGTAGATCTTGATGATCTTGCCATGTCTAGTAGCCCTAGTCTAGTTGCAATGAATGCTAAGACCAAAGAGTCAGGCTTACTTGTAGATAGACCTACAGACCACCCAATTATAGGAACTAAATGGGTCTATCGGAATAAATTAGATGAACAAGGAAATATTATAAGGAGCAAAGCTAGATTAGTGGCTAAGGCATATAACCAAGAAAAAGGTATTGATTTTGATGAAACTTATGCACCCGTAGCAAGACTAGAAGCCATTAGATTATTACTTGCATTTGCTTGCTACATGAACTTTAAACTCTTTCAAATGGAGTAAAAAGTGCATTTCTTAATGGTTAAATCTCTGAACAAGTTTTTATGGAACAACCACTAGGTTTTGAAAATCATGCTTTTCCAAACCATGTATTTAAATTAAACAAAGCATTGTATGGTTTGAAACAAGCACCTAGAGCCTGGTATGATAGACTTGCACTTTCTTAACTGAAAATGATTTTTCAAGAGGAAATGTAGATAAAACTTTGTTTATCAAAAAAAAATAATAACATCTTAGTTGTACAAATATATGTAGATGATATCATTTTTGGTGCAACTAATGAATCTCTATGTAAAGAATTTGCTAAGCTTATGCAGGGAGAATATGAAATGAGCTTAATGGGCGAGCTGAACTACTTCCTTGGACTTCAAGTAAAACAAACAAAGGAAGGCATCTTCATCAACCAAGCCAAATACATCAAGGAAATCATCAAAAAGTTTAGGATGGAGAATAGCAAAACAATGAGCACACCCATGAGCCTAGCTTGCAGACTGGACAAAGATGAAAATGGATCCAATGTTGACCAAAAGCTATATAGAGGTATGATCGGATCCTTATTATATTTTGCTACAAGTAGACTTGACATATTATATAGTGTATGTGTATGTGATAGATTTCAGTCTTCACCTAAAGAAACACAAATGCTTGCTGTAAAAAGAATAATTAAATATTTGAAAGGAACAAGTAATTTAGGAATTTGTTTTCTAAACATTCTACTTTGAATTTTATTGGATTCTCTGATGCTGATTATGCTGGTTGTAAGATAGATAGAAAAAGCACTAGTGGTACATGTCAATTTCTAGGGTTGAATTTAATTTCATAGCCTAATCCACAGCTGAGGCTGAGTACGTGGCTACCGGTAGTTGTTGTGCTCAAGTGTTATGGATTAAACAACAACTAGAAGACTTTGGTGTATCACAATTCAAAATTCCAATTAAATATGATAACACAAGTGCTATCAATTTGACAAAGAAACCGATTCAACACTCTAGAACCTAGCATATTGAAATTAGACATCATTTTATTACAGATCATGTTTCTAATGGTAATATTGTGCTTGACTCTATGCCAACTGAAGATCAATTAGCTAACATATTCACCAAGCCACTCAATTAAGATATATTTGAGATAATTAGAAGTAAATTAGGACTTTGTGATCCCTTCTAGATTCTTCAACCTAATTCCTTCAATTCTAAGGAAACTTTATCTAGAAAACCTCCTCAATTTATTCTATTCTGTTGAGCTTTAATTTTCTTGAAATTCTATTCAAAGTTCTTCTGAATTGTGTTCAAATTTTTCAAAACTCTATTTTCTCTATTCGAGTCGACTGTATCTTGATCCTAGTCGACTGGATTTTTCTGAGTTTTGAACTTGTTCTGGCCTAGCCAGCTCGAACAGTTTCGAGTCGACTAGAATTTCTGATGATTTTAGAGAAGCTCTGGCTGAGTCGACTGGAAACCCTTTTAGGGCTGCTCGAGTCGACTAGATTGTCGCACCGAAGCATTTTGCTTAGGGTTATAAACTCTTCTCCAAACAGTTTGGCTTCTATGTTGTCCTTTCTAACGGTTCACTCATCTCCAAAACCCACTCCAAAGACTTCCTACTCCCTACCAAGCACTCCATTCTCTTGCTCTTCCATTCTTCCTAGCTATGGCACCCAAACGTGCGACAGGAAAACGGTCCGCTAGGGTTGCTCCTTTGGCTGAAAAAGAAAGAAGGTCCAAGCGAAGGCAAGAAGAGCCAAGCGATGAAGAAATTGCAGAGGAAGCCACAAGAGAAGCTCCATCAGCTCCCAGCCATGTAACCTCAATGTCTACTCATACGGTAACCTCTGGGCGACGTATTAATTTTGAGTTTATTAAGGGCATTGGGTTAAAAATAGGAGACTTAATCGAATAACAAGGGTGGAGGAAATTCTATTCATTAAATGAGAAAACCTATCCCTCATTGGTTAGAAGTTTATATGAGAACCTATGGTTGGGAATTAACCATGTGGAATCTACTATCAAATGGAAGAGGGTTATTGTGAATGAGGAGTCCTTGCTTGAATTACTAGATATTCCTTCTGAGGGACTGAAATTTTTAGTAATTGAAAATAGAGAGAAGACCTTGAAAACTATCTTGAACAGAGAGGATGTAGGAGGAATTGGGACTGTTCTAGCTAACACCCTTTCATTGGAAATGAGACTACTTCACAACTTCATTTGTAGAATTTTCCTACAAAGAACTGGTAGGTTCGATTGGGTGAGCGAAAAAGATCTATGTCTAATGGAGCATATCCTAGAAAGAGCTCCTGTCAATCTGTCATATATCATAATCATGCAGATGAAAGAAACAGTTAGAAAAGCTAAAGCCTGTTTGCCATAAGGTATGATGCTTACATTGTTGTTTAAATCCCACAGAGTCAATTTGGATGGTGAAGACGGTTTAGAACTGCATCACACTGATATCTACACATCTAAGACTCTTGAGAGGATGCGATATTTTCAAATGGGAGTCTGGAGAAAAAAGGGCACAAATGTAAGAGCGATTGGCAACTCCAGTAGTAGTGAAGAAGAGGAAGAGGATGAAGTAGCTGGAACTTGTAAACCTGTACCAGAGCCTGAGTCATTTGTACCTGAGCCTGCTGCTATCACTGAGGAGACTAGAGCACCGTCACCTATATTTGATTTGCCTACAGCAGAGTTTGACTTGCCAGCACCAGAGTTTGACCTGCCTTCTATTGATGTTCCATTGCATGACTATCCTACTGCAGCTACACAGCCTCCAATTGTCCATGTTCAGATTGAAGAACAATTGAAAAACTTGACAGATTCACTGACTAGTACTATAACTTCCTTATTTAGTGATTTGAAACAATCAGTGGACATCAGGTTGGACAAATTAGAAGAGAATGTTTCAAATCTAAAAGAAAATGTTGAAGCTATTGAAGCTTCAAGGACTGCACCTCAGATAGACCTTCAGCCTATTCTAAATTGCATCTCTTCAAGTTCTGAGACAATTTTAAAGTCTGTGGATGCCACTTTGAATGAATATCAGACTGAATTGAAGGAGCTTAGAGGTAGAGTGGGAACCATTGTAGATACAAGAGGTATGGCAGAAGATTATACTAGGGGCATTGGAATCATAAGATCGGAGCTTAGCAGACATCGAGGATCAGCAGAAGCCTTCGCGAATGTCCAAGCAGCTGAGCTTGAATCTATGTAGAAGGAGATAGGTGAAATGAAAGAGGCAGTAAATAAAGTACCAATTAGCCTCAAGGACTTGGATCAGCAGATGGGAGCAATGTGGGTGGAAATGGTTTCTCTCAATAGCACCGTCAGTTCATTGGAAGTCCAGCTTGGACACGACCATTATATGATCCGCCACCGATTTCCACTAGGGCACCTAGTACCTTTGTTCACCCTAGGGCTCCTCCTCCACATGCTTCATCTAGTCGAGCACCTAGACCCACTTCCTGGCAAGGTGTCAATGTTTCCAGTGATGATTCTGATTAGACTTTTTGTAGTTTCAGTACCTTTTTGGATGTTTTTGAAACTTTTGTAATGACTGATGTACTGAACACTTTTTGACAGAAATGAAATGAACTCTTTTTAATTATTGTGTAATGTGTGTACTTGTATCATCTTGATTACATCTCTATTTAATTAAATAGAATTCTCTCTTTAAGTTGAGAAAGTGAAATTTTCTCAAACAAATTTTTAAAACTTTCTCAATCTATTTAAAATTCTGAGCTTACTTGTTTAACCTTTTTGAATTGTTGACAAAAAGGGGGAGAACCATAGAGTGCATGAAAGAATACATGAATTGCAATAGTAATACTAAAGTAAAGTAGACAGGGAGAGTTTTTAAGGCATTTCTGAATGATCTCTTGCATATTATTCTGATAAAATGTTCAAGTGAATGTCAAAGGAGAAGAAACTTAAAAACAATTCATATTGTCTAGAAATCTTATAAACAGAGGGAGATATACATTTTTAACTTACATACTTTAATGATTTTTATGATGCTCTGATGCTCTCAACATATCATATCTATCAGTCGATACTTAATGCTGCTTGATACATACAAGCAATCAATCTCTGATATTTACAGCATATGAATTTGATTTTGTGCATAACTATATAGCATATACTGATATATATTTGAGATTACAGTTGATTTTTAAATATAAGTGCTTACATATTTGTGAATAGAGTAGATTCTTTTCATGCCCAGTGTTTTGTCATCATCAAAAAGGGGGAGATTGTTGACCCCTAAAGTGATTTTGATGATAACAAAATATTGGAGCATACATTTAGCTATCTAACAACTCCTCAAATGATTGACATGATTTTGTAGGATAACTACATTGATACATCTTTTTAACTCCTACAATCTATAATGTTTTGTGTTGAGTTGTAAATTATTCAGAATCTTGTAAAGAAGAACCCTACAAAAAATTTCTATTAAAAATCAGTTCAAGGGTTACTTCTAGTAGTCTTTCAAGCTTCAAGTTTTCCTTTAATTTATTGTAAAAAGTGCTTGAAAAAGATCTTTAAAGCTTGGGACAAGTGTTCTGAAAGTTTGTAGCTGATCTGGCTGAAGAACCACATTCGAGCCGACTGGATGAACAACCCAGCCGACTCTGGCATTAGCACTGAAGACAAGTTCTCTGGCACACAGATCCAGCCGACTGGCACCAAGGTCTAGCCGACTCATCCAGAACAAGGTTGAGAACGTTCTGTGATTCTCAGGAATCCGAGCCGACTGTAATTAGATCTAGCCGACTCATCCAGAACTCAGTTGAAAATGGTCTGAGAAGCCTCTGAGACTCCAATCGACTAGAATTCAGCCCAGCCGACTCATCCAGAGTGAGGTATTTTCTCAACTATGGAAGCTAGCCGACTGGCACTCAACCCAGTCGACCCGAACTTCATCCGAGCTGACTCGAAGTCTGTCCGAGCCGACTGGAATGACGGGGTCACCTCCAACGGCTAGTTCCAGTTCTTAGTTTTTGAATTCCAAAAGTGCTCCAACGGTAACTTGTTACTTTCCAACGGTCTACAACATTCAAAATCAAGGGAAGGCAGTTGAAGTCTATATAAATAAGGTATGAGAACATCTTTGGAGAGACTAATGAGCGAATAATGATTTATTGGGTATTTATTGAACACTTATTAAAGTGAAGTGAGAGAGCACTAGAGCTTTAAAGTTTGTCTTCAAGCCTGCAAGAACTCTTACCAGAAGCTTGAAGCACCTTTTTGAGGAAAGCAAGGAAGCCATTGAAGTGCATTGAAGAGCATTCAGTGGATCTTCACTCAAGCAGCATTGGGAACCACCCAGATAAAAGAGTTTGTCTTTATTGTTGCTTTTTTAATCTATCATTTAGAATATCTGGGTTATTAGTGAGCCCTGTTGTAAAAACCAAATAGGTTACTTTGGTGAGCCTTTAAAACTAGAGTGTAGAGATTTCTTTGGTGAGCCTAGCTAAAAACCAAAGTGTAGAGGTTTTAAATGAACCTTTAAAACCTAACTTGGGTTTCTTTGGTGAGCCCGATTTCAAAAACCAATGTGTAGAGGTTTGGATTGTGAGCCTGCAAAATAATCCGACTATATTTCGGTTTGGGGGATATAATGGAAATCCCAAGTGATGAATTTGGGTAGTGGACGTAGGAGCTGGGTTGCTCCGAACCACTATAAATTTGCTTTGTTTGTGTTGTGTTTGTTTTATCCTTTAGCTTCTACTTTCATTCTCTAATTAACACATCACCTAACCACTAATTGGAATTACTTGTGCACATATTCAAGAAAATTTTGTAATTCCCAATTCACCCCCCTCTTGGGACTAAGCCACCCGGGCAACACATAAGGTTTTAGGCTTAGAGTACCGGGCTTCATAAGTTTTCGGGCTTAGAGTGACAAGCTTCATAAGTTTCCAAGCTTAGAGTGCTGGGCTTCGTAAGTTTCCAGGCTTAGAGTGCTAGGCTTCATAAGTTTCTGGGCTTATTTCGCTGGACTTGGAGTTTAACGGACGAGTTCCTGCATAGGTAAAAAACAAGGTTGTGCCAAAAAGAAACTTTAATTTATTGTGAATGGGCCTTACATTATTGGTAGTATACCCTCAAGTTGCCGGCATTCCAGGTTCTCGTGAATTGGGCACCATCGAGCCCAGTGAGGTCGTAGGCCCCACTTGGTAAGGCCTCCACCACTTTTTATCATCCTTCCTAGTTCGGGGAGAGTTTCCTGCACTCTTCCGGTTGGGATACTTCTTTCCTCCTGAGGATGAGGTCACCAAGGCAGAATACCTTGGGCCACATGTGCGAGTTGTAGTAGCGCGCGACTCGCTACAGGTAGGTTGCCATCCGAAGTCTGGCCTTATCTCTTGTCTCATCCAGCAAGTCCAGATGGAGGAGGAGATGAGCCAAATTTTCTGCTTCATCATATTTCTCTACCCTCAGCGTGGGTAGGTCGAGCTCTACTGGAATCACGGCTTCAGTGCCGAAGACAAGGTTGAAGGGCATATCGCTAGTGGCTATGTGGGGCATGGTATGGTAAGCCCACAGCATGCTAGGTAGCTCGTTAGCCCATCAACCCTTAGCTTCATCTAGCCTCATGTGGAGCCCTTGCAGGATAGTCCAGTTGGTCACTTCGATCTCACCACTGGATTGAGGGTGAGCCACTGAAGTGAAGTGATAGCGGATGCCAAGATCAGCATAAAATTCTTGACTTTACATTTGGAGAGATCTCCTTGTGGTCCTAGTTGGTCCAAATAAGTCCATGTAAAGTAGTTCTAGAGGTCTAGAAGTTGAAATCATATTTTTGGATTCCAATCTTCCCCTAGTTTATTTACCCATTTGGCATGTATCACAAACATGATCAAAATCTACTTTAAACTTAGGCATGCCTCTAACTAAATTTTTGGAAATCAACTTGGTAATAGTATGCATGCTAGCATGAATTAATCGTCTATGTCATAATAAGCAAGACTCCTTGGTCTTAGCATTCATTGCAACTAAACTGGAATTTCTTGACATGGCAAGATCATTTAAATCTACTACATAAATATTTCCAAATCTATATCCAATGAATTTACTGTTAGAATCAAGAGTGTTTGTTATAATACACATAGATTATTCAAAGATAACCTTGAAGCCTTTATCACATAATTGAATAATACTTAATAAATTATGCTTCAATTTATCTACTAGCAATACATTTTAATGAAAGTGCAGGGGTTTATTTTGATCTTACCAACTCCGATTTTTTTCTCTTTGCCATTATCTCCAAAGGTAACCATACCTTCTTCTTTCATTTCCAGGGTGATGAACTCATCTTTGTCACCCATCATATACCTTGAACAGCCACTATCGAGATACCATCTTTTTTTCAATTTCTGGGCTACAAGACATTCCTACAGCACAATCAAGGAGTTCTTTTAGGTACCCAAGCTAACTTGGGTCCTTGCAGGTTAGCTGAGGTGGTTCCTTTGGGAACCCAAATCTTTCTTGATTTATTAAGGACATTTTTAATAGTATTGTAGTTAAAAGCTTTATGTCCTATTTCTTTGCAAGCAAAACATCTGATTCTAGAATTTTGAAAATATTTATACGTTGAAATTCTAGATGCATGAGATGCAGAAATAGCAGGTTTCATATTTGAATTTTTTTGAACATACAAAATAGCTTTTGTAATGGAAGTAGAACCTTTTGTCACCAAAGCCTTTCGAGAAGTAAACTTGGGAACAAAATCTTTTTGTTTCACAAAAGTAGTTGCTAAAATATAATTTGAACTTGAAGCATTAAAACCTATTCCTGCTTTATTATTAGAAATTCTTTGTTCTTTAAGAATTTACTCAAGCTTGTTAGAAGATAAAGTTAGTTTTTCAACAAGTGGCTTGAGTTTTTCAACCTCCTTTTTCAACTCAAGATTTTCTTTTAATAAAACTTTGTTTTTATCATGAAAGTCATTATTTTCACTTTTCAATACATTACAATTTTTAGAAAAGACATGAAGTTCCTTTTGCAACAAAATATACTTTTCTGAAATCTCTTCTTTCTTTTTGAGTAAAGAATCATTAATATTCTTTAGAGATCTAATCTTTACTCCAGCTTTCTTGAATTTAGATAACAAATCATGAAATGCAGAATTTAATTCATCAAAAGTAAATTCAATTTGAGTATTGGGGGAAGTTACCTCATCCTCAAGACCTATTAAATATAAGTTTGCTATTTTCGTGGTCTCTTCCTCTTTAGTTGAAGTGGAGTCTTCACTGTCGCTCCACATGGCAACCATTGCTTTCTTTTTCTTCTTTTTAAAAAATTTCTTTAACAGTGGACAGTCTGGACGAATATGCCCCAGTTTCTTACATTCATAGCAGGTGGGGACTTGTTCCTTATCTTTGTCTCTGTCCTTGTCCGTTTCTTTTGAATGTTCTCCTCGTTTACGAAATTTTTTGTTGTACCTTCCCTTCTTCTTTCCCATAAACTTTCTGAATCTCCTCACGACCATTGCAATATCTTCATCTTCTAGATCGTCTTCGGAGGAGGTAGAGTCATCTTCTGATTCTTCATCATTCTTTGATTCCAATGCAGCCTTTAATGCAATAGTTTTCTTTTTCTTCTGATCATCATCTGTTCTATGCTACATGGCTAATTCATGTGTGATGAGGGAACCCATTAGTTCATCCATGGATAGAGTGTTTAGGTCTTTAGCTTCCTGGATGGCAGTATCTTTAGGATCCCATTTGTTAGGAAGTGATCTCAATATCTTTTGTACTATATCAGCATTTGAGTATACCCTGCCAAGACTTTTGCAAACCATTAATAATATCTGTAAATTTAGTGTACATGGTAGAAATATTTTCATTAGGCTCCATTTTAAACAATTTATAATTATGCACTAAAAGATTAATCTTTGAAGTTTTCACTTGTGAAGTTCCTTCGTGGGTCACCTCAAGTTTATCCCAAATTTTCTTTGCCAAAGAGCAAGTGGAAATTTGATTAAACTCATTTGAATCCAAAGGACAATCTATCCAATTCATTGCTTTGGCATTCAATTCTCCTAATTTCATGTCATGTTCATCCCATTCATCTTCAAGCTTAGGACATCCATGCCATCAATTTTGATCATGAAAACATGTGGCCCTTTAAGAATGACCTTCCATAATTGAAAATCAATAGCTTGTATCTAGATTTTCATTCTTGCTTTCCAATAAGAATAATTTGTGCCTGTGAAGAGTGGAGGTCTTTTAGTAGATTGGCCTTCTACCAAGGATGTACACATGGGATGAGCCATCAATCTTTACTCTAATGTAATCAGAGACACAGCTCTGATACTAGTTGTTGCCTAAGTGACTACTGAAGAGGGGGGTGAATTGAGAATTTAAAAATTTAAAGCAGATAATGTGCAATTTAAATCCCTTACAAAGTGTTTGGTGCTGTGACAGAATAGTAAATTGTAGAAGCTAAAAAAGAATGAAGAAGCACAACACAAACACACCAAATTTATTGTGGTTCGGAGTAACCCAGCTCCTACGTCCACTATCCAAGATACCACTTGAAATTTCCACTATATTCATACTCAAATACAATATGATTGTTTTATAGGATCACAATCCAAAACCTTTACACTTTGATTTTAATAGGATTACCAAAGAAAACCTAACACCCTTTGGTTTTAAATAGGATCACCAAAGAAACCCAACTTGGCTTTCACAGGATCACCAAGAACCTAACTTGGTTTTACTAGGATCACCAAGAACCCAACACTTAGTTTTTATCAAAGGCTCACCAAGAACCTATTTGGTTTTCAATCGGGCTCACCAATAACCCAAACAATTCAAGAAATGAATTGAAATAAATGCAACAATAAATGAGAAACTCAATTTATCGGATAGTTATCGGTGCAGCTTGTGAGAAGTCCACTTGGATTGTACTTGAATGAGCTTTAATTGCTTTATTGGCTTCTTTCCAAATTGCTTCAAGCTTTAGATTAGAGTTGGTGAAGGCTTGAAAGCTGACTTGAATGCTCTTGTGCTCTCTTGCTTGTTGGTAGGTAGGATATTCAATATAGCTTCAAAACTTTTAAGAACTTTCAAAAACTTACTTGAGAGAAGTTCAAATCCCTCAAATATAAGGTCTTCCATCACTTCAAGATTGTTCTAGCAGTTGTAGATTGTTGGGAAGTGATTTGTGACAGTTGGAGCACTTTTTGGCATTCAAAAAAAATTCTAGAACTAGCCATTAGATACCTGAAAGTGAAATTCGAGTGGGCTCGGATTCTTTCGAGTCAGCTCGGATCCTTCGAGTCGATAGGTCAAGTCTCCAAATCTTCAGTGTAGTGACTCGTTATCTCAGGGTGCAAATCTTCACTCTGGATGAGTCGGCTCTTGATATCTCGGGTCGTCTCGAACTTATATCTTTGAGAATCTTGAACTTGAGGAGTCGGCTCTTTTGATCTTTTGTCGGATCTTCTTCTCAGGTTTTGAAATCCTTACTCTGGAAGAGTCGGCTCAATGAAGTTCGGGTCAGCTCGCTTTTTTAAGTCTTCAAAATTAAGTCTGGCAGAGTCGGCTCTTTCTGGTTTGCGTCGGCTCGCCTGGCTATTCTCAGAAATCTTCAAAAACTAGACTCTGGAGGAGTTAGCTTGGACATATTCCAATCGACTCGGATTCACTGAAGTCAGCTTGGTTACCTTCGAGTTGGCTCGGATTGCTACGTACCAGAATCCTTGCTATGTGCCATGAGGTGGAGTCGGCTCTTCAACATGATGGGTCAGCTCGAGTAACTTCTTCAGGATTTTTATAATTGAACTTAAAGAAAAACTCTCACCAACACTTTTACATTTTTCATGCACACCAACTCAAAATAATTCTATGGCACACACACACAGAAGTAACCCTTTTTTATGATTTTTTCTTAGATTTTTCATTGGGTTCTTTTTTACAAAATCAGATTACAACATAACTCAAATCAAGAACTAAAGATGTTGGAGTTGAAGTTTGAACAATTATATCATCATACAAAAACTTGTAAACCACTTGAGGAGTTGTTAGAAATAAATGTATATGCTCCAATATTTAGTTATCATCAAAATCAATTATAGGGTCAATTGACGGTGCCGATCCAGTGGCCAGGGACAAGACCTAGATTCAACCCCACCAAAGAAAAGATGTTCACTCCTCTCCCTGGCCACAAAGTGAAGATCCTGATGGAAATCAAGGTTGAGCGCTTCTTGCACCGCCCCTCGCCCTTGAGGCCGTCCACTGGATGTGATAGGTCCTGCTACTACCTCTTCCATCGGGACCACGGGCATGATACCGATGAATGCTGCCACCTAAAAAGGGACATAGAGGAGCTAATCAAGCATGGCTATCTTGCTATGTATGTACATGGTGCAGCACCCCCGGCATACCAGAGCGAGGAGCCCCGACCTCTCGCCATCGATAACCATCCCACTCAGAAGCTGGTCAGGATGATATCCTGGTGGCAGGAAAAACACCAAAAAGTCCTAAGGGAAGGGGGGAAAGTGATAATGTACTCCCCTACTTGGGAGAGGGGTTTACTGGGGTGGATAACCCCAATAATGATGACGTCATCATTGAAATGATGATAGCAAGGCATCGTACCTCCAAGAAAAAGGTACAGTGCTTGACTGGGTGCATTGCAGTGCTAAGCCATTTAATCTCATGCTCTGCCAAGTGCTGCCAGCCTTTTTTCAAGGTATTGTGGAAGATGAATAGCTTCAATTGGATGGAAGATTGTTGGGAGGCATTCGAGGGGCAGAAGAGTCTTCTCGCCTTCCTACCATTGCAACCCAAATCAGAGCCAAGAGAAGAACTTCTCTTGTACCTGGTTGTATCACCCGAAGCAGTCAGCTCGATGCTAGTCTGCATCGATAAGGATGGCATCCAGTGGTAGTCTACTACGTCAGCAAGTTGCTTCACGATGCTGAAACTAGGTACACCAAATCAAAATAAATCTTTTTTTTTACTAATAATATCTGTGCAGCATCTTAGGCCCTACTTCCAATCACAGCCCATCACCGTCCTCATCGATCAGTCTCTGAGGGGCATCCTCAGCCACCCTGATACCTTGGGGTGCCTAACCAAGTGGGCACATAAACTTAACATGTTCGACATCACTTATCATCCACGATCGGTGGAGAAGGCTCAGGTCCTGGCTGATTTCTTGGTTGAATGCACTTGGGTGAAGGAGGGCCCTGAAGAGATGGACCAACATATTGATGCCAGGCTGGCCCCACTCTTGTCGGTGTTAGATGAACCATCGACAAGAAGTATCCATGTCACCTCTACTGCGGCTAGGTCTGGCCCAGCTTGCAGGACACCTTTAGCCCTACAAGGAGCACCTCATACTCAGCTTGATTGTTGGTCTCCATGAAGAGGAAGAGCAAGGCATACTCTATAATGACCCCATCAGGATTGGCGAGTACAAGGCCCGAGACCCCATGATGGCAAATTATCTAGACCGAGTGCACTCGCACATGGCATCCCCCCAGTCCTTCAGCATCTCCCATATCCTGTGGGCAGAAAATGCCCGGGTTGACATCCTTTCCAGGTAGGCCACCCTGCCGGAGTCCTCACTGGGATGTACTTTCATTGAATACCTCGAGACCCCCAGTTGTAAGCTTGTAGTTGAAGTCTAGCAAGTCACCATCAAGGCTAGCTGGATGGACCACTATAACAAGTATATCACCACTAGCACCCTGCCAGGTGATTGAAGAGGGGGATTGTCCTCTTGACTTCCTTCATTAGCTTGCTCATTTTGGGAAGAAAACATGGAACATGGCTTGCTTGAAGGGATGTGTTTCCTTGGATTCTTCAATGCCCCTCTTTGGAGTGATTCAAGGCTGACCAAATGGAGGGAGCTTTGGGCGTTGCATGGTTGAAGGCGTGGAGAGGGGAGTGTGTCCTTTGTCATTCAATTCTTGCATTAACACTTTGGGAAGAAGGCTTGGAAGAGGGCTTGCTTTGTGGCTTGGTCTCTTCAAGGATCTTCAATGCCCCACATTTGATGGATCATGGCGTGATTGTGGGGGATGGACAAGAGGGGGATGGTGTCTCCTCCTTCAAGGTCGCCCAAGAGAAAAAGGCAGGGGGAGGTCGTGTGGAAAGCATGAGGGCGCCACCTTGTTTCCCTCCTTGGATGCCCAAGCGGCAACTGATGTAGCGCCACATAGGTGGCTGAGGTGGCACCTGAGTTGGCATCTTTCCAAGTGAAAGAGGTGGGTTGGCCCACAAGGACTTGACTTGGTCTTGAAAGCCAGGTTGACTTCAATTGGGCTTAGGCCCAGTCCAAACTCAGACTCGAACCAAAAATAAATATAGGACTCATGACCTAACTTGATCCAAATTGGTCAAGGTACAAGACTAAACAAACTTAGACTAGTTACATGACTAGAAATTATGAAATTGCTTTGGCTCATAGCCTTATTACAAGACTCATAGAAGTGGAACACTAATCTGAGATCCCAGAGGGTTAAGGAGCCTCTGTCAGATCCTGGTGCCCACACCAGTTCTCCAGGGGTGGGAGGAACTCGACCTTGTCGAGTATGGGTTAGTTTGCCTTTGGTACCTCTCCAAGATGTCAGGGTCGATGCGCTGCAAGTCCTCCTGTGTGATCCAAGAGTCATCGGATTCGGGTCGACCATGCCAACGGACCAACTAACGTTGATAGCCCTTACCCCGGGTAATGATGGCTTGGTCATCCAGGACACGCTCGATCCGCTCTCCTCGCTCAGGTATTTGGAGGTGGACACTCAAGTTTAGGTTCACTCTCAAAAGGGAGGCCAGGCCCAAACAGCTCACTGGGTATGTTTGCGGGTTCTCTATACTCGACTAAGTCAGAGATATTGAATGTTGAGCTAATTCCATAATCCGAAAGTAATTCTAGCACATAGGCATTAGGACCCATTCTCCTAATCACTTTAAAGGGACCCGCCCCACGAGCATGAAGTTCTTAACGTTTCTCGGTGGAAACGTTCAGGCCGAAGCCTAATCATTACAAAATCCCCTATTTCAAACTCTTTTGTTCGCTTTCGGGAATCAGCGAGCCTTTTATATGTGTTATTACTATATTAATTTTCTGGCTAATTTCTTGATGCATGTCCCTAATATGCTATGCAAGTGAATCAGCTGACTCGGAGACACGTGCATGGATAGGTAGGGGAATCAGGTCAAGAGGTCGGTTAGGCTTGTATCCACAAACAACTTCAAAAGGACTCTTCCCGGTGGTCCTATTTACAGAGCTGTTATAGGCGAACTCGGCTCGAGGTAAAAGAAGATCCCAATTTCCATAAGTTCACCTATCAAGCATCGAAGAAGGTTTCCTAGGCTACGGTAGACCACTTCAGTTTGTCCATCGGTTTGCGGGTGGTAGGCAGTGGAGAATTGGAGCTTGGTGCCTAGGAGGTGCCAAAGGGTTTTCCAGAAATAGCTAGTGAAGCGGACATCCCTATCAGACACTATAGTCTTGGGTAGGCCATGTAACTTAACCACATGTTCCAGAAAAAGCTTGGCAACCTTGGAAGCACTATGGTCTGGGAGCAGGGTATAAAATGAGCCATTTTGGAGAACCTATCTACTACTACAAAGACAGAATCGTGCTTCCTTGTGGTTTGGATAATCCTACCACAAAATCCATGCTGAGGTCTTGCCAAGGGTGGCTAGGTACGGGCAAGGGTGTGTAAAGGCCAGTATTCTGTTTCTGCTGCTTGGCCATAGCACAGGTTCGGTACCTAGAGACTATATTGGCGACATCTTTCTTAAGGCTAGGCCAAAAGAACTGGTCTTCAATAGCTAAAATGGTCTTCTCCCTACCAAAGTGACCAGCTAGGCCTCCCGCATGGGTTTCCCACACTAAAAAATCTCGGAGTGAAGTCTTGGGAATGCACAACTTATTACCCTTGAAAAGATAACCATCCTGTAAGGTATAGTCACTATGGGCACTAAATGGTTCTTGAAGCTTAGACTGGAAGATCTCATTGAAGTCAGGACAAGATTCATATTGCTCCTTAAGTCGGTCAAATCCTACAACCTCAGTCCTAACTGTGTTTAACAAAAGGGCACAATGGCTAAGGGCATCAGCAACCTTATTTTCAATACCAGCATGATGTTAAGAACAAAGGTATAGGCTTGGATATACTCGACCCACTTCGCGTGCCTAGGGTTTAATCTCTTTTGGGAGTTCAGGTATCGAAGGGCTTCATGGTTTGAACACATGACAAATTCATGGGGTAATAGGTAGTGTCTCGAGTACCTAAGGGCTTGGATGAATGCATAAAACTCCTTATCGTAAGTCGAGTACTTAATTTTGGCCTCATTAAGTTTTTCACTAAAGAAGGCCACGGGGTGATTTTCCTGACTAAGTACTCCACCAATCCCAACTCCTGACGCATCACAAGCAACCTCGAAAACCTTAGAAAAATCTGGCAATCTCAGGACAGGTGCTTATATCATTCTATCCTTAATTTCAAGGAAGGCTTTGTCTGCATCTTTAATCTATTGAAAACCACCCTTCCTGATGCAGTCAGTTATAGGTGCTATAATTGAACTGAATCCCCGAATGAAGTGTCTAAAATGTGGCTAGGCCATGGAAACTACATACATCGTGGATGCTAGCAGGGACAGGCCATTCAACTATAGCTCTAACCTTTTCAAGGTCGACTAAAACTCCTTTAGGGGTAACTACAAAGCCTAAGAAGATAACCCTAGTTGTCATAAATTCACACTTCTTAGGTTTGGCGTAAAGGCTATTCTCACTAAGGGTTTGGCAGACTAACCTTAAGTGGTGAAGATGGTCCTCTTTGGTCTTGCTATAGATCAAGATGTCATCAAAATATACTACAAGGAATTTTCCAGTGAACTCGTGCAAGACTTGGGTCATGACTCTCATAAA
This sequence comes from Areca catechu, assembly GCA_021397845.1. Lineage (NCBI taxonomy): Eukaryota > Viridiplantae > Streptophyta > Magnoliopsida > Arecales > Arecaceae > Areca > Areca catechu. Next base: position 139,726,892 of record CM038052.1, on the reverse strand, counting down.
GGTACTGGGCGCATTAGACAACCCGAAAGGCATCACTACCCACTCGAACAGACCATCCTTAGTCTTAAATGTTTCTTCCATTCATCCCCTGATCGAATTCTAATCTGGTGGTAACCATTCTTGAGGTCTATCTTGGAAAAGATAGTAGCACCGACCATCATATCGAGCATATCATCCAGGCAGGGAATAGAAAACCTATATTTGATTGTAATTTTGTTAATAGCCTTGCTATCAACACACATCCTCCAGGTCCCATCTTTCTTAGGGGTAAGTAGGGCAGGGATGGCATAGGGACTTAAACTCTCCCAAAGAAAACCCTTCCTAAGCAGCTCTCCCACTTGTTTCTGAAGTTCGTAATGTTCAGTGGGGTTCATCCTATAGTGGGGTTGGTTGGGCAAAGTGGATCCTGGGACCAAATCTATAGCATGCTGGATGTCCCTAAGGGGTGGCAGTTGATCAGGCAATTCTTCTGGGAAAACATCCTCAAATTCTTTCAGAGTCTTTACTACCTCTTAGAGGTGTTCTACATTGGTTGTCTCGTGACTCTCCTTGGTGGCTAGAATCCAAACAGGGGCTCCCTCTAAAATCTCTTTCTCTAGCTCCTTAGGTGTGATCAAGTAGACTTCTGCTTTCTTCTCCTTAAGGCACTAGATCCTTTCTTGACGGGGTCCTTAGGTTGGATTGGGTTGATTGTGATCTTTTTTCCTTGGTGGAAAAAGACATAGGTATTGGATCGACCATAAAGGGTGGCATCATGGCCGAAAAGCCAGGGTCGTCCTAGAATGATACTACCCACACCCATGGGTAAGACGTTGGTGCGGGCACCAGACTCAGAAGAAGACTTCAGGGCTCCATCTGGATCTCTGATTGACATTGCTCGAAGAATTAGGGTTTGTTGGTTTGTAATAAGAGTTGACTAGATCAACTCAATTTAGCTTGAGTCTACATTACCTGCATTTTATTTTGTTGAGTCATGTTGACTCAGTAGTGGACTAGGGTTTCAACCTGGGATGTTATATTTTCTCCCAAGACCAGGCAAGTGGACACCACACTCCCAGCCACACTCCCAGTCCAAGGGGTGCCATATCTACATCCAGCAGCCTTTGGTCCCCACTCCACAGATGGCAACTTCCTTCTCTTATGCGCCAGATAAAGAGAAGTCCACCAAGAGACCACAAATCAAGGGGGCGGCCAAGACTTTCCCAAGAAACCCAAAGCAAAGAAGGGAAGAAATCCTCTTGGAAGAGAGCTTCAAGGGGGCGCCCACTACCTGCCAAAGACAACCAAAACAAAAATGGGAAGGACCTTGACTTAGGGAGGAAGAAAAGGAGGAGTCCAAAAGAGTTGATCCAGGGAAGGAAGAAAATTTTTCTTGAAGATCCAAGCAAGGTGGCGCCATCTACCTGCCTTTTATAACCCAAATCCAATTTTTTTGGTACTTTGGCCGACCATATGTGAAGGATTTGCCCTAATTTGTAGATCCCCTCCTTTAGTCCCACATGGGAAGATGTGAAACCCTCCTCCCTTGTAAAGCCTTATAAATTAAACCCCTCTTGTAAGTTTAAAAAAAAATCAGATGAATGAAACCAAATTTTTTTGTGAGCAAACTTTGTGTTTTCTCTCTTCCGCACTTGCATCCAGGTGTTGAGCTCCGTGAGGGAGTAAATCCGGGTTCCCCAGGAACTTTGAGGAGGTGTGAGATCTCCAAAACCCAAACCCTAGGTTAGCCACTTCTACTCCAAAACCCTAGCCGCCCACCATCCACTTCAATCCACCAAACCCTAGTCTATTCCTCTTCTCACGGCCACCATCTCCAAGTTCAGGCCGACCACCAGCATCCAGCCCCAGTCCAGATACAACAGATCTACAACAATTCTAAGAGGAAGTCAGATCGGCCTCCAGGAGAATTCGATTTCAGCAACCTCAGCTTCAAGTTCTTCAACCTGGTAAAAATCTTTTCTTGAGTTTCTGAATTCCATCATTTGTTCCTCTTCTTTCCCGATCTTGAGTCCAGGAGAAGCCGACCAAACCACGAGACCAGTATTAGAGGATCCATTACGAAGATAGCTGACTCCGAGGATCCCACAATCTGCTCAAGAGAGTTCTTCCACCAAAATCCTGAGAAGATCACTGTCTGGTTAGTAAATCATCTCTCCTCTCTATTTCTGTTCTGTTGAAAGTTCAGAGCGAAACCCTAGGTCTGGGAGTTTCTCAACCCCCAGCGATCCGTTACTTCTGAACTACTTTGATAATTTAGTTTCTTCTAAACTGTGCTTTCAATCCTTACCTAGTTTCCTTCAACGTAGTTTAGCTTTACTTTGAGTCGAAGCCAATTTCTGAAAAATATAAAAAAAAACAAAAAAAAAAAAGAATTAATTTTACTTCCGCATATGCTTCTTTGTTCTTTGTTCTGCATCATTTTTGGTATCAGAGCTTCCGTTCTGCATCGGACGTCACACTGAATCGATTCTTCATAGGAACTCATTTTTATCTTGATCTGGCACCTAGATTTTATTGGGATTGAAGTTGAATCTATCTAGGAGACTTTGTAAGGGTTGGGGGGGGAACTATGGCTAGTACTAAAGATTTGACTGTACTCAAGGAAAGGGCATTAACATAGCTTCCACTATCAATGATGACCATACAGGCCTTATCTCCTTGCTTGATCAGGGTCTGTAGGATGTTGGTCCTACGCCAGTCTTCCTGTACTATGTTTTGGGCAAGGATGCATCGGACTACTCCTACAAGGTCTTTAGATTCATACACTTCTTCCTCTCCCTCATATTCTTCCAATAACTGATTTTCGGGATCATAAACGTCCTCCTCAGGTTCAACGATTGGTTCGGGTTCAGTCTCAGTTGGTTCATCTATAAGTAGGGCAGGGGCGGTGCACTGACTAGCAAAAAGAGAAGGTTTATGACACCTAAAGCATTTACCTTGGGGATCGGGTCTCCTCTGGACTTCAACAGCCTTACCCTTTTCCTCTCTATTGTATTGGGGTCGGTTCAGGCTAGATGTCTAGGACTGGGTCGGGCTATGTTTGGTCGACTTGGGTCAGTTCGGTTTGGGCTTGGTCGACTCGGGTAAGCCTGGCTATAACTTTGGGTGGATCCAGTGATTCGGTTCTGGTTTCTAAAGGACCCAGGTCTTCTATAGGTGGGAGCTCTCTGGAAATGCTCACAAAGCCTAGCAACTTGGTAAGCTTCTTCCAAGGTTCTGGTTGCTCTAAAATACAGCTCTCTCTGAATGTCTGGGTGTAGGCCATCCCTAAACCTAAACAGGGTTACCTCAGGTGATTCAACAACCTAACATTGCATAACATATTCATCAAACTTGGCGATGTAATCGGCCACACTCTTACTCCTTTGACTTAAGGTTTTCCATTGGTCCAACAGTTTCTGGGTGTAAGATGTAGGTAAGTATTTCCTTCTAAGCTTATCTCTCATTTTCCCCCAGGCGGTGATGTGTAATTGACCTTTCTGTTCTATGTAATTTTCAACACTATTCCAGAACAACCTAGCTTGGTGAACCAACCTCAGCTTGGCAAACTTAAACTTAGTTCTTTCTGACATAGAGTACCAGTCAAAATACTGCTCCATAATAGACTCCCAATCTTCATACACCCTGGGATCTAAGCTACCATCGAAAGTTGGTGCCTCAAGCTTGATGCTCCTAAGGGCCCTTTTTTCACGGTCCTCCATATTGGGTCTCCTTGGATGGGTATCAACAAAGGGGTCAGGGTCTCTCCCAAAGTCATCCTCAAAATAAGGGTCTTGTGGCAGGTTTCTCCTGGGATGAGGGGACTCAGGACTGGGTTCAGGTCGGGGCCTAGCAGCTTCCTCTAGGGGTCTCAGTCTGGCCTATATTTGATCTAGTCTATTGTTCAACTAGTTGCCTAACTGGGTCATGGATTGAGTTAGGGCTCCAATGTTAGCTCGAAGTTGGTCCATGGCTTCGGTAGGTGGTGGAGAAGGTGGGTGAAAAGAGGTTCCTGATCTAGTGCACATGTAACAAAATGATGCTACGGTTTGCTAGACCTAGGAGATCTCTCCAAATGTAATGTCAAGAAGATGAACCTGGAAGTTGTAACTTGGCACCTGGCCAGGTAAGTGTAAGGTTAGTGGAGGTTCCTCTTTGCTTGCCTAGACACCAATTAGAAATTGGCCAGGTAAGTGAACCAACCCACTTCCCTTCGGGCTCTAGTCCCTGAACCACTTGCCTAGACACCAGCTACTCAAGCACACACCAACAAGCAATCTAGCTTGGCTCGGCACTTGGGTCGACCTGACTCGTGGGTGTCCCTAGCTCACTAGAGCAGATTAAACATCTAATCAATTTTAGTTAATGGCTAGGGTTCGATATGTCGGGTGGTGGTTTTTGGGCTAGGAACAGGTAATGAAATACTGACCTTATGTTAATTTGACGCCCTTAAGATAAGTTATGGAGAATGATGCACAAAATCACTAATAAAATGACTTAAAATTTTCTTATTTTTTTGTGTCTTTTAGATGTGTGAATGCTAAACAAAATATGCAATGAACAAGCTAGATGGATGAATGAATCAAAAGATGAGATGCTTGCTGAAATTTCAGACCTGAGATTTTCTCAGGTAGTATTTTGGCTTGTAGAAACACTAAAAACTGAAATAAAATCTGATAAAATAGAAAATAATTCTATGAATTCAGTGCGATCTAACAAAAAAGAAATCATAAAATTTAGAGGTCTCTACATAGAGAAACAATCCAATGATCAGACCATATACGGGCTGACCAGAATGCAAAAACTGAAAGAAAACAAAATGCACTAGTCCTAGCCTTGCTCTGATAACAAGAATGGTGCGGAACAAGGGGGTATGGATGCTAGGGATGCTGGGATGGATGCTTATGATGCAGGGAGTTTTTTTTATAGTTGAAGAGTTTTATATGTTTCTTAGGGTTTTGATTCCTGATCACAAGCAAAGGCAAGAAATAAGAAAGATGAGTAACGGAAGCTTACACTAGCAGTTCAAAGCCCTAAATAGTGAGAACAAGAATAGGACCCTGGCATTAAGAAACCCCGGTAGGACTAGCTCGAAATACAATACTTACTTAGGAGATAGAGAGAGCAAACCTCACATGTATGAAGCACCCGATGCAGAGATCGCTCAACTCGGCGGATGCGACCTAGATGCCTGAGCAATCGAACCCGTGGAAGCACTAGCTTTCGATCGAAAGGTCACGATGGCAAAGCCGACTGTCTTCTGTGCCCGAGATGCTAGGGAGGACCTATAGGCAAACAGAATAAGGATCAGCGAAATGGGGAGATGCACAGAAAGGAACTGAGATGTGGTTGAGAAGGGTCTTCGACCCCGGTGTCCAGCTGGATTCCGAAGTCAAAGATGGAGATAACTTGGGGCCTCGTACTCCGCGACGTCCCAGAGGATGAAGGACTATGGCCTCACACCACGTAACGTCCAGGAGGACGAAGGATTCGTGATGCCCTGGGGTGACGGACAGGTGGCCTCACACCACTCGACATCCTTGGGGACGAAGGCAACTTCACTCAACCTAGTCTAAGAGACAAGGGTTGGAAGATAGAAGACTCAAACTCTTTTTTCATTAACCATTCAATAGCCTTACAAGAGAGGGATTGGGTCCTTTAAATAGGCACCCAAGGCCCATTTGAATTTCAAAAGAGACAACATTACCAACTTTCTTGGGTGGCGCCAAAAAAAAATTCACCTTCTCCTCTCTTTGGCCGACCAAAGGGACTTGGATTGGGCGTGGCATGTGGGAGGGCTTGGAGAGGGGGATTGTCCTCTTGACTTCCTTCATTAGCTTGCTCATTCTGGGAAGAAAACGTGGAACATGGCTTGCTTAAAGGGATGTGTTTCCTTGGATTCTTCAACGCCCCTCTTTGGAGTGATTCAAGGCTGACCAAATGGAGGGAGCTTTGGGCGTTGCATGGTTGAAGGCTTGGAGAGGGGAGTGTGTCATTTGTCCTTCCATTCTTGCATGAACACTTTGGGAAGAAGGCTTGGAAGAGGGCTTGCTTTGTGGCTTGGTCTCTTCAAGGATCATCAACGCCCCACATTTGATGGATCATGGTGTGATGTGGGGGAGGGAAGAGGAGGATGGTGTCTCCTCCTTCCAAGGTCGCCCAAGAGAAAAAGGCAAGTGGAGGTCGTGTGGAAACCATGAGGACGCCACCTTGTTTCCCTCCTTGGATGCCCAAGTGGCAACTGTTGTGGCACCACATAGATGGCTGAGGTGGCACCTGAGTTGGCATCTTTCCAAGTGAAAGAGGTGGGTTGGCCCACAAGGACTTGACTTGGTCTTGAAAGCCAGGTTGACTTCAATTGGGCTTGGGCCTTGTCCAAACTCAGACTCAAACCAAAAACAAATACATGACTCATGACCTAACTTGACCCAAATTGGTCAAGGTACAAGACTAAACAAACTTAGACTAGTTACATGACTAGAAATTATGAAATTGCTTTGGCTCATAGCTTTATTACAAGACTCAAAGAAGTGGAACCCTAATCTGAGATCCACAGAGGGTTGAGGAGCCTCTATCGGATCCTGGTGCCCACACCAAAAACTCGGTAGCACTTTCTACTGCTGAGGCAGAGTATATTGCTACAGTGAGTTGTTGTGCATAAGTATTATGGATTAAACAATAACTAGAAGACTTTGGTGTTACATAATGCAAAATTCCTATCAAGCGTGACAACACAAGTGCTATAAATTTAACCAAAAATCCCATTCAACATTCTAGTACTAAACACATAGAGATTTGACACCATTTTATTAGAGACCATGTTTTGAATTGTGACATAGACCTAGAGTTTATCCCTACTAAGAAATAATTAGTTGACATTTTTACTAAGCCACTGAACCAGGATAGATTTGAATTGCTTAAAGGAGAATTAGGGCTTTGTGAACCTTTTTAGATTTCCTAACCTAATTTTTTTTTTAAATTAAGGATGAATTATCTAGGAGACCTCCTATATCTATTCATTTCGTTGAACAACTTTCCTTGAAATTTCATTTGATTAAAATAAATTTCTTAATCATTTCATTTTATTTGGAAAGTTTTTGTTTGAGTCAACTCGAGCAATTTTGCTCTAGTCGAGCAGGCTTGAATGTCTGAAATTTTTGATCTTGCATTGGTCGAGCCAACTAGGTCAACCTGATATCTTGCCTAGCCGACTCGATGTTCTGATTGTTTTGAGTTCGCTCTAATCGAGCCGACTTGGATGTTTCTAGGGCTGAGCGAGCTGACTCAAAAGTCGGGAATTCACTGGTTAAATAGTTCCGTGTAATCTTTTCTTGAACATAACTCTTTATATTTTCACATCAAACTCACCCTACTCCACTCGAAACCTTTACCGATCTCTCAAGAACCATTCCCAGATCCTTAATTTCCTAAATCCCACTGCAATGGCTCCATGAAGATCTGCAAGGAAGATTCTTCAAGTAGGTGAATCAAGCACACACAATGAAGATGCAAAAGGAAAAAGAGAAAAGAGGAAAAGGTCTACCACTCCTGAGCAACAAGAAGAAGAAACTCCTCCTCCTCGACAGATTATCTCTATGGCCAACCGGCCCATTACTTGTAGAAGAAGGATAGATTTCTTATTTCTAGAAAAAATGAAAATGAAGATCGGAAGATGGATAGACAGCCAGGGTTGGAAGTATTTCTATTAATTGGACATTTTAACCTATCCCTCACTGGTACGAATTTTCTATGAAATTATAGTTCTTAAGGAGTTCCATTTAGAGTCAACTGTCAAAGGAGTCAAAATAATTATGGATAAAGAAAATTTGGGTAGCTTGCTTCAAATGCCAACGGACGGTGCCACCGAGCTTACCCTACTGGACAAAGAACACACTCTAAACCTTATTTTGGAAATAGAAAATGTGAGCTCCGTTCAACATGTTCAGGCCAACTTACTATCAAAGGAAATGAGGCTTCTTCACAATATGGTCAGCAGAATATTTCTTCCTAGAATCGGTCGTTTTGACTAGGTTAGCGAGAAAGACATGACTTTTATAAGACATTTGATAGAAAAAAGCCTCTCAACCTTCCTTATATAATGATGATTCAAATGACTGAAGCAGCTAGAAATGTTAAAGCTTGCCTACCCTATAATATGCTTTTTACCTTACTATTTGAAGAAGCTGGAATTAATCTAACCAATGAGATAGGCAAGCCTCTACATTACTCTGACACTTATTTCTTCAATTCACTGAAAAGAATGGGTTACAAATTACAAGGAGTATGGATAAAGAAAGTGTCTAGTTAGTTTGCTGCTACTTCCTCAGAAGATGATGAAGCTACTGCTGTTGAAGACAAATCTGAAGGTACAATGATTACTCCATTTGACCTTAAAAAGCTAATATTTCAGAAGATGGAAACTATCTCAAATTCATTGATAGATCACATGAATTCTGCAATTGATGAAACAAAAAATACAGTTAATGCCAGCTTGCAGAAAATAAGATCTGAACATAAGCTTCACAAGGAGAAAATGGAAAAGGAAATGAAGGATTTTAAAGAAGAAGTCAGAAGTATCTTGCTGCAATCTCAGAAGGAAACAGTCACTACTGAAGATACTTCTACACAGATCATCAAAGAGTCACTTGAGTCTCTTGCTCCTATTCATTCATCTGATCCACCTTCAGTCAAACCCAAACCTGTTATGACCGAGAAAAAACCCAAGGCGAAAAAGTCCAAGGCATTTAGAGCCCCTGTTAGAACTAGATTCAAAGATTTAAGGTTTAAATCCCTAAAAACAAGACCTTTGATAAGGTTGTAGAGATTGGCACCTCTTCTTCTAGTGAAGAGGAAGAATAGGTAGTTTAGTTAGTCTTTTGGTTGTGATTGATCACTTCTTTGTACTTCTCACTTTTTGATATATGAATATTCTACCTTTTATCTTCTACTGAATGAATGTACTTTTTTCTTAATGAAATGAAAGTTCTTTTAGTAATTTTTGTTGTTGTCATGTGATATCCTTCTATTCATACAATATTTTTGATACAACAATGATGAGATTTTAATTAGAATTTCAATTTTGAGAAAGTGAAATCATCTCAAACAAAAATTAAATACTTTCTCAGTCTATTTCAAAATCTGAGCTTTATTGAACATACCTTTTTGATTGATTGATAAAAAGGGAGAGAAATAAGAAAAATAGGAAAATGGTATCTATAATTGAGTTGTCATGAAAATTCTGATATCTATGTTGAGCTTCCTATTCAATTATTCTTAAAGTACATAAAAAGAATGAAAAAGGGGGAGCACAAAAGTGATAGTATTCAAATTTGACCTAACTGCTATATTATTTCAAAACCTAGAGAAAGGGGGAGATTCTCTTAAAAGAACGGCTTTAATTCTAAATCCTTCACTTGCTCTAATTTATTTAAAGTTACTCTTAATTTTGTCAAATTTTAAACTCTAATACTCAATGTTTTAATTCTGATGTTATGAAGCATGCAAAGTCTAGTACTTTGAAATACATATAAGCACTAACATCAATACTAGACAATTTCATCTTTAGAGCTCTGATACTTATTTACAAATACAGTTAGCTCAGATACATGTGAATATTCACTTTCAAATACATTTATACATGTAAGTGTAAAGAATTTTTCATGCCTAGTGTTTTGTCATCATCAAAAAGTGGGAGATTGTTGACCCCATAAGTTATTTTGATGATAACCAAACATTGGAGAATGTACATTTATTTCTAACAACTCTTCAAGTGGTTTACAAGTTTTTGTTGGATGATATAGTTATTCAAACTTCAACCCTACATCTTTAGTTCTTGATATGAGTTGTGTTGTAATCTGATTTTGTAAAGAAGAACCCAATGAAAAAGCTAAGAAAAAATCATGAAAAAGGGTTACTTCTATGTGTGTGTACCTTAGAATTATTTTGAGTTGGTGTGCATGAAAAATGTAAAAGTGTTGGTGAGAGTTTTTCTTTAAGTTCAATTATAAAAATCTTGAAGAAGTTACTCGAGCTGACCCAGCATGTTGAAGAGCCAACTCCACCTCATGGAATGTAGTAAGGATTCTGGTACGCAGAAATCAGAGTTGACTCGAAGGTAACCGAGCCGACTATAGTGAATCCATGTCGACTAGAATATGTCCGAGACGACTCTTCCATAGTCCAGTTTTTTAAGATTTCTAAGAACAGCTAGGCGAGCCGACCTGAACCAGAAAGAGCCGACTCTGTCAGACCTAATTTTGAAGACTTGAGAAAGCGAGCCGACCCGAACTGCATTGAGCCGACTCTTCTAGAGTAAGGATTTCAAAACCCAAGAAGAAGAGCCGACCAAAGATCAAAAGAGCCAACTCAAGTTCAAGATTCTCAAAGATATAAGTTCGAGCCGACTCGAGATATCAGAGCCGACTCATCCAGAGTGAAGTTTTGCACCATGAGACAAAGAGCTGACTGCACTGAAGATTTGGCGACTCGACCTATCGACTCAAAGTGTTGAACCCTGAAGTGATTTTGATATAACAAAATATTGGAGCATATATTTTGTTATCTAACAACTCTTCAAATGGTTGACAAGTTTTTGTAGGATGACTACTTTGACATATTTTTTGAACCCTACAACTTTTATTTCTTTGTGTTGAGTTATAAGTAATTAGAATATTGTAAAGAAGAACCCAACAAAAAATTCCTATTTGAATCAAAGATAAAGGGTTGCTTTTACTAGTTTCAAGCTTTAATTTTTCTTGATTGTGTTATAAGAAGATCTAAAGAAAACCTTCAAAGCTTGGCATGTGAGTTCTGGAGAATAAGAATTGGTCTGGGTGAAGAGCCAAATCTCGAGTCGACTGGATGGAGGAACTAGCTGACTCTAGCACTGGCAAAAGAAAGAAGATCTCTAGCATGTAGACCCAGCCGACTCGCATCAAGTCCCAGCCGACTCGTCCAGAACTTGGTTGAGAATGTTTTGAGAACCTCAGAGATCTGAGCTGACTGGAGTACAGCCCAACCAACTCATCCAGAACTTAGTTGAAAATATTCTGAGAATCTCGGAGATCCGAGCTGACTGGATTTCAACCTAGCCGACTCGTCCAGAGTGAACTATTTTCTCAACTGTGGAACCTAGCCGACTGGCATTCAGCTCAGCTGACCCAAACCTAATCCGAGCTGACTCGAAGAATGTCTGATTCGACTAGAATGATGGGGTCACTTCCAATGGCTAGTTCCAGTTTTTGATTTTGAATTCCAAAAGTGCTCCAACGGTAACCTGTCACTTCCTAATGGTCTACAACGGTCAAAATCAAGGGAATGCAGTTGAAGTCTCTATAAATGAGGTATGAGAACATCCTTAGAGAAGCTAATGTGTTATTAAACATTCATTGAACATTTATTGAAGAGAGAGCACTTGAGCTTTGAAGTCAGTCTTCAAGCCTTCACCAACTCATATCAGAAGCTTGAAGCATCTTTTGAGGAAAGCAAGGAAGCCATTGAAGTGCATTGAAAGGCATTCAATTGAGCTTCACTCGAGCTGCATTGGCAACCACCAGACAACTTAGTTTGTCATTTCTGTTGCTTTTTATTCTACACTTAGAATACTTGGGTTATTGGTAAGCCCGGTTGTAAAAACCAAATATGTTTCCTTGGTGAGCCTACTGAAAACCAAAGTGTAGAGATTCTAGGTGAGCCTGTGAAAACCTAGTGTGAGTTTCTTTGGTGAGTTCGGTTCAAAAAACAAAATGTAGAGGTTGGGATTGTGAGCTTGTAAAATAATCCGACTGTATTCCGATTTGGGTGATATAGTGGAAATCCCAAATGGTGATCTTGGATAGTAGACGTAGGAGCTGGGTTGCTCCGAACCACTCTAAACATGCTTTGTTTGTATTGTTCTTTACTTACTTTTCTACTTCTGCATTTAATTTTGATTAACACAACACTCAACCACTAAGAGGATTTACTTGTGCACATTTTTGCAAGAAATTTTGTAATTCCCAATTCACCCCCCTCCTGGGAAAAGCCACCTTGGCAACAGCTGGTATCAGAGCAGTGTCTTTGATTACTCGAGCAAAGATTGATGGCTCATCCCATGAGTACATCCTTGGCCGAAGGCCAGTCTACAAATAGACCTCCACTATTCACATGCACTAATTACTCTTATTGGAAAGCACAAATGAAAATTTATATTCAAGCTGTAGATTTTCAATTATGAAAGGTCATCTTAAAAGGGCCACACATTCCCATGATCAAAGTTGATGGCATGGACATCCCTAAGCTTCAAGAGGACTGGGATGAACATGACATGAAAATGGGAGAATTGAATATCAAAGCAATGAATTTACTATACTATGCTTTGGATGCAAATGAGTTTAACCGAATTTCTACTTGCTCTTCAGCAAAGGAAATATGGGACAAAGTTGAGGTGACCCATGAGGATACTTCCCAAGTGTAAACCTCAATGATAAATCTTTTAGTTCATAACTATGAACTGTTTAAAATGGAACCTTCTGAAATAATTTCTATCATGTTCTCTAGATTTACAAATATTATTAATGGTTTGAAGAGTCTTGGCAGGGTATATTCAAATGCTGATCTAGTTCAGAAGATACTCCGTTCTTTACCTAACAAGTGGGATCCTAATGTGAAAGCAATCCAGGAGGCCAAAGATCTCAACACATTACTACTGGATGAACTACTGGGATCACTCATCACCCATGAGCTGACTATGCAGCACAGAACTGAGGACGAACAGAAGAAATAGAGAACTATAGCCCTCAGAGCAGCGACCGAATCAAAGAGGGATGATGAAGAGTCTGAAGAAGAAAGCACCTCCTCCAATGATGACCTAGAAGACGATGATATCACAATGGTTGTGAGGAGATTTACAAAGTTCATGAAAAGAAAGAAGGGAAGATTCAACAAGAAATTCCATAGGAATGATTAACGAAAAGAAAAAGAAAAGAACATAGAGAGAGATAAAGAAGTAGTCTCCACATACTATGAATGCAAGAAGATGAGACACATTCGTCCAGACTTTTTTCTATTGAAGAAATCCTTCAGACAGAAAAAGAAGAAGAAAGCCATGGTTGCCACATGGAGCAATAGTGAAGAATCATCTTCATCTGAAGAAGAAGAGACCACCAAGACTGCAAATCTGTGTCTAATGGGTCCCGAAGATGAGGTAACATCCCCTAGCAATTGCATTGAATTTACATTTGATGAATTAAATTCTGCATTTTATGATCTATTATTTGAATTTAAGAAAGCTGGAGTAAAGATAAAATCATTGAAAAATATGAATGACTCTTTACTCAAATAGAAAAATGAAATTTCAGAAAAGAATTTTTAATTGCAAAAAGAACTGCATGACTTTTCTGAAGGAATTAAAAAGCTGAAAAATGAAAATCTTTATGTGAGAGAAAAAATAATGATTTACTTGCTGAAAACATTGAACTGAAGAAGGAGGTTACAAAACTCAAGCCATTAGTTGAAAAACTTACTTTATCTTCAAATAAGCTTGAGTTAATTATAAAAGAACAACAAATTTCAGGAAACAAAGCTAGAATTGGTTTTAAAACGTCTATTATGAATGGAATTTCAGCAACTACTTTTATGAAATCTAAAGCACCTGTTCAAAACATTTTATCACAAAAGGTCTTGGCTACACCAAAAACTGTTTCAACTTCAAAATCTTTATCGTATGTACTTAAAAACTTGAGCAAAAAGGTTTATATTTCAAAAGGTTTAAAATCTGCATCAATTGCATCAACTTTTAGAACTTTTAATTCTGCTCCTAATAAAAACTCTAAAGTTGTATGCTATGTTTGCAAAAAAATAGGACATAAAGCTTTTGATTGCAATAATTCTAGAAATGTCCATAAGAATGTAAGAAAAATCTGTGTTGCCAAAGGAACCACCTCTGCTGACCTGCAAGGTCCCAAGATAGCTTGGGTACCTAAAAGAATTCATTGATTATTTTGCAGGAATATCTTGCAGTCCAAAGAATGAAGAAAAGGTGGTACTTAGATAGTGGCTGCTTAAGACATATGACGGGTGACAAGGACTAGTTTATCATAATTGAAATGAAAGAAGAAGGTATGGTCACCTTTGGAGACAATGGCAAAGGGAGAATAATCGGTATTGGTAAGATCAAAATAACTTCCTTCACTTTTGTTGAAAATGTTTTGCTAGTAGACAAGTTGAAGTATAATCTCTTAAGCATAAGTTAATTATGTGATAAAGGCTTCAAAGTTGTATTTGAATCTTCTATGTATATAGTAACTAACTCTTTAAATTCTAGCAATAAGTTCATTGTACATAGACTTGGGAATATCTATGTGGTAGATCTTAATGATCTTGCCATGTCAAGTAGCCCCAGTCTAGTTGCAATGAAAACTAAGACCAAAGAGTCGTGTTTACTATGGCATAGACGATTAGGTCATGCTAGCATGCAAACTATTGCCAAATTAATTTTGAAAGATCTTGTTAGAGGCATGCGTAAGTTTAAAGTTGATTTGATCATGTTTGTGATGCATGCCAAATTGGCAAACAAACCAGGAGGAGTTTTAAATCAAAAAATATAGTTTCTACAACAAGACCACTTGAACTACTTCACATGGACCTTTTCGGACCTACTAGGACCACAAGCCTAGGAGGTATGAAATATGCTCTTGTGATAGTAGATAATTTTTCAAGATTTACTTGGATTTTGTTTATTTCTTCAAAAGATGAAACTTTTCATGTTTTCAGAAAACTCCATAAAAAGGTTTCAAATCAAAAGAACTTATCTTTAATTTCAATTAGAAGTGATCATAGAACTGAATTTGAAAATCAATTTTTTGAAGATTATTGTACTGAATTTGGCATTGATCACAACTTCTCTGCTCCTATAACACCTCAACAAAATAGTGTTGTAGAGAGGAAAAATAGTACATTGAAAGAAATGGCTTGCATAATGTTGTGCGCAGGCAATCTTCCAAAGTACTTTTGGACAGAAGTGGTGAACACTGCTTATTATATTTTAAATTACGTTTTGATCCATCCTATTTTAAAGAAAACCCCCTATGAGCTTTGGAATGATAGAAAATCCAATATCAGTTATTTTCATGTGTTTGGATGCAAATGCTTTGTGCATAACAATGAAAAAGATAATTTAGAAAATTTTGATTCTAAAGCTGATGATGCAATTTTCATAGGTTATTCATCACATAGCAAAGCATATCGGGTTTTTAACAAAAGGACTCTTACTGTTAAAGAGTCAATAGATGTTGTATTTATTGAAACTAACCCTACACCTTCTAGACAAGAAGAGTGCATAGATAATGATGAAGGTACATTGCAATAAGGAATTGCTGACTTGAGCATTCAAGATAAAGACAGTCAAGATGAAGAAGAAATGGTAAGTAAGGATCACACCAATCTACCAAGGGACTGGAGGTATGTTACATCTCACCCTAAAGAATTAATCATTGGAAATCCTTCATATGGTGTTAGGACTAGGTCTGCATATAAGGATGCACATGATTACTTAGCCTTTGTATCACAAATAGAACCCCATAGCCTAGAAGAAGCTAAGACTGACCCAAACTGGATGATGGCAATGCATGAAGAATTAAATCAGTTTGAAAGGAATAGTGTATGGACACTTGTAGATAGACCTACTGACTATCCAATAATAGGAACCAAATGGATCTATAGAAATAAATTAGATGAACAGGAAAACATAATAAGAAACAAAGCTAGACTAGTGGCTAAGGGATATAACCAAGAAGAAGGTATTGATTTTGATGAAACTTATGCACTTGTAGCAAGACTAGAAGCCATTAGACTACTACTTGCATTTGCTTGCTACATGAATTTCAAACTTTTCAAATAGATGTAAAAAGTGCATTTCTTAATGGTATTATCTCTGAACAAGTTTTTGTGAAACAACCACCAGGTTTTGAAAATCATACTTTTCCAAACCACGTATTTAAATTAAACAAAGCATTGCATGGTTTGAAACAAGCACATAGAGCCTGGTATGATAGACTTAGCACTTTCTTAATTGAAAATGATTTTTCAAGAGAAAATGTAGACAAAACAATTTATCAAAAAGAAGAATAATGATATCTTAGTTATACAAATATATGTTGATGATATCATTTTTGGTGCAACTAATGAATCTCTATGTAAAGAATTTGCTAAGCTTGTGTAGGGAGAATTTGAAATGTGCTTAATGGGTGAACTAAACTGCTTCCTTGGACTTCAAGTAAAACAAATAAAAGAAGGCATCTTCATCAACCAAGCCAAATACATTAAAGAAATCATCAAAAAGTTTGGCATGGAGAGTAGCAAATCAATGAGCACACCAATGAGCCCAGCTTATAGATTGGACAAAGTTGAAAATGGAACCAATGTTGACCAAAAGCTATATAGAGGTACGATCGGATCTTTATTGTATTTGACTGCAAGTAGACCTGATATATTATATAGTGTATGTGTATGTGCTAGATTTCAGTCATCACCAAAAGAAACACATATGCTTGCCATTAAAAGAATAATTAAATACTTGAAAGGAACAAGTAATTTAGGAATTTGGTATTCTTAACATTCTACCCTGAATTTGATTGGATTCTCTGATGCTGACTATGCTGGTTGTAAAATAGATAGAAAAAGCACTAGCGGTACATGCCAATTTCTAGGGTTAAATTTAATCTCATGGCACTATAAGAAGCAAAACTCCGTAGCCTTGTCCACTGCTGAGACAGAGTACATGGCTGCTGGTAGTTGTTGTGCTCAAGTGTTATGGATTAAACAACAACTAGAAAACTTTGTTGTATCACAATATAAAATTCCAATTAAATGTGATAACACAAGTGCTATCAATTTAACAAAGAATCCAATTCAACACTCTAGAACCAAGCACATTGAAATTAGACATCATTTTATTAGAGATCATGTTTCAAATGGTGATATTACTAAGCCACTTAATCAAGACAAGTTTGAACTAATTAGAAGTGAATTAGGACTCTGCGATCCTTTTTAAATTCTCTAATCTAATTCCTTTAAATTTAAGGAAACATCATCTAGAGAACCTCCTATTTTCATTCTCTATTATAGAGCCTAAATTTCCTTTGAAATTTTCTCCAAAATCTCTCATAATTGTGTTAGAAATTTCCAAAACTTGATTTCTCTATTCGAGTCGACTGGCTCTGAAATCGAGTCGACTGGATTTTTTGCATGTTTTGAATGAGTTCTGGCCTAGCCAGCTCGAGCTTTTTCGAGTCAACTAGATTCTCTGTATATTTTGGACGAGTTCTGGCCGAGCCGACTAGAGCCCCTCTAGGGCTTTTTCGAGTAGACTGGATTTTCGTGCCTGAGATTTTTTTTTTTGGGGCATAAACCCCATTCCGAGCCGTCTAACCTTCATTTCATCTTTTCTAATGGTTCGTTCCTCTCCTAATTCTACTCAAAAGATTCCTATCTTCCTTCTAAGTTCTCCAATCTCTCTTTTCTTCCTCTTTCCTAGCAATGGTTCCAAAATGTGCTATGGGGAAATGCTCTATTAGGGCTGCTCTGTCCGTGGAAAGGGAAAGAAGGACTAAGAGGCATCAAGAAGAGCCGACTACCATTGTTCATAGTGAGGAACATATGGAAGAATCTGCAAGAGATGCTCCAAGTGCTCCAAGTCAAATTCCTTCAATGTCCATAAGACCAATAACCTCTGGCTGTCGTATTAACTTTGAATTTATTAAGGAGATTGGTTTAAAAATTGGTGATTTGATTGAAGATCAAGGTTGGAGGAAGTTTTGCTCCCTAAATGAAAAGACCTACACCTCTCTTGTTAAGACATTTTATGAAAATTTGAGATTGGGGACAAATCATGTAGAATCTACAGTTAAAGGAAGAAGAGTTGTAGTCAATGAAGAATTTCTACATGGTCTACTGGACTTACCTATTGATGGAGTGAAATTCTTAGCAATTCAAGATAGAGAAAAGGCTTTAAGAACAATCCTAAACAAGGAAGAAGTCTATGGGATTGGAATTTTTTTTGCCAATACATTATCTCTTGAAATGAAGTTGCTACAAAATTTCATTTGTAGAATATTTTTGCAAAGGACAGGAAGATTTGATTGGGTAACTGAGAAGGACCTGAGCCTTATGGAGCATATCTTAGAAAATACTCCTGTAAACTTATCACATATTATCAATATGCAAATGAAGGAGACTGTTAGAAAGGCTAAGGCTTGCTTACCCTATGAAATAATGCTAACCCTGTTGCTTAAGTCCCAAAGTGTGAATTTGGAAGGTGAAGATGGAGTTGAACTGCACCATACAGATGTCTACACCTCCAAGTCACTAGGAAGAATGGGTTACATTCAAGTTGAAGGTGTTTGGAGAAAGAAAGGAACCAATGTCAGGGCAATAGGTTGTTCAAGTAGTGAAGAAGATGAAGAAGAAAATGAGGAACCTGTTGATACTGCTGCTACTGAAGCCGGAACATCTACTGCCCCTGGACTTGAGCTAGAATCACTTATTTTTGAGCCTACTACCACTTTTGGGGAGGATGGTGTACCTTTTCCTGATCTTGATTTGCCTACACCTAAATTTGATTTGCCTACAGCTAATATACATTTACCACACTTCACTCTAGCAGCTACACATCCTCCAAACATTCAAAGTCAGATTGAAGTTTCAAATGATGGCTTTGGCTGATTCACTGACAGGAACTATCACTTCACTTTTTGGTGATCTAAAACAGTCAGTGGATAGTAGACTGTCTCAACTAGAAGAACATGTCACAAGCTTGCAAGGAAAAGTTGAAGCAATAGAAACTTCAAGAGCTGCAACTCAAGTGGAACTTTAACCTATCCTAGACCTTATTTCTTCAAGTTTTGAAGCTATAAAAAATTCAGTTGATGCAACATTAAATGAAAAGTTGAAGTAATAGAAACTTCAAGAGCTACACCTCAAGTGGAACTTCAACCTATCCTAGACCTTATTTCTTCAAGTTCTGAAGCTATAAAAAATTCAGTTGATGCAATATTAAATTAGTATAGAACTAAATTGAATGAAGCCAAATGCACTTTGGGAACAATTGCAGAGACAAGACAGATGGCAGATGACTACACTCGAGGCATTGGGATTATCAGGTCAGAACTTGGAAGACTTAGAGGATCTGCTGAAGCTTTTGCTAATGTCCAAGCTTCTGAACTTATATCAATGCAAAAGGAAATTGGTGAAATGAAAGAGGCTATGAACAAGGTACTTACAAGCCTCAAGGACATGGAACAGAAACTTGATGCAATCTGGATGGAGATGGTTTCAATTTGTGGCACTGTTAGATCCTTGGAGATCACTGCTAGGACTAGATCTCTTTATGACCCTTCTCCTATTTCCTCTAGGAGTCCTACCACTTCTCACCATCTTAGAGCACCTGCACCTCATGCATCTTCTAGTAGACCTCATAGACCTGCTTCTTGGTATGGTGAAGTATGCCTACCAATGTACCTAAGGAAGAATCTGATAGTGAGTACGTCTTTAGTAGTTTCTATACTTTTTGGAAACTCTTTTTGATTATGTAATGATCAATGTACTAAATCTTTTAATGGAAATACAGTGAATATCATTTTGGACACATGTATGTATTTCTTGCATCTTGTTAACACTCTCTAATATTTTTAAATAGAATTCTCCTTCTAAATTGTGAAAGTGAAATTATCTCAAACAAATCTTCATACAATCTCAATCTACTTAAATTCTGAGCTTAATTGTATAACCTTTTTGATTTGATGACAAAAAGGGGGAGAACTATTATATAATAATGAGCATGAAAGAAGAAGCTTAATAGAATTGCAATAGAACTGTTAAAGTTAATTAGACAGGGGGATCTTAATGAATATTGCATTTTTTTTTCTGCTAAAGTCAAATAAATGATAAAGGGGGAGAAATACATGTTTAATTTCTTTCAATGATTACTATTCTGCTCTCTACTAATTACATCTAACTGTCAATGCTTAATGCTGCTTAATACACACAAGCACTTATTCTTTGACACTTACATTTTATAGAAATGGCTTTGTGTATAACTCTATAGCATACATTGATACTCATTTGAGAATACAGTTAATATCGTGATACGTCAAACAAGTGTAAATGCTTACTATGATATACATCTATACTTGTGAATAGAATAGATTATTTCATGCCTAGTGTTTTGTCATCATCAAAAAGGGGGAGATTGTTGAACCCTGAAGTGATTTTGATGATAACAAAACATTGGAGCATATATTTGGTTAACAAACAACTCTTCACATGGTTGACCAGTTTTTGTAGGATGACTACTTCGACATATTTTTTGAACTCTACAACTTTTATTTCTTTGTATTGAGTTGTAAGTAATTAGAATCTTATAAAAAAGAATCCAAGAAAAAATTCCTATTTGAATCAAAGATAAAGGGTTGCTTCTACTAGTTTCAAGCTTCAATTTTTCTTGATTGTATTATAAGAAGATCTGAAGGAAACCTTCAAAGCTTGGCATGTGAGTTCTGGAGAATAGGAATTGGTCTGGGTGAAGAACCAATCTCGAGCTGACTGGATGGCGGCACTAGCCGACTCTAGCACTGGCACAAGAAAGAAGATCTCAGGCACACAGACCTAGCCATCTCGCATCAAGTCCCAACCGACTCATCCATAACTTGGTTGAGAATGTTCTAAGAACCTCAGGGATCCGAGGTGACTGTAGTACAGCCCAGCCGACTCGTCCAGAACTTAGTTGAAAATATTCTGAGAATCTCAGGGATCCGAGCAGACTGGATTTCAACCTAGCTGACTCATCCAAAGTAAACTATTTTCTCAATTGTGGAACCTAGCCGACTGGCATTTAGCCCAGCCGACATGAACCTGATCCGAGCCGACTCGAAGAATGTCCGAGCCGACTAGAATGACGAGGTCACTTCCAACGGCTAGTTCCAATTTTCTAATTTTTAATTCCAAAAGTGCTCCAATGGTAACCTGTCACTTCCCAACGGTCTACAACGTTCAAAATCAAGGAAAGGTAGTTGAGGTCTCTATAAATGAGGTATGAGAACATCCTTAGAGAGGCTAATGAGTTATTGAACATTCATTGAACATTTATTGAAGAGAGAGCACTTGAGCTTTGAAGTCAGTCTTCAAGCCTTCACCAACTCTTATCAGAAGCTTGAAGCATCTTTTGAGGAAAGCAAGGAAGCCATTGAAGTGCATTGAAAGGCATTCAATTGAGCTTCACTCAAGCTGCATCGGCAACCACCAGAAAACTTAGTTTGTCATTTCTGTTGCTTTTTATTCTACTCTTAGAATACTTAGGTTATTGGTGAGCCCGGTTGTAAAAATCAAATAGGTTTCTTTGGTGAGCCTACTGAAAATCAAAGTGTAGAGGTTCTAGGTGAGCCTGTGAAAACCTAGTGTGGGTTTCTTTGGTGAACCCTGTTTAAAAACCAAAGTGTAGAGGTTGGGATTGTGAGCCTGTAAAACAATCTGACTGTATTCCAGTTTGGGGGATATCATGGAATTCCCAAGTGGTGAACTTGGGTAGTGGACGTAGGAGCTGGGTTGCTCTGAACCACTCTAAACTTGCTTTGTTTGTGTTGTGCTTTACTTACTTTTCAGCTTCCGTACTTAATTCTGATTAACACAGCACTCAACCTCTAAGAGGATTTACTTATGCACATTTTTGCCAGAAATTTTGTAATTCCCAATTAACCCCCCTCTTGGAAAAAGCCACCTGGGCAACACAAAGGATCCAAGCTGACTCGAAGGAATCCGAGCTGACTCGAATTTCACTTTCAGGTATCTAATGGCTAGTTCTATAATTTTTTTTTAATGCCAAAAAGTGCTCCAACGGTCACAAATGGCAACGGCCTGTAATGGTTAGAACTACCTTGAAGTGATGGAAGACCTTATATTTGAGGGATTTGAACTTCTCTCAAGTAAATTTTTTAAAGTTCCTAAATGTTTTGAAGCTACATTGAATATCCTACCTACCAACAAGCAAAAGAGCATAAAAGCATTCAAGTGCAATCCAAGTGGACTTCTCATAAGCTGCACCGACAACCATCTGATAAATTGAGTTTATCATTTATTGTTGAATTTATTTCAATTCATTTCTTGAATTGTTTGGGTTATTAGTGAGCCCGATTGAAAACAAAATAAGTTCTTGGTGAGCCTTTGATAAAAACTAAGCATTGGGTTCTTGGTGATCTTGGTAAAACCATGTTAGGTTCTTAGTGATCCTGTGAAAACCAAGTTGGGTTTCTTTGGTGATCCTGTTTAAAATTAAAGGGTGCTGGGTTTTCTTTGATGATCATGTAAAAACCAAAGTGTAGAGGTTTTGGATTGTGATCCTATAAAACAATCCTACTGTATTCGGGTGTTAATATAGTGGAAATCCCAAGTGGAATCTTGGATTGTAGACGTAGGAGCTTGGTTGCTCCGAACCACTATAAATTTGGCGTGTTTGAGTTGTGCTTCTTCATTCTTATTTAGCATCTACAATTTACTACTCTATCACAGCACCTAATACTTTGTAAGGGATTTTTAATTGTACATTATCTGCTTTAAATTTTTAAATTCCCAATTCACCCCCCTCTTAGGTAGCCATCTTGGCAACAGGGTCCCTCCCAGAAAGAACATAGGTTGGTATGGGGATCGATGGCAAGGGCTGCCAAAGTCGCTGGTTGCTATTGAGTTCCAAGGATCGGTGCTTTTTGTAAAGCTGATGCACCGCTATATCTAGGGCATGGAATTGCTATGCCAGTGCAGTGATCTAGGGATTTGCCGAAGGTGGTAGTGGTACACCAAGGAGCTCTTTCTCTGGGCACTGATTACCGCAGTGAGAGGGATCCCCCACCTGGTCGACGGAGGCTTCACGTGCTATGTGGTCATAATCAGGCCATGGGTTTCCACGGATGTCTTTCTCGTACCAGGGGGACCTAGTTTCTAACTAGTTAGTTTTCTCTGCTCTCCCCCCTTCTTGGAGTACTAATCTATTGCCACCAAGATCATCGTGGCCCGTAGCTCTGATGCATTGGGCTCCCGCTTGGTGCTCGCTCTTTCTCTTCTCGGCCGGCTCCCTAGTCTGGAGGCCATACAAAATAGAGGAGACCCGTGCTAGGGATTCTGATGATCAACTCAGTGGGATGACCAAGGGTGACAAAACCTCTATGGTGGAGAACTTGGGGGACACACCGCATCGAGAGGGTGAAAAAGAATAATATGAATTATATGAAGGAAGATAATGGAAAAGCTCGAGAACGTGTTTGTGGCTTTGCTTACCAATTTTACTTACCTTTCTGGTTGATTTTATATAGATGGGGTGTCCTAGACAAGGTCTGGGTCTTTCTATTATTCGCTGTCACCTCCCTGTTAGACCAGTCTTTCAGGTGAAAACCTCCCATTCTGGCCATTCACCAAGCCTCAAGCCATGATGGAGCATTTGCATTTCACGGGGGACCATCGGAGTGTCACAAGGCCAAGGGCCTTAACGGAATACCCCTTTTGGGAAAAGTGCAGGTTCCTTGTCATAGAGGTTGTGGTCTTTCAGTTGTGTGGTTGTTGACGCGGTGGCATGCCATAAGATTGGGGACCTGGAGGAGCTTGCATTGCACAGGTCATGCATGATGTGTGCTACAGGACCTGTACTCATGGCAGGGCATGCGCCACCTCCTAAAGGCTATGGATGGTTGGGCTCCATCCTGCCATAATTTTGAGCTTCTACTAGTCCTCCTCGTGCCACTGGTAGGAACCTTGGCTACCATTAGGTGGGGGTTGAAGCCCTGTTTTGGAGTCCTGGCTCTTGGAGGCATGAGCTCGACCCCTACCGGGAGCTAACCTCAGCCGGGGGACTTGCCTTATGAGCTCAGCACAACTAGGAGCTGACCTTGATAAGAGGGCTTATCTTGGAGGCACGGGCTTGACCCATATCAGGAGCTGACCTCAGTCGGGGGACTCATCTTATGAGCTCGGCCCGGCTGGGTGCTAACCTCGACAGGAGGGATCATATTCGAGGCATGGGCTCAACCACTACCGAAAGCTAAACTCGGCCAGGGGGGCTCGCCTTGTGAGCTTGGCCCGACTGGGAGCTGACCTCGGTAGGAGGGCTCATCTTTGATCTTTACCTGACCGCCGTGTCTAAGTGGCAGGTCCTTCAACAGTGTGGCTGCCTGCGTACTCCATGTTAGCATATGTATTATATTATATCACATCAATAAAGATTATTGAACTTAATTAAGAATTAAGTTACATTGAATGACAAAGTGATCTAGGAATATGATTCAAAGACTCTAAGTCATTTCAATAACCTTTAAAGATCATGGGTTAGCTTCAATTAGGTCCTTAATTAGGTTAGACCTAAGTTTAGATGAATGGATCAAATAAAGAACTAATTTAATCAAATGTTGAGTTAGGATTTCTTCTCTATACATCTCTCTAATAGTTAGATTGATTAGTCCATAAATCTAAATGGACCTGATTTGTGGCTTAGTGGTCAGCGCGAGTCTTTAAGATAGTTTAATCAAGTCTGATGAACCAATTAGTGTCTAAGGTAAGTATGGCATTTTATCATGGTTCTATTGGGCTACCTCATACCTGGCCAACCTTGTTGGTGTTTAAGGCAAGATAGTTAATGGTGGAACCCATCCCATGATCTCACTTACCTGGCCAATGTGATCAATCAGAATTGATTGGGTAGCTCACTGACTCATGTTAACCCATGTCACCTAAGGTTAATCAGTCTTGACTGATTTTAGGTACCCATGGATCATTAGTTTTTGAAACCCTCTTTTATGACTAATGTAGTCAGTGGGAGGTTGATCCATGTCTTCTTATTTATTTCATCTATCACATTAAAGTTAAACACTCTAAATTATTAGGTCCATAAAAAGATGAAGTTATGGGGATAACTAAGTCCAAGCCTCCCATTAAGTGGAATTATAATGGATCCAATAGTTAGGTGTTCATCGGCAGATCCAAAGATCGGGTGTTCATCATGCTACTGTAATTACCATTCCAAATATGACAGCTTTATGTGACTTTTAACAATGATCAGGTGGGCCAACCAAAGTCGAGCTTGACTATTCATTGGTTGGAAGTATTGAATTTTGTCATGTTAATGGTTGGACCTAACCATGACCTTCAATAGGAGGCCCAAAGGCCGATTGAAATGTACCTTGGAGCAAAATCTAAATACTAGAAGTTACTTGGAGAAGTAATCGGTTAAAGAATCTACCTTTAGATGCACATGGATAGGCAGGCCAAAGTCGGGCTCATGTGTTGTCTATTGGATTCTGGTACCCACTATGAAATTAAAGTAATTTGTTGGATTGGAGGTAGAGGCTACCAGTATGAACAAAATAGTGGAAGGGCCTTTAAACTAAAGTCCATGTCTCTGGTTTAATAATTCATATACAATAATAAGTTTTGGTTTTCCTTTTAGATATCTACCAACTTGTCACTCCGATCCTTTCTTAATAATGAGAACCTCAAGGGTCCCAACTTTGATAGCTTGTATCGAAGGCTCAGAATTATCTTGGAGCATGAACGGATCTTATATGTGATATTAGATCCGGTGCCCGAAATCCCTACTCCCAATGCTTGGGGTTCCGTTAGAGACACTTATCAGAAGTGACTCTCTAATAGGACCACTATCCGATGCATCATGTTGGCAGTGATGAATGATGAGTTCAGTAATAAATTCGAGGAAGCTGAGCCGAAGGAGATCCTTCAAAAGTTGAAGGTCTCCTGTGCTATCTATAATGAACGGATGCTTGAAGGGTCCTCAGTCACTAATCATGTATTAAACTTGATCAAGATGATTGAGTGCCTGGGCAAGCTTGGATGTCCCTTACATGAACAGCTCGATAAAGATGTGATACTGAATTTCCTGACCTCTTCTTATCTAGACTTTCTTGATTGTTTCAGAATGAATAAGTCTGTAATTAACTACCATGGTCTATTGGGGTTACTGCAGACTTATGAGAAAGACCACCAACTCAATAAAAGGGGAGTAAGTCTTGTAGAAGGATCCTCTGCAGGGCGTCATCCCTTTAAGAAAGGGAAAAAAATAAATAAAGCAAAGAATGTGCAAAATGCGTCAAGTCAAGAAGGTGAAGGCTGATAAGAGCCAGGCGGAGTGCTTCTTCTATAAGAAGCAGGGTCATTGTAAGAGAAACTGTCCTCTTTATATTATGTCCCTTGACCCGAACAGGTCAAGAAGAGGAAGTAGCAAGGCAATGCTGGACAAGGTATTTATATGATAACACCTTGTAGTTTCTCTATCTGCGATACTACTAACTAGGTATTAGATATTGGAAGTCTAGTTTACATTTGCAATTCATTGTAGGGACTTTAAGTTAGTAGGAGATTCGATGATGGTGAGAGATCCTTGAACGTGGGAAATGGAAGCCAAGTTCCAGTCCTGGCATTGGGAACCATCAAATTAGTTTTCGAGTCTTGTACAATCATCTTGAATGAGTGTCATTATTGTCCGTCTTTCATTTGAATGTCATTTCCATAGGCCAGTTGGCCATGTATGGTAATGAACTATCAATAAAGAATGACATTTGCAAAATCATTTGGAATGGTTCTATTGTGATGAATAGATACATGAATAATGGTATTTATGTACTATTATGACCTATTAGTGTAGTGTACAGATCTAGCAAATGCCCTAGGATAGATAATGTCAATGAAGCATATCTATGGCATTGCAGGCTAGGTCATATCAATAAGAACATGATAAACAGATTGAAAAGCAATGATCTTCTCGAGATTAGTTAATGTGATTTGCTACCAACCCATGAGTCCTGTCTTCTTGGAAATATGACAAAATCACCTTTTACTAGAAAAGGTTAACGAGCCGAAAATATTCTAAGTCAGGTACATACTGATATATGTGGACCTATGAATATTAGTGCCTGAGGTGGGTACAATTATTTTATTACATTTACAGATGACCTTTCGAGGTATAGTTATGTCTTCTTGATGAGACATAAATCTGAATCATTTGAAATGTTCAAATGATATCATAATGAAGCAAAAAAATAAACTAGAAAGTATTTCAAAACACTTTGATCAGATCAAGGTGGTGAATATCTTTTCGATGATTTTCTGACATATATTAAGGAGAATGGTATTCTCTCTCAGTGGACCCTCCAGGGACACCTTAGTTTAATGGAGTGTTTGAAAGGAGGAATCGAACACTATTAGACAAGGTTCGGTCCATGATGGGCTTTGCTTCTCTTCCACCATCCTTTTAGGGATATGTTGTAGAGTCAGCTTGCTACCTTTTAAATAGGGTTTCGAGTAAGTCCATTAGCAAAACCCCATATAAGATATGGACTGGACATAAGGTGACACTCTCACACCTTCGGGTCTAGGGTTACCCGGCTTAAGTCAAACGTTTGGACATGGATAAGCTTTGACCTTAGTCAATAGGTGCCTATTTGTTGGATATCCAAAAGAGTCTATGGGGTACAACTTCTACTTGGCTAATGAACAAAAGTTGTTCATCAGTCTTAGGGCTATCTTTTTGGAAAAAGAGTTCCTTGGTGAAGGAACTGTAGCCGCTTAGATTAAACTTAGTGAAGTTCAACAAGTAGAAGAATTGGCACACATAAGGGACAACATAGAACTGGTTATGATTAGATCACACCCAGATTCCACCAGGAACCATTAAGGAGATCCATTAGGATACTGTATCGACCGGATAGAACTATGGTTTCTTGGTCCAGGACAGTGATCCAATTGAAGTCGATAAGAACAATAAGGACACGATCACCTATATGGATGCAATGCAAAGGTCCGACTCTGAACTATAGCTAGGAGCCATGAGATCCGAAATGGAGTCCATGGAAATCAATAATGTATGGATATTGGTTGATCCACCTAAGGAGATAAAACCCATTGGATGAAAATGGATTTTTAAAAGGAAAAGGGGTGCAAATGGGTAGGTAGAGACCTACAAAGCCCGTCTAGTTACCAAGGGGTATGGTCAATGTTATGGTATTGACTATGACGAGACGTTCTCTGCTGTGGCAATACTCAAATCCATTCGGATCATGCTTGCTTTAGCGGCACACTTTGACTATGAAATCTGGCAAATGGATGTCCGAACAGCTTTCCTGAATGGTGAGCTAGAAGAGGAGCTGTACATGGTACAACCTAAAGGGTTCACATCCACAGATGAGTCAAAGGTGTGCAAACTTCAAAGGTCCATCTATAGACCGAAGCAAGCATCTCGGAGTTGGAACATGAGATTTGATAAGTGTATCAAGTCGTATGGTTTCGTTAGGAATGGAGAAGAACCTTACATTTATAAATAGGCTAATGGTTCTGTGATTATATTCCTTGTGTTGTATGTGGATGACATTCTCTTAATCAAAAATGACATCCTAGTACTAGAAGAAATAAAGGTCTGGTTGTCATCCTAGTTCTCTATGAAGGATTTGGGTGAAACCTCTTACATACTAGGTATGAAGATCTATAAAGATAGATTTAAGAGGCTTCTGGAATTGTCCCAGTCTACGTACATTGATACTGTGCTGAAGTGGTTCAGCATGGAGAATTCCAAGAAAGGGTATCTCCTAATAGGCCTTGAAATTACACTCTCTAAAAGAGATTATGCGATAACTCCTAAGGAGAGAGAGCATATGAGTAGAATCACATATGCTTCAATAGTGGGATCTATCATGTACGCCATGACATGTACTAGACCAGACATGGCATACTCACTAGGCATAGTGAGCATATACCAGTCCGACCCAGGTGAAGCTCGATGGATAGTGGAAAAGACCATCCTAGGTATATGCAAAATACTAAGGACCAATGGCTGATATATGAAGAACCTGACTTGAAACTTGTGAGGTATACTAACTCCAATTTTTAATTATATAGGGATGATAGCAAAAGTGTATTAGCATTTATATTTACCTTAAATGGGAGAGCAATCTACTAAAAAATTTCAAAGCAGCCTACTATCGCAGACTCAGTATGTGAACCAGAATACATTGCAACATCGAATGCTGCAAAGGAAGCTATGTGTTATGGAAGTTCCTAGGCAAGCTGGGAGTGGCACCTTCCCTAGATGGTCCTGTTCTGGTTATTGTGATAGCACTAGAGCCATTACTTAAGCCAAAGAGCCAAAGTTACATCACCACACCAAACATATTCTGCGGTGCTATCACCTTATGCAAGAAATCATGGAACGAAGTGACATCGACCTTCAGAAGACCGATGAAAAGGAGAACCTGGCTGCCCCTCGCTAAAGTCATCAGAGTTTCAAGAATTCAATAATTGTAAATGGAAAATGAGAATAAGATTCTTTACTGATTGGCTTTAGAACAAGTGGGAGTTATTGGGAATAGTATTCCAAAGCCAATCATCTAAGATGTAGATGGTTGTACTATTTTGTAATTATATATGAATTATTTAGATGAATAAAAGTTATTCTTTTGGATATTCATCACATATGCATATTCCTGAAAAAAACTCTTATGTGGAGTCCTTAGAACTACATTATATTTGATACAGAGAGGATGTATCGAGTAATTCTTAAACTGGTTCACGACCAAAGGATACATTGTTATCAAACAATGATGATATATGCATAGGTTGTTGTATGTCACATTAGTTAGTTATCCTCTTAACCAAGGAGTTTAGAGACACTAATATGATATACAGATGAAATGTATGACATCTCACTGAATGTGACCATCTGTAGAGCTCCGTTCTACCAAAGGGTTGCTCACGAAAGGATATGGGTATATGTGTCCCTCTGACCTGAGGTCACCTTGGTAGCTTGCAAGAAACTCGGTATACTTTGGTACCAAACTTCCTGGATTTCTAATCCAGTGATGGAAGGTTTCTATGTATAGTCAAGTACTTGTGGAGCAGTGATGGATCAGGATGGGATTGAGCCCTCCAAATGGTTTAGAGTGAATGGCTCATTATATCTCAATTTAGCAAAACCTTGACCCGGGTAGTTCTTGTGAGGAGTTACAAAACTTGTAAGGTTGAGACATAATTTAGATGTATTAAATTAGGCTTTGCTGTCAAACTCTAGGTCATCCTAAGCATTATGTGGTCAAAGGGATGAATTATGCAGTAACCATATGCCTGAGGTGCTAAAGAGTTGATTTACATCTTTGACCTATCCGAATGTCGGGTATCATTGCTAGATGATGAGTTTGACTGGTACTGGAAATGTTCCAGTACTACTGGCTTAGTGTTCTAACCTATGGGATCACACATCATAGGGATTTCTAACTGATCAAAAGGTCAATCAATGATTAAGAATCATTTAGCATCACTATAGGGTCAATATGATTGACCATGACCCAAATATCGACACTTCCATAAGTAAACACTTGGTTGTGACAAGGACTTTTCACTAATTCGATTAGTGAGTTTTTGGAGGTCTTATTTGCAATATGATTGCAATCTAATGGGTTAAGCCAAATGTGATTTGGTTTAAGATCAAGTTAGATTTGACTTGTCATGCTCACTTTTTATAAAAAGATTCAAATTTGAATTTTGAATTCAAATTTCAAATCTTGGCTAAAATTTGTTCCAAGGTTTTTTATGGAATGCATTATTTGGAATGCAAATTTTCTTCCATATAAACCTATAGCTAATTTGGTTCAACCCTTAACCCTCTCCCCCAATCACTCCTCCTTCTATATCTGTCAAACCTCGATCCCAAACCCGAGCCTGATGCACAACAGACGGCCATGTGCACTAGAATTTATTTTCCCTTGCTTCGGACACACAAGGCCTCTACCAACCAGGCTACCACCTTAGCGGTATTGTCTGCTATTTCCTAAGTACCTTACCGACTGGTTCCAAAGCCCAATTAATCTTCTAGATTTGTAATAAAAATATTGAAAAATAGGGATGAGCTATACAGGCTCAGTAAGTTATCGACACCTCTAATATACAACATAAATATGCCAATAAAAAATCAACAAGTATATTGACATCATACAATGAGATGTCCATCAATATAATAATATAACCAACAATGTGACGTAAATATGTACACTTAATTTCAACCGACATTGACACGATAATGGATAGCCAACCATTTACTTAACTCACCTAGTCCCTTTGACTACGGCCATGATCGACCTGTACCTCACCCCAAAAGAGACTAGATCCTGTGTCACATACCGCTCAACGATCATATTCCAGCGATAGCCCCGCTAGAGGTCCAATAGAAAACTAGCTCTGAGTATCACACGAGAAACTTGCATCCTCGGCATGTTCCTGCCATGCATGGCTAAAATAAGGCAACTAGCTCTTATGTCATATACCGCTCAATGGTCATGTACCAACAATAGCCCTGCTGGAGGCCCAAAAGAAGACTAGGTCCTCGTCTGATCATAGTCGACTAGAGAGCGACATCACCAACACAATACTTGCAACACAATGCAATCCAATGCAATCCAATGTAATCCAATGCAAATTAAAATATATTACATGCATTTAATATTTCATAAATACATAACATATTTGGCACATAGTATCAGAGGTCAAGATAACTTACTAAAGTGTATCCACCACTATGTACAACTCAAACAATAGACCTGGTCTTCCAAGGACAATGACAATCCTGCACAACAATTTAAACATATAATTAATTTATATTTCAAAACTAAAAAGAAAACTAAATTATCATTAGGCACTCTCCTCAACCCAATTCAAATTCAGGTCCAAAATTTACCTTTCCTCCCTTTATTTTCTCTCTCCTCTCTCTTCTATCTCAATCTTTCTCTCTCTTTTCTCTCTCTAATCTTTCTCTCTCTAATCTTTCTCTCTCTTCTCTCTCCTCTTCCTCTCACCTCTCTCTCATCTTTCTCTCTCCTCTCTCTTTCTCCAAATTTTGCTTCAACCAAACAAACCCATCTCTGAAAATCGAGTCAACACATCCCATAGATCCAATTATGTTGATCGAGTCAACTCACTGCTGCAAATCGAGTCAACTCGGTTCTGTTGACCCAATCAACCTAGCCTGCCAATCAAGTTGACTCACCCCTACTAACCGAGTCAACTCGATTTTTCCTCCCTTCACCCGATCTGCTGCCATCTCCCCTACCAAGCCGATCCCCCCTCCTCCAATGGAAGACCAGATGGAGGAAGGACTAGTGGCGACCCTGACGGCCATCCGGCCACTTGTCGGAAATCCAAAAGCGAGATAACCCCCCCCTCTCCTTGATGCTTCCCCCTCGGCTTTACTGAGCCAGCATCCCCATGGTGGTTGGTGGCAGCCATGGGAGATGGCCACCAAGAAGGGGGCCCGGTTGACAGGAGCGGGCGGTAGCGCGACCACCAACGACAGTCCATCGCCCACATAAATCCCAAAAAAAAAATAAAATGGATCCCCCCTATCTGGTCATCCCTACTCAAGCCCATGCTCGAGAGGAGACGGGCTCCCGCTGGTCGCCTCTGATTATGACTATGGTCAAACGAAAACAGGGGATAGGGCACTTGCTGATGAGGTCAGCAGCAGTTTCAGCAGCACTATAGGAAAAACGATCATCGGGAAGGGCTGTAGCACGCGAGGGAATTGCCCGGCACAATCAGCATCGATCTTTGGCATCCATCAAAGGAGGGTTCGGTTTGGACTAAGGCATGCGAGGGACCTTTAAACACCAAAGAAGACCCTTATGCCCACCCCGTGCCATCGATCGGCCTCTCTAAAACCTCCGCCGGTCATTCCCAAGGTTCGGTGCCATGGTGAATTGAAACTAAAGTTGGCAAGTGCTACCGACTTCAGCCCAAAATTTGTCCAATTACCCGGGCCTCACATTCTCCCCTCCTAAAAAAAATTTTCATCCTCAAAATTTTAAAATCTAAATCTTTCAAAAATCACATGATTCATTTATCCAAAATTCGGTAATCACAATAAGAGCTCCTATTCATTCATCATAATACACATTAATCCAAATATCTTTAGTCCACCACTCTTCTGTTACGCACTCTGATTTAAATTTTTAAAGCCTCTAATTTTATTAAGTAAATTTCTAACAAGGATATCCATTTCATTAGAATCCAAACCAATTTAACCTTTAAATGAAACAAAAGCAAAACTAATAAATTTTCTTGTCCTTACTAGGCCTCGAGTATATCATATTAGATTTAAACTTGATTCATCCTCTACTTTTAAAGTCTTTACAAAAGATTGTATCATCCATTCAATATATTAATAATTCTGGTCCCAATTCAAACTATTTATGTTTCCCTTAACAATTCATTTGAAAAGTTTAGATCAACTTTTCTCCTGGAAGGTTAACATTAACTCTAACAAAATAAATGACTTTGAGTTCAACATATCCATTAAGCTCCATAAACATATGGAAGATCAAATAATCCAATCCAAACTACTAACATAAACCATCAAAAATTTTACCAAAACATGCATGCCATGTTCATGTAATATCCTTTAATCTGCTAATAGCAAATTACAAATCTAAGCATTATTCAAAACATATGTCTATTACATAATTTCAATAATAATCCATACATAGATTCATTGAAAGATTCTACTTCTTAATCACATTAAACTCTTTCATAACCTACATCATAAACATCTTGCAATAGTCATCAAATTTATAATCCATAAATTAACAAAATTTTCAAGCTATCATGATCTTCATCTGTATCATTTAATTAATAACTGAATACACATATTTAGCATACCATAACATATTATACTTCTAATCTACTATTTTCAAGGCTAGATCAAACCCGTTTATCAGAGATGATGATATATCTGATTTAGCTCTTCAGTATCTATACTAAATCATTCAGCCTTTTATACTCATCCAAGATCAATTCTTTACAAAAATCATATTCCTCTTTTGGGCTAATAATATGTTAATTCTCATGCACACTACCTAGAGATTATAAATCCATACTTTGAATCCATTATATCCCGACAAATCATAATACTAAGTTCAAATATCTTTTTTGTCACAACCCATAGTAATTACAACCTAAACTTTAATATCATATCCTAATCACTTATGTTAGTCTCAAATGATCATGTTCCAAGTTTGGGTATCATTCAGTCATGCCTTAATAACCATCCTCTAATTTCTAATCACTTGTATCGCAATCTACAATTATATCAAAATCAAATCCATAATATAACTCAAAATATATCTCCATATATCCATTATCTAGCCTCGATGATATCCTTCCAAAAATTAAGCTAGGAGAATTTAATCATTTTATTTATGCAAGCCTTCTACACTTATCAAAATCCTTGGAACTAAAACATACACCTATCAAAGAAAATTAAATAAATTATTAACATCGATAATTATTCTAAAATATTCAATCAAAACCTTAATTCTATCCCACTCTCACTAACTAGGTCATCTTGATCTTAAACCTTATCTCTGATACCAAAAAATCTGTCACGCCCTGATCCCAACTTGAGCCAAATGCGTAATAGATGGCCGTGTGCCCTAGAATTTATTTCTCCTTCATTCGAATACACAAGGTCTCTACCAACCAGGCTACCACCTTAGTGGTATTGTCTGCTATATCCTAATTTCTCACTAACTGGTCCCAAAACCCAAATAATCTTTTGGATCTGTAACAAAATATAGAAAATAAGGGTGAGCTACACAGGTTCAGTAAGTTATCAACACCTCAAATATACAACATAAATATGCCAATAAAAAATCAACAAGCATATACACATCGTACAATAAGATGTCCATCAATATAATAATATAACCAACAATATGACATAAATATGTACACTTAATTTCAACCAACACCATCATGACTATGGATGGCCAACCATTTACTTAACTCCCCTAGTCCCTTTGACTTTGGCCATGATTGACCCGTAGCTCATCCGGAAAAAGACTATATTCTATGACACATGCCACTAAACGGTCATGTGCCAGCGATAGACCCGCTAGAGATCCAAAAGAAAACTAGCTCTGAGTATCATACGAGAAACATGCATCCTTGGCATGTGCCTGCCACGCATGACTAAAATAAGGCAACTAGCTCTTGTGTTATATACCGCTCGATGGTCATGTGCCAGCGATAGCCCCACTGGAGGCCCAAAAGAAGACTAGGTCCTCGTGTGATCATAGTAAGACTAGAGAGCGACATTACCAACACAATGCATGCAACCCAATGCAATCCAATGCAATCCAATGTAATCCAATACAATCCAATGCAAATTAAAATATATTACATGTATTTAATATTTCATAAATACATAACATATTTGGCATATAGTTTCAGAGGTCTAGATAACTTACTGAAGAGTATCCACTAACTACGTACAATTCAGACACTAGACCTGGTCTTCTAAGGACAACGATGAACCTGGCCAATAATATAAACATATAATTAATTTATATTTCAAAACTAAAAAGAAAACTAAATTACCATTGGGCACTCTCCTCAACCTAATTCCAATTCTGGTCCAAAATGTACCTTTCCTCCCTTTCTTTTCTCTCTCCTCTCCCTCATTTTTTTCTCTACTCTTTTTCTCTCTTCTTTCTTTTCTCTTTCATCTTTCTCTCTCTTCTCTCTCTTCCTTCTCTCTCTTTTTCCTCACACCTGTCCCTTATTTTTCTCGCTCCTCTCTCTCTTCTCCAAATTTTGCTTCAATCGAACAAGCCTATCCTAAAAATTGAGTCAACACATCCTATAGACCCAATTCTGTTGATCGAGTCAACACACCCCTGCAAACTGAATGAACTCTATTCTATTGACCGTGTCAACCCAGCCTGCCAACCGAGTTGACTCACCCCTACAAATCGAGTCAACTCGGTTCTTCCCCCCTTCACTCGATCCGCTACCATCTCCCCTACCAAGCCGATCCCCTCTCCCCCAATTGAAGACCAGAAAGAGGAAAGACCAGCAATAACCCTGATGGCCGTTCAGCCACCTACCGGAAACCCAAAAGTGAGATAAACCCCCCCTTTCCCTGATGCTCCTCTCTCAGCTTGACCGAGCCGACCTCCCAATGACGGTCGACAGTAGCCATGGGAGACGGCCACCAAGAAGGGGGCCCGACTAATAGGAGTGGACGGTAGCACGACCACTGGCAGCCATCCGATCACCCACCTAAATCCCAAAAAAAAAATAAAATGGATCCACCCTGTCCGGTCATCGCTGCTCAAGCCCGTGCTCGAGAGGTGATGGGCTCCCGCTGGTCACCTCTAATTATGCCTATGCTCAAATCAAAACAGGGGATAGGGCACTTACTGATGAGGTTAATGGTGGTTTTGGCAGCACTAGAGGAAAAACGGTCATCAAGAAGGGCAGTAGCATGCGAGGGAATTACTCAGCGTGATCTGCGTCGATCTTCAGCATCCACTAAAGGAGGAGGGTTTGGTTTGGACCGAGGCATGCGAGGGACCTTTAAACCCTAAGGAAGACCCCTATCTGCCCCCCTATGCCATCGACTAGACTCTCTGAAACCTCCGTCAGTCGTTCTGAATGTTTAGTGCCACGATGAATTCGAACAGAAGTCAGCAAGGACTCTTGACTTTAGCCTAAAATTGGCCC
This sequence comes from Areca catechu, assembly GCA_021397845.1. Taxonomy (NCBI): domain Eukaryota; kingdom Viridiplantae; phylum Streptophyta; class Magnoliopsida; order Arecales; family Arecaceae; genus Areca; species Areca catechu. The sequence continues at coordinate 139,690,349 of CM038052.1, read as the reverse complement.
AATAATATCGGGCCTCACAATATCTCTCTCCCTTTTTGCTGCTACTATAAATATGTGTCTTTTTAAGGGCAGTAGAGTCAGTTGAGGTTGACTTTTGCTAGGCCTTTCTAAGAGGGAGGGAATGTATCCTTAGAGTTGGGTTTGAGACGATTTGGATTTTGGGTGTGAGCCTACCTAGCAATCAAGCTAGGGTTTTGGAAGAAAGAGTTAGTTGGCAAGGGTTCCACTTCTAGTTCTCCCCATTATTCTCCAACCAGATTTTTCGACGACTTCAAGAAAGTCTTGCATGTCCAAGGAAGGAAAAGATCATCCTCAAGGATCTTGAGGAGCTAGCATTCCAAGGGAGTTGATTGAGATTGAGCCCCTACATGTAGAGGCCAGATATTTGTGTGGCTCAGTGGATCTTCATTAGCTACATCCAAAGGTTAAAGGTAACGTACCCTTTCCTTTTCATTGCTTTTGATATCTCTAAATGCACTTTTATTTTGCTGGATCCTATTATAGGTAGATTGGTAGATTGACTTGATCGATCTACCAAGTCTTTCACTGTGACGTACTTTAAAATAGTTTTAAAATATAGTCTATCTGCCTGCTATGCCTTTTGAACTTTCATTATGCCCTTAAGTTATTTTATAAGAATTCAATGCAAATGAAATAAGGTGTCCAAAAAAAGTTAAAAAGTTTTTAAGATTTGATATTTATTTTCTTAAATTACTTAAGTCTTAAGAAAAGATTTTTCTATCTTTTTTTTTTGGGTTATTTAAGGTATTTTAATTAAAAAAATGGTTAATTAGATTAGAAGTTTACTTGTGAAAAGAAGGAAAGTAAAATTTTTTATATGCTAACAATAATAGAAAGTAAACAATTATGCCTGGATCGTATCTCTTTTCTTTTAAGGCAACTAAAAGAATGAAGCCAAACAAAACTATAAAGAGCAATAACGAGAATAAAAAAAAAATCACTTCTATTTGTAAAACAACTATGCCTGGATCCCCAGTAATAGTGTCAAAATTTGATCGCTTGTCATAGTGCAATCAAAAATAAACCCGTATATTATTACTATAGCTAGGATAAGTAGGGATCATATCCTTCGGGATAATGAAAAATTATTTCATGCAAAAAGGCAAAAAAGAATTGATTGTAGAGAGAGATTAGAATAAAAATAATAGATTTGAAAGAAAACAAGTCTTAATTGATAAATTTAAGAAGTGAAAGAAGTAACCCAAGAATTTGAATCTGCCATGCAAAATAGGTTTTATTTTTTTCTTTATATTACAATAATAATAATATTTGCAAGTTAAATATTTGTATAATTTATCTTTTGACAGGTATGGACCTTATCCATAGATCACGGCTCATCCATTTAGAGTATAAACTATCTAATTTTGATTGCAAGATTAGGAATTTAATCCACTATACTATGATTTATCTCTCTTATACATTTACCATATCTGGAGATCAAAGAATATCAATAAAGAGTGTAGGCCATGTATCTTAGATTAAAATCTCAATTAGAAAAATAAATCAAAAGAAGTGTAAAATAAATGCATGATTTTTATTACATAAAATATATGTACAAAAAGAAAAATAAAAACCTAGTTATAGCCTGTTGACTCCATTATTGATTTTGATAATAAACAAAATGCTTAAGTATAAGTTGAGTACTAACTATTTCTTTGAAGTATGTTTTTATAAAAAAATGTGCCCATCAATTCAATAAAATTTGATTGATTGTCAAACAATGAAAAAGTCCCAACTATGGATGAAAGATCAGTTTAAAGTGGACTTTGGTAGTTGAAGAATGCTTGAAAGGATACAAGAGTACAACACAATTTGGTTTCAACAGAAGTTTAGTTGTTTTTAAAAAAATCTCAGTCAAGTGTCGACTCACAACCCAATTATCGACTCATGACAATGAAAGTGTCGATTTAAGTCGGTATGCAGAAAGAGTTTCAGATGGCATGGTTGAAGTGTTAACTCATGGCAGTCAAGTGTTGACTCAAGGTATCGACTCAAGGATCGGCTCATCGCTTGAGACTTTTTTGTTACAGAACTTGCTGAAGTTGAAGACTTGCCTAAAGTGTCGATAAATGAATGTCAAGTGTCGACTCACCAGTGGAAGTATCGACTCATCTAAGAATTCCAGAGAGCTTCATTGAAGATATTTGAACTAGGTGTTAACTCATGGAATGCAAGTGTCGATCCTAAGTGTCGACTCACAGCTTGAAGTGTCGACACTTAGAGTTTTGGGGACAGTAACGACTAGTTTTTCGAACACAGAACTCGCCCCTCTTGGCTCCTAACAGCTAGTTCTTTATGTTTAACGGCTATAAATTGACTTTGAAGACTTAGAAAGGTTTTTAAATGATTCAAATCAAATCTAAACACAAGTAGAATTAAGAGGATTAAGAGAGGAACACCAAGAGAAAGAAAAAGCAAGTGCATTCCTCCTATTCATTGAGAGCAACTACCTTCAAGTAAAAAGAAGTATCCAAGTATTCAAGAGCCTTCAAGAGCATTCATGTTCAACCTTCTTGAGCATATATTGAAGCTCCATCAAGTTGAAGGCTGCTACAACAAAGCTTTAAAGAAATATCTACTTTTATTAGAAAGCATTCATTGTTTCTTTACTTCAAACTTATTCATGTTGTAATGATCTTTGGTTAGCCTATTGGAAAACAAAGGAGGTTGTTGGTTAGCCTTGAAAACCAATTAGGTTCTTTGTTTGCCCGTAAAACCAATAGAGATTGTTGGTGAGCCTTAAAACCAATTAGGTTATTGGTAAGCCCAGAAAACCAAGTGATGTTTTGACTTGTGAGCCTTGTAAAAACAAGTCGGGTTTCATTAGTGAGCCCAGAAAATAATCGGCTATAATCGGTTGAGATTATAGTGAATTTCCAAGTGGGCCTTGGAGAGTGGATGTAGGTGCATTGGAAAGCACCGAACCACTATACTTGCTTTGTGTTTGTGATTGCTTGTCTCTTTAATTTGCTTTTTTTTTTTTGCTTTTATATTTCGGCTGCATACTCACTAAGAGCACTTTACACTTGCATTCAATATACTTAGGTTGATTATTAGATTGGTTCACATACTTGCATTTCATCTAAATTTTTTAGAGACCCAATTCATCCCCCCTCTTGGGTTGCTTTATGGGCAACGTAGGCTTCATCTTCTTCCTAGGTTGAAGGGGCGTAGCTACACATCACTACCACCAGCATCTCCTATATAATTTCCTTCTTTTCCAAGCCTAATACAAGATCTAAACAAGAAAAAAAAAGTAAATAAAATTCTACTACAAAAACTAATGCTTGGACTACTACATGGAGTCATCCTTTTATAGAGCCTTAAATAGGTTGAATCCCAATCTAAATTGAATTTCAATCCATTTCTAACTAGTCCTTGAATTGAAGTTAAATGCTTGGACCTTGTTGAGTCATTAATTAGTATAGATTGGGGCTGAAGTCATGCATGGAAGTCCTCTTCTCAGTTAGGTATTCTCATAGTTGAAGGATCACGAAAAGAAACCATCCCATCTCAAGATCGTGTCCAAGTGGATTCCTTCTCCCAATTCACACCATTCCCCACTATTAAATCAAACCTTCTATTGGTACCATCATCAATGATGGGCGGTGACCATGGTAGCAAGGAGGTGACAATGGTAGAACAGGGGGAGGTGAGGTAGTGTTGGAGAGGAAGAAGATGGTGGTGATAATGCTAGGGAGGAGATGATGATAACAAGTTCTTCCCATTCATGCCTCTTTCTGGCTGATGGTAACACAGGATGTAGTGACAGTAGCATGAAGAGAAAGCAACCGATGATGGGGATGAAGTGGTCATAATGATGAGAAGGTGGAAGATGGTTGGTGATTTCATGCATTCATGCTCTTTTATGTCTACTATGCTTGGGGAAGGGGAGAATAATGGAGGGAAGAGTGGGAAGAGGAGGAGAGCTGCACGATGGGCAGTGACGATGATGGTAGCAATGGCCATCGATGGGTAGGGGGAAGCATCTCAGGCCAGTGACGAGCTCTCAAAATGGTGGTGATGGTGGCTCTCAGGTGAGAAGAAGAAAGGTGTAGCGATGGTAATGGCAATTGACAGTGGTGTTGGGTGGTCAAACAAACGAAGAAGACAATGGTGTGGCGAATCTTGGCAACTACTAGTGGTGTAGGGAGCAGCAATCATGATAGCAGGCTTCTTGACATGGCAAGAGAAATAATGATGATGGTGATTGCTTTGGAGGTGGTGGTAATGGCATCTCGGAGAAAAAGGAGACGGCGATGGGGCAAAACAGGGAGGAGCGGCATCAGATTCTCAATGGCTTCTCCGATCGACGATGGGATCTCGACGGCAATGGTGACAATAAGGAGGCATTGGTAGCATGGATGAGGAAGAATATGACTCGAGGAGGAAGATGGTCCATGGAGTCCACCTTGTAGACTGAGCGATTGGTCCATGATGGATCGATTGCTCCAGGATCTATAGCAGAATTAGATTTTTGTTGATTCTGGCCCTATTTGAATTTTGATTTGAGTGCCGTTCGAGCCATTGGATTTCAAGAATTGAGCTGTTTCTATTTATGGACTCCTTTTTTACAAAACACTAATAAAAGTATCAATTATTAAAAAATATTAATCAATTAATATATATTTTAATGCTTAAATTGAGATATTTAAAAGACTTATCAATCCACACCCACCACCAGTACTTGTGGTGGTGATGAGACTCCTACTAATGTAGGGTGAGGTGGATCATTTGCCTGGCTCTCTATAACTCTTTCCACAAGCCAAGAGGCCATGGTGTTGGTCTTACAAGAGGTGGTCTTCTTGGGTGGCATGGCTTTCCCGTCTTGTAAGTGACACTCTTCATAAATATACTCGGCCCTTCATCTAATCTATTGGTGCCAAATTTCATCAAGTACTGGAGGGAGAGCTAGAGTTTGTGCTAGTGTGAATGGCATATGCTAGGCTCTATAAGGTGGTACTTGAAAAAAAGTCCTATCGAGGTTTTCCCTAGTGATGGTACTATGATGATCAAGTAAATATCTGTACTAAAGGTAATGGAGTATTGGTAGGAGAGCTCACATACCTTGGGGACTCACTTGGAGTTCCTTTTATGGCTGAGATTCATGGGCAATTTAGTCTTGACCAAGATCCTATCGAATCTAGTGGAAAGCAGTAGAATCCCTCATGTAGCACTTGGAGATTCCTTATCTGAAGGGAGTGTCCTATCTCTTTAAATGCATGCTTGTCACTAGTTCGGTATATGGCATGCATCATTAAATAATGGACCATATTACAAGGAGTCTAGGCATGCCTTTCTTATCCATCCAAATCTAGCAATGATTGATGATTTTGGGACGTGATGGAGAGCTGGCCATATGGTAGAAGCTATAGTGGTGAATATTAGGGTACTTTTTCTTTAGGACTCTAGTAGGTGCACAGCCAAGGTTTCACCAGTTGGACTACTTGCAAGGTGTCCAAGGCCTAGCAGGTCATGGGAGCTTAAAGCCAAATACTTCTTGAGTAATCGACGAGGCTTGCTGATACCTTCAGGCATTGGAGTTGGCCTCTATAGGTATCCACTCAAGGGCCTATGGTTGAACACTTCTTGAGCGGTTAGCAAGGCTTGCTAATGCCTTCAGGCACAGGTGTTGACCTCTATCGGTATCCGCTTGAGAGCTTATGGCTGAATGCTCGAGTGATCGATGAGGCTTGTTGAAACCTTTAAGCATAGGAGTTGGCCTTTATTGATATCTACTCGAGGGCCTAGGCAAAACACTTCCTAAGCAATTGGCAAGGCTCACTGTTGCATTCAAGCATAAAAGCTAGCCTCTACTAGTATCTGCTTGAGAGCCTAAGGTTGAATGCTCCCTAAGCGACTGTCGAGGCTGGCTAATACCTTCGAGCATAAGAGTTGTTCTCTACCGATATTTGCTTGAGAGCTTATGGCTGAACCACCTTGAGTAGTCAACAAGGCATGCTGATGACTTTGGGCATAGGAGTTTGCCTCTATCAGTATCCGCTCGAGGGCTTGAGGCTAAATGCACCTTGAGCAATCATCGAGGCTCGCTGATGCCTTTGGGTATAGGAGTTGGCCTCTATCGATATCCGCTCAAGGGCTTGTGATTGAATGCTCCCTAAGCAATCGGTAAGGCTTGCTGATACCTTCAAGTATAGGAGTTGGCCTATGCTAGTATCCACTCAAGAGCCTATGACTGAATGTACAAGATTTTGGTAGCACATTGGAAGACCAGATTTCAAAATTTTAAACCTTGAAACTATAAATCCAGGACTCCCTTGATTATATCAATTAATAGGATAAAATATTTAGAAATAGAATAATACCTGTAATGCTAATATCCTTTTTTTTTCCACTAGCACACAAGTGTATGTTCTCTAGAGGTGATCCACATAGGAACAGAACCAAGGAAGCACTCCTCTTACTTGCTTGACTACTTCCGGTAGCCTTTCTTCCTTTATTAGCCTTTACACCCTTCTAGGATCTTTTTCTTTTTGAAGAGTAGCTTAGTACCTCTCCAAAAACTCTCTTATTATCCTCTTATTCTTTCTAATTTTGTTTTTAAGCCCTTGCCTTAAAATCATAGACGTGTCTTAAAATAATAGAGTTGTCCTCATAAGAGAAGGAAGATAATTATCAAGACAATTTTCGGATGCCTTGGCTTCAATCACCGAAGCATTCAAATAGGAAGAGAGTAGGTTCCTGATACAGCTTTTCATCAACCCCTTATCTGATATTTAACATATCAGATAAGATCCTTTAATCAGAAAGAATCCCTTGGCAGAAAGGTGCAAAGTGAAACACTGTTTTACTTATTGTTGGAGCCAAAGTTGCTTACGCAACTCTTCAAGAAAATCTGATAATTAATTCTTAATTTTAGCACATATCATATATAACTAAATTGGTTTAGGTTAGCATATCTGATATCTGACTAACCTAGTTTAGGTCAACATATTCCATATCTAACTCACCTAGTTTAGGTCAACATATTTCATATCTATCTTACCTAGTTCATGTCAGCATATCTTATATCTGGTAAACCTAGATGGCATGGATAAACTCGAACAACAAGCAACCTAATCAAAACTTAATCGATCAAGTTGGCCAGGTAAGTAAGATTGATGCAAGGGTTCCACCTCTTCATCTTTCTTAGACACCAACATAGTTGGTAGGTAAGAAAATAGCCCCAATCAAAAACAATGATCAAGACTTGCCTTCAACACCAATTGGTCAATAAGAATCGAATTGGTCAACCTAGTGACTTAGGCTTGGACCACTAAGCCAAATTAGGTCTTTAGGTAATCAATTCATAAATATGAATTGATGTGACAAAACTACATCTAAGATAGATTTTGAGTCCCTTGAACTAATCCTAATTAACTATTGATTGGATTTGATCAATTTCTCAAAATCGAATCAAGGTTCAAACCTCATATAATCAAGACCCTGAGGTGTAGTCCAATCACTCTACCTAATTATTCTACCCATACCCTCATGCACAAGATAAAACGTTTAGATTCTAAAAATAATTTTTAGATTATATTTAAGTGCATGAAATTAGTGGTTTTTGATCTCAAAACAGTTTTTAGATCTAAACCTAATCTCATATATGTTATTTTAAATCAGGACCAATTAACATACATCACAGTATTTAGTTTTCAAATCTAAAACTTGATTAAGAACATATCACACATATGCAATTCAGAACAAAAAATATGATTATAACATTTTTAAAAATTAATTTCAAAACTGGTTCAAATCATACTAGGATAATCTTTAAACTATAGGGGTTAACCCTATAGCATGATAACCTTATAATCAGTTTGATGCAAACCTTCATTAATCAATTTTAAATATAAATATGAATTATAATACACCTTATATATCTAGAAATATATCTAAAAGTCATTGATTTAAGTTTTAAAAATTATTTTCAAAATAAATTAAACTTGTATTAGGACAACGTTTACACTATAAGGTGTTAACCGTATAGTAAGACAACTTATTTTAGTGCAAATTTGATCAAATCAAATTCTAACTTTCAGATCTAAAGAGGATTTAGATTTGAATCTAATCTAGCATGTTAGGTTAAAACCTGACTTTGATACCATTGAACGAAACCTAGGTGCTAGCATAGTAAAATTTTAGGATTCTAAACGTGATGCGGACTAATATGCATGCAATTCATTTAGTATGTTTTATATGTGGGGATAGGTGATTAATTCATGAATTTCAAATCAAAATTAATTGTAGGGAATTTTGTATGAATTTTTGAAGCCAAGCATGCAGATTAGACCTAGAAAAGTACTAAATAATGATCGCCGGGGCTGAGAAGCCTTGGTTAGGGTAAGTTCTCATACAATATAAAGACTGGAGGTAGAGGGTGTGTACCTGACATTGTCTGAAGTGCCCGGTGAAGATCGCTGTGAAGGGATCTCTCGTTCCTCGATGGATGCGGCATGGAAAACTGAGCTAAAGACCCGCGGATAACCGGCTTTCTGCTCGATGGTCTGATTGAGGCTTGGCTGGAGTCGTTGGATTCGTAGGAACTCAAGAACCTGCAAACGACCTGTCAGGGGTTAGAAAACTCACAAGGGAGCAAAGAAATAAAGGAAAACAGCAAGGAAAACGTGCCTTTTGAAGTGGGTGGCCAGGGTTCTGGAAGGTTGGCTGGAGGCAGGAAGATGGTTGCAACACCGGGATGAAGAAAACTCTTAACTCCCTTTATGCACATGGCAGGGTAACACTCAAAGCAATAAAAGAACTCATGGTTTATTTCATGTATCAAAATCAAGTTTCATACAAAAGGCTAGGGTCCCTTAAATAGACCCTTAACCTTGGGCCCCAAGTAAGGGTACTTTAGACTTTACATAGGACTCCTTCTCCCTTTCAAACCCTAACTAGGAATACAAGGCAACCTTGGTAGAAATCCCTAAAGCACCTGGACACCCTCTCCTTATCTTGGTCGGCCAAGGGGGTGACCATAAGTGGCCGACCAAGAGGATGGTAATCCTAAGAAGTGGTGCCCTAATTCCTCTTCCTGGGCCTAGGCTGGCCCAGTTTGCTTCTGGCTGGAATAGGGCTTCAGGTTTGTTCCTGTTTTCATTTTCTCCTCCTGGGATCTTCAGGTCTTCAAGTTGTGTTGGATTTGCGCTCAACTTCCATGTGTTCAATTAGGTTGGACTTGGTTCACTTGTGTGATGTGGTCTTGAGTCTTCGATATGCTTGGACGGGACTCAAAACAAATAAAATTAGCTCGACATGAGCTGAGTAATACTGAACTGAACTAGCTCAGCATGAGCTGACTAATTACAGGACTCAAATAAAACAACTCAGCTGGACTAAGCTTTATTACAGTGGACTCGAATATCAATTAAGTTATCCACAGAGGGTTTAGAAGTCTCTGGCTTATTATGGTGCCTTTGGGTGTCCCCACCAATTCTCCCTGGGTGGGAGGAACTCGACCCTGTCGAGTGAAGATTAGACTGGCTCACATATCTCTCGAGAATGTCTGGGTTGAGGCATTGCAAGTCCTCTCGAGAAATCCATGAATCGTCTGACTCTGGCCAGCGTTGCCATCGGACCAGGAAGCATTTATAGTCATGGCCCCGGGTCGTGATGGTTTGATCGTCCGGGATACGCTCGATCTGTTCTTCTCTCTCAGGCCAATTTGTTAGTGGACACTCTGGGTTAGGGTCACCCACAATGAAAAGGAAAAGGTCCAAAGGCCTCACTAGGTATCGCTGCCGGTTCCCTATACTCAACAGGTCTGTAATATTGAATGTAGAACTAATGCCCATATCCGAAGGCAAGTCTAACACATAGGCATTTGATCCAATCCTTCTCTATCACTTTAAATGGTTCGGATCTGCGAGCATGAAACTTCATTTAGGCCTAAGCCTAACCAAGATAGAATCTACTACATCAAATTCTTTGACCCTTCTTCAGGAAATAGCCAGTTGTTTTAAGATTAGTGCCGGTGGTGAACATGCTAGGCACATGCAGACTCCTATCAAGATGATGCAAAGGACTCAAACCTATACCTAACAGACTTTACTAAAGAGGTTTATTAGGTCTTAACTACCACTTGGGCATGGGGGCATGAGTGTGGTTGATGGATGACATGCAGAAGAAAATTTGTTAGTAATTCCTAATAGGTGCCAGAGGGTCTGCCAAAAGTAGGTAGCAATTGGGATGGGCTCTATGGATCCTTGTAATCTAGTAACCTCAACAAAATGTAACCTATTAGTTCTAGACACATGAGAAGACTCAGGAAAGGGTAAGAAATAGGAATTAGGTTCAGAATTAGTCTAGTAGGGTGGAGAAAAAGGTTACGGGTTAGTTGGATAAAGTAGAATAAAAGAAGGCATGTCAAGGACTAATCCTAGACTAATGAGGCTAACCATACGGGGTTGTGGTATATCTATGGGCAAGAAAAGGTCCTTGCTATGGAAGGATGGGTCAACAATTTCTGGGAAGAGATCTTCAATAGGAATGGCAAGAAGGGATTCATCCTGAGGGCAATGGGTTAAGTAAGCCAAATCCTCTATAAAGTCTTCTTCTTCATGGAATTTAGGAACAGGCTGTACAATTAGATCCTTTTCTAGTGTTTCCTTGGGTAAAATCCTAGTATCAGAGTTCTATTCCTCTAATTGTTCTTCCACTATAGCTTCAGGTTGGATGTGGTCAAGGTCAACTAGCTCTGGGTTGGTTCCTACCTGGGTATCTACTGGATCAGCTAATTCTAGGTCTACTAAAGGTGTCTCCTCTTCTCCTTCATACTCATCCACTAGGCTCGCATTAGCTTCATACACTTCCGCGTTAATGTAAGCCTTGTCAATCTTAGGAATGGTTGGAGAAGGTCGGCTAGGAAAAAATTAGCTAGGTCCTGGTTTTTGATTATGGACACTAATCCTAGTAGGTTCAGGTTTCCTAAGTGGTAGTGGCTCACTACTGGGCTCATATTTAGGGGTACTAATCCTATGGGGTTCAAGTTGACTAAGGGAAACCTGACTAGTACTAGATTGATACCTAGGGGTTTTGGGCTCCCTAGGCTCATAGGACAAGGGTGCATATCTATGGGTCATGGGATTATAAGATGTAGGGTCATAGGATTTGGGTTCAGCTCTATGGGTCTTGGGTCTACTGGACTCATGGGATATGGGTTCGTAGATTCTAGAGTCAGAGGGTTTGGAGTCATAAGATCTACAGGTTATGGGTATACTAGGCTTATAGGGAGAGGGTAAATAGGATCTATCTTCCTGGTCTACAAAATCCAGATTGGGGCTTCTAGGACTAATCTTAGGGATTGGGTCATGACGATGGGCTCTCCTAGGTTCAACCTCAAGGTATGGATCAGGGTTTGGGGTCCTCCTAGGTTCAGTATCATAGTATGGGTCATGACGATGGGCTCTCCTAGGTTCAACCTCTCGGTAGGGATCAGGGTTTGGGGACCTCCCAGGTTCAGTATCATAGTATGGGTCATGATGATGGGCTCTCCTAGGTTCAACCTCATTGTGGGGATCAGGGTTTGGGGTCCTCCTAGGTTCAGTATAATAATAAGGGTCATGGCGATGGTCTCTCCTATGTTCAACCTCATAGTATGGATCATGGTAAAGGGTTCTCCTAGGGTTGGGCTCCATATATAGGTCAGAGTATTGTGTTATCCTAGGATTGGACTCCCTATATGGGTCAGAGTAGTGGGTTCTCATAGGGTTGGGCTCTATGGTTTCACTAGGTTGAGTTGGGTTGAGGCTATTGGTCTGGGTCAACTGAGTCATTTGGGTAATTAACTAGGTAGTTATTTGTGTAGCCATCTGGGCCTTGGATTGGGTTAGTTGCTCAGTGAGTGCTTTCATTTGGGCTTGCAAATTTTTCATGGGTTCAGACATTGGTGAAGGAGGTGGGTGATATGAAACCCCTGATCTAGTGATCATACAAGACTCAATCAGACTGACTATAGCTAACTAGACCTAGAGTCCAAACTAAGGGTGTTAGGTCCTTAGTAACTAGCCTATAGTAACTCTGTACTCAGCCAGGCAGGTGTAAGGGGAGTGTTAGGTCCTTGATTGCCAATCCTAGATACCAATCAGAGATTGGCTAGGTAGGCAAACCAGCACACAAGCCCTTCGGGATTGAATCCCTGAACCACCGTTCTAGACACCAAGCACAAGGCACACAGAGGTTAGCTTGACACAGTGATCTAACACTTAGCCCAGACCCGACCAGTTGGTGTCGCTAGCCCACTAGGGCAAATTAAGTCTAATCAATTTTAATTTAGGCTTGGGACCGAATGCAGGGGATGTGGTTTTGGGCTAAGGAGAGGTGATCAAATCCTCCCCCCATCTGACATAGCAAGAGTGCCCTTAAAGGTAGATTATACAATGATGGCAAGCAGATGATTCAAATTAGGGTTAGATGTTTTAGTAGCCTTTATATATGTAAATTTGTTTTTTTGGTACTTTCATAAATACAAGAAAACTTGCAAATTAGGGCCTAATATGCAAAAAATATACTAAAATTAAAAGATACGAAAAAGATGCTAAGCAAAACCATAAAACTTCCAAACTTGTCTTGCTTAAAAAGAACAGAGATAAAAAATTGCAGGCAGTATTTCGTCTTGAAGAAAATTCACAGACTGAAATAAAATCTGAAAGAATTCTAGAAAATACTTTGAATTATCAGAAAAAAATTTTTTAGAATTTTTAGAGTTCTGAGCAGGGTGAAATAACTAAAATAACAGAGTATATACGGACTGAAAAATAAAAAAAACAAGCCTTAATCTATGCTCTGATACCAAATGATGCGGGATAAATATGCATGCAATTATTTTTGTATATTTTATATGTGGGCATAGGTGATTAATTCCTGAATTTCAGATCAAAATTAATTGTAGGGAATTTTGTATGAATTTTTGAAGCCAAGCATGCAGATTAGAACTTAGAAAAGTACTAAAGAAGGATCACCGGGGCTGAGAAGCCTCGGTTAGGGCAAGTTCTCCTACAATATAAAGACTGGAGGTAAAGGGGGTATACCTGACAACGTCTGAAGCACCCGGTAAAGATTGCAGTAAAATAATCTCTTGTTCCTCGATGGATGCGGCCTGGAAAAATGAGCCAATGACCCGCGGATACCTGGCTTTCTGCTCGGTGGTCCAATTGAGGCTTGGCTTGAGTCGTTGGATTCGTAGGAATTCAGGGAACTGCAAACGACCTGTCAGGGGTTAGAAAACTCATAAGGGAGCAAAGAAAAAAAGGAAAACAACAAAGAAAAGATATCTTTTGAAGTGGGTGGCCAGGGTTCTGGAAGGTTGGCTGGTGGTAGGAAGATGGTTGCAACACCTGGAAGAAAAAAACTCTCAAACCCCTTTATGCACACAGCAAGATAACACTCAAAGCAATAGAAGAACTCAAGGTTTATTTCATATATCAAAATCAAGCTTCATACAAGAGGCTAGGGTCCCTTAAATAGAACATTAACCTTGGGCCCCAAGTAAGGGTACTTTAGACTTTACATAGGACTCCTTCTCCCTTTCAAACACTAACTAGGAATACAAGGCAACCTAGGTAGAAATCCCTAAAGCAGTTGGACTCCCTCTCCTTGTCTTGTTGGCCAAGGGGCAGACCATAAGTGGCTGACCAAGAGGATGGTAATCCTAAGAAGTGGTGCCCTAATTCCTCTTCCTAGGCCTAGGCTGGCCTAGTTTGCTTCTGGCTGGAATAGGGCTTCAGGTTTGTTCCTGTTTTCATTTTCTCCTCCTGGGATCTTCAGGTCTTCAAGTTGGGTTGGATTTGGGCTCAACTTCCCTGTGTTCAATTAGGTTGGACTTGGTCTTCACTTGTATGATGTGGTCTTGAGTCTTCGTTATGCTTGGACAGGACTCAAAACAAATAAAATTAGCTCGACATGAGCTGAGTAATACTGAACTGAACTAGCTCAACATGAGCTGACTAATTACAGGACTCAAATAAAACAACTCAGCTGGACTAAGCTTTATTACAGTGGACTCGAATGTTAATTAAGTGATGCACAGAGGGTTGAGAAGCCTCTGTCTTATTATGGTGCCTTTGGGTGTCCCCACCAAAACCCTAACTCAACAAAAATTGCATATGAAAATAATTTTCATATGTCAAGCATGCAAATAAAATTAAAAATATCTACAGCATGATCATTCTAACATGCTAATCAGATTAAATCAGATCTAAAAATATAAAAATTAGATGAACAAAATACTTACCTGAAATGGTTTTCATCATTAACTTGGATGGAGTTACATCTAGTGGATTCTTGGAGTTCTAGTTGGAGCCGCACATGGACATGGCCTCTACTGGTATCTACATGGGGTCTATTTCTAATCGAGTCAACGATGCCACCAGAGTGCTTTCTCCTTCATAAGCATTTCATCCAACTTGGATCTGGATCTCCCTTCAAGGCAATCTTGAACAGAAAGGCTACAGCCTTTCAGAGAACCCTTCATGTGGGATATCAGACATCTTCAAGGACACCAGGGGAGAAGAAAACCTTTTTCCTCTTCCTTGTACTCTCTTTAAACTCTCCTCTCGCATGGAATAGCAAAGAAAGAATGGTGGAGTGGTAGAAAAACATGCTACGATAGAGAAAACCTTTTTTCTCTTCCCTGTACTTTGTTTAAACTCTCCTCTCTCTAGAGTTTTAGGAATGGAATAGCAAAGAAGGAATGGTGTAGTGATAGAGAAACATGGTGTGGCAAGATAGATGGGAAGAAGGAATGGCACATGCACATACTCTCAACCCTTTTATTTCAAATATGTCGTACATACCTTTTTCCAAATCCTTAAGCCATACAACACCAATCAAATAAGATCTAATCTCATCTAAACTGATTCAAAATTAGAAGAGAAGTGGATAAGAAAAAGAGTTGGGCATTGAGAACTCAAGGTGCGAAAGCCAAGCATGCTACATGACATCCTCAACTCATTTGTTGCACAAATGAATTTCCAATGCCATATCTAAAATAAGACTTCACCCCTCATCAGATAGGATCTCATCCTAATATGAAATGATTCAAAATCAAGTGGGAAGGGCGAAAGAAAAAATTGCAATGAGAAACTAATACTATAAGGAACAAGTGCACCAGTCTTGACTTCCTTAATTTCTTTTGTTGCACAAAAACTTATTCCATGCCTAAAAGACCTAATAAATTTGATCCTCAATCAAATAGGAGTTTGAATAAAATAGGTTTTATCTAAATAAGGGGAGAGAGTCCCCAAGAAGAGGGTTGCCAACACTTGGCATGCCATTTCTGAATTTCTGCACATGGTGAGATAAAATACCAAAACCTAGTTCCCCCTTTCTCCATATTAACATGAAATTAAGATAAAATAAATCTAATCTAACTAGGTTTAGGAATCTTATTTTATTAGAATATAAATTATTTTAAATCAAATCTAATTTGAGCCTAATTTGTATCAATTTTGAAAAGGCTATCAATTCTATTTCAAATATGTTTGTAATCTAAGTCCAACTTGGATAATTAAAAATAATTTGAATTAAATTAAGTTAGGTCCAATTAAATTAAATATGATTTAAATTTATTTAAACTTGATCTATAATTTAATTAAGTGCAGTTATAGTGCAACTCTTGTAATTAAGTCCCTGCAGCTAACAATTAGCAGCTGCTAAATTTCTAGCCCTTACAAAATTTATAGTTATTAAATATAAAACTCTTATAAAATTAGCAATTTTTAAATTTATCTAAGCTTTTGATCAGGTCAAGCCCCTTTTAAGTATGACCCCTTAAGTTACATTCTATCTTGCAGTGGGATATACTATCATCTTCATCATAGTATCATCGAAACTCTTTCGATGGATCGAAACAATTATAGCTCAACCCTAACAAGAATTATTAATTCAAAAATGATCTTAGTGAGTTTCCATAATTCACTAGTGATACCTAGCAGTATGTAGTAACAATCCAATAGAATAGAAATATGAATCCCTAGATGTAGTTACCATGTGATCAAGTTTCACTACCGAGAGCCCCAACATGATGCAAGTCATAAAGTCTCATCAAAGTTTAAGCATCCATCATATGCATGGCTTAGTTTGCTTGAGTCCAATCATGGTTTCCATGGAAACTCTTTCCATTATTACACTACTATGGTTATAGATTTAAGGACTCGGCCTCTTAGATTATATTGAACTACTCCTCAACTAGTAAGACTAAAAGATCACCTATAGATAATTTTCAACTCCTACAGCAAACCTACTATAGCCAACGTATACCACAAGATCCCATGTGAAAGAATAGTGCCCTAAAATCCAATCTTTATATGGGCATTTCTATAATCTTCCAACTCATGTATGATATTTTTTGATAAATTGAAAGGCATTTTGATTCATCATATTGCTGCATCTTATTAAGAATATGATAAACCCCATAGGTTAGGGTAATGAAAATAGGGTTATGGTAGAGATCATAATAGTGAGACCTATGTTTTTATAAATTTTAATCTAAAATATTCCTAGTGTTGGATAGGTGATTCAGGAATCGATGTTTCCAGTAAGACTAGCACATCCTATGTATGCTCAAAAGGAGGGTGGTTAGTCTCACAACCACTTATGTATGGACATTATATAAGGATGTGGGTGCTCATTAGGGTATGAACTAATCTACCTTGAGAACATCTTATGAAGGTCTTACTACTTATCAAAAGATGGTTCTCATAGTGGGAGTTGTGCATGTGATCCTTAGACCTGAGACTACCATAGTATCTTGTGCATATGAACCCATGTTTTGGTGCATACTCATTCATGATAATTAAGTCATTGACGGGGTGCTTTTGGATATGGTGGATTGTGTATGAAGGTAATGAGTAGGTCAATAAGGAATCGATCACTCCTAGTAAGAGGAGAACTTATCCCATAAAATCTCTTCAATTGTTGAATCAGGAAGTCTTTGATCAAAGCAGGATGAGATTAGATAGGGTTTCTAATCTTTCATTGGTCAAGTCTTCATTATCAAATTGAGATTCAAAAGGATTGAGTACTAGGGTTTGACATTTATCCATGTCCATCACTTAATCGAGATAAAGGGAGATCGAATGATTGAATTGCATGGTAACTTTCCACTGAAATATATTTTGGTAATTTTCACCAAATTCCATATCTTTCAGGTAGGCATGACACATTTCTAGATGTCAATCATATCTTGTAGGTTTTCATGAATCAATTCGTTTGGATTCATGAGTCAATTCGAAAGCTAGTTTGAATTGGTAACTTAGGTCAGCTCAATTTGACCTAATTAGGACAATCAGGTTTGATTAGATATAATTGGCTTGGACCTAGACCTACTGCTGGCTAGAAGTGGAACCCAAAGTGTCACACACATCAAAGAATTTACCAAGGAAGTCAATTGGATTTTTTTTAGGGTCATGGGATCCTAATTGGCTAGCAAATTGACATACTAGCATATGTTGGCTAGCCCAACTCCTAACACAATTGGATTGGGAGTAGTTGCTTGTTATTTGGGATAACCAATTTAAGTAGAAATTAAATTGGATTGATTCCTAAGTGGGGCAGCCTAATTTAGATTTTACCTAGCTTTTTATTGGACTTATCTTGGATTTATGGAAAAGTCCATGTTGGCATGGACTCTTGGGCCCCAATTTGGTTTCATGCCAATATTGGTATGCGCAGAAGGACAAAGAGTCCTCCTGCCAGTCAGACACAATTCTTAGATAAATTCTAAGGCTCTCATCCTAATCTCCATGCCTTTTTGAAGTGTTTATTAATGGTCAAAAGATGGAAATATTGTGGAAGGAGGTTGGTGCAACATGAACGGTCGCGACCCTTCATGGATTGGCGCTAAAACACATTGTAGAGTCCTTCTATTTGAAGGCTCTCAGATATCCGATGCATCCCATCATACTTCCATGAATTTTGGCACTTTAAGTGACCAGTAATTAATATATGGTAGGAGATTAAAATGCTGGAAAAATCGAAGAGTCATTTATATGTCTCTTGGTTTATTAAAGGTTGTATCATGATAAATCTATCCAACCAATAAGACTCCTTCTCATTGAAGGATATTTTCAGATGGCTGCAGAAGAGTCATATCAGGCACCCCATCCAACTTTATATAAGGCATTAATGTTTTGATGCCAGAGCACTTCAATTTCCATCGAAAAACCCAACCTGCTATTTTCTCTTCCTCCCCCCTTAAGACAATGTTTGTCTTTTTAAGACAAAGCTTTTTCTTTAAAGACAAGGCTAGTATTTTAAGACAAGAGACTAGAAAAAAAATAGAAAGGATATTCAAGATCTGAGAGGGGATTTAGAGAGGTATCTGTGTGCCCTACAGGAGGGTAGGGAGTCCAGCAAAGAAGAAAGTATGAAAGGCTGCCAAAAGAGTCCCAATCAAATAAGCAACTGTTATAGGAGTGCTACCTGGGTATGGTTCTTATGTGGATCACCTTTGAAGGGCATGCATGATGTAGGGACATCAGGAGCAGACCAGGATTTCAAGGTTGCAATTTCTAATTCATGTGTTGGAAAATCAGTCAATTATAAGTTGAGTCCATCAGGGAAAATTGACTCTTGTAATGAAGTCTAATTTTTGGGTTCTGTAATAAGGTGAGCTGATTAGGTTCACTAAGTCAAGAGTCCTATGAGTTTCAATCTAGTCACATGAGTCTTGTAAATTTTGGTTTTCATACAAGTCAAGATCAAGAGGAGGATCATTACATCAGGAGTGTCACCATGCCCTAATAAATAAGGTTTCATGCATCCAAGCCAGGCATCCTCCTTCTTCAACTGGCCACCAGCCACCACAGAGATCACTTCCACCCCTCCACTCTTCCTTCTTCCAGTTTATTATTTTTCTAATCATCTATGAGCTTAACCTTTGATGTTTGCAGGATCCCTCTAGTGCCACACCCTCCGGACGAGGTATTCTTTGCCTCCGAATCGATCTGATAGAAAGTTGACGGATTCGCTGGAAAGTAACTCGATCATCCAAGTGCCAATCTAAGTGGAGCGATCTCTTCCATGGCATCAAGAATGTTATTGCTAGGTATGTAGAACCTTTCCCTTCTCAGCTTTTCTATTTTTTTAAAGTTTAGAGAATGTCCTATAGATATTTCTTAACCCTAGGATCCTTAGTTTTTATCTCTTTGATAGTTCTTGATGCAGGATGACTCTAAGAATTGCTAAATATGTAGAAAAATAGTAAACTATTTTTTTTTTATGATTTTTATAATTTAAGTTTGAAGGCTATATTCTCAAATAAAAGTAAGAACTAGCGAATAGGATAACAATGCAAAGAATTATCGTATTGCAAAATAACTCATGCAAGATAATGAAAGACAGGACCTAGAAATTGAGAAACTCTCAGTTTAGGATAGCTTATCTTCCACAAATTGGATATCCAGAGATGGAAAGGATGTTACCAGAGTCAAAGATTTGTAGAACTTCTGATGAAGAAGTCACACGGCACTCCGATTGGAGCCTGGATGATGAAGCTCAGCTTCCTTGAATTTGATGACTGATTTGGGTGGTCTTGGAGATAAGGAGATCCTCCTTTAGGGAGGTGAAACACCTCGGGTGAAAGGATTATGCCCTAAAGGCCAATCGAAATATTATATTTCATTGGGATTTTTCCTTATCCATCCCAAAAATCAATGTATTGACATTATCATTCAATAAAGGCATTATTTTCATCATACGCAGTATCTTAATTATTATATGATGAACTCCATAGATTAGGGCTATGGTTCTAGGGTTATGATGAGATCGTACCAGTGAGTCTCACAGTCACTTGTGTTTGACACTAATACTAGGATGTGGGTGCTCATTAGAGAATGAGTTCACTGAATAGGTCCAGATTGAGAATATCTAATGGAACCTTATCTATTTGTCAATAGATATTTCTCATAGTGGGAGTAGTGAATGTGGTCCTTTGACCTGAGACTGCCATGGTACCTTATATACATGAATCCACATTTTGGTACACACTCAATCATAACACTGAGTTATGCATGAGGTGATACTGGATATGGTGGATTGTATATGAAGGTTGTGAGTAGGTCAACAAGGAATTGATCAGCCCTAGTAAGAGGATGTTGCATCCAGCCAATTTTGATTAAATGATGATTTGGGAAATCTTTGATCAAAGTATGAACATTAGAAGTAGTTTCTAATAGTTCATTAATGAATCATCATTAAAAAGATTGAGCTAGGGATAAATATGAAATTGGATTTGACAAGGTATCCATATCCATAATCATATTCAGGATGCAAGTTGATCAAAGGACTAAATTGCCCGGTAACTCACCATAGAAAGGTATTTTGGTAATTCCACCAAAATGCCACATCTTCCGGGTAGACATAATATGTTGCTAGATGTCAATCTTGTCTTGTAGGGAAATGATTAAATTATGATAATTTAAATCAATTAATTAGAATTAGATTCTAATTGACCAAGTCAAGCTAGCTTGAGTTGACCTAAATCGGCTTAGTTGAGATCTAACCGAATTAAGTCAAATAGCACTCGGACCTACTGCTGGCTAGATGTGGAACCCAATGGGTCACACACAAAAGAGAGTCGATGAGGGATTTAATTTAGAATTAAATCATGTTTGCAGGATAAACACACTAGCATGTGTTGCAGACCCAACTTCTATTCGAATTGGATTCGAATTTGGTTATGAATTGGGCTTAATTGGGTTCTAATTGAACCTAACTAGAGTCTAATTTAAATTTTGAGACTTTAGGCTAACCCGTGGCTGAACCCATTGATTAAAAATCAATTTAAACCCTTTTCCCAAGACCGCCCAAGCCATCTTTCCCATGCGCACGCACCAAAGGAAGAGTCCACGCGCGTGGACTCCTCTTCACGTGCGTGGGGACTTCTTTTATCGTGAAAACCTGATGGGAGGGGGCTGAAATCTTTTCTTTAGGCATCTCATCTGGAGTCCCTTGGATCAAGATCAGATGGCCAGAAGAAATCCGTTGCTTTTTGGTCGCAACTCCATCTCAGAACATCATGACTTTTCTGAGGTTTCTTTCGAGGTTTTTCTTCATCGAAAAATCTTGAAACAAATCAGGAAAGGCATGAAATATCTGGGGGGACACATGAGGATGGAAAGAATGTGATTCTTGGGATAGTAGAGGGATGCGTTGTTTTTGAAAATACACCCCTCTGATATCTATAAATAGGGTTGGGTTCTCGGGGTTTTTCATGTAAGATAATTCAGAGATCAGATTCCCTTTCTTCCTCTCCAAAATACTCCTTCCCCTTGTTCTTGTTGGGTATTGTTTCCCTTACAGAGGTATCCTCGATCGAAACTCTGACCCTAAACAAGAATAAGAGGAAGGTCATGAACGGTAAAGGAAAGAAACAGGAAGGGTCTCTTTTCTTTCTTGAATTAAGACATTAGTTGCCTTAATTTTTCTTCCACTTCGAATAAGAATTTTCTACAAGGATTGAAGTTAAGGAAAGGATCAAGAAGAGGAAAGATGGGAGAAAGGGAATTTTCAAGAAAGAAAATTCCAACCTATAAGTCCAAGAATTGAATTCTTGAAAAAGAATTCAAGAAGAGGATCCAAGATCAAGAAGTTGTTATCATCCTCTCTTCTTCGTGTGGATCACCATTGGATGGTGAACATTTGGACACCTGGTGGAGATTTGCATTTTCGATATTGTGGTATAGGTTAGTACTTACATATATATATATTTAAATCATGTATATGAATGATATATATTTTAATTTTCTTTTTTTAAGGAGATCTAGGGCTAAAGGGTTTGGTATAGATTTCATAAGATAAAAATTTTGAAATCTATGTTTCCGCCTTGGTCAACAAACACAACATTGGTATCAGAGCCTCCGTATCAAGATTAAAATATATATGCTGATTTTTATAGGCATATGTAGATAATTTACATATGATGTGGTTTATGTTTGACGTATTGTCACCAATTAGGGTTTTCACTTAAAACCTAATTGTTGTAGAGATAAGTTTAGTAATCCAGTCATCATTCTGAAATAAGATTTCCCTGGCATAATGGTGGATCCATTATGTGGTAAATGGTTGTCCTAGAATAATGACACACTAATCACATATTTGTGTTAATTGTGCATATATGTTTGATGTATGGCATTAATTATGGTTTTCACTCAAACCTAAATTTGTATAGAGATATGTTCAGCCTTCCAGTCATCATACTGAAATAAGGTTGCCCTGGCATAATGGTGGATCCATTATGTGGTAAATGGTTGTCCTAGTATGATGACACACTTGGCACATATTTGCTTAGTTATATATATAGAATGTGCTTTGTTTTAATAAAGCCCTCTTTCAAATTATTTTAAGTTGAAGTGCCATATACCAAAAGCGAAATAATCAATATGATTAATTGATCATTCGGTGTCTAGGAAAAGTGGTTCATGATCGGTAAAGAGGATGTGATTTTTAATTGGTTCCGTTGACTGACCTGTCCAATTCTTATTGGTGTCTAAGGAAAGCAATGGGGGGACTCGCACCACTCTCCCACTTACCTGACCGATAAGATTAACTTAATTATTGATTGATATTCTTAGTGTAATATTCACTACATGTGGCCTTCCTTCATGCCAAGTCATTATTATGTTATGATTCATATTAGGTTTGTTGTGTACACACAAGGCCTCCTATGGTGACTGACATAATTTTAATTTGGTGCATTTGATGTTTATGGCATGATTTAATATAATACTTTGTTATGTACACACAAGGGTATTATAATTAATATCATGACTATATAGCAATGAAGGGTCTGACTTAACTAAAATATTATAGTTTGTTGTGCACACACAAGGCTATTAATATTTTAGAGGCTAAGATAAGTTGAGAATTGTATTAGTTACAATTGGAAAGAGTTTTCCTACCTTTGAACTTATATAAGATTTGTTTTGTACACACAAGGTCTTTTATAAGTAATTAGGATCTCAACCCCACTAAGAAAACCAATTAGGATTTTCTCGATCATCATATGGATGGTTATGATGCTTGATAAAATAATGGGAGACATAATTAAGTTAAAGTCATAATTTAATTATGTTTTGTCAACATTGGTTGTTTGCTTATGTAATGTTCTTTGTTAATGTAGATTAAATGGCCTCTTCACTCTCACTCCGTAGCATTCTTGATGCCAATAAGTTAACTGGACCAAACTATGTTGATTGGTTGAGAAACCTGAAGATAGTACTCAGCCAAGAAAGACTTTCTTATATTCCTGATACCCCTAACTTGGAACCATTAAGGGAAGATGCCTCGCAAGAGGAAAAGACCATATATAACATGTGGCAAAATGACTCAGTTACTGTCAAATGTATAATGCTTGCCTCTATGACCAATGAGTTGCAGAGGCAACATGAAAGCATGGACACTAACTCCATAATGCTAAATCTAAAAGAATTTTATGGAGAACATAGTCGAACTGCTAGATATGAAATATCTAAGCAGTTATTCCATGCAAGGATGACAGAAGGAACATCTGTACAAGACCATGTATTAAAGGTTATTGACCTAATCACCCGATTAGGTAAATTGGGTTTTGTTATGGATGGGGTGTTGAATCAGGATTTAATCCTACAGTCACTCCCAGAGTCATTTTCATAGTTTGTTCTCAATTATCATATGAACAAACTTAATTCTTCCTTGCCTGAGCTGATGAATATGTTGAAAACGGCAGAGAGCCATTTAAAGAAAAATAAGGCTCCACTTTTTCTTGTGGATGGAATAAACAAGAAGAAAACAGGCAAAAAGGGTTCCAAGAGGAGGATGAACCCTAAAGGGGGCATCAAGAAAAAGAAAGGAAAGAAGGCCTCCAGACAAATGACCTATTTTCATTATGGCAAGCCGGGTCACTAGAAAAGAAATTGCAAGGTTTACCGTGCAAGTGTGAAGCCTAGTGCTAGTGATGCACCAAAAGGTATGTATGAGATACATGCAATTTTGACATTAGACTCTTCTAATTCAAACTCTTGGGTATTGGATACCGCTTGTGGTCATCATATCTACAAATCATTGCAGGGACTACGGAACATTAGAGTTTTGAAAGAAGGAGACTTCGAGCTCTACGGTGCTGGAGGAGATTCCATCCAAGCAGAAGCTGTAGGGACTTATATATTGAAGCTGCCTTCTGGGAAGATTTTAGAGTTGAAAAGTTATTATATGCCTAAGGACATTAGAAACATCATATCTGTACCCTTGTTAATTAAACAAGTTTATACTTGAATGTAATGAGCAGTAGCTGCTCAATCAGTTTTTCTAATGAAATAATATTTTATGGCATATTTTGCAATGGTCTTTTAACTCTATCTACTGATGACAATATACTTCATGTTAGTAACAAACGAAAAAGAGATGATTTGAACAATACTTTACTTTGGCACTATCGTCTTGGACATATTAGTGAGCAAAGGATTAACAAGTTATACAAGAAAAATTTCCTTAATCCTTATGACTATGAATCATTAGGAACTTGTGAATCATGTCTCATGGATAAAATGACCAAGACTCCATTTAGTGGACATAATGAAAGGACAACTAAGTTATTAGGACTCATACACACAGATGTATGTGGGCCTATGACAACTCAGGCCAAGGGTGGATACTCATATTTCATCACATTCACTGATGATTTTTCAAGGTACGGATTTGTGTATCTAATGAAACATAAGTCCGAAGCTTTTGAAAAATTTCTAGAGTATCAAAGTATGGTAGAGAAAGAAACAAGGAAAAGTATTAAGATCCTTCGATCAGATAGAGGAGGTAAATACTTATCCACCGAGTTTCTTGATCACCTTAAAGAAACGGGGATCATCACTGAATGGACTCCTCCTTATACACCATAATTAAATGGTGTTGCTAAAAGGAGAAATCGTACTTTGTTAGATATGGTACGGTCCATGATGTGCTTCACTGAGTTACCTGTTTCTTTCTGGGGATATTCCTTGGAAACCGTGGCTAATATTTTAAATAGAGTACCATCTAAATCTATTTTTAGCACTCTATATGAATTATGGAGGGGAAAGAAACCCAATCTTAAATATCTTAAGATATGGGGATGTCCAGCTTATGTCAAAAGAAATTTTGGACATAAGCTAGATACTAGAGCAGATAAGTGTCTATTTGTAGGATATCCTAAAGATAGTATAGGATATCTGTTCTACCATCCTACTGAACAAAAGGTTTTAGTCAGTAGGCATGCCACTTTTATGGAGAAAGAATTCATCCTACAAAAGGGCAGTGGGAGAAATATTGAACTTGAAGAAGTTCAACAAATAGGTACATCTCAACCAAATCATAACATAGTTAGTATAGAACCTGAACACACCACTGCTATCCATAGGTCTGATAGGATGCGACATGCACCTGAGAGGTATGGGTTCATTATTCAAAATAATGAAGCCCGAATCATTGAAAATGATGAGCCTCTAACGTATACGGATGCTATCATGAGTAGTGACTCCGATAGATGGCTGGAAGCCATGAGATCCGAAATGGACTCCATGTATGTCAAACAAGTCTGGACTTTGGTTGATGCACCAGAGGGTGTTAACCCAATTGGATGCAAATGGGTCTATAAGAAAAAGATTGGGGCAGATGGCCAAGTCGAAATTTATAAAGCCAGATTAGTGGCTAAGGGTTTTAGACAAAAACAGGGAATAGATTATGATGAAACATTTTCTCCTGTTGCCATGCTCAAATCTATTCGGATCATGCTTGATATAGCAGCATATCATGATTATAAAATCTGGCAGATGGATGTGAAAACCGCATTCCTCAATGGTTTCCTTGAGGAAGAGGTTTATATGTCACAGCCAGAAGGTTTTGTCTTTGAGACTATACCTAATCAGGTATGTAGGCTAAAGAAATCCATTTATGGATTAAAACAACCATCAAGGAGTTGGAACATCCGATTTGATAAGACAGTCAAAGAATTTGATTTTATCAAAAATGAGGATGAACCTTGTATGTATAAGAAGACTAGTGGGAGTGCCATAGTTTTCTTGGTTCTGTATGTAGATGACATACTACTCATTGGGAATGATATCCCAATGTTACAATTAGTCAAGTTGTGGTTATCTAAATAGTTTTCCATGAAAGACTTGGGAGAAGCATCTTATATACTGGGCAAAAAGATCTACAGAGATAGATCCTAGAGGATGCTAGGTTTATCCCAGTCTAGGTACATTGACCAAGTGCTAAAAAGATTTAGCATGGAGGAAAGTAAAAGAGGTTACTTACCTATTGGTCATGGCATACATCTTTCTAAAAAGATGTCTCCTAAGACACCTGAAGAAAGAAATAGAATGAATTCTATACCTTATGCTTCGGCAGTAGGGTCTATTATGTATGCTATATTATGTACCAGGCCTGATGTGGCATATGCCTTAGGTATAGCCAGTAGATTTAAGGCTGATCCAGGAGAGGATCACTAAAAGGCTATGAAAAATATTCTTAAGTACTTAAGAAGGACTAAAGATATTTTTCTAATATACGGTGGATTTGATCTTAAATTAGAAGCTTATTCAGATTCTAGTTTTCAATCAGATCCAGATGATAGAAAATCTATTCTGGGTATGTCTTTATCCTAAATGGAGGAGCTGTAAGTTGGAAGAGTTCTAAACAGCAGACTGTAGCTGACTCAACAACTGAGACAGAGTACATCTCTGTTAGTGAAGCTGCCAAGGAAGCTATCTGGATGAATAAGTTCATATCAGAGTTGGGCATTGTTCCCGAGATTGAAGGTCCAGTACCACTTTACTGTGATAATACTGGGGCTGTTGCTCAAGCAAAGGAACCAAGAGCCCATCACAAATCAAAGCACATTCTGAGATGCTTCCATCTTGTTCGAGAGATTGTCGAAAGACAAGAAGTCTGCATTAAAAGAGTTGAAACGAAGAACAACATAGCAGACCCATTCACTAAGGCTCTACCACAGCGAGAGTTTGATCGCCACCACGATTGTATGGAGTTAAAATTTAAAGGCGATTGGCTTTAGTGCAAGTGGGAGATTGAAAGGATTATGCCCTAAAGGCCAATTGAAATATTATATTTCGTTGGGATTTTTCCTTATCCATCCCAAAAATCAATGTATTGACATTATCATTCAATAAAGGCATTATTTTCATCATACGCTGTGTCTTAATTATTATATGATGAACTCCATAGATTAGGGCTATGGTTTTAGGGTTATGATGAGATCATACCAGTGAGACCTAAAGCCTTAAAACCCTAATCTTAAATATTCCTAGTCAATGGGACATTGAGTAGGGGATCAATGTTTCTGGTAAAGATCAGCATTTCCTATGTATGAGGGTGACTGATCTCACAATCACTTGTGTTTGACACTAATACTAGGATGTGGGTTCTCATTAGAGAATTAGTTCACTGAATAGATCCAGATTGAGAATATCTAATGGAACCTTATCTGTTTGTCAATAGATATTTCTCATAGTGGGAGTAGTGCATGTGGTCCATTGACCTGAGACTGCCATGGTTCCTTGTATAAATGAATCCACATTATGGATCACACTCTGTCATAACACTGAGTTATGCATGAGGTGATACTGGATATGGTGGATTGTATATGAAGGTTGTGAGTAGGTCAAAAAGGAATTGATCAGCCCTTGTAAGAGAATGTTTCATCCAGCCAATTTCGATCAAATGATGATTCGAGAAATCTTTGATCAAAGTATGAACATTAGAAGTAGTTTCTAATAGTTCATTAATGAATCATCATTAAAAAGATTGAGCTAGGGATGAATATGAAATTGGATTTGACAAGGTATCCATATCCATAATCATATTCAGGATGCAAGTTGATCAAAGGACTGAATTGCCTGGTAACTCACCACTAAAGTGTATTTTGGTAATTCCACCAAAATGCCACATCTTCCGGGTAGACATGATACGTTGCTAGACATCAATCTTGTCTTGTAGGGAAATGATTAAATTATGATAATTTAAATCAGTTAATTAGAATTAGATTCTAATTGACCAAGTCAAGCTAGCTTGAGTTGACCTAAATCGGCTTAGTTGAGACTAACCGAATTAAGTCAAATAGCACTCGGATCTACTGCTGGCTAGATGTGGAACCCAATTGGTCACACACAAAAGAGAGTCGATGATGGATTTATTTTAGAATTAAATCATGTTTGCAGGACAAACACTCTAGCTTGTGTTGTAGACCCAACTTCTATTCGAATTGGATTCGAATTTGGTTATGAATTGGGCTTAATTGGGATCTAATTGAACCTAATTAGAGTCTAATTTAAATTTTGGGACTTTGGCCTAACTCGTGGCTGAACCCATTGATTAAAAATCAATTTAAACCCTTTTCCCAAGACCGCCCAAACCATCTTTCCCACGCGCGCGCACCTAAGGAAGAGTCCACGCGCGTGGACTCCTCTTCACGCGCGTGGGGACTTCTTTTACAATGAAAACCAGATGGGAGGGAGTGGAAATATTTTCTTTAGGGATCTCATATGGAGTCCCTTGGATCAAGATTAGATGGCCAGATAAAATCCATTGCTTTTCGGTCGCAACTCCGTCTCAGAACATCACGACTTTTCTGAGATTTCTTTCGAGGGTTTTCTTCATTAAAAAATCTTGAAATAAATCAGGAAAGGCATGAAACATCGGAGGGGACACGTGAGGATAGAAAGAACGTGATTCTTGGGATTGCAAAGGGTTGCGTTGTTTTTGAAGAGATACCCCTCTGATATCTATAAATAGGGTTGGGTTCTCGGGGGTTTTCATGTAAGATAATTTAGAGATCAGATTCCCTTTCTTCCTCTCCAGAATACTCCTTTCCCTTGTTCTTGTTGGGTATTGTTTCCCTTACAGAGGTATTCTCTGTCGAAACTCTGATCCTAAACAAGAATAAGAGGAAGGTCTTGAACGGTAAAAGAAAGAAACAGGAAGTGTCTCTTTTCTTTCTTGAATTAAGACATTACTTGTCTTAATTTTTCTTCCACTTCAAATAAGAATTTTCTACAAGGATTGAAGTTGAGGAAAGGATCAAGAAGAGGAAAGAAGGGAGAAAGGGAATTTTCAAGAAAGAAAATTCCAGACTATAAGTCCAAGAATTGAATTCTTGAAAAAGAATTCAAGAAGAGGATCGAAGATCAAGAAGTTGTTGTCTTCATCTCTTCTTCGTGTGGATCACCATTGGAGGGTGAACATTTGGGCACTTGGTGGAGATTTGCATTTTGGATATTGCGGTACAGGTTAGTACTTACATATATATATATTTAAATCATGTATATGAATGATATATATTTTAATTTTTTTTTTAAGGAGATCTAGGGCTAAAGGGTTTGGTATAGATTTCATAAGATAAAAATTTTGAAATCTATGTTTCCACCTTGGTCAACAAACCCAACATCGGGGATCCTATAAGCATTATGGGTCAATCAAAATGGCAACAACAAAATAATAAAAGGAGATTAGGTTTTGTAGAAATCTGAAATCAGGGTTTGTTTGTGGTGGCTTGAAGAAGGATGTTGTTCTTTACTTTGGGTGGCCTAGGGTACTCTTCCTTTGGTCGTGTGATGGCTTGGATGGTAGCAAGCTAGGGCATGGAAGGATGCTAGGTTAGCAAGGATGATTAGGTGTTGACCCCATAAGTGATTTTGATGATAACTAAACATTGGAGCAGGTACATTTATTTCTAACAACTCTTCAAGTGTTTTACAAGTTTTTGTAGGATGAGTTATTTGTTTAAACTTCAATTCCTAAACCTTTGTTTCTTGTTTGAGTTTTGTAGTAACTTGTTTTTGTAAAGAAGAATCCAATGAAAAAGCTAAGAAAAAATCATGTAAAAAGGGTTACTTCTGTGTGTGTAAGCCTTAAAATTATGTTGAGTTGGTTTGCATGAAAAATGTAAGAGAGTTGTGAGAGTTTTCTTTGAGTTCAATTATAAAAGTCCTGAAGAAAAATACTTCAGCCAACCCAAGATGTTGAAGAGCCAACTCTACTTCAAGGCACGCAGCAAGGATTCTGGTATGCAGCAATCCATGCCGACTCGAAGGTAACCGAGCCAACTCTAGTAAATCCGAGTTGACTAGAATATGTTAGAGTTGACTCTTCCAGAGTCCAGTTTTTGAACATTTCTAAGAACAGCCAGGCAAGCCGACCCAAACCAGAAAGAGCCGACTCTGCATGACCTAATTTTGAAGACCTGAGAAAGCGAGCCGACCCGAACTGCATCGAGCCGACTGTTCCAGAGTGATGATTTCAGAACCTGAGAAGAAGAGTCGACCAATGATCAAAAAAGATGACTCCTCAAGTTTAAGTTTTTTTCAATGATATAAGTTCGAGCCAACCCGAGCTATCAAGAGCTGACTCGTCTAGAGTGAAGTTTTATGCCCTGAGACAAAGAGCCGACTACAATGAAGATTTGGTGACTCGACCTATTAACTCGAAGGATCCGAGCCGACTCAAAGGAATCCGAGCCGACTCGAACATCGCTTTCAGGTATCCAATGGCTAGTTCCATAATTTAATTTTGAATGCCAAAAAGTGCTCCAATGGTCACAAACAACTTCACAACGGTCTACAATGGCTAGAATTCCCTTGAAGTGATAGAAGACCTTATATTTGAAGGATTTTAACTTCCTTGAAGTAAGAGATTGAAAAAAGTTCTTAAAAGTTTATTGAGCCATATTGAATATCCTACCTACCAAAAAGAAAGAGAGCACAAGAGCATTCAAGCAAGCTTTCAAGTCTTCTCCAATTCTGATTTGAAGCTTGAAGCAATTTTAGAAGAAGCCACTGAAGCAATTAAAGCTCATTCAAGTGCAAGTCAAGTGGACTTCTATCAAGCTGCACCGGCAACTATCCGATAAATTGAGTTTGTCATTTATTGTTGATTTACTTCAATTCTTTTTCTGAATTGTTGTTGGGTTATTGGTAAGCCTGGTTGAAAAACCAAATAGGTTCTTGGTAAGCCTTGTTAAAAACCAAGTGGTGGGTTCTTGGTGATCCTAGTAAAACCAAGTTAGGTCTCCTTGGTGATCCTGTTCAAAACCAAAGGGTGTTGGGTTTTCTTTGGTGATCCCGTTAAAACCAAAGTGTAGAGGTTTTGGATTGTGATCCTGCAAAACAATCCAACTGTATTCGAATGTGAATATAGTGAAAATCCCAAGTGGTATCTTGGGTAGTGGATGTAGGAGCTGGGTTGCTCCGAACCACTATGAATCTTGTATGTTTGTATTATGATTCTTTGATTTCCTTTAGCTTCTGCATTTAACTTTAAATCCAACACACAATACTTTGAAAAGGAATTTTAATTGCACATTATCTGCTTTAAATTTTTAAATTTTCAATTCATCCCCCTCTTGGGTAGCCACCTGGGCAACAACTGGTATCAGAGCAGTGTCTCTGAATACATAAGAGTAAAGATCGATGGTTCATCCAATGAGTATGTCCTTGGTGGAAGGCCAATCAATCAATAGACCTCCACTCTTCACTATCACAAATTATGCATACTGGAAAGCTAGAATGAAAATTTATGTTCAAGCAATTGATTTTTAGTTATGGAAGGTCATTCTAAAGTGTCCTTACATCCCCTTGACCAAAATTGATGTAGTGGATGTTCCAAAACCTAAAGAGGATTAGGATGAACATGACATGAAGATGGGTGAGTTAAATGCCAAAGTAATGAATCTTTTATACTGTGCTTTAGATAGTAATGAGTTTAATCGAATTTCTATTTGCTTATCGGTAAAAGAAATTTGGGATAAAGTCGAAGTTACCCATGAAGGAACTTCTCAAGTGAAGTCTTCTAAAATTAATGTTCTTGTGCATAGTTATGAATTATTCAAAATAGAACCTAATGAAACAATCTCTGCCATGTTTTCACATTTCACTGATATTATTAATGGCTTAAAAAGTCTTGGCAGGATGTATACTAATGTAGATCTAGTACAGAAGATTCTGAGATCTCTTCCGGATAAATGGGATCCAAAAGTGGTAGCCATCTGGAAGCAAAAGATTTGAACACCTTATTGCTGGATGAACTATTAGGATCTCTCATCATATATGAACTACCATGCAGCACAGAACTAAAGATGATCAAAAGAAAAAGAAATCTATTGCCTTCAAAGCTGCTATGGATTCTAGAAAGGATGAAGAATCGAAAGAAGAATGCTCCTCTACTGAAAGTGACATGGAAGACGAACATGTTGCCATGATCATTAGAAAATTCAGAATGTTCTTGGAAAGAAGAAAAGGAAGACACTTTAGAAAATTCCACCAGAACAAAGAGTTCAATAAGGAGAAGGACAAGGAAAAGGAAAAAGATAAAGAAGTGCCCACCTTCTATGAATGCAAAAAGCCAAGGCACATCCAACCAGATTATTCGTTATTGAAGAAGGGTTTTAAGAAAAAGAAAAAGAAAGCTATCGTAGCGACGTGGAGTGACTGCGAAGCATCCTCATCTACTGAAGAAGAAGAGACCATGAAATCTACGAACTTATGTCTGATGGGTCTTGAAAATGAGGTATCATTCTTTGAGCTTCAAACTAAATTTACATATGATGAATTGAATTCCGTATTTCATGATTTACTTGTTGAATTCAAGAAAGCTAGGGTTAAAATTAAATCCTTGAAGAAGCAAAATGATATTTTATTAAAAGACAAGGATGAGATTTCTGAAAAGAATAACATTTTGCAAAAAGAATTGAATATCTTTTCTGATAATGTTATTATTTTGAAAAATGAGAAAAATGCTTTGAATGAGACAAACAAAGTTTTAGTTGCTGAAAATGTTGATTTGAAAAGGAAGGTTGAAAACCTTAAGCTTTTAGTGGAAAAGCTTACTTTGAGTTCTAATAAGCTTTAGCTAATTTTGAAAGAACAAAAATATTCAAAAAGTAAAGCTGGAATTAGATTTAATGCTTTAAATGCCAAAGGGATTTCAACAACAAAATTTGTATCTTCAAAAGCTTCAGCTTCAAATGCAAAATTTCAAAAAGCTTTTCCATCGAAATCTATTTCAAATGGCTTGAAGTATGTTCCAAAAGATTCAATTCAAAAATATTTCAAACCAAATATTTTTGTTTCTACATCTTTTAAGGCTTCAAAGCATGAGTCATTTAAAAATGACAAAATTATTTGTTATGCATGTCATAGATTTGGACATAAATTATATCAATGAAATTCTTTGAAAAATTCCATGATTAGTGTATTTAGATATAGAATCGTTTGGATTCCAAAGGGAACCAATTTGGCTAACCCGAAAGGATCCAAGTTAACTTGGGTACCTAAAATCACTCCTTGACTGTTATGCAGGACTATCTTGTAGCCCATAAATTAAAGAAAAGATGGTATCTTAATAGCGGCTGTTCAAGGCATTTGACAGGTGACAAAGATCAGTTCTTCACCCTACAAATAAAAGAAGAAGGATTAGTTACTTTCGAAGATAATAGCAAGGGAAGAATAATTGGAATCGGTAAGATCAAAATAACCCCCTGTACTTTCATTGAAGACGTGCTACTAGTAGATAAATTGAAGCATAATTTACTGAGTATTAGTCAATTATGTTATAAAGGCTTCAAGGTTATCTTTGAATTATCTATGTATATAGTAACTAACTCTCCTGACTCTAGCAAC
Organism: Areca catechu; assembly: GCA_021397845.1. Classification (NCBI taxonomy): domain Eukaryota; kingdom Viridiplantae; phylum Streptophyta; class Magnoliopsida; order Arecales; family Arecaceae; genus Areca; species Areca catechu. Next base: position 139,656,684 of record CM038052.1, on the reverse strand, counting down.
AAATTCATTGGTCATAGACTTGGAAACATCTATGTGGTAGATCTAAATGATCAAGCCATGACTAGTAGTTCCAGTCTAGTAGCAATGAATGCTAAGACCAAGGAGTCATGCTTATTATGGCATAGATGATTAGGTCATGCTAGCATGCATACGATTGCCAAATTAATCTCAAAGAATCTAGTTAGAGGTTTGCCACATTTTAAAGTTGATCTTCATTATGTATGGGATGCTTGTCAATTAGGCAAATAAACTAGGGAGTGTTTTAAATCAAAAAATATTATTCCAACAACGAGACACCTTGAGCTACTTCACATCGACTTATTTGGACCAACTAGGACCACAAGCTTAAGAGGTATGAAATATAGCCTTGTGATTGTAGATGACTTCTCTTGATTCACATGGGTATTATTTATTGCACATAAAGATGAGACTTTTGATGTATTTCAAAAATTTCATAAGAAAGTTTCAAATGAGAGATTTTTCTGTTATCTCTATAAGAAGTGACCATGGAACTAAATTTCAAAATCAATTCTTTGATGAATATTGCACTGAGCTCGGCATTGATCACATCTTCTCTACTCCTAGAACACCATAACAAAATAGTGTTGTAGAGAGAAAGAATAGGACTTTGGAAAAAATGATCCGAACCATATTGTGTGAAGGTAATCTTCCCAGATACTTTTAGGCAGAAGCAGTGAACATTGCCTGTTACATATTAAACCAAGTTTTAATAAGACCAATTTCAAAAAAAAAACCCTATGAGCTTTGGAATGGAAGAAAACTGAATATTAACTATTTTCATGTTTTTGGGTGTAAATGCTTTGTATTGAACAATGGTAAAGATAACCTAGAAAAGTTTGATGCAAAATCTGATGAATCTATATTCCTTGGTTTTTCACTACATAGCAAAGCATATAGAGTGTTTTATAAGAGGACTCTTACTGTAGAAGAGTCAATTAATGTTATTTTTGATGAAGCTAACCCCTTACCATCTAGAAAAGATGAGTATATATATAATTATGCAGGTACACTACTAACAAAAATAGAAGATCTAAGCATTCAATAGAAGCCAATGCAAAATGGAAATGAAGTGGTAAGCAAGGATCATATTGATTTACCAATGGAATGGAGGTATGTAACTTCACATCCTAAAGATTTAATTATTGGTGATTCTTCTCATGGTGTTAGGACAAGGTCAGCACATAGAGATGCATATGACTACGTAGCTTTTGTCTCAAAAATTGAACCACATAGTTTAGAAGAGGCTGAAACTAATCATAACTAGATGATGGCCATGCATGATGAATTAAACCAGTTTGAAAGAAATAATATTTGGACACTAGTTAGTAGACCTACAGACCATCCATTCATAGGAACCAAATGGGTCTATAGGAACAACTAGATGAGATTGGTAAGATTATAAGAAACAAGGCAAGGTTGGTAGCAAAAGGGTACAATCAAGAGGAGGGCATTGATTTTGATAAAACATATGCTCCTATAGCAAGACTGGAAGCCATTAGATTACTTCTTGCATTTGCTCTCTACATGAACTTTAAACTCTTTCAAATGGATGTCAAAAGTGTTTTTCTAAATGGATTTATTTCTGAACAAGTTTTTGTATAACAGCCACCAAGTTTTGAAAATCATGCTTTTCCAAATCATGTGTTTAAATTAAACAAAGCTTTATACGGTTTGAAACAAGCACCCAGGGTCTGGTATGATAGACTAAGCAATTATTACTTAAAAATGATTTCAAAAGAGGAAATGTTGACAAAACTCTTTTTTATTAAAAACAAAGAGAATGATATGCTAGTTGTACAAATCTACATTAATGACATTATATTTGGTGCAACTAATAAAAATCTTTGTGGAGATTCTGTTGAGTTAATGCAGGTGAGTTTGAGATGAGCCTTATGGGTGAACTCAACTACTTCCTTAGGCTACAAGTCAAACAAATGAAGGAAGGAATCTTTACAAGCCAAGCAAAGTACATCAAAGAGATAAACAAAAGATTTGGCATGGAAACAAGCAAAGAGGCTAGCACACCCATGAGCACTACCTGTAGGCTAGACGAAGATGAAAGTAGATCCAATGTTGATCAAAAGCTATATAGAGATATGATCGGATCGCTATTGTATCTTACAGCCTGTAGACCTGATATCTTGTACAGTGTATGTGTATGTGCTAGATTTCAATGTAATCCTAAAGAAACACATATGCTTGTGTTAAAAAAAATTTCAAATATTTGAAAGGTACAAGTAATTTAGGTCTTTGGTATTCTAAAGAATCATCTTTGAATTTAATCGATTTTTCAAATGATGATTATGCTGGTAACAAAATTGATAGAAAAAGCACTAGTGGTACATGTCAGTTTCTATGATTGAATTTAATTTCATGGCACTGTAAGAAGCAAAACTCCATAGCATTATCCAATACTGAGGCAGAGTACGTTACTGCTGGTAGTTATTGTGCTCAAGTGTTATGGATTAAACAACAACTAGAAGACTTTGGCGTTACACAATCTAAAATTCCAATCAAATGTAATAATACAAGTGCTATTAATTTGACAAAAAATCATGTTTGGCATTCACGAACTAAACATATTGAAATTAGGCACCATTTTATAAGAGATCATGTATTGAATAATAATTTTGTACTTGAACTTGTGCCAACTGAGAACCAACTTGCTGATATTTTTACCAAACCTTTGAATTTTGATAGATTTGCAATGATTAGAAGTGAACTAGGATTATGTGACCCAATCTAGAATGTCTCCGATAATCATAAGGACAACTTATCTAGGTGACCTCCTAATCCCAACTATTATGATTAAAAGAGCTTTGATTGAAATCCAAAAATCACTTTTTGTGCTTCCTTGCTCGAGCCGACTCGAGCAGATAACCTATTGGTCGAGCCAGCTCAGATGTCGAGCCGTCTCTTTTTTTGTTCAAGCTGTAAGGTTTTTTCTTTCCCATTTCTCTTCCTAAACACTACTCTCCTTCCCTCCAAGAAAATCTCTTCAGAAATCTCTTCAGAACTCAATTATACTTTTGTAATGGCACCAAAGAGGGTAGTTAGAAAGAAATCAAGATGGAATACAGTCGCTGCTCCACAAGATAGGAGAACCAAGTTTTGAGAAGACAGTGCTTCCCAAATTCTGCCATAATCAGATGAAGAGCCAAGCCCAATTTCTTCTAGCCACCAGGTTTTCTTAGGTATGAGACCTATTACCACTGGAAGAAAGATTTTGTTCGAATACTTAAAGGAAATAGGTTTTGTCATTGGAGATTTCATTGAAAATCAAGGGTGGAGAAATATGTGCTCCCTGGATATCAAAACCTACCCAAACCTAGTTAGAACCTTCTATGAAAATTTGAGGTTTGGAGAGAACTTTATTGAATCATCTGTTAAGGGAAAAAGAACTATCATTTCTACTAAAATTCTTGGAAATGTGTTGGAAATGCAATTTGTGGGCACTGAGTAATTTGTCCTAAAAGATAGAACTAAAGCTCTGCAAAAAGTACTAGAAAGGACTGAAGTAGAAGAAATAGGAATTCTCAAAGCCAGTACTTTGTCAATTGAAATGAGAGTTCTTCACAGTTTTATCAGTAGAATATTTTTACCTAGAACTGGCTGCTTCGATTGGGTAAGTGAAAGGAATCTTTGCTTCATGGAGCTTCTAATTAATGATGACAAAATTAACCTGCCATCTATCTTGATTTGTCAAATGAAAGAGGCAGTGAGAAAAGTTAAAGCTTGTCTACCTTATGGTATGGTCCTCTCACTTTTCTTTCAAAATGCAAATATAGATTTGACAGGAGAGGATAGCAAAACCCTCTTATATACTGATACCTATACAGCCAAAACACTTCAAAGAATGGGTTATTTATTTTCTGATGGAACTTGGAAAAAGAAGTCAGATACTCCAATAGTTGAAGAAATAGAGGAAATACAAGAGCAAGCTGAAATGGAGACTGGTGAAGGAACTTCAATGCAAATTCCAGACTCATAGCCATAGATAGGGTCTCCAGTCCAGATAGACTTTCCAGATAGCCATAGATAGGGTCTCCAGTCCAGACTCATAACCCTCTTATATACTGATTCATCATTTCCAGATGTCCCAGTGCCTGATATTCCACCAAGCACACCTATCTACACATAGGCCTCAACTGATGCTTTGGTTCACAGTCATGCCACAACTACTCCTGTTATGGATACCACAATGTTACAAAATTTCATTGCACAATAGTTAGACAATGTGACTGAAACCATTAATTCCTTTATGTCTACTATGTTTGGAGAACTACACAAATCAGTTGATGAGAGACTAAATCAGTTTAGAGGATAGATAGAAAATTTGAAAAGCAGAATTGACAACCTTGAAACCTCCAAGTCTATAGTACATGCAACTAATACAAATATGCAACCAATTTTATAGCTGATTACTTCAAGTTCTAAAAAGATTGAGAAATCTATTACACAAGTACTTGAAGCTTATAGAGTTGAGATGGATAACTTAAGAATAAGAATGGGATCAGTAGAAGTAGGTAAAAGAATGGAAGAAGATTATACCAGAGGCATTGGAATAATTAGAAGTGAGTTTGGAAGATTGAGAGGCTCGGCAGAAACATTTGCCAATGTACAAGCCACAGAAATCCTTACGTTGCAAAAGGAAGTTGCACAAATAAAAGAATCAATGGAAGCTTTAGCTACTTCCAGAAGCACAAACAAAATAGAAGCTGAATTGAAATCTGTCACTAGCTTCTTATGGAAAATGATGACTAAAATCGAAGATATCCAAGCTGCTCAAAGTTCTCCTCCCTCTTCTATACCTTTTCCTAATCAATCTGCTAAACCAAGACAACCTGCTCCACACTTTAGGCCACAAGGATCCCATAATATCCCACAATTTGTTGACCCAATTGCTTCTCTACCACCTAGCATTCAAATTCCAGGTCAACCTTTACATCCCAATGTAGATATTGATAGTGACTGAATGTATTACTTTTCATTTTATACTTTGTATTGAACATCCTTCAAATGAAATAAAAATCCACTTTTTGTTTCTTAAATTGTTCTATGAATATTTATGGTCAATTGTTCCTACAATAACTGAATTTTTAATTAGAATTTCAAGTTGAATATGAGAAAGTGAAATTATCTCAAACAAATCTTAAATACTTTCTCATTCTATTTTAAAATTTAAGCTTAAGTCTTACTCTACCTTTTTGTTTGATTGGCAAAAAGGGAGAGAAAATTGTGAAGCTATTACATGAAAAGGATAAAATATGTTCATAGTTGTATATTTGCTCTGATTGAAAGATTGAAAGCTCTGATAATGTTTTAAATGCTTTAAACTCTGATACTTAATAAGCTACGAATATTTCTAACATTGGAGCATGTACATTTATTTCCAACAACTCTTTAAGTGTTTTACAAGTTTTTGTAGAATGAGTTAATTATTCAAACTTCAATTCCTACACCTTTGTTTCTTGTTTGAGTTGTGTAGTAACTTGTTTTTGTAAAGAAGAACCTAATGAAAAAGCTAAGAAAAAATCATGTAAAAAAGGTTACTTCTGTGTGTGTGCCTTAAAATTATGTTGAGTTGGTTTGCATGAAAAATGTAAGAGAGTTGGTGAGAGTTTTCTTTGAGTTCAATTATAAAAGTCCTGAAGAAAAATACTCGAGCCGACCTAGGATGTTGAAGAGCCGACTCTACTTCATGGCACACAGTAAGGATTCTGGTACATAGCAATCTGAGCTGACTCGAAGGCAACCGAGTTGACTCTAGTGAATCTGAGTCAATTGGAATATGTCCGAGCCGACTCTTCCTGAGTCCAGTTTTCGAACATTTCTGAGAACAACCAGGTGAGCCGACTCGAACCAAAAAGAGTCGACTCTGCCAGACCTAATTATGAAGACCTCAGAAAGCAAGCCGACCCGAACTACATTGAGCTGACTCTTCCAGAGTGATTATTTCAGAACCCGAGAAGAAGAGCGACCAATGATCAAAAGAGCCGACACCTCGAGTTCAAGTTTACTCAAAGATATATGTTCGAGCCGACCCAAGCTATCAAGAGCTGACTCTTTTAGAATGAAGTTTTATGCCCTGAGACAAAGAACCGACTGCCCTGAAGATTTGGCAACTCGACCTATCAACTCGAAGGATCCAAGCTGACTCGAAGGAATCCGAGCCAACTCAAATATCACTTTCAGGTATCCAACGGCTAGTTCTAGAATTTATTTTTGAATGCCAAAAAGTGCTCCAATGATCACAAACCACTTTCCAATGGTCTACAATGGCTAGAATTGCCTTGAAGTGATGGAAGACCTTATATTTGAAGGATTTAAACTTCCTTGAAATAAGAGATTGAAAAAAGTTCTTAAAAGTTTAGGAAGACACATTAAATATCCTACCAACCAAAAAGAAAGAGAGCATAAGAGCATTCAAGCAAGCTTTCAAGTCTTTACCAATTCTGATTTAGAAGCTTGAAGCAATTTTAGAAGAAGCCACTAAAGCAATTAAAGCTCATTCAAGTGCAAGTCAAGTGGACTTCTATCAAGCTGCACCGACAACTATCCGATAAATTGAGTTTTCATTTGTTATTGCATTTACATCAATTATTTTTCTGAATTGTTGTTGGGTTATTGGTGAGCCTGGTTGAAAAACCAAATAGATTCTTAGTGAGCCTTGTTAAAAACCAAGTGTTGGGTTCTTGGTGATCCTGGTAAAACCAAGTTAGGTTTCTTTGGTGAGCCTATTCAAAATCAAAGGGTATTGGGTTTTCTTTGGTGATCCAGTTAAAACCAAAGTATAAAGGTTTTGGATTATGATCCTGCAAAATAATTTGACTGTATTCGGGTGTGAATTTAGTGAAAATCTCAAGTGGTATCTTGGGTAGTGGACGTAGGAGCTGGGTTGCTCCAAAACGCTATAAATCTATTGTGTTTGTATTGTGATTCTCTGATTTCCTTTAGCTTCAGCATTTAACTTTTAATCACAACACACAACACTTTGAAAAAGAATTTTGATTGCACATTATCTGCTTTAAATTTTTGAATTTACCCCCCTCTTGGGTAGCCACCTGGGCAACACTAGGGCACACAAATTAACCAATGAAACACAAAAACTCCAACACCAACACAAGAACACAAATTCTTAAACCAAAATTTCAGCAAAGATTTAATTGATGAGATAAAAGTTATTACAAGAGGGGTGGGGTGGGGTATTTATAGAGCTCCCATGCCCTCTCCTAACTAGGGTTACACTTAGGTTAGGACAAACCCTCCTTAAAGTATTAGGAAAAGTAATCCTTAATAGGTTAGGAAAGAAAGCCTTAAGAGGTTAGGACTTTGACTAGTCTTCTCCTTCTCTCTTCATGCTTTGACCTAGTCTTCAACCAACCCTTGGACCAAGTAAACCAAGTGAGGATGCCTCTCTTAGGCATGTTGGGCTTCATGCGGGCAGCAAGGGGCATCCAAGAGGTAAAGGGTGCATGGGCTTGGGCCTCTTGGAAGCTGGGATGGCCTGGTAGCCTGGTAACAGGAATATTCTTTAGAATCTTGCTTCTTAAGGGCTTGGGCTTGGTGCCTGGGCTTGATTTCTCCTAGGCTGGGCATAGATTGACCTTTGGTTGCATGATATGACTTGGTATGGGAATATACTCTGGCATCTGGATGGAATCTGGGCATCTAGAAAGCATCTGGAAGGAATCAAGGTTTCTGGAAAGCATTTTGGATACTTGGGTGTCACACAAAATTCAAGCTGATGTGGTGCCCTCTGACTCCTGGATGTGGCCTAGTGGAACTCCAAAATAGGGTAACCTCCTCTCTTGTACAGAATTTGAACTCATACTAGACTCATGGCTGAAGTACATGACTCAAAATACTGACTAGGGTTGAGGGTTGAGATAAATCAACTAACCTCAACTTATTACAAGACTCAATCTTAATTGATTACAAAATTATGACACATGACTAAGGTTCTAAAATTAAAATCCTAATCAATAAACCATATGGGATCCAGGGATCTATGTCTGATCCTGGCACCCCACAAATTCTCCTCGGGTGGGAGGAACTCGACCCCGTCGAGTAAGGGTCAATTTGGCTCAAGGAGGGTCTGGGTTGAGGCACTGCAGATCCGCACTAGCATTCCATAAGTCCTCAAATTCTAGCCAAACTTAACACCAGACCAAGTACCGCTGACAGTCTTCATCCCATATACTGATGGCTTGATCATCTAAGGTTCTCTCAATCTTTTCCTCACCAAAAGGCCAAATTGTATGTGGTCACTTTGGGGTGGGTTCACTCACTAAGAACGAGAGTAGCTCAAGAGGCTCGCTGGGTATTACTACTAGCTCATTAGACTCTATAAGATCTAAGATGATGAAGGTGGAGCTAATACCTAAATTAGGTGATATCTCTGGCACATAGGCATTGAGTCCACCGCTATTCATAATTTTGGGTGGGCCAGCTTTGCGAGCAGAAAATTCCTTTATCATCATATATTCCTCTACATAAATTTTTTTATTTTTCCTTTGGGATTTAGCCAAGTTGTTATTTAGTTCATTACTTTTGTTCAACTCTTGACTAATTTCATGATGCATATGTTGTGTAGATCCTAGTGTAGGTGCAAACATGTAATTTAGGTTGTGAATTTATTGGACTCAACTAATACCTAATAGACTCGACTAGACATCCCTATCAAAGGAAATTTTATTGGACTCTACAGGACGAAACCTAACAGACTATAAACTCTTTAGGTTTGATCTTATTATGGCATGCACATAAGAATTTACTATGTATACTTACTAAATGCCAGAGGGTATGGAAGAAGTAAGATGCAAACCTAACATGCACAATGTATGTATGCAGTATGCTTACTTCTACAAAATACAAGTGAATGGTTAAAAAAACATAAAAAAATTCATGAAAAGATAGAAAATATGAGGTGGATTCAGGGTTAGCATGGTAAGGTAGAATGTAAGGAAAGGGTTTAGGGTTATTTGGCAAGAGTAGGATATAAGAAGGGGTGTCAGGGATTAATCCTAAACTAATAAGGTTGACCTTAAAGGATTGGTGTCTATCTACTAAGTCTACCTTATGGAAGAATGGGTCACTAATTTCAGGGAAAAGATCTTCAATCGGGAACAAGGAAGTGACTTCGTCTTGAGGGTACTGGGTGAGATAAGCCAAGTCCTCAATAAACTCTTCTGGATCAGGAAATTCAGGAATAGGCTCTACAATTGGATCCTTTTCTAAAGTCTCCTTTAACTGTTCTTCCATTGTAGCTTGGGTGTGATCTGGGTCATCTAACACTGGATTGGCTACTAAATGGGTAAAGTCAGGGTCAACTGATTCTATGATGGCTTCTACCTGGGTATCTATTGATTCAACTAACTCTAAGTCTTCTATGTAGAATTCCTCTTCTTTCTCCTCATAATCGTCCACTAAACTTGGGTCAGCCTCATATATCTCCTCTTCAAGGACATTTGGGTGAACCAATGAGGTGGTAATGTTAGATGTTTGCCCTAAAAGCCATGTTGGCTTGACACATTATAATTTTTAGGGTATTAACATTGTACTTAATTCTTCTTTATTAATAATGGGAATTAGTTTCATTCATATTATTATGTCTATGAATCCTCCATGGAGTTATGGACAATGAAACATATTCTCAAAAGTTAAGAATCTGAGACATGTATCTTTATAGATTAACACCTAAATGCTCCCATTATTGGAATATCATGAGGACGGTGATTGATCCATTAAAATCGGTGCACAGATCACTTCCCTTTTAGGGTAGATGAATCTCTGACCTACAGTGTGGTGACACTGGAGTGAGAGTGCAGGTAGTTGATAGAGATCAACGGTACTAAGCATGACAAATTATAGAAAGTTATATGGATGCCTACTCACTTGTCGATAACTTTCTGATGCTATAGTTGTGTGAATAGTTCCTTGACCTAGATTTTATCGACTACTCACAATAAGGTTGCTATAGTTTGATAGCACAATCACATGGTTCCTATCCATACGGGATCTTGCAGTGTTCGTTGGCTGCAGTAAGTTTATTATAGGAGTAGGGTGTTCACTTGTAAGGCTCTATCAGCCTTAGTAGTAAGGTATAATCCTATGCAAGCTTAATAAAACTAACTCTAGAAGTCTATGGCCATAGCAGGGTGATAATAAAAATATGTTTTCATTAGTATCACAATTGGACTTGAGTCGATTAGGTTAAGCATATGACTGATGGGTTTGACGAGTATCCGTAACCAACATCTTGTCGAGATTATGATAGAGGAACCAAATCACATGGCAACTACACCTAGGGATTCCAATCTTATTCTGCTGGGTTGCCACTACATACTGCTAGGTGTCACTGGTGGATTATAAGAGCCCGTTAGGATCATTCTCGGATCGATGATCCTAATTAGGGTTGAGCAGAAATTATTTCAGTCCATCGAAAGGAGTTTTGATGATGTATAATGGAGATTATAGCATGTCTCATTACCAGACAGGATAGTACCTGAGAGGTCACACACATTAGGAGCTCAAGTAACCAATCAGCAAATCAATTTGGACCTAATTATAATTGTTACAATTAATATTTGACCTAATTATAAATTAAATTAAATTAGATTTAATTTAATTGAGTTAGACTCAATTAATTAATCCTAATTGATTCAAGTCAATGTCCGCTTCAAAATGATTTGATCAGATTTAAAATCAGCTTCAGTTTGACTGTAAAACCATTACATTTAGATCAAGACCTAGAGTCTAGTTAGACTAGGACTCTCTCTCCTTGTCTCGCCCTCCCTCCACACACCAACCTAGTGGGTCACATTTATTTTGTGCGGCAAATAATGGGGCGTGAATATTAGGTGGGCGGTATAAGAGTTTAGGCGTGAGAGAATAAGGGAGGAGGAAGAGTCCTTCTCTTCTACTCCTCTTAAAAACCTAAACTAGATAAGTTCAAACTCCTTTTATTTTGGAGTTGAGAATTTTTGTAAGACAAAAACTAAGAGGCTTATCGTTGTGAAGAATATTTGTACGACAAAAAGCAGGGTGCTAATATGGAGTTGGCATGAATTAATTAAGAGAGGGAAAGTGTCCTTCTCTTCCACTCCTCTTAAATCCTAGCCAGATATAATGAAACACTAGTGTTTTCTTTTGAAGTGATGGGAGACATAAATTTTAAATAAGGTAGAAAGGTGGCTGATTGAAAAGATCTGATTTTGGACGAGAAGAATTATTCCTTCTCACCGTGAATTAACTTTGGGTATCCTCTCTTCTCTTGGATGCTATTACCTGAGGTTCTCTCTCCTAGCGCCAAGTTCAATCCTTCCCTTTTATTTGTTTTCTCTCTTCTTCCTTGAGATCTTCAAGAGTGTTGAGAGGTCTTCTAAATAAAAGAAAGAAGAGAGGAAAGGGTTCAAAAGTCTTGCACTCTGATTGCAAGACAAAAGCCAAAAGCTGGTCCAGATTGGGATTGGCACAGTTTTTAAAGCGAACGATTTGTTGAAAGAGGAGAGGGCTGCAAGGATCTAGCAGTCCGGTGCCCTCTATGACTCAATTGTGACAGCTTCGTGTGGATACCAACAAAGGCCGAGCGATTGCGCGGCTCCGACAGAATCCTAGCTCTTTTGTAATGGATTTGCATGCTTTTCTGAGTTTGCCCAAATAGCAATCTAGGTAAGTATTTTGTACTTAAATAATTTTTATTTCAGATCTAATATTTTTCTCATGTTATGCAGCATGCTAGGATTATATAATAAAAAATTAGATTTATTTATGAATTGCATGATTAGATATAAATTGTATTTATATCTACTTCTGCTGCGATAGGCTGATGATGCCTATTTAATTGCAATTTCCTGTTCCTGGGAGAAAACCAACAGGTAAGAGGGGGTAGACTATGGAAAAACTGACTAATGACTAGGGTGACATGGGTGGGTTCACTAAGGTGTTCCTGACTGATACTAGACTCATTAATTCTATGGGTTGCCTAATGATTGGATTTGGTCATTTGGTTAATCTGAGTGGTAAATTAGGCAAGCTGGTCTTGGGTTTGGTCCTGTTTAAGGTTCATCTGGATATCAGATTGGTCAAACCTAGTGTTCATTTGGACAAACTGATCAGTCATGGCTTTCATGAAGGTCTCAAAATTAGAATCTATGGCTGAGCTGGGTTAGGGTGTAGACTTCTGGTATTGGGTTCCTAGTCTAGTGGTCATACACTCAATCAAACAATCAAGATAAAATAATGCAGCCAAGCATGCAAAAGAAAAGGTTAGTAAAATCTAGGGTTTGCTAGACTTAGAGTCAAAACTGAATGGGTTAGCTCAACTTACACTTAACCCATTAGCTAATCCTTCCTCTGGCCAGGTAGAGGGTGGGAGTATGGGAGGACCCCCCTACTTTTGCAAGGATCCAATTAAAAACCACAACACCACTTAGGTCGTTTGACTCTGGACCCTCAGCCTTAGACACCAGATTTCAGTAATAGCCACAAGATTAAATACACTAGTTACCCCACATAATTCAAACCCGACCTGTTGGATGTCACCTAGCCCACTAGAGCAAATTAAGTCTAATTAATTTTAATTAGGCTTGGGTGAGATTGCAAGGTGATTGTTTTGGACCCAGGATAGGTTATGACCTCCTGTCCTGATCTGAGATAGCAATTGCCCTTAAGATTAGGTTAAAGAGATGATGGCAATCAATGGTCTTGATGCAATCTAAAACAATCAGAAAAATAAAATTTTTTTATGTATTTTATGACAGGGAAAATTAGGTTTAAGTTGATTAGGTTAGCAATCAAATTAGGCTTGGGATTGGGGTGTCAGGAATTTGATTAGGTTAGGTTGAGTCAAGGTGCAGAAATAGCAGAAATCAGAAAGTTAGGGTTTCAAAAGATACAGATTTTGACATAGATTTCGATGCATAAGAATATCAAAAAAATTCTAGGAAAGAGGATGGATGAGGATGATGAACTTTTCCAAATTTTATGCAAAACAAAAATAAAATGATGATGCAAATCCTAGGGTTTTCGGACTACTGCAGAAATCTTAGGATTTTTGTTAGGGTTTCTAATATGCCAAATTTTAGTAAATTAGGTTTTCAGTAAAATTAATTAAAAATTATGATAAAAAAACTTATACAAATTTAATGAAAGAAAATTCCTAGATGCTCAAAATAAGATGAAAAACAGACATCTAATGTAGCTAGCAGGATGCAGAAATTAGGGTTTGTGATTCTAATGCAGATAAAAACTATCCTAAACCCGCATTGATACTAAACTGATGCGGGATGACTCTATGTATTTCTAAATATGTAGAAAAATAGTAAACCAATTTTTTTTTGTCATTTTTATAATTTAAGTTTGTAGGCTATATTCTTAAATAAAAGTAAGAACTAGCAAATATGACAGCAATGCAAAGAATCATCGTATCATAAAATAACCCATGCAAGATAATAAAAGAATAAGGGAGGAGGAAGAGTCCTTCTCTTCTACTCCTCTTAAAAACTTAAACTAGATAAGTTCAAACTCCTTTTATTTTGGAGTTGAGAATTTTTGTAAGACAAAAACTAAGAGGCTTATCGTTGTGAAGAATATTTGTACGACAAAAAGCAGGGTGCTAATATGGAGTTGGCATGAATTAATTAAGAGAGGGAAAGTGTCCTTCTCTTCCACTCCTCTTAAATCCTAGCCAGATATAATGAAACACTAGTGTTTTCTTTTGAAGTGATGGGAGACATAAATTTTAAATAAGGTAGAAAGGTGGCTGATTGAAAAGATCTGATTTTGGACGAGAAGAATTATTCCTTCTCACCGTGAATTAACTTTGGGTATCCTCTCTTCTCTTGGATGCTATTACCTGAGGTTCTCTCTCCTAGCGCCAAGTTCAATCCTTCCCTTTTATTTGTTTTCTCTCTTCTTCCTTGAGATCTTCAAGAGTGTTGAGAGGTCTTCTAAATAAAAGAAAGAAGAGAGGAAAGGGTTCAAAAGTCTTGCACTCTGATTGCAAGACAAAAGCCAAAAGCTGGTCTAGATTGGGATTGGCACAGTTTTTAAAGCGAACGATTTGTTGAAAGAGGAGAGGGCTGCAAGGATCTAGCAGTCCGGTGCCCTCTATGACTCAATTGTGACAGCTTCGTGTGGATACCAACAAAGGCCGAGCGATTGCGCGGCTCCGACAGAATCCTAGCTCTTTTGTAATGGATTTGCATGCTTTTCTGAGTTTGCCCAAATAGCAATCTAGGTAAGTATTTTGTACTTAAATTAATTTTTATTTCAGATCTAATATTTTTCTCATGTTATGCAGCATGCTAGGATTATATAATAAAAAAATTAGATTTATTTATGAATTGCATGATTAGATATAAATTGTATTTATATCTACTTCTGCTGCGATAGGCTGATGATGCCTATTTAATTGCAATTTCCTGTTCCTGGGAGAAAACCAACAGGTAAGAGGGGGTAGACTATGGAAAAACTGACTAATGACTAGGGTGACATGGGTGGGTTCACTAAGGTGTTCCTGACTGATACTAGACTCATTAATTCTATGGGTTGCCTAATGATTGGATTTGGTCATTTGGTTAATCTGAGTGGTAAATTAGGCAAGCTGGTCTTGGGTTTGGTCCTGTTTAAGGTTCATCTGGATATCAGATTGGTCAAACCTAGTGTTCATTTGGACAAACTGATCAGTCATGGCTTTCATGAAGGTCTCAAAATTAGAATCTATGGCTGAGCTGGGTTAGGGTGTAGACTTCTGGTATTGGGTTCCTAGTCTAGTGGTCATACACTCAATCAAACAATCAAGATAAAATAATGCAGCCAAGCATGCAAAAGAAAAGGTTAGTAAAATCTAGGGTTTGCTAGACTTAGAGTCAAAACTGAATGGGTTAGCTCAACTTACACTTAACCCATTAGCTAATCCTTCCTCTGGCCAGGTAGAGGGTGGGAGTATGGGAGGACCCCCCTACTTTTGCAAGGATCCAATTAAAAACCACAACACCACTTAGGTCGTTTGACTCTGGACCCTCAGCCTTAGACACCAGATTTCAGTAATAGCCACAAGATTAAATACACTAGTTACCCCACATAATTCAAACCCGACCTGTTGGATGTCACCTAGCCCACTAGAGCAAATTAAGTCTAATTAATTTTAATTAGGCTTGGGTGAGATTGCAAGGTGATTGTTTTGGACCCAGGATAGGTTATGACCTCCTGTCCTGATCTGAGATAGCAATTGCCCTTAAGATTAGGTTAAAGAGATGATGGCAATCAATGGTCTTGATGCAATCTAAAACAATCAGAAAAATAAAAATTTTTTATGTATTTTATGACATGGAAAATTAGGTTTAAGTTGATTAGGTTAGCAATCAAATTAGGCTTGGGATTGGGGTGTCAGGAATTTGATTAGGTTAGGTTGAGTCAAGGTGCAGAAATAGCAGAAATCAGAAAGTTAGGGTTTCAAAAGATACAGATTTTGACATAGATTTCGATGCATAAGAATATCAAAAAATTCTAGGAAAGAGGATGGACGAGGATGATGAACTTTACCAAATTTTATGCAAAACAAAAATAAAATGATGATGCAAATCCTAGGGTTTTCGGACTACTGCAGAAATCTTAGGATTTTTGTTAGGGTTTCTAATATGCCAAATTTTAGTAAATTAGGTTTTCAGTAAAATTAATTAAAAATTATGATAAAAAAACTTATACAAATTTAATGAAAGAAAATTCCTAGATGCTCAAAATAAGATGAAAAACAGACATCTAATGTAGCTAGCAGGATGCAGAAATTAGGGTTTGTGATTCTAATGCAGATAAAAACTATCCTAAACCCGCATTGATACTAAACTGATGCGGGATGACTCTATGTATTTCTAAATATGTAGAAAAATAGTAAACCAATTTTTTTTTGTCATTTTTATAATTTAAGTTTGTAGGCTATATTCTTAAATAAAAGTAAGAACTAGCAAATATGACAGCAATGCAAAGAATCATCGTATCATAAAATAACCCATGCAAGATAATAAAAGAATAAGGGAGGAGGAAGAGTCCTTCTCTTCTACTCCTCTTAAAAACTTAAACTAGATAAGTTCAAACTCCTTTTATTTTGGAGTTGAGAATTTTTGTAAGACAAAAACTAAGAGGCTTATCGTTGTGAAGAATATTTGTACGACAAAAAGCAGGGTGCTAATATGGAGTTGGCATGAATTAATTAAGAGAGGGAAAGTGTCCTTCTCTTCCACTCCTCTTAAATCCTAGCCAGATATAATGAAACACTAGTGTTTTCTTTTGAAGTGATGGGAGACATAAATTTTAAATAAGGTAGAAAGGTGGCTGATTGAAAAGATCTGATTTTGGACGAGAAGAATTATTCCTTCTCACCGTGAATTAACTTTGGGTATCCTCTCTTCTCTTGGATGCTATTACCTGAGGTTCTCTCTCCTAGCGCCAAGTTCAATCCTTCCCTTTTATTTGTTTTCTCTCTTCTTCCTTGAGATCTTCAAGAGTGTTGAGAGGTCTTCTAAATAAAAGAAAGAAGAGAGGAAAGGGTTCAAAAGTCTTGCACTCTGATTGCAAGACAAAAGCCAAAAGCTGGTCCAGATTGGGATTGGCACAGTTTTTAAAGCGAACGATTTGTTGAAAGAGGAGAGGGCTGCAAGGATCTAGCAGTCCGGTGCCCTCTATGACTCAATTGTGACAGCTTCGTGTGGATACACAAAGGCCGAGCGATTGCGCGGCTCCGACAGAATCCTAGCTCTTTTGTAATGGATTTGCATGCTTTTCTGAGTTTGCCCAAATAGCAATCTAGGTAAGTATTTTGTACTTAAATTAATTTTTATTTCAGATCTAATATTTTTCTCATGTTATGCAGCATGCTAGGATTATATAATAAAAAAATTAGATTTATTTATGAATTGCATGATTAGATATAAATTGTATTTATATCTACTTCTGCTGCGATAGGCTGATGATGCCTATTTAATTGCAATTTCCTGTTCCTGGGAGAAAACCAACAGGTAAGAGGGGGTAGACTATGGAAAAACTGACTAATGACTAGGGTGACATGGGTGGGTTCACTAAGGTGTTCCTGACTGATACTAGACTCATTAATTCTATGGGTTGCCTAATGATTGGATTTGGTCATTTGGTTAATCTGAGTGGTAAATTAGGCAAGCTGGTCTTGGGTTTGGTCCTGTTTAAGGTTCATCTGGATATCAGATTGGTCAAACCTAGTGTTCATTTGGACAAACTGATCAGTCATGGCTTTCATGAAGGTCTCAAAATTAGAATCTATGGCTGAGCTGGGTTAGGGTGTAGACTTCTGGTATTGGGTTCCTAGTCTAGTGGTCATACACTCAATCAAACAATCAAGATAAAATAATGCAGCCAAGCATGCAAAAGAAAAGGTTAGTAAAATCTAGGGTTTGCTAGACTTAGAGTCAAAACTGAATG
This sequence comes from Areca catechu, assembly GCA_021397845.1. Taxonomy (NCBI): domain Eukaryota; kingdom Viridiplantae; phylum Streptophyta; class Magnoliopsida; order Arecales; family Arecaceae; genus Areca; species Areca catechu. The sequence continues at coordinate 139,639,209 of CM038052.1, read as the reverse complement.
GGTTAGCTCAACTTACACTTAACCCATTAGCTAATCCTTCCTCTGGCCAGGTAGAGGGTGGGAGTATGGGAGGACCCCCCTACTTTTGCAAGGATCCAATTAAAAACCACAACACCACTTAGGTCGTTTGACTCTGGACCCTCAGCCTTAGACACCAGATTTCAGTAATAGCCACAAGATTAAATACACTAGTTACCCCACATAATTCAAACCCGACCTGTTGGATGTCACCTAGCCCACTAGAGCAAATTAAGTCTAATTAATTTTAATTAGGCTTGGGTGAGATTGCAAGGTGATTGTTTTGGACCCAGGATAGGTTATGACCTCCTGTCCTGATCTGAGATAGCAATTGCCCTTAAGATTAGGTTAAAGAGATGATGGCAATCAATGGTCTTGATGCAATCTAAAACAATCAGAAAAATAAAAATTTTTTATGTATTTTATGACATGGAAAATTAGGTTTAAGTTGATTAGGTTAGCAATCAAATTAGGCTTGGGATTGGGGTGTCAGGAATTTGATTAGGTTAGGTTGAGTCAAGGTGCAGAAATAGCAGAAATCAGAAAGTTAGGGTTTCAAAAGATACAGATTTTGACATAGATTTCGATGCATAAGAATATCAAAAAAATTCTAGGAAAGAGGATGGACGAGGATGATGAACTTTACCAAATTTTATGCAAAACAAAAATAAAATGATGATGCAAATCCTAGGGTTTTCGGACTACTGCAGAAATCTTAGGATTTTTGTTAGGGTTTCTAATATGCCAAATTTTAGTAAATTAGGTTTTCAGTAAAATTAATTAAAAATTATGATAAAAAAACTTATACAAATTTAATGAAAGAAAATTCCTAGATGCTCAAAATAAGATGAAAAACAGACATCTAATGTAGCTAGCAGGATGCAGAAATTAGGGTTTGTGATTCTAATGCAGATAAAAACTATCCTAAACCCGCATTGATACTAAACTGATGCGGGATGACTCTATGTATTTCTAAATATGTAGAAAAATAGTAAACCAATTTTTTTTTGTCATTTTTATAATTTAAGTTTGTAGGCTATATTCTTAAATAAAAGTAAGAACTAGCAAATATGACAGCAATGCAAAGAATCATCGTATCATAAAATAACCCATGCAAGATAATAAAAGAATAAGGGAGGAGGAAGAGTCCTTCTCTTCTACTCCTCTTAAAAACTTAAACTAGATAAGTTCAAACTCCTTTTATTTTGGAGTTGAGAATTTTTGTAAGACAAAAACTAAGAGGCTTATCGTTGTGAAGAATATTTGTACGACAAAAAGCAGGGTGCTAATATGGAGTTGGCATGAATTAATTAAGAGAGGGAAAGTGTCCTTCTCTTCCACTCCTCTTAAATCCTAGCCAGATATAATGAAACACTAGTGTTTTCTTTTGAAGTGATGGGAGACATAAATTTTAAATAAGGTAGAAAGGTGGCTGATTGAAAAGATCTGATTTTGGACGAGAAGAATTATTCCTTCTCACCGTGAATTAACTTTGGGTATCCTCTCTTCTCTTGGATGCTATTACCTGAGGTTCTCTCTCCTAGCGCCAAGTTCAATCCTTCCCTTTTATTTGTTTTCTCTCTTCTTCCTTGAGATCTTCAAGAGTGTTGAGAGGTCTTCTAAATAAAAGAAAGAAGAGAGGAAAGGGTTCAAAAGTCTTGCACTCTGATTGCAAGACAAAAGCCAAAAGCTGGTCCAGATTGGGATTGGCACAGTTTTTAAAGCGAACGATTTGTTGAAAGAGGAGAGGGCTGCAAGGATCTAGCAGTCCGGTGCCCTCTATGACTCAATTGTGACAGCTTCGTGTGGATACCAACAAAGGCCGAGCGATTGCGCGGCTCCGACAGAATCCTAGCTCTTTTGTAATGGATTTGCATGCTTTTCTGAGTTTGCCCAAATAGCAATCTAGGTAAGTATTTTGTACTTAAATTAATTTTTATTTCAGATCTAATATTTTTCTCATGTTATGCAGCATGCTAGGATTATATAATAAAAAAATTAGATTTATTTATGAATTGCATGATTAGATATAAATTGTATTTATATCTACTTCTGCTGCGATAGGCTGATGATGCCTATTTAATTGCAATTTCCTGTTCCTGGGAGAAAACCAACAGGTAAGAGGGGGTAGACTATGGAAAAACTGACTAATGACTAGGGTGACATGGGTGGGTTCACTAAGGTGTTCCTGACTGATACTAGACTCATTAATTCTATGGGTTGCCTAATGATTGGATTTGGTCATTTGGTTAATCTGAGTGGTAAATTAGGCAAGCTGGTCTTGGGTTTGGTCCTGTTTAAGGTTCATCTGGATATCAGATTGGTCAAACCTAGTGTTCATTTGGACAAACTGATCAGTCATGGCTTTCATGAAGGTCTCAAAATTAGAATCTATGGCTGAGCTGGGTTAGGGTGTAGACTTCTGGTATTGGGTTCCTAGTCTAGTGGTCATACACTCAATCAAACAATCAAGATAAAATAATGCAGCCAAGCATGCAAAAGAAAAGGTTAGTAAAATCTAGGGTTTGCTAGACTTAGAGTCAAAACTGAATGGGTTAGCTCAACTTACACTTAACCCATTAGCTAATCCTTCCTCTGGCCAGGTAGAGGGTGGGAGTATGGGAGGACCCCCCTACTTTTGCAAGGATCCAATTAAAAACCACAACACCACTTAGGTCGTTTGACTCTGGACCCTCAGCCTTAGACACCAGATTTCAGTAATAGCCACAAGATTAAATACACTAGTTACCCCACATAATTCAAACCCGACCTGTTGGATGTCACCTAGCCCACTAGAGCAAATTAAGTCTAATTAATTTTAATTAGGCTTGGGTGAGATTGCAAGGTGATTGTTTTGGACCCAGGATAGGTTATGACCTCCTGTCCTGATCTGAGATAGCAATTGCCCTTAAGATTAGGTTAAAGAGATGATGGCAATCAATGGTCTTGATGCAATCTAAAACAATCAGAAAAATAAAATTTTTTTATGTATTTTATGACATGGAAAATTAGGTTTAAGTTGATTAGGTTAGCAATCAAATTAGGCTTGGGATTGGGGTGTCAGGAATTTGATTAGGTTAGGTTGAGTCAAGGTGCAGAAATAGCAGAAATCAGAAAGTTAGGGTTTCAAAAGATACAGATTTTGACATAGATTTCGATGCATAAGAATATCAAAAAAATTCTAGGAAAGAGGATGGACGAGGATGATGAACTTTACCAAATTTTATGCAAAACAAAAATAAAATGATGATGCAAATCCTAGGGTTTTCGGACTACTGCAGAAATCTTAGGATTTTTGTTAGGGTTTCTAATATGCCAAATTTTAGTAAATTAGGTTTTCAGTAAAATTAATTAAAAATTATGATAAAAAAACTTATACAAATTTCATGAAAAAAAATTCCTAGATGCTCAAAATAAGATGAAAAACAGACATCTAATGTAGCTAGCAGGATGCAGAAATTAGGGTTTGTGATTCTAATGCAGATAAAAACTATCCTAAACCCGCATTGATACTAAACTGATGCGGGATGACTCTATGTATTTCTAAATATGTAGAAAAATAGTAAACCAATTTTTTTTTGTCATTTTTATAATTTAAGTTTGTAGGCTATATTCTTAAATAAAAGTAAGAACTAGCAAATATGACAGCAATGCAAAGAATCATCGTATCATAAAATAACCCATGCAAGATAATAAAAGACAGGACATAGGAATTGAGAAACTCCAAGTTTAGGATAGCTTATCTTTCATAAATAAAATATTAAGAGAAGGGATGGATGTTACCAGTCAGAGATTTGAAGAACTTTCGATGAAGAGCTCACATAGCACTCTGATTGGAGCCTAGATAATGAAGCTCGATTTTCTTGAATTTGATGACTGATTTGGGCAGTCCTAGAGGCAAGGAGAGCCTCCTCTAGGCAGGTGAAACACCTCCAGGATCCTGCAAGCATCAAGGGTCAATCAAAATAGCAACAACAAAATAATAAAAGGAGATTAGGTTTTGTAGAAATCTGAAATCAGGATTTGTATGTGGTGACTTGAAGAAGGATGTTGTCCTTTGCTTTGGGTAGCCTAGCACACTCTTCCTTTTGGCGTGTGATGGCTTGGATGGTAGCAAGCTAGGGCATAGAAGGATACTAGGGCAGCAAGGATGATTAGGGCATACAAAGTAACCAATGAAACACAAAAACTCCAACACCAACACAAGAACACAAGTTCTTAAACCAAAATTTAAGAAAAGATTTAATTCATGAGATAAAAGTTATTACAAGATGGGGAGGGGCGGGGTATTTATAGAGTTCCCATGCCCTCTCCTAACTAGGGTTACACTTAGGTCAGGACTAACTCTCCTTAAGGTATTAGGAAAAGTAATCCTTAATAGGTTAGGTAAGAAAGCCTTAAAAGGTTAGGACTTTGACTAGTCTTCTCCTTCTCCATTCATGCTTTGACCTAGTCTTCAACCAAACCTTGGACCAAGTAAACCAAGTGACGCTGCATCTCTTAGGCATGTTGGGCTTCATGGGGGAACCAAGGGGCATCCAAGAGGTGAAGGGCGCATGGGCTTGGGCCTCCCGGTAGCCGAGATGGCCTGGTAGCCTTGTAGCAGGAATATTCCTTAGAATCTTGCTTCTTAAGGGCTTGGGCATGGCACCTAGGCTTGATTTCTCCTGGGTTGGGCATAGATGGACCTCGGGTTGCATGATATGACCTAGTCTGGGAATATACTCTGACATCTAGAGGGATTCTGGGCATCCAGAAAGCATCAGGAAGGAATCAAGGTTTATGGAAAGCATTTTGGATCCTGGGGTGTCACACAAAATCCAACAAGCTGACGTAGTGGCCTCTGACTCTTGGATGTGGCCTGGTGGAACTCCAAAATAGGATAACCTCTTCTTTTGTACAAAATTTGAACTCATATTGGACTCATGGCTGAAGTACAAGACTCAAAATACTGACTAGAGTTGGGGTTGAGATAAATCAACTAACATCAACTTATTACAAGACTCAATCTTAATTGATTACAAAATTATGTCCTATGATTAAGGTTTTAAAATTAATACCCTAATCAATAAATCATATGGGATCCAGGGATCTATGTCTAATTTTGGTACCCCACCAGTTCTAGCATGTGGGTTGGATATTAACTGATACAGGATAACCCTAACCTGGTCTTTCCAAGTTTCGGGAATCAAACCATAAAAAAAGAAAATCTAAAAATATTTGTTTGCTTTAATCTAATTTTTCTCGTGTTCATCCCTTGCATATCATCCTGTATCATGTTAGATACCCATCACTCATCAATGCACTTGTGTGCCTCATGGAAATAAAGGATAATAGCACTCCAGGTATTCTTCTATAGCCTTAAAAGTTTAGATTTATTAATTATTATGCACAAGTGGTCCTAGGGTTTAGGGTTCTGGCCGGTTAGGGTTTCAAAAATAAAAATTTAAAACCCGATCTTCCGCTGCACCCAGCCCAAGGACCCCAACACCATATGGATAGGGACCATATTTAGTGTGGACACCAATAATGGCCTTCAATCAAATTCGTTGTGGATTCAATGATAAATTGAAGCAAGCCATGACAAGCCACATCGGAGTCAGTTCAACCATAACCTAGAGAGACGACATGAGCACTGGAGTTGACTCAACCAAAGAATTTTGCTACTTCAATTTTCTACTTCAACATTTCAGCTATTCAACACTTATTTAGCATCTTGGAATAACTCAATACTTCAGCACTTATTCAGTTACTTGGAATAACCTCAACTATTTGGAATAACTCAGCACTTGGGATAAATCAGCAAGTCAACTACCTTGGAGCAACTTCCCAACTACTAGACCAAGTTGGATCGCCACATCACCAAGCCTAGGTGGTAGCCATGCCAACATGGAGGACACCTCACACCCCCCCTCCACATGGATGCCTACATTAAAATTCAAAATGAAGTGGCCGACCCTTATTCCTCTCATTGAATCAAGTCTGGTTGTAACTCTCCACCATCTTCTCCATGTATTCCTCCATGAATTCCAAAATTTCAAAAGGCTTTCGGAGGTCTATTAATACCTCTCCATAGCTCCTTGTAATGCACCTTATGAATGAAAAATGTTTGAGTTTCAATCTATTTCCATTTGTGTGATGCAAATGTCCTCCCAGAGGGAGTAAGTGTGAGGCTCAACATAGTATTAGTTACTTAAGCCTAAAGCTTCCTTCCATCTTCCCCAAATGCAATTCCAGCAACGCTCTAAAGGATGCCATCCCAATGAAGCCATCTCCAACAATCCTTCCAAGATCACCATCATCATTTCCTTTCAAAGATGCCCACCAACTTTAACTCAAGGAAGCCATTCATCCATTATTCTTCCAAAGACGCCCACCAACTTGAACTCAAGGAAGCCAGTCATCCTTTCTTCTTCAAAGGAGCCATCCTTCCACATCCCAAATATACTAAGGAGGCATTCTTCTTCAACGATGCAAGCTTCTTCCCACTCAAGCCCTCACAACCAATACCAAAAAATACCAACCACTCTACTCTTCCTTTGATCACTTCTTTCAACTTCCCTCAAATTTGCCATGTCACTAATGTCATTCATTGCAGGGTCCCATACAATTCTGAGTTAAAGGGGATGTTTACTTTGCCTTGGAACCAGTCATGGAGGGAGTTTCCATTCCGGAAGTGATAGATTTCAAGTTCAATTGCAACTCCATGGAGTGCTAAAATTGATCTACCATCAAAGGAGGGAGAACCCTTCATCATTGTTAGTAAAACCCATCCGAGCCTCTTAAGTCTGTTCATATGAAGGTTTATGTCCTAGTTAGAATGGTTTCTCAACCAGTAGGTCCATTCTTCCTTGATTAAAATGAACTACATTGCAGGTAAGTTTCCTATCATTAAGTAGTTTCATCATATAGTTTACTTTGGCCTTTTTTGATGCTTGAACGTTGCTAATACAAGTAGGTGTCATTACTCAAATTAAACTGCTAAACAGTTTCCTATCATTAAGTAGTCTCATCATATAGTTTACTTTGGCCCTTTTTATGCTTGAACTTTGCTAATACAAGTAGGTGTCATTGCTCAAATAAATTGCTAAATAGTTATGTTAGAATTCCTCTTTGCATCCCGCATCATATTTGGTATCAGAGCATGGTAAACTAGGTTATATAGGTTAGTTTAATTTCAGCATTGTTTGCATCTTTAATCATAGTTTCACGACTCCTGAACGAGGTATATGCAAATATACTGTCTGTCCATGGGAGTAATGAGCTATAGCTGGATGTGAAGTCTTTTGGTTGAAGGTTTAATGTGGTATTAGCTTGCTTGTTATGTGATTTGAATATTTTGTCAAGTGTGTGTGAAGTGCATGATTTTTTTTTGTTTAGCACATTGAACACCCCAAAATTCCTAGCATAGTTCAAACTTAGGTTTCTCACCAGCAGTTTGATATTTAAATTTTAATTTTAAAATTATTAAAAAAAGATTTAAATTTAAAATTTGAATTTGAAATTTAAAATTAGAAAATTTACATTCTGATTAATTAGTTTTGTTTACATTCTACTTGATAGTTTTGATAATATTGTAATGTTGCATTCATTTTAAAATACTTGAGGGCGGCAATATCATAAGATAAGGGAAGGAGGTCATTACCTTCCTTGGTCCAAAAACAACCAACCACATTTTGCATCGAACCCAAACCTTAAATAAAATGAGTAACAACCTAATTAGAACTAGGGACACCAACAAGTGAAGCTCAATTAGTGTGTTGAGGCTAGTGTAAGTCAATTCTTCATTTACTTCTAGAGATTGGTGTCTAAGGCTAGAGGTCCAATGGCAAACACCTTAAGTGGATCAGTAATTTTTAATTAGGACCTTGCGAGAGCAGGGTGAGCCTCCTGCAATCCCACCTCTTACCTTGCCAATTAAAAGAGTACTTGTAGTCTTGATCTATACTTAGTCGATTCATACTACATTTAACTTCTAGGTCTAGCAAATCCTAGAACAAGTCTTTGTATTGAATGACTACTAGATCAGGAACTCCATACCAACATTCATAAGACCAACCAAATTCTACCATGGACCCAATCTAGAAGCTCTAATGAGAACTATGCTGAGCAGTTCAAGCAATTGAACAATAGGTTTGATCAAATGGAAGAAAGAATAGGAACTCTTAAGGAGACCCGTATGACCCTTACTAAGCCACAATCACCCAAATTGGCACCCAACCATCCTAGAGTCCAACACCAAGAACATATTCCTAACCCACATCAAAGGAGACCATACCATGATTATGTTGACCAGGATGAGAAAGACCTTAGGAATATTCATCTAGATGCACCCATATTCGATGGAAACTTAGATCCTAAGGTGTATATAGATTGGGAGAGTGATTGGATCAATACTTTGATTAGTACAAGATGTCAGAATATAGAAAATTTAAGTTTGCAAAACTTAGATTGGTCCGTCAGGCCAGATTGTATTAGGGTAATGTTGAGCACATTATTGACAGAGAGGTGACATGCCCATAGCCCTTGGGGAGCTATGAAGGTAAAGCTTAGGGAGAAGTATTTACCCCTGTCCTATGAACAAAGACTCTTGGATCAATGGAAAAGATTAAGTCAATGAAATAAGATAGTGTCATAGTTTATTGCCAAGTTTGATGAGTTCACCATGAGATGCAGTGTGGTTGAGTCTGAAGCTGTGACCTTGTCTAGGATTAGAGCAGGTCTAATAGAGGAAATCTAGAGAGAATTATTCCTGAGAGAGGTCCATGACCTAGACCAAGACTACCAAGTTGCTAGGGACTGTGAGAGATTTCAAAGGAGACCCCTATTTCGCCGACCAGAACCCACTTAGATTAAAACTCTTGGAAGTAGGCCAAGTCCATCCAACATACCAATCCAGCTACTCCAATAGCTCGTAGAGAAGATAAAGGAAGAGCCCTGAAATTCGAAGAGAGGGTAGTTCTTATTATTTTAAGTGCCATAAGATAGGTCACGATGCAAGCCAATGTCCCACCAGAGCGTTACACATAGGAAAAGTAGAAGAGGAAGTCCCTGAATGCATAAAAAATTATGAGGAAGAAGAAGTATATGAGGTAGGTGTGAACCTAGTTTGATGAGTATGAAGGGGATGAAGAGATCATTGATCATCAAAGTTTTTAGGGATTTTGAGATATATTTTGACCTAGGCTAAGGAGCAAGAAGATTGGCTTAGGACTAGCATCCTACAAACTTTTGTTAAGATAAGAGATAAAGTTTGCAAGATCATCTTAGATAGTGGAAGTTGTGTCAATGCCATATCAACTGTACAGTCAAGAGCTTAGGATTGTCCACCGTACCCCATCCCAACCCATATAAGGTATCCTGTTTAGATTCGACCTCAATTCCCATCAAATTTAGGTACCAAGTTACAATCCAGATCCAGTCATACCAAGAAAAGGTTTGGTGCGACGTTCTTCCAATGGGGATTTGTAGCATCATATTAGGCCAACCATGGTTGTATGATCATGATGCTATACTCTATGGTCGTTCTAATTTGTGTTCTTTCACTCATAATGGAATGAAGATTGTAATCAATTCCTCACACCTAAAGACACTGTTAAGAGAGGATCAAGTCCCTGAGGGACAAGAAATAAGGAATAAACATGATTAGTTCTAAGGAATTGGAGCAAGAGCATAACGGTGGTTCACCTATTTGGATTTTGTTAACTAAGCAAGTTCAGGATCAAACCCATAAGGAACATCCCTAGGAAGTATTAAGGTTTCTAGAGGAGTTCAAAATGTATTTCCAGAAGACCTCTTAATCACCTTCCATCCTTAAGTTATACTCAACATGCCATAGATTTGATCACCGGATCCACGTTACCGAACCTTCCCATTATAGGATGAATCCTACATAACATTTTGAGTTACAATGACAAGTTGGAGAACTACTCCGAAGGAATTCATTAGAGAAAGCCTGAGCCCATGTGCAGTACCTGCCCTTCTGACCCCTAAGAAAGATAGCACATGGAGGATTTGTGTAGATAGTTAAGCTATCAATAAGATTACCATTAAGTATCGTTTCCCTATTCCCCGTTTGGATGACATGTTGGATATGATGGCCGGAGCCAACATTTTCTCCTAAATCGACCGTAAGAGTGGCTATCATCAAGTAAGATTTAGACTCGGGGATGAATGAAAAATCGCTCTCAAGACAAAAGATAGCTTGTATGAGTGAATAGTAATGCCTTTCGGTTTGTCCAATGCACCTAGCACCTTCATGATGATCATGACCCAAGTTTAAGGGCTTTCATTGGGAAGTTTGTAGTGGTCTATTTTGATGACATTCTCATTTAAAGTAGAACGAAGGAAAACCACTTGAATCATCTTAGGCAAGTTTGTCAAGCCCTTAGACAAAATAGTCTTTATGCAAACCTCAAGAAATGTGAATTCATGACCCATAGAGTTGTCTTTCTTGGATTTGTTGTCACCAATGAAGGAGTGTCTGCCAACCCCGAGAAGGTCAAGTCCATAGTTGAGTGGCCGATACCCAAAAGTGTTCATGAAGTTTGTAGTTTCCATGGTATAGCCACCTTCAATAGGAGATTTATTCAAGGATTCAGTACCATAGTGGCACCCATTACAGACTGTAATAGGAAGGGAACCTTTGAATGGATAAACCTACAGATAGAGCCTTCCTAGAAATCAAGGAGAGAATGACCCAAGCACCTATTCTAAGATTACCTGATTTTTCAAATATTTGAGGTTGCTTAAGATGCCTTTGGAGTAGGAATTGGAGGAGTCTTGAGTCCGGAGAGTCATCCAGTGGCATTCTTAGTGAAAAGTTGAACGAGGTGAGAATGAGATATTCGACTTATGATAAGGAATTGTATGCAGAAGTTCAATTTTGAGGTATTGGAGATACTACTTACTACCGCAAGAGTTCATTCTTTATTCTGATCATGAAGCCTTATGATTCCTTAATTCCCAAAAGAAATTGAATCCTAGGCATGGAAATGGGTAGAATACATTAAAGTATATACTTTTATTCTGAAACACCATGTCGACACCGAATATAGGGTTGCAATGCACTAAGCCAACGATCCATGCTTTTGACCTCCATTAGCACTAAAGTTATAGGGTTTGATAGACTAAAAGAAAAATATCCTAAGTGTCCTGACTTTAGTGTTATTTATCAATCCCTTCAACAAGGACCATCTATTGTATGTAATGATTAAACCATTCATGATGGATTCCTTTACAAAGAAAACCATTGTGTGTCCCCCGAACTTCTATTAGAGAGTTTTGATTTGGGAAGTTAATGCTGGGGGCCTAGTAGGTCATTTTTGTAGAAATAAGACCATCCTAGTGTTGGGAAATGTGTCCTAAAGCCAATCACCTGGGTTGTAGGTGGTTGTGCTCAGCACTGTATTCATTTTATGAATTAATAAAATTATTATTTGGCAGCTCATCACATATTAATTTTTCCTAATAATGAATTCTTTCCTTGTGATGAAGTCCTTAGGGCTACACTGTTTTCGATACAGAGAGGATGTATCGACTGGTCCTTAAACCTTGTTCACAGCCAAAGGATATATTATTCTGGACAGCAATATATCAAGTATAGGTTGCTGCAGTTCACATCGTTTGGTTGTCCTCTTGACCAAATGAGTGTGGTGACACTGATGTGATCTGCGAGTGGGATATATGATATCTCATTGAACGTGACTCCGTGAAACCCCTTTCTGCCAAAGGGATACTCACGATTGGACATGGGTATATGTGTCCCTCTGACCTGAGGTCATCACGGTAGCTTGCAAGCAACTCCCTGTGCTTTGGTACCGGACTACCCGGATTTTTAATCTGGTGATGGAAGGTTTCTGGGTCCAGGCAAGTACTTGTGGAGCAGTGATGGACCAAGATGGAATTGACCTGTCCGAACAGTTTGGATTGAATGTCTCGCTGTATCTCAATTTAGCAAATCCTCGGCTGGGATAGCCCTACTGAAGAGTCACTGGGCTTGCAAAATTGAGACACGTTTTCGACTGACTCAGTCTGGGTTGGCAGCCCAATATCAGTCGTCCAGAGCATTAGAGGTCAAAGGGATGAATTATACAGTAACCATATGCCAGAGGTTCGATAGTATGCTCCCGCATCTTCGACCTATCCAGATGCCGGGACCCATTGCTAGATGGTTTCCTGTGCTGGTACTGGAATCGTTCCAGTGCTACCGTTTTGGTTCGAACCTATGAGGTCACATGCCACAGAGGATAACTCTCAGATCTGGATACCGAGTACGATTGGGAATCGCTTCGGTTTTATGGTCACGGTATTTTTTTGAGCACCCTTTTTTCTAGTCTTGCCCTTATTTGGGTCAGCCGAAAAATGTTCCGGGCTGACAAGGTCTGCACTAGGATTTTTTTTGAATCAGATTTGATCTGATTCGGAGCTAAATTCGGCCTTCAATTGGTTGTGAACCAATTGAATTTTATTTGTTAGGCTTGGACCGTTCAATTTGAATTAAACCATTTTTTTGGGTTTTGTTTGAACCCAATTTTCCTTTGGGTTTAATTGATTTGAACCCAAAATCATTAAACCGGTTTTTCTTTTGAACCATAGGTTTTAATTAAATTAAACCCTTCATTTGGACCGATTTTTCTTCCTTTGAACGGTCAGCACGTTGTTTTTTCGCTGGGCGTTTTCCATGCCGTGGAAGCCCATTCGGCGCCTCTTCATCTCCTCTCCACCGATTACCTTTAACCCATTTTAATTACTGCTAATGGGTGGTTTAAGGGTGATTATACCACCGACGTCTTTTGAACTCCCTCCCTCTCTATTGTTTATTTCTCCGCTGGCTGCTGCTTCCTTTTAAAAACCTGCAGTCCCCTATTTAGAAAAGTTTTGAAGGAGGTCACCGTGTGAGAATTTAAAAAAGGGCTGAGAGAGTTCTTAATTGCTGATATTCCTTCTCTTTCCACCCGTAAACTTGAGGGCTTTGTTTGGTGAATAGAAGGAAGAGAAGTCAAGCCATTAATCCCTGTTCTCGTGCTCAAATCAGGAAGAAGACGAACCCTGTTTTGCTGAAAAACATGTTCTGAATTTTCTACTCTTCCTTCCCACCGTTTCATGTCTTCCGGCGATTAGCATCGACCGAGAGACGGATCAGAGATAGCCCCCGGCATGTTCCCCTCTTGAGAGTGTCCAAGCGAGCACTTGGAAGCCGGATCGACCTCCTTGCAGCTGTCCATTTTCTGCTCTATTTTTGGTTGCAGGTTTTCCAAGTTGCTAAAATTTCTGGTGCAGATTTTGGGTGACAAGAAGGGGATCAAAACCATTGAATCTTCTTCTCCCCTTTGAAGGAAGTTTAACCATCTTGTTCCCTACATTTGGTGTTGGAAGGAAGATCAAACGTTGGCAAAAAGCACTCTGTTCTGCAGCTTTTTGTGGAAAGAACAGCATTTGTCAACGTGCTGTTAGTGAAGACAACAGGAATAATTTTATTCCTGTTATCCCTGCTATTCCAGGCTTATACCACATTTATTCCCAGCAGGAATAAGGTATGGATTTTGTATTTTACATTCATGCATGTGTAGATCTATGCATTTATAATGTTTTATAAACATTACATGCCCATGTTACAACAACATGTTTTAGTCTAAACATGCTTCCTGATTGCGTTAGATCCTGGTTGGAGCATCTTTTTGCTGTGCATTTAAAATTGTTTTAAAATACTTACCTGCTCCTTGTTGTTGCATGCTTAGGGTAGGCACCTGCAAACCCACCATTTATCCTTCAATTGGTATCTGAGCCAGGTTTACAGGTGTAACATAATCTTGATGCATGTTAGATTAAAGAATAGTTTAATCTATTTTTGTATCCTGATAGTACTTTTAGGAACCTAGTTGAGACCTTCACCATGACCGTGTGTCTTTGACACGAAACGGATCGTCTGTGTTGGCCTTTTCAGAAGGATCCTTTAAGGAAATCTTGGAATTAAAATTGTTTTAGTTCAGATACATTTTTGACATGTATGTTAAATAATTGGGCCATGAAATGTTTATAAAATAAAATCTAGAAATGATGCATGTTGTAATGTAAAGAAAAAATGTTTTACATTGACACTTAATTAAAATGTTTTGATTAAATGTATGGCTTATTAAAATAAATCATTAGGTTTATGAAATCTAATTTGACATGAATAAGCCATTTTGGGTTAATTGGGTTAGTTATCTAATTGGGTCCTTAACTGGGTTAGACCTAGGTTTAGTTGAACTGGATAAAAGAAGATTAATCAAAAGTTGATTAAGGTCCTTCTTTAGAACTATCTAATAGTTAGAATAGTTGATCCGTTCATCTAAAATGGATCCAATTAGTGGCTCTGTGGACGCCCGAGTCTTTAGGCAAATCTGATCGGGTCTAGTAAACTGACTGGTGTCGAGGTCGGTTTGGCATTTGTGATCATGGTTGTACGAGGCTATCTCTTTCCTGGCCAACTTGGTTAGTGTCTAGGAAAGATGGTTAATGGCGGATACTCACCCATGATCTCACCTACCTGGCTAGTCGAGTCAACCAGAACTTATTGGAAAAGCTCAATGACTCGAGTTAACCCATGTCACCCAGGTTGATCGATCTGACTGATCTTTAGGTGCCCATGGATCATTGTTGATTCATTTCAACCCTCCTGAAATCTGATTGATTCAGTGGGAGGATGATCCATGTCCTTTCTCTTCTCTTCTGTCACAACTAAAAATCCTCTAAAATTATTGGTCCTTAAAAGACTAAGTCAAAGAGTTGACAGTGTCTTAGCCTCCCATTAAGTTGGATAGAAATATGTCCACTAGCTTGGTGTGCATCGGCAGTTCCATAGAACGGGTGTACATCCAGCGACTGGAATTTCTATCTGATCGATGATGGTTCAGTGCAACCTCCTTAACGGGACCAGTGTGCACCGGCCATAGTCGGGCTTGGTTTTTAGTTAGCTGGAAGCATTGTATTTGTCATTTTAATGGTTGGACCTAACCAGGGACCCGCAATAGGAGGCCCTAGGCCGATTGGGGAGTTCTCTGGGGCAAAAATTCTATACTGAAAATTGTTTAGGGAAACAATTGGTTTACGAACCTACCTTTAGGCTCGTATGGGTGAGCTAGCCATAGTCGGGCTCATGAGAGGCCTATTGGATTTCAGTACCCACTTGAAAAAATATTGTTTTCATGGATTGGAGTCAGAGGCTACCAATCTGAAAATTAGTGGGAGAAACTTTTAGACTAAAGTCCAAGTCTTTTGGTTAAGTTATTAATTCATAAACTAATTTGGTCTTGTTTTCTTTTCAGATGTCTTCAAACATGTCGCTCCGGTCACTTCTCGATAACGAGAAGTTGAAGGGTCATAACTTCGATACTTGGTATCGAAGGTTAAGAATTGTTCTGGAGCATGAACGGATCCTCTATATGATAACGGATCCAGCGCCTGAAATCCCTCCTACAAATGCACGGAGTGCGGTCAGAGAAGCTTACTTGAAGTGGGTTTCTAATCGGACTACTGTCCGTTGCATTATGCTTGCTGCGATGAACAACGAGTTCAGTGGCAAATTCGAGGAGGCCCAACCTGAAGAAATCCTTCAAAAATTGAAGGAATCCTTCGGCACCCCGGATGATGTAGAACGATACAAAGTGTCTTGTGCCATCTACCACTCCAAGATGCCGAATGGTGGTTCAGTCACTGATCATGTATTGTACATGATCGAGCTGATTGAAAAACTCGGCAAACTCGGATGCCCCTTGCACGAGCAGCTCGGCAAAGATGCGATCCTGAATTCTCTTCCCTCCTCCTATCTTGACTTTCTTGATCATTACAGAATGAGCAAGCCTGCAGTCAACTACCATGGTCTTTTGGGGTTGCTGCAGACTTTCGAGAAAGACCACCAACTTAATAAGGGGGTGGTGAATTTAGTGGGAGGAAGTAGAGGTCGTTGTCCCTTTAAGAAAGGGAAGAAGAAAATAAATAAAAAGGGAAAATAGGTGCAGAATGCTCCTGGCCCGAGTCAGACCAGGAAGTTTAAGGCTGATCAATCTTCTGCAGAGTGCTTCTACTGCAAGAAGAAGGGACACTGGAAGAGGAACTGTCCTCTTTATATTGCGTCCCTTGATCCGAACAGGTCGAGAAAGCAGAAGTCTGCTGGACAAGGTATTTATAAGATAAAACCTTGTAATTACTCAATTGTTGATACTGCTAACTGGGTATTGGATACTGGTAGTCCAATTCATGTTTGTAATTCGTTACAGGGACTTCAAGTTAGCAGAAGATTTGAAGATGGAGAACAGTTTCTGAGCGTCGGGAATGGAAATCGTGTTCTAGTACTGGCGGTTGTAGTCCTGCGTCTTGTCTTTGAGTCTTGTACTGTCGAACTAGTCGACTGTCACTATTGTCCTAGTTTCATTATGTGCATAATCTCTGTAGGCCTTTTGGCCAATTGTGGTTTTGAACTGTCAATAAAAGGAGATTTTTGCAATGTTATTTTGAATAATGCTGTTATAATGAAAGCTAGATTAAATAATGGCATATTTGTACTATCAAAGCCTGTTAGTGTAATGTACACTTCTAGCAAACACCAAGGTTAGATAATGTCAATAATTTGTATCTTTGGCACTGTAGACTAGGTCATATTAACCAAAATAGGATAAACAATATGCGAGGAGATGGACTTCTCGAGGTCAGTGATTATGAATCACTGCCCACTTATGAATCCTGTTTACTTGGTAAAATGACCAAGTCACCTTTTTCTGGAAAAGGTGAACGATCTACAGAACTCCTAAGTCTAATACATACTGATGTATGTAGACCAATGACAATTAGTGCCAAAGGAGGATACAAATATTCATTACATTTACAGATGACTTTTCGAGGTTCGGTTATGTCTTTCTAATGAGACATAAGTCTGAGTCGTTTGAAATGTTCAAATGATACCGTAATGAAGTAGAAAAGCAAACTGGAAAAAGTATTAAAACCCTTCGATCTAATCGAGGTGGTGAATACTTATCTGGTGCATTTTTGACATATCTTGAGGAGAATGGAATTCTCTCTCAAAGGACTCCTCCAGGAACACCACAGTTGAATGGTGTGTCCGAAAGGAGGAATCGAACCTTGTTGGACATGGTTCGATCAATGATGGGCTTTGCAACTCTGCCGCTATCCTTTTGGGGATATGCACTTCAGACAGCCTGTTACTTGTTAAATAATGTTCTGAGTAAGTCTGTTGTCTCCACTCCATATGAGATGTGGAATGGACGTAAACCTTCAATCTCACACCCTCGGGTCTGGGGTTGTCCGGCTTACGTAAAACATTTAGACGCAGACAAACTTGGTCCTAAGTCTGACAAGTGTTTATTTATTGGTTATCCTAAGGAAACCAAAGGGTATTTCTTCTATTTGGAGAATGAACAAAAAGTGTTCATTGCTCTTAGAGCTATTTTTTTGGAAAAGGAGTTCCTTGGAGAAGGAACTATAGCCTCTAAGATTGAACTTGATGAAGTTCAGCCAATAAAAGAACCTGCACACTCTAAGGACATCGTAGAACTGGCTGTGATTGATTCACACCCTGAACCCATTAGGAGATCTGGTAGAATACCACGTCAGCCAGACAGATACTACGGTTTCTTGGTCCGGGACGGCGATCCCATTAAGCTCGATGAGAACAATGAGGATCCGATCACCTATATGGATGCATTTCAGAGATCTGACTCTGAGGCATGGCTTGGAGCCATGCGATCCGAAATGGAGTCCATGGAAATCAACAATGTTTGGACATTGGTTGATTCGCGTGAAGGAATAAAACCCATCGGGTGTAAATGGATCTTCAAGAGGAAAAGGGGCACAGATGGGAAGGTAGAAACCTATAAAGCCCATCTGGTTGCCAAGGGGTATCGTCAGCGATATGGTATCGATTATGACGAGACATTTTCCCCTATGGCAATGCTCAAGTCTATTCGGATTATGCTTGCTTTTGCAGCATATTTTGATTACGAGATCTGGCAGATGATGTCCGAACCACTTTCCTAAATGGGGCACTGGAAGAAGAGGTGTATATGATACAGCCTGAAGGGTTCACATCCACAGATGAATAAAAAGTATGCAAGTTGCATAGGTCCATCTATGGACTCAAGCAAGCATCTCGAAGTTGAAACTTACGGTTTGATAGGTGTATCAAATCGTACGGCTTCGTTAAGAACGAGAAGAAGAACCGTGCATCTATAAATGGATTAATGGTTCTGTGATTGTATTCCTGGTACTGTATGTTGACGACATTCTCTTAATCGGGAATGACGTCGCAGCATTACAAGGAATAAAGGTCTGGTTATCATCTCAGTTCTCCATGAAGGACTTGGGTGAAGCTTCTTACATACTAGGTATGAAAATCTATAGAGATAGATCTAAGAAGCTTTTGGGACTGTCCCAGTCTACGTACATAGACACCATGCTGAAACGGTTCAGCATGGAAAATTCCAAGAAAGGCTATCTTCCGATAGGTTCTGGAATTACTCTTTCCAAAAAGGATTGTGCGACAACTCCTAAGGAAAGAGAGCGCATGAGTAGAGTACCTTATGCTTCTGCAGTAGGCTTTATCATGTATGCTATGACTTGTACTAGACCAGACGTGGCATACTCACTAGAGAGTAGTGAGTAGATACCAGTCTAACCCAGGTGAGGCACATTGGAAGGTGGTTAAAACCATCCTTAAGTATTTGAGAAATACTAAAGATCAATGGCTGATTTATGGAGAACTTGACTTGAAACTTATGGGATACACTGACTCCAGTTTCCAGTCAGATAGAGATGATAGCAAGAGTGTGTCAGGATTTGTATTTACCTAAACGGAGGAGCGATCTGCTGGAAAAGTTCCAAGAAGGCAACTGTTGCAGACTCGGTATGCGAAGCAGAATATATTGCAGCATCAGATGCAGCAAAGGAAGCTGTGTGGTGACGGAAGTTCCTTGGAGAGCTAGGGGTGGCACCTTCCCTAGATGGTCCTGTTCCGGTGTACTGTGATAGCACTGGAGCCATTGCTCAAGCTAAGGAGCCAAAAGCTCATCACCGCACTAAGCACATCTTGCGGCGCTACCACCTCGTACGAGAAATCGTGGAGCGAGGCGACATCAATCTTCTGAAGATCGATGGAAAAGAATCTGGCCGACCCCTTCACTAAGGCCCTTGGAGTCAAAGAGTTCGACTATTGTAAATGGGAAATGGGTATAAGATACTCCTCTAATTGGCTTTAGTACAAGTGGGAGTTGTTGGGAAATGTGTCCCAAAGCCAATCGCCTGGGTTGTAGGCGGTTGTGCTCAGCACTGTATTCATTTTATGAATTAATAAAATTATTATTTTGGCAGCTCATCACATATTAATTTTCCCTAATAATGAACTCTTTCCTTGTGATGAAGCCCTTAGGGCTACACTGTTTTCGATACAGAGAGGATGTATCGACTGGTCCTTAAACCTTGTTCACAGCCAAAGGATATATTGTTCTGGATGGCAATATATCAAGTATAGGTTCCTGCAGTTCACATCGTTTGGTTGTCCTCTTGACCAAATGAGTGTGGTGACACTGATGTGATCTGCAAGTGGGATATATGATATCTCATTGAACATGACTCCGTGAAACCCCTTTCTGCCAAAGGGATACTCACGATTGGACATGGGTATATGTGTCCCTCTGACCTGAGGTCATCACGGTAGCTTGCAAGCAACTCCCTGTGCTTTGGTGCCGGACTACCCGGATTTTTAATCCGGTGATGGAAGGTTTCTGGGTACAGTCAAGTACTTGTGGAGCAGTGATGGACCAAGATGGAATTGACATGTCCGAACAGTTTGGATTGAATGTCTCGCTGTATCTCAATTTAGCAAATCCTTGGCCGGGGTAGCCCTAGTGAAGAGTCACTGGTCTTGCAAAATTGAGACACGTTGTCGACTGACTCAGTCTAGGTTGGCAGCCCAATATCAGTCGTCCTGAGCATTAGAGGTCAAAGGGATGAATTTTACAGTAACCATATGCCAGAGGTTCGATAGTATGCTCCCGCATCTTCGACCTATCCGAACGCCGGGACCCATTGCTAGATGGTTTCCTGTGCAGGTAATGGAATCGTTCCGGTGCTACCATTTAGGTTCGAACCTATGAGGTCACACGCCACATAGGATAACTCTCTGATCCGGATACCGAGTACGATTGGGAATCGCTTCGGTTTTATGGTCACGGTATTTTTTTGAGCACCCTTTTCTCCGGTCTTGCCCTTATTTGGGTCAGCCAAAAATTATTTCGGGCTGACCAGGTCTGCGCCAGGATTTTTTCTGAATCAGATTTGATCTGATTCGGAGCTAAATTCGGCCTTCAATTGGTTGTGAACCAATTGAATTTTATTTTGTTAGGCTTGGACCGTTCAAATTGAATTAAACCATTTTTTTGGGTTTTGTTTGAACCCAATTTTCCTTTGGGTTTAATTGATTTGAACCCAAAATTATTAAACCGGTTTTTCTTTTGAACTATAGGTTTTAATTGAATTAAACCCTTCATTTGGACCGGTTTTCTTCCTTTGAACGGTCAGCACGTTGTTTTTTCGCTGGGCATTTTTCCATGCCGTGGAAGCCAATTCGGTGCCTCTTCATCTCCTCTCCACTGATTACGTTTAACCCATTTTAATTACTCCTAATGGGTGGTTTAAGGGTGATTATACCACCGACGTTTTGAACTCCCTCCCTCTCCGTTGTTTATTTCTCCGCTGGCTGCTGCTTCCTTTTAAAAACCTGCCGTCCCTGTTCAGAAAAGTTTTGAAGGAGGTCACCTTGTGAGAATTTAAAAAAGGGGCTGAGAGAGTTCTTACTTGCTGATATTCCTTCTCTTTCCACCCGTAAACTTGAGGGCTTTGTTTGGTGAATAGAAGGAAGAGAAGTCAAGCCATTAATCCTTGTTCTCGTGCTCAAATCAGGAAGAAGACGAACCCTATTTTGCTGAAAAATAGGTTCTGAATTTTCTACTCTTCCTTCCCACCGTTTTGTGTCTTCCGGCGACTAGCATCGACCGAGAGACGGAACGGAGCTAGCCCCGGCGTGTTCCCCCTCTTGAGAGTGTTCAAGCGAGCACTTGGAAGCCGGATCGACCTCCTTGCAGCTGTCCATTTTCTGCTCTGTTTTTGGTTGCAGGTTTTCCAAGTTGCTGAAATTTCTGGTGCAGATTTTGGGTGACAAGAAGGGGATCAAAACCATTGAATCTTCTTCTCCCCTTTGAAGGAAGTTTAACCATCTTGTTCCCTACATTTTGGTGTTGGAAGGAAGATCAAACGTTGGCAAAAACCTTCCTCTGTTCTGCAGCTTTTTGGTGGAAAGAACAGCATTTGTCAACGTGCTGTTAGTGAAGACAACAGGAATAATTTATTCCTGTTATCCCTGCTATTCCAGGCTTATACCACATTTATTCCCAGCAGGAATAAGGTATGGATTTTGTATTTTACATTCATGCATGTGTAGATCTATGCATTTATAATGTTTTAAAACATTACATGCCCTTGTTACAACAACATGTTTTAGTCTAAACAAGCTTCCTGATTGCGTTAGATCTTGGTTGGAGCATGTTTTCGCTGTGTATTTTAAAATTGTTTTAAAATACTTACCTGCTCCTTGTTGTTGCATACTTAGGGTAGGCACCTGCAAACCCACCATTTATCCTTCACCTAGCAATAGAAGACCAGTTATTTTGGCCTGGCCTCAAGAGAAATGTAGCCCAAGTTGTGGTGCAATGTCGAACATGTGCAGTTGCCAAATAGCAAAAGCAAAATACTAGTCTGTACACCCCTCTACCAGTCCTTGATTGTCCTTAGCAAGATCTTAGAATAACTCAACACTTTAGCACTTATTCAGCTATTGGAATAACCTCAACTATTTGGAATAACTCAGTACTTAGGATAAATCAGCGAGTCAACTACCTTGAAGCAACTTCCCAACTACTAGACCAAGTGGATCGCCACATCACCAAGCCTAGGTGGTAGCCATGCCAACATGGAGGACACCTCACACCCCTCCACTTGGACGCCTACATTAAAATTCAAAATGAAGTGGCTGGCCCTTATTCCTCTCCTTGAATCAATTTTGGTTGTAACTCTCCACCATCTTCTCCATGTATTCCTTCATGAATTTGAAAATTTCAAAAGGCTTTGGGAGGTCTATGAATACCTCTCCATGGCTCCTTGTAATGCACCTTAGGAATGAAAAATTTTTGAGTTCCAATCTATTTCCATTTGTGTGATGCAAATGTCCTCCATGAGGGAGTGAGTGTGAGGCTCAACCTAGTTATTAGTCTACTTAAGCAAAGCTTTCCCTTCCATCTTCCCCAAATGCCAATTCCAGCAAGCTCTAAAGGATGCCATCCCCAAGGAAGCCATCTCCAACAATCCTTCCAAGATCACGATCATCATTTTCCTTCCAAAGATGACCACCAACTTCAACTTAAGGAAGCCATTCATCCATTCTTCTTCCAAAGACGCCCACCAACATCAACTCAAGGAAGCTGGTCATCCTTTCTTCTTCAAAAGCGCCATCCTTCCACAACCCAAGTATACTAAGGAGCCCTTCCTTCTTCAAGGATGCAAGCTTCTTCCCACTCAATTCCTTATCCATCCAATACCGAAAATACCAACCACTCTACTCTTCATTTTTATCAATTCTTTCAACTTTCCTCAAATTTGCCATGTCACTAATGTCATTCATTGTAAGGTCCCCTATCTGTGTTAAAGAAAAGGTTTTACTTTGCCTTGGAACCAGCCATGGAGGGAGTTTCCATTTCGGAAGTGATAGTCTTCAAGTTTTGTTGTAGCACCATGCTGAAATTGATTTACCATCAAAGGAGGGAAAACTCATCATTGGTTAGTAAACCCATCCGTGTCTCTTAAGTCTGTTCATATGAAGGTTATGTCCTAGTTAAAATGGTTTCTCAACCATTAGGTGATGGGGACCTGAGAGCCCAGCCACCTCAGCAACCACATGCTATCCCAATCATAGTGCCATATTCATGCGCCACCTCTGCAAGTACATAGAGTCCCAGTCACACCATGGATTGCTTCACACTAGGGTTGCATGGAGGATTACATGAGGTCGACCCAATATGAGGATTTGGTGTCCATATGATAGCACATCAATTACACACTCAAGCACATGAACTCCACATGCCAGCATGACAAGAAGGAAAGTCAAAGCAGATAAACATGATGATGCTGGACGGGATGGCGATGAGTGATGTGCCATGCTTATCTTGATTTATATATATATATATATATATTTTGTATTTTGAGAGCAATAACTGATATCCTAACAGCAAAAAAAAACAGGAAGACCTAAAGAAAATAAAGTGACAATTAGTTATCGAAATTACCTACCCGCATGCAGATCTTGTCAAATAACTATAAGGGAGGATCGCGGTGATTGAGAAACCACCCTAGATTAGGTTACCTACTTTCGTGTTTCAAATCTAGAGAAAGGGAAGGGGTTTAGATTTACCAATATGCTTTGAAATTCTCTTGGTTGAAGATCTAGATCACAACATTCTAGAGTTGACGAACTCGACTCCAAAAACCTATCGATCCGGCGTCTAGACTCCAATCACAATTGTTCCAAAGCAAGGACTCCGATCTTCAGAGTTGGATCTTGAAAGGATCTATAGAAAAATATCAAAGTTAATTACTAGAAAAGTGCTAAGAATTCCATGAACTCAGAAGAATAGAGTTAAAGGGGGAAGAAGGTTGGCATCAAGGTTGATTGTGATCTCGGGGTCTTCTTCTTCGACTTGCTTCAAGAATCTCTTCAAAGGATTGGATGTAGACCTTAAAGAGTCTTCAAATGACACAATTTGATAAATGAACCAGAACCGATAAGTAGAGCATCACACCTTACAAAACTTGGACATCGCACCCAAGTTGTTCTAGGCATTTCACCTAGCACCTTCAAGGAAACTAGCTATTGAGGAATTGGAGAAAATGCAACAGCACTTTGTTTTCATTACTCAAAAAATATCCTTACAAAGAAAGGTTTGGGCTCTTTTTTTTTATAGCCTCATTACAAGTAGAAGATGGGATGAAATTCAAATTCAAAATAAAAGAAGAGGGAATTACAATTTTTGAATTTAAATTAAGATTATGTAATGAGTGCCAATGCTTCATAAAGATGGTTATCTTGACTTGAAGCTCCACCCTTCAATTTGATCTTCTCCCTTTTCTTTCCTTGGCCAATTGAAGTTAAATTGCTGCATTTAAATGGGAGTGGAGCCCATCTAAAATACCCCCAAGAGAAATAATTCATGAGAAAGGGAAGAGAATTTATGAGAGGTAGAAAAACTTTAGCCAACTCTCTTAAATGCCTTCAAAGCTTGTGCCATTTAATTTTCATTTAAGACTCATTAATTGCTGCCTTCAAAAATCTTTCTCCAAGAAACTCCCTCCGCCTTTAAAGCTCCTTCCACTAATTTTTGTGAGAAAATACGTGAAAGTTTTTCTTAGAGGAAAGAATATGCATGGAGCTTCTTTGTTCAAGTAGCCAACCAAATAAATGTGGATGTGGACCCCTCTTAACTTCCTTCATGTTATGTAGACTTAGTCAACTCCATACAAAAATAACTTAGGTCCCATTAAAACCCCAAATGGATCCAAAGACTAATTACTAGATCCAAACAACAATTAGACCCCATTGAGCCCCAATTGGACTAATTACAACTTAATGAAAAAACGTCCTCACAATCCCAAATACAATTTTATTGGACTCCATAACTAAAATTGAAATTCAAACAGACTCAAATTAAACCAAATCAAATTCTAACTAAACTTAATGACTCATTAAACTAGATTGGATCAACTAGTAGTGATCCAAATAGAGATAAGGTGGCATGGATGCTTCTTTCTATTCTGGTGTCCCCACCAATTCTTCACACGTGGAAGGAACTCGACCTTATCGAATAAGGGTCAGCTCTACTCATGTACCTCTCGAGCAATTCTGGATCGATCTTCTACAGATCCTCCCAAGTTATCCAAGAATCATCGAAGTCTGGATGTCCTTGCAATGAACCAAGTATCGCTGGCAGTCCTTGTTCTGAGTAACAATCATTTTGTTATCCAGAACTCGTTCAACCCTGTCATTCCGATTTGAGGTTTTGGCCAGTGGACAGTCAGGGGTAGGCTCACTTTCAATAATGGGGTCATGCTCAAATGGCTCACTAGGTAGCAGTATCAGTGACCTATACTCTACAAGATCTGATACATTGAATGTTGGACTTATGCATAAATCTGGTGGTAACTCAATCTCATAAGTATTAGATCCAAACTTACAAATTATTTGAAAGGTCCTGCACTTCAGGCATGTAATTTCTTGATTGTTCTAGAAGGAAATCACTCAGGTCTGAGCCTGATCATGACTTGGTCCCCTACATTAAATTCTTTAAACCTTTTGTTTGATTCAGCCATTTGTTTATATAAGTCATTGCTCTCTTTAACTTTTTTAATGATTTCATGATGCAATTTCTTTATTTGTTGTGCAAATGACTCAGCAGACTCATATATGAATGCATTAATAGGTAAAGGTACCAGATCTAATGGTTTCCTAGGTTTGTATCCATGAACAATTTTGAACGGACTTTTCCCAGGAGATCTTTGACTGAATTGTTATAGGCAAACTCGGCTCTAGGCAGTAATAGATCCCAATTATTAGTACACCCTCCCACTAGACTCCTCAATAGGTTCTCTAGACTTCGATTTACTACCTCAGTTTGGCCATCAGTCTTGGGGTTGTAGGTAGTAGAATATGTCAATTTGGTTCTTAGCATATGCCATAAGTTTTTCCAAAAATAGCTAGTGAACTTAAAATCTCAATCTGACACGATGGTTTTAGGCAAGCCATGTAACCTAACCAATTCATTCATGAATACTTTGGAAACTTTAGATGCATCATAAGTTTGGGAATACGGGATAAAATTAGCCATCTTAGAAAACCTATCTACTACCACAAAGATAGAATCATGTCTCCTAGGAGTTTTGGTAATCCTAAGACAAAGTCCATACTTAAGTCTTGCCTTGGGCAGTCTAAAATAGGGAGTGGGGTATATAATCCAGTATTCTTCTTCTATTGCTTAGCCACAACACATGTCTTACATTGGGCTACCACTTGGGCAACATTTCTCTTAAGACTAGGCCAAACAAATTGTTCTTCTACTACAAGGATAGTCTTATTGCATCCAAAGTGCCCTACTAATCCTCCAACATGTATTTCTTAGATAAGAAAGTCCTTAATTGAAGTTCTTGGACACACAACCTATTTTCCTTTAAAAGGTAACCATCCCTTAAGGTGTAATGGCTAAATTCATTAGATGATCCTAGCTTAACTACCTCATAGATTTTCTCAAAGTATGGATAGAACTCATATTCTTCTTTCAATCGCTCAAATCTGATGACTTCAGCACTTACACAGTTCAACAACATGGTTCTCCTACTAAGTGCATCGACAACCTTATTCTCACTTCCAACAAGGTGTTTTAGGACAAAAGTATAGGCTTGTATAAACTCTATCCATTTCCCATGCCTTGGATTTAATTTCTTCTAAGAATTCAGGAAACAAAGTGCTTCATGATCAGAATGGAGAACAAACTCTTACAACAGCAAGTAATGTCTCCAATACCTAAGGAATTGGACTACCGCATACAGCTTTATTATACGTGGAATATTTCAGTTTGGCATCATTCAGTTTTTCACTAAAAAAGGCAATAGGATGATTTTCCTAACTTAAGACTCCTCCTATTTCTACACCTGATGCATTAAACGCGACCTCAAAGACCTTGGTAAATTCAGGAAATCTCAAAATTGGGGCCATAGTCATCTTGTCTTTTATTTCTAGGAAGGCTTTGTTGGCATTTCTAGTCCATTCAAATTCTCCCCTCCTAATACAGTCAGTAATCAGAGAAACGATCGTGCTAAACCCTCTAATGAACCTTCTATAGAAAGTAGCTAACCCATGGAAACTATGGATGTCATGAATGTTCTTAGGTATGGGCCACTCAACTATAGACTTTACTTTCTCAGGTCAGTGGTCACTCCTTCTGGTTTCACTACAAAACCTAAGAAGATAATCCTAGTTGAGACGAAGCAACACTTCTTTAGGTTAGCACACAAGACTTCTTTCCTAAGGATCTGACAAACCTGACAGAGATGGTCTAAGTGATTTTCCCTAGTCTTACTACATATGAGGATATCATCAAAATAAATGACCATGAATTTTCCAATAAAGGGCCTTAGCACCTGAGTCATAATCCTCATAAACGTACTTGGGGCGTTTGATAATCCGAAGGGTATCATTAACCATTCATACAAGCCATCTTTAGTTTTGAATGCCATCTTCCACTCATCCTCGAGTTTAATTCTCACTT
This sequence comes from Areca catechu, assembly GCA_021397845.1. Taxonomy (NCBI): domain Eukaryota; kingdom Viridiplantae; phylum Streptophyta; class Magnoliopsida; order Arecales; family Arecaceae; genus Areca; species Areca catechu. Next base: position 139,611,775 of record CM038052.1, on the reverse strand, counting down.
GATGTTAACCACTTTTAGATCTATCTTAGAAAAGATGGTAGATCTGGCCATCATATCTAGCATGTCATTGAGTCGGGGTATAGAAAATCGATATTTTACAATAATCCTATTGATGGCTCGACTATCCATGCACATTCTCTAACTGCCATCCTTCTTAGGAATCAAAAGTGCTGGGACAGCACATGGACTCAAACTTTCTCTAATAAATTCCTTTTTAATCAGATCCCCTACTTGTCATTGTGGCTCCTGGTGTCCTGTAGGGTTCATCCTATAGTGGGGAAGGTTTTGTAAGGGGGCTCCGGTACCAAATCAATTGCATGCTGAATATCTCTTAATGGAGGTAACTGTTCTAGTAAATCTTTAGGGAAAACATCCTTGAATTCTTCTAATAAGTCTAGGACCTCCTTAGGATTCTAATTTGGGTTGATCCTGAGCTTCTTTGGTAACCAGAACCCAAACTGGTGACCCTCCAACTATTTCTCATTCTAGCTCCATTACAATGATCAAGTTTAGATTAGGCTTTTTTTCCTTTAAGTGAATTGACCCTCTCTTAACATGGTCCTTCGGTGGAGCCGCATTAATCAACATCTTCTTTCCTAGATGGTGAAAAGCACACGAGTTCGATCATCCAAACAAGGTGACATCATGATCAAAAAACCAAGGTCTACCTGAGATGATACTACTGACTCCCATTGGAAGGACATCGCACCAAACTTCTTCTTGGTAGGATTGTATCTGAATTATAACCTTACATCGAAACCTGATGGGAATGCTAGTTACATCGATCCAGGATACGTTATAGGGGTTTGGATGTGAGATAGTTGGTAAGTTTAAGCTTTTAACAGCATTAGTAGAAATTGCGTTGATACAACTCCCACTATCAATAATGACTTTACATACCTTATCCCCTATTCTAATAAAGGTCTGTAGGATGTTGCTCCTACGCCAATCCTCATTCTTTTTAGCTTGAGTCAGGATATATCTAACCACTCCTAGTTGATCCATACCGATGATTTCTTCCTCCTCCACGTACTCATCTATTAGTTCAGTTCCAGCCTCATAAACCTCTTCATCACAAGAATTCTTAGTTTCACATTCCTCCAATTTAGATCCCCCTATGTGTAGGGCTCGTGATGTACATTGAGCAGCAAAACGACCAGTCTGGTTACACCTAAAACACAGTGTGGTTCGGTTCCTATCCTTTTGAACCATAGGTGCTTTCCCTTTATCATCCTTATGAATATGCTAAGGATTGTGTCCAGATCGATTGGCAGGAACTTGGTTCTAATTTGGCCTATTTCCAGAAACACTAAACCTAGTCGAGTCAGGTCGATAGGTAATAGGTCTCCTCTGAAACCTTTCAGAATCCAAAGCAATCTGGTAGGCGTATTCTAAATCATGTACCTCTCTTAGAAATAGTTCCCTACTTATGTCATCATTTAGGCCTGCTCTGAACCTAGATAAAGTAATCGATTCAGACTCAGACACACCACACCGTATAGCATATTCGTCAAAAAGAGTGATGTATTCGGACACAGTTCGATTTCCTTGGTTCAGCCTCTGCCATTGATCTAATAACCTCTGTTTATAAGAAAAAAGTAGGTATTTAGCCCTTAATCTATATTTCATCTCCTGCCACATATCTATAGGTTAGTTTTCTCTCTGTCGCTCTAGTCTCTCCACAGTATCCCAATATAGTTATGCCTGTCAGACTAATATAAACTTAGCGAATTTGACCTTACGCTCTTCCGACATAGGATACCATTCAAAATACTGATCCATGTCACTTTCCCAATTAGAGTAAATTTTAGGATCTAAGGTACCATCAAATATGGGTGCATCAAGTCTAATACTCATGAGGGCTCACTCTTCCTGATCTTCTATATCATACTGTGGCCTCCTATGAATAGGGTCAGGGGTAACCCCTCTTTTCTAGACTCGATGCCCAAGAATTTGGTCAAGTCTAACCTATCTATGTTGGGCTCGATGCCTAGGAATTGGGTCAGGAGTCAATTCTGGATGTTGGGATCCTAGGTCATGCCGAGGGGTATCTCCAACGGGTGTAGGGTCAAGTTGAGAAACATGGGATTCCTCCAGCTAACTTATTCTTCCATTCATATGATCAAACCTCTGATCGACTCTAGTGCTAAGCTGCCTAAGCTGCTCAGTCATAGATCTCATGAGATTTTCAAGGTTTGAATCCATGGATGTACTACGTTGGTTTGAGAGAACTTGATATGGTGTTCTAGTCCTAGTAGTCATGCAAACAACTCGATGCACTCAAACAAGCCTAACCGACTATAGCTAGCTAGACCTAGAGCCCAAACGAAATGTTAGGTCAAAATGAAAATCTTGGTTTTAGTAACTTGGCACCTGGCCAGGTAAGTGTAAGGTTGGTGGAGGTCCCTCTTTGCTTGCCTTAGACACCAATTTGAAATTGGCCAAGCAGACCAACCCACCTTCCTTCAGGCTATTGTTCCTAAACCACTTGCCTAGACACCAGACACACAAGCACACACAAACAATTTATCTAAATTGGCTTGACACTTGGATCGACCCGACCTGTGGGTGTGTCCCTAGCTCTCTAAAATAATAGCAATTAAGTTTCTACTCGATTTTAATTCAAAGCTTGGGTTCGAATACAATGTTTGTTATTTTGGGCTAGGAAGAGGTTATCAGCTCCTCCCCCCATCTGACATGTTCAAATTTCCCTAAAATCGCTTAATGTATGAATGCAGTAGACAAACATGAAAACTAATGAAAATCCAAACCATAACGAATCAAAATCATACTTGTTGAAGTTTTGACAGAATCTGTTCTCGGGTCAAAAATAGAGAGAAAAAAATTCACAGAACTCAGTAAATCATGAAAAAATGCAGTAAAATACTTTCAAATTTGATGCACTCAAAAAAACAAATTTCATGTTTTTTGGACTTACCTATAAATAGAAACAATTAAAACATCAAACTATATATGAGTAGATGCAGAACAGAAACTAGATGCAATGATGATAACCTAATCTAAGCACGCTCTGATACCAAATTTGATGCGAGACAGGATGGTGATGAGTCATGTGCCATGCTTATCTTGATTTATATATATATATATATTTGTATTTTGAGAGCAATAACTGATATCCTAATAGCAAAAATAAACAGGAAGACCTAAAGAAAATAAAGTGACAACTAGTTATCGAAATTACCTACCCGCATGCAGATCTTGTCAAATAACTATAAGAGAGGATCGCGGTGGTGATTGAAAAACCACCCTAGATAAGGTTAACTACTTTCGAGTTTCAGATCTAGAGGAAGGGAGGGGGTTTAGATTTACCAATACGCTTTGAAATTCCCTCGGTAAAGATCTAGATCGTAACACTCTAGAGTTGACGAACCCGACTCCAAAATCGATCGATCCGGCATCTGGACTCAAATCACACCAGTTCCAAAGCAAGGACTCTGATCTTCAGAGTTGGATCTCAAAAGGATCTACAAAAAAATATCAGAGTTAATTACAAGAAAAGTGCTAAGGATGCCAAGAACTCAGAAGAATAGAGTTAAAGGGGGGAAGAAGGTTGGCGACAAGGTTTATTATACATCCGGGGTCTTCTTCTTCGACATGCTTCAGGAATCTCTTCAAAGAATTGGATGTAGAACATAAAGAGTCATCAAATGGCAAATTGATAAAAGAACCGAAACCAATAAATAGAGCATCACACCCTATGAAACTTGGACATCGCACCTAAGTTGTTCTAGGTATCTCACTTAGCACCTTCAAGTAAACTAGCTATGAAGGAATTGGAGAAAATGCAACAGCACTTTGTCTTTTCATTACTCAAAAAATATCCTTACAAAGAAAGGTTTTGGGCTCTTTTTATAGCCTCATTACAAGTAGAAAGATGGGTTGAAATTCAAATTCAAAATAAAAGAAGAGGGAATTACAATTTTTGAATTTAAATTGAGGTTTTGGAATGAGTGCCAATGCTTCATAAAGATGGTTATCTTAACTTGATCCTCCATCCTTCAATTTGATCTTCTCCCTTTTCTTTCCTTGGCCGTTTGAAGTTAGATTGCTGCATTTAAATGGGAGTAGAGCCCACCTAAAATACCTTCAAGAGAGAGAATTCGTGAGGAAGGGAAGAGAATTTGTGAAAGGTAGAAAAGCTTTAGCCAACTCTATTAAATGACTTCAAAGCTTGTGCCATTTAGTTCTTTTTTTAAGACCCCTTAATTGCTGCCTTCAAAAAGCTTTCTCCAAGAAACTCCCTCCGCCTTTAAAGCTCCTTCCATCGATTTTGTGAGAAAATACATGAAAGGTTTTCTTGGAGGAAAGAATATGCATGGAGCTTTCTTTCTTCAAGTTGCCGACCAAATAAATGTGGATGTGGACCCCTCTTAACTTCCTTCATGTTATGTAGACTTAGTCAACTCCATAAAAAAATAACTTAGGTCCCATTAAAACCCAAAATGGACCCAAAGACTAATTACTTAACCCAAACAACAATTTAGACCCAATTGAGACCCAATTGGACCAATTACAACTTAATGAAAAAACATCCTCATAATCCCAAATAATTTTATTGGACTCCATAGAATCAAATTGAAATTCAAATAGACTCAAATTAAACCAAATCAAATCCTAAATGAACTTAATGACTCATTAAACTAGATTGGATCAACTAGTAGTGATCCAAATAGAGATAAGGTGGAATGGATGCTTCTTTCTGGCTCAGGTGTCCCCACCACGTGAATCCCATGATTCATGCCAGCTTGCTTAGGAAAGAAGTGGTCCACCCCAAGCCAAGAGAAAAATGAAGTTGGCACCTTGGTCTCCCCTTTTGGGCCGCCCACTGCATATCATCTTTGGAGGACTTTTATTTGGCATTGTTAGATTTCTTCAATGTATTCAATTTGAAAAGGAGGAAGGTTTAGGGTGCCCCATTATTTCCATGTTTTCATAACTTAGGTCCTAAGTCATGTCACTCTATATAAAGGGCCATCTCTTGTATGAAAGAGGAATTCATATGAAATGAAAATTTGAGAAGAGAGATTCTTCTTTCACTCCGTATGGAGAGCACATGAGGTGCAACCCCTAGACATGATGCGTGGTCATGTCTAGTTATCCCCTTTCCTAATTCCACCATCTTTATCGCCGTCATGTCCTTTGTGATTCACCCTAATGGCTATTAGTGAGGTGGGATATTCTAGAGGTGTGACATCTCTCCATACGGCACCATTAGTGAGGTGGGTAGGATGCACTAAAGGTGTGAGATCTCTTTGTATGGCTCCATTAGTGAGGTGGGATACCCAAAAGATGTGAGATCTCTCTGTAAGTGGGAGCCCCAAAGTTCATGAAGCCCCGATCCCTGTCTTCCATATCCATATTCCTTCACCACATTCTTAGAAAAAAAGACATATTTTGTATGGCTCCATTAGTGAGGTGGGATACCCAAAAGATGTGAGATCTCTCTGTAAGTGGGAGCCCCAAAGTTCATGAAAGCCCCGATCCCTGTCTTCCATATCCATTATTCCTTCACCACCTTCTTAGAAAAAAAATTAAGATTTTAGTGATACCCTAATCCCTGGTGACTTTTTAGCTCACCAATGATCCATCCCCTGCCCATCCCCCATCATTTTGGTATTAGAGCTAGAAAAATAGGGTATTCTATTTCTTTCCCTTTTTTACTTTCTCCTCCACTTATTCCCTTATTCCCCTTATTCCTGCTATCCCCACCTCATTCCTCCTCTATTCTAGACTTATTCCTGTCATCTTTCTTCAAAATCTAGTCGGATTGAAAGCCCAGACACCTGTCCACCACCCATAGCCCACCAAGAAGCTCCTTCCATCATCATCGCCCTCTCTGGTTTGGATCTCATCGGAGCCCACCACAGCTTCCTCTGTCGCCACCATCCTCCCATTGACCGGAACCGCCCCAGGCCACCAGATCAATGCTATGCCCATAGCCACATGGATTTGCCACATGGTCTCAACCTCCTCCCACTGCCGACGACGCCGATGAACCCCACCGTCGCCCTGCCGATCTCCACCTCCAAAGCCACCAATCGCGATCAACGCATCACCCGAACCCAAGCACCACCTCCCCCAGCTCTGCCTCCATCCTCCTACGTAGATCTCCACCGCTGGCCCATGAGGTCCTCCCCTCATAATCGCCTGCATCACTTCCAAGCCAGCATCTCTGCGTCACCCGCATCGCATCCAAGCCAGCCCCCCCTATGCCGCAGATCCGTGCAATGTCTGTCCCACCAAATTTCTGCCCTACTTCCCGTCGGCCATTCATCCCCTCCACTTGCAACCGGAAACAACCGATCCACCCCTGCATCTCATCGAATCCATGCCTTTGTTCTGCATCTTAGGACCATGGAGAAGGAAAAAGCCAGTGCATGATCGTGAAAGCAGCTTCCATCCCTATTACTGACTTCAAACTTGCATGGATCTCAGAGCTATACAGATCTCAAAGCAACATGGATTTCAGAGTTGCACGACCCTCAAAGCTTATTTGGGTATATTTTGGGTTTATTTGATTGGGTCTATTTTCTGGGTTTGTCTCTTTTGATATGCTTGGATTCGGTCCTGAAAGGGCTATGCCCTACAAGCCAATCTATGTTGTATCTTCCAAACCATTGTAATTGACAATATTCTAATAAAGGCATTATTTTTTATCATACGCTGTTTTTATATTATATGATGAACCCCATAGATTAGGGTTATGATTTTAGGGTTATGAAGAGATCATACCAGTGAGACCTAAAGTCTTAAAACCTTAATCTAAATATTCCTAGTCAAAGGAACCCTGAGTAGGGGATCAGGGTTTTTCCGATAAGACTAGCACATCCCATGTATACTGGAGAGGGTGAATGCTCTCACAGTCACTTGTGTATGACACTAACACTAGGATGTGGGTGCTCATTAGAGAATGAGTTCACTGATATGATCCAACTTGAGAACATCTAATGGAGTCTTAGCTACATGTCAATAGAAGGTTCTCATAGTGGGAGTGGTACAAGTAATCCTTTGACCTGAGACTACCATAAGTACCTTATGAACATGAACCCATGCTTTGGTTCAATTCTAATCATGACACTGAGTCATGCACAGGATTGATACTTGGAATGGTGAATTGGATATGAAGGTAATGAGTAGGTCAACAAGGAATCGATCACTCTTAGTAAGAGGAGATTGCATCCAGCTAGTTATCAATCGGATGATGATTCAGGGAATCTTTGATCAAAGTAAAGATATTAGAAATGATTTCTAATATCAAGATAATTGAATCATCAATATAAGATTGAGCTAGAAATGAATGTAATATTGGAATTGACATATATCCATATCCATAATTATATTCTGGGTGCAGGCTGATCGAAGGATTTAATTATATGTTAACTTTCCACTGAAGGGTAGTTTTGGTATTTCACCAGAATTTCCATATCTTCCGGGTAGACATGACACGTTGCTAGACGTCAATCTTGTCTTGTGCGTTGATTAAATTGAATGATCACTTATTAGAAAAAGTCCTAATTGATCATAATCGGGTAAGCCCGATTGACCTAAATCGATTAGAAAGAGTTCTAATCAAATTAGGTCAACTTGTATTCGAACCCACTGCTGGCTAGATGTGGAACCCAATGGGTCACACACTTAAGAGAATTGATAAAGGGTTTAATTTTGTAATTAAATCATTTTGCATGATGACACTCTAGCTGGTGTTGCAAATCCTAGCTTCTATACGAATTAGATTCGAATTAGGGTTCCGGATTGGTTCAATTTAGGTTCTAATTGGATCTAATTAGACCCTAATTGAGTTTATAGGGATTATGGCTAACCCTATTGGCTAACCATGGACCTAGGCTGCCCCCCCACCCGCTCCTTAGCATTTTCATGCCAAAATGCCAAGAGTCCATGCGCTAATGGACTCTTGGTGCGCCATTTGGAAGAGTCCATGGCGCATGGACTCTTGGCGCGCCCCACTTAATTCTCTGATGAATTAAGATGGGGCGGCCTCCTTTCTTAGAGTTAGCACCTCAGATATGCCCCCTTGGATGGGAATCGAATGGTTGATGCATTTTTAAGAAAGAAAGAAAGCGCTGTTTCTTCCCGGTCACACGAAATAACATCTCTTCGGAGATGAAAAGTCGTGACTCATTTCTTTTTAAAACACCATGACTTTACTTTAAGAAAGGCCGTGGGATTTAATATGGAAGGCCGTGAGAAGGAGGGAAGGGGTGTGAGAAAATGAGAAGGGCGTGAGAAGGAGTTTATGGAGAGTTGTGTGGGTGCCTCTCTGAAAACTATTTAAGGGGTCAGGAAAATCAGAACGGGAATTTTTAGTAATCTAATGTTTTTCTTTTATTCCTTCTTCCTCTCCTAAAGACTCTTTCACTCTTTTCTTGTTCTTGCACTGTTTCCTTTATAGAGTATACCTTTGTTGAAACTCTGCTACTGAACAAGAATAAGAGCGAAAGTCTTCGACGGTAAAGTAAAGAAAGGAGTTCTGATTTTTTTCCTTCTTTCTTACATTAAGACATTATTGTCTTAATTTCTCCTCCAACTTAAGACAAGCCTATATCCTCTTAGGACAAGGTCTTTTCTTCATGACAAGGGTGTCTAAAGGGCCAAGGTCTTAGTGGAAGGAGGAGAAGAGATCAGGGAAAGGGAGGCTACCTCTTGTGTGGAAGAATTCAAGCCATAATCCGAAGAATTGAGTTCTAGGAAGAAGAACTCAAAAGGAGGAACCATTGGACAAGAAGATAGTGTTCTTGATCATCGCTCTGTGTGGATCACCATCGGAGGGCGGACACCTGGATGCCTGGTGAATTCATTTAGCCCCTTCAACTTCAAGTTTGTTGGAATAAACGATTATAGGTTGGTACCCTAATCCTAATTTGCATAGATATGCTTGTCATATGTTCTAGTCTTATTTAAGGAGTTCCTGGTTTAGGGTTTTTGGTGTGAATTTAGTTTCAAATTTTGAAATTACCCTTCCACTGCGTTGCACCGGAACCCAACAATGGTATCAGAGCCACCTTAATTAGGACTATAATCTATGATTGTTTGTATGTTACATATTAGGGTTTTTAAATCCTAATATGATACTACACTTAGCATATCTTTGATTGCATATATGTTTTGATGTATATCACTAGTTAGGGTTTTTCACTCAAATCCTAATTATTATAGAGATATGTTTAGTTTTGAAGTCATCATACTGAAATAAGGTTGCCCTGGCATAATGGTGGATCCATTATGTGGTAAATGGTTGTCCTAGCATGATGACACACTTAGTACATATTTGATTATAAGAGTGATATGTTGATTGTGATATGTTCTATAAGAATGTGCTGGCAATTTATAAATCCCTCCTTTTAAAAAAATTATATTAAGTCTTAGTATATTTAACTAATAAGCATCACTAGTCTGATGTACAATTGATCATTCGGTGTCTAGAATGGTGGTTCTAGGAAGGTAAAGAGAATTATGGTTTTTAATTGGTTCCGTTGACTGACCTGGCCAATTTTTATTGGTGTCTAGGAAAGCAACGGGGGGACTCCCACATCTCTTCCACTTGCCTGGCCGATTTGACTAAATTTAAATCATGACTAAAATGCTTAGTGTTAAAAATACTATATATTGGCCTTCCTTCATGCTGGATCATTATTGTGTTATGAACCACATTAGGTTTGTTGTGTTATTTGCAAGACCTAATATGGTGATTGACATGATACTAGTCTAGTGCATAGATATGTTACAGTATATTCAGTATAATGCTTGGTTGTGTTATCTGCAAGGGCATTATATTTGAGTATTGACTGTATAGAAATGAAAGGGTCTTGACTTAACTAGAACATTATGGTTTGTTGTGTTTTCTGCAAGACTAATAATGTTCTAGAGGCCAAGTTACTTCTTGAGAATTATATGAGATATGATTGGAAGAGTTTCCTACCTTTGAGCTTGTAAAAGATTTGTTGTGTTTTCTGCAAGATCTTTTATAAGTTATTAGGATCTCAATCTCACTAAGAAAAATCGATCAGGGTTCTTCTCGATTATCATAGTGAGGGCTATGATTTTTGATAAAATAGTGGGAGACATAATTAAATTGAAGACCTAATTTAATTATGTAAGTCATTTCATGGTTGTTTGCTTATGTATTGTTCTTTATTAAATGTAGATAAATGGCATCTTCATTATCACTGCGAAGTATCTTAGACACCAACAAACTGACTGGTCTGAACTATGTGGACTGGTTGAGAAATTTAAAGACTGTACTGAGTTCAGAAAAAACTTTCTTATATTCTTGATACCCCTAGTCTTAATCCACTAGGGGATGATGCCACAGAGGAAGATATGGCCACATACAAAATGTGACAGAATGACTCCCTTACTGTCAAGTGTATCATACTAGCCTCTATGACTAATGAGTTACAGAGGCAGTATGAAAGCATGGATACTCAATCCATAATGCTCAATTTAAAAGAGCTTTATGGAGAACATAGCAGAACTGCTAGATATGAAATATCTAAGCAGTTATTCTGTGCTAGGATGACAGAGGGAATATCCGTTCATTATCATGTTCTGAAGATAATTGACTTAATCACCAGATTGGGTCAATTAGGTTTTATTATGGATGGGGAGTTGAATCAGGATTTAATCCTGCAATCACTGACGGAGTCATTTTCTTAGTTTGTCTTGAATTATCACATGAACAAACTGAACACTTCCTTGCCTGAGCTGTTAAATATGTTAAAAATAGCAGAGAGCCACATTAAGAAAGAAAAGGCTCCACTTCTTCTTGTTGATAAGACCAATAAGAAGAAATCAGGAAAAAAAGGTTTTAATAGGAGGCTAAACCCTAAGGGTGGCATCAATAAGAATAAGAAAGGAAAGAAGGCCTCAAAACAGTCAACCTGTTTCTTTTGCGTTAAAGTGTGACATTGGAAAAGGAATTGCAAGGCTTACCTTGCAACTGTGAAGCCTTGTGAGTCAGATGCACCAAAAGGTATGTATGAGGTACATGCTATATTGACATTAAATTCGTCTATATCAAATACTTGGGTATTGGATACCGCTTGTGGTTACCATATATGCAAATCTTTGCAGGACCTCCACAAGCTTAAAGTATTGAAGGAAGGTGACTTCAATCTCTACGATGCTAGTGGTGATATCATCCAAGCAGAAGTTGTAGGGACCTATATTCTGAAGTTGCCTTCAGGGAAGATCTTGGAGTTATGATGGGGGACTAATATGCATGCAATTTTTTTGTTATGTTTCATATGTGGGGTTGAGTAATTAATTCCTGAATTTCAGATCAAAATTATTTGTAGGAAATTTATATGAATTTTAGAAGATCAGCATGCAGATTAGGACCTAGAAAAGTAGAAAAGATGGATCGCCGGGGCTGAGAAGCCTCGGTTAGGGCAAGTTCTCCTACAATAAAACTACTGGAGGTAGAGGGGGTGTACCTGACAACGTCTATGAAGATCGCAGCAAGGGGTCTCTCGTTCCTCGATGGATGCGGCCTGGAAAACCGAGCCAAAGACCCACGGATACCCGGCTTTCTGCTTGGTGATCCGATTGAGGCTTGGCTGGAGTCGTTGGATTCGTAGGAACTCGGGGACCTACAAACGACCTGTCAGGGGTTAGAAAACTCACAAAGGAACAAGAAAACAAAGAGAAAACAGCAAGGGAAGGCTTCTTTTGGAGTTGGCATCCAGGGATCTGAGAGGCTTGTTGGCAGCAGGAAGATGATTGCAGCACTGGAAAGAAAAACTCTCACAAACTCCTTTATGCACACAGCAGGGTATCACACAACTCAATAGAAGAACTCAAGGTTTATTTCATATCAAAAATTCTAACTTCATACAAGAGGCTAGGGTCCCTTAAATAGACCCTTAATCTTGGGCTCCAAGTAAGGGCACATTAGCCTTTACATGAGAATCCTTTTCCCTCTCAAACCCTAGCTAGAAAATAAGGAAACATTAGGTTGAAAAAATCCCTAAAATTTCTCTTGACTTGGCCAACACAACAAGGACACCTAGGGGGGCGTGTTGGGCTTCTAAGAGCAGCAAAGAGCCGGCCCAAAGGGGCCCGGGTGCATGGGTTTGGGCCTTTGGAAGCTGGGTTGGCCTGGTAGCCAGGTAGTAGGAATATTCCCTGGTATCTTGCTTCTTAGGGACTTGGGCTTGGCGCCTGGGCTTGATTTCTTTGGGCTATGATGCAGATGGACCTCTGGAATCAAGGATGCCCTTATCTATGAATATACTTTGGCATCTGGAAGGAAATATGGGCATTTGGAGGGCATCTGCAAGGAATTTGGGTTTTCTGAGTTTTTCCTCCTGGGGTCTTCAAATCTTCAAGCTGGGTTGGACTTGGGCTAAACTTTTATGTCTTCAATTAGGTTGAACTTGGTCTTCACTTGTATGATGTGGTCTTGAGTCTTCAATTTGATTGGACAGGACTTAAAAATTGAAATTAGCTTAACATGAGCTGACTAGTACTGAACGAACTGAACTAGCTCAACAAGAGCTGGACTAATTACAGGACTTAAATGTAGCTGGACTAAGCTTTATTACAGGGGACTCAAATATTAACTAAGTGATCCACAGAGGGTTGAGAAGCCTCTACCTTATTCTGTTGCCTCTGGTGTCCCCACCAAGTTAGAAAATTATTATTATATGCCTAAGATTATTAAAAATATTATATCTATTCCTTTGTTATTAAAACAAGGATATGTAATGGATGTAACGAGCACTGGTTGCTCGATAATGTTGTCTAATAAAGTTATTTGTTCTGGCATATTTAGCAATGGGCTCTTAACTCTTTCTTCCAATGATAGTGTTTTCATGTCAATAATAAAAGAAAAAGAAAATACTTTAATGATACTTTACTTTGGCATCATCGACTTGGTCATGTTAATGAGTCTAGGATAAGCAAGTTATACAAGGAAAAATTCCTTGATCCTTATGAGTATGAATCATTAGGAACTTGCGAATCATGTCTCATGGATAAGATGACCAAGACTCCATTTACTGGACATGGAGAAAGGTCAACTGAGTTATTAGGACTTATACATACTGATGTATGTGGTCCAATGACAACTCAGGCTAGAGGTGGTACTCCTATTTTATCACTTTTATAGATGATTTATCTAGGTTTGGATGTGTGTATCTTATGAAACATAAATCTGAAGCCTTTGATAAATTTAAGGAGTATCAAAGTATGGTCGAAAAACAAACTGGGAAAAGTATTAAAGTTCTTCATTCTAATCGAGGAGGAGAATACTTATCCACGGAGTTTTTAGACTATCTTAAAGTTAATGGAATTCTTTCTGAATGGTCCCCTCCTTATACACCACAGCTAAATGGTATAGCTGAAAGGAGGAATCATACCTTAATAGATATGGTATGTTCCATGATGTGCTTCACAAATTTACCCATTTCCTTCTGGGGTCATGCCCTAGAAACTGCTGTTTACATTCTAAACAAGGTACCTTCTAAATCCGTTGTTGGTACTCCATATAATATTTGGAGTGGAAAGAAACCGTATCTTAAATATTTTAAGGTATGGGGTTGTCCAGCTTATGTTAAAAGAAATTTTGGACATAAGTTGGAACCTAGAGCGAATAAATGTCTATTTGTAGGATATCCTAGAGAGGGTAGAGGATATCTATTTTATCATCCTACTGAACAAAAGATTTTTGTCAGCAGGCATGCCACTTTTCTAGAAAAAGAGTTAATTTTAGAAAAGGGCAATGGTAGAACTGTTGAACTTAAAGAAGTACAAGAAACACAGATAGATAGTTCTCAACCATTAGAACATATAGTTAGGACAGAACCAGAACACAAAACTCCTCCCCGTAGGTCTGATAGAGTGCCACGGGCACTTGAGATGTATGGGTTTATTATTGAAAATAATGAAGCCCAAGTCATTCAAAATGATGAACCTCTAACCTATACGGAAGATATCTTGAGTACTGATTCAGATAGATGGCAGGAAGCCATGGAATCCGAGATAGACTCTATGTATGTAAACCAAGTATGGTCTTTGGTCGATGCACCAAAGGGTGTTAATCCTATTGGGTGCAAATGGGTCTATAAGAAAAAGATTGGGGCTGATGGCCAAGTTGAAACCTATAAAGCCAGATTAGTGGCAAAAGGTTTTAGACAAAAACAGGGAATTGATTATGATGAAACATTCTCACCTGTTGCCATGCTCAAATCAATCCAGGTTTTACTTGCTATAGCAGCATACCATGATTATGAGATCTGGCAGATGGATGTGAAGACTGCATTCCTCAATGGTTTCCTTGAGGAAGAAGTCTACTTGTCACAGCCAGAAGTTTTTATTTCAAAGAATATACCTAATCAAGTATGCAAGCTAAAGAAATCCATTTATGGATTAAAGCAAGCTTCAAGGAGTTGGAACATCCGCTTTGATAAAACTATTAAATGATTTGGTTTTATCAAAAATGTGGATGAACCCTGTGTTTATAAGAAGACTAGTGGGAGTGCCATAGTCTTCTTGGTTCTGTATGTAGATGACATACTCCTCATTGGGAATGATATCCCAATGTTGCAATCAGTCAAGGTTTGGCTATCAAACCAGTTTTCGATGAAAGATTTGGGAGAAGCATCCTATATACTAGGTATTAAGATCTATAAAGATAGATCTAAGAGGATGCTAGGTTTATCCCAATCTAGGTACATTGACTTAGTGCTAAAAAGATTCAGCATGGACGGAAGTAAAAGTGGTTATCTTCCTATGAGTCAAGGCATACATCTTTCTAAAAGGATGTCTCCTAAGACACCTGAAGAAAGAAGTAGAATGAATTATATACCTTATGCTTCGGCAATAGGGTCCATAATGTATGCCATGTTATGTACCAGGCTTGATGTGGCATATGCTTTAGGCATTGTCAGTAGGTTTCATGCAGATCCAGGAGAGGATCATTGGAAAGTAGTTAAAAATATTCTTAAGTACCTGAGAAGGACTAAGGATATTTTTCTGGTTTATGGTGGTTCTGATCTTAAACTAGAAGCTTATTCTGATTCTAGTTTTCAATCAGACCTTGATGATAGCAAATCCATTTCAAGATATGTTTTTACCCTAAATGGTGGAGCAGTGAGTTGGAAGAGTACCAAACAGCAGACTGTAGCTGACTCAACCACAGAGGCAGAATACATAGCTGTCAGTGAAGCCGCCAAGGAAGTAGTCTGGATGAAGAAGTTCATCACAGAGTTGGGTGTTGTTCCTGAGATTGAAAACCGAGTGCCACTTTATTGTTACAACACTGGGGCTGTTGCTCAAGCTAAGGAACCAAGAGATCATCATAAGTCCAAGCACATTCTGAGATGCTTCCATCTCGTCCGAGAAATAGTAGAAAGACAAGATGTCTACATAAATAGAGTTGATACAAAGAACAATATAGCAGACCCATTCACTAAGGCTCTACCACAGCGAGAGTTTGATTGCCACCTCGAGTGTGTGGGATTAAGATTTAAAGGCGATTGGCTTTAGTGCAAGTGGGAGATTGAAAGGGATATGCCCTACAAGACAATCTATGTTGTATCTCCCAAACCATTGTAATTGACAATATTCTAATAAAGGCAATATTTTTCATCATACGCTGTTTTTATATTATATGATGAGACCCATAGATTAGGGCTATGATTTTAGGGTTATGATGAGATCATACCAGTGAGACCTAAAGTCTTAAAACCTTAATCTAAAATATTCCTAGTCAAAGGAACCCTGAGTAGGGGATCAGGGTTTTTCCGGTAAGACTAGCACATCCCATGTATACTGGAGAGGGTGACTGCTCTCACAGTCACTTGTGTATGACACTAATACTAGGATGTGGGTGCTCATTAAAGAATGAGTTCACTGATATGATCCAACTTGAGAACATCTAATGGAGTCTTAGCTACATGTCAATAGAAGGTTCTCATAGTAGGAGTGGTACAAGTAATCCTTGGACCTGAGACTACCATAAGTACCTTATGTACATGAACCCATGCTATGGTTCAATTCTAATCATGACACTGAGTCATGCACAGGATTGATACTGGGAATGGTGAATTGGATATGAAGGTAATGAGTAGGTCAACAAGAAATCGATCACTCTTAGTAAGAGGAGATTGCATCCAGCTAGTTTTCAATCGAATGATGATTCATGGAATCTTTGATCAAAGTAAAGATATTAGAAATGATTTATAATATCAAGATAATTGAATCATCAATATAAGATTGAGCTAGAAATGAATGTAATATTGGAATTGACATATATCCATATCCATAATTATATTCTGGGTGCTGGCTGATCGAAGGATTTAATTATACGGTAACTTTCCACTGAAGGGTAGTTTTGGTATTTCACCAGAATTTCCATATCTTCCTGGTAGACATGACACGTAGCTAGACGTCAATCTTGACTTGTAGTTGATTAAATTGAATGATCACTTATCAGGAAAAGTCCTAATTGATCATAATCGGGTAAGCCTGATTTGACCTAAATCGATTACAAAGAGTTCTAATCAAATTAGGTCAACTTGTATTCGAACCCACTGCTGGCTAGATGTGGAACCCAATGGGTCGCACACTTAAGAGAATTGATCAAGGGTTTAATTTTGTAATTAAATCATTTTGCATGATGACACTCTAGCAGGTGTTGCAAATCCTAGCTTCTATTCGAATTAGATTTGAATTAGGGTTCCGGATTGGTTCAATTTGGGTTCTAATTGGATCTAATTAGACCATAATTGAGTTTATAGGGATTATGGCTAACCCTATTGGCTAACCATGCACCTAGGCTGGCCCCCCACCCGCTCCTTAGCATTTTCACGCCAAAATGCCAAGAGTCCATGCGCTAATGGATTCTTGGCACGCCATTTGGAAGAGTCCATGGCGCATGGACTCTTGGCGCGCCCCACTAAATTCTCCGATGAATTAAGATGGGGCGGCCTCCTTTCTTAGAGTTAGTGCCTCAGATATGCCCCCTTGGATGGAATTCCAACGGTTGATGGGTTTTTAAGAAAGAAAGAAATCGTTGTTTCTTCCCGGTCGCGCGAAATAACATCTCTTCGGAGATGAAAAGTTGCGACTCCTTTCTTTTTAAAACTCCGTGACTTTTCCTTTAAGAAATGCCATGGGATTTAATCTGGAAGGCTGTGAGAAGGAGGGAAGGGGCATGAGAAAATGAGAAGGACATGAGAAGGAGTTTATGGAGAGTTGTGTGGGTGCCTCTCTGAAAACTATTTAAGGGGTCAGGAAAATCAGAACGGAAAT
Organism: Areca catechu; assembly: GCA_021397845.1. Taxonomy (NCBI): domain Eukaryota; kingdom Viridiplantae; phylum Streptophyta; class Magnoliopsida; order Arecales; family Arecaceae; genus Areca; species Areca catechu. Next base: position 139,594,480 of record CM038052.1, on the reverse strand, counting down.
TTTTAGTAATATAATGTTTTTCTTTTATTCCTTCTTCCTCTCATAAAGACTCTTTCACTCTTTTCTTGTTCTTGCACTGTTTCTTTTACAGAGTACACCTCTGTCAAAACTCTGCTACTGAACAAGAATAAGAGCAAAAGTCTCCGACGGTAACGGAAAGAAAGGAGTTCTGATTTTATTCCTTCTTTCTTACATTAAGACATTATTACCTTAATTTCTCCTCCAACTTAAGACAAGCCTATATCCTCTTAAGACAAGGTCTTTTATTCAAGACAAGGGTGTCTAAAGGGCCAAGTTCTTAGTGGAAGGAGGAGAAGAGATCAGGGAAAGGGAGGCTACCTCTTGTGTGGAAGAATTCAAGACATAATCCGAAGAATTGAGTTCTAGGAAGAAGAACTCAAAAGGAGGAACTATTGGACAAGAAGATAGTCTTCTTGATCATCGCTCTGTGTGGATCACCATCGGAGGGCGGACACCTGGATGCCTGGTGAATTCAGTTAGCCCCTTCAACTTCAAGTTTGTTGGAATAAGCGATTACAGGTTGGTACCCTAATCCTAATTTGCATAGATATGCTTGTCATATGTTCTAGTCTTATTTAAGAAGTTCCTGGTTTAGGGTTTTTGGTGTGAATTTAGTTTCAAATTTTGAAATTACCCTTCCGCTGCGTTGCACCAGAACACAACAGGTCCCACCAAAGTTTTCACTGACCCAATGATGCAGAACAAAGAACAAAGAAGCATATGCGGAAGTAAATTTAGGATTAATTTTTTTTTTTTTTTTTTTATAATTCAGAAATTGGCTTTGACTCAAAGTAAAGCTAAACTAAGTTGAAGGAAACTAGGTAAGGATTGAAAGCACAATTTAGAAGAAACTAAATTATCATAGTAGTTCAGAAGTAACGGATCGCCGGGGGTTGAGAAACTCCCGGACCTAGGGTTTCGCTCAGAACTTTCAACAGAACAGAAATAGAGAGGAGAGATGGTTACCAACTAGACAGTGATCTTCTCAGAATTTGGGTGGAAGAACTCTCTCGAGCAGATTGTTGGATCCTCGGATTCGGCTATCTTCGCAATGGATCCTCCAATACTGGTCTTGTGGTTTGGTCGGCTTCTCCTGGACTCAAGATCTGGGAAGAAGAAAAACAAGTGAGGGATTCAGAGACTCAGGGAAGGATTTACCAGTTCGAAGAACTTGAAGGTTGATGTCACTGAGATTCGGATTCCCTTGAAGGCTGATTCAACTCCCACTGGAAAGAGCTTTGGATCTGAAGTACCCAGACTGTAGCTGGATGCTGGTGGTCAGCCTGGAGTTGGGGAGAGAGGCCGTGGGAGGTGGAATATGCTAGGGCTTAGTGGAAAGAAAAGGGTGATGGGCGGCTAGGTTTTGGGAGTGTAGTGGCTAACCTAGGGTTTGGGTTTTGGAGATCTCACACCTCAAGGTTCCTGGGGAACCCGGATTTACTCCCTCATGGAGCTCAACACCTGGATGCAAGTGCGAAAGAGAGAAAACACAGAGTTTGCTCACTAAAAAAAATTGGTTTCGTTCATCTGATTGATTTAAACTTACAAGAGGGGTTTAATTTATATGGCTTTACAAGAGAGTAGGGTTTTACATCTTCCCATGCGGGACTAAAGGAGGGAATCTACAAATCAGGATAATCCATACACATATGGTCGGCCAAGGTACCAAAAAAAATTGATTTGGGTTATAAAAGGCAGGTAGATGGCGCCTCCATGCTTGGGCCTTCAAGAGAGGATTTCTTTCCTTCCATGGCTCAACTCTTTTGGACTCCTCATTTTCTTCCTCCCTAAGTCAAGGTCCTTCCTATCTTTGTTTTGGATTTTTTTGGCAGGTAGTGGGCGCCTCCTTGAAGTTCTCTCCAAGAGAATTTCTTCCCTTTCTTAGTTTGGTTCTTTTGGGAAAGTCTTGGGCCGCCCCCTTGATTTGTGGACTCCTGGTGGATTTCTCCTCAACTGGCGCATGAGAGAAGGAAGCTGCTATCTATGATGTGGGGACCAAAGGCTGCTGGATGTAGATATGGCACCATCTGGACTCAGGTGTATGGCTGGGAGTGTGGCTGGGAGTGTGGTGCCCACTTGCTTGGCCTTGGGAGAAAATGTAACACCCCAGGTTGAAGCCCTAGTCCACTACTGAGTCAACATGACTCAACAAAATAAAATGCAGGTAATATAGACTCAAGCTAAATTGAGTTGATCTAGTCAACTCTTATTACAAACCAAAAACCCTAATTCTTCGGGCAAGGTTAATTAGAGATCCAGATGGAGCTCTAAAGTCTTCTTCTGAGTCTGGTGCCCGCACTAATTCTCCCAGGGTGGGAGGAACTCGACCCTGTAGAGTATGGATCAAGTTGGCTCTGGTATCTCTCGAAGTGGTCTGGGTCCAGCTCTTGTAATTCTTCTCGGGAGATCCAAGAGTCATCAGAATCTGGCCTTCCTAGCCAGCAGACCAGGTATCTTTGGTATCCTTGATTACGAGTAGAGATAACCTGATCATCTAAGATCTTTTCAATCTGCTCTTTCCTCACAGGCTAGTTTGTTGGTGGACACACAGGGTTGGGTTCACTCTCAAGAGCAGGATTAGGTTCAAAAGCTTCACTGGAAATCACAGCTGGCTCTCTATACTCTACTAGGTCTGTAATGTTGAAAGTGGAGCTAATGCCTAGTTCTGGAGGCAACTCGAGCACATAGGCATTGGATCCTACTCTCTTCACCACTCTAAATGGTCCAGCTCCTCTAGCACGTAACTTTCTAATGGTTCCAGGAGGAAACTGTTCAGGCCTTAACCTAATCATTACATAGTCTCCCTCAACAAAAGTTTTGACTCGCCTTTGAGAATCAGCCAACTTCTTATAAGTTTCATTACTTAAATTTATTTTGGCATGAATTTCTTTATGCAAGTCCTTTACATGCTATGCAAGTGCATCAAGAGACTTGTGTGTGTGGACTAATAGTAAAATCAGATCAAGTGGTGTGTGAGGCTTGTATCCATGAACAATTTCAAAGGGACTCTAGCCTATAGACCTATTGATTGAAACATTATATGCAAATTTAGCCCTGGGTAAATACAAATCCCAATTCCTGGTATTCTCACTGGTGCGGGCACCAGACTCAGAAGAAGACTTCAGGGCTCCATCTGGATCTCTGATTGACATTGCCCGAAGAATTAGGGTTTTCTGGTTTTGTAATAAGGGTTGACTTGGTCAACTCAATTTTAGTTTGAGTCTGTATTTCCCTGCAATTTAAATTTTGTTAAGTCATGTTGACTCAATACAAGTCCTAGTAGTGGTCTAGGTCTTCTCCAAGGTGCCACATTTTCTCTCAGGACCAAGCAAGTGGGCGCCACACTCCCAGCCACATGCCAGAGTCCAGGAGGTGCCACATCTCCATCCAGGTGTTGAGCTCCGTGAGGGAGTAAATCCGGGTTCCCCAGGAACCTTGAGGAGGTGTGAGATCTCCAAAACCCAAACCCTAGGTTAGCCACTTCTGCTCCAAAACCCTAGCCGCCCACCATCCACTTCAATCCATCAAATCCTAGCATATTCCACCTCCCACGGCCTCTCTCTCCAAGTCCAGGCCGACCACCAGCATCCAGCTACAGTCCGGGTACTTCAGATCCAAAGCTCTTTCCAGTGGGAGTTGAATCAGCCTTCAAGAGAATCCGGATCTCAGTGACATCAGCTTTCAAGTTCTTCGAACTGGTAAATCCTTCCCGTGAGTCTCTGAATCCCTCACTTGTTTTTCTTCTTCCCAGATCTTGAGTCCAGGAGAATCCGACCAAACCACAGACCAGTATTGGAGGATCCATTGCGAAGATAGCCGAATCCGAGGATCCAACAATCTGCTCGAGAGAGTTCTTCCACCCAAATTCTGAGAAGATCACTGTCTGGTTAGTAACCCATCTCTCCTCTCTATTTCTGTCCTGTTGAAAGTTCAGAGCGAAACCCTAAGTCTGGGAGTTTCTCAACCCCCAGCGATCCGTTACTTCTGAACTACTCTGATAATTTAGTTTCTTCTAAATTGTGCTTTCAACCCTTACCTAGTTTCCTTCAACTTAGATTAGCTTTACTTTGAGTCAAAGCCAATTTCTGAAATATAAAAAAAAAAAAAAAGAATTAATCTTAATTTTTACTTTCGCATACGCTTCTTTGTTCTTTGTTCTGCATCATTTTTGGTATCAGAGCCCTATCTAGGGTTTCTGTTTTGATTGCTTGTTTGAGTCTCTCTCTTTTTACTTTGTCTGCCGAAGTAGACTCCCCAGGACGTCCGGTCCTAGGAACGAAGCGAGGTGTAAACCACCTCTTCCCATTCCACGGGGTGTTCCTAGGGCGTGTAGGGGATCCGTTGGGTTATAACTTCGTAGCAGGAATTGTAAACGGGGAAGTGCTCTATTTTTAGCCTATAATTACCCTATTGCAAGAATTGTTTCTCACTACAGGCAACTCCAAATTTAGTAATTTTTATTTTGTTGAAACCAGTATAATTGAAACTATTTTTCGTAATTTTCCTGTGATTTATTGGTTTCTATGAGATTTCTGAAAATTAAATTACTGTAACTCTGTTTTTGTGTTTCTGCAATTCAATTATTTTTGAGTGATCATCTCTTAATTCATCTTAAGGGCATTTGAGCATCTAAGATAAGGGAAGGAGTTGATAACCTCTCCTTAGCCCAAAACCACCACCCACTCATTTGAACCTAAGCCTTTAATCTTAAAATTCATTAGACCTAATTTGCCCTAGTGGGCTAGGGACATCAACAAGTCGGGTCAAGGCTAGTGTTGAGTCAGTTTATCTGGTTACTCTGTGTGTGCTTTGTACTCAGTGTGTAGAACGGTGGTTCAGGGATTCTATCCTGAAGGGCTTGTATGCTGGTCCGCCTACCTGGCCAATCACTGATTGGTGTCTAGGATTGGCATCTAGGGACCTAACACTCCCCTTACACCTGCCTGGCTGAGTCCCGAGTTACTACAGGCTAGCTTGCCACTCTGATTGGGCATCTAGTTTGGGCTCTAGGTCTAGTTAGCTAGTAGTCGCTTTAGTCTAGTCACATTCTGTGTGCTTGCTTGCATCATCATGTCTACCCGGAATGGAGTACCCTACCAACCTAGTCAAACCCAACCAGAATTAGAGGCCATGGTTAGAAATCTTACCGAAAGTATGACCAAATTGAGTTAGGACATGAATGAGGGTTTTTCCCAATTTAGGGATCGAGTCCAAGTACTTGAGAAACGTAGACATCAAAATTGGACCCCTGATCCAAAATTTAATAGGCCCCAACCTCACCCATGCTAGGAGCCTAGGAGGACCTTATACCATGATCTCAAGCGTAACCTTAGGAAGCCTAACCATGATATCTATAGTGTGGATCGTGTCTATGAGAGGTCCTTACAATACTCTAGACCAGTCACTCAACAACCCCAGTCTTCTAGATCAAACCATTTAGATCCACACCCATTCCCAAGTAAGGTCTCTACTAGCTTGAAACCCAGTGTGACCCAGGTTCCTATATCTCAAGAATGTTTGTTTTGTAGAGAAAGAGGCCATAAATCTAGTCAGTGCCCATGCATAGGACTGGCTTGTGCACAGCTAAGTGGTAAGAATCCTAAGGATGTCATTAATGAGGGAGAACCCAAGCCTACCAATGAGGAAGAACGGTTAGGTATGACAAGCCTAGAATCAGTTGACCCGATTACCACTGACCCGAAACCCATTGGAGATGGCATCGAAGAAGTATATGATGCTGGCTTGAGTCTAGTTGATGAATATGTGGGGGAAGAACTTGAAGAATGTGACATCGATACTATTGGTTCCTCACCTGAGGAGACCTTGGAGAGCAACCAAGTGGTAGGACCTAGTTCAGAAATTCAAGAGATTTGTGAGAATCAGGTTCCTTTAGTAAAATACCCCCAGGAAGAACTCATAGTGTTAGCCCGAGCTATCAGTTTATACCCTCTAATGACAGTCATTCCCCAAGTACCAATTAAAGATCTTTGCACTGAACTGTTTAAGTTTGCCCACCCTATGGTAGATCCTCTCCTTAGGATGACTGAATCAAGACTCTTACAATTGGACCTTGTCCCATGCCCAGCCACTAAGGTCTCTCCCATAATCTCAATTGAACATCCTTGTCTTGAGCGGATTGATTCACCCAGTCCTGTAGAAGTCCTCCTTATGGCCCCAGACCCCTTTCTTCGCATGACTGAGCTACCCTTCTATAGAGTATACCTTTCCTCACCCATAGGTCAAATTTCAAGTCTTGAGGTCATCATCCATAGACCCTTCCATGAATCATTCTCTAATCCATCTCTTGAGAAAGTGGATCATTATTTGCTTAGAGAACAAACCTTAACTGTTGCAATCACATGTCCTAGGCTACTCCCCGAACCATCTCTTGATCCATTCCTAGGAGTAGCAAACTTTCCCTTTCGTAAGGATGACCAGTTGACAATCATAAATCACCATTCAAACCTTCAGGTCACCACCTTTAGTCAGCAGGTAATTCGAGACTCCACCACATATCTCCTCCCTTTCTCTAGGACTTCCAATGCTTCTTACACCATCCAAGTATACTTTGTCGAAGTCTTTAGAGTGAACCACGTGTTAGAACCTATTAGGTTTGCCACCTACTTCTGGAAGACCTTATGGCACCTACTAGGAACCCATGATAAGTTTTCATGCTCTGCATGCCATCCTCCGACCCAAGGTCAAACCTAGAGAGCCGTAGTTTGTTAGGTTTAGAGCTAGGGTTCCTTTGAATAAAGTCCATTCTTTAGGAATGCATCGTCAGTCGAGTTTAGGACATTGTCTCATATTTTGAGAGCACCAGGAGTTGGGATTTGTATTTTGTCCAGGGCTGAAATTGCATTCAATATTTCGATCAATAGGGCTATAGGCTAGAGTCCCTTTGACATTGTTCATGGATACAAGCCTCACACACCACTTGATCTAATTTCACTTTTAGCCCACACACACAAGTCTCTTGATGCACTTGCATAGCATGTAAAGGACTTGCATAAAGAAATTCATGCCAAAATAAATTTAAGTAATGAAACTTATAAGAAGTTGGCTGATTCTCAAAGGCGAGTCAAAACTTTTGACGAAGGAGACTATGTAATGATTAGGTTAAGGCTTGAACGGTTTCCTCCTGGAACCGTTAGAAAGTTACATGCTAGAGGAGCTGGACCATTTAGAGTGGTGAAGAGAGTAGGATCCAATGCCTATGTGCTCGAGTTGCCTTCAGAACTAGGCATTAGCTCCACTTTCAACATTACAGACCTAGTAGAGTATAGAGAGCCAGCTGTGATTCCCAATGAGCCTTTTTGAGCCTAATCCTGCTCTTGAGAGTGAACCCAACCCTGTGTGTCCACCAACAAACTGGCCTGTGAGGAAAGAGCAGATTGAAAAGATCCTGGATGATCAGGTTATCTCTACTCGTAATCGAGGATACCAAAGATACCTGGTCCACTGGCAAGGAAAGCCAGATTCTGATAACTCTTGGATCTCCCAAGAAGAATTACAAGAATTGGAACCAGACCTCTTGGAGAGATACCAGAGCCAGCTTGATCCATACTCGACAGGGTCGAGTTCCTCCCACCCCGGGAGAATTGGTGCGGGCACCAGACTCAGAAGAAGACTTCAGGAATCCATCTGGATCTCTGATTGATATTGCCCGAAGAATTAGGGTTTTCTACTTTTGTAATAAGGGTTGACTTGGTCAACTCAATTTTAGTTTGAGTCTGTATTTCCCTGCAATTTAAATTTTGTTGAGTCATGTTGACTCAATATAAGTCCTAGTAGTGGTCTAGGTCTTCTCCAAGGTGCCACATTTTCTCTCAGGACCAAGCAAGTCGGCGCCACACTCCCAGTCACATGCCAGAGTCCAGGAGGTGCCACATCTCCATCCAGGTGTTGAATTCCGTGAGGGAGTAAATCCGGGTTCCCCAGGAACCTTGAGGAGGTGTGAGATCTCCAAAACCCAAACCCTAGGTTAGCCACTTCTGCTCCAAAACCCTAGCCGCCCACCATCCACTTCAATCCATCAAACCCTAGCATATTCCACCTCCCACGGCCTCTCTCTCCAAGTCCAGGCCGACCACCAGCATCCAGCTACAGTCCGGGTACTTCAGATCCAAAGCTCTTTCCAGTGGGAGTTGAATCAGCCTTCAAGAGAATTCGGATCTCAGCGACATCAGCTTTCAAGTTCTTCGAACTGGTAAATCCTTCCCCTGAGTCTCTGAATCCCTCACTTGTTTTTCTTCTTCCCAGATCTTGAGTCCAGGAGAAGCCGACCAAACCACAGACCAGTATTGGAGGATCCATTGCGAAGATAGCCGAATCCGAGGATCCAACAATCTGCTCGAGAGAGTTCTTCCACCTAAATTCTGAGAAGATCACTGTCTGGTTAGTAACCCATCTCTCCTCTCTATTTCTATCCTGTTGAAAGTTCAGAGCGAAACCCTAGGTCTTGGAGTTTCTCAACCCCCAGCGATCCGTTACTTCTGAACTACTCTGATAATTTAGTTTCTTCTAAATTGTGCTTTCAATCCTTACCTAGTTTCCTTCAACTTAGTTTAGCTTTACTTTGAGTCAAAGCCAATTTCTGAAATATATAAAAAAAAAAAAAGAATTAATCTTAATTTTTACTTCCGCATACGCTTCTTTGTTCTTTGTTCTGCATCACTCACTCAATCAAAATCTGAGACAATGTCCTAAACTCGACTGATGATGCATTCCTAAAGAATGGACTTTATTCAAAGGAACCCTAAGTCTAAACCTGACAAACTACGGCTCTCTAGGTTTGACCTTGGGTCGGAGGATGGCATGCAGAGCATGAAAACTTATCATGGGTGCCTAGTAGGTGCCATAAGGTCTTCCAGAAGTAGGTGGCAAACCTAATAGATTCTGACACGTGATTCACTCTAAAGACTTTGACAAAGTATACTTGGATGGTGTAAGAAGCATTGGAAGTCCTAGAGAAAGGGAGGAAATATGAGGTGGAGTCTCGAATTACCTGCTGGCTAAAGGTGGTGACCTGAAGGTTTGAATGGTGATCTATGAATGTCAACTGGTCATCCATACGAAAGGAAAAGTTTGTTACTCCCAGGAATGGATCAAGAGATGGTTCGGGGAGTAGCCTAGGACATGTGATTGCAACAGTTAAGGTTTGTTCTCTAAGCAAATAATGATCCACTTTCTCAAGAAATGGATTAGAGAATGATTCATGGAAGGGCCTATGGATGATGACCTCAAGACTTGAAATTTGACCTATGGGTGAGGAAAGGTATACTCTATAGAAGGGTAGCTCAGTCATGCGAAGGAAGGGGTCTGGAACCATAAGGAGGACTTCTACAGGACTGGGTGAATCAATCCGCTCAAGAAAAGGATGTCCAACTGAGATTTCGGGAGAGACCTTAGTGGCTGAGCATGGGACAAGGTCCAATTGTAAGAGGCTTGATTCAGTCATCCTAAGGAGAGGATCTACCATAGGGTGGGCAAACTTAAACAGTTCAGTACAAAGATCTTCAATTGGTACTTGGGGAATGACTGTCATTAGAGGGTACGAACTAATAGCTCGGGCTAACACTATGAGTTCTTCCTGGGGGTATTTGACTAAAGGAACCTGGTTCTCACAAATCTCTTGAATTTCTGAACTAGATCCTACCAGTTGGTTGCTTTCCGAGGTCTCCTCTGGTAAGGAACAAATAGTATCAATGTCACATTTTTCAAGTTCTTCCCCCTCATATTCATCAACTAGACTCAAGCCAACATCATATACTTCCTTGATGCCATCTTCAATGGGTTTCGGGTCAGTAGTAATCGGATCAACTGATTCTAGGCTTGTCATACCTAACCGTTCTTCTTCATTGGTAGGCTTGGGTTCTCCCTCATTAATGTCATCCTTAGGATTCTTACCACTTAGCTGTGCACAAGCCAGTCCTATGCATGGGCACTGACTAGATTTATGGCCTCTTTCTCCACAAAACAAACATTCTTGCATTATAGGAACCTGGGTCACACTGGGTTTCAAGCTAGTAGAGACCTTACTTGGGCATGGGTGTGGATCTAAATGGTTTGATCTAGAAGAATTGGGTTGTTGACTGACTGGTCTAGAATATTGTAAGGACCTCTCATAGACACGATCCACACTATAGATATCATGGTTAGGTTTCCTAAGGTTATGCTCGGGATCACGGTATAAGGTCCTCCTAGGCTCCTGGCATGGGTGAGGTTGGGGCCTATTAAATTTTGGATCAGGGGTCCAATTTTGATGTCTACATTTCTCAAGTACTTGGACTTGATCCCTAAATTGGGAAAAACCCTCATTCATGTCCTGACTCAATTTGGTCATACTTTCGGTAAGATTTCTAACCATGGCCTCTAAATCTGGTTGGGTTTGACTAGGTTGGTAGGGTACTCCATTCCGGGTAGACATGATGATGCAAGCAAGCACACAGAATGTGACTAGACTAAAGCGACTACTGGCTAACTAGACCTAGAGCCCAAACTAGATGCCCAATCAGAGTGGCAAGCTAGCCTGTAGTAACTCGGGACTCAGCCAGGTAGGTGTAAGGGGAGTGTTAGGTCCCTAGATGCCAATCCTAGACACCAATCAAAGATTGGCCAGGTAGGCGGACCAGCACACAAGCCCTTCGGGATGGAATCCCTGAACCACCGTTCTAGACACTGAGTACAAAGCACACACAGAATAACCAGACAAACTAACTCAACACTAGCCTTGACCCGACTTGTTGATGTCCCTAGCCCACTAGGGCAAATTAGGTCTACTCAATTTTTAGATTAAAGGCTTAGGTTCGAATGAGTGGGTGGTGGTTTTGGGCTAAGGAGAGGTTATCAACTCCTCCCCTTATCTTAGATGCTCAAATGCCCTTAAGATGAATTAAGAGATGAACACTCAAAAATAATTGGATTGCATAACATAAAAATAGAGTTGCAGTAATTTAATTCTCAGAAATCCCACGGAAACCAATAAATCTCAAGAAAATTATACAAAATAGTTTCAATTATATTGGTTTCAACAAAACAAAAATCACAAACATTAGTGTTACCTATCGTGAGAAATAATTCCTGCAATAGGGTAATTACGGGCTGAAAACAGAGCACTTCCCCGTTTACAATTCCTGCTACGAAGTTATAACCCAACGGATCCCATACAAGCCCTAGGAATACCCCGTGGAATGGGAAGAGGAGGTTTTCACCTCGCTTCGTTCCTAGGACCGGACGTCCTGGGGAGTCTACTTCGAGCAGAAAAGTAAAAAGAGAGAGACTCAAACAAGCAATCAAAACAGAAACCCTAGACAGGGCTCTGATACCAAAATTGATGCAGCACGAAAGCTCTGATACCAAAAATGATGCAGAACAAAGAACAAAGAAGCGTATGCGGAAGTAAATTTAAGATTAATTTCTTTTTTTTTTTTTTATATTTCAGAAATTGGCTTTGACTCAAAGTAAAGCTAAACTAAGTTGAAGGAAACTAGGTAAGAATTGAAAGCACAATTTAGAAGAAACTAAATTATCAGAGTAGTTTAGAAGTAACGGATCGCTGGGGGTTGAGAAACTCCCAGACCTAGGGTTTCGCTCTGAACTTTCAACAGAACAGAAATAGAGAGGAGAGATGGTTTACCAACCAGACAGTGATCTTCTCAGAATTTGGGTGGAAGAACTCTCTCGAGCAGATTGTTGGATCCTCAGATTCGGCTATCTTCGCAATGGATCCTCCAATACTGGTCTTGTGGTTTGGTCGGCTTCTCCTGAACTCAAGATCTGGGAAGAAGAAAAACAAGTGAGGGATTCAGAGACTCAGGGAAGGATTTACCAGTTCGAAGAACTTGAAGGTTGATGTCGCTGAGATCCGGATTCCCTTGAAGGCTGATTCAACTCCCACTGGAAAGAGCTTTCGATCTGAAGTACCCAGACTGTAGCTGGATGCTGGTGGTCGGCCTGGAGTTGGGGAGAGAGGCCGTGGGAGGTGGAATATGCTAGGGCTTAGTGGAAAGAAAAGGGTGATGGGCGGCTAGGTTTTGGGAGTGGAGTGGCTAACCTAGGGTTTGGGTTTTGGAGATCTCACACCTCCTCAAGGTTCCTGGGGAACCCGGATTTACTCCCTCACGGAGCTCAACACCTGGATGCAAGTGCGGAAGAGAGAAAACACAGAGTTTGCTCACTAAAAAAAATTGGTTTCATTCATCTGATTGATTTAAACTTACAAGAGGGGTTTAATTTATAGGGCTTTGCAAGAGAGTAGGGTTTTACATCTTTCCATGTGGGACTAAAGGATGGAATCTACAAATCAGGATAATCCATACACATATAGTCGGCCAAGGTACCAAAAAAAATTGATTTGGGTTATAAAAGGCAGGTAGATGGCGCCTCCATGCTTGGGCCTTCAAGAGAGGATTTCTTTCCTTCCATGGCTCAACTCTTTTGGACTCCTCCTTTTCTTCCTCCCTAAGTCAAGGTCCTTCTCATCTTTGTTTTGGATTTTTTTGGCAGGTAGTGGGCGCCTCCTTGAAGTTCTCTCCAAGAGAATTTCTTCCCTTTCTTAGTTTGGTTCTTTTGGGAAAGTCTTGGGCCACCCCCTTGATTTGTGGACTCCTGGTGGATTTCTCCTCAACTGGCGCATGAGAGAAGGAAGCTGCTATCTATGGTGTGGGGACCAAAGGCTGCTGGATGTAGATATGGCACCCCCTGGACTCAGGCGTATGGCTGGGAGTGTGGCTAGGAGTGTGGTGCCCACTTGCTTGGCCTTGGGAGAAAATGTAACACCCCAGGTTGAAGCCCTAGTCCACTACTGAGTCAACATGACTCAACAAAATAAAATGCAGGTAATATAGACTCAAGCTAAATTGAGTTGATCTAGTCAACTCTTATTACAAACCAAAAACCCTAATTCTTCGGGCAAGGTTAATCAGAGATCCAGATGGAGCTCTGAAGTCTTCTTCTGAGTCTGGTGCCCGCACCACCCAAACTTGACGGGGTCGAGTTCTCCCCACTCTAAGGGAAAGATGGGGACTTGAGAGCATAGCCACCTCAGCAACCACATGGGATCCCAGTCACAGTTCCATATTTAGGGCACCACCTCAGCAACTACATGGAGTTTCAGTCATGCCTTGGATTGCGCCACGCTAGGGTTACATGGAAAATTACATGAGGTCGGCCTAATATGAGGATTTGGTGTCCACATGATAGCACATCAATTCCACACTCAAGCACACCATCTCCGAATGCCAGCATGACGAGAGGGAAAGTCAAAGTAGATAAACATAAATCCCATGATTCATGCCAGCTTGCTTAAGAAAGAAGTGGTCCACCCCAAGCCAAGACAAGAAAGAAGTTGAAACCTTGGTCCCCCCCTTTTGGGCGACCCACTACATACCATCTTTGGAGGACTTTTATTTGGCATTTGTTAGATTTTTTCTATGTATTCAATTTGCAAAGGAGGAAGGTTTAGGGTGCCCTATTATTTCCATGTTTTCATAACGTAGGTCCTAAGTCATGTGACTATATAAAGGACCCATCTCTTATATGAAAAGGAAATTTGAATGAAATGAAAATTTGATAAGAGAGATTCTTCTTTCACTCCGTAAGGAGAGCACGTGAGGAGCAACCCCAAGACATGATGCGAGGTCATGTCTAGTTATTCCCTTTCCTAATTCCACCTTTACCGCCCTCATGTCCTTTGAGATTCATCCTAACGGCTCCATTAATGAAGTGGGATATCCTAGAGGTGTGAGATCTCTCCATGAGTGTGAGCCCCAAAGTTCATGAAAGCCCCGACTCCTACCTTCCATCTCTATTGTTCCTTCACCACCTTCTTAGAAAAAAAATTTAAGATTTTTGTGATACCCTAATCCTTGGTGACTTTTCAGCTCGCCAATGATCTATCCCCTGCCCATCCCCCATCATTAGGTCCATTCATCCTTGATTAAAATTGAACTACATTGCGGGTAAGTTTCCTATCATTAAGTAGTCTCATCATATAGTTTACTTTGGCCATTTCTTATGCTTGAACTTTGCTAACATAAGAAGGTGTCATTGCTCAAATTAAATTGCTAAACTGTTAAGCTAGAATTCCTCTTTGCATCCCGCATCAATATTTATATGCTTGTCAAACTACAGTAATCCCATAGTGAATGATCGAGGCACTATAGGTCAAGGAATTACTCATATAATAACAATACTAAGAAGTCACTGATAAGTGAGTACATATCCATGTGACTTTTTATACTTGAACATCTGTACTCTTGATCCAGTGTCCCCCACACTATAGACTCGAAACTTAGCTACTTGAAAGGGAAGTGATCTATGCATCAATCTTGATGGACCAATCACCATTTCCATGATGATCCAATGGCTGGGAGCATTTAAGAGTTAATTAATAATGATACATGTCTTGAATTTTATCTCTTAAGAATATGTATTATTGTTCATTAACTCCTTGGACGATACATGGACATAACATATATAGATAAAATAGCCTAATTAGAATATTAAATTTAAAATTATGTCCTAGAAAAAATATGTGTTTGCTAAATTGGCTTTTAGGGAAAACATCTAACACCTTAATCATTGCAGAGATGAAGAGCATGACCGGTGCAAAACTGGTTGGTAGGGAGACCTCCAATGGGGAGATTAGTGACTTGCTTGGCATGATGATTGGGATCATGAATAGTGAGAAGTCCATCAACGAGAAGGTTTCCCTTGGGGAGATTGATGGTTAGGATGTGTAATAGCAATTTTAGGAATTGCAAGGTCTTCTAGGGGCTACTACTTCGTTATAGCTTGTTGCTACTTCTGTAGTCTCTATACCATTGCGGTTAGTGTCTAGAACTACTATGCCATGATGGTGAGAATGCCCTATTGTGAAGCTGGTGGTAGAGGTGGCAAAGCAGGAAGTTCCACCACCTAGTTGGGTAGCTCTCCATGGTGCAAAAGCATCCTGTGTAACTGGCGGAGACATCCAGTATTCACATCTTCATCTTTGTCATCTCTATAACTCAAGAAACTTCAAATTCCTTGATTCTCCCCTTTCTAGTGCACTAATCTGTTGCTGGAAAATCACTCCTTGTCAAATATTCGATGGTACTTGAGGATCTTTCGGTCTTCCCTGATAGGGAAAGGATAGTGCTCCTTGCTATCTTAACTAGGAACCTACAAAAGTAGTCCTAAGGTTAGGATTTCTGATGGATGACTGATACGAGACTATTCATGCATGCTAATTATTTTTTGTTGTTACATTAAGTTTGAAGTTTATATCCCACATTTCAAGCCAAGATATTAAGTATGGAATTCTATAGAAAATTTGAAGAACAGGCATGCAGAAATAAATCCTAAAAGTGAAGAAACAGGATCGCCAAGGCTAAGAAGCCCTGGTTATGAATTGTTCTTCTGCAATACTGCTACTAGAGGAGTCTAGGGAGTGTACCTAGCAGAGATTTGAAGATCGATCCTTGAAGAGTTCACTCTACACTCTTGGATGTGGCCCGAACAATAAAGCTATCGACCCTGCGGATTCATGGCTTTCAATCCGATGACCCGAAGGCTGGCAGATGGAATCCTTGTATTTGTGAACTTTGAGGGACCTGCAAATCACCTATCAGGGGTTAAGAAACAAGGAAGAAAAGGGTTGGATTGCTGAAAAAAGAAGAAGGGGAAGAGGTTTGAAGGTGTCTCAGAGATGAAGAGGGATGGCGGCATGGAGGCACGACACAAGGATCACACAGAAACCCTGAGGGATCACAAAGATACCCTTAATCACATAGAAATTCACTTAGAATTTTGAGAATAATTTAATAAAAATTCATTCATAATAATTCAATCATTGATCATTAATTACAAAAGGGGGGAGGGGTGGGGTATTTATAGATGTTTTCCGAGTCGTCTCCTTGTTAGGATAGAATTACAAATTTGAGTGGGAGAGGTATTACAAGGTTGCTTAGAATTAGGAGTATACACTTTGAATAAAACTAGAACATAATCTCCTTGTTGACTTGGAAAGGGGCTTCCATGTTGGGTTGGGAAAGAATATTCCTTCCTTTGTCCTGGTCTTCCTCTTGGGCGCCTAGGCTTGTCATGAATGGACCTGGGGTGCCAACTACTTTTGGGCTTATGGGCTGGGGCACCTGGAGGTCTGTATATTTGCTTAGGATCTTGGTTTCTTGGAACTTGGATGCTTTATTGAACTTGGACTTGACTTTAGGGCAGCAAAGGGCATCTCTAACATGGGCTTGGGTGGCCATCAAGGGGCTTTATTGTCTTGGGCTTACTTTGCACGAAGAGGGCCTGGTGAAGGCTTTGACGGTGCTCCTCTTGTATAATTGGACTTGACACAGACTTGTAACACAAACATGTACTTGAACTACAGGACTCAATGGATTGGTTGAAATGCACAAGTTATTACAGGACTCACTTCAACTTAAGTGGGCTAGACTCAACATAAAACTTACAGGACTCATAGGACTCAAAATTGGCTTAACTAGCAACTAAGCTCAATTGAACCGAACATATCCCAAAACTTGACTCTTAAACCCTACTGTGGTGTGAGTCGACTCTAAATACAAGACTCAAATATAACAAGGCCTAAGAAATAAAACTCAAGGCCCAAATATAGGACTCAAATGGCTAACATAGCCAGATTATTGGACTCAAAGATAAAATTTGAATCATGGCTAAGGATTCAAACTCAGGGATACATAGTGAACTAGGGTTGACTTGATATCCCCATCAATTCTCCTAGGGTGGGAGGAACTCGACCCTATCAAGTATAGATTAGTTTGGTGCTAGCAGTATGTCTGGTGGAGGCACTGTGGGTCCTTTCAAGTAATCCATGTATCACTAGATTCTAGTCAACCATGCCATCAGACCAGGTTGCATTGATAGCCATGGCCCTGGGTCATGATAGAATGATCCTCCAGGATATGCTCGATCCATGTTCCTCTTTTAGGCAAATTTAGTGGACACTCAGGTAAGGTTTCTCTTTCAAAGGATGGTGAGTTCCAAAATCTTACTAGGAATCACTGCCGGTTCCCTATACTCGACCAAGTTCGCATTATTGAAGGTAGAGCTAATGCCTAAATCTAAGGTCAAATCAAGCACATAGGCATTGGGTTCCACTTTCTTTATCACTCTAAAGGGTTCAACTCCACGAGTATGAAGCTTCTTAACCATAACAGAATTTTATACATTAAATTTCTTGGCTTTCTTTCAAGAATTAGCCAGTTTTTATAGACTTCATCACTTAAATTAATCTTTTGGCTAATATCCTGATGCAAATGTTTTGCAGAGGTTAGTGCAGGTGTGGATAGATGAATTAGGTATGGGGATTTATTGGACTCAAAACCAACACTTAATATACTCGACTAGGCATTTCTATTAATGAAAATTTATTAGACTCTTTGGGTCTAATCCAAACAGAATTTAGGATCTCTAGGTTTGACCCTGGTTTGATATGCATATGAAAATTTACAATGAACTTCTAGTAAATGTCATAGGGTATGCTAGAAGTAAGATGCAAACCTATCACATACAATGAATGTATGTAGTAGGCTAATCTCAATAAAATGCAATCTAATGATCCTAGAAATGCTGGAGGTTTCGGGAAAGGATAGAAAATAAGAGGTGGGTTCAGAATTAGTCTGGTAGGGTAGTGAAAAAGGTTCAGGGTTAGTTGGATAAAGTAGGATATAAAAAGGGGTATCAGGGACTAATCCTAAACTAATGAGGCTAACCTTACGAAGTTGAGGTATATCTACAAGGTTTGAATAATGGATGAATGGGTCACTAATCTCATGGAAGAGTCTTCAATGGGAAATTTAAGAGGGTGTTCATCTTGAGGGTATTGGGTTGAACAAGCCAAATCCTCAATAAATTCCTCGGGTTCCTAGATTTTAGGACTAGGCTCTATAATTGGATTCTCTTCTAGTGTCTCCTCAGGTAGTACTCTAGTAGCAGTATCTATGTTCTCTTCCTCTAGCAGGTCTTCCACTACAGGTACAATCTGGGTGTGGTCTTGCTCAACTACCTTTGGGTTGACTTCTATCGGGGTATGGTTAGGGTTAACTAACTTTGGGTTGGCTATTACCTGGGTATCTACTTGGTCAATTAATTCTAGGTCTTCTACAGGTATCTTTATTGGACTCAACTCGTTAATGTCTTCTTTAAATTCATCAATGGGCTAAGGAGTTTCTTCCTCTAAATCTTCAATAAGCTTATCATCTTCATACTCCTCTACCAAACTTGGATCATCCTCATATACCTCTTCTTTAAGCTAAACAATGGGTTTAGACTCATCCTTATCTAGCTCATCTAAGTGTAGGGTGCTGACTGGACACTAGCTAACAAAATAGCCTGGTTTGTGATATCTAAAACACACTCTTAGGGGATTGGAACTCTTCTGAACCTTTACAAGCTTGCCTCTATCTTCTCTACCTAGTGGTACTGGGATGGGGTTGGCTCATGTTGGGTTGGTTAGAATCTGGTCCTGGGCTAGGGGCACCAGTCCTTAAGGGTTTAGGTTGACTAAAGAGAAATTAACTAACATTAGGCTCATATCTAGGGGTACTAATCTTATAGGCTTCAAGTTGACTAGGGGAAACCTGACTGATATTAGGCTGATACCTAGGGATTAGGGGTTCCTTAGGTTCATAGGATAAGGGTTCAGCTCTATGGATCTTGAGTTTATTAGGCTCATAGAAGGTGGGTGCATAGGTTCTAGAGTCATGGGATTTGGGCTCAGACCTATAGGTTGTGGATCTCCTAGATTCAAGGTATGGGGCTCTCCTAGGGTTAGGCTCTGAGTATGGGTTAGGGTATTGGGCTTTCCTATGGTTGGGCTCATGGTATGGTTCAGAATATGGGGTTCTCCTAGGATTTGACTTAGCATGTATCCTAAGGTCAGGCTCAAGCTTAGACTAGTATAGGGCATAGGGGTTTTCTCTAGGTTTTTTAATTGGTCTCCTACCTGGTCAAACCTATGGGTTGTTTGGGTAGTCGATTGGATCAATTGGTCAAGTCTATGTTTTATCTGGGTATTAGATTGGTCAAACTTGAAGTTCATATGGGCAAACTGGTTTTGGGATTGGGTGTTGGACTAGTTAATCTGTGTGGTTAATTGGGCAACCATCAATTCATTCATGGCTTTTAGAAGAGTTTCAAGATTAGGTTCCATAGTTGAACTAGGTTCGGGCTTAGACTGGTTGTACTGGACTCTTGACCTGGTGGTCATGCAATCAATCAAACAAGGTGATAGGATGAAGTCAAGCACATAAAGTGAAAATGGACTATATCTTGCTAGACCTAGAGCCAAAATTGAATGGGTCTACTCAACTTACACTTAACTCAACGGCTAATCCTTCCACTGGCCAGGTAAGAGGTGGGATGGTGGGAGGCTCCCCCTGCCTGTGATAGGGTCCTAATTAAAAACCACCAGTCCACTTAGGGCATTTATCTCCGGACCTCTAGCCTTGACACCAGTATCCAATAATACCTGGGGAATTAGGTGCACTAGTTGGCCCACACAATTCGGACCTGACCTGTTGGTGTCCCTAAGCTCTCTAGAGCAATTAGGTTGCTAATTGATTTTAGTTAAGGCTTGGGTTATGATACTGGGTGGTTGTTTTGGGCCCAGGACAGGTGATGAAATCCTGCCCTGATCTGAGAGATGAAATTGCCCTTAAAATTGATTAAATGAGATGATGAACACACTATGAGCCCTAATGCAACTAATAACAATCAGAAAAATAAAATATTTTTCCAGTATTTTATGAGATGGAAAATTAAGTTTAAGTGGGTTAAGTTAGAAAACAAAATTTGGGCTTGGATGAGGTTGGGTTTGGAAGTTGATTAGGTTTGGTTTGATCAAGTATGTAGAACAGAAATTAGGGTTTGTTTGGAATAGAGTTTGGTTCAGTTATCGATGCAGAAAAAAATCAGAAAAACTTCAGAACAAAGGATGATCAATGGTAGTGATCCCTACAAAATTTTATGTGAAGAAAGATTCATATGATAGTGAAAACACTAGGGTTTTTAGACTGTATGAAGAAGTTTAGGATTTTTGTTAGGGTTTCTAAGATGATAATTCTTTTATATGTTTTTTCTATAAAAATAATTAAAAATCATGAAAATTATTATAACTAAATAGAGAGTATGTCACACAAATTTAAATGATAAATAAAATCTTTATGTTTATGAAATAGACCAAAAATTAGACCCTTAATGTAAAGATAAGATGCAGAATTTTTTAGGGCAAAAAGAAATAAGCATGAAAAAACTCTATATGCCATAATAAATCATGATAAAATTCTAAGAAATACAATCAATTATGAGGAACACAACAAAATAAAAATCAGAATTTTATGATCTATCTACATGTAGAACATTAAAAAAGATAGACCATGTATAGGAGTTATGAGATACAGAAACTAGCCCTAAACAAGCTCTGACACCAAATGATGCGGGACTATTCATGCATACCAATTTTTTTTTTATTGTTAGGCATTAAGTTAAGAGTTTATATCATAAATTTCAAGCTAAGATATTAAGTAGAGAATTCTATGGAAAATCTGAAGCACAGGCATACAGAAATAAATCTTAAAAGTAAGGAAATATTATTGCCAATGCTAAGAAGCCCTGGTTAGGACTAGCTCTACAACAATACCGCTACCAGAGGAGTCTATGGAGTGTACCTGGAAGAGATTTGAAGATCGATCCATGAAGAGTTCACTCTCTGCTCTCGGATGCAGCCTGGAAAATAAAGCTATCGACCTTGTTCTTTCTTAACAAGGCTAGTCTAATTAAGATAAGAGCCTAGAAAGAAAAGTAGGAGGAGTATTAGGGAATTGAGAGTGGATTCAGAGTGCTCTCTGAGAGCCCTACAGGAGGGTAGGGGATCCAGCAAAGGAGGAAAGTCCATAAGGCTGCTAGAAAAGTGCCAAGCAAACAAGCAACTTGCATAGGAGTTCTTCCTTGGTCTGATTCCTATGTGGATCACCTCTGGAGGGCATGCACTTGTATGCCTAGTGGAAACAAAATAATATAGCATTCCATGTATTCCTCTATAATCCTAAAGATTAGTTTTATTAGTTGTCATGATCAAGTGGTCCTAGGGTTTAGGGTTCCAGCTGGTCAGGGTTTCAAATATGAAATTATGAAACCCAGTCTTCCACTACGCCCAGCCTAGGTAACCCAACAGTGGTATAAGAGCCACCTTGATGCATGCAATTAGTAATCTCTTTAGTGTTGATTGCTTACTATGCCTTGAATTGATGCATGAATAGTTCAAATAAGTATATATGTGATATGTTATGTCCTAGTAACTGCTTCAGATTGGGTTAGTCACCATGGCTATTCGGTCATAGGAGTTAATTAGGATTTCATGACCCTCTCATCGTTTCAACGAGGTCTCCTATGGCATGTTGGGGTGCCATTGTGGCCATATACCATGCACAAGTGAGGTGAATGGATTGATGTTATAATCATGCGTATGGTATGCATATTAGGGTTAATATGGTTGATTATTGGAATGAATGTTATGTTGACATGAATAATTAGGATGTGTTAGAGACCATCAAAGTCCTCATAAAAATTATATTTAGTCATAGTGTAAGTTAATCATGATGCAAATCCAATTAGGGCTTGATTAGCCAATTGGTGTCTACGCAAAGTGGTTCTGGGAAGGTAAAGGGGAATGAGAATTTTAATTGGTTATGTTGTCTAACCTAGCCAATTTAATTGGTATCTATGAAAAGCAATGGGGTCACCCCCTCATCTCTCCCACTTACCTGGCCAATTTGGTCATATATGAACCCTAAATTGGAAATGCTAATTGATTAAGCACACTATAAATTTCCTTCCTTCATGTTAAGCCAAATCCATATCAAAAATCTATAGTAGGTTTGTTGTGATTAACACAAGGCCTACTCTAAGGTTTGATATGATATTTATCTTAGTGCATTTTTATGCTTATGGCATGATTGGTGGTGTTGCTTTATTGTGATTGACACAAGGACAACATTTATCAAACATGGCAGTATGGAAATAAAGGGTCTGACTAAACTAAGACATTATAGTTTGTTGTGATTAACACAAGGCTATAAGTGTCTTAGAGGTAACTATTATGTTGAGAGTTGCATGGATTGCAATTGGAATGGGATTTTCCTATTCTTGAACTCATGGAAGTTTGTTGTCATTAACACAAGGAATTCATGAGGAATTAGGATCTCAACCCCACTAAGGAAGCCTTGGCAGGGTTTCCCACTTACCATAGTTGAGTGTTATGGTATTCAAAAGAAAATAGTGGGAGATATAATTAGACACAAAAGTCCTTATCTAATTATGAATATCATCATGAGTGGTCTGCTTATTTGTTCTTTACTTACTGTAGATTGTTATATAACGGCTTCTACTCTTTCACTGCATGGCATCTTGGATGCCAACAAGTTGACCCGTCCAAATTATATAGACTGGTTTAGGAACCTGAGGATTATATTAGCTTAGGAAAAGATTGCCTATATCCTTGATTCTCCTAACATAGATCTAGTAGGAGAGAATGCTACTAAGGAGGAAAGAGACATATAAAATGTGGTCAAATAATAGCATGACTGTCAAGTACATCATGTTGGCCTCTATGAGTAATGAATTGCAGAGGCAACATGAAAAAATGGAATCTCAGTCCATATTGCTCAGTCTTAAAGAGCTTTATGTAGAGCATAGTCGAACTGCTCGATATGAGACATCGAAGCAGTTGTTTCGACCATGGATAAGTGAGGGCTCTTCTATTCAGGCACATGTCCTTAAGATGATTGACCTGATCACTCGATTAAGTCAATTGGGGTTTGTGATGGATGGAGAGCTAAATCAAGACTTGATCCTATAGTCACTCCCAGATTCCTTCCATAGTTTGTCATGAATTATCACATGAACAAACTAAATATGTCAATGCTCGAGCTACTAAATCTGTCAATGCCCGAGCTACTGAATATGCTTAAGATAGCAAAGAGCCACTTTAAAGGTGATAAGGCTCAGCTTATCCTAGTTAATGAAAGGAAGAAGCACACAATGAAGAATGGTTTTAAGAGAAAAAGGAACCCTAAAAGTAGCTTCCAGAATAGAAAAAAGGCAAGGAAGCCCTTTACTGATGGGACTTGCTATCATTATGGGAAACAAGGGCACTGGAAGAAGAATTGCAAGTTGTATCTTGCAAGATTGAAGAATGATGCTAGTGGAGCATCAAAAGGTTTGTACATGACACATACAAACTTGTCATTGAGTCCTTTAGCTTCTGATACATAGGAATTGGATACCGTATTTGGATCTCATTTCTACAAGTTATTGCAAGGGTTATAGAGACCTAGGAGCTTGAAGAATGGTGACTTCGAGCTGTTTAGCACGATTGGTGACCCCATTCAAGCTGAAGCTGTTGGCACCTATCTGCTATTATTGCCATCAGGCAATATTCTTGAATTAAAAGATTGTTAAAATGTACCCAACATTATAAATATATTATTTTTGTACCTTTGTTATTAAAATAAGGTTATGAAATAAATTTGTTAAGCCATGGGTGCTTGATTTTCTTTTTAAAGAAATTCTTTGGTTGTGGTACATTTATTAATGGTCTTTTGATTTTGTGACTCAATGATGAAGTTATACTTGTTGAAAATAACAAAAGAAAGAGAGATGATATGAATGTCACTTATCATTGGCACTGCTGCTTAGGTCATATAAGTGAGTCCAGGATAAACAAGTTATACAAAGAAAATTTCTTTGAACCTTTTGACCATGAATTATTAGGAACTTGTGAGTCCTATCTCATGGATAAAATGACCAAATCTCCATTCACAGTACATGGAGAGAGGGCAATTAAGTTGTTAGGTCTAGTACATACAAATGTATTATGACAACCCAGGCCAGAGGAGGATACTCTTACTTCATCAGGTTTACTAATGACTTTTCAAGGTTCAGATATGTGTATCTTATGAAACATAAGTCTGAAGCATTTGAAAAATTCAAAGAGTATCAAAGAATGGTTGAGAAACAAACTGGGCATAGTATTAAAATCTTTTGATCTGATAGAAGAGGAGAATACTTGTCTAGTAAATTTCTTAATCATCTTAAACACAAAGGCATACACTCTGAATGGACTCCTCCATACACACCAAATCTAAATGGTGTAGTAGAAAGGAGGAATCGAACCTTGTTGGAAATGGTACGGTCCATGATATGCTTCACAGATCTTCCAGTATCCTTCTAGGGTTATGCCCTATATACTACTACCTAGATATTGAATAGGGTGCCATCAAAGGTAGTTAAAATCACTCCATATGAATTATGGAAAGGGAGAAAGCCATGTCTTCAGTTTTTTAAGATTTGGGGTTGCCTTGCTTATGTCAAGAATGTTTTTGGACATAAGCTAAGTGCTAGTGCTGACAAGCGCACAATTGTAGGATATCCTAAGAAAGCTATGGGTTACCTTTTCTACCACCCTACTGATCAAAAGGTCTTTGTCAGTAGGCATGCCACATTCTTGGGAAAGGAGTTAATCCAAGAAAAGGATAGTGAGAGGTTATTTGAACTTGAAGAAGTTCAACCTACACCTGAAGCAATTCCTCATCCATATGTTCTTAATGTTCAGGAACAACCACAACACACACCTCCTCTTCATAGGTCGAAGAGAGTGCGAAGTGCACCTCTCAGATATGGTTTTGTTTTTGAAAATGATAATGAAGCCAGTGTTATACAGGATGATGATCCTGTGACCAACCTATCATAAGTGGACACTTTGACAATTGGCTGGAAGCCATGAAATCTGAGATGGACTCCATGTACTCTAATTAGGTTTGGGCATTAGTAGATGCACCTGAGGGAATAAACCCAATTGGATGTAAATGGGTCTTCAAGAAGAAGATTGGAGTATACGATCAAATAGACACCTACAAGGCTAGGCTAGTCGCAAAAGGTTTCAAACAAAGACATGGTGTTGAGTATGATGAAACATTTTCACTAGTATCCATGCTCAAGTCCATTCGGATATTGCTTATCATAGCTACATACTATGACTATGAAATCTGGCAAATGGATGTAAAGATTGCTTTCCTTAATGGATATCTTGAGGAAGAAGTCTATATGTCGTAACTAGAGGGGTTTGTCTCAAGTGAGAGACCAAACCAAGTATGCAGGCTTAAGAAATATATTTATGGATTGAAGCAAGCATTGAGGAGTTGGAACATCCACTTTGATCAAATAATAAAAGAGTTTGATTTCATCAAGAATGTGGATGAACTGTGTGTGTACAAGAAGACAAGTGGGAGTGCCCTTGTTTTCTTGGTTTTGTATGTCGATGACATACTCATCATTGGAAATTATATCCCAATGTTGTAATCGATCAAGACTTGGCTATCAAAGCAGTTTTCCATGAAGGATTTGGGAGAGACATCCTATATACTAGGTATAAAGACTTATAGAGATAGATCTACGAAGGTGCTTGGCTTATCCCAATCTAGGTACATTGACCTAGTGTTGAAGAGATTCAACATGGAGGGAAGAAAAAAAGGTTACTTGCCCATGAGTCAAGGCAAACACCTCTCCAAGAAGTTGTCTCCTAAGACACCAGAAAAGAGAGAGAGAATGAGTTTGATCGCTTATGCTTTGACTGCAGGATCAATTATGTATGCCATGTTATGTACCACGCCTGAAGTTGCTCATGCCTTGGGCATAGTAAGCACATTCCAGGCTGATCCAGGGGAGTATCATTGGAAAGCTATGTAAAACATTCTTAAGTACCTGGATGTTTTTCTCATATAAGTGGATCATAGTTGAAACTAGAAGGTTATATAGATTCTAGTTTTCAATCAGATCTAGATGACAACGAATCCATATCAGGATATGTCTTCACCCTATATGGTGATGCAGTAAGTTTGATGAGTACAAAGTAGCAAACTATAGCTGACTCAGTCACTGAGGCAAAGTACATAGCTACAAGTGAAGCCATAAAGGAAGCTGTGTGGATGAAGAAATTCATCATGAAATTGGGCATGGCTCCTACTATACAACAACCAGTATCACTTTACCATGATAACACTAGAGTTGTGCAAGCTAAAAAACCAAGGTCTCATAATAAGCCCAAGCACATCCTAAGATGTAAAGAACAGCATAGCAAACCCATTCACTAAAGCACTACCAAAGTAGCAGTTTGATCACCACTTAGATTGTATGGGTATAAAATACAAAGGCAATTGGCTTTAGTGCAAGTTTGAGATTGAAAAAATGGTACCCTAGAAACCAATCTTTGTATGGGCATTTCTATAATCTTCCAACTTATGTATGATATTATTTATTTATAAAAGGCATTTGATGTTGGATTTCACCCAATAATAGTATATTGTAATCAATCAGGTATCAAAAGTCTGATGCTGCAGAAGTAGATATAAAAAAACTATTTTATATCTAAACATGCAATTTATACATAAATCTAATTTATTCATCATAAATTCCTAACATGCTGTAATATATAAAAAAAATATTAGATCTAAAAATAACATTATTTTAAGCATAAAATACTTACCTGGATTGCTATCCTTGCTCTAAAAAATATGCCGATCCACTTTTGAAACCGGGATTCTACCGGAGCCACGTAATTGCCTGGCCTCTGCTGGTATCCACGCAGAGCTCACATAACCGAGTCATAGAGATGACCGGACTACTAGATTCTTGCAGCGCTCTCCTCTTTTCGCAAATCAACTGCTTTAAAAATCTTGCCAATTCGAATCTGGATCGACTTTTCTCGAACCGGCTTTTGTCTTGCAAATTTAGATTTGCAAGATGTAGGACCTCTTTCTTTCTTCTTTCTCTTATAGAATATCTCTCTAGATCTCATACAAGGAAGAAGAAAACAAATAAAGGGAGAGGAGGACTTGGCACCCCAGGAGAGAGACTCTTTGGAGAAGATGGCTAAGAGGAAGATGCTCATGCCCAAAGGTTCTTCATGCCAATAAGATAAAGTGTTGGTCGGCCAATCCCTCTCCCCATTTATAAAGTAGTTGTGCCACCCCTCCAAGACAAAACACCAGTGTTTAATTTAATCTGGCTAGGATTTAGGAGGAGTAGAAGAGAAGGACTCCTCCCTCTCTTAAAATTTATTCATGCCAAATCTATTAGCACCCTCCTCTTTCCACTCCCCACTCTTTTTGTCACACAAAACAACTTGGGGGCCACTTTGGCATGGGGAGATATGGGGAGACAAGGAAAGAGAGTCTTAGTCCAACTAGACTCTAGGTCTTGGTCCAAATAAATTGATTTAGCAGTCAAATCGAAACCAATTTTAAATCCGATCGAACCATTTCGAAAAGGGTATTGACCCAACTCAATTAGGATCAATTAACTGAGCCTTACTCAATTAAATTAAATCTAATTTAATTCAATTAATAATCAATCCATAATTTATTAATTGTAACATTTATAATTAGGTCGAAATGTACTAAAATTACCAAATTTAGTAACATTTTGATTTCTTGATTGGTTACTTAAGCTCCTAATGTGTGTGACCCCTCAGGTCCTATCCTGTTTGGTAATGAGACATGCTATAATCTCCATTATACATCATCGAAACTCTTTCTGATGGACTGAAACAATTTCATGTCAATCCTAATCAAGATCATTGATCCAACAATGATCATAATGGGCTCTCATAATCCACCAGTGATACCTAGCAGTATATGGTGACAACCTAGAAGAACATCGTAAGTGAAACACTTTACTCCTACAATAAACTTAATGCAGCCAACGAACACCACAAGGTCCCAAATGGATAGGAACCTTGTGTTTGTGCTATCAAACTACAGTAACCTTATTATTTGTAGCCGAGACACTCTAGGTCAAAGAACTATTCACATGACTATAGCATCAGAAAATTATCGATGAGTGAGTAGTCATGCTTATAACTTCTTGTACTTGGTCACGCTCAGTACAATTGATCTCTATCAACTACTTGCACTCTCACTCCAGTGTCACCACACTGTAGGTCAGAGACTCATTTACCTAGAAAGAGAGGTGATCTGTGCACTAATTTTAATGGATCAATCACCGTCCTCGTGATATTCCAACAATCGGGAGCTTTTAAGAGTTAAACTATAAAGACATATGCCTCAGATTCTCAACTCTTGAGAATATATATCATTGCCTAATAACTCCATGGACAATTCATAGACACATCAACATGAATAAAACTAATGCCCTTTTATTAATAAGAAAGATTAAGTACAAAATTCATGCCCTAAAAATTAGAATGTGTTGAGCTGACTAGGCTTTTAGGGCATAAATCTAACAATCTCCCACTTGCACTGAAGCCAATTGGTTACACATCTATGTCCCATTTTCTTAAAGTGGACATTAGCCTTTTGCTGGCTCAGAGTCTTAGTCAGCGGTTCGCCACGTTGTCGATGGAGTCTACTCTTCGTGCCTCAATAAATTTATTTTCGTGGTAGTCGTGTATGATATGAAACCATCGCTCAATATGCTTAAACTTCTGGTAAGACCTGGGCTCCTTAGCAAGAGCTATTACACCATTATTATCATAATATATGGGGATGGCGTCAGATGGCATCACTCCAAGCTCTGCAATGAACTTTTTTCACAAAAGACTTCTTTTGCGGCTTCAGAGACAGCGATGTACTCTGCTTCCATTGTTGAATCTGCTATGATGGGTTGCTTGGAACTTTTTCAACTAGTTGCCCCACCATTGCAGAAAAACATATACCCTGATGTTGGCTTTCTATCATCAGGATCAGACATAAAGTCTGAGTCTGTATATCCCTTTATCCCTAATTCTGAACTCCCTCCAAAGACTAAGAACAAATCTTTAGTCCTTCTAAAGTACTAATGAATGTTCTTTACATATATCCACTGTTCTTACCTGGATTCGACTGATATCTGCTCGTGACACTCACAACAAGAGCTATATCAGGTCGAGTACACAACATGACATACATAAGGCTTCCAATTGCCGAAGCATATGGAATCTTGCTCATGCATTGAATCTCTTCAAGTGTGTTAGGACACATTTTCTTGAAGAGATTAATGCCATGCCAAAGAGGTAACAATTCTCTTTTAGAGTTCCCCATGCTGAACATTTTCAGAACTTCTTCTATGTATAATTTTTGTGAAAGGCTCCGAAGATCAGGCCTTCGTGATAATGGGGTGATGCCAAGCCACCCTTCTTCAAGAGTGTGCATAATTGCCGTGCCCAATTTAAGAGGGGGTGCTCCCGATTTGGAGGATCGCCCTGGACACGTGGCATGCACCGGCTAGCCTAGGGCGAAACTTGATGCACGTTTTTGACAGGTAGGAGGTGATAGGGCTCTAGGTCATTTAAAAAAGACCCATCCTTCCATTTCTAGAAAGTTCTTCAGGTGACAAAAGGCAAGGTTTCGTCTTCCAGAGAAAGCCTCTTCCCTTTTCTTGGACAAGGTCATGGAGTTTCAGCAGGTCAGGCCTCCTTCTTCATCTCCCTCCATTCCTTTGCTCTCCTCCTTCGGCCTGCACTGGGGGAGTACCCTCGCTAGGGTTTCTTGGTTCCTTCCTTCCTTCACTTTTCTGTCACTTTCGATGAGTCCTTCTGATGGGGGACACCATCGCCAAGGTCTCTATGCTAGTGCGGGGTCTTCCCAACTGGGGCCTCGCTCCTCAAATAGTGAGTAGGAAGAAGTCCTGATTGTGTTTCATAAGGGGCCCCGTCGGATGGAGATCGTGATTGGACTCCCCGTGGTCTCTCCTCCACCCGCCCCCTCTATTAGGAAGTCCGGCGATCCCATCGGAATTGCTTGAGTGATGACCGATGAGGATCTCCTCCACATTCAAAAGTTGTTTGGGCTCCCCAACTCCATCCAACTTTCTGTTCCCGGACAGGGGGATAGGGCACCTCAGTGGCCCAGGTCGGATAGCCCTATACGAAGACTTCTTCTTTGCAGGCCTTCGTCATCCCTTCTATATCTTCTTTTTTGCCTTTCTCAGCAACTACCATCTAGTTTTGGCTTAACTTATTCCTAATGCTATCCGGACCATTTTTTATTTATTATCCTCTGGAACCATAATGGGATCGTCGCTAACTTCTATCTCTTTAGGGCTCTGTTCACCCTAAAGTGCCACCCCTTTGATGATGGATTGTGGTCTGTATCCCCCTGCAAGGGGTGCCTTAAACCTGATCTACCCACCTCTATTAAGGGGTGGAAGCATAGGTTCTTTTTTGCTTTGCTCGATGGAGTAGAATGTGTCTAGAGTGACCCAGACACTTCCCTAAACCATCAATCTATGGTCGAGCAGATCAATAGGGAAATATTAGACCAGCTCGTCTCCTCCCAGGTCCTTCTCCTCAGTATTTACTGTGCGAGCAAAATCTCACCAAAGCTAGTGATGTAGGATGCCAGCTCTGATTCCAAAGATGATGTGAGATGGATGCAAGGCTAATCTAACAATTAAGAGTTCAACTCTAATGAGCAATGGCAGCAAACTCAAATAAGCTAGCAATTAAATTTAAGAAAGAGCAACTAAAATTACTACTAACTACCAATAATGTAATTTGCATGCAATCTCAAAATAGAACCCTGGATTTGATGATTAGGAAACCACCGAAACTAGGACTTCTTGCTTCACAGAATAAGATCTATGAGATTTGGATGGGTTACTTACTAATAATGATTTTCCCTCCTCCATTGCAGCAGATCTGGATTCAACTCTCAAGATCTCGCGGTAGGATTCCAAAAATCAGTTCCTTCAAAGCAGATCTTCTCAATGATGGTTGGATGGCAAGGAAAACTTCCTCTTCTAATCGAGAACATTAGGGATCCTGCAAGAGAACTATGATTAGAGAGGTAAAAAAGAGAAATTTGAATAGAGAGAGGGAAAGAATGATGGTTGGCTTAGATCTGGATCTGGACTGGATGTTGATGATGACACCTGGCATCTTGGATCTTGGACTCTTGGAAGATAACCAGGGCTTCAGCACCCCCCACAGACATAGATGTACTACTTACCCAACAGAGCACTCTTATGTTACAATGCTTAACCAGTAATTGTAGAAGCAAACTGACAGAGTTTCGTTAATGATTAAAAGATGGTTACAAAGATGGGGGATGGAGTGGTATTTATAGACCCTCCATACAAGGTAGCAAGATAACATTGAATTCCCTTTGGATACAAGATAATTAAAGATAACATTGGACTCTACTCTTCTTCTTGACTTGGATGGAAACTCCTTGAAATTTAAATGGGATAGGTGCCTTCTTCATTTGGACTCCTCATTGTGAAATGGAGCGCTCCTCTTGAATGTGCAACAAAAATGAGAAGAGAAGAAATGAGGAGAGGCTCCTTTCTTTTCTTGACTGGCTTTCTCAAAATTGGCGATAATTCCTTCTCCTATGCTGGCATCTACTCCCCTTGGAT
This sequence comes from Areca catechu, assembly GCA_021397845.1. Taxonomy (NCBI): domain Eukaryota; kingdom Viridiplantae; phylum Streptophyta; class Magnoliopsida; order Arecales; family Arecaceae; genus Areca; species Areca catechu. The sequence continues at coordinate 139,563,019 of CM038052.1, read as the reverse complement.
TTGAAATTCAAACTTCAAGTGAATGGGCAACAATTCTTGTTTAGTGGGCATGCAATCTTCCTCCTTTTGGGTGTTAGCTTCTCCAAGAGTCCTTCTTAAGCCTCTTGCATTTCAAACTTGAAAGATATCTCTATTTGAAATCAACTATCTTTAGATTTACATGGATTCCTTGGAGAAGTTTGAAGTGGTGACCTCTCATGGATGTGGGTGACAAAATTAGAATGAAATGCTCCTTGGTTGTGGGCGACAAATGATAAATATGGGATGAAGAGTCCTACTTTACTCCTATTAAATGCTTTCAAATGAGAGACAAATTGAGACACCCTCCTTTTCTCCCTTTTGGATAATCTTGGGCATTAAACGTTGTCTAAATGTCCCAATGTCTAGATGTCTAAATGTCTAGATGTCTGGATGTTTGGATTTCTAGATGAAAATAAAAGACAACCATCTTTTGACATTGAGTTGGCCATCCAAAGTGATGTGACATGACATGTGATGATGTCCAAGATGATGTGGTAGGGGGCATGTGACATAGGCACCAAGAATTGGTTGCCAAGACTTGAATTGGGTTGGCACATGGTGTCACATGGTGTCTTGACTTGGGTCCCCTCTTGTTTTACAGGACTCAACAAACAATTACAAGACTCAACCAACTAACTAAACCAACTAATAACTAAAGGCCCAACTTGATCAAATTGATCAAAAGGCATAACCAATTCATAATTGAACCATACCATACTTAATTAGGCATGCAAATACAAAACCCACTTAAAGTTGGTAAAAAGGGCTAAATAACATTGAACCATTATAACAGAATTTACGATTCAATTGAAATTGGAGTTTTTTTATAGACTCAATTTTTGGGTTTAGGGCTAAAACCAACTAAGCTAAAATAATAGAATTTAAGATAAATATTTACAAGTGATTTGGGGCTTGGGCCTAGGGCTTTATTCACAGGTGATCCACAAGAATATGGGTTCAACCTGTCAATTTCTTCTGGTCTAGGTGTCCACACCAGCTTGGGTCATCCAGGCTCTGCCCTAGGGTAAAATCTAACATCGGGCTTCTTTTTCTCTTAGCAGTGGGTCAGGTCCAGGAACAGGGCGAACCAGTCTACCTCATGTCACAGGGATGATGTTCAGCCCTTAGGAGCTCCGCAGGATGTCCCAGAAGAGGGCTGCTACTGAAGGGCCGGAGGGGGAGTCCAGAAAAAAGGTCCAAGAGGAACCGTGGTGGGGGCCCGACGTCAGCCCTAATGTGACGGGACAAGCCACCCCTCATGCACCGTCTCAACCAAGGGTCCAGATCCCTTTTAGGTAGCCTAGGAGTGAGACTAGGACAATGGATGGGGATCCTCCTCCGCCCCTAGTGGACCCACCATGTGCCGATGATCCATCGCAGCCGGAAGCAGCGAAGGAGATGGGATCTGCTGCTCCTAAGGTACCACTTCCATGACCTAGGGTTGGAGCTGCTAGCGACTGCCCCCTAGGTATGGTACCTACGTTGGAGGGTACGCTAACCCTGACAGGACCACCCGAGGTGCCGAGCTAAGAAGCCAAGGAGTTCACTATAATTCTTCCCACGGGCTCCAAGAATCCCTAGATGGGATGGTGGTAGAGGATATCCTTAACACCCTAATACAGCCATCGGATCACCAGGATGATGTAGGAAGGCCAGTGAGGGAGCTCACTACTAACACCTTTGCTTGGCTGATGTCAGTAAGCCATCTCTAAATTTGCACTTGTTTTTCCACCCTTTTCCCAAAGGACATCAATCGCCGTTCTTGGTGCAGGTGGCGGTTGACGTGCAGCTTCTTCGGGATTCCATCAGGGAATAGAAAAATATTGGATTCACCTCTGCAAGAAGAGGGACGAGGACCGGGGCCTATCTTGTCAGGCCCAGGAGCTGGAGGCTCAACTGACCAGGGCCCAGACAAAGGTATCCGAGCTCGAGAAAAAGGTGGCTGAGCCTTGGTTGAGGACAAAGGGTTCAGCACCCACCAAGCCGAAGAGGCCACCGCTTCTATGGCGGAGGTGGCTTGTATGGAAGGGAGAGCACAGACCCTCCAGGCTCAGCAAGAGGAGCAAATGGCGAGGGTTGCAGTGGTGGTGAAAAAGGCTACGATGGCCATCGTGTTGATGGAGGTGGCCAAAATAGAGGCTGCTGAGGCCATTCCCAAGTTCATGGCATCCCAGGCCTTTAAGGATGTGTTTACGAAAGAAATTATGGACTCCTTCCACTAGGGGTACAGAGACTTCAAAAAAAAGGCCTTCCATTTCTTCGGGCTGAAGGGGCTGGACAACATCTAGCCTTCTCTCCCATTGCCCGGGCAGCAAGATAAGCCCGTCATCGAGGTGGAGCTGGAGTCGGGGTGGTGAGGACACAAGAGTTAGGAAGAGGAAGCAAACCTTTTCCAATTCATTTTGGATCACCAATGAGTAAGTCCATGTGTTCTTCACAAAGAACACTCGAGTCCCAGTTATTTTGAGTTGTAATTAGGTCAAATTGAGTTGCAATCTGGTCAATTAGGGTTGTTGGGTTATCCATTGAGTCCATTGAGTCCATCAATTGGTTTAAGAGTCTTGTAAATGGCATTAATTTGCTTTGTTTGATGAACTGTCTTGTTTGAGTCCTGTAATTAGTGTTCGAATAAGTTAAGGGATGTCATAAGTACCCAAGACCCAAGTGGTCATTACCTTGGTAGATCAATTTTAGGTATAAAAAGGGTTGTCCAAATTTTCATTCAGACATTTAGGCATTCAGACATTCAGACATTTGGATACTCAGACATCTGGACATCCAGACATCCAGATATTGGGACAACATTCAAAATCCATCTTTATCCAAAAGAGGCACCCCATCCCATTTTTCATCGCCCATTTGAGATTTCAAGGAGGTGCTAAATTGAGAGGAGTAAAGCAGAAGGACTCTACTTCTTATCTGGCGCCCCCTCCCTCTTGACACCCATTCCAGATGACACCCCCTATGGTCCATTCAAAAGTTAATTGAAGAGTCCAAGATGAATTGAAGAGTCCAAGATGAATTGAAGAGTCAAAGATAAACGGAGGTTTATCCAAAGTTCAAAGGAGGAGTTATCTTCTATCTTCTTTTAAATTCAAAGGAGGGGTTTTAAACTTAAATTCAAGCATTCAAAGCCTTTCTTATCCCATGTTACTGACCAAGGGAATAGAATTCAAATTTTAGGATAAGGATGAGAAGGAATTAGCACCAAATGAGAAATAAGAATGAAGGATTAGTTCCCAACTTCATTTTGTCGAACAACTTTTTATGTTGTCGCCCAAGCCATGGAGAGAAAGAATTCAAAATTCAAAACTCAAGGATGTAGCCAAGAAGCCATGGAGTGTTCAATTTTAAATGTAATTTAAATTTAAAAGAATCCTATGATATCTTCATATGTGAATAACTCTATAAATAGGATCCCATACCCTTTGTAATTATTGATTATTGAATTATGAAATGAAATGCTAACTTTTTCCACAAAGCTGGGTAGGCTTAGAGATTTTCCCTAAGGGCGGGGAGGTCCTTATGAGCTCAAGGCAGGGAGGTCCTTGAAAGCTCATGGCGGTGAGGTCCTTGAGTGGAGGTTCTGCTGGATTTGACAATTGCTATCGATCTTCTCCTAGCTCTTCGCATCCAACATTTCATTTTTCCATTTTGAATCTGAATTACGTCAATCTTAAGTTTTGTTTGCTGCCTTCTTTGCAAATCTCAGGTGTTCAAAGACCTTAGAGGATGGGTCCTTTGCTTCTGAACCAAGATCTGATGGTGGATCTGAAATCTGGGATCCTGATCTTCTTAATGCGAAATCTGGGAGACCAAGCAATAGATCCATCTCAATTCAAAGTGAATCTCTAGTGGGGTAAGTAACAAATCATTTTCTTTTTAGATTTGGTAATTGAAGCATGGAATAGCCTGATCTAAGATGGTTTCCTAGCTGTCGGGTCCTTATTCTTCATAGCTTGCAAAGCGGATTGCGGGTAAGTGGTTAATCACCTTCTTTACTCTCTTCTGTCTATTGTGTTAGTTGCTTTACTATGATCATTGCTCTCTAAATCATCTAGGTTAGAGTTGAATCATCCAACACTACATCGTTATTGTCCTGCATCATCTTTATTGGTATCAGAGCTATGTTCCGCATCATCTTTATTGGTATCAGAGCATTAGGTTAGAATAGGGTTTCATGCTTGCTGAATTCTGCACATACCTAAACTTGATCTGCATAGAACCCTTATTAGATTAATTATTTTCATCTAAAATTAATTTTTTGTTAATCACCGGTAAGTTAGTAAATAGCATCTCAAATTTTATTTAAAAAATAAAAAATATTTTTATGCATTTTTTTTAATCTCGGCTACATAGTTTAGGTCTGCTACAATTTTTTTTACCATGTTTCGATAGCTTTCATCATAGCTATCCGAAACATAGTTCATTTGTTTTTTTTTCATTAATCTAAATTAACACAAACTCAAATCTAAATCTTCCTCATAGATTGCAGATATGAGTGTTTTATAATAATAATAAATAAATATTTTTTTAAATTATTTTAGAGTATTTTGGTGGAAGTAAATCACGCCTCCTGAGCGAATATACGAAAGTATATTTGTGATCCATGGGAGTAATGTGCTATGGCCAGACATGATAACCCGAGATTGAAGTTTGTTTTGTGCTTAAGTGTATGCTTGCTTGCTGGAATTTTTTGTGATTGGTGTGTTTAAGATTGCTTGGTTAATTTCTTAAGCACAAATTAGGGTTTCTTTGGAACATTTGATCTATTTAGATTCCACAAAAATTTAATTCCTGCAATTTAAATCTAAAATCTAAAATTTAAAATTTAAAATTTGAATCTAAAATCTAAATTTAAAACTCAAAATTTAAAGTTTAAATTTTGAGTTGCTAGTGTTATCTTATCTTATCTTGGTAACTAGAATTGATTGTGCATTCATATTTTAAACAAATTCTATGGGCAAGCAATATAACATAAGGGAAGGATTGAGACCCTTTCCTTGGCCCAAAACAACCAACCCCATTTGCATAGTCCTAAGCCTTAATTAAAATCTAGTAGCACTTAAAGCTAGGGATAGCAATAGGTCGGGTTTTATATACGTGTTAATCCATTATACTAGTCACTTTTGTGTGTGCTTTTGAGAATTGGTGTTTAAGGCGAGAGGTCCAGAGGCAAACACCCTAAGCGGACTGGTGGTTCTTTTATTAGGACCTCACAAAAGTGAGGGGAGCCTCCCACCACCCCACTTCTTACCTGGCCAATCGAGGAGTTACTAAAGTCATGGTTATTATCTTGACTAAGCACTATATTGGCCCTTAGGTATAGGAACACCAGACATAGGTTGTTTTGTAAAGTTTGCATTGCATGACCACTAGAGTAGGCCAAACCCAACACAATCTGATCATGGTGTCCACTATAGAAATTTTACTGAAGACCTTCAATGAACAATGTGCCTTGATGGATAATAGGTGTGACCGACTATATAAGCGACTCGATAACTTAGAAAGAACCCGTAGGGACCGGACTAACCCTGGTTCACCCAAACCGACTTTCCTTGGACCCATAATTCATTGGCCAGAACCCATTTGGATTAGTGCCCCATATCAAAAATCAGGATCTAGCCTAGTCCACTCGAGTTGACCCATTCTACAATAGAGTCAACCCAATTTTCATCAAAGCTGACTAAACCCTAATCCGAGCCGACCCACTCCTGTGACCCTGTTTTTTCCTAAGAATGACCCTAAAGAGAAGATATCTTTTGCAGACTCAGAGTTAATCGACCAGAAGTTTACTCAAGCTGAAATCATAGTGGAAATATATGAAGTTGGAGAAAAACTGATGGATGAATACGAAGGAGAAGACTTCGAGGAGGACAACTCTAGTACCTTACCTAAGGAAACCCTTGGAAAAGAAAAGATTGTTGAGCCTAGTCCTGAAACATCAGAACAACATGAAATTAGTGAGGACTTGGTTCCTGTGACTCAATGCCCTCATGAAGAACCCAATCCTTTAGCCTCAACACAAGACGTCCTTCAAGTCCCTGAGGAATGACCCCAGGAGGTCAACATTATTTTAGAAGACTTTCAAGATGAACTTCCTGAAGACCTTCTAGATGACCTTTCACCACCTAGAAGTATCCTACATGCCATAGATCTTACACCAATAGATCAATATTCAAATCATAAGGTCATTATGAGTAACCAAGGTCTGTTCATGCTTCCCCTAAGTTATCCCAAGACTCTGATTCTTATTTCTTACCCTTCCCTTATCATGATTTTAGAGCCATTAGGTTTCATTTTGAAGAGATTACCAAGTTGCATGAGCTCTTAAAGCCCATCCCTTTTGCTACCTACTTTTGGAAGACCTTATGGCATTTGCTAGGGATTCATGGTAACTTTTCATGTGCATACCAGACCAGGGTCAAACCTAGAGAATCAATAGTTTGTTAGGTTTAGACCCTAGGAGTCCAATAAAATTTCTCTCAATAGGATTACATAGTTGAGTCTATTTTTTGTCAAGTGTCAGTCTGAGTCCCAGAGTCCATATAGTCATTTGCACAGCATGTCAAAGCATTGCATAAAGAAATTAGTAACAAAATTAAAAAGAGCAATGAATCATATGAGCACGAGGCTAACTTACATAAGAGATTTAAAGAGTTTAACGAAGGGAACTCCATCATGATCAGGTTATGACCTGAACGGTTTCTAGTCAGAACCATGAAGAAACTACACGCCCGTAGTGCTGGACCGTATAGGATTATAAAAAAGATTGGACCTAATGCTTATATGCTAGAATTACCATCTGAGTTAGGTATTAGTCCGACCTTCAATATATCTGATCTAGTCGAGTTTAAGGAACCAATGGTGATACCTAGTGAGCCATTTGAGCCTGATCCCATCTTTGAGAGTGACCCTATCCCATCTTTGAGAGTGACCCTGATCCCATTGAGTCCATCAATTGGTTTAAGAGTCCTGTAAATGGCATTAATTTGCTTTGTTTGATGAATTGTCTAGTTTGAGTCCTATAATTAATGATTGAATAAGTTAATGGGTGTCATAGGTACCCAAGATTTAAGTCGTCATTACCTTGGTAGATCAATTTTAGATAAAAAAAGGGTTGTCCAAATTTTCATTTAGACATTCAGACATTCAGACATTTAGACATCCAGATACTCAGGCATCCTGACATCCAGACATCCAGATATTGGGACAACATTCAAAATCCATCTTTATCCAAAAGAGGCACCCCATCCCATTTTTCATCGCCCATTTGAGATTTCAAGGAGGTGCTAAATTGAGAAGAGTAAAGCAGAAGGACTCTGCTTCTTATCTAGCGCACCCTCCCTTATGACACCCATTCCAGATGACGCCCCCTATAGTCCATTCAAAAATTAATTGAAGAGTCCAAGATGAATTGAAGAGTCAAAGATAAATGGAGGTTTATCCAAAGTTCAAAGGAGGAGTTATCTTCTATCTTCTTTTAAATTCAAAGTAGGGGTTTAAAACTTAAATTCAATCATTCAAAGCCTTTCTTATCCCATGTTGCCGACCAAGGGAATAGAATTCAGATTTTACGCAATGGATGAGAAGGAATTAGCACCAAATGAGAAATAAGAAAGAAGGATTAGGACCCAACTTCATTTTGCCGAACAATTTTTTATGTTGTCACCCAAGCCATGGAGAGAAAGAATTCAAAATTCAAAATTCAAGGAAGAACCCAAGAAGCCAAGGACTATTCAAATTTAAATATAATATAAATTTAAAAGAGTCCTATGATATCTTCATATGTGAAGAATTCTATAAATAGGACCCCATACCCTTTGTAATTGTTGATTATTGAATTATGAAATGAAATGCTGTCTTTTTCCACAAAGTTGGGTAGGCTTAGTGATTTTCTCTATGGGCGGGGAGGTCCTTAAGATCTCAAGGTGGGGAGGTCCTTGAAATCTCAAGGCCGTGAGGTCCTTGAGTGGAGGATCTGCTGGATTCGATAATTGCTACCAATCTTCTTCTAGCTCTTCGCATCCAACCTTTCATTTTTCCATTTCGAATCTGAATTACGTCAATCTTAAGTTTTGTTTGCTACCTTAGAAGATGGATCCTTTGCTTCCAAACCAAGATCTGATGGTGGATATGAAATCTGGAGTCCTGATCTTCAACCTACTGTGAAATTTGAGCGACCAAGCAGCAGATCCACCTCAATTCAAAGTGAATCTCCATTGGGGTAAGTAACCAATCCTTTTCTCATTAGATTTGGTAATTGAAGCATGGAATAGCCTGATCTAAGATGGTTTCCTAGCCATCGGATCCTTATTCTTCATAGCTTGCGGAGCAGATTGCGGGTAAGTGGTTAATTGCCTTCTTTACTCTCTTCAATCTATTGTGTTAGTTGTTTTACTATGATCATTGCTCTCTGAATCATCTTGGCTTGAATTGCATCGTACTACACCACATTGTATCTATCCTGCATCATCTTTATTGGTATCAGAGCTATGTTCCTTATCATCTTTATTAGTATCAGAGCTATGTTTTGCATCACAGGGGTGGTTGAAGTGGATGCAGAATCCAAAGCCGCCCAGGATGTTCCACCAGTGGTTGAGGTCACTCGCCGACCCGGGAAGGAGCTGACCACTGATGCATAGGCTTCTCTCCTTTCTTTTGTACTTAGGGTTTGAGAGGGCACCTGGTTTGTCGGGGATGCCTCATGGAAGAATGTAAAAGGAATTTTATTAATGAATCACCTCTTTCTTCAACTATCATTCCTCAGTCAGCTCCTTTCCTTCTCTTCTTTTCCTTTTTCTCTTTTCTTCTATTTTTTTAAAAAACACCTTCACAGAATTCCTTGGGGTGAAAGGGGCTTATCTTAACAGCAAGGAAATATGTTAGTTCGCTCGATAAGCTTGGTGCAGTTCCCTACTACCTTTTTTTTAATTATGGTGCAAGTGCCTGCCTTAGGTCTTGACTGCTTCGAGCCTACTTCTAGGCCTCCGGATGGGCATGGAGGTCCTTGGAGAGCCTCACCCTCTTTCCTTCGATCCTAGGGGCCACTCGATCCAGAATGCAAGATCTCTGGATCTTCTTGCTTCATCGAGCTATGAGCCATGCAGTGGATAGCATCATGGTGCCACCCCTAGCTATGAGCACGGCCATGGTGAGCATGGCCTTGATGAGGGCGGAGTGCCCAGCTTTCTGATGAGGGCCCCAAGCTTCCTGATTCACCATGATATGAGTCACACGGTGGATGGCCTTTTGTAGCCACCCCCGGGCTGTGAGCATGGCCATGAGGCTTTGGGGCACCGGACTTGTAGGTGAGCCATGCTATGAGATAAGTGACAGATGGATGGATTACTTAAGGCTCCCATCGACATTTTTGGACTTTGAGCAAGTTGGTGGTATGTCTCCGGACCTTAGAGGTGGGGCTGCTGGCATCACTTGAATTCTGAGGTAGGACTTCTAGCTTTGAATGCCGGGCTTTGTATGTTTTCGGGCTTATAGTGATGGGCTTCATGAGTTTCTAGGCTTAGAGTGCCGGGCTTCATGAGTTACTAGGCTTAGAGTGCGGGGTTTCGAGTGTTTCCAGGCTTAGAGTGTAGGGATTCGTGAGTTTTCGGGCTTAGTGTGTCGGGCTTCGTAAGTTTATGGGCTTAGAGTAACGGGTTTCATAAGTTTTTGAGCTTAGAGTGCTGGGCCTCGTAAGTTTCTGGTATTAGAGTGCTGGGATTCATAATTGTGACCCCTAAAGTGATTTTGATGATAACAAAATATTGGAGCATACATTTAGTTATCTAACAACTCCTCAAATGATTGACATGTTTTTGTAGGACAACTACATTGATACATCTTTTTAACTCCTACAATCTTTAATGTTTTGTGTCGAGTTGAAAATTATTTAGAATCTTGTAAAGAAGAACCCTACAAAAAATTTCTATTAAAAACTAGTTCAAGGGTTACTTCTAGTAGTCTTTCAAGCTTCAAGTTTTCCTTTAATTTATTGTAAAAAGTTCTTGAAGAAGATCTTTAAAGCTTGGGACAAGTGTTCTGGATGTTTAAGCTGATCTGGCTGAAGAACAACATTCAAGCCGACTGGATGAACAACCCAGTCGACTCTAGCACTGGCACTGAAGACAAGTTCTCTAGCATACAAATCCAGCTGACTGTCACCAAGGTCCAGCCAACTCGTCCAGAACAAGGTTGAGAACGTTCTGTGATTCTCAGGAATCCGAGCCGACTGGAATTAGATCTAGGCGACTCATCCAGAACTCAGATGAAAATGGTCTAAGAAGCCTCTGAGACTCCAGCCGACTCGTCCAGTGTGTGGTATTTTCTCAACTATGGAAGCTAGCCGATTGGCACTCAACCCAGTCGACCTGAACTTCATCCAAGCAACTGTCACCTTCAGTTCTCAGTTTTTGAATTCCAAAAGTGCTCCAACGGTAACCTATCACTTTCCAATGATCTATAACATTCAAAATCAAGGGAAGGCAGTTGAAGTCTCTATAAATAAGGTATGAGAACATCTTTGGAGCGACTAATGAGCGAATAATGATTTATTGAGCATTTATTGTACACTTATTGAAGTAAAGTGAGAGAGCACTAGAGCTTTAAAGTTTGCCTTCAAGCCTGCAACAACTCTTACCAGAAGCTTGAAGCACCTTTTTGAGGAAAGCAAGGAAGCCATTGAAATGCATTGAAGATCATTCAGTGGATCTTTACTCGAGCTGCATTGGCAACCACCCAGACAACAGAGTTTGTCTTTATTGTTGCTTTTTTAAACTATCATTTAGAATATCAGGGTTATTGGTGAGCCCTGTTGTAAAAACCAAATAGGTTACTTTGGTGAGCCTTTAAAACCAGAGTATAGAGGTTTCTTTGGTGAGCCTAGCTAAAAACCAAAATGTAGAGGTTTTAGGTGAACCTGTAAAAACCTAACTTGGGTTTCTTTGGTGAGCCCGGTTCCAAAAACTAAAGTGTAGAGGTTTGGATTGTGAGCCTGTAAAACAATCCGACTGTATTCCGGTTTGGGGGATATAATAGAAATCCCGAGTTTTGAACTTGGGTAGTGGACGTAGGAGCTGGGTTGCTCCGAACCAACCGAAAGCTATTTCTACTTCAAAATCTTTATCATATGCTCCTAAGAATTTGATCAAAAATGCATACATTTCGAAAAGTTTGAAATCTGCATCAAGTGCATCAACTTTTAGAACATCAAATTCTGTTTCCAACAAAAATTCTAAAGTTGTTTGCTATGGTTGCAAAAGAATAGGAATAAAGCTTTTAAATACAATAACCTTAGAAATGTCCATAAAAAGATTAAAAAGATTTGGGTTCTCAAAGGAACCACCTCTACTAACCTGCAAGGACCCAAGGTAGCTTGGGTACCTAAAAGAATTCATTGATTGTTTTGCAGAAATGTCTTACAGCCCAAAAGTTGAAGAAAAGATGGTACTTGGACAGCGGCTGCTCAAGATATATGACGGGTGACAAGGACCAATTCATCACCCTTGAAGTGAAAGAAGGAGGTATGGTTACCTTTGGAGATAATGGCAAAGAGAGAATAATCGATATCGGTAAGATCAAAATAACTCCCTTCACTTTTATTGAAAATGTTTTGCTAGTAGACAAATTGAAGCATAATCTGTTAAGTATAAGTCAATTATGTGATAAAGGCTTCAAGGTTGTCTTTGAGTCTTCTATGTGCATAGTAACTAACTCTTTAGATTCTAGCAATAAATTTATTAGACTTAGACTCGGAAATATCTATGTGGTAGATCTTGATGATCTTGCCATGTCTAGTAGCCCTAGTCTAGTTGCAATGAATGCTAAGACCAAAGAGTCAGGCTTACTTGTAGATAGACCTACAGACCACCCAATTATAGGAACTAAATGGGTCTATCGGAATAAATTATATGAACAAGGAAATATTATAAGGAGCAAAGCTAGATTAGTGGCTAAGGCATATAACCAAGAAAAAGGTATTGATTTTGATGAAACTTATGCACCCGTAGCAAGACTAGAAGCCATTAGATTATTACTTGCATTTGCTTGCTACATGAACTTTAAACTCTTTCAAATGGAGTAAAAAGTGCATTTCTTAATGGTTAAATCTCTGAACAAGTTTTTATGGAACAACCACTAGGTTTTGAAAATCATGCTTTTCCAAACCATGTATTTAAATTAAACAAAGCATTGTATGGTTTGAAACAAGCACCTAGAGCCTGGTATGATAGACTTAGCACTTTCTTAACTGAAAATGATTTTTCAAGAGGAAATGTAGATAAAACTTTGTTTATCAAAAAGAAAAATAATAACATCTTAGTTGTACAAATATATGTAGATGATATCATTTTTGGTGCAACTAATGAATCTCTATGTAAAGAATTTGCTAAGCTTATGCAGGGAGAATATGAAATGAGCTTAATGGGCGAGCTGAACTACTTCCTTGGACTTCAAGTAAAACAAACAAAGGAAGGCATCTTCATCAACCAAGCCAAATACATCAAGGAAATCATCAAAAAGTTTAGGATGGAGAATAGCAAAACAATGAGCACACCCATGAGCCTAGCTTGCAGACTGGACAAAGATGAAAATGGATCCAATGTTGACCAAAAGCTATATAGAGGTATGATCGGATCCTTATTATATTTGGCTACAAGTAGACTTGACATATTATATAGTGTATGTGTATGTGATAGATTTCAGTCTTCACCTAAAGAAACACAAATGCTTGCTGTAAAAAGAATAATTAAATATTTGAAAGGAACAAGTAATTTAGGAATTTGTTTTCTAAACATTCTACTTTGAATTTTATTGGATTCTCTGATGCTGATTATGCTGGTTGTAAGATAGATAGAAAAAGCACTAGTGGTACATGTCAATTTCTAGGGTTGAATTTAATTTCATAGCCTAATCCACAGCTGAGGCTGAGTACGTGGCTACCGGTAGTTGTTGTGCTCAAGTGTTATGGATTAAACAACAACTAGAAGACTTTGGTGTATCACAATTCAAAATTCCAATTAAATATGATAACACAAGTGCTATCAATTTGACAAAGAAACCGATTCAACACTCTAGAACCTAGCATATTGAAATTAGACATCATTTTATTACAGATCATGTTTCTAATGGTAATATTGTGCTTGACTCTATGCCAACTGAAGATCAATTAGCTAACATATTCACCAAGCCACTCAATTAAGATATATTTGAGATAATTAGAAGTAAATTAGGACTTTGTGATCCCTTCTAGATTCTTCAACCTAATTCCTTCAATTCTAAGGAAACTTTATCTAGAAAACCTCCTCAATTTATTCTATTCTGTTGAGCTTTAATTTTCTTGAAATTCTATTCAAAGTTCTTCTGAATTGTGTTCAAATTTTTCAAAACTCTATTTTCTCTATTCGAGTCGACTGTATCTTGATCCTAGTCGACTGGATTTTTCTGAGTTTTGAACTTGTTCTGGCCTAGCCAGCTCGAACAGTTTCGAGTCGACTAGAATTTCTGATGATTTTAGAGAAGCTCTGGCTGAGTCGACTGGAAACCCTTTTAGGGCTGCTCGAGTCGACTAGATTGTCGCACCGAAGCATTTTGCTTAGGGTTATAAACTCTTCTCCAAACAGTTTGGCTTCTATGTTGTCCTTTCTAACGGTTCACTAATCTCCAAAACCCACTCCAAAGACTTCCTACTCCCTACCAAGCACTCCATTCTCTTGCTCTTCCATTCTTCCTAGCTATGGCACCCAAACGTGCGACAGGAAAACGGTCCGCTAGGGTTGCTCCTTTGGCTGAAAAAGAAAGAAGGTCCAAGCGAAGGCAAGAAGAGCCAAGCGATGAAGAAATTGCAGAGGAAGCCACAAGAGAAGCTCCATCAGCTCCCAGCCATGTAACCTCAATGTCTACTCATACGGTAACCTCTGGGCGACGTATTAATTTTGAGTTTATTAAGGGCATTGGGTTAAAAATAGGAGACTTAATCGAATAACAAGGGTGGAGGAAATTCTATTCATTAAATGAGAAAACCTATCCCTCATTGGTTAGAAGTTTATATGAGAACCTATGGTTGGGAATTAACCATGTGGAATCTACTATCAAATGGAAGAGGGTTATTGTGAATGAGGAGTCCTTGCTTGAATTACTAGATATTCCTTCTGAGGGACTGAAATTCTTAGTAATTGAAAATAGAGAGAAGACCTTGAAAACTATCTTGAACAGAGAGGATGTAGGAGGAATTGGGACTGTTCTAGCTAACACCCTTTCATTGGAAATGAGACTACTTCACAACTTCATTTGTAGAATTTTCCTACAAAGAACTGGTAGGTTCGATTGGGTGAGCGAAAAAGATCTATGTCTAATGGAGCATATCCTAGAAAGAGCTCCTGTCAATCTGTCATATATCATAATCATGCAGATGAAAGAAACAGTTAGAAAAGCTAAAGCCTGTTTGCCATAAGGTATGATGCTTACATTGTTGTTTAAATCCCACAGAGTCAATTTGGATGGTGAAGACGGTTTAGAACTGCATCACACTGATATCTACACATCTAAGACTCTTGAGAGGATGCGATATTTTCAAATGGGAGTCTGGAGAAAAAAGGGCACAAATGTAAGAGCGATTGGCAACTCCAGTAGTAGTGAAGAAGAGGAAGAGGATGAAGTAGCTGGAACTTGTAAACCTGTACCAGAGCCTGAGTCATTTGTACCTGAGCCTGCTGCTATCACTGAGGAGACTAGAGCACCGTCACCTATATTTGATTTGCCTACAGCAGAGTTTGACTTGCCAGCACCAGAGTTTGACCTGCCTTCTATTGATGTTCCATTGCATGACTATCCTACTGCAGCTACACAGCCTCCAATTGTCCATGTTCAGATTGAAGAACAATTGAAAAACTTGACAGATTCACTGACTAGTACTATAACTTCCTTATTTAGTGATTTGAAACAATCAGTGGACATCAGGTTGGACAAATTAGAAGAGAATGTTTCAAATCTAAAAGAAAATGTTGAAGCTATTGAAGCTTCAAGGACTGCACCTCAGATAGACCTTCAGCCTATTCTAAATTGCATCTCTTCAAGTTCTGAGACAATTTTAAAGTCTGTGGATGCCACTTTGAATGAATATCAGACTGAATTGAAGGAGCTTAGAGGTAGAGTGGGAACCATTGTAGATACAAGAGGTATGGCAGAAGATTATACTAGGGGCATTGGAATCATAAGATCGGAGCTTAGCAGACATCGAGGATCAGCAGAAGCCTTCGCGAATGTCCAAGCAGCTGAGCTTGAATCTATGTAGAAGGAGATAGGTGAAATGAAAGAGGCAGTAAATAAAGTACCAATTAGCCTCAAGGACTTGGATCAGCAGATGGGAGCAATGTGGGTGGAAATGGTTTCTCTCAATAGCACCGTCAGTTCATTGGAAGTCCAGCTTGGACACGACCATTATATGATCCGCCACCGATTTCCACTAGGGCACCTAGTACCTTTGTTCACCCTAGGGCTCCTCCTCCACATGCTTCATCTAGTCGAGCACCTAGACCCACTTCCTGGCAAGGTGTCAATGTTTCCAGTGATGATTCTGATTAGACTTTTTGTAGTTTCAGTACCTTTTTGGATGTTTTTGAAACTTTTGTAATGACTGATGTACTGAACACTTTTTGACAGAAATGAAATGAACTCTTTTTAATTATTGTGTAATGTGTGTACTTGTATCATCTTGATTACATCTCTATTTAATTAAATAGAATTCTCTCTTTAAGTTGAGAAAGTGAAATTTTCTCAAACAAATTTTTAAAACTTTCTCAATCTATTTAAAATTCTGAGCTTACTTGTTTAACCTTTTTGAATTGTTGACAAAAAGGGGGAGAACCATAGAGTGCATGAAAGAATACATGAATTGCAATAGTAATACTAAAGTAAAGTAGACAGGGAGAGTTTTTAAGGCATTTCTGAATGATCTCTTGCATATTATTCTGATAAAATGTTCAAGTGAATGTCAAAGGAGAAGAAACTTAAAAACAATTCATATTGTCTAGAAATCTTATAAACAGAGGGAGATATACATTTTTAACTTACATACTTTAATGATTTTTATGATGCTCTGATGCTCTCAACATATCATATCTATCAGTCGATACTTAATGCTGCTTGATACATACAAGCAATCAATCTCTGATATTTACAGCATATGAATTTGATTTTGTGCATAACTATATAGCATATACTGATATATATTTGAGATTACAGTTGATTTTTAAATATAAGTGCTTACATATTTGTGAATAGAGTAGATTCTTTTCATGCCCAGTGTTTTGTCATCATCAAAAAGGGGGAGATTGTTGACCCCTAAAGTGATTTTGATGATAACAAAATATTGGAGCATACATTTAGCTATCTAACAACTCCTCAAATGATTGACATGATTTTGTAGGATAACTACATTGATACATCTTTTTAACTCCTACAATCTATAATGTTTTGTGTTGAGTTGTAAATTATTCAGAATCTTGTAAAGAAGAACCCTACAAAAAATTTCTATTAAAAATCAGTTCAAGGGTTACTTCTAGTAGTCTTTCAAGCTTCAAGTTTTCCTTTAATTTATTGTAAAAAGTGCTTGAAAAAGATCTTTAAAGCTTGGGACAAGTGTTCTGAAAGTTTGTAGCTGATCTGGCTGAAGAACCACATTCGAGCCGACTGGATGAACAACCCAGCCGACTCTGGCATTAGCACTGAAGACAAGTTCTCTGGCACACAGATCCAGCCGACTGGCACCAAGGTCTAGCCGACTCATCCAGAACAAGGTTGAGAACGTTCTGTGATTCTCAGGAATCCGAGCCGACTGTAATTAGATCTAGCCGACTCATCCAGAACTCAGTTGAAAATGGTCTGAGAAGCCTCTGAGACTCCAATCGACTAGAATTCAGCCCAGCCGACTCATCCAGAGTGAGGTATTTTCTCAACTATGGAAGCTAGCCGACTGGCACTCAACCCAGTCGACCCGAACTTCATCCGAGCTGACTCGAAGTCTGTCCGAGCCGACTGGAATGACGGGGTCACCTCCAACGGCTAGTTCCAGTTCTTAGTTTTTGAATTCCAAAAGTGCTCCAACGGTAACTTGTTACTTTCCAACGGTCTACAACATTCAAAATCAAGGGAAGGCAGTTGAAGTCTATATAAATAAGGTATGAGAACATCTTTGGAGAGACTAATGAGCGAATAATGATTTATTGGGTATTTATTGAACACTTATTAAAGTGAAGTGAGAGAGCACTAGAGCTTTAAAGTTTGTCTTCAAGCCTGCAAGAACTCTTACCAGAAGCTTGAAGCACCTTTTTGAGGAAAGCAAGGAAGCCATTGAAGTGCATTGAAGAGCATTCAGTGGATCTTCACTCAAGCAGCATTGGGAACCACCCAGATAAAAGAGTTTGTCTTTATTGTTGCTTTTTTAATCTATCATTTAGAATATCTGGGTTATTAGTGAGCCTTGTTGTAAAAACCAAATAGGTTACTTTGGTGAGCCTTTAAAACTAGAGTGTAGAGATTTCTTTGGTGAGCCTAGCTAAAAACCAAAGTGTAGAGGTTTTAAATGAACCTTTAAAACCTAACTTGGGTTTCTTTGGTGAGCCCGATTTCAAAAACCAATGTGTAGAGGTTTGGATTGTGAGCCTGCAAAATAATCCGACTATATTTCGGTTTGGGGGATATAATGGAAATCCCAAGTGGTGAATTTGGGTAGTGGACGTAGGAGCTGGGTTGCTCCGAACCACTATAAATTTGCTTTGTTTGTGTTGTGTTTGTTTTATCCTTTAGCTTCTACTTTCATTCTCTAATTAACACATCACCTAACCACTAATTGGAATTACTTGTGCACATATTCAAGAAAATTTTGTAATTCCCAATTCACCCCCCTCTTGGGACTAAGCCACCCGGGCAACACATAAGGTTTTAGGCTTAGAGTACCGGGCTTCATAAGTTTTCGGGCTTAGAGTGACAAGCTTCATAAGTTTCCAAGCTTAGAGTGCTGGGCTTCGTAAGTTTCCAGGCTTAGAGTGCTAGGCTTCATAAGTTTCTGGGCTTATTTCGCTGGACTTGGAGTTTAACGGACGAGTTCCTGCATAGGTAAAAAACAAGGTTGTGCCAAAAAGAAACTTTAATTTATTGTGAATGGGCCTTACATTATTGGTAGTATACCCTCAAGTTGCCGGCATTCCAGGTTCTCGTGAATTGGGCACCATCGAGCCCAGTGAGGTCGTAGGCCCCACTTGGTAAGGCCTCCACCACTTTTTATCATCCTTCCTAGTTCGGGGAGAGTTTCCTGCACTCTTCCGGTTGGGATACTTCTTTCCTCCTGAGGATGAGGTCACCAAGGCAGAATACCTTGGGCCACATGTGCGAGTTGTAGTAGCGCGCGACTCGCTACAGGTAGGTTGCCATCCGAAGTCTGGCCTTATCTCTTGTCTCATCCAGCAAGTCCAGATGGAGGAGGAGATGAGCCAAATTTTCTGCTTCATCATATTTCTCTACCCTCAGCGTGGGTAGGTCGAGCTCTACTGGAATCACGGCTTCAGTGCCGAAGACAAGGTTGAAGGGCATATCGCTAGTGGCTATGTGGGGCATGGTATGGTAAGCCCACAGCATGCTAGGTAGCTCGTTAGCCCATCAACCCTTAGCTTCATCTAGCCTCATGTGGAGCCCTTGCAGGATAGTCCAGTTGGTCACTTCGATCTCACCACTGGATTGAGGGTGAGCCACTGAAGTGAAGTGATAGCGGATGCCAAGATCAGCATAAAATTCTTGACTTTACATTTGGAGAGATCTCCTTGTGGTCCTAGTTGGTCCAAATAAGTCCATGTAAAGTAGTTCTAGAGGTCTAGAAGTTGAAATCATATTTTTGGATTCCAATCTTCCCCTAGTTTATTTACCCATTTGGCATGTATCACAAACATGATCAAAATCTACTTTAAACTTAGGCATGCCTCTAACTAAATTTTTGGAAATCAACTTGGTAATAGTATGCATGCTAGCATGAATTAATCGTCTATGTCATAATAAGCAAGACTCCTTGGTCTTAGCATTCATTGCAACTAAACTGGAATTTCTTGACATGGCAAGATCATTTAAATCTACTACATAAATATTTCCAAATCTATATCCAATGAATTTACTGTTAGAATCAAGAGTGTTTGTTATAATACACATAGATTATTCAAAGATAACCTTGAAGCCTTTATCACATAATTGAATAATACTTAATAAATTATGCTTCAATTTATCTACTAGCAATACATTTTCAATGAAAGTGCAGGGGTTTATTTTGATCTTACCAACTCCGATTTTTTTCTCTTTGCCATTATCTCCAAAGGTAACCATACCTTCTTCTTTCATTTCCAGGGTGATGAACTCATCTTTGTCACCCATCATATACCTTGAACAGCCACTATCGAGATACCATCTTTTTTTCAATTTCTGGGCTACAAGACATTCCTACAGCACAATCAAGGAGTTCTTTTAGGTACCCAAGCTAACTTGGGTCCTTGCAGGTTAGCTGAGGTGGTTCCTTTGGGAACCCAAATCTTTCTTGATTTATTAAGGACATTTTTAATAGTATTGTAGTTAAAAGCTTTATGTCCTATTTCTTTGCAAGCAAAACATCTGATTCTAGAATTTTGAAAATATTTATACGTTGAAATTCTAGATGCATGAGATGCAGAAATAGCAGGTTTCATATTTGAATTTTTTTGAACATACAAAATAGCTTTTGTAATGGAAGTAGAACCTTTTGTCACCAAAGCCTTTCGAGAAGTAAACTTGGGAACAAAATCTTTTTGTTTCACAAAAGTAGTTGCTAAAATATAATTTGAACTTGAAGCATTAAAACCTATTCCTGCTTTATTATTAGAAATTCTTTGTTCTTTAAGAATTTACTCAAGCTTGTTAGAAGATAAAGTTAGTTTTTCAACAAGTGGCTTGAGTTTTTCAACCTCCTTTTTCAACTCAAGATTTTCTTTTAATAAAACTTTGTTTTTATCATGAAAGTCATTATTTTCACTTTTCAATACATTACAATTTTTAGAAAAGACATGAAGTTCCTTTTGCAACAAAATATACTTTTCTGAAATCTCTTCTTTCTTTTTGAGTAAAGAATCATTAATATTCTTTAGAGATCTAATCTTTACTCCAGCTTTCTTGAATTTAGATAACAAATCATGAAATGCAGAATTTAATTCATCAAAAGTAAATTCAATTTGAGTATTGGGGGAAGTTACCTCATCCTCAAGACCTATTAAATATAAGTTTGCTATTTTCGTGGTCTCTTCCTCTTTAGTTGAAGTGGAGTCTTCACTGTCGCTCCACATGGCAACCATTGCTTTCTTTTTCTTCTTTTTAAAAAATTTCTTTAACAGTGGACAGTCTGGACGAATATGCCCCAGTTTCTTACATTCATAGCAGGTGGGGACTTGTTCCTTATCTTTGTCTCTGTCCTTGTCCGTTTCTTTTGAATGTTCTCCTCGTTTACGAAATTTTTTGTTGTACCTTCCCTTCTTCTTTCCCATAAACTTTCTGAATCTCCTCACGACCATTGCAATATCTTCATCTTCTAGATCGTCTTCGGAGGAGGTAGAGTCATCTTCTGATTCTTCATCATTCTTTGATTCCAATGCAGCCTTTAATGCAATAGTTTTCTTTTTCTTCTGATCATCATCTGTTCTATGCTACATGGCTAATTCATGTGTGATGAGGGAACCCATTAGTTCATCCATGGATAGAGTGTTTAGGTCTTTAGCTTCCTGGATGGCAGTATCTTTAGGATCCCATTTGTTAGGAAGTGATCTCAATATCTTTTGTACTATATCAGCATTTGAGTATACCCTGCCAAGACTTTTCAAACCATTAATAATATCTGTAAATTTAGTGTACATGGTAGAAATATTTTCATTAGGCTCCATTTTAAACAATTTATAATTATGCACTAAAAGATTAATCTTTGAAGTTTTCACTTGTGAAGTTCCTTCGTGGGTCACCTCAAGTTTATCCCAAATTTTCTTTGCCAAAGAGCAAGTGGAAATTTGATTAAACTCATTTGAATCCAAAGGACAATCTATCCAATTCATTGCTTTGGCATTCAATTCTCCTAATTTCATGTCATGTTCATCCCATTCATCTTCAAGCTTAGGACATCCATGCCATCAATTTTGATCATGAAAACATGTGGCCCTTTAAGAATGACCTTCCATAATTGAAAATCAATAGCTTGTATCTAGATTTTCATTCTTGCTTTCCAATAAGAATAATTTGTGCCTGTGAAGAGTGGAGGTCTTTTAGTAGATTGGCCTTCTACCAAGGATGTACACATGGGATGAGCCATCAATCTTTACTCTAATGTAATCAGAGACACAGCTCTGATACTAGTTGTTGCCTAAGTGACTACTGAAGAGGGGGGTGAATTGAGAATTTAAAAATTTAAAGCAGATAATGTGCAATTTTAAATCCCTTACAAAGTGTTTGGTGCTGTGACAGAATAGTAAATTGTAGAAGCTAAAAAAGAATGAAGAAGCACAACACAAACACACCAAATTTATTGTGGTTCGGAGTAACCCAGCTCCTACGTCCACTATCCAAGATACCACTTGAAATTTCCACTATATTCATACTCAAATACAATATGATTGTTTTATAGGATCACAATCCAAAACCTTTACACTTTGATTTTAATAGGATTACCAAAGAAAACCTAACACCCTTTGGTTTTAAATAGGATCACCAAAGAAACCCAACTTGGCTTTCATAGGATCACCAAGAACCTAACTTGGTTTTACTAGGATCACCAAGAACCCAACACTTAGTTTTTATCAAAGGCTCACCAAGAACCTATTTGGTTTTCAATCGGGCTCACCAATAACCCAAACAATTCAAGAAATGAATTGAAATAAATGCAACAATAAATGAGAAACTCAATTTATCGGATAGTTATCGGTGCAGCTTGTGAGAAGTCCACTTGGATTGTACTTGAATGAGCTTTAATTGCTTTATTGGCTTCTTTCCAAATTGCTTCAAGCTTTAGATTAGAGTTGGTGAAGGCTTGAAAGCTGACTTGAATGCTCTTGTGCTCTCTTGCTTGTTGGTAGGTAGGATATTCAATATAGCTTCAAAACTTTTAAGAACTTTCAAAAACTTACTTGAGAGAAGTTCAAATCCCTCAAATATAAGGTCTTCCATCACTTCAAGATTGTTCTAGCAGTTGTAGATTGTTGGGAAGTGATTTGTGACAGTTGGAGCACTTTTTGGCATTCAAAAAGAAATTCTAGAACTAGCCATTAGATACCTGAAAGTGAAATTCGAGTGGGCTCGGATTCTTTCGAGTCAGCTCGGATCCTTCGAGTCGATAGGTCAAGTCTCCAAATCTTCAGTGTAGTCGACTCGTTATCTCAGGGTGCAAATCTTCACTCTGGATGAGTCGGCTCTTGATATCTCGGGTCGTCTCGAACTTATATCTTTGAGAATCTTGAACTTGAGGAGTCGGCTCTTTTGATCTTTTGTCGGATCTTCTTCTCAGGTTTTGAAATCCTTACTCTGGAAGAGTCGGCTCAATGAAGTTCGGGTCAGCTCGCTTTTTTAAGTCTTCAAAATTAAGTCTGGCAGAGTCGGCTCTTTCTGGTTTGCGTCGGCTCGCCTGGCTATTCTCAGAAATCTTCAAAAACTAGACTCTGGAGGAGTTAGCTTGGACATATTCCAATCGACTCGGATTCACTGAAGTCAGCTTGGTTACCTTCGAGTTGGCTCGGATTGCTACGTACCAGAATCCTTGCTATGTGCCATGAGGTGGAGTCGGCTCTTCAACATGATGGGTCAGCTCGAGTAACTTCTTCAGGATTTTTATAATTGAACTTAAAGAAAAACTCTCACCAACACTTTTACATTTTTCATGCACACCAACTCAAAATAATTCTATGGCGCACACACACAGAAGTAACCCTTTTTTATGATTTTTTCTTAGATTTTTCATTGGGTTCTTTTTTACAAAATCAGATTACAACATAACTCAAATCAAGAACTAAAGATGTTGGAGTTGAAGTTTGAACAATTATATCATCATACAAAAACTTGTAAACCACTTGAGGAGTTGTTAGAAATAAATGTATATGCTCCAATATTTAGTTATCATCAAAATCAATTATAGGGTCAATTGACGGTGCCGATCCAGTGGCCAGGGACAAGACCTAGATTCAACCCCACCAAAGAAAAGATGTTCACTCCTCTCCCTGGCCACAAAGTGAAGATCCTGATGGAAATCAAGGTTGAGCGCTTCTTGCACCGCCCCTCGCCCTTGAGGCCGTCCACTGGATGTGATAGGTCCTGCTACTACCTCTTCCATCGGGACCACGGGCATGATACCGATGAATGCTGCCACCTAAAAAGGGACATAGAGGAGCTAATCAAGCATGGCTATCTTGCTATGTATGTACATGGTGCAGCACCCCCGGCATACCAGAGCGAGGAGCCCCGACCTCTCGCCATCGATAACCATCCCACTCAGAAGCTGGTCAGGATGATATCCTGGTGGCAGGAAAAACACCAAAAAGTCCTAAGGGAAGGGGGGAAAGTGATAATGTACTCCCCTACTTGGGAGAGGGGTTTACTGGGGTGGATAACCCCAATAATGATGACGTCATCATTGAAATGATGATAGCAAGGCATCGTACCTCCAAGAAAAAGGTACAGTGCTTGACTGGGTGCATTGCAGTGCTAAGCCATTTAATCTCATGCTCTGCCAAGTGCTGCCAGCCTTTTTTCAAGGTATTGTGGAAGATGAATAGCTTCAATTGGATGGAAGATTGTTGGGAGGCATTCGAGGGGCAGAAGAGTCTTCTCGCCTTCCTACCATTGCAACCCAAATCAGAGCCAAGAGAAGAACTTCTCTTGTACCTGGTTGTATCACCCGAAGCAGTCAGCTCGATGCTAGTCTGCATCGATAAGGATGGCATCCAGTGGTAGTCTACTACGTCAGCAAGTTGCTTCACGATGCTGAAACTAGGTACACCAAATCAAAATAAATCTTTTTTTTTACTAATAATATCTGTGCAGCATCTTAGGCCCTACTTCCAATCACAGCCCATCACCGTCCTCATCGATCAGTCTCTGAGGGGCATCCTCAGCCACCCTGATACCTTGGGGTGCCTAACCAAGTGGGCACATAAACTTAACATGTTCGACATCACTTATCATCCACGATCGGTGGAGAAGGCTCAGGTCCTGGCTGATTTCTTGGTTGAATGCACTTGGGTGAAGGAGGGCCCTGAAGAGATGGACCAACATATTGATGCCAGGCTGGCCCCACTCTTGTCGGTGTTAGATGAACCATCGACAAGAAGTATCCATGTCACCTCTACTGCGGCTAGGTCTGGCCCAGCTTGCAGGACACCTTTAGCCCTACAAGGAGCACCTCATACTCAGCTTGATTGTTGGTCTCCATGAAGAGGAAGAGCAAGGCATACTCTATAATGACCCCATCAGGATTGGCGAGTACAAGGCCCGAGACCCCATGATGGCAAATTATCTAGACCGAGTGCACTCGCACATGGCATCCCCCCAGTCCTTCAGCATCTCCCATATCCTGTGGGTAGAAAATGCCCGGGTTGACATCCTTTCCAGGTAGGCCACCCTGCCGGAGTCCTCACTGGGATGTACTTTCATTGAATACCTCGAGACCCCCAGTTGTAAGCTTGTAGTTGAAGTCTAGCAAGTCACCATCAAGGCTAGCTGGATGGACCACTATAACAAGTATATCACCACTAGCACCCTGCCAGGTGATTGAAGAGGGGGATTGTCCTCTTGACTTCCTTCATTAGCTTGCTCATTTTGGGAAGAAAACATGGAACATGGCTTGCTTGAAGGGATGTGTTTCCTTGGATTCTTCAATGCCCCTCTTTGGAGTGATTCAAGGCTGACCAAATGGAGGGAGCTTTGGGCGTTGCATGGTTGAAGGCGTGGAGAGGGGAGTGTGTCCTTTGTCATTCAATTCTTGCATTAACACTTTGGGAAGAAGGCTTGGAAGAGGGCTTGCTTTGTGGCTTGGTCTCTTCAAGGATCTTCAATGCCCCACATTTGATGGATCATGGCGTGATGTGGGGGAGGGAAGAGGGGGATGGTGTCTCCTCCTTCCAAGGTCGCCCAAGAGAAAAAGGCAGGGGGAGGTCGTGTGGAAAGCATGAGGGCGCCACCTTGTTTCCCTCCTTGGATGCCCAAGCGGCAACTGATGTAGCGCCACATAGGTGGCTGAGGTGGCACCTGAGTTGGCATCTTTCCAAGTGAAAGAGGTAGGTTGGCCCACAAGGACTTGACTTGGTCTTGAAAGCCAGGTTGACTTCAATTGGGCTTAGGCCCAGTCCAAACTCAGACTCGAACCAAAAATAAATATAGGACTCATGACCTAACTTGATCCAAATTGGTCAAGGTACAAGACTAAACAAACTTAGACTAGTTACATGACTAGAAATTATGAAATTGCTTTGGCTCATAGCCTTATTACAAGACTCATAGAAGTGGAACACTAATCTGAGATCCACAGAGGGTTAAGGAGCCTCTGTCAGATCCTGGTGCCCACACCAGTTCTCCAGGGGTGGGAGGAACTCGACCTTGTCGAGTATGGGTTAGTTTGCCTTTGGTACCTCTCCAAGATGTCAGGGTCGATGCGCTGCAAGTCCTCCTGTGTGATCCAAGAGTCATCGGATTCGGGTCGACCATGCCAACGGACCAACTAACGTTGATAGCCCTTACCCCGGGTAATGATGGCTTGGTCATCCAGGACACGCTCGATCCGCTCTCCTCGCTCAGGTATATTTGGAGGTGGACACTCAAGTTTAGGTTCACTCTCAAAAGGGAGGCCAGGCCCAAACAGCTCACTGGGTATGTTTGCGGGTTCTCTATACTCGACTAAGTCAGAGATATTGAATGTTGAGCTAATTCCATAATCCGAAAGTAATTCTAGCACATAGGCATTAGGACCCATTCTCCTAATCACTTTAAAGGGACCCGCCCCACGAGCATGAAGTTCTTAACGGTTCTCGGTGGAAACCGTTCAGGCCGAAGCCTAATCATTACAAAATCCCCTATTTCAAACTCTTTTGTTCGCTTTCGGGAATCAGCGAGCCTTTTATATGTGTTATTACTTATATTAATTTTCTGGCTAATTTCTTGATGCATGTCCCTAATATGCTATGCAAGTGAATCAGCTGACTCGGAGACACGTGCATGGATAGGTAGGGGAATCAGGTCAAGAGGTCGGTTAGGCTTGTATCCACAAACAACTTCAAAAGGACTCTTCCCGGTGGTCCTATTTACAGAGCTGTTATAGGCGAACTCGGCTCGAGGTAAAAGAAGATCCCAATTTCCCATAAGTTCACCTATCAAGCATCGAAGAAGGTTTCCTAGGCTACGGTAGACCACTTCAGTTTGTCCATCGGTTTGCGGGTGGTAGGCAGTGGAGAATTGGAGCTTGGTGCCTAGGAGGTGCCAAAGGGTTTTCCAGAAATAGCTAGTGAAGCGGACATCCCTATCAGACACTATAGTCTTGGGTAGGCCATGTAACTTAACCACATGTTCCAGAAAAAGCTTGGCAACCTTGGAAGCACTAGGGTCTGGGAGCAGGGTATAAAATGAGCCATTTTGGAGAACCTATCTACTACTACAAAGACAGAATCGTGCTTCCTTGTGGTTTTGGATAATCCTACCACAAAATCCATGCTGAGGTCTTGCCAAGGGTGGCTAGGTACGGGCAAGGGTGTGTAAAGGCCAGTATTCTGTTTCTGCTGCTTGGCCACAGCACAGGTTCGGTACCTAGAGACTATATTGGCGACATCTTTCTTAAGGCTAGGCCAAAAGAACTGGTCTTCAATAGCTAAAATGGTCTTCTCCCTACCAAAGTGACTAGCTAGGCCTCCCGCATGGGTTTCCCACACTAAAAAAACTCGGAGTGAAGTCTTGGGAATGCACAACTTATTACCCTTGAAAAGATAACCATCCTGTAAGGTATAGTCACTATGGGCACTAAATGGTTCTTGAAGCTTAGACTGGAAGATCTCATTGAAGTCAGGACAAGATTCATATTGCTCCTTAAGTCGGTCAAATCCTACAACCTCAGTCCTAACTGTGTTTAACAAAAGGGCACAATGGCTAAGGGCATCAGCAACCTTATTTTCAATACCAGCATGATGTTTAAGAACAAAGGTATAGGCTTGGATATACTCGACCCACTTCGCGTGCCTAGGGTTTAATCTCTTTTGGGAGTTCAGGTATCGAAGGGCTTCATGGTTTGAACACATGACAAATTCATGGGGTAATAGGTAGTGTCTCGAGTACCTAAGGGCTTGGATGAATGCATAAAACTCCTTATCGTAAGTCGAGTACTTAATTTTGGCCTCATTAAGTTTTTCACTAAAGAAGGCCACGGGGTGATTTTCCTGACTAAGTACTCCACCAATCCAAACTCCTGACGCATCACAAGCAACCTCGAAAACCTTAGAAAAATCTGGCAATCTCAGGACAGGTGCTTATATCATTCTATCCTTAATTTCAAGGAAGGCTTTGTCTGCATCTTTAATCTATTGAAAACCACCCTTCCTGATGCAGTCAGTTATAGGTGCTATAATTGAACTGAATCCCCGAATGAAGTGTCTATAAAATGTGGCTAGGCCATGGAAACTACATACATCGTGGATGCTAGCAGGGACAGGCCATTCAACTATTGCTCTAACCTTTTCAAGGTCGACCAAAACTCCTTTAGGGGTAACTACAAAGCCTAAGAAGATAACCCTAGTTGTCATAAATTCACACTTCTTAGGTTTGGCGTAAAGGCTATTCTCACTAAGGGTTTGGCAGACTAACCTTAAGTGGTGAAGATGGTCCTCTTTGGTCTTGCTATAGATCAAGATGTCATCAAAATATACTACAAGGAATTTTCCAGTGAACTCGTGCAAGACTTGGGTCATGACTCTCATAAAGGTACTGGGCGCATTAGACAACCCGAAAGGCATCACTACCCACTCGAACAGACCATCCTTAGTCTTAAATGTTTCTTCCATTCATCCCCTGATCGAATTCTAATCTGGTGGTAACCATTCTTGAGGTCTATCTTGGAAAAGATAGTAGCACCGACCATCATATCGAGCATATCATCCAGGCAGGGAATAGAAAACCTATATTTGATTGTAATTTTGTTAATAGCCTTGCTATCAACACACATCCTCCAGGTCCCATCTTTCTTAGGGGTAAGTAGGGCAGGGATGGCATAGGGACTTAAACTCTCCTAAAGAAAACCCTTCCTAAGCAGCTCTCCCACTTGTTTCTGAAGTTCGTAATGTTCAGTGGGGTTCATCCTATAGTGGGGTTGGTTGGGCAAAGTGGATCCTGGGACCAAATCTATAGCATGCTGGATGTCCCTAAGGGGTGGCAGTTGATCAGGCAATTCTTCTGGGAAAACATCCTCAAATTCTTTCAGAGTCTTTACTACCTCTTAGAGGTGTTCTACATTGGTTGTCTCGTGACTCTCCTTGGTGGCTAGAATCCAAACAGGGGCTCCCTCTAAAATCTCTTTCTCTAGCTCCTTAGGTGTGATCAAGTAGACTTCTGCTTTCTTCTCCTTAAGGCACTAGATCCTTTCTTGACGGGGTCCTTAGGTTGGATTGGGTTGATTGTGATCTTTTTTCCTTGGTGGAAAAAGACATAGGTATTGGATCGACCATAAAGGGTGGCATCATGGCCGAAAAGCCAGGGTCGTCCTAGAATGATACTACCCACACCCATGGGTAAGACGTTGGTGCGGGCACCAGACTCAGAAGAAGACTTCAGGGCTCCATCTGGATCTCTGATTGACATTGCTCGAAGAATTAGGGTTTGTTGGTTTGTAATAAGAGTTGACTAGATCAACTCAATTTAGCTTGAGTCTACATTACCTGCATTTTATTTTGTTGAGTCATGTTGACTCAGTAGTGGACTAGGGTTTCAACCTGGGATGTTATATTTTCTCCCAAGACCAGGCAAGTGGACACCACACTCCCAGCCACACTCCCAGTCCAAGGGGTGCCATATCTACATCCAGCAGCCTTTGGTCCCCACTCCACAGATGGCAACTTCCTTCTCTTATGCGCCAGATAAAGAGAAGTCCACCAAGAGACCACAAATCAAGGGGGCGGCCAAGACTTTCCCAAGAAACCCAAAGCAAAGAAGGGAAGAAATCCTCTTGGAAGAGAGCTTCAAGGGGGCGCCCACTACCTGCCAAAGACAACCAAAACAAAAATGGGAAGGACCTTGACTTAGGGAGGAAGAAAAGGAGGAGTCCAAAAGAGTTGATCCAGGGAAGGAAGAAAATTTTTCTTGAAGATCCAAGCAAGGTGGCGCCATCTACCTGCCTTTTATAACCCAAATCCAATTTTTTTGGTACTTTGGCCGACCATATGTGAAGGATTTGCCCTAATTTGTAGATCCCCTCCTTTAGTCCCACATGGGAAGATGTGAAACCCTCCTCCCTTGTAAAGCCTTATAAATTAAACCCCTCTTGTAAGTTTAAAAAAAAATCAGATGAATGAAACCAAATTTTTTTGTGAGCAAACTTTGTGTTTTCTCTCTTCCGCACTTGCATCCAGGTGTTGAGCTCCGTGAGGGAGTAAATCCGGGTTCCCCAGGAACTTTGAGGAGGTGTGAGATCTCCAAAACCCAAACCCTAGGTTAGCCACTTCTACTCCAAAACCCTAGCCGCCCACCATCCACTTCAATCCACCAAACCCTAGTCTATTCCTCTTCTCACGGCCACCATCTCCAAGTTCAGGCCGACCACCAGCATCCAGCCCCAGTCCAGATACAGCAGATCTACAACAATTCTAAGAGGAAGTCAGATCGGCCTCCAGGAGAATTCGATTTCAGCAACCTCAGCTTCAAGTTCTTCAACCTGGTAAAAATCTTTTCTTGAGTTTCTGAATTCCATCATTTGTTCCTCTTCTTTCCCAGATCTTGAGTCCAGGAGAAGCCGACCAAACCACGAGACCAGTATTAGAGGATCCATTGCGAAGATAGCTGACTCCGAGGATCCCACAATCTGCTCGAGAGAGTTCTTCCACCAAAATTCTGAGAAGATCACTGTCTGGTTAGTAAATCATCTCTCCTCTCTATTTCTGTTCTGTTGAAAGTTCAGAGCGAAACCCTAGGTCTGGGAGTTTCTCAACCCCCAGCGATCCGTTACTTCTGAACTACTTTGATAATTTAGTTTCTTCTAAACTGTGCTTTCAATCCTTACCTAGTTTCCTTCAACGTAGTTTAGCTTTACTTTGAGTCGAAGCCAATTTCTGAAAAATATAAAAAAAAACAAAAAAAAAAAAGAATTAATTTTACTTCCGCATATGCTTCTTTGTTCTTTGTTCTGCATCATTTTTGGTATCAGAGCTTCCGTTCTGCATCGGACGTCACACCGAATCGATTCTTCATAGGAACTCATTTTTATCTTGATCTGGCACCTAGATTTTATTGGGATTGAAGTTGAATCTATCTAGGAGACTTTGTAAGGGTTGGGGGGGGAACTATGGCTAGTACTAAAGATTTGACTGTACTCAAGGAAAGGGCATTAACATAGCTTCCACTATCAATGATGACCATACAGGCCTTATCTCCTTGCTTGATCAGGGTCTGTAGGATGTTGGTCCTACGCCAGTCTTCCTGTACTATGTTTTGGGCAAGGATGCATCGGACTACTCCTACAAGGTCTTTAGATTCATACACTTCTTCCTCTCCCTCATATTCTTCCAATAACTGATTTTCGGGATCATAAACGTCCTCCTTAGGTTCAACGATTGGTTCGGGTTCAGTCTCAGTTGGTTCATCTATAAGTAGGGCAGGGGCGGTGCACTGACTAGCAAAAAGAGAAGGTTTATGACACCTAAAGCATTTACCTTGGGGATCGGGTCTCCTCTGGACTTCAACAGCCTTACCCTTTTCCTCTCTATTGTATTGGGGTCGGTTCAGGCTAGATGTCTAGGACTGGGTCGGGCTATGTTTGGTCGACTTGGGTCAGTTCGGTTTGGGCTTGGTCGACTCGGGTAAGCCTGGCTATAACTTTGGGTGGATCCAGTGATTCGGTTCTGGTTTCTAAAGGACCCAGGTCTTCTATAGGTGGGAGCTCTCTGGAAATGCTCACAAAGCCTAGCAACTTGGTAAGCTTCTTCCAAGGTTCTGGTTGCTCTAAAATACAGCTCTCTCTGAATGTCTGGGTGTAGGCCAGCCCTAAACCTAAACAGGGTTACCTCAGGTGATTCAACAACCTAACATTGCATAACATATTCATCAAACTTGGCGATGTAATCGGCCACACTCTTACTCCTTTGACTTAAGGTTTTCCATTGGTCCAACAGTTTCTGGGTGTAAGATGTAGGTAAGTATTTCCTTCTAAGCTTATCTCTCATTTTCCCCCAGGCGGTGATGTGTAATTGACCTTTCTGTTCTATGTAATTTTCAACACTATTCCAGAACAACCTAGCTTGGTGAACCAACCTCAGCTTGGCAAACTTAAACTTAGTTCTTTCTGACATAGAGTACCAGTCAAAATACTGCTCCATAATAGACTCCCAATCTTCATACACCCTGGGATCTAAGCTACCATCGAAAGTTGGTGCCTCAAGCTTGATGCTCCTAAGGGCCCTTTTTTCACGGTCCTCCATATTGGGTCTCCTTGGATGGGTATCAACAAAGGGGTCAGGGTCTCTCCCAAAGTCATCCTCAAAATAAGGGTCTTGTGGCAGGTTTCTCCTGGGATGAGGGGACTCAGGACTGGGTTCAGGTCGGGGCCTAGCAGCTTCCTCTAGGGGTCTCAGTCTGGCCTATATTTGATCTAGTCTATTGTTCAACTAGTTGCCTAACTGGGTCATGGATTGAGTTAGGGCTCCAATGTTAGCTCGAAGTTGGTCCATGGCTTCGGTAGGTGGTGGAGAAGGTGGGTGAAAAGAGGTTCCTGATCTAGTGCACATGTAACAAAATGATGCTACGGTTTGCTAGACCTAGGAGATCTCTCCAAATGTAATGTCAAGAAGATGAACCTGGAAGTTGTAACTTGGCACCTGGCCAGGTAAGTGTAAGGTTAGTGGAGGTTCCTCTTTGCTTGCCTAGACACCAATTAGAAATTGGCCAGGTAAGTGAACCAACCCACTTCCCTTCGGGCTCTAGTCCCTGAACCACTTGCCTAGACACCAGCTACTCAAGCACACACCAACAAGCAATCTAGCTTGGCTCGGCACTTGGGTCGACCTGACTCGTGGGTGTCCCTAGCTCACTAGAGCAGATTAAACATCTAATCAATTTTAGTTAATGGCTAGGGTTCGATATGTCGGGTGGTGGTTTTTGGGCTAGGAACAGGTAATGAAATACTGACCTTATGTTAATTTGACGCCCTTAAGATAAGTTATGGAGAATGATGCACAAAATCACTAATAAAATGACTTAAAATTTTCTTATTTTTTTGTGTCTTTTAGATGTGTGAATGCTAAACAAAATATGCAATGAACAAGCTAGATGGATGAATGAATCAAAAGATGAGATGCTTGCTGAAATTTCAGACCTGAGATTTTCTCAGGTAGTATTTTGGCTTGTAGAAACACTAAAAACTGAAATAAAATCTGATAAAATAGAAAATAATTCTATGAATTCAGTGCGATCTAACAAAAAAGAAATCATAAAATTTAGAGGTCTCTACATAGAGAAACAATCCAATGATCAGACCATATACGGGCTGACCAGAATGCAAAAATTGAAAGAAAACAAAATGCACTAGTCCTAGCCTTGCTCTGATAACAAGAATGGTGCGGAACAAGGGGGTATGGATGCTAGGGATGCTGGGATGGATGCTTATGATGCAGGGAGTTTTTTTTATAGTTGAAGAGTTTTATATGTTTCTTAGGGTTTTGATTCCTGATCACAAGCAAAGGCAAGAAATAAGAAAGATGAGTAACGGAAGCTTACACTAGCAGTTCAAAGCCCTAAATAGTGAGAACAAGAATAGGACCCTGGCATTAAGAAACCCCGGTAGGACTAGCTCGAAATACAATACTTACTTAGGAGATAGAGAGAGCAAACCTCACATGTATGAAGCACCCGATGCAGAGATCGCTCAACTCGGCGGATGCGACCTAGATGCCTGAGCAATCGAACCCGTGGAAGCACTAGCTTTCGATCGAAAGGTCACGATGGCAAAGCCGACTGTCTTCTGTGCCCGAGATGCTAGGGAGGACCTATAGGCAAACAGAATAAGGATCAGCGAAATGGGGAGATGCATAGAAAGGAACTGAGATGTGGTTGAGAAGGGTCTTCGACCCCGGTGTCCAGCTGGATTCCGAAGTCAAAGATGGAGATAACTTGGGGCCTCGTACACCGCGACGTCCCAGAGGATGAAGGACTATGGCCTCACACCACGTAACGTCCAGGAGGACGAAGGATTCGTGATGCCCAGGGGTGACGGACAGGTGGCCTCACACCACTCGACATCCTTGGGGACGAAGGCAACTTCACTCAACCTAGTCTAAGAGACAAGGGTTGGAAGATAGAAGACTCAAACTCTTTTTTCATTAACCATTCAATAGCCTTACAAGAGAGGGATTGGGTCCTTTAAATAGGCACCCAAGGCCCATTTGAATTTCAAAAGAGACAACATTACCAACTTTCTTGGGTGGCGCCAAAAAAAAATTCACCTTCTCCTCTCTTTGGCCGACCAAAGGGACTTGGATTGGGCGTGGCATGTGGGAGGGCTTGGAGAGGGGGATTGTCCTCTTGACTTCCTTCATTAGCTTGCTCATTCTGGGAAGAAAACGTGGAACATGGCTTGCTTAAAGGGATGTGTTTCCTTGGATTCTTCAACGCCCCTCTTTGGAGTGATTCAAGGCTGACCAAATGGAGGGAGCTTTGGGCGTTGCATGGTTGAAGGCTTGGAGAGGGGAGTGTGTCATTTGTCCTTCCATTCTTGCATGAACACTTTGGGAAGAAGGCTTGGAAGAGGGCTTGCTTTGTGGCTTGGTCTCTTCAAGGATCATCAACGCCCCACATTTGATGGATCATGGTGTGATGTGGGGGAGGGAAGAGGAGGATGGTGTCTCCTCCTTCCAAGGTCGCCCAAGAGAAAAAGGCAAGTGGAGGTCGTGTGGAAACCATGAGGACGCCACCTTGTTTCCCTCCTTGGATGCCCAAGTGGCAACTGTTGTGGCACCACATAGATGGCTGAGGTGGCACCTGAGTTGGCATCTTTCCAAGTGAAAGAGGTGGGTTGGCCCACAAGGACTTGACTTGGTCTTGAAAGCCAGGTTGACTTCAATTGGGCTTGGGCCTTGTCCAAACTCAGACTCAAACCAAAAACAAATACATGACTCATGACCTAACTTGACCCAAATTGGTCAAGGTACAAGACTAAACAAACTTAGACTAGTTACATGACTAGAAATTATGAAATTGCTTTGGCTCATAGCTTTATTACAAGACTCAAAGAAGTGGAACCCTAATCTGAGATCCACAGAGGGTTGAGGAGCCTCTATCGGATCCTGGTGCCCACACCAAAAACTCGGTAGCACTTTCTACTGCTGAGGCAGAGTATATTGCTACAGTGAGTTGTTGTGCATAAGTATTATGGATTAAACAATAACTAGAAGACTTTGGTGTTACATAATGCAAAATTCCTATCAAGCGTGACAACACAAGTGCTATAAATTTAACCAAAAATCCCATTCAACATTCTAGTACTAAACACATAGAGATTTGACACCATTTTATTAGAGACCATGTTTTGAATTGTGACATAGACCTAGAGTTTATCCCTACTAAGAAATAATTAGTTGACATTTTTACTAAGCCACTGAACCAGGATAGATTTGAATTGCTTAAAGGAGAATTAGGGCTTTGTGAACCTTTTTAGATTTCCTAACCTAATTTTTTTTTTAAATTAAGGATGAATTATCTAGGAGACCTCCTATATCTATTCATTTCGTTGAACAACTTTCCTTGAAATTTCATTTGATTAAAATAAGTTTCTTAATCATTTCATTTTATTTGGAAAGTTTTTGTTTGAGTCAACTCGAGCAATTTTGCTCTAGTCGAGCAGGCTTGAATGTCTGAAATTTTTGATCTTGCATTGGTCGAGCCAACTAGGTCAACCTGATATCTTGCCTAGCCGACTCGATGTTCTGATTGTTTTGAGTTCGCTCTAATCGAGCCGACTTGGATGTTTCTAGGGCTGAGCGAGCTGACTCAAAAGTCGGGAATTCACTGGTTAAATAGTTCCGTGTAATCTTTTCTTGAACATAACTCTTTATATTTTCACATCAAACTCACCCTACTCCACTCGAAACCTTTACCGATCTCTCAAGAACCATTCCCAGATCCTTAATTTCCTAAATCCCACTGCAATGGCTCCATGAAGATCTGCAAGGAAGATTCTTCAAGTAGGTGAATCAAGCACACACAATGAAGATGCAAAAGGAAAAAGAGAAAAGAGGAAAAGGTCTACCACTCCTGAGCAACAAGAAGAAGAAACTCCTCCTCCTGGACAGATTATCTCTATGGCCAACCGGCCCATTACTTGTAGAAGAAGGATAGATTTCTTATTTCTAGAAAAAATGAAAATGAAGATCGGAAGATGGATAGACAGCCAGGGTTGGAAGTATTTCTATTAATTGGACATTTTAACCTATCCCTCACTGGTACGAATTTTCTATGAAATTATAGTTCTTAAGGAGTTCCATTTAGAGTCAACTGTCAAAGGAGTCAAAATAATTATGGATAAAGAAAATTTGGGTAGCTTGCTTCAAATGCCAACGGACGGTGCCACCGAGCTTACCCTACTGGACAAAGAACACACTCTAAACCTTATTTTGGAAATAGAAAATGTGAGCTCCGTTCAACATGTTCAGGCCAACTTACTATCAAAGGAAATGAGGCTTCTTCACAATATGGTCAGCAGAATATTTCTTCCTAGAATCGGTCGTTTTGACTAGGTTAGCGAGAAAGACATGACTTTTATAAGACATTTGATAGAAAAAAGCCTCTCAACCTTCCTTATATAATGATGATTCAAATGACTGAAGCAGCTAGAAATGTTAAAGCTTGCCTACCCTATAATATGCTTTTTACCTTACTATTTGAAGAAGCTGGAATTAATCTAACCAATGAGATAGGCAAGCCTCTACATTACTCTGACACTTATTTCTTCAATTCACTGAAAAGAATGGGTTACAAATTACAAGGAGTATGGATAAAGAAAGTGTCTAGTTAGTTTGCTGCTACTTCCTCAGAAGATGATGAAGCTACTGCTGTTGAAGACAAATCTGAAGGTACAATGATTACTCCATTTGACCTTAAAAAGCTAATATTTCAGAAGATGGAAACTATCTCAAATTCATTGATAGATCACATGAATTCTGCAATTGATGAAACAAAAAATACAGTTAATGCCAGCTTGCAGAAAATAAGATCTGAACATAAGCTTCACAAGGAGAAAATGGAAAAGGAAATGAAGGATTTTAAAGAAGAAGTCAGAAGTATCTTGCTGCAATCTCAGAAGGAAACAGTCACTACTGAAGATACTTCTACACAGATCATCAAAGAGTCACTTGAGTCTCTTGCTCCTATTCATTCATCTGATCCACCTTCAGTCAAACCCAAACCTGTTATGACCGAGAAAAAACCCAAGGCGAAAAAGTCCAAGGCATTTAGAGCCCCTGTTAGAACTAGATTCAAAGATTTAAGGTTTAAATCCCTAAAAACAAGACCTTTGATAAGGTAGTAGAGATTGGCACCTCTTCTTCTAGTGAAGAGGAAGAATAGGTAGTTTAGTTAGTCTTTTGGTTGTGATTGATCACTTCTTTGTACTTCTCACTTTTTGATATATGAATATTCTACCTTTTATCTTCTACTGAATGAATGTACTTTTTTCTTAATGAAATGAAAGTTCTTTTAGTAATTTTTGTTGTTGTCATGTGATATCCTTCTATTCATACAATATTTTTGATACAACAATGATGAGATTTTAATTAGAATTTCAATTTTGAGAAAGTGAAATCATCTCAAACAAAAATTAAATACTTTCTCAGTCTATTTCAAAATCTGAGCTTTATTGAACATACCTTTTTGATTGATTGATAAAAAGGGAGAGAAATAAGAAAAATAGGAAAATGGTATCTATAATTGAGTTGTCATGAAAATTCTGATATCTATGTTGAGCTTCCTATTCAATTATTCTTAAAGTACATAAAAAGAATGAAAAAGGGGGAGCACAAAAGTGATAGTATTCAAATTTGACCTAACTGCTATATTATTTCAAAACCTAGAGAAAGGGGGAGATTCTCTTAAAAGAACGGCTTTAATTCTAAATCCTTCACTTGCTCTAATTTATTTAAAGTTACTCTTAATTTTGTCAAATTTTAAACTCTAATACTCAATGTTTTAATTCTGATGTTATGAAGCATGCAAAGTCTAGTACTTTGAAATACATATAAGCACTAACATCAATACTAGACAATTTCATCTTTAGAGCTCTGATACTTATTTACAAATACAGTTAGCTCAGATACATGTGAATATTCACTTTCAAATACATTTATACATGTAAGTGTAAAGAATTTTTCATGCCTAGTGTTTTGTCATCATCAAAAAGTGGGAGATTGTTGACCCCATAAGTTATTTTGATGATAACCAAACATTGGAGCATGTACATTTATTTCTAACAACTCTTCAAGTGGTTTACAAGTTTTTGTTGGATGATATAGTTATTCAAACTTCAACCCTACATCTTTAGTTCTTGATATGAGTTGTGTTGTAATCTGATTTTGTAAAGAGGAACCCAATGAAAAAGCTAAGAAAAAATCATGAAAAAGGGTTACTTCTATGTGTGTGTACCTTAGAATTATTTTGAGTTGGTGTGCATGAAAAATGTAAAAGTGTTGGTGAGAGTTTTTCTTTAAGTTCAATTATAAAAATCTTGAAGAAGTTACTCGAGCTGACCCAGCATGTTGAAGAGCCAACTCCACCTCATGGAATGTAGTAAGGATTCTGGTACGCAGAAATCAGAGTTGACTCGAAGGTAACCGAGCCGACTATACTGAATCCATGTCGACTAGAATATGTCCGAGACGACTCTTCCATAGTCCAGTTTTTTAAGATTTCTAAGAACAGCTAGGCGAGCCGACCTGAACCAGAAAGAGCCGACTCTGTCAGACCTAATTTTGAAGACTTGAGAAAGCGAGCCGACCCGAACTGCATTGAGCCGACTCTTCTAGAGTAAGGATTTCAAAACCCAAGAAGAAGAGCCGACCAAAGATCAAAAGAGCCAAATCAAGTTCAAGATTCTCAAAGATATAAGTTCGAGCCGACTCGAGATATCAGAGCCGACTCATCCAGAGTGAAGTTTTGCACCATGAGACAAAGAGCTGACTGCACTGAAGATTTGGCGACTCGACCTATCGACTCAAAGTGTTGAACCCTGAAGTGATTTTGATATAACAAAATATTAGAGCATATATTTTGTTATCTAACAACTCTTCAAATGGTTGACAAGTTTTTGTAGGATGACTACTTTGACATATTTTTTGAACCCTACAACTTTTATTTCTTTGTGTTGAGTTATAAGTAATTAGAATATTGTAAAGAAGAACCCAACAAAAAATTCCTATTTGAATCAAAGATAAAGGGTTGCTTTTACTAGTTTCAAGCTTTAATTTTTCTTGATTGTGTTATAAGAAGATCTAAAGAAAACCTTCAAAGCTTGGCATGTGAGTTCTGGAGAATAAGAATTGGTCTGGGTGAAGAGCCAAATCTCGAGTCGACTGGATGGAGGAACTAGCTGACTCTAGCACTGGCAAAAGAAAGAAGATCTCTAGCATGTAGACCCAGCCGACTCGCATCAAGTCCCAGCCGACTCGTCCAGAACTTGGTTGAGAATGTTTTGAGAACCTCAGAGATCTGAGCTGACTGGAGTACAGCCCAACCAACTCATCCAGAACTTAGTTGAAAATATTCTGAGAATCTCGGAGATCCGAGCTGACTGGATTTCAACCTAGCCGACTCGTCCAGAGTGAACTATTTTCTCAACTGTGGAACCTAGCCGACTGGCATTCAGCTCAGCTGACCCAAACCTAATCCGAGCTGACTCGAAGAATGTCTGATTCGACTAGAATGATGGGGTCACTTCCAATGGCTAGTTCCAGTTTTCTGATTTTGAATTCCAAAAGTGCTCCAACGGTAACCTGTCACTTCCTAATGGTCTACAACGGTCACAAATCAAGGGAATGCAGTTGAAGTCTCTATAAATGAGGTATGAGAACATCCTTAGAGAAGCTAATGTGTTATTAAACATTCATTGAACATTTATTGAAGAGAGAGCACTGAGCTTTGAAGTCAGTCTTCAAGCCTTCACCCTCATATCAGAGCTTGAAGCATCTTTTGAGGAAAGCAAGGAAGCCATTGAAGTGCATTGAAAGGCATTCAATTGAGCTTCACTCACCTGCATTGGCAACCACCAGACAACTTAGTTTGTCATTTCTGTTGCTTTTTATTCTACACTTAGAATACTTGGGTTATTGGTAAGCCCGGTTGTAAAAACCAAATATTTTCCTTGGTGAGCCTACTGAAACCAAAGTGTAGAGATTCTAGGTGAGCCTGTGAAAACCTAGTGTGAGTTTCTTTGGTGATTCGGTTAACAAAAAACAAAATGTAGAGGTTGGGATTGTGAGCTTGTAAAATAATCCGACTGTATTCCGATTTGGGGGATTAGTGGAAATCCCAAATGGTGATCTTGGGTAGTAGACGTAGGAGCTGGGTTGCTCCGAACCACTCTAAACATGCTTTGTTTGTATTGTTCTTTACTTACTTTTCTACTTCTGCATTTAATTTTGATTAACACAACACTCAACCACTAAGGGATTTACTTGTGCACATTTTTGCAAGAAATTTTGTAATTCCAATTCACCCCCCTCCTGGGAAAGCCACCTTGGCAACAGCTGGTATCAGAGCAGTGTCTTTGATTACTCGAGCAAAGATTGATGGCTCATCCCATGAGTACATCCTTGGCCGAAGGCCAGTCTACAAATAGACCTCCACTATTCACATGCACTAATTACTCTTATTGGAAAGCACAAATGAAAATTTATATTCAAGCTGTAGATTTTCAATTATGAAAGGTCATCTTAAAAGGGCCACACATTCCCATGATCAAAGTTGATGGCATGGACATCCCTAAGCTTCAGAGGACTGGATGAACATGACATGAAAATGGGAGAATTCAAGAATACAAAAAATGAATTTACTATACTATGCTTTGGATGCAAATGAGTTTAACCGAATTTCCACTTGCTCTTCAGCAAAGGAAATATGGGACAAAGTTGAGGTGACCCATGAGGATACTTCCCAAGTGTAAACCTCAAGATAAATCTTTTAGTTCATAACTATGAACTGTTTAAAATGGAACCTTCTGAAATATTTCTATCATGTTCTCTAGATTTACAAATATTATTAATGGTTTGAAGAGTCTTGGCAGGGTATATTCAAATGCTGATCTAGTTCAGAAGATACTACTCGTTCTTTACCTAACAAGTGGATCCTAATGTGAAAGCAATCCAGGAGGCCAAAGATCTCAACACATTACTACTGGATGAACTACTGGGATCACTCATCACCCATGAGCTGACTATGCAGCACAGAACTGAGACGAACAGAAGAAATAGAGAACTATAGCCCTCAGAGCAGCGACCGAATCAAAGAGGGATGATGAAGAGTCTGAAGAAGAAAGCACCTCCTCCAATGATGACCTAGAAGACGATGATATCACAATGGTTGTGAGGAGATTTACAAAGTTCATGAAAAGAAAGAAGGGAAGATTCAACAAGAAATTCCATAGGATGATTAACGAAAAGAAAAAGAAAAGAACATAGAGAGAGATAAAGAAGTAGTCTCCACATACTATGAATGCAAGAAGATGAGGCACATTCGTCCAGACTTTTCTCTATTGAAGAAATCCTTCAGACAGAAAAAGAAGAAGAAAGCCATGGTTGCCACATGGAGCAATAGTGAAGAATCATCTTCATCTGAAGAAGAGAGACCACCAAGACTGCAAATCTGTGTCTAATGGGTCCCGAAGATGAGGTAACATCCCCTAGCAATTGCATTGAATTTACATTTGATGAATTAAATTCTGCATTTTATGATCTATTATTGAATTTAAGAAAGCTGGAGTAAAGATAAAATCATTGAAAAATATGAATGACTCTTTACTCAAATAGAAAAATGAATTTCAGAAAAGAATTTTAATTGCAAAAAGAACTGCATGACTTTTCTGAAGGAATTAAAAAGCTGAAAAATGAAAATCTTTATGTGAGAGAAAAAATAATGATTTACTTGCTGAAAACATTGAACTGAAGAAGGAGGTTACAAAACTCAAGCCATTAGTTGAAAAACTTACTTTATCTTCAAATAAGCTTGAGTTAATTATAAAAGAACAACAAATTTCAGGAAACAAAGCTAGAATTGGTTTTAAAACGTCTATTATGAATGGAATTTCAGCAACTACTTTTATGAAATCTAAAGCACCTGTTCAAAACATTTATCACAAAAGGTCTTGGCTACACCAAAATGTTTCAACTTCAAAATCTTTATCGTATGTACTTAAAAACTTGAGCAAAAAGGTTTATATTTCAAAAGTTTAAAATCTGCATCAATTGCATCAACTTTTAGAACTTTTAATTCTGCTCCTAATAAAACTCTAAAGTTGTATGCTATGTTTGCAAAAAATAGGACATAAAGCTTTTGATTGCAATAATTCTAGAAATGTCCATAAGAATGTAAGAAAAATCTGTGTTGCCAAAGGAACCACCTCTGCTGACCTGCAAGGTCCCAAGATAGCTGGGTACCTAAAAGAATTCATTGATTATTTTGCAGGAATATCTTGCAGTCCAAAGAATGAAGAAAAGGTGGTACTTAGATAGTGCTGCTTAAGACATATGACGGGTGACAAGGACTAGTTTATCATAATTGAAATGAAAGAAGAAGGTATGGTCACCTTTGGAGACAATGGCAAAGGGAGAATAATCGGTATTGGTAAGATCAAAATAACTCCCTTCACTTTTGTTGAAAATGTTTTGCTAGTAGACAAGTTGAAGTATAATCTCTTAAGCATAAGTTAATTATGTGATAAAGGCTTCAAAGTTGTATTTGAATCTTCTATGTATATAGTAACTAACTCTTTAAATTCTAGCAATAAGTTCATTGTACATAGACTTGGGAATATCTATGTGGTAGATCTTAATGATCTTGCCATGTCAAGTAGCCCCAGTCTAGTTGCAATGAAAACTAAGACCAAAGAGTCGTGTTTACTATGGCATAGACGATTAGGTCATGCTAGCATGCAAACTATTGCCAAATTAATTTTGAAAGATCTTGTTAGAGGCATGCGTAAGTTTAAAGTTGATTTGGATCATGTTTGTGATGCATGCCAATTGGCAAACAACCAGGAGGAGTTTTAAATCAAAAAATATAGTTTCTACAACAAGACCACTTGAACTACTTCACATGGACCTTTTCGGACCTACTAGGACCACAAGCCTAGGAGGTATGAAATATGCTCTTGTGATAGTAGATAATTTTTCAAGATTTACTTGGATTTTGTTTATTTCTTCAAAAGATGAAACTTTTCATGTTTTCAGAAAACTCCATAAAAGGTTTCAAATCAAAAGAACTTATCTTTAATTTCAATTAGAAGTGATCATAGAACTGAATTTGAAAATCAATTTTTTGAAGATTATTGTACTGAATTTGGCATTGATCACAACTTCTCTGCTCCTATAACACCTCAACAAAATAGTGTTGTAGAGAGGAAAAATAGTACATTGAAAGAAATGGCTTGCATAATGTTGTGCGCAGGCAATCTTCCAAAGTACTTTTGGACAGAAGTGGTGAACACTGCTTATTATATTTTAAATTACGTTTTGATCCATCCTATTTTAAAGAAACCCCCTATGAGCTTTGGAATGATAGAAAATCCAATATCAGTTATTTCATGTGTTTGGATGCAATGCTTTGTGCATAACAATGAAAAAGATAATTTAGAAAATTTTGATTCTAAAGCTGATGATGCAATTTTCATAGGTTATTCATCACATAGCAAAGCATATCGGGTTTTTAACAAAGGACTCTTACTGTTAAAGAGTCAATAGATGTTGTATTTATTGAAACTAACCCTACACCTTCTAGACAAGAAGAGTGCATAGATAATGATGAAGGTACATTGCAATAAGGAATTGCTGACTTGAGCATTCAAGATAAAGACAGTCAAGATGAAGAAGAAATGGTAAGTAAGGATCACACAATCTACCAAGGGACTGGAGGTATGTTACATCTCACCCTAAAGAATTAATCATTGGAATCCTTCATATGGTGTTAGGACTAGGTTTGCATATAAGGATGCACATGATTACTTAGCCTTTGTATCACAAATAGAACCCCATAGCCTAGAAGAAGCTAAGACTGACCCAAACTGGATGATGGCAATGCATGAAGAATTAAATCAGTTTGAAAGGAATAGTGTATGGACACTTGTAGATAGACCTATTGACTATCCAATAATAGGAACCAAATGGATCTATAGAAATAAATTAGATGAACAGGAAACATAATAAGAACAAAGCTAGACTAGTGGCTAAGGGATATAACCAAGAAGAAGGTATTTTTTGATGAAACTTATGCACTTGTAGCAAGACTAGAAGCCATTAGACTACTACTTGCATTTGCTTGCTACATGAATTTCAAACTTTTCAAATAGATGTAAAAAGTGCATTTCTTAATGGTATTATCTCTGAACAAGTTTTTTGTGAAACAACCACCAGGTTTGAAAATCATAATTTTCCAATCACGTATTTAAATTAAACAAAGCATTGCATGGTTTGAAACAAGCACATAGAGCCTGGTATGATAGACTTAGCACTTTCTTAATTGAAAATGATTTTTCAAGAGAAAATGTAGACAAAAACAATTTATCAAAAAGAAGAATAATGATATCTTAGTTATACAAATATATGTTGATG
Source organism: Areca catechu (assembly GCA_021397845.1). NCBI lineage: Eukaryota > Viridiplantae > Streptophyta > Magnoliopsida > Arecales > Arecaceae > Areca > Areca catechu. Next base: position 139,518,926 of record CM038052.1, on the reverse strand, counting down.
ATATCATTTTTGGTGCAACTAATGAATCTCTATGTAAAGAATTTGCTAAGCTTATGTAGGGAGAATTTGAAATGTGCTTAATGGGTGAACTAAACTGCTTCCTTGGACTTCAAGTAAAACAAATAAAAGAGGCATCTTCATCAACCAAGCCAAATACATTAAAGAAATCATCAAAAAGTTTGGCATGGAGAGTAGCAAATCAATGAGCCCAGCTTATAGATTGGACAAAGTTGAAAATGGAACCAATGTTGACCAAAAGCTATATAGAGGTACGATCGGATCTTTATTGTATTTGACTGCAAGTAGACCTGATATATTATATAGTGTATGTGTATGTGCTAGATTTCAGTCATCACCAAAAGAAACACATATGCTTGCCATTAAAAGAATAATTAAATACTTGAAAGGAACAAGTAATTTAGGAATTTGGTATTCTTAACATTCTACCCTGAATTTGATTGGATTCTCTGATGCTGACTATGCTGGTTGTAGAATAGATAGAAAAGCACTAGCGGTACATGCCAATTTCTAGGGTTAAATTTAATCTCATGGCACTATAAGAAGCAAAACTCCGTAGCCTTGTCCACTGCTGAGACAGAGTACATGGCTGCTGGTAGTTGTTGTGCTCAAGTGTTATGGATTAAACAACAACTAGAAAACTTTGTTGTATCACAATATAAAATTCCAATTAAATGTGATAACACAAGTGCTATCAATTTAACAAAGAATCCAATTCAACACTCTAGAACCAAGCACATTGAAATTAGACATCATTTTATTAGAGATCATGTTTCAAATGGTGATATTACTAAGCCACTTAATCAAGACAAGTTTGAACTAATTAGAAGTGAATTAGGACTCTGCGATCCTTTTTAAATTCTCTAATCTAATTCCTTTAAATTTAAGGAAACATCATCTAGAGAACCTCCTATTTTCATTCTCTATTATAGAGCCTAAATTTCCTTTGAAATTTTCTCCAAAATCTCTCTCATAATTGTGTTAGAAATTTCCAAAACTTGATTTCTCTATTCGAGTCGACTGGCTCTGAAATCGAGTCGACTGGATTTTTTGCATGTTTTGAATGAGTTCTGGCCTAGCCAGCTCGAGCTTTTTCGAGTCAACTAGATTCTCTGTATATTTTGGACGAGTTCTGGCCGAGCCGACTAGAGCCCCTCTAGGGCTTTTTCGAGTAGACTGGATTTTCGTGCCTGAGATTTTTTTTTTTGGGGCATAAACCCCATTCCGAGCCGTCTAACCTTCATTTCATCTTTTCTAATGGTTCGTTCCTCTCCTAATTCTACTCAAAAGATTCCTATCTTCCTTCTAAGTTCTCCAATCTCTCTTTTCTTCCTCTTTCCTAGCAATGGTTCCAAAATGTGCTATGGGGAAATGCTCTATTAGGGCTGCTCTGTCCGTGGAAAGGGAAAGAAGGACTAAGAGGCATCAAGAAGAGCCGACTGCCATTGTTCATAGTGAGGAACATATGGAAGAATCTGCAAGAGATGCTCCAAGTGCTCCAAGTCAAATTCCTTCAATGTCCATAAGACCAATAACCTCTGGCTGTCGTATTAACTTTGAATTTATAAGGAGATTGGTTTAAAATTGGTGATTTGATTGAAGATCAAGGTTGGAGGAAGTTTTGCTCCCTAAATGAAAAGACCTACACCTCTCTTGTTAAGACATTTTATGAAAATTTGAGATTGGGGACAAATCATGTAGAATCTACAGTTAAAGGAAGAAGAGTTGTAGTCAATGAAGAATTTCTACATGGTCTACTGGACTTACCTATTGATGGAGTGAAATTCTTAGCAATTCAAGATAGAGAAAAGGCTTTAAGAACAATCCTAAACAAGGAAGAAGTCTATGGGATTGGAATTTTTTTTGCCAATACATTATCTCTTGAAATGAAGTTGCTACAAAATTTCATTTGTAGAATATTTTTGCAAAGGACAGGAAGATTGATTGGGTAACTGAGAAGGACCTGAGCCTTATGGAGCATATCTTAGAAAATACTCCTGTAAACTTATCACATATTATCAATATGCAAATGAAGGAGACTGTTAGAAAGGCTAAGGCTTGCTTACCCTATGAAATAATGCTAACCCTGTTGCTTAAGTCCCAAAGTGTGAATTTGGAAGGTGAAGATGGAGTTGAACTGCACCATACAGATGTCTACACCTCCAAGTCACTAGGAAGAATGGGTTACATTCAAGTTGAAGGTGTTTGGAGAAAGAAAGGAACCAATGTCAGGGCAATAGGTTGTTCAAGTAGTGAAGAAGATGAAGAAGAAAATGAGGAACCTGTTGATACTGCTGCTACTGAAGCCGGAACATCTACTGCCCCTGGACTTGAGCTAGAATCACTTATTTTTGAGCCTACTACCACTTTTGGGGAGGATGGTGTACCTTTTCCTGATCTTGATTTGCCTACACCTAAATTTGATTTGCCTACAGCTAATATACATTTACCACACTTCACTCTAGCAGCTACACATCCTCCAAACATTCAAAGTCAGATTGAAGTTTCAAATGATGGCTTTGGCTGATTCACTGACAGGAACTATCACTTCACTTTTTGGTGATCTAAAACAGTCAGTGGATAGTAGACTGTCTCAACTAGAAGAACATGTCACAAGCTTGCAAGGAAAAGTTGAAGCAAGAAACTTCAAGAGCTGCAACTCAAGTGGAACTTTAACCTATCCTAGACCTTATTTCTTCAAGTTTTGAAGCTATAAAAAATTCAGTTGATGCAACATTAAATGAAAAGTTGAAGTAATAGAAACTTCAAGAGCTACACCTCAAGTGGAACTTCAACCTATCCTAGACCTTATTTCTTCAAGTTCTGAAGCTATAAAAAATTCAGTTGATGCAATATTAAATTAGTATAGAACTGAATTGAATGAAGCCAAATGCACTTTGGGAACAATTGCAGAGACAAGACAGATGGCAGATGACTACACTCGAGGCATTGGGATTATCAGGTCAGAACTTGGAAGACTTAGAGGATCTGCTGAAGCTTTTGCTAATGTCCAAGCTTCTGAACTTATATCAATGCAAAAGGAAATTGGTGAAATGAAAGAGGCTATGAACAAGGTACTTACAAGCCTCAAGGACATGGAACAGAAACTTGATGCAATCTGGATGGAGATGGTTTCAATTTGTGGCACTGTTAGATCCTTGGAGATCACTGCTAGGACTAGATCTCTTTATGACCCTTCTCCTATTTCCTCTAGGAGTCCTACCACTTCTCACCATCTTAGAGCACCTGCACCTCATGCATCTTCTAGTAGACCTCATAGACCTGCTTCTTGGTATGGTGAAGTATGCCTACCAATGTACCTAAGGAAGAATCTGATAGTGAGTACGTCTTTAGTAGTTTCTATACTTTTTGGAAACTCTTTTTGATTATGTAATGATCAATGTACTAAATCTTTTAATGGAAATACAGTGAATATCATTTTGGACACATGTATGTATTTCTTGCATCTTGTTAACACTCTCTAATATTTTTAAATAGAATTCTCCTTCTAAATTGTGAAAGTGAAATTATCTCAAACAAATCTTCATACAATCTCAATCTACTTAAATTCTGAGCTTAATTGTATAACCTTTTTGATTTGATGACAAAAAGGGGGAGAACTATTATATAATAATGAGCATGAAAGAAGAGCTTAATAGAATTGCAATAGAACTGTTAAAGTTAATTAGACAGGGGGATCTTAATGAATATTGCATTTTTTTTTCTGCTAAAGTCAAATAAATGATAAAGGGGGAGAAATACATGTTTAATTTCTTTCAATGATTACTATTCTGCTCTCTACTAATTACATCTAACTGTCAATGCTTAATGCTGCTTAATACACACAAGCACTTATTCTTTGACACTTACATTTTATAGAAATGGCTTTGTGTATAACTCTATAGCATACATTGATACTCGTTTGAGAATACAGTTAATATCGTGATACGTCAAACAAGTGTAAATGCTTACTATGATATACATCTATACTTGTGAATAGAATAGATTATTTCATGCCTAGTGTTTTGTCATCATCAAAAAGGGGGAGATTGTTGAACCCTGAAGTGATTTTGATGATAACAAAACATTGGAGCATATATTTGGTTAACAAACAACTCTTCACATGGTTGACCAGTTTTTGTAGGATGACTACTTCGACATATTTTTTGAACTCTACAACTTTTATTTCTTTGTATTGAGTTGTAAGTAATTAGAATCTTATAAAAAAGAATCCAAGAAAAATTCCTATTTGAATCAAAGATAAAGGGTTGCTTCTACTAGTTTCAAGCTTCAATTTTTCTTGATTGTATTATAAGAAGATCTGAAGGAAACCTTCAAAGCTTGGCATGTGAGTTCTGGAGAATAGGAATTGGTCTGGGTGAAGAACCAATCTCGAGCTGACTGGATGGCGGCACTAGCCGACTCTAGCACTGGCACAAGAAAGAAGATCTCAGGCACACAGACCTAGCCGTCTCGCATCAAGTCCCAACCGACTCATCCATAACTTGGTTGAGAATGTTCTAAGAACCTCAGGGATCCGAGGTGACTGTAGTACAGCCCAGCCGACTCGTCCAGAACTTAGTTGAAAATATTCTGAGAATCTCAGGGATCCGAGCAGACTGGATTTCAACCTAGCTGACTCATCCAAAGTAAACTATTTTCTCAATTGTGGAACCTAGCCGACTGGCATTTAGCCCAGCCGACATGAACCTGATCCGAGCCGACTCGAAGAATGTCCGAGCCGACTAGAATGACGAGGTCACTTCCAACGGCTAGTTCCAATTTTCTAATTTTGAATTCCAAAAGTGCTCCAATGGTAACCTGTCACTTCCCAACGGTCTACAACGTTCAAAATCAAGGAAAGGTAGTTGAGGTCTCTATAAATGAGGTATGAGAACATCCTTAGAGAGGCTAATGAGTTATTGAACATTCATTGAACATTTATTGAAGAGAGAGCACTTGAGCTTTGAAGTCAGTCTTCAAGCCTTCACCAACTCTTATCAGAAGCTTGAAGCATCTTTTGAGGAAAGCAAGGAAGCCATTGAAGTGCATTGAAAGGCATTCAATTGAGCTTCACTCAAGCTGCATCGGCAACCACCAGAAAACTTAGTTTGTCATTTCTGTTGCTTTTATTCTACTCTTAGAATACTTAGGTTATTGGTGAGCCCGGTTGTAAAAATCAAATAGGTTTCTTTGGTGAGCCTACTGAAAATCAAAGTGTAGAGGTTCTAGGTGAGCCTGTGAAAACCTAGTGTGGGTTTCTTTGGTGAACCCTGTTTAAAAACCAAAGTGTAGAGGTTGGGATTGTGAGCCTGTAAAACAATCTGACTGTATTCCAGTTTGGGGGATATCATGGAATTCCCAAGTGGTGAACTTGGGTAGTGGACGTAGGAGCTGGGTTGCTCTGAACCACTCTAAACTTGCTTTGTTTGTGTTGTGCTTTACTTACTTTTAGCTTCCGTACTTAATTCTGATTAACACAGCACTCAACCTCTAAGAGGATTTACTTATGCACATTTTTGCCAGAAATTTTGTAATTCCCAATTAACCCCCCTCTTGGAAAAAGCCACCTGGGCAACACAAAGGATCCAAGCTGACTCGAAGGAATCCGAGCTGACTCGAATTTCACTTTCAGGTATCTAATGGCTAGTTCTATAATTTTTTTTTTAATGCCAAAAAGTGCTCCAACGGTCACAAATGGCAACGGCCTGTAATGGTTAGAACTACCTTGAAGTGATGGAAGACCTTATATTTGAGGGATTTGAACTTCTCTCAAGTAAATTTTTTAAAGTTCCTAAATGTTTTGAAGCTACATTGAATATCCTACCTACCAACAAGCAAAAGAGCATAAAAGCATTCAAGTGCAATCCAAGTGGACTTCTCATAAGCTGCACCGACAACCATCTGATAAATTGAGTTTATCATTTATTGTTGAATTTATTTCAATTCATTTCTTGAATTGTTTGGGTTATTAGTGAGCCCGATTGAAAACAAAATAAGTTCTTGGTGAGCCTTTGATAAAAACTAAGCATTGGGTTCTTGGTGATCTTGGTAAAACCATGTTAGGTTCTTAGTGATCCTGTGAAAACCAAGTTGGGTTTCTTTGGTGATCCTGTTTAAAATTAAAGGGTGCTGGGTTTTCTTTGATGATCATGTAAAAACCAAAGTGTAGAGGTTTGGATTGTGATCCTATAAAACAATCCTACTGTATTCGGGTGTTAATATAGTGGAAATCCCAAGTGGAATCTTGGATTGTAGACGTAGGAGCTTGGTTGCTCCGAACCACTATAAATTTGGCGTGTTTGAGTTGTGCTTTTCATTCTTATTTAGCATCTACAATTTACTACTCTATCACAGCACCTAATACTTTGTAAGGGATTTTAATTGTACATTATCTGCTTTAAATTTTTAAATTCCCAATTCACCCCCTCTTAGGTAGCCATCTTGGCAACAGGGTCCCTCCCAGAAAGAACATAGGTTGGTATGGGGATCGATGGCAAGGGCTGCCAAAGTCGCTGGTTGCTATTGAGTTCCAAGGATCGGTGCTTTTTGTAAAGCTGATGCACCGCTATATCTAGGGCATGGAATTGCTATGCCAGTGCAGTGATCTGGGGATTTGCCGAAGGTGGTAGTGGTACACCAAGGAGCTCTTTCTCTGGGCACTGATTACCGTAGTGAGAGGGATCCCCCACCTGGTCGACGGAGGCTTCACGTGCTATGTGGTCATAATCAGGCCATGGGTTTCCACGGATGTCTTTCTCGTACCAGGGGGACCTAGTTTCTAACTAGTTAGTTTTCTCTGCTCTCCCCCCTTCTTGGAGTACTAATCTATTGCCACCAAGATCATCGTGGCCCGTAGCTCTGATGCATTGGGCTCCCGCTTGGTGCTCGCTCTTCTCTTCTCGGCCGGCTCCCTAGTCTGGAGGCCCTACAAAATAGAGGAGACCCGTGCTAGGGATTCTGATGATCAACTCAGTGGGATGACCAGGGTGACAAAACCTCTATGGTGGAGAACTTGGGGGACACACCGCATCGAGAGGGTGAAAAAGAATAATATGAATTATATGAAGGAAGATAATGGAAAAGCTCAAGAACGTTTTGTGGCTTTGCTTACCAATTTTACTTACCTTTCTGGTTGATTTTATATAGATGGGGTGTCCTAGACAAGGTCTGGGTCTTTCTATTATTCGCTGTCACCTCCCTGTTAGACCAGTCTTTCAGGTGAAAACCTCCCATTCTGGCCATTCACCAAGCCTCAAGCCATGATGGAGCATTTGCATTTCACGGGGGACCATCGGAGTGTCACAAGGCCAAGGGCCTTAACGGAATACCCCTTTTGGGAAAAGTGCAGGTTCCTTGTCATAGAGGTTGTGGTCTTTCAGTTGTGTGGTTGTTGACGCGGTGGCATGCCATAAGATTGGGGACCTGGAGGAGCTTGCATTGCACAGGTCATGCATGATGTGTGCTACAGGACCTGTACTCATGGCAGGGCATGCGCCACCTCCTAAAGGCTATGGATGGTTGGGCTCCATCCTGCCATAATTTTGAGCTTCTACTAGTCCTCCTCGTGCCACTGGTAGGAACCTTGGCTACCATTAGGTGGGGGTGAAGCCCTGTTTTGGAGTCCTAGCTCTTGGAGGCATGAGCTCGACCCCTACCGGGAGCTAACCTCAGCCGGGGGACTTGCCTTATGAGCTCAGCACAACTAGGAGCTGACCTTGATAAGAGGGCTTATCTTGGAGGCACGGGCTTGACCCATATCAGGAGCTGACCTCAGTCGGGGGACTCATCTTATGAGCTCGGCCCGGCTGGGTGCTAACCTCGACAGGAGGGATCATATTCGAGGCATGGGCTCAACCACTACCGAAAGCTAAACTCGGCCAGGGGGGCTCGCCTTGTGAGCTTGGCCCGACTGGGAGCTGACCTCGGTAGGAGGGCTCATCTTTGATCTTTACCTGACCGCCGTGTCTAAGTGGCAGGTCCTTCAACAGTGTGGCTGCCTGCGTACTCCATGTTAGCATATGTATTATATTATATCACATCAATAAAGATTATTGAACTTAATTAAGAATTAAGTTACATTGAATGACAAAGTGATCTAGGAATATGATTCAAAGACTCTAAGTCATTTCAATAACCTTTAAAGATCATGGGTTAGCTTCAATTAGGTCCTTAATTAGGTTAGACCTAAGTTTAGATGAATGGATCAAATAAAGAACTAATTTAATCAAATGTTGAGTTAGGATTTCTTCTCTATACATCTCTCTAATAGTTAGATTGATTAGTCCATAAATCTAAATGGACCTGATTTGTGGCTTAGTGGTCAGCGCGAGTCTTTAAGATAGTTTAATCAAGTCTGATGAACCAATTAGTGTCTAAGGTAAGTATGGCATTTTATCATGGTTCTATTGGGCTACCTCATACCTGGCCAACCTTGTTGGTGTTTAAGGCAAGATAGTTAATGGTGGAACCCATCCCATGATCTCACTTACCTGGCCAATGTGATCAATCAGAATTGATTGGGTAGCTCACTGACTCGTGTTAACCCATGTCACCTAAGGTTAATCAGTCTTGACTGATTTTAGGTACCCATGGATCATTAGTTTTTGAAACCCTCTTTTATGACTAATGTAGTCAGTGGGAGGTTGATCCATGTCTTCTTATTTATTTCATCTATCACATTAAAGTTAAACACTCTAAATTATTAGGTCCATAAAAAGATGAAGTTATGGGGATAACTAAGTCCAAGCCTCCCATTAAGTGGAATTATAATGGATCCAATAGTTAGGTGTTCATCGGCAGATCCAAAGATCGGGTGTTCATCATGCTACTGTAATTACCATTCCAAATATGACAGCTTTATGTGACTTTTAACAATGATCAGGTGGGCCAACCAAAGTCGAGCTTGACTATTCATTGGTTGGAAGTATTGAATTTTGTCATGTTAATGGTTGGACCTAACCATGACCTTCAATAGGAGGCCCAAAGGCCGATTGAAATGTACCTTGGAGCAAAATCTAAATACTAGAAGTTACTTGGAGAAGTAATCGGTTAAAGAATCTACCTTTAGATGCACATGGATAGGCAGGCCAAAGTCGGGCTCATGTGTTGTCTATTGGATTCTGGTACCCACTATGAAATTAAAGTAATTTGTTGGATTGGAGGTAGAGGCTACCAGTATGAACAAAATAGTGGAAGGGCCTTTAAACTAAAGTCCATGTCTCTGGTTTAATAATTCATATACAATAATAAGTTTTGGTTTTCCTTTTAGATATCTACCAACTTGTCACTCCGATCCTTTCTTAATAATGAGAACCTCAAGGGTCCCAACTTTGATAGCTTGTATCGAAGGCTCAGAATTATCTTGGAGCATGAACGGATCTTATATGTGATATTAGATCCGATGCCCGAAATCCCTACTCCCAATGCTTGGGGTTCCGTTAGAGACACTTATCAGAAGTGACTCTCTAATAGGACCACTATCCGATGCATCATGTTGGCAGTGATGAATGATGAGTTCAGTAATAAATTCGAGGAAGCTGAGCCGAAGGAGATCCTTCAAAAGTTGAAGGTCTCCTGTGCTATCTATAATGAACGGATGCTTGAAGGGTCCTCAGTCACTAATCATGTATTAAACTTGATCAAGATGATTGAGTGCCTGGGCAAGCTTGGATGTCCCTTACATGAACAGCTCGATAAAGATGTGATACTGAATTTCCTGACCTCTTCTTATCTAGACTTTCTTGATTGTTTCAGAATGAATAAGTCTGTAATTAACTACCATGGTCTATTGGGGTTACTGCAGACTTATGAGAAAGACCACCAACTCAATAAAAGGGGAGTAAGTCTTGTAGAAGGATCCTCTGCAGGGCGTCATCCCTTTAAGAAAGGGAAAAAAATAAATAAAGCAAAGAATGTGCAAAATGCTTCTAGACCCAGTCAAGTCAAGAAGGTGAAGGCTGATAAGAGCCAGGCGGAGTGCTTCTTCTATAAGAAGCAGGGTCATTGTAAGAGAAACTGTCCTCTTTATATTATGTCCCTTGACCCGAACAGGTCAAGAAGAGAAAGTAGCAAGGCAATGCTGGACAAGGTATTTATATGATAACACATTGTAGTTTCTCTATCTGCGATACTACTAACTAGGTATTAGATATTGGAAGTCTAGTTTACATTTGCAATTCATTGTAGGGACTTTAAGTTAGTAGGAGATTCGATGATGGTGAGAGATCCTTGAACGTGGGAAATGGAAGCCAAGTTCCAGTCCTGGCATTGGGAACCATCAAATTAGTTTTCGAGTCTTGTACAATCATCTTGAATGAGTGTCATTATTGTCCGTCTTTCATTTAAATGTCATTTCCATAGGCCAGTTGGCCATGTATGGTAATGAACTATCAATAAAGAATGACATTTGCAAAATCATTTGGAATGGTTCTATTGTGATGAATAGATACATGAATAATGGTATTTATGTACTATTATGACTATTAGGTAGTGTACAGATCTAGCAAATGCCCTAGGATAGATAATGTCAATGAAGCATATCTATGGCATTGCAGGCTAGGTCATATCAATAAGAACATGATAAACAGATTGAAAAGCAATGATCTTCTCGAGATTAGTTAATGTGATTTGCTACCAACCCATGAGTCCTGTCTTCTTGGAAATATGACAAAATCACCTTTTACTAGAAAAGGTTAACGAGCCGAAATATTCTAAGTCAGGTACATACTGATATATGTGGACCTATGAATATTAGTGCCTGAGGTGGGTACAATTATTTTATTACATTTACAGATGACCTTTCGAGGTATAGTTATGTCTTCTTGATGAGACATAAATCTGAATCATTTGAAATGTTCAAATGATATCATAATGAAGCAAAAAAATAAACTAGAAAGTATTTCAAAACACTTTGATCAGATCAAGGTGGTGAATATCTTTTCGATGATTTTCTGACATATATTAAGGAGAATGGTATTCTCTCTCAGTGGACCCTCTAGGGACACCTTAGTTTAATGGAGTGTTTGAAAGGAGGAATCGAACACTATTAGACAAGGTTCGGTCCATGATGGGCTTTGCTTCTCTTCCACCATCCTTTTAGGGATATGTTGTAGAGTCAGCTTGCTACCTTTTAAATAGGGTTTCGAGTAAGTCCATTAGCAAAACCCCATATAAGATATGGACTGGACATAAGGTGACACTCTCACACCTTCGGGTCTAGGGTTACCCGGCTTAAGTCAAACGTTTGGACATGGATAAGCTTTGACCTTAGTCAACAGGTGCCTATTTGTTGGATATCCAAAAGAGTCTATGGGGTACAACTTCTACTTGGCTAATGAACAAAAGTTGTTCATCAGTCTTAGGGCTATCTTTTTGGAAAAAGAGTTCCTTGGTGAAGGAACTGTAGCCGCTTAGATTAAACTTAGTGAAGTTCAACAAGTAGAAGAATTGGCACACATAAGGGACAACATAGAACTGGTTATGATTAGATCACACCCAGATTCCACCAGGAACCATTAAGGAGATCCATTAGGATACTGTATCGACCGGATAGAACTATGGTTTCTTGGTCCAGGACAGTGATCCAATTGAAGTCGATAAGAAAATAAGGACACGATCACCTATATGGATGCAATGCAAAGGTCTGACTCTGAACTATAGCTAGGAGCCATGAGATCCGAAATGGAGTCCATGGAAATCAATAATGTATGGATATTGGTTGATCCACCTAAGGAGATAAAACCCATTGGATGAAAATGGATTTTTAAAAGGAAAAGGGGTGCAAATGGGTAGGTAGAGACCTACAAAGCCCGTCTAGTTACCAAGGGGTATGGTCAATGTTATGGTATTGACTATGACGAGACGTTCTCTGCTGTGGCAATACTCAAATCCATTCGGATCATGCTTGCTTTAGCGGCACACTTTGACTATGAAATCTGGCAAATGGATGTCCGAACAGCTTTCCTGAATGGTGAGCTAGAAGAGGAGCTGTACATGGTACAACCTAAAGGGTTCACATCCACAGATGAGTCAAAGGTGTGCAAACTTCAAAGGTCCATCTATAGACCGAAGCAAGCATCTCGGAGTTGGAACATGAGATTTGATAAGTGTATCAAGTCGTATGGTTTCGTTAGGAATGGAGAAGAACCTTACATTTATAAATAGGCTAATGGTTCTGTGATTATATTCCTTGTGTTGTATGTGGATGACATTCTCTTAATCAAAAATGACATCCTAGTACTAGAAGAAATAAAGGTCTGGTTGTCATCCTAGTTCTCTATGAAGGATTTGGGTGAAACCTCTTACATACTAGGTATGAAGATCTATAAATATAGATTTAAGAGGCTTCTGGAATTGTCCCAGTCTACGTACATTGATACTGTGCTGAAGTGGTTCAGCATGGAGAATTCCAAGAAAGGGTATCTCCCAATAGGCCTTGAAATTACACTCTCTAAAAGAGATTATGCGATAACTCCTAAGGAGAGAGAGCATATGAGTAGAATCACATATGCTTCAATAGTGGGATCTATCATGTACGCCATGACATGTACTAGACCAGACATGGCATACTCACTAGGCATAGTGAGCAGATACCAGTCCGACCCAGGTGAAGCTCAATGGATAGTGGAAAAGACCATCCTTAGGTATATGCAAAATACTAAGGACCAATGGCTGATATATGAAGAACCTGACTTGAAACTTGTGAGGTATACTAACTCCAATTTTTAATTATATAGGGATGATAGCAAAAGTGTATTAGCGTTTATATTTACCTTAAATGGGAGAGCAATCTACTAAAAAATTTCAAAGCAGCCTACTATCGCAGACTCAGTATGTGAACCAGAATACATTGCAACATCGAATGCTGCAAAGGAAGCTATGTGTTATGGAAGTTCCTAGGCAAGCTGGGAGTGGCACCTTCCCTAGATGGTCCTGTTCTGGTTATTGTGATAGCACTAGAGCCATTACTTAAGCCAAAGAGCCAAAGTTACATCACCACACCAAACATATTCTGCGGTGCTATCACCTTATGCAAGAAATCATGGAACGAAGTGACATCGACCTTCAGAAGACCGATGAAAAGGAGAACCTGGCTGCCCCTCGCTAAAGTCATCAGAGTTTCAAGAATTCAATAATTGTAAATGGAAAATGAGAATAAGATTCTTTACTGATTGGCTTTAGAACAAGTGGGAGTTATTGGGAATAGTATTCCAAAGCCAATCATCTAAGATGTAGATGGTTGTACTATTTTGTAATTATATATGAATTATTTAGATGAATAAAAGTTATTCTTTTGGATATTCATAACATATGCATATTCCTGAAAAAAACTCTTATGTGGAGTCCTTAGAACTACATTATATTTGATACAGAGAGGATGTATCGAGTAATTCTTAAACTGGTTCACGACCAAAGGATACATTGTTATCAAACAATGATGATATATGCATAGGTTGTTGTATGTCACATTAGTTAGTTATCCTCTTAACCAAGGAGTTTAGAGACACTAAGATATACAGATGAAATGTATGACATCTCGCTGAATGTGACCATCTGTAGAGCTCCGTTCTACCAAAGGGTTGCTCACGAAAGGATATGGGTATATGTGTCCCTCTGACCTGAGGTCACCTTGGTAGCTTGCAAGCAACTCGGTATACTTTGGTACCAAACTTCCTGGATTTCTAATCCAGTGATGGAAGGTTTCTATGTATAGTCAAGTACTTGTGGAGCAGTGATGGATCAGGATGGGATTGAGCCCTCCAAATGGTTTAGAGTGAATGGCTCATTATATCTCAATTTAGCAAAACCTTGACCCGGGTAGTTCTTGTGAGGAGTTACAAAACTTGTAAGGTTGAGACATAATTTAGATGTATTAAATTAGGCTTTGCTGTCAAACTCTAGGTCATCCTAAGCATTATGAGGTCAAAGGGATGAATTATGCAGTAACCATATGCCTGAGGTGCTAAAGAGTTGATTTACATCTTTGACCTATCCGAATGTCGGGTATCATTGCTAGATGATGAGTTTGACTGGTACTGGAAATGTTCCAGTACTACTGGCTTAGTGTTCTAACCTATGGGATCACACATCATGGGAATTTCTAACTGATCAAAAGGTCAATCAATGATTAAGAATCATTTAGCATCACTATAGGGTCAATATGATTGACCATGACCCAAATATCGACACTTCCATAAGTAAACACTTGGTTGTGACAAGGACTTTTCACTAATTCGATTAGTGAGTTTTTGGAGGTCTTATTTGCAATATGATTGCAATCTAATGGGTTAAGCCAAATGTGATTTGGTTTAAGATCAAGTTAGATTTGACTTGTCATGCTCACTTTTTATAAAAAGATTCAAATTTGAATTTTGAATTCAAATTTCAAATCTTGGCTAAAATTTGTTCCAAGGTTTTTTATGGAATGCATTATTTGGAATGCAAATTTTCTTCCATATAAACCTATAGCTAATTTGGTTCAACCCTTAACCCTCTCCCCCAATCACTCCTCCTTCTATATCTGTCAAACCTCGATCCCAAACCCGAGCCTGATGCACAACAGACGGCCATGTGCACTAGAATTTATTTTCCCTTGCTTCGGACACACAAGGCCTCTACCAACCAGGCTACCACCTTAGCGGTATTGTCTGCTATTTCCTAAGTACCTTACCGACTGGTTCCAAAGCCCAATTAATCTTCTAGATTTGTAATAAAAATATTGAAAAATAGGGATGAGCTATACAGGCTCAGTAAGTTATCGACACCTCTAATATACAACATAAATATGCCAATAAAAATCAACAAGTATATTGACATCATACAATGAGATGTCCATCAATATAATAATAACCACCAACATGTGACGTAAATATGTACACTTAATTTCAACCGACATTGACACGATAATGGATAGCCAACCATTTACTTAACTCACCTAGTCCCTTTGACTACGGCCATGATCGACCTGTACCTCACCCCAGAAAGAGACTAGATCCTGTGTCACATACCGCTCAACGATCATATTCCAGCGATAGCCCCGCTAGAGGTCCAATAGAAAACTAGCTTTGAGTATCACACGAGAAACTTGCATCCTCGGCATGTTCCTGCCATGCATGGCTAAAATAAGGCAACTAGCTCTTATGTCATATACCGCTCAATGGTCATGTACCAACAATAGCCCTGCTGGAGGCCCAAAAGAAGACTAGGTCCTCGTCTGATCATAGTCGACTAGAGAGCGACATCACCAACACAATACTTGCAACACAATGCAATCCAATGCAATCCAATGTAATCCAATGCAAATTAAAATATATTACATGCATTTAATATTTCATAAACATAACATATTTGGCACATAGTATCAGAGGTCAAGATAACTTACTAAAGTGTATCCACCACTATGTACAACTCAAACAATAGACCTGGTCTTCCAAGGACAATGACAATCCTGCACAACAATTTAAACATATAATTATTTATATTTCAAAACTAAAAAGAAAACTAAATTATCATTAGGCACTCTCCTCAACCCAATTCAAATTCAGGTCCAAAATTTACCTTTCCTCCCTTTATTTTCTCTCTCCTCTCTCTTCTATCTCAATCTTTCTCTCTCTTTTCTCTCTCTAATCTTTCTCTCTCTAATCTTTCTCTCTCTTCTCTCTCCTCTTCCTCTCACCTCTCTCTCATCTTTCTCTCTCCTCTCTCTTTCTCCAAATTTTGCTTCAACCAAACAAACCCATCTCTGAAAATCGAGTCAACACATCCCATAGATCCAATTCTGTTGATCGAGTCAACTCACTGCTGCAAATCGAGTCAACTCGGTTCTGTTGACCCAATCAACCCAGCCTGCCAATCAAGTTGACTCACCCCTACTAACCGAGTCAACTCGATTTTTCCTCCCTTCACCCGATCTGCTGCCATCTCCCCTACCAAGCCGATCCCCCCTCCTCCAATGGAAGACCAGATGGAGGAAGGACTAGTGGCGACCCTGACGGCCATCCGGCCACTTGTCGGAAATCCAAAAGCGAGATAACCCCCCCCTCTCCTTGATGCTTCCCCTCGGCTTTACTGAGCCAGCATCCCCATGGTGGTTGGTGGCAGCCATGGGAGATGGCCACCAAGAAGGGGGCCCGGTTGACAGGAGCGGGCGGTAGCGCGACCACCGACGACAGTCCATCGCCCACATAAATCCCAAAAAAAAAATAAAATGGATCCCCCCTATCTGGTCATCCCTACTCAAGCCCATGCTCGAGAGGAGACGGGCTCCCGCTGGTCGCCTCTGATTATGACTATGGTCAAACGAAAACAGGGGATAGGGCACTTGCTGATGAGGTCAGCAGCAGTTTCAGCAGCACTATAGGAAAAACGATCATCGGGAAGGGCTGTAGCACGCGAGGGAATTGCCCGGCACAATCAGCATTGATCTTTGGCATCCATCAAAGGAGGGTTCGGTTTGGACTAAGGCATGCGAGGGACCTTTAAACACCAAAGAAGACCCTTATGCCCACCCCGTGCCATCGATCGGCCTCTCTAAAACCTCCGCCGGTCATTCCCAAGGTTCGGTGCCATGGTGAATTGAAACTAAAGTTGGCAAGTGCTACCGACTTCAGCCCAAAATTTGTCCAATTACCCGGGCCTCACATTCTCCCCTCCTAAAAAAATTTTCATCCTCAAAATTTTAAAATCTAAATCTTTCAAAAATCACATGATTCATTTATCCAAAATTCGGTAATCACAATAAGAGCTCCTATTCATTCATCATAATACACATTAATCCAAATATCTTTAGTCCACCACTCTTCTGTTACGCACTCTGATTTAAATTTTTAAATCCTCTAATTTTATTAAGTAAATTTCTAACAAGGATATCCATTTCATTAGAATCCAAACCAATTTAACCTTCAAATGAAACAAAAGCAAAACTAATAAATTTTCTTGTCCTTACTAGGCCTCGAGTATATCATATTAGATTTAAACTTGATTCATCCTCTACTTTTAAAGTCTTTACAAAAGATTGTATCATCCATTCAATATATTAATAATTCTGGTCCCAATTCAAACTATTTATGTTTCCCTTAACAATTCATTTGAAAAGTTTAGATCAACTTTTCTCCTGGAAGGTTAACATTAACTCTAACAAAATAAATGACTTTGAGTTCAACATATCCATTAAGCTCCATAAACATATGGAAGATCAAATAATCCAATCCAAACTACTAACATAAACCATCAAAAATTTTACCAAAACATGCATGCCATGTTCATGTAATATCCTTTAATCTGCTAATAGCAAATTACAAATCTAAGCATTATTCAAAACATATGTCTATTACATAATTTCAATAATAATCCATACATAGATTCATTGAAAGATTCTACTTCTTAATCACATTAAACTCTTTCATAACCTACATCATAAACATCTTGCAATAGTCATCAAATTTATAATCCATAAATTAACAAAATTTTCAAGCTATCATGATCTTCATCTGTATCATTTAATTAATAACTGAATACACATATTTAGCATACCATAACATATTATACTTCTAATCTACTATTTTCAAGGCTAGATCAAACCCGTTTATCAGAGATGATATATCTGATTTAGCTCTTCAGTATCTATACTAAATCATTCAGCCTTTTATACTCATCCAAGATCAATTCTTTACAAAAATCATATTCCTCTTTTGGGCTAATAATATGTTAATTCTCATGCACACTACCTAGAGATTATAAATCCATACTTTGAATCCATTATATCCCGACAAATCATAATACTAAGTTCAAATATCTTTTTTGTCACAACCCATAGTAATTACAACCTAAACTTTAATATCATATCCTAATCACTTATGTTAGTCTCAAATGATCATGTTCCAAGTTTGGGTATCATTCAGTCATGCCTTAATAACCATCCTCTAATTTCTAATCACTTGTATCGCAATCTACAATTATATCAAAATCAAATCCATAATATAACTCAAATATATCTCCATATATCCATTATCTAGCCTCGATGATATCCTTCCAAAATTATGCTAGGAGAATTTAATCATTTTATTTATGCAAGCCTTCTACACTTATCAAAATCCTTGGAACTAAAACATACACCTATCAAAGAAATTAAATAAATTCTTAACATCGATAATTATTCTAAAATATTCAATCAAAACCTTAATTCTATCCCACTCTCACTAACTAGGTCATCTTGATCTTAAACCTTATCTCTGATACCAAAAAATCTGTCACGCCCTGATCCCAACTTGAGCCAAATGCGTAATAGATGGCCGTGTGCCCTAGAATTTATTTCTCCTTCATTCGAATACACAAGGTCTCTACCAACCAGGCTACCACCTTAGTGGTATTGTCTGCTATATCCTAATTTCTCACTAACTGGTCCCAAAACCCAAATAATCTTTTGGATCTGTAACAAAATATAGAAAATAAGGGTGAGCTACATAGGTTCAGTAAGTTATCAACACCTCAAATATACAACATAAATATGCCAATAAAAATCAACAAGCATATACACATCGTACAATAAGATGTCCATCAATATAATAATATAACCAACAATATGACATAAATATGTACACTTAATTTCAACCAACACCATCATGACTATGGATGGCCAACCATTTACTTAACTCCCCTAGTCCCTTTGACTTTGGCCATGATTGACCCGTAGCTCATCCGGAAAAAGACTATATTCTATGACACATGCCACTAAACGGTCATGTGCCAGCGATAGACCCGCTAGAGATCCAAAAGAAAACTAGCTCTGAGTATCATACGAGAAACATGCATCCTTGGCATGTGCCTGCCACGCATGACTAAAATAAGGCAACTAGCTCTTGTGTTATATACCGCTCGATGGTCATGTGCCAGCGATAGCCCCACTGGAGGCCCAAAAGAAGACTAGGTCCTCGTGTGATCATAGTAAGACTGAGAGCGACATTACCAACACAATGCATGCAACCCAATGCAATCCAATGCAATCCAATGTAATCCAATACAATCCAATGCAAATTAAAATATATTACATGTATTTAATATTTCATAAATACATAACATATTTGGCATATAGTTTCAGAGGTCTAGATAACTTACTGAAGAGTATCCACTAACTACGTACAATTCAGACACTAGACCTAGTCTTCTAAGGACAACGATGAACCTGGCCAATAATATAAACATATAATTAATTTATATTTCAAAACTAAAAAGAAAACTAAATTACCATTGGGCACTCTCCCTCAACCTAATTCCAATTCTGGTCCAAAATGTACCTTTCCTCCCTTTCTTTTCTCTCTCCTCTCCCTCATTTTTTTCTCTACTCTTTCTCTCTCTTCTTTCTTTTCTCTTTCATCTTTCTCTCTCTTCTCTCTCTTCCTTCTCTCTCTTTTTCCTCTCACCTGTCCCTTATTTTTCTCGCTCCTCTCTCTCTTCTCCAAATTTTGCTTCAATCGAACAAGCCTATCCTAAAAATTGAGTCAACACATCCTATAGACCCAATTCTGTTGATCGAGTCAACACACCCCTGCAAACTGAATGAACTCTGTTCTATTGACCGTGTCAACCCAGCCTGCCAACCGAGTTGACTCACCCCTACAAATCGAGTCAACTCGGTTCTTCCCCCCTTCACTCGATCCGCTACCATCTCCCCTACCAAGCCGATCCCCTCTCCCCCAATTGAAGACCAGAAAGAGGAAAGACCAGCAATAACCCTGATGGCCGTTCAGCCACCTACCGGAAACCCAAAAGTGAGATAAACCCCCCTTTCCCTGATGCTCCTCTCTCAGCTTGACCGAGCCGACCTCCCAATGACGGTCGACAGTAGCCATGGGAGACGGCCACCAAGAAGGGGCCCGACTAATAGGAGTGGACGGTAGCACGACCACTGGAAGCCATCCGATCACCCACCTAAATCCCAAAAAAAAAATAAAATGGATCCACCCTGTCCGGTCATCGCTGCTCAAGCCCGTGCTCGAGAGGTGATGGGCTCCCGCTGGTCACCTCTAATTATGCCTATGCTCAAATCAAACAGGGGATAGGGCACTTACTGATGAGGTCAATGGTGGTTTTGGCAGCACTAGAGGAAAAACGGTCATCAAGAAGGGCAGCATGCGAGGGAATTACTCAGCGTGATCTGCGTCGATCTTCAGCATCCACTAAAGGAGGAGGGTTTGGTTTGGACCGAGGCATGCGAGGGACCTTTAAACCCTAAGGAAGACCCCTATCTGCCCCCCTATGCCATCGACTAGACTCTCTGAAACCTCCGTCAGTCGTTCTGAATGTTTAGTGCCACGATGAATTCGAATAGAAGTCAGCAAGGACTCTTGACTTTAGCCTAAAATTGGCCCAATAATATCGGGCCTCACAATATCTCTCTCCCTTTTTGCTGCTACTATAAATATGTGTCTTTTTAAGGGCAGTAGAGTCAGTTGAGGTTGACTTTTGCTAGGCCTTTCTAAGAGGGAGGGAATGTATCCTTAGAGTTGGGTTTGAGACGATTTGGATTTTGGGTGTGAGCCTACCTAGCAATCAAGCTAGGGTTTTGGAAGAAAGAGTTAGTTGGCAAGGGTTCCACTTCTAGTTCTCCCCATTATTCTCCAACCAGATTTTTCGACGACTTCAAGAAAGTCTTGCATGTCCAAGGAAGGAAAAGATCATCCTCAAGGATCTTGAGGAGCTAGCATTCCAAGGGAGTTGATTGAGATTGAGCCCCTACATGTAGAGGCCAGATATTTGTGTGGCTCAGTGGATCTTCATTAGCTACATCCAAAGGTTAAAGGTAACGTACCCTTTCCTTTTCATTGCTTTTGATATCTCTAAATGCACTTTTATTTTGCTGGATCCTATTATAGGCAGATTGGTAGATTGACTTGATCGATCTACCAAGTCTTTCACTGTGACGTACTTTAAAATAGTTTTAAAATATAGTCTATCTGCCTGCTATGCCTTTTGAACTTTCATTATGCCCTTAAGTTATTTATAAGAATTCAATGCAAATGAAATAAGGTGTCCAAAAAAAGTTAAAAAGTTTTTAAGATTTGATATTTATTTTCTTAAATTACTTAAGTCTTAAGAAAAGATTTTTCTATCTTTTTTTTTGGGTTATTTAAGGTATTTTAATTAAAAAAATGGTTAATTAGATTAGAAGTTTACTTGTGAAAAGAAGGAAAGTAAAATTTTTTGATATGCTAACAATAATAGAAAGTAAACAATTATGCCTGGATCGTATCTCTTTTCTTTTAAGGCAACTAAAAGAATGAAGCCAAACAAAACTATAAAGAGCAATAACGAGAATAAAAAAAAATCACTTCTATTTGTAAAACAACTATGCCTGGATCCCCAGTAATAGTGTCAAAATTTGATCGCTTGTCATAGTGCAATCAAAAATAAACCCGTATATTATTACTATAGCTAGGATAAGTAGGGATCATATCCTTCGGGATAATGAAAAATTATTTCATGCAAAAAGGCAAAAAAGAATTGATTGTAGAGAGAGATTAGAATAAAAATAATAGATTTGAAAGAAAACAAGTCTTAATTGATAAATTTAAGAAGTGAAAGAAGTAACCCAAGAATTTGAATCTGCCATGCAAAATAGGTTTTATTTTTTTCTTTATATTACAATAATAATAATATTTGCAAGTTAAATATTTGTATAATTTATCTTTTGACAGGTATGGACCTTATCCATAGATCACGGCTCATCCATTTAGAGTATAAACTATCTAATTTTGATTGCAAGATTAGGAATTTAATCCACTATACTATGATTTATCTCTCTTATACATTTACCATATCTGGAGATCAAAGAATATCAATAAAGAGTGTAGGCCATGTATCTTAGATTAAAATCTCAATTAGAAAAATAAATCAAAAGAAGTGTAAAATAAATGCATGATTTTTATTACATAAATATATGTACAAAAGAAAAATAAAAACCTAGTTATAGCCTGTTGACTCCATTATTGATTTTGATAATAAACAAAATGCTTAAGTATAAGTTGAGTACTAACTATTTCTTTGAAGTATGTTTTTATAAAAAAATGTGCCCATCAATTCAATAAAATTTGATTGATTGTCAAACAATGAAAAAGTCCCAACTATGGATGAAAGATCAGTTTAAAGTGGACTTTGGTAGTTGAAGAATGCTTGAAAGGATACAAGAGTACAACACAATTTGGTTTCAACAGAAGTTTAGTTGTTTTTAAAAAATCTCAGTCAAGTGTCGACTCACAACCCAATTATCGACTCATGACAATGAAAGTGTCGATTTAAGTCGGTATGCAGAAAGAGTTTCAGATGGCATGGTTGAAGTGTTAACTCATGGCAGTCAAGTGTTGACTCAAGGTATCGACTCAAGGATCGGCTCATCGCTTGAGACTTTTTTGTTACAGAACTTGCTGAAGTTGAAGACTTGCCTAAAGTGTCGATAAATGAATGTCAAGTGTCGACTCACCAGTGGAAGTATCGACTCATCTAAGAATTCCAGAGAGCTTCATTGAAGATATTTGAACTAGGTGTTAACTCATGGAATGCAAGTGTCGATCCTAAGTGTCGACTCACAGCTTGAAGTGTCGACACTTAGAGTTTTGGGGACAGTAACGACTAGTTTTTCGAACACAGAACTCGCCCCTCTTGGCTCCTAACAGCTAGTTCTTTATGTTTAACGGCTATAAATTGACTTTGAAGACTTAGAAAGGTTTTTAAATGATTCAAATCAAATCTAAACACAAGTAGAATTAAGAGGATTAAGAGAGGAACACCAAGAGAAAGAAAAAGCAAGTGCATTCCTCCTATTCATTGAGAGCAACTACCTTCAAGTAAAAAGAAGTATCCAAGTATTCAAGAGCCTTCAAGAGCATTCATGTTCAACCTTCTTGAGCATATATTGAAGCTCCATCAAGTTGAAGGCTGCTACAACAAAGCTTTAAAGAAATATCTACTTTTATTAGAAAGCATTCATTGTTTCTTTCTTTACTTCAAACTTATTCATGTTGTAATGATCTTTGGTTAGCCTATTGGAAAACAAAGGAGGTTGTTGGTTAGCCTTGAAAACCAATTAGGTTCTTTGTTTGCCCGTAAAACCAATAGAGATTGTTGGTGAGCCTTAAAACCAATTAGGTTATTGGTAAGCCCAGAAAACCAAGTGATGTTTTGACTTGTGAGCCTTGTAAAAACAGTCGGGTTTCATTAGTGAGCCCAGAAAATAATCGGCTATAATCGGTTGAGATTATAGTGAATTTCCAAGTGGGCCTTGGAGAGTGGATGTAGGTGCATTGGAAAGCACCGAACCACTATACTTGCTTTGTGTTTGTGATTGCTTGTCTCTTTAATTTGCTTTTATTTTTTTTGCTTTTATATTTCGGCTGCATACTCACTAAGAGCACTTTACACTTGCATTCAATATACTTAGGTTGATTATTAGATTGGTTCACATACTTGCATTTCATCTAAATTTTTTAGAGACCCAATTCATCCCCCCTCTTGGTTGCTTTATGGGCAACGTAGGCTTCATCTTCTTCCTAGGTTGAAGGGGCGTAGCTACACATCACTACCACCAGCATCTCCTATATAATTTCCTTCTTTTCCAAGCCTAATACAAGATCTAAACAAGAAAAAAAAAGTAAATAAAATTCTACTACAAAAACTAATGCTTGGACTACTACATGGAGTCATCCTTTTATAGAGCCTTAAATAGGTTGAATCCCAATCTAAATTGAATTTCAATCCATTTCTAACTAGTCCTTGAATTGAAGTTAAATGCTTGGACCTTGTTGAGTCATTAATTAGTATAGATTGGGGCTGAAGTCATGCATGGAAGTCCACTTCTCAGTTAGGTATTCTCATAGTTGAAGGATCACGAAAAGAAACCATCCCATCTCAAGATCGTGTCCAAGTGGATTCCTTCTCCCAATTCACACCATTCCCCACTAAAATCAAACCTTCTATTGGTACCATCATCAATGATGGGCGGTGACCATGGTAGCAAGGAGGTGACAATGGTAGAACAGGGGGAGGTGAGGTAGTGTTGGAGAGGAAGAAGATGGTGGTGATAATGCTAGGGAGGAGATGATGATAACAAGTTCTTCCCATTCATGCCTCTTTCTGGCTGATGGTAACACAGGATGTAGTGACAGTAGCATGAAGAGAAAGCAACCGATGATGGGGATGAAGTGGTCATAATGATGAGAAGGTGGAAGATGGTTGGTGATTTCATGCATTCATGCTCTTTTATGTCTACTATGCTTGGGGAAGGGGAGAATAATGGAGGGAAGAGTGGGAAGAGGAGGAGAGCTGCACGATGGGCAGTGACGATGATGGTAGCAATGGCCATCGATGGGTAGGGGGAAGCATCTCAGGCCAGTGACGAGCTCTCAAAATGGTGGTGATGGTGGCTCTCAGGTGAGAAGAAGAAAGGTGTAGCGATGGTAATGGCAATTGACAGTGGTGTTGGGTGGTCAAACAAACGAAGAAGACAATGGTGTGGCGAATCTTGGCAACTACTAGTGGTGTAGGGAGCAGCAATCATGATAGCAGGCTTCTTGACATGGCAAGAGAAATAATGATGATGGTGATTGCTTTGGAGGTGGTGGTAATGGCATCTCGGAGAAAAAGGAGACGGCGATGGGGCAAAACAGGGAGGAGCGGCATCAGATTCTCAATGGCTTCTCCGATCGACGATGGGATCTCGACGGCAATGGTGACAATAAGGAGGCATTGGTAGCATGGATGAGGAAGAATATGACTCGAGGAGGAAGATGGTCCATGGAGTCCACCTTGTAGACTGAGCGATTGGTCCATGATGGATCGATTGCTCCAGGATCTATAGCAGAATTAGATTTTTGTTGATTCTGGCCCTATTTGAATTTTGATTTGAGTGCCGTTCGAGCCATTGGATTTCAAGAATTGAGCTGTTTCTATTTATGGACTCCTTTTTTACAAAACACTAATAAAAGTATCAATTATTAAAAATATTAATCAATTAATATATATTTTAATGCTTAATTGAGATATTTAAAAGACTTATCAATCCACACCCACCACCAGTACTTGTGGTGGTGATGAGACTCCTACTAATGTAGGGTGAGGTGGATCATTTGCCTGGCTCTCTATAACTCTTTCCACAAGCCAAGAGGCCATGGTGTTGGTCTTACAAGAGGTGGTCTTCTTGGGTGGCATGGCTTTCCCGTCTTGTAAGTGACACTCTTCATAAATATACTCGGCCCTTCATCTAATCTATTGGTGCCAAATTTCATCAAGTACTGGAGGGAGAGCTAGAGTTTGTGCTAGTGTGAATGGCATATGCTAGGCTCTATAAGGTGGTACTTGAAAAAAAGTCCTATCGAGGTTTTCCCTAGTGATGGTACTATGATGATCAAGTAAATATCTGTACTAAAGGTAATGGAGTATTGGTAGGAGAGCTCACATACCTTGGGGACTCACTTGGAGTTCCTTTTATGGCTGAGATTCATGGGCAATTTAGTCTTGACCAAGATCCTATCGAATCTAGTGGAAAGCAGTAGAATCCCTCATGTAGCACTTGGAGATTCCTTATCTGAAGGGAGTCCTATCTCTTTAAATGCATGCTTGTCACTAGTTCGGTATATGGCATGCATCATTAAATAATGGACCATATTACAAGGAGTCTAGGCATGCCTTTCTTATCCATCCAAATCTAGCAATGATTGATGATTTTGGGACGTGATGGAGCTGGCCATATGGTAGAAGCTATAGTGGTGAATATTAGGGTACTTTTTCTTTAGGACTCTAGTAGGTGCACAGCCAAGGTTTCACCAGTTGGACTACTTGCAAGGTGTCCAAGGCCTAGCAGGTCATGGGAGCTTAAAGCCAAATACTTCTTGAGTAATCGACGAGGCTTGCTGATACCTTCAGGCATTGGAGTTGGCCTCTATAGGTATCCACTCAAGGGCCTATGGTTGAACACTTCTGGAGCGGTTAGCAAGGCTTGCTAATGCCTTCAGGCACAGGTGTTGACCTCTATCGGTATCCGCTTGAGAGCTTATGGCTGAATGCTCGAGTGATCGATGAGGCTTGTTGAAACCTTTAAGCATAGGAGTTGGCCTTTATTGATATCTACTCGAGGGCCTAGGCAAAACACTTCCTAAGCAATTGGCAAGGCTCACTGTTGCATTCAAGCATAAAAGCTAGCCTCTACTAGTATCTGCTTGAGAGCCTAAGGTTGAATGCTCCCTAAGCGACTGTCGAGGCTGGCTAATACCTTCGAGCATAAGAGTTGTTCTCTACCGATATTTGCTTGAGAGCTTATGGCTGAACCACCTTGAGTAGTCAACAAGGCATGCTGATGACTTTGGGCATAGGAGTTTGCCTCTATCAGTATCCGCTCGAGGGCTTGAGGCTAAATGCACCTTGAGCAATCATCGAGGCTCGCTGATGCCTTTGGGTATAGGAGTTGGCCTCTATCGATATCCGCTCAAGGGCTTGTGATTGAATGCTCCCTAAGCAATCGGTAAGGCTTGCTGATACCTTCAAGTATAGGAGTTGTCCTATGCTAGTATCCACTCAAGAGCCTATGACTGAATGTACAAGATTTTGGTAGCACATTGGAAGACCAGATTTCAAAATTTTAAACCTTGAAACTATAAATCCAGGACTCCCTTGATTATATCAATTAATAGGATAAAATATTTAGAAATAGAATAATACCTGTAATGCTAATATCCTTTTTTTTTCCACTAGCACACAAGTGTATGTTCTCTAGAGGTGATCCACATAGGAACAGAACCAAGGAAGCACTCCTCTTACTTGCTTGACTACTTCCGGTAGCCTTTCTTCCTTTATTAGCCTTTACACCCTTCTAGGATCTTTTTCTTTTGAAGAGTAGCTTAGTACCTCTCCAAAAACTCTCTTATTATCCTCTTATTCTTTCTAATTTTGTTTTTAAGCCCTTGCCTTAAAATCATAGACGTGTCTTAAAATAATAGAGTTGTCCTCATAAGAGAAGGAAGATAATTATCAAGACAATTTTCGGATGCCTTGGCTTCAATCACCGAAGCATTCAAATAGGAAGAGAGTAGGTTCCTGATACAGCTTTTCATCAACCCCTTATCTGATATTTAACATATCAGATAAGATCCTTTAATCAGAAAGAATCCCTTGGCAGAAAGGTGCAAAGTGAAACACTGTTTTACTTATTGTTGGAGCCAAAGTTGCTTACGCAACTCTTCAAGAAAATCTGATAATTAATTCTTAATTTTAGCACATATCATATAACTAAATTGGTTTAGGTTAGCATATCTGATATCTGACTAACCTAGTTTAGGTCAACATATTCCATATCTAACACCTAGTTTAGGTCAACATATTTCATATCTATCTTACCTAGTTCATGTCAGCATATCTTATATCTGGTAAACCTAGATGGCATGGATAAACTCGAACAACAAGCAACCTAATCAAAACTTAATCGATCAAGTTGGCCAGGTAAGTAAGATTGATGCAAGGGTTCCACCTCTTCATCTTTCTTAGACACCAACATAGTTGGTAGGTAAGAAAATAGCCCAATCAAAAACAATGATCAAGACTTGCCTTCAACACCAATTGGTCAATAAGAATCGAATTGGTCAACCTAGTGACTTAGGCTTGGACCACTAAGCCAAATTAGGTCTTTAGGTAATCAATTCATAAATATGAATTGATGTGACAAAACTACATCCAACTTACACTTAACCCATTAGCTAATCCTTCCTCTGGCCAGGAGAGGGGGAGTATGGGAGGACCCCCCCTACTTTTGCAAGGATCCAATTAAAAACCACAACACCACTTAGGTCGTTTGACTCTGGACCCTCAGCCTTAGACACCAGATTTCAGTAATAGCCACAAGATTAATACACTAGTTACCCCATAATTCAAACCCGACCTGTTGGATGTCACCTAGCCCACTAGAGCAAATTAAGTCTAATTAATTTTAATTAGGCTTGGGTGAGATTGCAAGGTGATTGTTTTGGACCCAGGATAGGTTATGACCTCCTGTCCTGATCTGAGATAGCAATTGCCCTTAAGATTAGGTTAAAGAGATGATGGCAATCAATGGTCTTGATGCAATCTAAAACAATCAGAAAATAAAAATTTTTTTTATGTATTTTATGACATGGAAAATTAGGTTTAAGTTGATTAGGTTAGCAATCAAATTAGGCTTGGGATTGGGGTGTCAGGAATTTGATTAGGTTAGGTTGAGTCAAGGTGCAGAAATAGCAGAAATCAGAAAGTTAGGGTTTCAAAAGATACAGATTTTGACATAGATTTCGATGCATAAGAATATCAAAAAATTCTAGGAAAGAGGATGGACGAGGATGATGAACTTTACCAAATTTTATGCAAAACAAAAATAAAATGATGCAAATCCTAGGGTTTTCGGACTACTGCAGAAATCTTAGGATTTTTGTTAGGGTTTCTAATATGCCAAATTTTAGTAAATTAGGTTTTCAGTAAAATTAATTAAAAATTATGATAAAAAAAACTTATACAAATTTCATGAAAGAAAATTCCTAGATGCTCAAAATAAGATGAAAAACAGACATCTAATGTAGCTAGCAGGATGCAGAAATTAGGGTTTGTGATTCTAATGCAGATAAAAACTATCCTAAACCCGCATTGATACTAAACTGATGCGGGATGACTCTATGTATTTCTAAATATGTAGAAAAATAGTAAACCAATTTTTTTTGTCATTTTTAATTTAAGTTTGTAGGCTATATTCTTAATAAAAGTAAGAACTAGCAAATATGACAGCAATGCAAAGAATCATCGTATCATAAAAACCCATGCAAGATAATAAAAGAATAAGGGAGGAGGAAGAGTCCTCTTCTACTCCTCTTAAAAACCTAAACTAGATAAGTTCAAACTCCTTTTATTTTGGAGTTGAGAATTTTTGTAAGACAAAAACTAAGAGGCTTATCGTTGTGAAGAATATTTGTACGACAAAAAGCAGGGTGCTAATATGGAGTTGGCATGAATTAATTAGAGAGGGAAAGTGTCCTTCTCTTCCACTCCTCTTAAATCCTAGCCAGATATAATGAAACACTAGTGTTTTCTTTTGAAGTGATGGGAGACATAAATTTTAAATAAGGTAGAAAGGTGGCTGATTGAAAAGATCTGATTTTGGACGAGAAGAATTATTCCTTCTCACCGTGAATTAACTTTGGTATCCTCTCTTCTCTTGGATGCTATTACCTGAGGTTCTCTCTCCTAGCGCCAAGTTCAATCCTTCCCTTTTATTTGTTTTCTCTCTTCTTCCTTGAGATCTTCAAGTGTTGAGAGGTCTTCTAAATAAAAGAAAGAAGAGAGGAAAGGGTTCAAAAGTCTTGCACTCTGATTGCAAGACAAAAGCCAAAAGCTGGTCCAGATTGGGATTGGCACAGTTTTTAAAGCAAACGATTTGTTGAAAGAGAGAGGGCTGCAAGGATCTAGCAGTCCGGTGCCCTCTATGACTCAATTGTGACAGCTTCGTGTGGATACCAACAAAGGCCGAGCGATTGCGCGGCTCCGACAGAATCCTAGCTCTTTTGTAATGGATTTGCATGCTTTTCTGAGTTTGCCCAATAGCAATCTAGGTAAGTATTTTGTACTTAAATTAATTTTTATTTCAGATCTAATATTTTTCTCATGTTATGCAGCATGCTAGGATTATATAATAAAAAAATTAGATTTATTTATGAATTGCATGATTAGATATAAATTGTATTTATATCTACTTCTGCTGCGATAGGCTGATGATGCCTATTTAATTGCAATTTCCTGTTCCTGGGAGAAAACCACAGGTAAGAGGGGTAGACTATGGAAAAACTGACTAATGACTAGGGTGACATGGGTGGGTTCACTAAGGTGTTCCTGACTGATACTAGACTCATTAATTCTATGGGTTGCCTAATGATTGGATTTGGTCATTTGGTTAATCTGAGTGGTAAATAGGCAAGCTGGTCTTGGGTTTGGTCCTGTTTAAGGTTCATCTGGATATCAGATTGGTCAAACCTAGTGTTCATTTGGACAAACTGATCAGTCATGGCTTTCATGAAGGTCTCAAAATTAGAATCTATGGCTGAGCTGGGTTAGGTGTAGACTTCTGGTATTGGGTTCCTAGTCTAGTGGTCATACACTTAATCAAACAATCAAGATAAAATAATGCAGCCAAGCATGCAAAAGAAAAGGTTAGTAAAATCTAGGGTTTGCTAGACTTAGAGTCAAAACTGAATGGGTTAGCTCAACTTACACTTAACCCATTAGCTAATCCTTCCTCTGGCCAGGTAGAGGTGGGAGTATGGGAGGACCCCCCTACTTTTGCAAGGATCCAATTAAAAACCACAACACCACTTAGGTCGTTTGACTCTGGACCCTCAGCCTTAGACACCAGATTTCAGTAATAGCCACAAGATTAAATACACTAGTTACCCCACATAATTCAAACCGACCTGTTGGATGTCACCTAGCCCACTAGAGCAAATTAAGTCTAATTAATTTTAATTAGGCTTGGGTGAGATTGCAAGGTGATTGTTTTGGACCCAGGATAGGTTATGACCTCCTGTCCTGATCTGAGATAGCAATTGCCCTTAAGATTAGGTTAAAGAGATGATGGCAATCAATGGTCTTGATGCAATCTAAAACAATCAGAAAAATAAAATTTTTTATGTATTTTATGACATGGAAAATTAGGTTTAAGTTGATTAGGTTAGCAATCAATTAGGCTTGGGATTGGGGTGTCAGGAATTTGATTAGGTTAGGTTGAGTCAAGGTGCAGAAATAGCAGAAATCAGAAAGTTAGGGTTTCAAAAGATACAGATTTTGACATAGATTTCGATGCATAAGAATATCAAAAAAATTCTAGGAAAGAGGATGGACGAGGATGATGAACTTTACCAAATTTTATGCAAAACAAAAATAAAATGATGATGCAAATCCTAGGGTTTTCGGACTACTGCAGAAATCTTAGGATTTTTGTTAGGGTTTCTAATATGCCAAATTTTAGTAAATTAGGTTTTCAGTAAAATTAATTAAAAATTATGATAAAAAACTTATACAAATTTCATGAAAGAAAATTCCTAGATGCTCAAAATAAGATGAAAAACAGACATCTAATGTAGCTAGCAGGATGCAGAAATTAGGGTTTGTGATTCTAATGCAGATAAAAACTATCCTAAACCCGCATTGATACTAAACTGATGCGGGATGACTCTATGTATTTCTAAATATGTAGAAAATAGTAAACCAATTTTTTTTGTCATTTTTATAATTTAAGTTGTAGGCTATATTCTTAAATAAAAGTAAGAACTAGCAAATATGACAGCAATGCAAAGAATCATCGTATCATAAATAACCCATGCAAGATAATAAAAGACAGGACATAGGAATTGAGAAACTCCAAGTTTAGGATAGCTTATCTTTCATAAATAAAATATTAGAGAAGGGATGGATGTTACCAGTCAGAGATTTGAAGAACTTTCGATGAAGAGCTCACATAGCACTCTGATTGGAGCCTAGATAATGAAGCTCGATTTTCTTGAATTTGATGACTGATTTGGGCAGTCCTAGAGGCAAGGAGAGCCTCCTCTAGGCAGGTGAAACACCTCCGGGATCCTGCAAGCATCAAGGGTCAATCAAAATAGCAACAACAAATAATAAAAGGAGATTAGGTTTTGTAGAAATCTGAAATCAGGATTTGTATGTGGTGACTTGAAGAAGGATGTTGTCCTTTGCTTTGGGTAGCCTAGCACACTCTTCCTTTTGGCGTGTGATGGCTTGGATGGTAGCAAGCTAGGGCGTAGAAGGATACTAGGGCAGCAAGGATGATTAGCGCATACAAAGTAACCAATGAAACACAAAAACTCCAACACCAACACAAGAACACAAGTTCTTAAACCAAAATTTAAGAAAGATTTAATTCATGAGATAAAAGTTATTACAAGATGGGGAGGGGGGGGTATTTATAGAGTTCCCATGCCCTCTCCTAACTAGGGTTACACTTAGGTCAGGACTAACTCTCCTTAAGGTATTAGGAAAAGTAATCCTTAATAGGTTAGGTAAGAAAGCCTTAAAAGGTTAGGACTTTGACTAGTCTTCTCCTTCTCCATTCATGCTTTGACCTAGTCTTCAACCAAACCTTGGACCAAGTAAACCAAGTGACGCTGCATCTCTTAGGCATGTTGGGCTTCATGGGGAACCAAGGGGCATCCAAGAGGTGAAGGGCGCATGGGCTTGGGCCTCCCGGTAGCCGAGATGGCCTGGTAGCCTTGTAGCAGGAATATTCCTTAGAATCTTGCTTCTTAAGGGCTTGGGCATGGCACCTAGGCTTGATTTCTCCTGGTTGGGCATAGATGGACCTCGGTTGCATGATATGACCTAGTCTGGGAATATACTCTGACATCTAGAGGGATTCTGGGCATCCAGAAAGCATCAGGAAGGAATCAAGGTTTATGGAAAGCATTTTGGATCCTGGGGTGTCACACAAAATCCAACAAGCTGACGTAGTGGCCTCTGACTCTTGGATGTGGCCTGGTGGAACTCCAAAATAGGATAACCTCTTCTCTTGTACAAAATTTGAACTCATACTGGACTCATGGCTGAAGTACAAGACTCAAAATACTGACTAGAGTTGGGGTTGAGATAAATCAACTAACATCAACTTATTACAAGACTCAATCTTAATTGATTACAAAATTATGACCTATGATTAAGGTTTTAAATTAATACCCTAATCAATAAATCATATGGGATCCAGGGATCTATGTCTAATTTTGGTACCCCACCAGTTCTAGCATGTGGGTTGGATATTAACTGATACAGGATAACCCTAACCTGGTCTTTCCAAGTTTCGGGAATCAAACCATAAAAAAAGAAAATCTAAAATATTTGTTTGCTTTAATC
This sequence comes from Areca catechu, assembly GCA_021397845.1. Classification (NCBI taxonomy): domain Eukaryota; kingdom Viridiplantae; phylum Streptophyta; class Magnoliopsida; order Arecales; family Arecaceae; genus Areca; species Areca catechu. The sequence goes on along the minus strand of CM038052.1, from coordinate 139,485,995 downwards.
TAATTTTCTCATGTTCATCCCTTGCATATCATCCTGTATCATGTTAGATACCCATCACTCATCAATGCACTTGTGTGCCTCATGGAAATAAAGGATAATAGCACTCCAGGTATTTTTCTATAGCCTTAAAAGTTTAGATTTATTAATTATTATGCACAAGTGGTCCTAGGGTTTTAGTTCTGGCCGGTTAGGGTTTCAAAAATAAAAATTTAAAACCCGATCTTCCGCTGCACCCAGCCCAAGGACCCCACACCCATATGGATAGGGACCATATTTAGTGTGGACACCAATAATGGCCTTCAATCAAATTCGTTGTGGATTCAATGATAAATTGAAGCAAGCCATGACAAGCCACATCGGAGTCAGTTCAACCATAACCTAGAGAGACGACATGAGCACTGGAGTTGACTCAACCAAAGAATTTTGCTACTTCAATTTTCTACTTCAACATTTCAGCTATTCAACACTTATTTAGCATCTTGGAATAACTCAATACTTCAGCACTTATTCAGTTACTTGGAATAACCTCAACTATTTGGAATAACTCAGCACTTGGGATAAATCAGCAAGTCAACTACCTTGGAGCAACTTCCCAACTACTAGACCAAGTTGGATCGCCACATCACCAAGCCTAGGTGGTAGCCATGCCAACATGGAGGACACCTCACACCCCCCTCCACATGGATGCCTACATTAAAATTCAAAATGAAGTGGCCGACCCTTATTCCTCTCATTGAATCAAGTCTGGTTGTAACTCTCCACCATCTTCTCCATGTATTCCTCCATGAATTCCAAAATTTCAAAAGGCTTTCGGAGGTCTATTAATACCTCTCCATAGCTCCTTGTAATGCACCTTATGAATGAAAAATGTTTGAGTTTCAATCTATTTCCATTTGTGTGATGCAAATGTCCTCCCAGAGGGAGTAAGTGTGAGGCTCAACATAGCTATTAGTCTACTTAAGCAAAGCTTTCCCTTCCATCTTCCCCAAATGCCAATTCCAGCAAGCTCTAAAGGATGCCATCCCCAATGAAGCCATCTCCAACAATCCTTCCAAGATCACCATCATCATCTTCCTTTCAAAGATGCCCACCAACTTTAACTCAAGGAAGCCATTCATCCATTATTCTTCCAAGACGCCCACCAACTTGAACTCAAGGAAGCCAGTCATCCTTTCTTCTTCAAAGGAGCCATCCTTCCATCCATCCCAATATACTAAGGTCCTTCTTCAACGATGCAAGCTTCTTCCCACTCAAGCCCTCATCCAACCAATACCAAAAATACCAACCACTCTACTCTTCCTTTTGATCACTTCTTTCAACTTCCCTCAAATTTGCCATGTCACTAATGTCATTCATTGCAGGGTCCCATACAATTCTGAGTTAAAGGGGATGTTTTACTTTGCCTTGGAACCAGTCATGGAGGGAGTTTCCATTCCGGAAGTGATATTTCAAGTTCAATTGCAACTCCATGGAGTGCTAAAATTGATCTACCATCAAAGGAGGGAGAACCCTTCATCATTGGTTAGTAAACCCATCCGAGCCTCTTAAGTCTGTTCATATGAAGGTTTATGTCCTAGTTAGAATGGTTTCTCAACCAGTAGGTCCATTCTTCCTTGATTAAAATTGAACTACATTGCAGGTAAGTTTCCTATCATTAAGTAGTTTCATCATATAGTTTACTTTGGCCTTTTTTGATGCTTGAACGTTGCTAATACAAGTAGGTGTCATTACTCAAATTAAACTGCTAAACAGTTTCCTATCATTAAGTAGTCTCATCATATAGTTTACTTTGGCCCTTTTTTATGCTTGAACTTTGCTAATACAAGTAGGTGTCATTGCTCAAATTAAATTGCTAAATAGTTATGTTAGAATTCCTCTTTGCATCCCGCATCATATTTGGTATCAGAGCATGGTAAACTAGGTTATATAGGTTAGTTTAATTTCAGCATTGTTTGCATCTTTAATCATAGTTTCACGACTCCTGAACGAGGTATATGCAAATATACTGTCTGTCCATGGGAGTAATGAGCTATAGCTGGATGTGAAGTCTTTTGGTTGAAGGTTTAATGTGGTATTAGCTTGCTTGTTATGTGATTTGAATATTTTGTCAAGTGTGTGTGAAGTGCATGATTTTTTTTTGTTTAGCACATTGAACACCCCAAAATTCCTAGCATAGTTCAAACTTAGGTTTCTCACCAGCAGTTTGATATTTAATTTTAAATTTTAAAATTATTAAAAAAAGATTTAAATTTAAAATTTGAATTTGAAATTTAAAATTAGAAAATTTACATTCTGATTAATTAGTTTTGTTTACATTCTACTTGATTAGTTTTGATAATATTGTAATGTTGCATTCATTTTAAAATACTTGAGGGCGGCAATATCATAAGATAAGGGAAGGAGGTCATTACCTTTCCTTGGTCCAAAAACAACCAACCACATTTTGCATCGAACCCAAACCTTAAATAAAATTGAGTAACAACCTAATTAGAACTAGGGACACCAACAAGTGAAGCTCAATTAGTGTGTTGAGGCTAGTGTAAGTCAATTCTTCATTTACTTCTAGAGATTGGTGTCTAAGGCTAGAGGTCCAATGGCAAACACCTTAAGTGGATCAGTAATTTTTAATTAGGACCTTGCGAGAGCAGGTGAGCCTCCTGCAATCCCACCTCTTACCTTGCCAATTAAAAGAGTACTTGTAGTCTTGATCTATACTTAGTCGATTCATACTACATTTAACTTCTAGGTCTAGCAAATCCTAGAACAAGTCTTTGTATTGAATGACTACTAGATCAGGAACTCCATACCAACATTCATAAGACCAACCAAATTCTACCATGGACCCCAATCTAGAAGCTCTAATGAGAACTATGCTGAGCAGTTCAAGCAATTGAACAATAGGTTTGATCAAATGGAAGAAAGAATAGGAACTCTTAAGGAGACCCGTATGACCCTTACTAAGCCACAATCACCCCAATTGGCACCCAACCATCCTAGAGTCCAACACCAAGAACATATTCCTAACCCACATCAAAGGAGACCATACCATGATTATGTTGACCAGGATGAGAAAGACCTTAGGAATATTCATCTAGATGCACCATATTCGATGGAAACTTAGATCCTAAGGGTATATAGATTGGGAGAGTGATTGGATCAATACTTTGATTAGTACAAGATGGAATATAGAAAATTTAAGTTTGCAAAACTTAGATTGGTCCGTCAGGCCAGATTGTATTAGGGTAATGTTGAGCACATTATTGACAGAGAGGTGACATGCCCATAGCCCTTGGGGAGCTATGAAGGTAAAGCTTAGGGAGAAGTATTTACCCCTGTCCTATGAACAAAGACTCTTGGATCAATGGAAAGATTAAGTCAATGAAATAAGATAGTGTCATAGTTTATTGCCAAGTTTGATGAGTTCACCATGAGATGCAGTGTGGTTGAGTCTGAAGCTGTGACCTTGTCTAGGATTAGAGCAGGTCTAATAGAGGAAATCTAGAGAGAATTATTCCTGAGAGAGGTCCATGACCTAGACCAAGACTACCAAGTTGCTAGGGACTGTGAGAGATTTCAAAGGAGACCCCTATTTCGCCGACCAGAACCCACTTAGATTAAAACTCTTGGAAGTAGGCCAAGTCCATCCAACATACCCAATCCAGCTACTCCAATAGCTCGTAGAGAAGATAAAGGAAAGAGCCCTGAAATTCGAAGAGAGGGTAGTTCTTATTATTTTAAGTGCCATAAGATAGGTCACGATGCAAGCCAATGTCCCACCAGAGCGTTACACATAGGAAAAGGAGAAGTAGGAAGTCCTGAAAATAAAATGAATGATAGAAAATTATGAGGAAGAAGATATGAGTAGGTGTGAACCTAGTTTGATGAGTATGAAGGGGATGAAGAGATCATTGATCATCAAAGTTTTTAGGGATTTTGAGATATATTTTGACCTAGGCTAAGGAGCAAGAAGATTGGCTTAGGACTAGCATCCTACAAACTTTTGTTAAGATAAGAGATAAAGTTTGCAAGATCATCTTAGATAGTGGAAGTTGTGTCAATGCCATATCAACCTGTACAGTCAAGAGCTTAGGATTGTCCACCGTACCCCATCCCAACCCATATAAGGTATCCTGTTTAGATTCGACCTCAATTCCCATCAAATTTAGGTACCAAGTTACAATCCAGATCCAGTCATACCAAGAAAAGGTTTGGTGCGACGTTCTTCCAATGGGGATTTGTAGCATCATATTAGGCCAACCATGGTTGTATGATCATGATGCTATACTCTATGGTCGTTCTAATTTGTGTTCTTTCACTCATAATGGAATGAAGATTGTAATCAATTCCTCACCACCTAAAGACACTGTTAAGAGAGGATCAAGTCACCTGAGGGACAAGAAATAAGGAATAAACATGATTAGTTCTAAGGAATTGGAGCAAGAGCATAACGGTGGTTCACCTATTTGGATTTTGTTAACTAAGCAAGTTCAGGATCAAACCCATAAGGAACATCCCTAGGAAGTATTAAGGTTTCTAGAGGAGTTCAAAATGTATTTCCAGAAGACCTTCTTAATCACCTTCCATCCTTAAGTTATACTCAACATGCCATAGATTTGATCACCGGATCCACGTTACCGAACCTTCCCCATTATAGGATGAATCCTACATAACATTTTGAGTTACAATGACAAGTTGGAGAACTACTCCGAAGGAATTCATTAGAGAAAGCCTGAGCCCATGTGCAGTACCTGCCCTTCTGACCCCTAAGAAAGATAGCACATGGAGGATTTGTGTAGATAGTTAAGCTATCAATAAGATTACCATTAAGTATCGTTTCCCTATTCCCCGTTTGGATGACATGTTGGATATGATGGCCGGAGCCAACATTTTCTCCTAAATCGACCGTAAGAGTGGCTATCATCAAGTAAGATTTAGACTCGGGGATGAATGAAAAATCGCTCTCAAGACAAAAGATAGCTTGTATGAGTGAATAGTAATGCCTTTCGGTTTGTCCAATGCACCTAGCACCTTCATGATGATCATGACCCAAGTTTTAAGGGCTTTCATTGGGAAGTTCGTAGTGGTCTATTTTGATGACATTCTCATTTAAAGTAGAACGAAGGAAAACCACTTGAATCATCTTAGGCAAGTTTGTCAAGCCCTTAGACAAAATAGTCTTTATGCAAACCTCAAGAAATGTGAATTCATGACCCATAGAGTTGTCTTTCTTGGATTTGTTGTCACCAATGAAGGAGTGTCTGCCAACCCCGAGAAGGTCACGTCCATAGTTGAGTGGCCGATACCCAAAGTGTTCATGAAGTTTGTAGTTTCCATGGTATAGCCACCTTCAATAGGAGATTTATTCAAGGATTCAGTACCATAGTGGCACCCATTACAGACTGTAATAGGAAGGGAACCTTTGAATGGATAAAACCTACAGATAGAGCCTTCCTAGAAATCAAGGAGAGAATGACCCAAGCACCTATTCTAAGATTACCTGATTTTTCAAATATATTTGAGGTTGCTTAAGATGCCTTTGGAGTAGGAATTGGAGGAGTCTTGAGTCCGGAGAGTCATCCAGTGGCATTCTTTTGAAAAGTTGAACGAGGTGAGAATGAGATATTCGACTTATGATAAGGAATTGTATGCAGAAGTTCAATTTTTGAGGTATTGGAGATACTACTTACTACCGCAAGAGTTCATTCTTTATTCTGATCATGAAGCCTTATGATTCCTTAATTCCCAAAAAATTGAATCCTAGGCATGGGAAATGGGTAGAATACATTAAAGTATATACTTTTATTCTGAAACACCATGTCGACACCGAATATAGGGTTGCAAATGCACTAAGCCAACGATCCATGCTTTTGACCTCCATTAGCACTAAAGTTATAGGGTTTGATAGAAAAGAAAAATATCTAAGTGTCCTGACTTTAGTGTTATTTATCAATCCCTTCAACAAGGACCATCTATTGTATGTAATGATTAAACCATTCATGATGGATTCCTTTACAAAGAAAACCATTGTGTGTCCCCCGAACTTCTATTAGAGAGTTTTTGATTTGGGAAGTTATGCTGGGGCCTAGTAGGTCATTTTTGTAGAAATAAGACCATCCTAGTGTTGGGAAATGTGTCCTAAAGCCAATCACCTGGGTTGTAGGTGGTTGTGCTCAGCACTGTATTCATTTTATGAATTAATAAAATTATTATTTTGGCAGCTCATCACATATTAATTTTTCCTAATAATGAATTCTTTCCTTGTGATGAAGTCCTTAGGGCTACACTGTTTTCGATACAGAGAGGATGTATCGACTGGTCCTTAAACCTTGTTCACAGCCAAAGGATATATTATCTGGACAGCAATATATCAAGTATAGGTTGCTGCAGTTCACATCGTTTGGTTGTCCTCTTGACCAAATGAGTGTGGTGACACTGATGTGATCTGCGAGTGGGATATATGATATCTCATTGAACGTGACTCCGTGAAACCCCTTTCTGCCAAAGGGATACTCACGATTGGACATGGGTATATGTGTCCCTCTGACCTGAGGTCATCACGGTAGCTTGCAAGCAACTCCCTGTGCTTTGGTACCGGACTACCCGGATTTTTAATCCGGTGATGGAAGGTTTCTGGGTCCAGGCAAGTACTTGTGGAGCAGTGATGGACCAAGATGGAATTGACCTGTCCGAACAGTTTGGATTGAATGTCTCGCTGTATCTCAATTTAGCAAATCCTCGGCTGGGATAGCCCTACTGAAGAGTCACTGGGCTTGCAAATTGAGACACGTTTTCGACTGACTCAGTCTGGGTTGGCAGCCCAATATCAGTCGTCCAGAGCATTAGAGGTCAAAGGGATGAATTATACAGTAACCATATGCCAGAGGTTCGATAGTATGCTCCCGCATCTTCGACCTATCCAGATGCCGGGACCCATTGCTAGATGGTTTCCTGTGCTGGTACTGGAATCGTTCCAGTGCTACCGTTTTGGTTCGAACCTATGAGGTCACATGCCACAGAGGATAACTCTCAGATCTGGATACCGAGTACGATTGGGAATCGCTTCGGTTTTATGGTCACGGTATTTTTTTGAGCACCCTTTTTCTAGTCTTGCCCTTATTTGGGTCAGCCGAAAAATGTTCCGGGCTGACAAGGTCTGCACTAGGATTTTTTTTGAATCAGATTTGATCTGATTCGGAGCTAAATTCGGCCTTTAATTGGTTGTGAACCAATTGAATTTTATTTGTTAGGCTTGGACCGTTCAATTTGAATTAAACCATTTTTTTGGGTTTTGTTTGAACCCAATTTTCCTTTGGGTTTAATTGATTTGAACCCAAATCATTAAACCGGTTTTTCTTTTGAACCATAGGTTTTAATTAAATTAAACCCTTCATTTGGACCGATTTTTTTTCCTTTGAACGGTCAGCACGTTGTTTTTTCGCTGGGCGTTTTTCCATGCCGTGGAAGCCCATTCGGCGCCTCTTCATCTCCTCTCCACCGATTACCTTTAACCCATTTTAATTACTGCTAATGGGTGGTTTAAGGGTGATTATACCACCGACGTCTTTTGAACTCCCTCCCTCTCTGTTGTTTATTTCTCCGCTGGCTGCTGCTTCCTTTAAAAACCTGCAGTCCCCTATTTAGAAAAGTTTTGAAGGAGGTCACCGTGTGAGAATTTAAAAAGGGGCTGAGAGAGTTCTTAATTGCTGATATTCCTTCTCTTTCCACCCGTAAACTTGAGGGCTTTGTTTTGGTGAATAGAAGGAAGAGAAGTCAAGCCATTAATCCCTGTTCTCGTGCTCAAATCAGGAAGAAGACGAACCCTGTTTTGCTGAAACATGTTCTGAATTTTCTACTCTTCCTTCCCACCGTTTCATGTCTTCCGGCGATTAGCATCGACCGAGAGATCAGAGATAGCCCCCGGCATGTTCCCCCTCTTGAGAGTGTCCAAGCGAGCACTTGGAAGCCGGATCGACCTCCTTGCAGCTGTCCATTTTGCTCTATTTTTGGTTGCAGGTTTTCCAAGTTGCTAAAATTTCTGGTGCAGATTTTGGGTGACAAAAGGGATCAACCATTGAATCTTCTTCTCCCCTTTGAAGGAAGTTTAACCATCTTGTTCCCTACATTTTGGTGTTGGAAGGAAGATCAAACGTTGGCAAAAACCTTCCTCTGTTCTGCAGCTTTTTGGTGGAAAGAACAGCATTTGTCAACGTGCTGTTAGTGAAGACAACAGGAATAATTTATTCCTGTTATCCCTGCTATTCCAGGCTTATACCACATTTATTCCCAGCAGGATAAGGTATGGATTTTGTATTTTACATTCATGCATGTGTAGATCTATGCATTTATAATGTTTTATAAACATTACATGCCCATGTTACAACACATGTTTTAGTCTAAACATGCTTCCTGATTGCGTTAGATCCTGGTTGGAGCATCTTTTTGCTGTGCATTTTAAAATTGTTTTAAATACTTACCTGCTCCTTGTTGTTGCATGCTTAGGGTAGGCACCTGCAAACCCACCATTTATCCTTCAATTGGTATCTGAGCCAGGTTTACAGGTGTAACATAATCTTGATGCATGTTAGATTAAAGAATAGTTTAATCTATTTTTGTATCCTGATAGTACTTTTAGGAACCTAGTTGAGACCTTCACCATGACCGTGTGTCTTTGACACGAAACGGATCGTCTGTGTTGGCCTTTTCAGAAGGATCCTTTAAGGAAATCTTGGAATTAAAATTGTTTTAGTTCAGATACATTTTTGACATGTATGTTAAATAATTGGGCCATGAAATGTTTATAAAATAAAATCTAGAAATGATGCATGTTGTAATGTAAAGAAAAAATGTTTTACATTGACACTTAATTAAAATGTTTTGATTAAATGTATGGCTTATTAAAATAAATCATTAGGTTTATGAAATCTAATTTGACATGAATAAGCCATTTTGGGTTAATTGGGTTAGTTATCTAATTGGGTCCTTAACTGGGTTAGACCTAGGTTTAGTTGAACTGGATAAAAGAAGATTAATCAAAAGTTGATTAAGGTCCTTCTTTAGAACTATCTAATAGTTAGAATAGTTGATCCGTTCATCTAAATGGATCCAATTAGTGGCTCTGTGGACGCCCGAGTCTTTAGGCAAATCTGATCGGGTCTAGTAAACTGACTGGTGTCGAGGTCGGTTTGGCATTTGTGATCATGGTTGTACGAGGCTATCTCTTTCCTGGCCAACTTGGTTAGTGTCTAGGAAAGATGGTTATGGCGGATACTCACCCATGATCTCACCTACCTGGCTAGTCGAGTCAACCAGAACTTATTGGAAAAGCTCAATGACTCGAGTTAACCCATGTCACCCAGGTTGATCGATCTGACTGATCTTTAGGTGCCCATGGATCATTTGTTGATTCATTTCAACCCTCCTGAATCTGATTGATTCAGTGGGAGGATGATCCATGTCCTTTCTCTTCTCTTCTGTCACAACTAAAAATCCTCTAAATTATTTGGTCCTTAAAAGACTAAGTCAAAGAGTTGACAGTGTCTTAGCCTCCCATTAAGTTGGATAGAAATATGTCCACTAGCTTGGTGTGCATCGGCAGTTCCATAGAACGGGTGTACATCCAGCGACTGGAATTTCTATCTGATCGATGATGGTTCAGTGCAACCTCCTTAACGGGACCAGGTGCACCGGCCATAGTCGGGCTTGGTTTTTAGTTAGCTGGAAGCATTGTATTTGTCATTTTAATGGTTAGACCTAACCAGGGACCCGCAATAGGAGGCCCCTAGGCCGATTGGGGAGTTCTCTGGGGCAAAAATTCTATACTGAAAATTGTTTAGGGAAACAATTGGTTTACGAACCTACCTTTAGGCTCGTATGGGTGAGCTAGCCATAGTCGGGCTCATGAGAGGCCTATTGGATTTCAGTACCCACTTGAAAAAATATTGTTTTCATGGATTGGAGTCAGAGGCTACCAATCTGAAAAATTAGTGGGAGAAACTTTTAGACTAAAGTCCAAGTCTTTGGTTAAGTTATTAATTCATAAACTAATTTGGTCTTGTTTTCTTTTCAGATGTCTTCAAACATGTCGCTCCGGTCACTTCTCGATAACGAGAAGTTGAAGGGTCATAACTTCGATACTTGGTATCGAAGGTTAAGAATTGTTCTGGAGCATGAACGGATCCTCTATATGATAACGGATCCAGCGCCTGAAATCCCTCCTACAAATGCACGGAGTGCGGTCAGAGAAGCTTACTTGAAGTGGGTTTCTAATCGGACTACTGTCCGTTGCATTATGCTTGCTGCGATGAACAACGAGTTCAGTGGCAAATTCGAGGAGGCCCAACCTGAAGAAATCCTTCAAAAATTGAAGGAATCCTTCGGCACCCCGGATGATGTAGAACGATACAAAGTGTCTTGTGCCATCTACCACTCCAAGATGCCGAATGGTGGTTCAGTCACTGATCATGTATTGTACATGATCGAGCTGATTGAAAAACTCGGCAAACTCGGATGCCCCTTGCACGAGCAGCTCGGCAAAGATGCGATCCTGAATTCTCTTCCCTCCTCCTATCTTGACTTTCTTGATCATTACAGAATGAGCAAGCCTGCAGTCAACTACCATGGTCTTTTGGGGTTGCTGCAGACTTTCGAGAAAGACCACCAACTTAATAAGGGGGTGGTGAATTTAGTGGGAGGAAGTAGAGGTCGTTGTCCCTTTAAGAAAGGGAAGAAGAAAATAAATAAAAAGGGAAAATAGGTGCAGAATGCTCCTGGCCCGAGTCAGACCAGGAAGTTTAAGGCTGATCAATCTTCTGCAGAGTGCTTCTACTGCAAGAAGAAGGACACTGGAAGAGGAACTGTCCTCTTTATATTGCGTCCCTTGATCCGAACAGGTCGAGAAAGCAGAAGTTTGCTGGACAAGGTATTTATAAGATAAAACCTTGTAATTACTCAATTGTTGATACTGCAACTGGGTATTGGATACTGGTAGTCCAATTCATGTTTGTAATTCGTTACAGGGACTTCAAGTTAGCAGAAGATTTGAAGATGGAGAACAGTTTCTGAGCGTCGGGAATGGAAATCGTGTTCTAGTACTGGCGGTTGTAGTCCCGTCTTGTCTTTGAGTCTTGTACTGTCGAACTAGTCGACTGTCACTATTGTCCTAGTTTCATTATGTGCATAATCTCTGTAGGCCTTTTGGCCATTGTGGTTTTGAACTGTCAATAAAAGGAGATTTTTGCAATGTTATTTTGAATAATGCTGTTATAATGAAAGCTAGATTAAATAATGGCATATTTGTACTATCAAAGCCTGTTAGTGTAATGTACACTTCTAGCAAACACCCAGGTTAGATAATGTCAATAATTTGTATCTTTGGCACTGTAGACTAGGTCATATTAACCAAAATAGGATAAACAATATGATGCGAGAGATGGACTTCTCGAGGTCAGTGATTATGAATCACTGCCCACTTATGAATCCTGTTTACTGGTAAAATGACCAAGTCACCTTTTTCTGGAAAAGGTGAACGATCTACAGAACTCCTAAGTCTAATACATACTGATGTATGTAGACCAATGACAATTAGTGCCAAAGGAGGATACAATATTTCATTACATTTACAGATGACTTTTCGAGGTTCGGTTATGTCTTTCTAATGAGACATAAGTCTGAGTCGTTTGAAATGTTCAAATGATACCGTAATGAAGTAGAAAAGCAAACTGGAAAAAGTATTAAAACCCTTCGATCTAATCGAGGTGGTGAATACTTATCTGGTGCATTTTTGACATATCTTGAGGAGAATGGATTCTCTCTCAAAGGACTCCTCCAGAACACCACAGTTGAATGGTGTGTCCGAAAGGAGGAATCGAACCTTGTTGGACATGGTTCGATCAATGATGGGCTTTGCAACTCTGCCGCTATCCTTTTGGGGATATGCACTTCAGACAGCCTGTTACTTGTTAATAATGTTCTGAGTAAGTCTGTTGTCTCCACTCCATATGAGATGTGGAATGGACGTAAACCTTCAATCTCACACCTTCGGGTCTGGGGTTGTCCGGCTTACGTAAAACATTAGACGCAGACAAACTTGGTCCTAAGTCTGACAAGTGTTTATTTATGGGTTATCCTAAGGAAACCAAAGGGTATTTCTTCTATTTGGAGAATGAACAAAAAGTGTTTCATTGCTCTTAGAGCTATTTTTTTGGAAAAGGAGTTCCTTGGAGAAGGAACTATAGCCTCTAAGATTGAACTTGATGAAGTTCAGCCAATAAAAGAACCTGCACACTCTAAGGACATCGTAGAACTGGCTGTGATTGATTCACACCCTGAACCCATTAGGAGATCTGGTAGAAGACCACGTCAGCCAGACAAATACTACGGTTTCTTGGTCCGGGATGGCGATCCCATTAAGCTCGATGAGAACAATGAGGATCCGATCACCTATATGGATGCATTTCAGAGATCTGACTCTGAGGCATGGCTTGGAGCCATGCGATCCGAAATGGAGTCCATGGAAATCAACAATGTTTGGACATTGGTTGATTCGCGTGAAGGAATAAAACCCATCGGGTGTAAATGGATCTTCAAGAGGAAAAGGGGCACAGATGGGAAGGTAGAAACCTATAAAGCCCATCTGGTTGCCAAGGGGTATCGTCAGCGATATGGTATCGATTATGACGAGACATTTTCCCCTATGGCAATGCTCAAGTCTATTCGGATTATGCTTGCTTTTGCAGCATATTTTGATTACGAGATCTGGCAGATGGATGTCCGAACCACTTTCCTAAATGGGGCACTGGAAGAAGAGGTGTATATGATACAGCCTGAAGGTTCACATCCACAGATGAATAAAAAGTATGCAAGTTGCATAGGTCCATCTATGGACTCAAGCAAGCATCTCGAAGTTGAAACTTACGGTTTGATAGGTGTATCAAATCGTACGGCTTCGTTAAGAACGGAGAAGAACCGTGCATCTATAAATGGATTAATGGTTCTGTGATTGTATTCCTGTACTGTATGTTGACGACATTCTCTTAATCGGGAATGACGTCGCAGCATTACAAGGAATAAAGGTCTGGTTATCATCTCAGTTCTCCATGAAGGACTTGGGTGAAGCTTCTTACATACTAGGTATGAAAATCTATAGAGATAGATCTAAGAAGCTTTTGGGACTGTCCCAGTCTACGTACATAGACACCATGCTGAAACGGTTCAGCATGGAAAATTCCAAGAAAGGCTATCTTCCGATAGGTTCTGGAATTACTCTTTCCAAAAGGATTGTGCGACAACTCCTAAGGAAAGAGAGCGCATGAGTAGAGTACCTTATGCTTCTGCAGTAGCTTTATCATGTATGCTATGACTTGTACTAGACCAGACGTGGCATACTCACTAGGAGTAGTGAGTAGATACCAGTCTAACCCAGGTGAGGCACATTGGAAGGTGGTTAAAACCATCCTTAAGTATTTGAGAAATACTAAAGATCAATGGCTGATTTATGGAGAACTTGACTTGAAACTTATGGGATACACTGACTCCAGTTTCCAGTCAGATAGAGATGATAGCAAGAGTGTGTCAGGATTTGTATTTACCTAAACGGAGGAGCGATCTGCTGGAAAAGTTCCAAGAAGGCAACTGTTGCAGACTCGGTATGCGAAGCAGAATATATTGCAGCATCAGATGCAGCAAAGGAAGCTGTGTGGTGACGGAAGTTCCTTGGAGAGCTAGGGGTGGCACCTTCCCTAGATGGTCCTGTTCCGGTGTACTGTGATAGCACTGGAGCCATTGCTCAAGCTAAGGAGCCAAAAGCTCATCACCGCACTAAGCACATCTTGCGGCGCTACCACCTCGTACGAGAATCGTGGAGCGAGGCGACATCAATCTTCTGAAGATCGATGGAAAAGAAAATCTGGCCGACCCCTTCACTAAGGCCCTTGGAGTCAAAGAGTTCGACTATTGTAAATGGGAAATGGGTATAAGATACTCCTCTAATTGGCTTTAGTACAAGTGGGAGTTGTTGGGAAATGTGTCCCAAAGCCAATCGCCTGGGTTGTAGGCGGTTGTGCTCAGCACTGTATTCATTTTATGAATTAATAAAATTATTATTTTGGCAGCTCATCACATATTAATTTTCCCTAATAATGAACTCTTTCCTTGTGATGAAGCCCTTAGGGCTACACTGTTTTCGATACAGAGAGGATGTATCGACTGGTCCTTAAACCTTGTTCACAGCCAAAGGATATATTGTTCTGGATGGCAATATATCAGTATAGGTTCCTGCAGTTCACATCGTTTGGTTGTCCTCTTGACCAAATGAGTGTGGTGACACTGATGTGATCTGCAAGTGGGATATATGATATCTCATTGAACATGACTCCGTGAAACCCCTTTCTGCCAAAGGGATACTCACGATTGGACATGGGTATATGTGTCCCTCTGACCTGAGGTCATCACGGTAGCTTGCAAGCAACTCCCTGTGCTTTGGTGCCGGACTACCCGGATTTTTAATCCGGTGATGGAAGGTTTCTGGGTACAGTCAAGTACTTGTGGAGCAGTGATGGACCAAGATGGAATGACATGTCCGAACAGTTTGGATTGAATGTCTCGCTGTATCTCAATTTAGCAAATCCTTGGCCGGGGTAGCCCTAGTGAAGAGTCACTGGTCTTGCAAAATTGAGACACGTTGTCGACTGACTCAGTCTAGGTTGGCAGCCCATATCAGTCGTCCTGAGCATTAGAGGTCAAAGGGATGAATTTTACAGTAACCATATGCCAGAGGTTCGATAGTATGCTCCCGCATCTTCGACCTATCCGAACGCCGGGACCCATGCTAGATGGTTTCCTGTGCAGGTAATGGAATCGTTCCGGTGCTACCATTTAGGTTCGAACCTATGAGGTCACACGCCACATAGGATAACTCTCTGATCCGGATACCGAGTACGATTGGGAATCGCTTCGGTTTTATGGTCACGGTATTTTTTTGAGCACCCTTTTCTCCGGTCTTGCCCTTATTTGGGTCAGCCAAAATTATTTCGGGCTGACCAGGTCTGCGCCAGGATTTTTTCTGAATCAGATTTGATCTGATTCGGAGCTAAATTCGGCCTTCAATTGGTTGTGAACCAATTGAATTTTATTTTGTTAGGCTTGGACTGTTCAAATTGAATTAAACCATTTTTTTGGGTTTTGTTTGAACCCAATTTTCCTTTGGGTTTAATTGATTTGAACCCAAAATTATTAAACCGGTTTTTTCTTTTGAACTATAGGTTTTAATTGAATTAAACCCTTCATTTGGACCGGTTTTTCTTCCTTTGAACGGTCAGCACGTTGTTTTTTTCGTTGGGCATTTTTCCATGCCTTGGAAGCCAATTCGGCGCCTCTTCATCTCCTCTCCACTGATTACGTTTAACCCATTTTAATTACTCCTAATGGGTGGTTTAAGGGGATTATTATACACCGACGTCTTTTGAACTCCCTCCCTCTCCGTTGTTTATTTCTCCGCTGGCTGCTGCTTCCTTTTAAAACCTGCCGTCCCCTGTTCAGAAAAGTTTTGAAGGAGGTCACCTTGTGAGAATTTAAAAAAGGGGCTGAGAGAGTTCTTACTTGCTGATATTCCTTCTCTTTCCACCCGTAAACTTGAGGGCTTTGTTTTGGTGAATAGAAGGAAGAGAAGTCAAGCCATTAATCCTTGTTCTCGTGCTCAAATCAGGAAGAAGACGAACCCTATTTTGCTGAAAAATAGGTTCTGAATTTTCTACTCTTCCTTCCCACCGTTTCGTGTCTTCCGGCGACTAGCATCGACCGAGAGACGGAACAGAGCTAGCCCCGGCGTGTTCCCCCTCTTGAGAGTGTTCAAGCGAGCACTTGGAAGCCGGATCGACCTCCTTGCAGCTGTCCATTTTCTGCTCTGTTTTTGGTTGCAGTTTTCCAAGTTGCTGAAATTTCTGGTGCAGATTTTGGGTGACAAGAAGGGGATCAAAACCATTGAATCTTCTTCTCCCCTTTGAAGGAAGTTTAACCATCTTGTTCCCTACATTTTGGTGTTGGAAGGAAGATCAAACGTTGGCAAAAACCTTCCTCTGTTCTGCAGCTTTTTGGGGAAAGAACAGCATTTGTCAACGTGCTGTTAGTGAAGACAACAGGAATAATTTTATTCCTGTTATCCCTGCTATTCCAGGCTTATACCACATTTATTCCCAGCAGGAATAAGGTATGGATTTTGTATTTTACATTCATGCATGTGTAGATCTATGCATTTATAATGTTTTATAAACATTACATGCCCTTGTTACAACAACATGTTTTAGTCTAAACAAGCTTCCTGATTGCGTTAGATCTTGGTTGGAGCATGTTTTCGCTGTGTATTTTAAAATTGTTTTAAAATACTTACCTGCTCCTTGTTGTTGCATACTTAGGGTAGGCACCTGCAAACCCACCATTTATCCTTCACCTAGCAATAGAAGACCAGTTATTTTGGCCTGGCCTCAAGAGAAATGTAGCCCAAGTTGTGGTGCAATGTCGAACATGTGCAGTTGCCAAATAGCAAAAGCAAAATACTAGTCTGTACACCCCTCTACCAGTCCTTGATTGTCCTTAGCAAGATCTTAGAATAACTCAACACTTTAGCACTTATTCAGCTATTGGAATAACCTCAACTATTTGGAATAACTCAGTACTTAGGATAAATCAGCGAGTCAACTACCTTGAAGCAACTTCCCAACTACTAGACCAAGTGGATCGCCACATCACCAAGCCTAGGTGGTAGCCATGCCAACATGGAGGACACCTCACACCCCCTCCACTTGGACGCCTACATTAAAATTCAAAATGAAGTGGCTGGCCCTTATTCCTCTCCTTGAATCAATTTTGGTTGTAACTCTCCACCATCTTCTCCATGTATTCCTTCATGAATTGAAAATTTCAAAAGGCTTTGGGAGGTCTATGAATACCTCTCCATGGCTCCTTGTAATGCACCTTAGGAATGAAAAATTTTTGAGTTCCAATCTATTTCCATTTGTGTGATGCAAATGTCCTCCATGAGGGAGTGAGTGTGAGGCTCAACCTAGTTATTAGTCTACTTAAGCAAAGCTTTCCCTTCCATCTTCCCAAATGCCAATTCCAGCAAGCTCTAAAGGATGCCATCCCCAAGGAAGCCATCTCCAACAATCCTTCCAAGATCACGATCATCATTTTCCTTCCAAAGATGACCACCAACTTCAACTTAAGGAAGCCATTCATCCATTCTTCTTCCAAAGACGCCCACCAACTCAACTCAAGGAAGCTGGTCATCCTTTCTTCTTCAAAAGCGCCATCCTTCCACAACCCAAGTATACTAAGGAGCCCTTCCTTCTTCAAGGATGCAAGCTTCTTCCCACTCAATTCCTTATCCATCCAATACCGAAAATACCAACCACTCTACTCTTCATTTTTATCAATTCTTTCAACTTTCCTCAAATTTGCCATGTCACTAATGTCATTCATTGTAAGGTCCCCTATCTGTGTTAAAGAAAAGGTTTTACTTTGCCTTGGAACCAGCCATGGAGGGAGTTTCCATTTCGGAAGTGATAGTCTTCAAGTTTTGTTGTAGCACCATGCTGAAATTGATTTACCATCAAAGGAGGGAAAACTCATCATTGGTTAGTAAACCCATCCGTGTCTCTTAAGTCTGTTCATATGAAGGTTTATGTCCTAGTTAAAATGGTTTCTCAACCATTAGGTGATGGGGACCTGAGAGCCCAGCCACCTCAGCAACCACATGCTATCCCAATCATAGTGCCATATTCATGCGCCACCTCTGCAAGTACATAGAGTCCCAGTCACACCATGGATTGCTTCACACTAGGGTTGCATGGAGGATTACATGAGGTCGACCCAATATGAGGATTTGGTGTCCATATGATAGCACATCAATTACACACTCAAGCACATGAACTCCACATGCCAGCATGACAAGAAGGAAAGTCAAAGCAGATAAACATGATGATGCTGGACGGGATGGCGATGAGTGATGTGCCATGCTTATCTTGATTTATATATATATATATATATTTTGTATTTTGAGAGCAATAACTGATATCCTAACAGCAAAAAAAAACAGGAAGACCTAAAGAAAATAAAGTGACAATTAGTTATCGAAATTACCTACCCGCATGCAGATCTTGTCAAATAACTATAAGGGAGGATCGCGGTGATTGAGAAACCACCCTAGATTAGGTTACCTACTTTCGTGTTTCAAATCTAGAGAAAGGGAAGGGGTTTAGATTTACCAATATGCTTTGAAATTCTCTTGGTTGAAGATCTAGATCACAACATTCTAGAGTTGACGAACTCGACTCCAAAAACCTATCGATCCGGCGTCTAGATTCCAATCACAATTGTTCCAAAGCAAGGACTCCGATCTTCAGAGTTGGATCTTGAAAGGATCTATAGAAAAATATCAAAGTTAATTACTAGAAAAGTGCTAAGAATTCCATGAACTCAGAAGAATAGAGTTAAAGGGGGAAGAAGGTTGGCATCAAGGTTGATTGTGATCTCGGGGTCTTCTTCTTCGACTTGCTTCAAGAATCTCTTCAAAGGATTGGATGTAGACCTTAAAGAGTCTTCAAATGACAAATTTGATAAATGAACCAGAACCGATAAGTAGAGCATCACACCTTACAAAACTTGGACATCGCACCCAAGTTGTTCTAGGCATTTCACCTAGCACCTTCAAGGAAACTAGCTATGGAGGAATTGGAGAAAATGCAACAGCACTTTGTCTTTTCATTACTCAAAAAATATCCTTACAAAGAAAGGTTTTGGGCTCTTTTTTTTTATAGCCTCATTACAAGTAGAAGATGGGATGAAATTCAAATTCAAAATAAAAGAAGAGGGAATTACAATTTTTGAATTTAAATTAAGATTATGTAATGAGTGCCAATGCTTCATAAAGATGGTTATCTTGACTTGAAGCTCCACCCTTCAATTTGATCTTCTCCCTTTTCTTTCCTTGGCCAATTGAAGTTAAATTGCTGCATTTAAATGGGAGTGGAGCCCATCTAAAATACCCCCAAGAGAAATAATTCATGAGAAAGGGAAGAGAATTTATGAGAGGTAGAAAAACTTTAGCCAACTCTCTTAAATGCCTTCAAAGCTTGTGCCATTTAATTTTCATTTAAGACTCATTAATTGCTGCCTTCAAAAATCTTTCTCCAAGAAACTCCCTCCGCCTTTAAAGCTCCTTCCACTAATTTTTGTGAGAAAATACGTGAAAGTTTTTCTTAGAGGAAAGAATATGCATGGAGCTTCTTTGTTCAAGTAGCCAACCAAATAAATGTGGATGTGGACCCCTCTTAACTTCCTTCATGTTATGTAGACTTAGTCAACTCCATACAAAAATAACTTAGGTCCCATTAAAACCCCAAATGGATCCAAAGACTAATTACTAGATCCAAACAACAATTTAGACCCCATTGAGCCCCAATTGGACTAATTACAACTTAATGAAAAAACGTCCTCACAATCCCAAATACAATTTTATTGGACTCCATAAACTAAAATTGAAATTCAAACAGACTCAAATTAAACCAAATCAAATTCTAACTAAACTTAATGACTCATTAAACTAGATTGGATCAACTAGTAGTGATCCAAATAGAGATAAGGTGGCATGGATGCTTCTTTCTGTTTCTGGTGTCCCCACCAATTCTTCACACGTGGAAGGAACTCGACCTTATCGAATAAGGGTCAGCTCTACTCATGTACCTCTCGAGCAATTCTGGATCGATCTTCTACAGATCCTCCCAAGTTATCCAAGAATCATCGAAGTCTGGATGTCCTTGCAATGAACCAAGTATCGCTGGCAGTCCTTGTTCTGAGTAACAATCATTTTGTTATCCAGAACTCGTTCAACCCTGTCATTCCGATTTGAGGTTTTGGCCAGTGGACAGTCAGGGGTAGGCTCACTTTCAATAATGGGGTCATGCTCAAATGGCTCACTAGGTAGCAGTATCAGTGACCTATACTCTACAAGATCTGATACATTGAATGTTGGACTTATGCATAAATCTGGTGGTAACTCAATCTCATAAGTATTAGATCCAAACTTACAAATTATTTTGAAAGGTCCTGCACTTCAGGCATGTAATTTCTTGATTGTTCTAGAAGGAAATCACTCAGGTCTGAGCCTGATCATGACTTGGTCCCCTACATTAAATTCTTTAAACCTTTTGTTTGATTCAGCCATTTGTTTATATAAGTCATTGCTCTCTTTAACTTTTTTAATGATTTCATGATGCAATTTCTTTATTTGTTGTGCAAATGACTCAGCAGACTCATATATGAATGCATTAATAGGTAAAGGTACCAGATCTAATGGTTTCCTAGGTTTGTATCCATGAACAATTTTGAACGGACTTTTCCCAGGAGATCTTTGACTGAATTGTTATAGGCAAACTCGGCTCTAGGCAGTAATAGATCCCAATTATTAGTACACCCTCCCACTAGACTCCTCAATAGGTTCTCTAGACTTCGATTTACTACCTCAGTTTGGCCATCAGTCTTGGGGTTGTAGGTAGTAGAATATGTCAATTTGGTTCTTAGCATATGCCATAAGTTTTTCCAAAAATAGCTAGTGAACTTAAAATCTCAATCTGACACGATGGTTTTAGGCAAGCCATGTAACCTAACCAATTCATTCATGAATACTTTGGAAACTTTAGATGCATCATAAGTTTGGGAATACGGGATAAATTAGCCATCTTAGAAAACCTATCTACTACCACAAAGATAGAATCATGTCTCCTAGGAGTTTTTGGTAATCCTAAGACAAAGTCCATACTTAAGTCTTGCCATGGGCAGTCTAAAATAGGGAGTGGGGTATATAATCCAGTATTCTTCTTCTATTGCTTAGCCACAACACATGTCTTACATTGGGCTACCACTTGGGCAACATTTCTCTTAAGACTAGGCCAAACAAATTGTTCTTCTACTACAAGGATAGTCTTATTGCATCCAAAGTGCCCTACTAATCCTCCAACATGTATTTCTTAGATAAGAAAGTCCTTAATTGAAGTTCTTGGGACACACAACCTATTTTCCTTTAAAAGGTAACCATCCCTTAAGGTGTAATGGCTAAATTCATTAGATGATCCTAGCTTAACTACCTCATAGATTTTCTCAAAGTATGGATAGAACTCATATTCTTCTTTCAATCGCTCAAATCTGATGACTTCAGCACTTACACAGTTCAACAACATGGTTCTCCTACTAAGTGCATCGACAACCTTATTCTCACTTCCAACAAGGTGTTTTAGGACAAAAGTATAGGCTTGTATAAACTCTATCCATTTCCCATGCCTTGGATTTAATTTCTTCTAAGAATTCAGGAAACAAAGTGCTTCATGATCAGAATGGAGAACAAACTCTTACAACAGCAAGTAATGTCTCCAATACCTAAGGAATTGGACTACCGCATACAGCTCTTTATTATACGTGGAATATTTCAGTTTGGCATCATTCAGTTTTTCACTAAAAAAGGCAATAGGATGATTTTCCTAACTTAAGACTCCTCCTATTTCTACACCTGATGCATTAAACGCGACCTCAAAGACCTTGGTAAATTCAGGAAATCTCAAAATTGGGGCCATAGTCATCTTGTCTTTTATTTCTAGGAAGGCTTTGTTGGCATTTCTAGTCCATTCAAATTCTCCCCTCCTAATACAGTCAGTAATCAGAGAAACGATCGTGCTAAACCCTCTAATGAACCTTCTATAGAAAGTAGCTAACCCATGGAAACTATGGATGTCATGAATGTTCTTAGGTATGGGCCACTCAACTATAGACTTTACTTTCTCAGGGTCAGTGGTCACTCCTTCTGGTTTCACTACAAAACCTAAGAAGATAATCCTAGTTGAGACGAAGCAACACTTCTTTAGGTTAGCACACAAGACTTCTTTCCTAAGGATCTGACAAACCTGACAGAGATGGTCTAAGTGATTTTCCCTAGTCTTACTACATATGAGGATATCATCAAAATAAATGACCATGAATTTTCCAATAAAGGGCCTTAGCACCTGAGTCATAATCCTCATAAACGTACTTGGGGCGTTTGATAATCCGAAGGGTATCATTAACCATTCATACAAGCCATCTTTAGTTTTGAATGCCATCTTCCACTCATCCTCGAGTTTAATTCTCACTTGATGTTAACCACTTTTTAGATCTATCTTAGAAAAGATGGTAGATCTGGCCATCATATCTAGCATGTCATTGAGTCGGGGTATAGAAAATCGATATTTTACAATAATCCTATTGATGGCTCGACTATCCATGCACATTCTCTAACTGCCATCCTTCTTAGGAATCAAAAGTGCTGGGACAGCACATGGACTCAAACTTTCTCTAATAAATTCCTTTTTAATCAGATCCCCTACTTGTCATTGTGGCTCCTGGTGTCCTGTAGGGTTCATCCTATAGTGGGGAAGGTTTTGTAAGGGGGCTCCCGGTACCAAATCAATTGCATGCTGAATATCTCTTAATGGAGGTAACTGTTCTAGTAAATCTTTAGGGAAAACATCCTTGAATTCTTCTAATAAGTCTAGGACCTCCTTAGGATGTTCTAATTTGGGTTGATCCTGAGCTTCTTTGGTAACCAGAACCCAAACTGGTGACCCTCCAACTATTTCTCATTCTAGCTCCATTACAATGATCAAGTTTAGATTAGGCTTTTTTTCCTTTAAGTGAATTGACCCTCTCTTAACATGGTCCTTCGGTGGAGCCGCATTAATCAACATCTTCTTTCCTAGATGGTGAAAAGCACACGAGTTCGATCATCCAAACAAGGTGACATCATGATCAAAAAACCAAGGTCTACCTGAGATGATACTACTGACTCCCATTGGAAGGACATCGCACCAAACTTCTTCTTGGTAGGATTGTATCTGAATTATAACCTTACATCGAAACCTGATGGGAATGCTAGTTACATCGATCCAGGATACGTTATAGGGGTTTGGATGTGAGATAGTTGGTAAGTTTAAGCTTTTAACAGCATTAGTAGAAATTGCGTTGATACAACTCCCACTATCAATAATGACTTTACATACCTTATCCCCTATTCTAATAAAGGTCTGTAGGATGTTGCTCCTACGCCAATCCTCATTCTTTTTAGCTTGAGTCAGGATATATCTAACCACTCCTAGTTGATCCATACCGATGATTTCTTCCTCCTCCACGTACTCATCTATTAGTTCAGTTCCAGCCTCATAAACCTCTTCATCACAAGAATTCTTAGTTTCACATTCCTCCAATTTAGATCCCCCTATGTGTAGGGCTCGTGATGTACATTGAGCAGCAAAACGACCAGTCTGGTTACACCTAAAACACAGTGTGGTTCGGTTCCTATCCTTTTGAACCATAGGTGCTTTCCCTTTATCATCCTTATGAATATGCTAAGGATTGTGTCCAGATCGATTGGCAGGAACTTGGTTCTAATTTGGCCTATTTCCAGAAACACTAAACCTAGTCGAGTCAGGTCGATAGGTAATAGGTCTCCTCTGAAACCTTTCAGAATCCAAAGCAATCTGGTAGGCGTATTCTAAATCATGTACCTCTCTTAGAAATAGTTCCCTACTTATGTCATCATTTAGGCCTGCTCTGAACCTAGATAAAGTAATCGATTCAGACTCAGACACACCACACCGTATAGCATATTCGTCAAAAGAGTGATGTATTCGGACACAGTTCGATTTCCTTGGTTCAGCCTCTGCCATTGATCTAATAACCTCTGTTTATAAGAAAAAGTAGGTATTTAGCCCTTAATCTATATTTCATCTCCTGCCACATATCTATAGGTTAGTTTTCTCTCTGTCGCTCTAGTCTCTCCACAGTATCCCAATATAGTTATGCCTGTCAGACTAATATAAACTTAGCGAATTTGACCTTACGCTCTTCCGACATAGGATACCATTCAAAATACTGATCCATGTCACTTTCCCAATTAGAGTAAATTTTAGGATCTAAGGTACCATCAAATATGGGTGCATCAAGTCTAATACTCATGAGGGCTCACTCTTCCTGATCTTCTATATCATACTGTGGCCTCCTATGAATAGGGTCAGGGGTAACCCCTCTTTTCTAGACTCGATGCCCAAGAATTTGGTCAAGTCTAACCTATCTATGTTGGGCTCGATGCCTAGGAATTGGGTCAGGAGTCAATTCTGGATGTTGGGATCCTAGGTCATGCCGAGGGGTATCTCCAACGGGTGTAGGGTCAAGTTGAGAACATGGGATTCCTCCAGCTAACTTATTCTTCCATTCATATGATCAAACCTCTGATCGACTCTAGTGCTAAGCTGCCTAAGCTGCTCAGTCATAGATCTCATGAGATTTTCAAGGTTTGAATCCATGGATGTACTACGTTGGTTTGAGAGAACTTGATATGGTGTTCTAGTCCTAGTAGTCATGCAAACAACTCGATGCACTCAAACAAGCCTAACCGACTATAGCTAGCTAGACCTAGAGCCCAAACGAAATGTTAGGTCAAAATGAAAATCTTGGTTTTAGTAACTTGGCACCTGGCCAGGTAAGTGTAAGGTTGGTGGAGGTCCCTCTTTGCTTGCCTTAGACACCAATTTGAAATTGGCCAAGCAGACCAACCCACCTTCCTTCAGGCTATTGTTCCTAAACCACTTGCCTAGACACCAGACACACAAGCACACACAAACAATTTATCTAAATTGGCTTGACACTTGGATCGACCCGACCTTGTGGGTGTCCCTAGCTCTCTAAAATAATAGCAATTAAGTTTCTACTCGATTTTAATTCAAAGCTTGGGTTCGAATACAATGTTTGTTATTTTGGGCTAGGAAGAGGTTATCAGCTCCTCCCCCCATCTGACATGTTCAAATTTCCCTTAAAATCGCTTAATGTATGAATGCAGTAGACAAACATGAAAACTAATGAAAATCCAAACCATAACGAATCAAAATCATACTTGTTGAAGTTTTGACAGAATCTGTTCTCGGGTCAAAATAGAAGAGAAAAAAATTCACAGAACTCAGTAAATCATGAAAAAATGCAGTAAAATACTTTCAAATTTGATGCACTCAAAAAACAAATTTCATGTTTTTTGGACTTACCTATAAATAGAAACAATTAAAACATCAAACTATATATGAGTAGATGCAGAACAGAAACTAGATGCAATGATGATAACCTAATCTAAGCACGCTCTGATACCAAATTTGATGCGGGACAGGATGGTGATGAGTGATGTGCCATGCTTATCTTGATTTATATATATATATATTTGTATTTTGAGAGCAATAACTGATATCCTAATAGCAAAAATAAACAGGAAGACCTAAAGAAAATAAAGTGACAACTAGTTATCGAAATTACCTACCCGCATGCAGATCTTGTCAAATAACTATAAGAGAGGATCGCGGTGATTGAGAAACCACCCTAGATAAGGTTACCTACTTTCGAGTTTCAGATCTAGAGGAAGGGAGGGGGTTAGATTTACCAATACGCTTTGAAATTCCCTCGGTTAAAGATCTAGATCGTAACACTCTAGAGTTGACGAACCCGACTCCAAAATCGATCGATCCGGCATCTGGACTCAAATCACACCAGTTCCAAAGCAAGGACTCTGATCTTCAGAGTTGGATCTCAAAAGGATCTACAAAAAAATATCAGAGTTAATTACAAGAAAAGTGCTAAGGATGCCAAGAACTCAGAAGAATAGAGTTAAAGGGGGAAGAAGGTTGGCGACAAGGTTTATTATACATCCGGGGTCTTCTTCTTCGACATGCTTCAGGAATCTCTTCAAAGAATTGGATGTAGAACATAAAGAGTCATCAAATGGCAAATTTGATAAAAGAACCGAACCAATAAATAGAGCATCACACCCTATGAAACTTGGACATCGCACCTAAGTTGTTCTAGGTATCTCACTTAGCACCTTCAAGTAAACTAGCTATGAAGGAATTGGAGAAAATGCAACAGCACTTTGTCTTTTCATTACTCAAAAATATCCTTACAAAGAAAGGTTTTGGGCTCTTTTTATAGCCTCATTACAAGTAGAAAGATGGGTTGAAATTCAAATTCAAAATAAAAGAAGAGGGAATTACAATTTTTGAATTTAAATTGAGGTTTTGGAATGAGTGCCAATGCTTCATAAAGATGGTTATCTTAACTTGATCCTCCATCCTTCAATTTGATCTTCTCCCTTTTCTTTCCTTGGCCGTTTGAAGTTAGATTGCTGCATTTAAATGGGAGTAGAGCCCACCTAAAATACCTTCAAGAGAGAGAATTCGTGAGGAAGGGAAGAGAATTTGTGAAAGGTAGAAAAGCTTTAGCCAACTCTATTAAATGACTTCAAAGCTTGTGCCATTTAGTTCTTTTTTTAAGACCCCTTAATTGCTGCCTTCAAAAAGCTTTCTCCAAGAAACTCCCTCCGCCTTTAAAGCTCCTTCCATCGATTTTTGTGAGAAAATACATGAAAGGTTTTCTTGGAGGAAAGAATATGCATGGAGCTTTCTTTCTTCAAGTTGCCGACCAAATAAATGTGGATGTGGACCCCTCTTAACTTCCTTCATGTTATGTAGACTTAGTCAACTCCATAAAAAAATAACTTAGGTCCCATTAAAACCCAAAATGGACCCAAAGACTAATTACTTAACCCAAACAACAATTTAGACCCAATTGAGACCCAATTGGACCAATTACAACTTAATGAAAAAACATCCTCATAATCCCAAATACAATTTTATTGGACTCCATAGAATCAAATTGAAATTCAAATAGACTCAAATTAAACCAAATCAAATCCTAAATGAACTTAATGACTCATTAAACTAGATTGGATCAACTAGTAGTGATCCAAATAGAGATAAGGTGGAATGGATGCTTCTTTCTGGCTCAGGTGTCCCCACCACGTGAATCCCATGATTCATGCCAGCTTGCTTAGGAAAGAAGTGGTCCACCCCAAGCCAAGAGAAAAATGAAGTTGGCACCTTGGTCTCCCCTTTTGGGCCGCCCACTGCATATCATCTTTGGAGGACTTTTATTTGGCATTGTTAGATTTCTTCAATGTATTCAATTTGAAAAGGAGGAAGGTTTAGGGTGCCCCATTATTTCCATGTTTTCATAACTTAGGTCCTAAGTCATGTCACTCTATATAAAGGGCCCATCTCTTGTATGAAAGAGGAATTCATATGAAATGAAAATTTGAGAAGAGAGATTCTTCTTTCACTCCGTATGGAGAGCACATGAGGTGCAACCCCTAGACATGATGCGTGGTCATGTCTAGTTATCCCCTTTCCTAATTCCACCATCTTTATCGCCGTCATGTCCTTTGTGATTCACCCTAATGGCTCTATTAGTGAGGTGGGATATTCTAGAGGTGTGACATCTCTCCATACGGCACCATTAGTGAGGTGGGTAGGATGCACTAAAGGTGTGAGATCTCTTTGTATGGCTCCATTAGTGAGGTGGGATACCCAAAAGATGTGAGATCTCTCTGTAAGTGGGAGCCCCAAAGTTCATGAAAGCCCCGATCCCTGTCTTCCATATCCATTATTCCTTCACCACCTTCTTAGAAAAAAAATTAAGATTTTAGTGATACCCTAATCCCTGGTGACTTTTTAGCTCACCAATGATCATCCCCTGCCCATCCCCCATCATTTTGGTATTAGAGCTAGAAAAATAGGGTATTCTATTTCTTTCCCTTTTTTACTTTCTCCTCCACTTATTCCCTTATTCCCCTTATTCCTGCTATCCCCACCTCATTCCTCCTCTATTCTAGACTTATTCCTGTCATCTTTCTTCAAAATCTAGTCGGATTGAAAGCCCAGACACCTGTCCACCACCCATAGCCCACCAAGAAGCTCCCTCCATCATCATCGCCCTCTCTGGTTTGGATCTCATCGGAGCCCACCACAGCTTCCTCTGTCGCCACCATCCTCCCATTGACCGGAACCGCCCCAGGCCACCAGATCAATGCTATGCCCATAGCCACATGGATTTGCCACATGGTCTCAACCTCCTCCCACTGCCGACGACGCCGATGAACCCCACCGTCGCCCTGCCGATCTCCACCTCCAAAGCCACCAATCGCGATCAACGCATCACCCGAACCCAAGCACCACCTCCCCCAGCTCTGCCTCCATCCTCCTACGTAGATCTCCACCGCTGGCCCATGAGGTCCTCCCCTCATAATCGCCTGCATCACTTCCAAGCCAGCATCTCTGCGTCACCCGCATCGCATCCAAGCCAGCCCCCCCTATGCCGCAGATCCGTGCAATGTCTGTCCCACCAAATTTCTGCCCTACTTCCCGTCGGCCATTCATCCCCTCCACTTGCAACCGGAAACAAATGATCCACCCCTGCATCTCGTCGAATCCATGCCTTTGTTCTGCATCTTAGGACCATGGAGAAGGAAAAAGCCAGTGCATGATCGTGAAAGCAGCTTCCATCCCTATTACCGACTTCAAACTTGCATGGATCTCAGAGCTATACAGATCTCAAAGCAACATGGATTTCAGAGTTGCACGACCCTCAAAGCTTATTTGGGTATATTTTGGGTTTATTTGATTGGGTCTATTTTCTGGGTTTGTCTCTTTTGATATGCTTGGATTCGGTCCTGAAAGGGCTATGCCCTACAAGCCAATCTATGTTGTATCTTCCAAACCATTGTAATTGACAATATTCTAATAAAGGCATTATTTTTTATCATACGCTGTTTTTATTTATATGATGAACCCCATAGATTAGGGTTATGATTTTAGGGTTATGAAGAGATCATACCAGTGAGACCTAAAGTCTTAAACCTTAATCTAAATATTCCTAGTCAAAGGAACCCTGAGTAGGGGATCAGGTTTTTCCGATAAGACTAGCACATCCCATGTATACTGGAGAGGGTGAATGCTCTCACAGTCACTTGTGTATGACACTAACACTAGGATGTGGGTGCTCATTAGAGAATGAGTTCACTGATATGATCCAACTTGAGAACATCTAATGGAGTCTTAGCTACATGTCAATAGAAGGTTCTCATAGTGGGAGTGGTACAAGTAATCCTTTGACCTGAGACTACCATAAGTACCTTATGAACATGAACCCATGCTTTGGTTCAATTCTAATCATGACACTGAGTCATGCACAGGATTGATACTTGGAATGGTGAATTGGATATGAAGGTAAT
Source organism: Areca catechu (assembly GCA_021397845.1). Taxonomy (NCBI): domain Eukaryota; kingdom Viridiplantae; phylum Streptophyta; class Magnoliopsida; order Arecales; family Arecaceae; genus Areca; species Areca catechu. Next base: position 139,456,819 of record CM038052.1, on the reverse strand, counting down.
GAGTTGGTCAACAAGGAATCGATCACTCTTAGTAAGAGGAGATTGCATCCAGCTAGTTATCAATCGGATGATGATTCAGGGAATCTTTGATCAAAGTAAAGATATTAGAAATGATTTCTAATATCAAGATAATTGAATCATCAATATAAGATTGAGCTAGAAATGAATGTAATATTGGAATTGACATATATCCATATCCATAATTATATTCTGGGTGCAGGCTGATCGAAGGATTTAATTATATGTTAACTTTCCACTGAAGGGTAGTTTTGGTATTTCACCAGAATTTCCATATCTTCCGGGTAGACATGACACGTTGCTAGACGTCAATCTTGTCTTGTGCGTTGATTAAATTGAATGATCACTTATTAGAAAAAGTCCTAATTGATCATAATCGGGTAAGCCCGATTGACCTAAATCGATTAGAAAGAGTTCTAATCAAATTAGGTCAACTTGTATTCGAACCCACTGCTGGCTAGATGTGGAACCCAATGGGTCACACACTTAAGAGAATTGATAAAGGGTTTAATTTTGTAATTAAATCATTTTGCATGATGACACTCTAGCTGGTGTTGCAAATCCTAGCTTCTATACGAATTAGATTCGAATTAGGGTTCCGGATTGGTTCAATTTAGGTTCTAATTGGATCTAATTAGACCCTAATTGAGTTTATAGGGATTATGGCTAACCCTATTGGCTAACCATGGACCTAGGCTGCCCCCCCACCCGCTCCTTAGCATTTTCACGCCAAAATGCCAAGAGTCCATGCGCTAATGGACTCTTGGTGCGCCATTTGGAAGAGTCCATGGCGCATGGACTCTTGGCGCGCCCCACTTAATTCTCTGATGAATTAAGATGGGGCGGCCTCCTTTCTTAGAGTTAGCACCTCAGATATGCCCCCTTGGATGGGAATCGAATGGTTGATGCATTTTTAAGAAAGAAAGAAAGCGCTGTTTCTTCCCGGTCACACGAAATAACATCTCTTCGGAGATGAAAAGTCGCGACTCATTTCTTTTTAAACACCATGACTTTACTTTAAGAAAGGCCGTGGGATTTAATATGGAAGGCCGTGAGAAGGAGGGAAGGGGTGTGAGAAAATGAGAAGGGCGTGAGAAGGAGTTTATGGAGAGTTGTGTGGGTGCCTCTCTGAAAACTATTTAAGGGGTCAGGAAAATCAGAACGGGAATTTTTAGTAATCTAATGTTTTTCTTTTATTCCTTCTTCCTCTCCTAAAGACTCTTTCACTCTTTTCTTGTTCTTGCACTGTTTCCTTTATAGAGTATACCTTTGTTGAAACTCTGCTACTGAACAAGAATAAGAGCGAAAGTCTTCGACGGTAAAGTAAAGAAAGGAGTTCTATTTTTTTCCTTCTTTCTTACATTAAGACATTATTGTCTTAATTTCTCCTCCAACTTAAGACAAGCCTATATCCTCTTAGGACAAGGTCTTTTCTTCAAGACAAGGGTGTCTAAAGGGCCAAGGTCTTAGTGGAAGGAGGAGAAGAGATCAGGGAAAGGGAGGCTACCTCTTGTGTGGAAGAATTCAAGCCATAATCCGAAGAATTGAGTTCTAGGAAGAAGAACTCAAAAGGAGGAACCATTGGACAAGAAGATAGTGTTCTTGATCATCGCTCTGTGTGGATCACCATCGGAGGGCGGACACCTGGATGCCTGGTGAATTCATTTAGCCCCTTCAACTTCAAGTTTGTTGGAATAAACGATTATAGGTTGGTACCCTAATCCTAATTTGCATAGATATGCTTGTCATATGTTCTAGTCTTATTTAAGGAGTTCCTGGTTTAGGGTTTTTGGTGTGAATTTAGTTTCAAATTTGAAATTACCCTTCCACTGCGTTGCACCGAACCCAACAATGGTATCAGAGCCACCTTAATTAGGACTATAATCTATGATTGTTTGTATGTTACATATTAGGGTTTTTAAATCCTAATATGATACTACACTTAGCATATCTTTGATTGCATATATGTTTTGATGTATATCACTAGTTAGGGTTTTTCACTCAAATCCTAATTATTATAGAGATATGTTTAGTTTTGAAGTCATCATACTGAAATAAGGTTGCCCTGGCATAATGGTGGATCCATTATGTGGTAAATGGTTGTCCTAGCATGATGACACACTTAGTACATATTTGATTATAAGAGTGATATGTTGATTGTGATATGTTCTATAAGAATGTGCTGGCAATTTATAAATCCCTCCTTTAAAAAAATTATATTAAGTCTTAGTATATTTAACTAATAAGCATCACTAGTCTGATGTACAATTGATCATTCGGTGTCTAGAATGGTGGTTCTAGGAAGGTAAAGAGAATTATGGTTTTTAATTGGTTCCGTTGACTGACCTGGCCAATTTTTATTGGTGTCTAGGAAAGCAACGGGGGGACTCCCACATCTCTTCCACTTGCCTGGCCGATTTGACTAAATTTAAATCATGACTAAAATGCTTAGTGTTAAAAATACTATATATTGGCCTTCCTTCATGCTGGATCATTATTGTGTTATGAACCACATTAGGTTTGTTGTGTTATTTGCAAGACCTAATATGGTGATTGACATGATACTAGTCTAGTGCATAGATATGTTTACAGTATATTCAGTATAATGCTTGGTTGTGTTATCTGCAAGGGCATTATATTTGAGTATTGACTGTATAGAAATGAAAGGGTCTTGACTTAACTAGAACATTATGGTTTGTTGTGTTTTCTGCAAGACTAATAATGTTCTAGAGGCCAAGTTACTTCTTGAGAATTATATGAGATATGATTGGAAGAGTTTCCTACCTTTGAGCTTGTAAAAGATTTGTTGTGTTTTCTGCAAGATCTTTTATAAGTTATTAGGATCTCAATCTCACTAAGAAAAATCGATCAGGGTTCTTCTCGATTATCATAGTGAGGGCTATGATTTTTGATAAAATAGTGGGAGACATAATTAAATTGAAGACCTAATTTAATTATGTAAGTCATTTCATGGTTGTTTGCTTATGTATTGTTCTTTATTAAATGTAGATAAATGGCATCTTCATTATCACTGCGAAGTATCTTAGACACCAACAAACTGACTGGTCTGAACTATGTGGACTGGTTGAGAAATTTAAAGACTGTACTGAGTTCAGAAAAAACTTTCTTATATTCTTGATACCCCTAGTCTTAATCCACTAGGGGATGATGCCACAGAGGAAGATATGGCCACATACAAAATGTGACAGAATGACTCCCTTACTGTCAAGTGTATCATACTAGCCTCTATGACTAATGAGTTACAGAGGCAGTATGAAAGCATGGATACTCAATCCATAATGCTCAATTTAAAAGAGCTTTATGGAGAACATAGCAGAACTGCTAGATATGAAATATCTAAGCAGTTATTCTGTGCTAGGATGACAGAGGGAATATCCGTTCATTATCATGTTCTGAAGATAATTGACTTAATCACCAGATTGGGTCAATTAGGTTTTATTATGGATGGGGAGTTGAATCAGGATTTAATCCTGCAATCACTGACGGAGTCATTTTCTTAGTTTGTCTTGAATTATCACATGAACAAACTGAACACTTCCTTGCCTGAGCTGTTAAATATGTTAAAAATAGCAGAGAGCCACATTAAGAAAGAAAAGGCTCCACTTCTTCTTGTTGATAAGACCAATAAGAAGAAATCAGGAAAAAAAGGTTTAATAGGAGGCTAAACCCTAAGGGTGGCATCAATAAGAATAAGAAAGGAAAGAAGGCCTCAAAACAGTCAACCTGTTTCTTTTGCGTTAAAGTGTGACATTGGAAAAGGAATTGCAAGGCTTACCTTGCAACTGTGAAGCCTTGTGAGTCAGATGCACCAAAAGGTATGTATGAGGTACATGCTATATTGACATTAAATTCGTCTATATCAAATACTTGGGTATTGGATACCGCTTGTGGTTACCATATATGCAAATCTTTGCAGGACCTCCACAAGCTTAAAGTATTGAAGGAAGGTGACTTCAATCTCTATGATGCTAGTGGTGATATCATCCAAGCAGAAGTTGTAGGGACCTATATTCTGAAGTTGCCTTCAGGGAAGATCTTGGAGTTATGATGGGGGACTAATATGCATGCAATTTTTTTTGTTATGTTTCATATGTGGGGTTGAGTAATTAATTCCTGAATTTCAGATCAAAATTATTTGTAGGAAATTTTATATGAATTTTAGAAGATCAGCATGCAGATTAGGACCTAGAAAAGTAGAAAAGATGGATCGCCGGGGCTGAGAAGCCTCGGTTAGGGCAAGTTCTCCTACAATAAAACTACTGGAGGTAGAGGGGGTGTACCTGACAACGTCTATGAAGATCGCAGCAAGGGGTCTCTCGTTCCTCGATGGATGCGGCCTGGAAAACCGAGCCAAAGACCCACGGATACCCGGCTTTCTGCTTGGTGATCCGATTGAGGCTTGGCTGGAGTCGTTGGATTCGTAGGAACTCGGGGACCTACAAACGACCTGTCAGGGGTTAGAAAACTCACAAAGGAACAAGAAAACAAAGAGAAAACAGCAAGGGAAGGCTTCTTTTGGAGTTGGCATCCAGGGATCTGAGAGGCTTGTTGGCAGCAGGAAGATGATTGCAGCACTGGAAAGAAAACTCTCACAAACTCCTTTATGCACACAGCAGGGTATCACACAACTCAATAGAAGAACTCAAGGTTTATTTCATATCAAAAATTCTAACTTCATACAAGAGGCTAGGGTCCCTTAAATAGACCCTAATCTTGGGCTCCAAGTAAGGGCACATTAGCCTTTACATGAGAATCCTTTTCCCTCTCAAACCCTAGCTAGAAAATAAGGAAACATTAGGTTGAAAAATCCCTAAAATTTCTCTTGACTTGGCCAACACAACAAGGACACCTAGGGGGGCGTGTTGGGCTTCTAAGAGCAGCAAAGAGCCGGCCCAAAGGGGCCCGGGTGCATGGGTTTGGGCCTTTGGAAGCTGGGTTGGCCTGGTAGCCAGGTAGTAGGAATATCCCTGGTATCTTGCTTCTTAGGACTTGGGCTTGGCGCCTGGGCTTGATTTCTTTGGGCTATGATGCAGATGGACCTCTGGAATCAAGGATGCCCTTATCTATGAATATACTTTGGCATCTGGAAGGAAATATGGGCATTTGGAGGGCATCTGCAAGGAATTTGGGTTTTCTGAGTTTTTCCTCCTGGGGTCTTCAAATCTTCAAGCTGGGTTGGACTTGGGCTAAACTTTTATGTCTTCAATTAGGTTGAACTTGGTCTTCACTTGTATGATGTGGTCTTGAGTCTTCAATTTGATTGGACAGGACTTAAAAATTGAAATTAGCTGAGCTGACTAGTACTGAACGAACTGAACTAGCTCAACAAGAGCTGGACTAATTACAGGACTTAAATGTAGCTGGACTAAGCTTTATTACAGGGGACTCAAATATTAACTAAGTGATCCACAGAGGGTTGAGAAGCCTCTACCTTATTCTGTTGCCTCTGGTGTCCCCACCAAGTTAGAAAATTTTTATTATATGCCTAAGATTATTAAAAATATATATCTATTCCTTTGTTATTAAAACAAGGATATGTAATGGATGTAACGAGCACTGGTTGCTCGATAATGTTGTCTAATAAAGTTATTTGTTCTGGCATATTTAGCAATGGGCTCTTAACTCTTTCTTCCAATGATAGTGTTTTCATGTCAATAATAAAAGAAAAAGAAAATACTTTAATGATACTTTACTTTGGCATCATCGACTTGGTCATGTTAATGAGTCTAGGATAAGCAAGTTATACAAGGAAAAATTCCTTGATCCTTATGAGTATGAATCATTAGGAACTTGCGAATCATGTCTCATGGATAAGATGACCAAGACTCCATTTACTGGACATAGAGAAAGGTCAACTGAGTTATTAGGACTTATACATACTGATGTATGTGGTCCAATGACAACTCAGGCTAGAGGTGGTACTCATATTTTATCACTTTTATAGATGATTTATCTAGGTTTGGATGTGTGTATCTTATGAAACATAAATCTGAAGCCTTTGATAAATTTAAGGAGTATCAAAGTATGGTCGAAAAACAAACTGGGAAAAGTATTAAAGTTCTTCATTCTAATCGAGGAGGAGAATACTTATCCACGGAGTTTTTAGACTATCTTAAAGTTAATGGAATTCTTTCTGAATGGTCCCCTCCTTATACACCACAGCTAAATGGTATAGCTGAAAGGAGGAATCATACCTTAATAGATATGGTATGTTCCATGATGTGCTTCACAAATTTACCCATTTCCTTCTGGGGTCATGCCCTAGAAACTGCTGTTTACATTCTAAACAAGGTACCTTCTAAATCCGTTGTTGGTACTCCATATAATATTTGGAGTGGAAAGAAACCGTATCTTAAATATTTTAAGGTATGGGGTTGTCCAGCTTATGTTAAAAGAAATTTTGGACATAAGTTGGAACCTAGAGCGAATAATGTCTATTTGTAGGATATCCTAGAGAGGGTAGAGGATATCTATTTTATCATCCTACTGAACAAAAGATTTTTGTCAGCAGGCATGCCACTTTTCTAGAAAAAGTTAATTTTAGAAAAGGGCAATGGTAGAACTGTTGAACTTAAAGAAGTACAAGAAACACAGATAGATAGTTCTCAACCATTAGAACATATAGTTAGGACAGAACCAGAACACAAAACTCCTCCCCGTAGGTCTGATAGAGTGCCACGGGCACTTGAGATGTATGGGTTTATTATTGAAAATAATGAAGCCCAAGTCATTCAAAATGATGAACCTCTAACCTATACGGAAGATATCTTGAGTACTGATTCAGATAGATGGCAGGAAGCCATGGAATCCGAGATAGACTCTATGTATGTAAACCAAGTATGGTCTTTGGTCGATGCACCAAAGGGTGTTAATCCTATTGGGTGCAAATGGGTCTATAAGAAAAAGATTGGGGCTGATGGCCAAGTTGAAACCTATAAAGCCAGATTAGTGGCAAAAGGTTTTAGACAAAACAGGGAATTGATTATGATGAAACATTCTCACCTGTTGCCATGCTCAAATCAATCCAGGTTTTACTTGCTATAGCAGCATACCATGATTATGAGATCTGGCAGATGGATGTGAAGACTGCATTCCTCAATGGTTTCCTTGAGGAAGAAGTCTACTTGTCACAGCCAGAAGTTTTTATTTCAAAGAATATACCTAATCAAGTATGCAAGCTAAAGAAATCCATTTATGGATTAAAGCAAGCTTCAAGGAGTTGGAACATCCGCTTTGATAAAACTATTAAATGATTTGGTTTTATCAAAAATGTGGATGAACCCTGTGTTTATAAGAAGACTAGTGGGAGTGCCATAGTCTTCTTGGTTCTGTATGTAGATGACATACTCCTCATTGGGAATGATATCCCAATGTTGCAATCAGTCAAGGTTTGGCTATCAAACCAGTTTTCGATGAAAGATTTGGGAGAAGCATCCTATATACTAGGTATTAAGATCTATAAAGATAGATCTAAGAGGATGCTAGGTTTATCCCAATCTAGGTACATTGACTTAGTGCTAAAAAGATTCAGCATGGACGGAAGTAAAAGTGGTTATCTTCCTATGAGTCAAGGCATACATCTTTCTAAAAGGATGTCTCCTAAGACACCTGAAGAAAGAAGTAGAATGAATTATATACCTTATGCTTCGGCAATAGGGTCCATAATGTATGCCATGTTATGTACCAGGCTTGATGTGGCATATGCTTTAGGCATTGTCAGTAGGTTTCATGCAGATCCAGGAGAGGATCATTGGAAAGTAGTTAAAAATATTCTTAAGTACCTGAGAAGGACTAAGGATATTTTTTTGGTTTATGGTGGTTCTGATCTTAAACTAGAAGCTTATTCTGATTCTAGTTTTCAATCAGACCTTGATGATAGCAAATCCATTTCAAGATATTTTTTACCCTAAATGGTGGAGCAGTGAGTTGGAAGAGTACCAAACAGCAGACTGTAGCTGACTCAACCACAGAGGCAGAATACATAGCTGTCAGTGAAGCCGCCAAGGAAGTAGTCTGGATGAAGAAGTTCATCATAGAGTTGGGTGTTGTTCCTGAGATTGAAAACCGAGTGCCACTTTATTGTTACAACACTGGGGCTGTTGCTCAAGCTAAGGAACCAAGAGATCATCATAAGTCCAAGCACATTCTGAGATGCTTCCATCTCGTCCGAGAAATAGTAGAAAGACAAGATGTCTACATAAATAGAGTTGATACAAAGAACAATATAGCAGACCCATTCACTAAGGCTCTACCACAGCGAGAGTTTGATTGCCACCTCGAGTGTGTGGGATTAAGATTTAAAGGCGATTGGCTTTAGTGCAAGTGGGAGATTGAAAGGGATATGCCCTACAAGACAATCTATGTTGTATCTCCCAAACCATTGTAATTGACAATATTCTAATAAAGGCATATTTTTCATCATACGCTGTTTTTATATTATATGATGAGACCCATAGATTAGGGCTATGATTTTAGGGTTATGATGAGATCATACCAGTGAGACCTAAAGTCTTAAAACCTTAATCTAAAATATTCCTAGTCAAAGGAACCCTGAGTAGGGGATCAGGGTTTTTTCCGGTAAGACTAGCACATCCCATGTATACTGGAGAGGGTGACTGCTCTCACAGTCACTTGTGTATGACACTAATACTAGGATGTGGGTGCTCATTAAAGAATGAGTTCACTGATATGATCCAACTTGAGAACATCTAATGGAGTCTTAGCTACATGTCAATAGAAGGTTCTCATAGTAGGAGTGGTACAAGTAATCCTTGGACCTGAGACTACCATAAGTACCTTATGTACATGAACCCATGCTATGGTTCAATTCTAATCATGACACTGAGTCATGCACAGGATTGATACTGGGAATGGTGAATTGGATATGAAGGTAATGAGTAGGTCAACAAGAAATCGATCACTCTTAGTAAGAGGAGATTGCATCCAGCTAGTTTTCAATCGAATGATGATTCATGGAATCTTTGATCAAAGTAAAGATATTAGAAATGATTTATAATATCAAGATAATTGAATCATCAATATAAGATTGAGCTAGAAATGAATGTAATATTGGAATTGACATATATCCATATCCATAATTATATTCTGGGTGCTGGCTGATCGAAGGATTTAATTATACGGTAACTTTCCACTGAAGGGTAGTTTTGGTATTTCACCAGAATTTCCATATCTTCCTGGTAGACATGACACGTAGCTAGACGTCAATCTTGACTTGTAGTTGATTAAATTGAATGATCACTTATCAGGAAAAGTCCTAATTGATCATAATCGGGTAAGCCTGATTTGACCTAAATCGATCACAAAGAGTTCTAATCAAATTAGGTCAACTTGTATTCGACCCACTGCTGGCTAGATGTGGAACCCAATGGGTCGCACACTTAAGAGAATTGATCAAGGGTTTAATTTGTAATTAAATCATTTTGCATGATGACACTCTAGCAGGTGTTGCAAATCCTAGCTTCTATTCGAATTAGATTTGAATTAGGGTTCCGGATTGGTTCAATTTGGGTTCTAATTGGATCTAATTAGACCATAATTGAGTTTATAGGGATTATGGCTAACCCTATTGGCTAACCATGCACCTAGGCTGCCCCCCACCCGCTCCTTAGCATTTTCACGCCAAAATGCCAAGAGTCCATGCGCTAATGGATTCTTGGCACGCCATTTGGAAGAGTCCATGGCGCATGGACTCTTGGCGCGCCCCACTTAATTCTCCGATGAATTAAGATGGGGCGGCCTCCTTTCTTAGAGTTAGTGCCTCAGATATGCCCCCTTGGATGGAATTCCAACGGTTGATGGGTTTTTAAGAAAGAAAGAAATCGTTGTTTCTTCCCGGTCGTGCGAAATAACATCTCTTCGGAGATGAAAAGTCGCGACTCCTTTCTTTTTAAACTCCGTGACTTTTCCTTTAAGAAATGCCATGGGATTTAATCTGGAAGGCTGTGAGAAGGAGGGAAGGGGCATGAGAAAATGAGAAGGACATGAGAAGGAGTTTATGGAGAGTTGTGTGGGTGCCTCTCTGAAAACTATTTAAGGGGTCAGGAAAATCAGAACGGAAATTTTTAGTAATATAATGTTTTTCTTTTATTCCTTCTTCCTCTCATAAAGACTCTTTCACTCTTTTCTTGTTCTTGCACTGTTTCTTTTACAGAGTACACCTCTGTCAAAACTCTGCTACTGAACAAGAATAAGAGCAAAAGTCTCCGACGGTAACGGAAAGAAAGGAGTTCTGATTTTATTCCTTCTTTCTTACATTAAGACATTATTGCCTTAATTTCTCCTCCAACTTAAGACAAGCCTATATCCTCTTAAGACAAGGTCTTTTATTCAAGACAAGGGTGTCTAAAGGGCCAAGTTCTTAGTGGAAGGAGGAGAAGAGATCAGGGAAAGGGAGGCTACCTCTTGTGTGGAAGAATTCAAGACATAATCCGAAGAATTGAGTTCTAGGAAGAAGAACTCAAAAGGAGGAACTATTGGACAAGAAGATAGTCTTCTTGATCATCGCTCTGTGTGGATCACCATCGGAGGGCGGACACCTGGATGCCTGGTGAATTCAGTTAGCCCCTTCAACTTCAAGTTTGTTGGAATAAGCGATTACAGGTTGGTACCCTAATCCTAATTTGCATAGATATGCTTGTCATATGTTCTAGTCTTATTTAAGAAGTTCCTGGTTTAGGGTTTTTGGTGTGAATTTAGTTTCAAATTTTGAAATTACCCTTCCGCTGCGTTGCACCAGAACACAACAGGTCCCACCAAAGTTTTCACTGACCCAATGATGCAGAACAAAGAACAAAGAAGCATATGCGGAAGTAAATTTAGGATTAATTTTTTTTTTTTTTTTTTTATAATTCAGAAATTGGCTTTGACTCAAAGTAAAGCTAAACTAAGTTGAAGGAAACTAGGTAAGGATTGAAAGCACAATTTAGAAGAAACTAAATTATCATAGTAGTTCAGAAGTAACGGATCGCCGGGGTTGAGAAAACTCCCGACCTAGGGTTTCGCTCAGAACTTTCAACAGAACAGAAATAGAGAGGAGAGATGGTTACCAACTAGACAGTGATCTTCTCAGAATTTGGGTGGAAGAACTCTCTCGAGCAGATTGTTGGATCCTCGGATTCGGCTATCTTCGCAATGGATCCTCCAATACTGGTCTTGTGGTTTGGTCGGCTTCTCCTGGACTCAAGATCTGGGAAGAAGAAAAACAAGTGAGGGATTCAGAGACTCAGGGAAGGATTTACCAGTTCGAAGAACTTGAAGGTGATGTCACTGAGATTCGGATTCCCTTGAAGGCTGATTCAACTCCCACTGGAAAGAGCTTTGGATCTGAAGTACCCAGACTGTAGCTGGATGCTGGTGGTCAGCCTGGAGTTGGGGAGAGAGGCCGTGGGAGGTGGAATATGCTAGGGCTTAGTGGAAAGAAAAGGGTGATGGGCGGCTAGGTTTTGGGAGTGTAGTGGCTAACCTAGGGTTTGGGTTTTGAGATCTCACACCTCAAGGTTCCTGGGGAACCCGGATTTACTCCCTCATGGAGCTCAACACCTGGATGCAAGTGCGAAAGAGAGAAAACACAGAGTTTGCTCACTAAAAAAAATTGGTTTCGTTCATCTGATTGATTTAAACTTACAAGAGGGGTTTAATTTATATGGCTTTACAAGAGAGTAGGGTTTTACATCTTCCCATGCGGGACTAAAGGAGGGAATCTACAAATCAGGATAATCCATACACATATGGTCGGCCAAGGTACCAAAAAAATTGATTTGGGTTATAAAAGGCAGGTAGATGGCGCCTCCATGCTTGGGCCTTCAAGAGAGGATTTCTTTCCTTCCATGGCTCAACTCTTTTGGACTCCTCATTTTCTTCCTCCCTAAGTCAAGGTCCTTCCTATCTTTGTTTTGGATTTTTTTGGCAGGTAGTGGGCGCCTCCTTGAAGTTCTCTCCAAGAGAATTTCTTCCCTTTCTTAGTTTGGTTCTTTTGGGAAAGTCTTGGCCGCCCCCTTGATTTGTGGACTCCTGGTGGATTTCTCCTCAACTGGCGCATGAGAGAAGGAAGCTGCTATCTATGATGTGGGGACCAAAGGCTGCTGGATGTAGATATGGCACCATCTGGACTCAGGTGTATGGCTGGGAGTGTGGCTGGGAGTGTGGTGCCCACTTGCTTGGCCTTGGGAGAAAATGTAACACCCCAGGTTGAAGCCCTAGTCCACTACTGAGTCAACATGACTCAACAAAATAAAATGCAGGTAATATACTCAAGCTAAATTGAGTTGATCTAGTCAACTCTTATTACAAACCAAAACCCTAATTCTTCGGGCAAGGTTAATTAGAGATCCAGATGGAGCTCTAAAGTCTTCTTCTGAGTCTGGTGCCCGCACTAATTCTCCCAGGGTGGGAGGAACTCGACCCTGTAGAGTATGGATCAAGTTGGCTCTGGTATCTCTCGAAGTGGTCTGGGTCCAGCTCTTGTAATTCTTCTCGGGAGATCCAAGAGTCATCAGAATCTGGCCTTCCTAGCCAGCAGACCAGGTATCTTTGGTATCCTTGATTACGAGTAGAGATAACCTGATCATCAAGATCTTTTCAATCTGCTCTTTCCTCACAGGCTAGTTTGTTGGTGGACACACAGGGTTGGGTTCACTCTCAAGAGCAGGATTAGGTTCAAAAGCTTCACTGGAATCACAGCTGGCTCTCTATACTCTACTAGGTCTGTAATGTTGAAAGTGGAGCTAATGCCTAGTTCTGGAGGCAACTCGAGCACATAGGCATTGGATCCTACTCTCTTCACCACTCTAAATGGTCCAGCTCCTCTAGCACGTAACTTTCTAATGGTTCCAGGAGGAAACGTTCAGGCCTTAACCTAATCATTACATAGTCTCCCTCAAACAAGTTTTGACTCGCCTTTGAGAATCAGCCAACTTCTTATAAGTTTCATTACTTAAATTTATTTGGCATGAATTTCTTTATGCAAGTCCTTTACATGCTATGCAAGTGCATCAAGAGACTTGTGTGTGTGGACTAATAGTAAAATCAGATCAAGTGGTGTGTGAGGCTTGTATCCATGAACAATTTCAAAGGGACTCTAGCCTATAGACCTATTGATTGAAACATTATATGCAAATTAGCCCTGGGTAAATACAAATCCCAATCCTGGTATTCTCACTGGTGCGGGCACCAGACTCAGAAGAAGACTTCAGGGCTCCATCTGGATCTCTGATTGACATTGCCCGAAGAATTAGGGTTTTTCTGGTTTTGTAATAAGGGTTGACTTGGTCAACTCAATTTTAGTTTGAGTCTGTATTTCCCTGCAATTTAAATTTTGTTAAGTCATGTTGACTCAATACAAGTCCTAGTAGTGGTCTAGGTCTTCTCCAAGGTGCCACATTTTCTCTCAGGACCAAGCAAGTGGGCGCCACACTCCCAGCCACATGCCAGAGTCCAGGAGGTGCCACATCTCCATCCAGGTGTTGAGCTCCGTGAGGGAGTAAATCCGGGTTCCCCAGGAACCTTGAGGAGGTGTGAGATCTCCAAAACCCAAACCCTAGGTTAGCCACTTCTGCTCCAAAACCCTAGCCGCCCACCATCCACTTCAATCCATCAAACCCTAGCATATTCCACCTCCCACGGCCTCTCTCTCCAAGTCCAGGCCGACCACCAGCATCCAGCTACAGTCCGGGTACTTCAGATCCAAAGCTCTTTCCAGTGGGAGTTGAATCAGCCTTCAAGAGAATCCGGATCTCAGCGACATCAGCTTTCAAGTTCTTCGAACTGGTAAATCCTTCCCGTGAGTCTCTGAATCCCTCACTTGTTTTTCTTCTTCCCAGATCTTGAGTCCAGGAGAATCCGACCAAACCACAGACCAGTATTGGAGGATCCATTGCGAAGATAGCCGAATCCGAGGATCCAACAATCTGCTCGAGAGAGTTCTTCCACCCAAATTCTGAGAAGATCACTGTCTGGTTAGTACCCATCTCTCCTCTCTATTTCTGTCCTGTTGAAAGTTCAGAGCGAAACCCTAAGTCTGGGAGTTTCTCAACCCCCAGCGATCCGTTACTTCTGAACTACTCTGATAATTTAGTTTCTTCTAAATGTGCTTTCAACCTTACCTAGTTCCTTCAACTTAGATTAGCTTTACTTTGAGTCAAGCCAATTTCTGAAATATAAAAAAAAAAAAAAGAATAATCTTAATTTTTACTTTCGCATACGCTTCTTTGTTCTTTGTTCTGCATCATTTTTGGTATCAGAGCCCTATCTAGGGTTTCTGTTTTGATTGCTTGTTTGAGTCTCTCTCTTTTTACTTTGTCTGCCCGAAGTAGACTCCCAGGACGTCCGGTCCTAGGAACGAAGCGAGGTGTAAACCACCTCTTCCCATTCCACGGGGTGTTCCTAGGGCGTGTAGGGGATCCGTTGGGTTATAACTTCGTAGCAGGAATTGTAAACGGGGAAGTGCTCTATTTTTAGCCTATAATTACCCTATTGCAAGAATTGTTTCTCACTACAGGCAACTCCAAATTTAGTAATTTTTATTTTGTTGAAACCAGTATAATTGAAACTATTTTTCGTAATTTTCCTGTGATTTATTGGTTTCTATGAGATTTCTGAAAATTAAATTACTGTAACTCTGTTTTTGTGTTTCTGCAATTCAATTATTTGAGTGATCATCTCTTAATTCATCTTAAGGGCATTTGAGCATCTAAGATAAGGGAAGGAGTTGATAACCTCTCCTTAGCCCAAAACCACTACCCACTCATTTGAACCTAAGCCTTTAATCTTAAAATTCATTAGACCTAATTTGCCCTAGTGGGCTAGGGACATCAACAAGTCGGGTCAAGGCTAGTGTTGAGTCAGTTTATCTGGTTACTCTGTGTGTGCTTTGTACTCAGTGTGTAGAACGGTGGTTCAGGGATTCTATCCTGAAGGGCTTGTATGCTGGTCCGCCTACCTGGCCAATCACTGATTGGTGTCTAGGATTGGCATCTAGGGACCTAACACTCCCCTTACACCTGCCTGGCTGAGTCCCGAGTTACTACAGGCTAGCTTGCCACTCTGATTGGGCATCTAGTTTGGGCTCTAGGTCTAGTTAGCTAGTAGTCGCTTTAGTCTAGTCACATTCTGTGTGCTTGCTTGCATCATCATGTCTACCCGGAATGGAGTACCCTACCAACCTAGTCAAACCCAACCAGAATTAGAGGCCATGGTTAGAAATCTTACCGAAAGTATGACCAAATTGAGTTAGGACATGAATGAGGGTTTTTCCCAATTTAGGGATCGAGTCCAAGTACTTGAGAAACGTAGACATCAAAATTGGACCCCTGATCCAAAATTTAATAGGCCCCAACCTCACCCATGCTAGGAGCCTAGGAGGACCTTATACCATGATCTCAAGCGTAACCTTAGGAAGCCTAACCATGATATCTATAGTGTGGATCGTGTCTATGAGAGGTCCTTACAATACTCTAGACCAGTCACTCAACAACCCCAGTCTTCTAGATCAAACCATTTAGATCCACACCCATTCCCAAGTAAGGTCTCTACTAGCTTGAAACCCAGTGTGACCCAGGTTCCTATATCTCAAGAATGTTTGTTTTGTAGAGAAAGAGGCCATAAATCTAGTCAGTGCCCATGCATAGGACTGGCTTGTGCACAGCTAAGTGGTAAGAATCCTAAGGATGACATTAATGAGGGAGAACCCAAGCCTACCAATGAGGAAGAACGGTTAGGTATGACAAGCCTAGAATCAGTTGACCCGATTACCACTGACCCGAAACCCATTGGAGATGGCATCGAAGAAGTATATGATGCTGGCTTGAGTCTAGTTGATGAATATGTGGGGGAAGAACTTGAAGAATGTGACATCGATACTATTGGTTCCTCACCTGAGGAGACCTTGGAGAGCAACCAAGTGGTAGGACCTAGTTCAGAAATTCAAGAGATTTGTGAGAATCAGGTTCCTTTAGTAAAATACCCCCAGGAAGAACTCATAGTGTTAGCCCGAGCTATCAGTTTATACCCTCTAATGACAGTCATTCCCCAAGTACCAATTAAAGATCTTTGCACTGAACTGTTTAAGTTTGCCCACCCTATGGTAGATCCTCTCCTTAGGATGACTGAATCAAGACTCTTACAATTGGACCTTGTCCCATGCCCAGCCACTAAGGTCTCTCCCATAATCTCAATTGAACATCCTTGTCTTGAGCGGATTGATTCACCCAGTCCTGTAGAAGTCCTCCTTATGGCCCCAGACCCCTTTCTTCGCATGACTGAGCTACCCTTCTATAGAGTATACCTTTCCTCACCCATAGGTCAAATTTCAAGTCTTGAGGTCATCATCCATAGACCCTTCCATGAATCATTCTCTAATCCATCTCTTGAGAAAGTGGATCATTATTTGCTTAGAGAACAAACCTTAACTGTTGCAATCACATGTCCTAGGCTACTCCCCGAACCATCTCTTGATCCATTCCTAGGAGTAGCAAACTTTCCCTTTCGTAAGGATGACCAGTTGACATCATAAATCACCATTCAAACCTTCAAGTCACCACCTTTAGTCAGCAGGTAATTCGAGACTCCACCACATATCTCCTCCCTTTCTCTAGGACTTCCAATGCTTCTTACACCATCCAAGTATACTTTGTCGAAGTCTTTAGAGTGAACCACGTGTTAGAACCTATTAGGTTTGCCACCTACTTCTGGAAGACCTTATGGCACCTACTAGGAACCCATGATAAGTTTTCATGCTCTGCATGCCATCCTCCGACCCAAGGTCAAACCTAGAGAGCCGTAGTTTGTTAGGTTTAGAGCTAGGGTTCCTTTGAATAAAGTCCATTCTTTAGGAATGCATCGTCAGTCGAGTTTAGGACATTGTCTCAGATTTTGAGAGCACCAGGAGTTGGGATTTGTATTTTGTCCAGGGCTGAAATTGCATTCAATATTTCGATCAATAGGGCTATAGGCTAGAGTCCCTTTGACATTGTTCATGGATACAAGCCTCACACACCACTTGATCTAATTTCACTTTAGCCCACACACACAAGTCTCTTGATGCACTTGCATAGCATGTAAAGGACTTGCATAAAGAAATTCATGCCAAAATAAATTTAAGTAATGAAACTTATAAGAAGTTGGCTGATTCTCAAAGGCGAGTCAAAACTTTTGACGAAGGAGACTATGTAATGATTAGGTTAAGGCTTGAACGGTTTCCTCCTGGAACCGTTAGAAAGTTACATGCTAGAGGAGCTGGACCATTTAGAGTGGTGAAGAGAGTAGGATCCAATGCCTATGTGCTCGAGTTGCCTTCAGAACTAGGCATTAGCTCCACTTTCAACATTACAGACCTAGTAGAGTATAGAGAGCCAGCTGTGATTCCCAATGAGCCTTTTTGAGCCTAATCCTGCTCTTGAGAGTGAACCCAACCCTGTGTGTCCACCAACAAACTGGCCTGTGAGGAAAGAGCAGATTGAAAAGATCCTGGATGATCAGGTTATCTCTACTCGTAATCGAGGATACCAAAGATACCTGGTCCACTGGCAAGGAAAGCCAGATTCTGATAACTCTTGGATCTCCCAAGAAGAATTACAAGAATTGGAACCAGACCTCTTGGAGAGATACCAGAGCCAGCTTGATCCATACTCGACAGGGTCGAGTTCCTCCCACCCCGGGAGAATTGGTGCGGGCACCAGACTCAGAAGAAGACTTCAGGAATCCATCTGGATCTCTGATTGATATTGCCCGAAGAATTAGGGTTTTCTAGTTTTGTAATAAGGGTTGACTTGGTCAACTCAATTTTAGTTTGAGTCTGTATTTCCCTGCAATTTAAATTTTGTTGAGTCATGTTGACTCAATATAAGTCCTAGTAGTGGTCTAGGTCTTCTCCAAGGTGCCACATTTTCTCTCAGGACCAAGCAAGTCGGCGCCACACTCCCAGTCACATGCCAGAGTCCAGGAGGTGCCACATCTCCATCCAGGTGTTGAATTCCGTGAGGGAGTAAATCCGGGTTCCCCAGGAACCTTGAGGAGGTGTGAGATCTCCAAAACCCAAACCCTAGGTTAGCCACTTCTGCTCCAAAACCCTAGCCGCCCACCATCCACTTCAATCCATCAAACCCTAGCATATTCCACCTCCCACGGCCTCTCTCTCCAAGTCCAGGCCGACCACCAGCATCCAGCTACAGTCCGGGTACTTCAGATCCAAAGCTCTTTCCAGTGGGAGTTGAATCAGCCTTCAAGAGAATTCGGATCTCAGCGACATCAGCTTTCAAGTTCTTCGAACTGGTAAATCCTTCCCCTGAGTCTCTGAATCCCTCACTTGTTTTTCTTCTTCCCAGATCTTGAGTCCAGGAGAAGCCGACCAAACCACAGACCAGTATTGGAGGATCCATTGCGAAGATAGCCGAATCCGAGGATCCACAATCTGCTCGAGAGAGTTCTTCCACCTAAATTCTGAGAAGATCACTGTCTGGTTAGTAACCCATCTCTCCTCTCTATTTCTATCCTGTTGAAAGTTCAGAGCGAAACCCTAGGTCTTGGAGTTTCTCAACCCCCAGCGATCCGTTACTTCTGAACTACTCTGATAATTTAGTTTCTTCTAAATTGTGCTTTCAATCCTTACCTAGTTTCCTTCAACTTAGTTTAGCTTTACTTTGAGTCAAAGCCAATTTCTGAAATATATAAAAAAAAAAAAGAATTAATCTTAATTTTTACTTCCGCATACGCTTCTTTGTTCTTTGTTCTGCATCACTCACTCAATCAAAATCTGAGACAATGTCCTAAACTCGACTGATGATGCATTCCTAAAGAATGGACTTTATTCAAAGGAACCCTAAGTCTAAACCTGACAAACTACGGCTCTCTAGGTTTGACCTTGGGTCGGAGGATGGCATGCAGAGCATGAAAACTTATCATGGGTGCCTAGTAGGTGCCATAAGGTCTTCCAGAAGTAGGTGGCAAACCTAATAGATTCTGACACATGATTCACTCTAAAGACTTTGACAAAGTATACTTGGATGGT
This sequence comes from Areca catechu, assembly GCA_021397845.1. Classification (NCBI taxonomy): domain Eukaryota; kingdom Viridiplantae; phylum Streptophyta; class Magnoliopsida; order Arecales; family Arecaceae; genus Areca; species Areca catechu. The sequence continues at coordinate 139,437,759 of CM038052.1, read as the reverse complement.
GTAAGAAGCATTGGAAGTCCTAGAGAAAGGGAGGAAATATGAGGTGGAGTCTCGAATTACCTGCTGGCTAAAGGTGGTGACCTGAAGGTTTGAATGGTGATCTATGAATGTCAACTGGTCATCCATACGAAAGGAAAAGTTTGTTACTCCCAGGAATGGATCAAGAGATGGTTCGGGGAGTAGCCTAGGACATGTGATTGCAACAGTTAAGGTTTGTTCTCTAAGCAAATAATGATCCACTTTCTCAAGAAATGGATTAGAGAATGATTCATGGAAGGGCCTATGGATGATGACCTCAAGACTTGAAATTTGACCTATGGGTGAGGAAAGGTATACTCTATAGAAGGGTAGCTCAGTCATGCGAAGGAAGGGGTCTGGAACCATAAGGAGGACTTCTACAGGACTGGGTGAATCAATCCGCTCAAGAAAAGGATGTCCAACTGAGATTTCGGGAGAGACCTTAGTGGCTGAGCATGGGACAAGGTCCAATTGTAAGAGGCTTGATTCATCCTAAGGAGAGGATCTACCATAGGGTGGGCAAACTTAAACAGTTCAGTGCAAAGATCTTCAATTGGTACTTGGGGAATGACTGTCATTAGAGGGTACGAACTAATAGCTCGGGCTAACACTATGAGTTCTTCCTGGGGGTATTTGACTAAAGGAACCTGGTTCTCACAAATCTCTTGAATTTCTGAACTAGATCCTACCAGTTGGTTGCTTTCCGAGGTCTCCTCTGGTAAGGAACAAATAGTATCAATGTCACATTTTTCAAGTTCTTCCCCCTCATATTCATCAACTAGACTCAAGCCAACATCATATACTTCCTTGATGCCATCTTCAATGGGTTTCGGGTCAGTAGTAATCGGATCAACTGATTCTAGGCTTGTCATACCTAACCGTTCTTCTTCATTGGTAGGCTTGGGTTCTCCCTCATTAATGTCATCCTTAGGATTCTTACCACTTAGCTGTGCACAAGCCAGTCCTATGCATGGGCACTGACTAGATTTATGGCCTCTTTCTCCACAAAAAAACATTCTTGCATTATAGGAACCTGGGTCACACTGGGTTTCAAGCTAGTAGAGACCTTACTTGGGCATGGGTGTGGATCTAAATGGTTTGATCTAGAAGAATTGGGTTGTTGACTGACTGGTCTAGAATATTGTAAGGACCTCTCATAGACACGATCCACACTATAGATATCATGGTTAGGTTTCCTAAGGTTATGCTCGGGATCACGGTATAAGGTCCTCCTAGGCTCCTGGCATGGGTGAGGTTGGGGCCTATTAAATTTTGGATCAGGGGTCCAATTTTGATGTCTACATTTCTCAAGTACTTGGACTTGATCCCTAAATTGGGAAAAACCCTCATTCATGTCCTGACTCAATTTGGTCATACTTTCGGTAAGATTTCTAACCATGGCCTCTAAATCTGGTTGGGTTTGACTAGGTTGGTAGGGTACTCCATTCCGGGTAGACATGATGATGCAAGCAAGCACACAGAATGTGACTAGACTAAAGCGACTACTGGCTAACTAGACCTAGAGCCCAAACTAGATGCCCAATCAGAGTGAAGCTAGCCTGTAGTAACTCGGGACTCAGCCAGGTAGGTGTAAGGGGAGTGTTAGGTCCCTAGATGCCAATCCTAGACACCAATCAAAGATTGGCCAGGTAGGCGGACCAGCACACAAGCCCTTCGGGATGGAATCCCTGAACCACCGTTCTAGACACTGAGTACAAAGCACACACAGAATAACCAGACAAACTAACTCAACACTAGCCTTGACCCGACTTGTTGATGTCCCTAGCCCACTAGGGCAAATTAGGTCTACTCAATTTTTAGATTAAAGGCTTAGGTTCGAATGAGTGGGTGGTGGTTTTGGGCTAAGGAGAGGTTATCAACTCCTCCCTTATCTTAGATGCTCAAATGCCCTTAAGATGAATTAAGAGATGAACACTCAAAAATAATGGATTGCATAACATAAAAATAGAGTTGCAGTAATTTAATTCTCAGAAATCCCACGGAAACCAATAAATCTCAAGAAAATTATACAAAATAGTTTCAATTATATGGTTTCAACAAAACAAAAATCACAAACATTAGTGTTACCTATCGTGAGAAATAATTCCTGCAATAGGATAATTACGGGCTGAAAATAGAGCACTTCCCCGTTTACAATTCCTGCTACGAAGTTATAACCCAACGGATCCATACAAGCCCTAGGAATACCCCGTGGAATGGGAAGAGGAGGTTTTCACCTCGCTTCGTTCCTAGGACCGGACGTCCTGGGGAGTCTACTTCGAGCAGAAAAGTAAAAAGAGAGAGACTCAAACAAGCAATCAAAACAGAAACCCTAGACAGGGCTCTGATACCAAAATTGATGCAGCACGAAAGCTCTGATACCAAAAATGATGCAGAACAAAGAACAAAGAAGCGTATGCGGAAGTAAATTTAGATTAATTTCTTTTTTTTTTTTTTTTATATTTCAGAAATTGGCTTTGACTCAAAGTAAAGCTAAACTAAGTTGAAGGAAACTAGGTAAGAATTGAAAGCACAATTTAGAAGAAACTAAATTATCAGAGTAGTTTAGAAGTAACGGATCGCTGGGGGTTGAGAAACTCCCAGACCTAGGGTTTCGCTCTGAACTTTCAACAGAACAGAAATAGAGAGGAGAGATGGTTTACCAACCAGACAGTGATCTTCTCAGAATTTGGGTGGAAGAACTCTCTCGAGCAGATTGTTGGATCCTCGGATTCGGCTATCTTCGCAATGGATCCTCCAATACTGGTCTTGTGGTTTGGTCGGCTTCTCCTGAACTCAAGATCTGGAAGAAAAAAACAAGTGAGGGATTCAGAGACTCAGGGAAGGATTTACCAGTTCGAAGAACTTGAAGGTTGATGTCGCTGAGATCCGGATTCCCTTGAAGGCTGATTCAACTCCCACTGGAAAGAGCTTTCGATCTGAAGTACCCAGACTGTAGCTGGATGCTGGTGGTCGGCCTGGAGTTGGGGAGAGAGGCCGTGGGTGGAATATGCTAGGGCTTAGTGGAAAGAAAAGGGTGATGGGCGGCTAGGTTTTGGGAGTGGAGTGGCTAACCTAGGGTTTGGTTTTGGAGATCTCACACCTCCTCAGGTTCCTGGGGAACCCGGATTTACTCCCTCACGGAGCTCAACACCTGGATGCAAGTGCGGAAGAGAGAAAACACAGAGTTTGCTCACTAAAAAAAATGGTTTCATTCATCTGATTGATTTAAACTTACAAGAGGGGTTTAATTTATAGGGCTTTGCAAGAGAGTAGGGTTTTACATCTTTCCATGTGGGACTAAAGGATGGAATCTACAAATCAGGATAATCCATACACATATAGTCGGCCAAGGTACCAAAAAAAATTGATTTGGGTTATAAAAGGCAGGTAGATGGCGCCTCCATGCTTGGGCCTTCAAGAGAGGATTTCTTTCCTTCCATGGCTCAACTCTCTTGGACCCTCCTTTTCTTTTCTTCCTCCCTAAGTCAAGGTCCTTCTCATCTTGTTTTGGATTTTTTTGGCAGGTAGTGGGCGCCTCCTTGAAGTTCTCTCCAAGAGAATTTCTTCCCTTTCTTAGTTTGGTTCTTTTGGGAAAGTCTTGGGCCACCCCCTTGATTTGTGGACTCCTGGTGGATTTCTCCTCAACTGGCGCATGAGAGAAGGAAGCTGCTATCTATGGTGTGGGGACCAAAGGCTACTGGATGTAGATATGGCACCCCTGGACTCAGGCGTATGGCTGGGAGTGTGGCTAGGAGTGTGGTGCCCACTTGCTTGGCCTTGGGAGAAAATGTAACACCCCAGGTTGAAGCCCTAGTCCACTACTGAGTCAACATGACTCAACAAAATAAAATGCAGGTAATATAGACTCAAGCTAAATTGAGTTGATCTAGTCAACTCTTATTACAAACCAAAAACCCTAATTCTTCGGGCAAGGTTAATCAGAGATCCAGATGGAGCTCTGAAGTCTTCTTCTGAGTCTGGTGCCCGCACCACCCAAACTTGACGGGGTCGAGTTCTCCCCACTCTAAGGGAAAGATGGGGACTTGAGAGCATAGCCACCTCAGCAACCACATGGGATCCCAGTCACAGTTCCATATTTAGGGCACCACCTCAGCAACTACATGGAGTTTCAGTCATGCCTTGGATTGCGCCACGCTAGGGTTACATGGAAAATTACATGAGGTCGGCCTAATATGAGGATTTGGTGTCCACATGATAGCACATCAATTCCACACTCAAGCACACCATCTCCGAATGCCAGCATGACGAGAGGGAAAGTCAAAGTAGATAAACATAAATCCCATGATTCATGCCAGCTTGCTTAAGAAAGAAGTGGTCCACCCCAAGCCAAGACAAGAAAGAAGTTGAAACCTTGGTCCCCCCCTTTTGGGCGACCCCTACATACCATCTTTGGAGGACTTTTATTTGGCATTTGTTAGATTTTTTCTATGTATTGAATTTGCAAAGGAGGAAGGTTTAGGGTGCCCTATTATTTCCATGTTTTCATAACGTAGGTCCTAAGTCATGTGACTATATAAAGGACCCATCTCTTATATGAAAAGGAAATTTGAATGAAATGAAAATTTGATAAGAGAGATTCTTCTTTCACTCCGTAAGGAGAGCACGTGAGGAGCAACCCCAAGACATGATGCGAGGTCATGTCTAGTTATTCCCTTTCCTAATTCCACCTTTACCGCCCTCATGTCCTTTGAGATTCATCCTAACGGCTCCATTAATGAAGTGGGATATCCTAGAGGTGTGAGATCTCTCCATGAGTGTGAGCCCCAAAGTTCATGAAAGCCCCGACTCCTACCTTCCATCTCTATTGTTCCTTCACCACCTTCTTAGAAAAAAAATTTAAGATTTTTGTGATACCCTAATCCTTGGTGACTTTTCAGCTCGCCAATGATCTATCCCCTGCCCATCCCCCATCATTAGGTCCATTCATCCTAAAAGAAAAATATGAAATGACTACATTGCGGGTAAGTTCCTATCATTAAGTAGTCTCATCATATTAGTTTACTTTGGCCATATTCTTATGCTTGAACTTTGCTAACATAAGAAGGTGTCATTGCTCAAATTAAATTGCTAAACTGTTAAGCTAGAATCCTCTTTGCATCCCGCATCAATATTTATATGCTTGTCAAACTACAGTAATCCCATAGTGAATGATCGAGGCACTATAGGTCAAGGAATTACTCATATAATAACAATACTAAGAAGTCACTGATAAGTGAGTACATATCCATGTGACTTTTTATACTTGAACATCTGTACTCTTGATCCAGTGTCCCCCACACTATAGACTCGAAACTTAGCTACTTGAAAGGGAAGTGATCTATGCATCAATCTTGATGGACCAATCACCATTTCCATGATGATCCAATGGCTGGGAGCATTTAAGAGTTAATTAATAATGATACATGTCTTGAATTTTATCTCTTAAGAATATGTATTATTGTTCATTAACTCCTTGGACGATACATGGACATAACATATATAGATAAAATAGCCTAATTAGAATATTAAATTTAAAATTATGTCCTAGAAAAAATATGTGTTTGCTAAATGGCTTTTAGGGAAAACATCTAACACCTTAATCATTGCAGAGATGAAGAGCATGACCGGTGCAAAACTGGTTGGTAGGGAGACCTCCAATGGGGAGATTAGTGACTTGCTTGGCATGATGATTGGGATCATGAATAGTGAGAAGTCCATCAACGAGAAGGTTTCCCTTGGGGAGATTGATGGTTAGGATGTGTAATAGCAATTTAGGAATTGCAAGGTCTTCTAGGGGCTACTACTTCGTTATAGCTTGTTGCTACTTCTGTAGTCTCTATACCATTGCGGTTAGTGTCTAGAACTACTATGCCATGATGGTGAGAATGCCCTATTGTGAAGCTGGTGGTAGAGGTGGCAAAGCAGGAAGTCCACCACACTAGTTGGGTAGCTCTCCATGGTGCAAAAGCATCCTGTGTAACTGGCGGAGACATCCAGTATTCACATCTTCATCTTTGTCATCTCTATAACTCAAGAAACTTCAAATTCCTTGATTCTCCCCTTTCTAGTGCACTAATCTGTTGCTGGAAAATCACTCCTTGTCAAATATTCGATGGTACTTGAGGATCTTTCGGTCTTCCCTGATAGGGAAAGGATAGTGCTCCTTGCTATCTTAACTAGGCCTACAAAAGTAGTCCTAAGGTTAGGATTTCTGATGGATGACTGATACGAGACTATTCATGCATGCTAATTATTTTTTGTTGTTACATTAAGTTTGAAGTTTATATCCCACATTTCAAGCCAAGATATTAAGTATGGAATTCTATAGAAAATTTGAAGAACAGGCATGCAGAAATAAATCCTAAAAGTGAAGAAACAGGATCGCCAAGGCTAAGAAGCCCTGGTTATGAATTGTTCTTCTGCAATACTGCTACTAGAGGAGTCTAGGGAGTGTACCTAGCAGAGATTTGAAGATCGATCCTTGAAGAGTTCACTCTACACTCTTGGATGTGGCCTGAACAATAAAGCTATCGACCCTGCGGATTCATGGCTTTCAATCCGATGACCCGAAGGCTGGCAGATGGAATCCTTGTATTTGTGAACTTTGAGGGACCTGCAAATCACCTATCAGGGGTTAAGAAACAAGGAAGAAAAGGGTTGGATTGCTGAAAAAAGAAGAAGGGGAAGAGGTTTGAAGGTGTCTCAGAGATGAAGAGGGATGGCGGCATGGAGGCACGACACAAGGATCACACAGAAACCCTGAGGGATCACAAAGATACCCTTAATCACATAGAAATTCACTTAGAATTTGAGAATAATTCAATAAAAATTCATTCATAATAATTCAATCATTGATCATTAATTACAAAAGGGGGGAGGGGTGGGGTATTTATAGATGTTTTCCGAGTCGTCTCCTTGTTAGGATAGAATTACAAATTTGAGTGGGAGAGGTATTACAAGGTTGCTTAGAATTAGGAGTATACACTTTGAATAAAACTAGAACATAATCTCCTTGTTGACTTGGAAAGGGGCTTCCATGTTGGGTTGGAAAGAATATTCCTTCCTTTGTCCTGGTTTCCTCTTGGGCGCCTAGGCTTGTCATGAATGGACCTGGGGTGCCAACTACTTTTGGGCTTATGGGCTGGGGCACCTGGAGGTCTGTATATTTGCTTGGGATCTTGGTTTCTTGGAACTTGGATGCTTTATTGAACTTGGACTTGACTTTAGGGCAGCAAAGGGCATCTCTAACATGGGCTTGGGTGGCCATCAAGGGGCTTTATTGTCTTGGGCTTACTTTGCACGAAGAGGGCCTGGTGAAGGCTTTGACGGTGCTCCTCTTGTATATTGGACTTGACACAGACTTGTAACACAAACATGTACTTGAACTACAGGACTCAATGGATTGGTTGAAATGCACAAGTTATTACAGGACTCACTTCAACTTAAGTGGGCTAGACTCAACATAAAACTTACAGGACTCATAGGACTCAAATTGGCTTAACTAGCAACTAAGCTCAATTGAACCGAACATATCCCAAAACTTGACTCTTAAACCCTATTGTGGTGTGAGTCGACTCTAAATACAAGACTCAAATATAACAAGGCCTAAGAAATAAAACTCAAGGCCCAAATATAGGACTCAAATGGCTAACATAGCCAGATTATTGGACTCAAAGATAAAATTTGAATCATGGCTAAGGATTCAAACTCAGGGATACATAGTGAACTAGGGTTGACTTGATATCCCCATCAATTCTCCTAGGGTGGGAGGAACTCGACCCTATCAAGTATAGATTAGTTTGGTGCTAGCAGTGTCTGGTGGAGGCACTGTGGGTCCTTTCAAGTAATCCATGTATCACTAGATTCTAGTCAACCATGCCATCAGACCAGGTTGCATTGATAGCCATGGCCCTGGGTCATGATAGAATGATCCTCCAGGATATGCTCGATCCATGTTCCTCTTTTAGGCAAATTTAGTGGACACTCAGGTAAGGTTTCTCTTTCAAAGGATGGTGAGTTCCAAAATCTTACTAGGAATCACTGCCGGTTCCCTATACTCGACCAAGTTCGCATTATTGAAGGTAGAGCTAATGCCTAAATCTAAGGTCAAATCAAGCACATAGGCATTGGGTTCCACTTTCTTTATCACTCTAAAGGGTTCAACTCTACGAGTATGAAGCTTCTTAACCATAACAGAATTTTATACATTAAATTTCTTGGCTTTCTTTCAAGAATTAGCCAGTTTTTATAGACTTCATCACTTAAATTAATCTTTTGGCTAATATCCTGATGCAAATGTTTTGCAGAGGTTAGTGCAGGTGTGGATAGATGAATTAGGTATGGGGATTTATTGGACTCAAAACCAACACTTAATATACTCGACTAGGCATTTCTATTAATGAAAATTTATTAGACTCTTGGGTCTAATCCAAACAGATTTAGGATCTCTAGGTTTGACCCTGGTTTGATATGCATATGAAAATTTACAATGAACTTCTAGTAAATGTCATAGGGTATGCTAGAAGTAAGATGCAAACCTATCACATACAATGAATGTATGTAGTAGGCTAATCTCAATAAAATGCAATCTAATGATCCTAGAAATGCTGGAGGTTTCGGGAAAGGATAGAAAATAAGAGGTGGGTTCAGAATTAGTCTGGTAGGGTAGTGAAAAAGGTTCAGGGTTAGTTGGATAAAGTAGGATATAAAAAGGGGTATCAGGGACTAATCCTAAACTAATGAGGCTAACCTTACGAAGTTGAGGTATATCTACAAGGTTTGAATAATGGATGAATGGGTCACTAATCTCATGGAAGAGTCTTCAATGGGAAATTTAAGAGGGTGTTCATCTTGAGGGTATTGGGTTGAACAAGCCAAATCCTCAATAAATTCCTCGGGTTCCTAGATTTTAGGACTAGGCTCTATAATTGGATTCTCTCTCTAGTGTCTCCTCAGGTAGTACTCTAGTAGCAGTATCTATGTTCTCTTCCTCTAGCAGGTCTTCCACTACAGGTACAATCTGGGTGTGGTTTGCTCAACTACCTTTGGGTTGACTTCTATCGGGGTATGGTTAGGGTTAACTAACTTTGGGTTGGCTATTACCTGGGTATCTACTTGGTCAACTAATTCTAGGTCTTCTACAGGTATCTTTATTGGACTCAACTCGTTAATGTCTTCTTTAAATTCATCAATGGGCTAAGGAGTTTCTTCCTCTAAATCTTCAATAAGCTTATCATCTTCATACTCCTCTACCAAACTTGGATCATCCTCATATACCTCTTCTTTAAGCTAAACAATGGGTTTAGACTCATCCTTATCTAGCTCATCTAAGTGTAGGGTGCTGACTGGACACTAGCTAACAAAATAGCCTGGTTTGTGATATCTAAAACACACTCTTAGGGGATTGGAACTCTTCTGAACCTTTACAAGCTTGCCTCTATCTTCTCTACCTAGTGGTACTGGGATGGGGTTGGCTCATGTTGGGTTGTTAGAATCTGGTCCTGGGCTAGGGGCACCAGTCCTTAAGGGTTTAGGTTGACTAAAGAGAAATTAACTAACATTAGGCTCATATCTAGGGGTACTAATCTTATAGGCTTCAAGTTGACTAGGGGAAACCTGACTGATATTAGGCTGATACCTAGGGATTAGGGGTTCCTTGGGTTCATAGGATAAGGGTTCAGCTCTATGGATCTTGAGTTTATTAGGCTCATAGAAGGTGGGTGCATAGGTTCTAGAGTCATGGGATTTGGGCTCAGACCTATAGGTTGTGGATCTCCTAGATTCAAGGTATGGGGCTCTCCTAGGGTTAGGCTCTGAGTATGGGTTAGGGTATTGGGCTTTCCTATGGTTGGGCTCATGGTATGGTTCAGAATATGGGGTTCTCCTAGGATTTGACTTAGCATGTATCCTAAGGTCAGGCTCAAGCTTAGACTAGTATAGGGCATAGGGGTTTTCTCTAGGTTTTTTAATTGGTCTCCTACCTGGTCAAACCTATGGGTTGTTTGGGTAGTCGATTGGATCAATTGGTCAAGTCTATGTTTTATCTGGGTATTAGATTGGTCAAACTTGAAGTTCATATGGGCAAACTGTTTTGGGATTGGGTGTTGGACTAGTTAATCTGTGTGGTTAATTGGGCAACCATCAATTCATTCATGGCTTTTAGAAGAGTTTCAAGATTAGGTTCCATAGTTGAACTAGGTTCGGGCTTAGACTGGTTGTACTGGACTCTTGACCTGGTGGTCATGCAATCAATCAAACAAGGTGATAGGATGAAGTCAAGCACATAAAGTGAAAATGGACTATATCTTGCTAGACCTAGAGCCAAAATTGAATGGGTCTACTCAACTTACACTTAACTCAACGGCTAATCCTTCCACTGGCCAGGTAAGAGGTGGGATGGTGGGAAGCTCCCCCTGCCTGTGATAGGGTCCTAATTAAAACCACCAGTCCACTTAGGGCATTTATCTCCGGACCTCTAGCCTTGACACCAGTATCCAATAATACCTGGGGAATTAGGTGCACTAGTTGGCCAACACAATTCGGACCTGACCTGTTGGTGTCCCTAAGCTCTCTAGAGCAATTAGGTTGCTAATTGATTTAGTTAAGGCTTGGGTTATGATACTGGGTGGTTGTTTTGGGCCCAGGACAGGTGATGAAATCCTGCCCTGATCTGAGAGATGAAATTGCCCTTAAAATTGATTAAATGAGATGATGACACACTATGAGCCCTAATGCAACTAATAACAATCAGAAAAATAAAATATTTTTCCAGTATTTTATGAGATGGAAAATTAAGTTTAAGTGGGTTAAGTTAGAAAACAAAATTTGGGCTTGGATGAGGTTGGGTTTGGAAGTTGATTAGGTTTGGTTTGATCAAGTATGTAGAACAGAAATTAGGGTTTGTTTGGAATAGAGTTTGGTTCAGTTATCGATGCAGAAAAAAATCAGAAAAACTTCAGAACAAAGGATCAATGGTAGTGATCCCTACAAATTTTATGTGAAGAAAGATTCATATGATAGTGAAAACACTAGGGTTTTTAGACTGTATGAAGAAGTTTAGGATTTTTGTTAGGGTTTCTAAGATGATAATTCTTTTATATGTTTTTTCTATAAAAATAATTAAAATCATGAAAATTATTATAACTAAATAGAGAGTATGTCACACAAATTTAAATGATAAATAAAATCTTTATGTTTATGAAATAGACCAAAAATTAGACCCTTAATGTAAAGATAAGATGCAGAATTTTTTAGGGCAAAAAGAAATAAGCATGAAAAAACTCTATATGCCATAATAAATCATGATAAAATTCTAAGAAATACAATCAATTATGAGGAACACAAACAAAATAAAAATCAGAATTTATGATCTATCTACATGTAGAACATTAAAAAGATAGACCATGTATAGGAGTTATGAGATACAGAAACTAGCCCTAAACAAGCTCTGACACCAAATGATGCGGGACTATTCATGCATACCAATTTTTTTTTTATTGTTAGGCATTAAGTTAAGAGTTTATATCATAAATTTCAAGCTAAGATATTAAGTAGAGAATTCTATGGAAAATCTGAAGCACAGGCATACAGAAATAAATCTTAAAAGTAAAGAAATATTATTGCCAATGCTAAGAAGCCCTGGTTAGGACTAGCTCTACAACAATACCGCTACCAGAGGAGTCTATGGAGTGTACCTGAAAGAGATTTGAAGATCGATCCATGAAGAGTTCACTCTCTGCTCTCGGATGCAGCCTGGAAAATAAAGCTATCGACCTTGTGGATTCAAGCTTTTAATCCGGTGACCCGAAAGCAGGTCAAATGGAAACCTTTGATTCAAGAACTCAAAAGGACCTACAAATCACCTATCAGGGGTTAGAAAGCAAGGAAGAAAAGAGTTGGATTGCTGAAATAAGAAGAAGGAGAAGAGGTTTGAAGGTGTCTCAAAGATGAAGAGGGCTGGCCGCTTGGAGGCACGATGCACGGATCACACATAAACCCTGAGGGATCACATAAATACCCTTAATCACATAGAAATTCACTCAAAATTTTGAAGAAAACTCAAGAGAAATTCATTCATAAATTCAATCATTTATCATTAGTTACATGAGGGTGGAGGGGTGGGGTATTTATAGATTTTCGTGAGTCCTCTCCTTGTTAGGATAGAATTACAAAGTTGAGTGGGAGAGGGCTTACAAGGTTTCTTAGAATTAAGAGTATACACTTTGAATAATACTAGAACATAATCTCCATGTTGACTTGGGAAGGGACTTCCTTGTTGGATTGGGAAAAAATATTCCTTCCTTTGACCTGGTCTTCCTCTAGGGTACCTGGGCTTATCATGAATGGGGCTGGGGTGCCAACTGCTTATGGGCTTCTCTACTGGGGCACCTGGAGGGCCGTATATTACCTTGGATCTTGGTTTCTTGGGGCTTGGATGCCTTATTGAACTTAGGCTTGACTTTAGGGCAGCAAAGGGCATCTCCAACATGGGCTTGGGATGCCATCAAGGGGCTTTATAGACTTGGGCTTGCTTTGCTCTGGGAGGGCCTGGTGAAGGATTTGGCTGGTGCTCCTCCTCTTGTATAACATGACTTGACACGGACTTGTAACACAAACTTGTACTGGACCTACAGGACTTAATTGGATTGGTTAAAATGCTCGACTTATTACAGGACTTACTTCAACATAATTGGACTAGACTCAACATAAATCTTACAGGACTCATAGGACTCAAAATTGTTTCAACTGAACAACTAAGCTTAACTGAACCGAACATATCCCAAAACTTGACTCATAAATCCTAATGGTGTGAGTCGACTCTAAATACAAGACTCAATTGTAACAAGGCCAAAAAAATAAACTCAAGGCCCAAATACAGGACTCAAATGGCTACCACAGTCAGATTATTGGACTCATAGATAAAATTTGAATCATGGCTAAGGGACTCAAACTCAGGGACCCATAGTGAACTAGGGTGACCTAATATCCTAATCAAGGACCCTCTGATACTCAAGTTAGTGGAAGGAGTGAGATGGGCTACAATAGCCAGAGCTAAGAATGATAAAAGATAGAAGACTAACCATTTAGGAGTGGTGGTAGGGTCATACCTGACCGGGTGCCCCTTCTTATCTATATATAGAGTTACTCGAAGTAACTGACTATCATTAAGGAGGTGTCTTTGCCGGCATGGATAACAACTTTCTATCAGGAAGCTAAGAATGCTAGAAAGTTAGGATAAAATCTTACCATTAGTGACTAAATACTATTTGTTGGAATCTCATCCATTACAATTCCCACTAGAATAGCTGAAAGTAGTTAGCCTCTACCACCTACTCAAACATTGCCGACTCTGAGTAGGTGGGATAACATACTACTGATCCAAGAAAATATGAGTAGGTGGACTACTCCATGTTAGCAGAGCCTAGTATTGTATGTGAGCAAGCCCGACTAGATCTATCTGAGTAGCTAGTTGGTCTTAAATAGATGTTCCATGCAGATAAGTATTTAGTGCAGAAAAGTAGTCAATACTAAATAAGTTCTCGATACAATGTAAGTACTCATCATGGCTTGTTATACTATTTGGCATAGTCATTGTTGTGATAAGCCAGCTCAATGAAGACACATTACCTGTTCAGAAGCCTAATTAATCCTTTCTGAACCGATCACACCAAGCCAAAAGACTTGAAGATTACTCCGAAGCTTATAAATCAATGATTCAACATTTTTATACTACTCATGATAGAAGGTCAGTTTGGCCTGCACCAAAGAGGCAAGTTCCGAAGTATACCTGTGACCTATGCTACCTCAAAAAGATTTGTTAGTCCTTCACATCGATCCAAAGAAGACTGGTCCGAAGAAGATAGTTAATTCACCTCTTAGCTTGCTCCAAAGATGACAAGTTCGAAGTAGACACTCCAGCCTACTTCAAAGAAGGTAGCTCCGAAATGAATGGCTAAGAAGTCTTTGGCTTACTCCAAAAAGGATAGGTATGAGACAAATGGCCAACATGATTCGAAACCTTCAAGAAGAATGGCTCTAAAGTAAATCCTTGGTTAATCTCAACTTAATGCTACCAGAAGTGGGTTCTGTTGTTATAACCAACCACATGGTCAACAGCTCTGGCTTCAACAATATTGAGATAACCGATATCCAACAGCAACTACATTTAGTTACGGGGATGTTAGACTAACTGACTCCCCTAACTAAGTCTAGTGGGCTCAACCACATTCGGTTACAACTACTCCCATAAATATCGGTAAGAGGGGACCCCTAAGGTAAGCGATCAAATGGCACAATAGAGCCAGTCCGGAGCTCACTCTCGGATGTTGCTTAAAGCTCACCTTTCCTTTCCTTTCACTTCACTTTACTCCACTTTCTCAGAACTCTCCATTTTGTTGCCTGGATCATTACTGACTTAGGCATCGAAGTGTCCTCCACTGGAGAAAATCTGGCCAGGAACTTGTTTTGCAGTGACTCGGGGAGGTGAACCAGCATTCCAACCACTTCATCCGGTCCACGAGGGTTCAGCACCAATAGATCGGCACACTAGGTAGAGGGCAATGACATTCCCCTCTTGGAAAGGAGAATTTTGAGAATTAAGAATGGTGAAAGGAAATGCCCAAAATGCTTCATCTAGCAGGGGATGCCCTTCCTCTCAGTGGGATGATCCTTCGGTGGGAAACAACACGCCACCGCCTGCACTTGCTGTAGGACAACAGCAATTTGAGGTTCTCATGAACCGGGTTGATGCTTTAACAACCATGGTTTAGAACTTCCAAGAGGCAGCACTCCAAGCGAGGTACTCGCCAGCCACCTCCAGACTTAGTCATCGATCCAAAGCAAGAGGAGATCATCATCATGAATCTGCCCAGCACTCTCCTTAAGACTGACTCTCTCATGAAGGTAGAAGCTCCTAGCTCAGGGGCAGGTCGATAGTTGACTTAATAGGAAGAGGACCAGGCGATCTCCCTTGATCTCTTTCAAAGATTCTACACCTGAAGATGTTGGGTGAAAAGACACTCATTATGATTACAAAGAAAAGTTCAAGATGCTTGAATCACAAATCACGATGCCCCGTGATCAACAAAGGGATAGCAAGATCATGGTTTATGACTTGTGACCTCCTTTCACCCCCCGAATAATGGAGGAAATCATCCCTCAGCACATTAAGGTCCCTTAGATGGAATCTTAAGATGGGACCACAGACCCTCTTGACCATCTAGGCAGCTTCAAAGCCTACATGATGATGCAAGGAGCCTACGATGCATTACACTATCTTGCCTTTCCCATCACTTTGAAGAAGGCTGCTCGAATGTGGTATTAGAGCATACACCCAGGTACCATCAATTTTTTTTTGAATTAAAAAAAATTATTCATCTCATATTTTAGGACCTGTCGCAAAGCACCTCGCAATATAGACAGTTTGTTCCTCCTTCACCAGAATAAAGGATAAAATCTTAGAGATTATATTGCGAGGTTCAACTCTGTGACCCTTGAGATCCCCGATCTCAAAGGGCACGTGGCCATGCTCACCTTGAAAAAAGACCTCCGATCATCCCGGTTCACATTTTTCATGGATAAGAGATTTCTGACCAGTTATATCAAACTCTTATCAACAGTCCAAAAGTATGCAGATGCTAAAGAACAAGCATCAAACCAGTGCCTGGATGAAGGGAAGTCCCTTCCTAAGAAGAAGAGCAACAAGGAGTCAAATCCCCCTGTACCCCCCAACAACAATGACTCTACTTGATGAAGTAGTCCTAAGCCAAAGGCATTGGGTGGAAGATTTGATTCCTATACTCTTTTGAACCTCCCGAGGGAAAAATTTTTTATGGAGATAGAGAAAGAAAGCTATTTGCAAAGGCCATGCCCTATGAAGACATTTTTCATTATGAGGAACAGGAACAAATATTACAAATTCCATAGGGATCACAGCCACAATACTGAAGAATGCTTCCAACTAAAGGATGCTATAAGACTTAATCAAGAGAGGATATCTGGGAAAGTATGTCACCCACCCAGATCCCATAATCGAAGTTACCGCTCCTCAAAGGACTACGGAAGAAGCTGAAAAACCCAACTAGAGGCCAACCAATGGAAGGGTGGGCATGCTCCACTGACAAACTAGTTAGAGAAGCGAAGCCAAAGAAGATGCTCTAAAGAGACTCAAAAGCAACAATTTCATATGCATCTTCGATGATGATTTATAAGGAATCCATGTCCTCCATGTTGGGTTCTAGGGTTTCAATGGCACAGCTGTTGACCCCATTATTGATTTTGATGATAAGCAAAATGCTTAGTATAAGTTGAGTATAACTATTTTTTTGAAGTATGTTTTTATAGAAAAAGGTGCTCATCAAATTAATAATAAACTGATTGATTGAAAAGACCCAACTTTGGATGAAAGATCTGCTTCAAGAGGACTTTTGTAGTTAAAGAATGCTTGAAAGGATACATGAGTTCAACACAAATTGGTTTCAGTGAAAGTTCAGCTATTTTTATGAAAACTCAGTGAAGTGTCGACTCAAAGTGTCGACACATGACTATGGAAGTATCGACTCAAGCTAGTACGTGAACTGAGTTCAGATAGTATGGCTGAAGTATCAACACATGGAGTCAGGTGTCGACTCAAAGTGTCGATACATGGATCAGTTCATCGACTGAGATTTTTGTGTTACAAAACTTGCTGAAGTTGAAGACTTTCCTGAAGTGTCGATACATGGATGCTAAGTGTCGACCCACTAGAGGAAGTATCAACACATCTGAGAATTCTAGAAATTTTTATTGAAGATATTTGAAGTAAGTGTCGACACATGAGGTGCAAGTGTCGACCCTAAGGAGTTCTTGGAATAGTAATGGTTAGTTTTTCAAATACATAACTCACTCCTCTTGGCTCCCAACGACTAGTTTTTCATGTCTAATGGCCATAAACCGAGTTTGAGGCCTTGGAATGGTATTTAAGTATTTCAAATCAAATCAAAATAGAAGATAATGAAAAGAGAAAAATAAGAGAAAGAAAAGAAGTGCATTCACTCTTATTCATTGAGTTCAACTACCTTCAAGCAAAAAGATGTCTCCAAGCATTCAAGAGCCTTCAAGAGCATTCAAGTTCAACCTTTTTAGCATTAAAAAGAGGCTTCATCATGTGAAGGCAGCAATACAACAAAGCTTCAAAGAGATATCCGCTTTTATTAGAAAGCTTTCATTGTTTCTTTACCTCAAACTTATCTTTATTGTAAAGGTTTTGGTTAGCCTATTGGAAAACAAAAGTGGTTATTAGTGAGCCTTGAAAATCAATTAGGTTCTTGGTTAGCCCGTAAAACCAAGGAGGTTGTTCGTGAGCCTTAAACCAATTAGGTTCTTGGTTAGCCCGGAAAACCAAGTAAGGTTTTGACTTGTAAGCCTTGTAAAAATAAGTCTGGTTTTGATTAGTGAGCTCGAAAAACTAATCGACTGTAATCGATTAAGATTATAGTGAATTCCCAAGTGGGCCTTGGGGAGTGGATATAGGTGCATTGGTTAGCACCAAACCACTATATTTGGTTTGTGTTTGTGATTGCTTATCTCTTTCATTTGCTCCTCTTTTACTGCTTTTATATTTTTGCTGTATACTAATTAAAAGCAAATTGCACTTGCATTTATAGTACTTAGTTTGATTTTTAAATTGGTTCTTATACTTGCATTTAAATTTTTAGAGACCCAATTCACCCCCCCTCTTGGGTTGCTTACTGGGTAACAAGTGTATCAGAGGCATGTTCTCAGTTTATAGGTCAAACTATCTTGAGTAAAGATCTATGGCAGCCCCCCTTGGTACTAGTATAGTAAAGGGACAAGCATCAATAGACATTCATATTTCAATGGAACAAATTATACTTATTGAAAAACTAAAATACAAATATACATGCACTCAATTGATTATAATTTGTGGAAGGTTGTTGAGAAGGGCCCTCATGTTCCTTCGATTATTGTGAATAGTGTTTCCATCCTAAAGCTCAAAGAAGATTGGGATGAAAATGATATTAAACAATCTGAGATCAATGCGAAAGCAATAAATCCTCTATTATGCATTAGATCCTAGTGAGTTTAATAGGATTTCTACTTGCACATCGGCCAAGAAAATATGGGACATACTTGAAGTTATCCATGAGGGTACCAATCAAGTAAAAAACATAAAAGTGAACATGTTAGTACATACTTATGTTATGTTCTGAATTGAACCAAATGATTCTATCGTTGACATGTACACTAGATTCACAAATATTGTAAATGGAATGAGAAGTTTAGGAAAAATAATGTCTAATGCTGATCTTGTCAACAAAATTCTCAGGTTACTTCTAACTTCATAGGATCCGAAGGTGACTGCCATCCAAGAAGCTAAAGATGTTAACAAACTTTCATTGGAGCAATTGATGGGATCGCTCTGACTTATGAGCTGAACTTAAAGCAAAAGTCTATGGATATGGACAAGAAGGAAAAGGGGATAGCCTTCAAGTCTACTGTTTAAGAAGAATCCTCAAATATTGAATCTGAAGAAAAAGAAGGAGAAGAGAGTGAAGAAGCACTCCTAGCAAAAAATTCAGAAGGTTCATGAAAAGAAGGAAATTCCCTTATAAGAAAAAGTTCCAATCAACTAAAGAGAGGAATATAAAAGGAGAAAGAAAAGAAAAAGCAGAAGGAGATACCTACATGCTTCAAGTTCAAGAAGCCTGGACACTATAAATTTGACTGCCTCTCCTAAGAGGTCAAGGAAGAAGCTTAGCAAGAAAGCTATGATGGCAACCTGGAGTGATAGTGAAGACTCCAGCTTAGAAGAAGAACAAGCTAAAATTACAAATCTATGTCTCATGGCACAATAAGAACAGGAAGAGGTAATTTCTGAAACTGAAGTATATTTTATCTTTGATGAATTAAAAAAATGCTTTTGATGAGTTAATGCATGATTACAAACTGATTTTATCTAAAAACAGAAAATTGAAAAAGCATGCAAATAGTTTTTCTCATGAAATAATTCTCTTTTAAATGAGGTTAGTGAATTGAAAACTAAACTTGATGTTTTAGAAAAAAAAATAAGGCTTTAACTATAAAAAATGATATTTTGAAAAGACCTAAAACTATCATTTCAAATGATGATCTTTTGAAGAAAAACAAGGATTTAGAATTAGAAAACAAAAATTATAAAATGAGCTTGAGAAAATAAAACCTTTTGTTGAAAGTTCACCTATAGCTCAGAAAAACTAAATCTTCTTTTAACAACCAAAAAGTAGTTTTTAACAAAGCAGGATTAGGTTATAGATCCCAAAGATGAGAAAAGTATTTGAAAAACCTTTTTGTACCTGCATCTTCAAGTATAATATGCTTTTCATGCAAAAAATAAGGATACAAAGCTTTTCAATATAATATGAGAAAGATCAATGACTCTAGAAAAGTTTGGGTTCCAAAAGGAACCAAATTAAGTACTAACTCTAAATGATCCAAGTTGGCTTGGGAACCTAAAAACAAAACTTAATTTGTTTTACAGGTGTGTCTTGCAACCAAGGAAAACAAAAGGCTATGGTATCTTGATAGTGGTTGCTCAAGGCACATGACAGGAGTTGTGAAGCAATTCACCTCTCTTAAGGTAATGAATAGAGGGAGTGTGACCTTTGGTGATAATGGCAAAGATAAAATCATTGGTATGGGTAAGGTTCCCATCACCCCTTCTACATGTATTAATAATGTACTTTTGGTTGAAGGTTTAAAGCATAATCTTTTAAGTATTAGTTAGTTTTGAGATAATGGTTTTCAAGTTATTTTTAAATCATCCTATTGCATGATTGCCAGTCCTAATAAAAATGAAGTACAATTCATTGGAAAAAGGCATGGTAATATTTATTTTGTCGATTTAGATGATCTATCATTGCCTAATGGAGAATGCCTAGTTGCGATGAATTTTACTAAAGAAGAGACTAATTGGCTTTGGCATAGAAAACTAGGACGTGCTAGTATGTATTTGCTCTCAAAACTTTGCAAAAAGTGTTTAGTAAGAGATTTACCAAAACTTGTTTTTAAAAAAGATAGAGTTTGCCAAGCTTGCCATTTTGGAAAACAAGTTAAAACATCTTTCAAACCTAAAGGTTTTGTTACTACTAGTAGGCCACTAGAACTACTCTTTATGGATCTCTTTGGATCAACTACAGCATGTAGTCTAAGAGGTAAGATATATGGATTGGTTATAGTGGATAATTTTTCAAGATTTATTTGGGTTTTCTTTCTTGCTCATAAAGATGAATCATTTTTAGTATTTGTAAAGTTTTACCAAAAGTTTCAAATGAAAAGGTACTTCAGTTATTTGCATACATAGTGATCATGGTTCTGAATTTGAAAATCAAGATTTGGAAAATTTTTGTAACAAGAAATGTGTGAATACAACTTTTTGCACCTAGGATACCTCAACAAAATGGAGTGGTAGAAAGAAAAATCGTACTTTAAAAGAAATGGCATGCACCATGCTTATGAAAATGATTTGCCAAGATATTTTTGGGATGAAGCTATTAATACTACTTGTTATATCCTAAATCGCGTTTTAATCTGACCTCAATTAAAGAAAATTTCTTATGAACTTTGAAATCGAAGAAAACCATTTTAAAGTACTTTCATGTTTTTGGTTGTCAATGTTTTATTTTAAATAATGATAGAGACAATCTTGGAAAATTTGATGCCCAAGTCTGATTAAGGATCTTTCTAAGATATTCTATATCAAGTAAGGCATACAGAATTTTTTAACAAAAGAACCCTAGTTGTAGAGGAGTTTGTACATGTAATTTTGTGAGAGTCTACTACAAATCCTCTAGAAAAGATGATACTTCTGATGCATGTGTAGGTGCTGATAAGTTACAAAAGATGACATTGGATGATAACCCTCTCAACAAAGTGAAGAAAATCAAGACAAAGATGAAAAAGAAGAAGCCATATAATCCACACCCAAAACTTCAAGATCTACTTGGAGTGGAGATATGCTCATGGACATCCTAGGGAATTATCCTAGGTGATCCATTAAAAGGGATAAGAACTCAATCTTCAATTAAAATGAATGTGACTATATTGCTTTTGTTTCTCAAGTAGAGCCTAATGTTGTTGAAGATGCTGAAAAAGATCCTAACTGGGTAAATGCTATGCAAGATGAACTAATTCAGTTTGATAGAAATAATATTTGGACATTAATAGAAACACCATCTAATGTTTCTATTATTGGCACTAAATGGATGTTTAGAATAAATTAGATGAAAATGGAATTGTAACTAGAAATAAAGCTAGACTAGTTGCCTAAGGTTACAACCAGGAGAAAGGAATTGATTTTGATGAAACCTTTGCTACTGTTGCTAGACTTGAGGAAATTTGACTACTATTAGCATTTGCTTGTTTTATGAATTACAAACTATTTCAATGGATGTTAAAAGTTCTTTTCTAAATGGTTATATAGCAGAAGAGTTTTTGTTGAACAGCCATTTGGTTTGAAAATCATACACATCCTGATTATGTTTTTAAATTATACAAAGCACTTTATGGTTTAAAGCAAGTATCCCGAGCATGGTATGAAAGACTCAGCAAGTTTCTGATTGAAAATGAATTTTTTAGAGGCCATGTTGATACAACTCTATTTCTAAAGAAAAGAAATGATGATTTATTAGTAGTGCAAGTCTATGTTGATGATGTTATTTTCGGTGCTACTAATAAAATCCTTTATCAAGAGTTTGCTAAGCTAATGTAGGGAGAGTTCAAAATGAGCATGATGGGAGAACTTATTTCTTTCTCGGACTCCAAATCAAGCAAACAAAAAATGAATCTTCATTAACTAAGCAAGTATACAAGAAAAAATCATAAAAGTTTGGGATGGAGACTACGAAGTTAAAAGGTACACCTATGAGCCCCTCTTGTAAAACTTAGTAAAGATGAGCATGGTAAATCTATAGATCAAAAATTATATATAGGTATGATTGGCTCTTTATTATATTTGACTGCTAGTATACTAGATATAATGTTCAGTGTATGCATATGTGCTAGATATCTGTCTAATCCTAAGGAATCTCATCTGTTAACTGTTAAGCGCATTATTAGATACTTATCTAGTACAATTGATATTGGCTTGTGGTATTCTAGAAACTCATCTACTGATTTAATTGGATTTTATGATGCTAATTTTGCTAAGTGTAAACATGATAGACAAAGTATAGTGGAACTTGCCAATTTCTTGGAGTTAACTTAATCTCCTAGTTTAGCAAGAAACAAACTTCAGTTGCACTATCCACAGCTGAGGCTGAGTATATTGTAGCAAGAAGTTATGCTCAAATCTTGTAGATTAAGCAACAACTTAAAGATTTTGGAATCAAATTAACTAAGACACCCATAAAATGTGATAATGCTAATGCAATATGCTTTACTAAAAATCCTGTTCAGCATTCTAGAAGCAAACATATTGAAATTAGGCATCATTTTATTAGAGATCATGTTGAAAATAATGAGTTTTGCTTGAATTATTTGTACTGAAAAGCAATTAGTTAATATTTTGATGAAGCCTCTTCAAGAAGATCGGTTCAGTATGATTAGAAGAGAACTTGGGGTCATCAATCTTTTTGATTGAGAATTTCTATTCTTTGACCCATGAAAGATCAAATTGATAATCAATTACATTCAATTATCTTGAATTTCACTGTATTTCTAGTGATTTTGATCAATACTTCATTTTCTTTTTTTCGATATTAAGTCAAAGTGTCGACACCTGTAAATGTCGACACTTGGCCATTGTCATGAGTCGACACTTGAATGGTGATAAACTGAGAATAAAAATAGAAACGTTGTTTTCTTGGCATTTTCTCTACCAATTTGAGTCGACACTGCCCTTACACTGTTCTATCTATTGTTTCCCTCCAAATTTCATCTCGAACCCTCTCAAATTCCCGATTTGGTTGTTTTTTGTTCGGTTTTTGCCACATCCCCTCACCCATTTTTATTTTGGACCATTAAAAACCTTAGTTCCCTCTTCTTTTTGTTCAAACCTGAATCTGTGGAATGGGACCTAGAAAGCAAGTTGTTCATCGCCCTTGGCCATCAAACCAAGAAGATGAACAAAGGACAAAAGTCAGACATGATGCTAGTGCACCTGATCCCCCAGTTCGGCCACTTTTTCCTGCATCCAGTTGCATGGGTTCGAAGACTGTTGTTAGAGGATGCCATGTGGACTTCAAATTCATTGACTAGCAGCATTTTTGGATAGGTTAGTGGCTTAGGAATGCTGGTTTGGTTCCTTTCTGTTCGTTGACTGAGAGATTCTCTCCGAGGTTGATACAAGAGTTTTACAGATCCTTAGCCCATGGCAGTGATGAATGGATTGCACAGGTCCGTGGCAGAGATATTCTAGTGACTACAGAGGTGCTGAGCAGAGTATGGGATATACCCATGATAGGATCTGCGGTTGATAGCTTAGTGAACAGATTCAGTGGACTCTAGTGCATTTTCGAGTCAGATGATCTACCTGAGGGAGCAATTGTTGTTTCATCTAGGATCTCTACTAAGATGACATTACTACATCATATCATAGCCCGAATCCTTCTATCGAAGACCGGTCTTTTTGACTTCATCACAGAGAGAGAGCTGCTAGTGATGGTTTCTTTAATTCAGCATGCACCTATTTGCCTTCTGGTACTTATGGTATATCAGATGACGGAGGCATCTATTAGTCAGAGACAATGATTGCTCTTCGGGATGGGCTTGACCCTGCACTTCAGTGCATATGGAGTGGTATTGGATGATGAGCCCTACCGGATGTTACTACACACTGATGTCTATGACATCAGATCACTTCACCGGATGGGATATCAGTTGGTCAGAAGCTAGTGGAGATGAAGAGTATTAGGTCAAGCCACTAATAGAGATGAGGATGTTGTGGAGGAGGAGTGCATATTTTTGGGTGAGGCAAGACATTCAAAGACACATTTGCCTGAGATTCAGCCAGAGCCTATAGCACAGCCAGAGTCTGCTCCTTAGCCTGAGCCAGTACGATCAATGTTCCAGGAGCTTTTGAGAGTCTTATGGACCGAGTCACTCATATTGAGATGGAGATTATGATTATTCGCCAGTGACTTGGCAGTTTATCGTAGAGACCAGAGAGAGCCATCGAGGATTGAGGGATGGTACTCTTCTATATTGTCCACGTTGAGTAAACCCTCTTCTGGGAGTGTTCCAGATGCTTCAGCTCCAACTGATTCTGCTCTAGTTCCACCTGCTCTAGGACTAGACAGAGATGATGATGATGATAAGACTGACTCTGATAGTTTTGACTTTCCAGATTCGATGACAAAGCCAGTGCTGGAGATAGTAGCTTACTTACCTAGGAGTCCCACTCATGATCCTTCGAGTTCATCTTTTCAAACTCCTATCAGACCCACACCTCCTTCTACACCAGTAGATCATTATACCATTCCTATACTTTCACCTATCATTGATATGCCTATTATGTCTTCACTTGATACCCCTATTATTGATACACCTACTTTTGAAACACCTATTGTCAGTACTCCATCTTCGCATACATCTTCTCTTATCTGGGAGCTAGGATTCTACACTCCTAGTTTCCATCATCTTGATTCCAACCCTTTATTTGATCATACACTACATCTGATAGTTGTTGAGACTGTCACTTTGATCAGTTCTACTCCTACTACTGACATAGCTTCTACCTCTTTTGCTCTAGCTAGAGGGAGGACTTATGTTAGATGTAGAGGACATGGTCATCATACTCCTTCACGATTGACCAGGACCCGTCTTCGTGATCTTCGATCGATGTGGCCTCGATCTCATGCTTCTACTGATACTGAGCTGATCGAGATTGGATCCTTAAATTATGAGGATGATGCTTAGAATAGTTTGTATATAGTTACATTTCTATACTCTTTGTATGTTTTGATGTTCACTTTTTATACCAGTCTTGTATCAAGTGAATGCAATGTTATGTTCTACTTTACCTTATGACTTTAAATGAATGAATGCATTACTTATTTCAACAATTCAATGTTTTCTTTTATGAATGAATTACATTTATGTTCTTTTTTCTTGTCCTTTCTTTCTTTTTAATGATAACAAAAAGGGGGAGAAATAAGAATAAGTATAAATATGAATGAGTAGAAAGTTTCATTAAGTGAAGGGGAGTAATACCTCTTTTAATTTGAAATCTGTTTTGAAATAAATTTCATGCTCAATTCTTATCTTTAGATATTTAAATTTCAATCTTTTGACATTAAAAGATGTTCAGAAATCAATTTATTGGTCATCTCTTAGGAGGAGTATTTACACTCTTCATAGTGTTATTGCTGAATTTGTTACATATTTTTTAAGAGTATCATGATACATGATTTTATCTCTTATATATTTTAAGCCCAATACACTTGGCCATTGCAATACTCTCACTCTGATACATCTCTTTTAGTATTTTAATACTGTTGCAATAAGCTTTATGCACTTTGAAAAGTTTCTTTGAAAGCTTATTATACAATTTATACTTAAAGATTTTGTCATCATCAAAAAGAGAGAGATTGTTGACCCGTTATTGATTTTGATGATAAGCAAAATGCTTAAGTATAAGTTTAGTACTAACTATTTCTTTAAAGTATATTTTTTAAAAAAAGGTACTCATCAACTTACCAAAAATTGATTGATTGAAAAGACCCAACTATGGATGAAAGATTTGCTTTAAGAGGATTTTGGTAGTTGAAGAATGCTTGAAAGAACACATGAGTTCAGCACAAATGGTTTAGAAGAAGTTCAACTATTTTTGTGAAAATCTTAGTGAAGTGTCGACTCAAAGTATCGATACATGACTCAAGTGTAGAAACGTGACTGTGAAAGTGTCGACTCAAGCCGGTATGCGAATAGAGTTTCAGATGGCATGGCTGGAAGTGTCAATACATGGATGTCAGGTGTCTACTTAAAGTGTCGATACATGGATCAGCTCATCGTCTGAGATTTTTGTGTTACAGAACTTGCTGAAGTTGAAGACTTGCTTGAAGTGTCGACACATGGTACTAAGTGTCGACTCAAAGTGTCGACTCACCTGAGAAAGTGTTGACATATCTGAGAATTCCAGAAAGTTTCATTGAAGATATTTAAACTGGATGTCGACTCATGGAGTGCAAGTGTCGACTCACAGCTTGAAGTACGACACTTGGAGTTCTGGGAATAGTAACGACTAGTTTTTCAAATGCAGAACTCACTTCTCTTGGCTTCCAATGGCTAGTTTTTCATGTCTAATGGCCATAACCAATTTGAGTCATTGAGAAGGTATTTAAGTGTTTCAAATCAAATCAAGGCACAAGATAATGAAAAGAGAAAAAATAAGAGAGAAGAAAAGAAGTGCATTCACTACTATTCATTGAGTTCAACCACTTCAAGCAAAAAAATGTCTCCAAGCATCAAGAGCCTTCAAGAGCATTCAAGTTCACCTTCTTGAGCATTAAAAAGAGGCTTCGTCAAGTTGAAGGCAGCACTACAACAAAGCTTCAAAAGATATCCGCTTTTATTAGAAAGATTTCACTGTTTCTTTACTTCAAACTTATCTTTGTTGTAAAGGTTTTTGGTTAGCCTATTGGAAAACAAAAGAGGTATTAGTGATCCTGAAAACCAATTAGGTTCTTGGTTAGCCCGAAAAACCAAGGGAGGTTGTTGGTGAACCTTAAAACCAATTAGATTCTTGGTTAGCCGGGAAAACCAAGTGAGGTTTTGACTTGTAAGGCTTGTGAAAACAAGTCGAGTTTGATTAGTGATCTCGGAAAACTAATCGGCTGTAATCGATTGAGATTATAGTGAATTCCAAGTGCCTTGGAGAGTGGATGTAGGTGCATTGGATAGCACCGAACCACTATATTGTTTTGTGTTTGTGATTGCTTGTCTCTTTCATTTGCTCTTCTTTTATCATATTTTATTTGCTGCATACTTATTAAAAGTAATATGAACTTGCATTATTAGTACTTAGTTTGATTATTAGATTGGTTCTTATACATTCATTTAAATTTTTAGAGATCCAATTCACCCCCCCTCTTGGGTGCTTTCTGGGAAACAATAGTGGAATAATTGATTTTCAAAAATTTCATTCTTGAAAACCCTACAACTAGAAAACCCTAAGCCAAGATCTCTTATTCACTACAATCAATAAGTCATTAAATTAGGATTATGAAGAATACCTAGAATGCTAATTTTTTTTATTTCCACTAGGCTCATAAATGCAAGCACTCCAGAGGTGATCCATACAGGAATCAAACTAGGAAGCTCTCTTAATAGTTGCTTAAGCCACTAGGACTCTTCTGATGGCCATTCTTCCTTTAGCAGCCCCTCCTTTCTTGCTTAGACCTTCGCCCTCCAGTAGAGTACTCTGAGCCCTTTCCAAAACACTCTTCACTTTCACTTACACTTCCTAATTCACCTTCTAAAAGCCATGTCATAAAATGAAGTACTTGCCTTAAGACAAGATAAGGGGAGGAAGAGACAAAAGGAGAGTGTGGCAGAGCATGAGTGTAAGAATGCAGGAAAGAAAGAATTTTTGTGATACCATCGACCTAAACACCGATGGCTATTTGTAAGAGAAGGAGAGGCATCAGATAAGGCTCTTCATCAGCCCTTTGATCTGTCATTCAATGGATCATATAAGACCATTCAATGAGGAGTCTTATAAGTGAAAAGCCATGACTTTTTTGTGCCAACTGCCATATATCAGTCCCTTAATTTTATCCTCCAACTTATCCTTTTGACACATGTCAAATATTGGTTTTAAGAGGGTCAAGGAACATAGCTTTTTAAAGGAAAATACTGGAGACATGTGACTGGCTTAAAGCAAAAGGACTCTGCTTATGATTTTGCACCAAATGAAGAGTCACAACTCTTCATTTGCGCCAACCATCATCTCACTGAATTTCACATATGTTGACTGGTCAAAACACACATGAGAGGGTATAGAGATGAGGATAAAGTCCTTGGACTTTATATGGCTATAGCATCTAACAGGCAGAAGGACTCTTGTCCTTTCTGTGTGCCAAAGCTCTGCGCACCAAAGTGAAGAGTCACGACTCTTCACTTTGCATGCCACTTTCTCCATGCCATTCACATGTTTGATCTAGTCAAAGGCTATGCAAAATCGGTGTCAAATGAAAGAGAATTTAAATTACTTTATCACTTATCAGTGATTATCAATCAGAAGGACTAAGAGTCCTTCTGCGTCCCTTTATTTGTCGAGTACCCATTTTGGTGACAAGAGTCCCATGTTATTTGGACTCTTGATATATGTCACAAAATATGTCCAAAAAATATCAGATAAAATCTGATAAATTCGACCCACCTTAAGACACAACTATTTTGGGTATCCCATAAATTGGTTAGTCCATTTAGCAACCTTTTAGACCCAATTCAATTAGGATAGGAGATTAGGTCAGCCTACACATGCTAGTGTGCAATCTAGCTAACCATTTAGGATCCCATGGCCCTAATTAAATAAAAATTAAATTCCTAGGTCAATTCCCTAATGTGTGTGACTCTTTGGGTTCCAGATCTAGCTAGCAGTAGGTCTAGGTTTGAGCCAATTTGATCCAATCAAAACCTGATTGACCTAATTAGGTCAAATTCAGCGGACCTAAGTTGCCATTTGAAATAGCTTTCGAATTGACTCATGAATTCAATCCAATTAATTCATGAAAACCTACAAGACATGATTGACGTCTAGCAATGTGTCATGCCTACCCAGAAGATGAAGAATTTGGTAAAAAATATCAAAATACCCTTCATTAGAAAGTTACCATAAAATTCAATCTTTCAATCTCCCTTTATCCCGATTAAGTGATGGGCATGGATAAATGTAAAACCCTAGCACCTTGTCATTTTGAATCTCAATTCGATAATGTTGACTCCACTGATGACTATTAGAAACCACTTGTAATCTCATCCTACTTTGATCAAAGACTTCCTATGTCATCAATCGAAGAGATTACTTGGGATAATAATTCCTCTTACTCGGAATGATCGATTCCTTGTTGGTCCAATCACATCCTTCATACACCTTCCACCATATCCGAGAACACCCCATACATGACTCAATGTTATGAATGAGTATGAACCAAAATATGGATTAGTGTGCATAAGGAACCATGGTGACTTCAGGTCTAAAGATCACTTGCACAACTCCCACTATGAGAACTATCTTTTGACAAGTAGTAAGACTTCCATAAGATAGTCTTGGTGCAGATCAATTCAGTGAACTCATACCCTAATGAGCACCCTTATCCTTGTGTTAGTGTCTTTATACAAGTGGCTGTGAGACCAACCACCCTCTCCATCGAGCAGACACAGGATAAGCTAGTCTTTCTAGAAGCATCGATCCCCGAATCGATGATCCAATAACTAGGAACATTTTAGATTAGGGTTTATAGAAACTTTGGTCTTACCGTTATGATCTCCATCATAACCCTAATTCATTTGCCCTAACTTATGGGGTTCATCATAATATTCAAATAAGACATAGCAATATGATGAAACAAAAAATATCTTCAATTAATATAATAATGTCATACAAGAGTTGGAAGATTACAAGAATGCCCTTACAAAGATTGGCTTTTAGGGAATTTTTTTTTCAATCATTCACTTGCACTAAAGCCAATTGCCCTTGTACATTACATCCATACAATCTAAGTGGAGATCAAACTACTGCTAAAGTAGTGCTTTAGTAAACGGGTTTGCTATATTGTTCTTTCTATCAACTCATTCGATGATAACATCTTGTCCTTGAATGAGGTGGAAGCATCTTAGGATGTGCTTGGCATATTATGAGACCTGGTTCCTTAGCTTGCATAACAACTCTAGTGTTACCATAATAAAGTGACACCGATTGTTTTATGGTAGGAACCATGCCCAATTCTGTGATGAATTTCTTCATTCACATAGCTTCCTTTAAGACTTCACTTGCAGTTATGTATTATGCCTACTCCTTCACCACCATATAGGGTGAAGATATATCCTAATATGGATTTGCTATCATTTGGATCTGATTAAAAACTAGAATTCGTATATCCTTTTAGTTTTAATTCAGATCCCCCGTATATAAGAAAAATAGCTTTAGTTCTTCTCAGGTATTTAAGAATATTTTTCACAGGTTTCCAATGATCCTCTCTTGGATCTGCCTAGAACCTACTTACATGCCTAAGGCATAAGCAACATTAGGCCTGGTACATACCATGGCATACATAATTGATCCTACAGCCGAAGCATAAGGAATCATAGCCATCCTCTCTCTTTCTTCTGAAGTCTTAGGAGACATTTTCTTAGAGAGGTGTATGCCTTGACTCATAGGTAAGTAACACCTTTACTTCCATCCATGTTGAATCACTTCAATACTAAGTCAATGTACCTGGATTGGGATAAGCCTAGCATCCTCTTAGATCTATCTTTATAGATCTTTATACCTAGTATATAAGATACCTCTCCCAAATCCTTCATGGAAAACTTTGATGATAGCCAAGTTTTGATCGATGTAACATTGAGATATCATTCACAATGATAAGTATGTCATTAACATACAAGACCAAGAAAACAAGTGCACTCCCACTTGTCTTCTTGTACACATATGGTTCATCCACATTCTTGATAAAACCAAACTCCTTGATTGTTTCATCAAAGTGGATGTTCCAACTCCTCGATGCTTGCTTTAGTCTATAAATGAACTTCTTTAGCCTGCATACTTGGTTTGATCTCCCACTTGAGACAAAACCCTTCGGCTGTGTCATATAGACTTCTTCCTTAAGATATCCATTAAGGAAAGCAGTCTTAACATCCATCTGCCATATTTCATAATCATGGTATGCTGCTATAGCAAGCAATATCCAAATGGACTTGAGCATGTGGTGAAAAGGTTTTATCATAGTCAACACCATATTTTTGTCTAAAAACTTTTGCCACCAGCCTAGCCTTGTAGGTTTCTACTTGACCATCTGCTCCTATCTTCTTCTTGAAGACCCATTTACACCCTATTAGGTTAATTCCATTAGGTGGATCTACCAAGGTCCAAACCTGATTGGAATACATGGAGTCCATTTCAGACTTCATGGCATTTAGCCATTTATTGGAGTCTTTACTCTCGATAGCTTTCGTATAGGTCACAGGATCATCATCCAGTATGACTGGCTTCATTATCATTTCTAATAACAAAACAATATCTGAGAGCTGCACCCGACACTCTCTCTGACCTTTGGAGAGGTGGGGTGTATTGTGGCATTCCTGATCTACCTGAACCTCTGGTTAAGGAATTTCATTCGAAGACTCTTTAGGAATTGGTTGTTGGTTTTGAACTTCATTTAGTTCAAGTGTTGTTTCACTACTTCTTTCTTGGATAAATTCTTCCTCCAATAATGTAGCATGTCTACTAACAAATACCTTTTATTCAGTAGAATGATAAAAGAGGTATCCAACACCCTTTTTAGGATAACCAATGAATCTGTATTTGTCAACCCTAGCATTTAACTTATGTCCAAAATTATTCTTGACATAAGCATAGCAACCCCAAATCTTCAAGTATTAAGATTTGGCCTTTTGCCATTCCATAACTTATATGGAGTGCTAGTCACTGACTTTGATGGTACCCTATTCAAAATATAGGCAGCAGTTTTCATGACATATCTCAAGAAGAAAATAGAAAGATCTATGAAGCTCATCATGGATCTCACCATGTCTAACAAGCTATGATTTTTTCTTTATGCCACACCATTTAATTGGGGTGTATAAAGAGGAGTCCATTCAGAGATTATGCCTTTCTCTTTAAAATGGTTTAGAAACTCACTAGACAAGTATTCACCTCCTCGATCAGAATGTAGAGTTTTAATACTATATCCAGTTTGTTTCTTAACCATGCTTTGATACTCTTTAATATATCAAAGGCTTCAGTCTTGTGTTTCATTAGATACACAAGACCAAACCTAAATAAGTCATCAAATATATGATGAAATAAGAGTATCCACCTCTAATCTGAGTTGTCAGAGGTCCATATACATCAGTATGAACAAGACATAATAACTCATTTGCCCTGTCTCCATGCCTAGTGAATGGAGACTTGATCATTTTTCTTTTAAGGTAAGACTCACAAGTTCCTAATGATTGAAAATCATAAGGGTCAAAGTAATTATCTTTGACTAACTTTTTATCCTTGACTCACTTATATGACATAATCGACAATGCCAGAGAAATATGACATTAACATTATCTTTCTTTCTCTTCTTGTTATCAACAAGTAATATTCCATCATTGAGTTCTAAAGTTAGAAGACCATTAATAAAATAACGATGTCCAAATATTTTATTATTATGAAGAATAAAGAAACGACTACTCTTTACACTTATTTCATACTTTTGTAATAACAAGGATATTGAAATAATGTTTCTTATAATATTTGGTACACAGTAATGTTTTTCCAACTTTAAAATATTACCCGAAGGTAATAACAAAAGATAGGTGCCCACCGCTTCAGTGCACATGGCTTCACCACTTGTGCCATATAGCTCAAAGTCACCTTTCTTCAAGCTTCTAATTCTGTGGAGTCCTTGCAATGACTTGCACATATGAGACCCACATGCGGTATCCAATACCCATGATTATAAATGGAAGCACTCAATGATAAATTTGTTTGTATCATGTACAAAATTTAGATGCTCTTCTGAGATCTTGCTTAACACTTGCAAGACATAACTTTCAATTTTTCTTCCAATGCCCTTGCTTGCTATGGTGGAAACAGGCTCTATCATTACCAGCCTTCTTCGCCTTCTTCTTCTGGATGCTCTTCTTAGGGTTGAACTTTTTTTTCAAGCCCTTTTTCATTGTCGATTTCTTCTTCCCATCAATAAGAAGAAGATAAGCCTTATCTCCTTTAGAATGACTCTCTGTTGTCTTAAGCATATTAAATAGTTTAGGCAATGAAATATTCAGTTTGTTCATATGACAATTTAGAACAAACTGAGAGAAGGAATCCAGGAGTGATTGCAGGATCAAGTCCTAGTTGAGTTCACCATCCATTACAAACCCTAATTAACCTAATTAGGTGATTAGGTCAATCATTTTAAAACATGGATTTGCATTGATGAACCCTCACTCATTCATGCATAGAATAACTACTTCGATATCTTGTATCGAGCAGCCCTACTTTGCTCTCCATAGAGCACCTTTAGATTTAGCAATATGGACTAAGGTTCTATCCCTTCATGTTGCCTCTGAATCTTATTGCTCATCGAGGCTAATATGATGCACCTAACAGTTGTGCTATCAGTTTGTCACATTTTATATGTGGCCCTTTCTTCCTTGGAAGCATCCTTATCGACCGGCACTGGATCCAGAGAATCAAGAATATATGAAAGCTTCTCCTGAGTCAATATACTCCTCAGGTTCATCTACCAGTCCACATAATTGGGACCAGTCAACTTATTAGCATCTAAGATGCGCCGTAGTGATAAATTTGAAGCTGTATTAAATCCTACATTTATTTAAAGAATAATATAAGCAAACCACTCAAGATGACATTCATAACTAGATAAGGACTTTATATCTAATTACGTCTCTCACTATTTATTCGAATACCATACCCTCACCTATGGTAAGTGAGAAACCTTACTGGTTTCTTTAGTGGGGTTGAGATCCAAATTCCTCATAAGTGCCTTGTCTGACACGACAAACACTCATGAGTTCAAAGGCATGACTTCCTTTCCAATTGCAATCCATTCAATTCTCAACAAATAAACTACCTCTAAGACAATAGTCTTGTGTTACACAATAAACTATAATGTCTTAGTTTAGTCAGACCCTTCATTTTCATATAGACATGTTCAAATAATATTACTCTTGTGTTACACAACAAAGCAATACTACCAAACATACTATAAAGCATAACTTGCACTAAGACAATCTATTTACACACTAAAAGTAGGCCTTGTGTTAACAACACAACAAAACTACATAGTTGTTAAATGAATGACTATACTTAGCATGAAGGAAGGCAAACTATAGTGTGTTAAGTCAATTTTGGCATATTCAATGTAAGATCCAGATATAGCCAAATTGGCCAGGTATGTAGAAGAGATGAGGGGGTTCCCCCATTGCTTTCCTTGGTTACCAAAATATTGGCTAGGTCAGACAACAAAACCAATTAAAAATCTCATTCCTTTACCTTCCCAGAACACTGCCTAGACAAACCAATTGACTAATCATGTAACCCTAAATGAAATTGCCTCATGACTAACTTGCACTATACTAAATATTTTATTATGAGTGCTTTTAGTGGTCTCAAAATACATCTTAACTAATCATGACAACATGATAATAAAACTAGCAACCAAGCATATTAGCCCTAATATGCATAATATAACATGATTATTTCAAACATCTATTCACATCACTTGTTCATGGGATATGGCCACAGCGGCACCCCTACACACCATAGAAGACCCCTGAATGGGAATAGAGGGCCTTTAAACCCTTTGCTTTAGGACCAGATGACCATGGTGAATAACCCAATTCGAAGCTGTTACTAAGACATAAAATATTATATATATGTCTTAAACTAAATCATGCATCAGAAATATGATAACATAGCATATGATCATATTTTTCTATTATCACATAACATACCATAATTCAAATGACCATTAATTGAATGAAATAAGAGGGCTCTGATACCATTTTTGGATTTTTAGGGTTTCGATGGCACAGTGGAATAATAAATTTCAAAAATTTCATTCTTGAAAACCCTACAACTACAAAAACCTAAGCCCAAGATCTCTTTCTCACTACAATCAAAAAAGTCATTAAATTAGGGTTATAAAGAATACTTAAAATGCTAATTCCTTCATCTTTCCACTAGGCTCACAAATGCAAGCCCTCTAGAGGTGATCCATATATGAATCAAACTAGGAAGCTCTCCTTACTAGGTTGCTTAAGCCACTAGGACTCTTTTGGTGGCGCGTCTTCCATTGGCATTCCCTCCTTTCTTGCTCAGACCTTCGCCCTCCAGTAGAGCACTCTGAGCCCTTTCAAAAATACTCTTTTCTTTCACTTACACTTTCTAATTCACTTCCTAAAAAGCCTTGTCTTAAATGAAGTACTTGTCTTAAGACAAGATAAGGGAGGAAGAGACAAAAGAATAGTGTGGCAGAGTGTGAGTGTAAGAATGCAGGAAAGAAAGATTTTTGTGATACCATCAGCCTAAACACTGATGGCTATTTATAAGAGAAGGAGAGGTGCCAGATAAGGCTCTTCATTTGCCCTTTGATCTATCATTCAATAGATCATATAAGGACCTTCAATGAGGAGTCTTAAAAGTGAAAAGCCATGACTCTTCTGTGCCAACTACCATATATCAGTCCCTTAATTTTATCCTTCAACTTATCCTTTAGACACATCTCAAATACAGTTTTAAGAGGGTCAAGGGACATGGCTTTTCCAAAAAAGAAAATACTAGTGATATGAGATTGGCTTAAAGCAGAAGGACTCTGCTTATGATTTTGCACCAAATGAGAGTCAGGCACAACTCTTCATTTGCGACAACCACCATCTCACCGAAATTCACATATGTTGACTGGTCAAAACCCACATGAGAGGGCATCAAGATGAGGATAAAGTCCCTTAGACTTTAACTGGCTATAGCATCTGATAGGCAGAAGGACTCTTGTCCTCTCTGTGCACCAAATTTTGCGCAGCAACAGTGAAGAGTCGTGACTCTTCACTTTGCACTCCACCTTTCTCCATGACATTCACATGTTTGATCTAGTCAAAGTGGTGCAGACACCTGGACTAGAAAAGATCGACAGGTCAAACCCATATCCCTATGGATCACCTGTGAATAAAGCACTAAACCCAAACCCTTTTTACCTATAAATATTTTATATTAAATTTTGTTATTTAGGCTTAGTTGGGTTTAACCCTAAATCCTAATTGAGTCAACCCTATTTATCAGTTGTGTCAAACCTGATTTACCAAGTTGAGTTGTAAATGGTCCAATGTTAGTTAGCCTTTTTTACCAACAATAATTATGGTTTTTTTAATTTTTTAGCCTTTTCAGCCAAACCACTTTTACCAAGTTGAACCACCTATTTACATGTCTTGCCGTTTGATCAAATTAAGTTCCAATTGATCAAGTGGGGCTTTAGATAATTGGTTGGTTTAATTAGTTTTGAGTCTTTTAATTATTAGCTAAGTCCTGTAATAAAAAGGGGACAAAAGTACAAACCCATGTGACCCCATGTGCTAGCTCAAGATAAGCCATGTGACTCCATGTGCTAGCCCAAGTCACTTGTCATATGCAACCACTTCTTGGTGCCACCTTTTATCAAGAATTTGGACAACCTCACATGACTTTTGGACATCACTCGCCACATCACCCAGGACAATATCACATGGCATGTCACTTATGTTTTGACATCCCACGGGCCATGTCTTTTATCTTTGGTCGGCTACATGAGAAGGAAATTAGCACCATTTATTTTAAGATGAGTAAAGCAAAAGGAGTCCAAGCCAAGTTAGCGCCTCATATCTTATCAAAGGAGGGCACCTCATTTTTTTCAAGTTGTCACTGGTTTATGAGAATTAAGAGAGAAGGATGCCTTACCTTATCTCCTCTTTGTTGCCCATATGCCAAGGAGCGCATCATGATATCCCAGATTGTCACCTATCCTCATTACATCGCCCATCATAAGAGTGTTTTACTTTAAGGGGATGTCTATCATGAAAGGAAATTCAAATATCAAAGAAGACCTTATCTAGAAGATCAACCTCATCATAGAGTTCAAATGCAAGGAATTCATGCCAATTTTGAGAAAGAAGGATTCCACATCTCAATTGTGTCAATTCAAAGTGCATAAAAGTGTCGCCACTTTTAAGATGAGTGAGAGAGAAGGACTTCTCCTCTCTCCCACTCTTTTGTCACCCAATTTTCAAGGAATTATGCTGCCCGTATCATCTTTTTGCACAAATGAAATGAAGTCCCAAGTTGTCACCCACTTTGATGTAGATAAATTCCAAGATGTCGCCCAAACTGATGAAACCCTAGGAGAGTTCAAAGATAAGAGTCCAAGACACCAGAAACAAAGATTCCAAGGAGTTCTTGCCTAAGGGACATGATTGCTAATCTTTGTATCCTTACTATACTGGTTGATGATCTACAAATACCCCATCAACCCCCCTATATTATTCATGATTATTGATGAAATACAATGACATTCTATCAAATTTTTTCCTTTGCTGTGTGCATCGTGGGGTGTGAGGCCATTTTCTTTATTCTTCAGAGTGTCGCGGGGTGTGAGGCCCTAGTTATCTTACTTATCGAAGCATCTAAAAAACCCTAGCTGACTACTTCCTTCCTTCTCTTTCATTTTTTTCATTCTCTTCCTTTTGTTACTTCGTTCTAACTATCGATCTTTCTTTGTTGAGTGATTGTAGGTGATCAAGGATTAAAGTTAGGTGTTCTTTCCTTGGAACTGTATCATGAAAGATCGGAGCCCGAAGATCAAAATCTTGAAGCCCTGCTATGGGATCTTGAGAGTTCCAATAGATCTATTTCAGAGAATAAAAAGTTCTTCATTGGTAAAATTCAAAAACCCTTTCCTACTATTAATTTATGAATCTTTTGAAAGTAGACCCTAGTTTACGGTGGTTTCTTAGCCACCAAATACTGATTTTTTTAGTTGCTTTGCTAGATTTACTCGTGTTGGCATAAATTAGTTGATTAGTTTCC
Organism: Areca catechu; assembly: GCA_021397845.1. Taxonomy (NCBI): domain Eukaryota; kingdom Viridiplantae; phylum Streptophyta; class Magnoliopsida; order Arecales; family Arecaceae; genus Areca; species Areca catechu. The sequence goes on along the minus strand of CM038052.1, from coordinate 139,399,970 downwards.
ATAATTACTTTCTTTGAGTCTCTAAAAAATTAAAAATTATAAAAAAATAATCCTTATTTTTTATCTTCTAATTAAGTTTAAAATCATATATTAGATTTTTATAATTATCCCGCATCAGTTTTGGTATCAGAGCGAAGGTTAAACTAGGGTTTAATTGCTAGTTCTGAAATTTCTGCATACCTAGAACTAGGCTGAAATTAAAACAGCATAAAACCTATCCAAAATAATTCAAAAGAATTAGTAATATTTTTTTGTTAATCCTTCTTTAATATTCTATTAATCTCATAAAAAATCAGATGAAAAAAGATTTGTTTGCTATTTTATGGTGGAAGGAAATCACACCTCCTGAGCAAGTATATGCAAGTATACTGTCACGACCCATAGAAGTAATGAGTTACAGCCGGATGTGATATCTCGAGATCTGATCAAATCTGAAATTTAATTTTGAGATAAAAAAGTTAATTTTTTTTTTTCTGCTATTTTTAGTTATTTTATTCATTACATATTAGGATTTCATCTGTGTGTGCATCATCAAGTAATTGAATCTTAAGGGCACTTGAGCATCTCATATCAGGGCAGGATCTCATCACCTGTCCTGGGCCCGCAACAACCTTCTTTGCATCTGAACCTAACCCTAAGTAAAATCAATTAGAAACCTAAAGTAGTTTAGGGACACTAACAAGGTCGGTTTCCAAGTATTGTGTGAAAGCTAGTGCACCCAATCCATTGATTATCACTTGAATCTGGTGTCTAAGGCTAAAAGTCCAGAGACAAACATCCTAAGTGTTTTCATGGTTTTTAATTAGGACCCTCTGAGAGCACGGGGAGCCTCTCACGACCCCACCTCTTACTTAGCCAGTGGATTGGGTAATTGCTGAATTGGATATAATTTGAGCTGACCCATTCAACTTGAGCTTTAGGTCTAGGAAACTCTAGTTCAATTTTCTTATGTGATTGCATTACATGGCTACTAGATTAGGAGCTCCATACCAGTAGTCTCACCCAACCCAACCTAGCTTGACCAAGGAGTCTAACCTGGGGACTTTCTTTAGGACTATGACTAAACAATTAGGATAACTCAGTGCTAGGTTTGACCGACTAGATGAACGATTCGAAAACCTAAGGAGAACCCCTGTGACCCGTACTAAGCCTAAACTTGAGACCCCACACCCTGACCTATTCCTAGAACCCAACCCTAGAAAAGCCCCTCACCAAGATCAAATCTAGGAGACTAGCCATAGGAGACCCAACTAAGATTTTATAGACCACGATGAGAGAGCCACTAGGAATTTTAGGGTAGAAGCAACTAATTTGGTGGTGATCTTGATTTTAAGAATTATATTGATTGGGAAAAGGGTATGGATCTATATTTTGAGAGGGAGCTAGTGACTGAGAAAGGAAAGTTTAAGATTGCTAAATGCAAATTAGTATGCCAGGCTAGAATTTATTGGGATGATGTTGAAAGAATGATCAGACGAAGAAGAGACATACCCATAACTACCCAGGGTGACATGAACTTAAACTTAGAAAAAAGTACCTCCCCAAATCATATGAACCTAGTTTCTATGCACCCAGATCCAATGAAACCAGTTTCTACGAACCCAGATCCATGACCTATAAATCTGAGCCCATATCCTATGAATATAAGGAATGCATAACCCCTAGGTATCAATCTAGTGCTAGTCAGGTTTCGCTTAGTTGGCCATAATCCATTAGAATTAGTACTCCCTATCAAAAATTAGGATCTGGTCAAATCAACCCGAGTCAACCCATTCCTTAGTAGAATCGACCCAATTCTAACCCAAGCTGACTCAACCCTAATCCGAGCCGAACCACCTATACTAGCCCTGATCCTAGCCAATTTTTTGATGTGGGACAGGTGGGAGGAGAGGATTGTTGGTGAGCCTAGAAGTCACATAGATTAGGGTACCTTTTTTTCTTTTGATTTTTTTTTTGTTTTGTAATGGGTGGTGAAGGAACAATGGAGATGGACGGTAGGAAAATTGGACACTCTAGGACTGGGGACTTACATTTATGGAGAGACCCTCTCGCCTTTAGGGCATCTCACCCATCCCACTACATGAATCCTAGGCCATCCCACCCATCTCACTACATGCGAAGCCTTGGGCATCCCACCCAAATCGCTACCTGGGGCCGTAAAGGAAAATTCCTAAAACCTAGAGGGGGACTCGATGGGAAAGGGGATAACTAGGGCCTCACACCCCTCGATGCCCAAAGATGAAGGCAAGATGAGCTTCATGCCCACTCCTAACGGAGGCAAAACCAAGAACACTTTTTTTCTTCAAAATTCATCTTCAATACACTTCTCCACTAAACTTGATTCATGGATTTGTTCTTAGAATTTTTCAATAGGCTCATGGGTTTCTTCACTTAAATTCTTAGTGGACTCAATCCTTTCTCCCTGAAATTCTTCAAAGGTTCTTCTCTATAGGTTGGTTCAAAAAACACTTTCGTGGCAAGGGCTCCATCAATCATCACATTCTCTAACTCTTTGGCCTTGATCAGGTTGACTTCTGGCTTCTCTTCCTTAGGCTACTAGATCCTCTTTTAACCTGGTCCATAGGCAGAATTGGATTGATTGTAATTTTCTTCCCATGGTAGTTAAAGGTACAGGTATTGGTCTGACCATAAAGAGTGGCATCGTGATCATAAAGCCAAGGTCGACCTAGGATAATGCTACTGACATCCATGAGAAGGACATCACACAAAATCTTCTCTTCATATGACTACACTTTGATCATGACTTGGCATCTGGACTTTATGGGTATGGAAGTTGAATCTATCTAGGAGACCTTATAAGGGTTGGGGTGAGGAACTGGGGTCAATCCTAGGACTTTGACAGTACTTAAAGAGATGGCGTTAACACAACTCCCACTATCAACTACAATCTTACACACCTTATCCCCTAACTTGATAAAGGTTTATAGGATGTTAGTCCTACCCCAATCTTCTTGCACTATGTTCTGGGTTAGAATACACCTAACTACTCCTAACAGGTCACCAGACTCGTGCAGTTCTTCCTGGTCCATGAACTCCTGATTGGGTCTTCTAGGGTGAATCTCTTAGGCTGGGTTAGGATGTGGGATTCTTCTAGGCTCAGTCTTTAAAGGAAAATCATGTTGAGAGAAATCCCTAGGGTGTGGAGGTGACTCAGACTCAAGTTCAATGGATGGTCTATTGCCCTTTTCTAAGGTTCCTAGCCTTGTTTCAAATTTGATTTCAAACTCATCAAACCTTTTGTTCAACCTAGCTAACTATTCAATGATGACCATTCATGGATCCTCGTGGTCGTTCTCCATGGATTCACTTGATTGGGAATGATGGGGGTGATAGGGGACTACTGATCTAGTCGACATGCAACACACAATGAGAGGTGCTACTGGTTTGCTAGACCTAGGAGTTCAATCAAAATGCTTCAACGTAGTAGACACACAGCATAGCAATTAGCCCTTTCATCGGCCAGGTAAGAGGTGGGAGTGTGGGAGGCCCCCTTTGCTTTCGCAAGGATCCAATTAAAGAACCACAACATCGCTTAGGTCGTTTGATACTAGACCTCTTGCCTTAGACACCGGCTTCTCGGTACCAATTGAAGGGTTATATGCAACTAGCTTTCTCAAAATGGTCAAACCCAACATGTTGATGTCCCTAATCTATTATGTTGCTACTAGATTTTAGATTAGGTTTGGGTTCAAAATGCAAGGGTGGTTGTTTTTGGGCTAAGGAAAGGTAATGACCTCCTTCCCTTATCTTATAATATTGACGCCCTTAAGTTAGTTATAAAAATGATGACAAACAAATGATCTAATGAAATGTACCTATGTTTTATTTTTTTGGATTTTTTTTTTGATGTATGCTAGCAAAAATAAAATGCTGAAAATTAAAAATTATGAACCTAAATGCAAAATTAAACTATATGAAAAATGAAAATGGGATGAGATGCACTTGCTGAAATTTCAGAGTAGCATTTTTCTTAGATGGTTATCCGCCATGTACAGATTCTACAGACTGAAAAAAATCTGTGAAAATTTTGAAAAATACTTCTAATTATGCATAATCTAGCAAACAAAAATCACAAAAATCTATCATTCATACAAGCAAAAATAATCAAAATAGTAGACTATGTATGGGAATGCTAAATTTCTAAAATGCTGAAATCAAAGATGCATAACTTCTTTTTCTTATAGATCTAAACCTATCTCCTTGTATTCCCCTTCAAGGGTCAATCACATCAGCACCCCTACATGCCATTAAAATTTCCCGTGGAATAGGATGTGAGGGTCTTGCAGCCCTTCTTTTTCCTATGACCGGACGACCATGGTGAAGCACCCAATCCAACTACTTAAGAAGATGACGTAGGACTAACTAGAGGCTAGGATGAGACGGAATGATGCAAGTGATTTTTTTTTTTATGATTCTTAGGTTTTTTTAATGGAGTGAAAGATTCTCGAAGATAAGCAAGAGTCGATCTAGGAATTCAATAATAATAAGAACTTCAAACTAGCAAGTAAGCCCCTAAACAAGGATAAGAGAGGACCCCGGGATTGAGAAACCCTGTAGGACGTAGCTCTTGATTCAATACCAACTCAAGAGTTAGGGTAGCAAACCTTGTAAAGCTCTGATGCACCCGATGTCGAGTTCACTCGCTCTCACGGATGTCGCTTGGATGATCGAGCCTTCAACCCTGTGGATGCACCAGCTTTCTGCCTGAAGGTCGCATGATGCAGACATGAAACCCTATTTTATTTATTTTTTTTTTTATTGAGTCCATTAGTCCCGTGTCAATTGAGTCAAAGTGAGCCACTTGAGTCCTGTAATAAAGTAGGACAACTGAGTCAGTTGATTCCACTTAGTCAGGTCCAATCATTTTAGTTCAGTTAAGAGTCCAGTTAAGTTGTTCAAGTCAAGAGGAGAGTCATCAATAGGAGATTCACCAGACCCCTCCAACCAGAGCCGGCCTTCATGCACTTGGACCATTTCATGCCACCAGGCCCACAAGAGAGAGCTCTAGCCCAAGACAGGCCCACTGTTGACCGGTCCACCAGGGTTTCTTGGCCCATAAGTTAGGGTTTCTTAGCGCTCAAGTAATGTACCCTGGGGTGAATCTATAAATAACGTCCCTCCCCTCTTGTATTAAACATCTTTTTTCCTGTGAATATAAACTAAAGTTATTTTGATTGAGTTTTGAGTTTTCGCCAGATTAGAGTGAATGTGATGCCTGGGTTCCTGGTTCTTGAGTACAAGCCCTAATCTTCTGGTGACTTCTATGCTCACCAGCGATCCTTCTCCCGCTATATTCCGCATCAGTTTGGTATCAGAGCGAGTTGTAGATTAGGGTGTGCTCCATTTTTCAAACTCGATGGAGTCGAGTTCTTCATGGTTGAGGAGAATGAAGGGGATCCAGGACAGGTCCAGGTTCTTTTTCAATTTTTTCTAATTTTCTTGGATTTTTTTTATTTCTCCTATTCCCGCTATTCTATCTATTCCCACTATTCAATCTTATCCCGATCTTATTCTTGATTTATTCCTACACTATTCCATCTTCTCCCATGAGTTTAGAAAACATCTTCCAAACCCTAGCCTCCGTCCCATCCGACCCCAGATCCAGACCGCCCGACCCCTGGCCGCCCCCGCCGGACCACCGCTGACGCTCACTGGCCCTCTCCCTCGCTGAAGAAGCCACCGCTGCAGCCCATGCCCATGGGAAGATGAACGTATGCGGGAGGCGTCCGTCTGCCCACCTGCAACCGTGCCGCCCAGCACCACCGCTGGCCTGCTGCTTGCCACCGTTCCACCACCCGCCGGCCCCGGCCCGACCGCCGATGGGGTCTGCCACCGCCCACGCCCATGGGAAGACGAACGGACGTGGGAGGTGTCCGTCTACCCTGTGCATCCATGTGATGCCACTGCCCGCCGCCTGACGTCGCCAGCGTCGCCCGCCTGCCACCGTCCCGCCGCCCCGCTGTCCACCGCCAAGGCCTGGCCGTCGGAGGCCTCGTCGACACCCAGGAGTTCCCATGCCATGGAAGACCAAACATCATGCCCAGCGTGCCTTGCCATTCCCCTATGCCTCCTCACCTGCAGGCCGCCACCAGCCATCCCCTCTCGCCGTCCGCTGGACCCGTCCGCCGCCCGCTTCCTGACCGTCCGCTGGTGCCCAGCTAGAGTTGGTTCCCTCCCTGTCCAGGCCGTGAGTTGGAGTTTGCATGGATTTCAGAGCATCCCAGTATTCAGAGCATGCCTTCTGGAGTATATCTTTAAGCCAACACACTTCTTAGAGCAAATTAGCACCAATATTGATGCAGCATAGTTTTTCTTTTTTGGGTTTCTTGTAGACTAATTAATTGAGGGTTTTGGTTTTTCTATATAAAGGGACCCCCTTCCCCCCTGTAATCAGAAGTTGAATGAGTTTTTGGTTTAGCCACTGGTTCTGGCTCTGGGCTAAGGCCGGTTTTTCCTTCACCTGCGGGTGTCGAGGGGTGTGAGACCCCACTTCCATTGCTCGCATGCGAGCGTTGAGGGGCATGAGGCCCTAGTTATCCCCCTTTCCATCAAGTCCCCCTCTAGGTCTTAGGGATTTTTCTTTACGGCCGAGGTAGCAATTTGGATGGGATGCCCTAGGCTTCGCATTTAGTGAGATGGGTGGGACATCCTAGACTACAAATAGTGGGGTGGGTGAGATGCCCTAGAGCTGTAATGTCTCTCCGTGAAGGTGAGTCCCTGGTCCTAGAGTGTCCATGTTTCCTATCCTCCATCCCATGTTCCTCCACCCAGAAAATTGAAATCCCAAAAGAGTTCGGCTATTTTAGAGTTTATTGTCAGTTCGCCCTAGTCCCGGGAGGCTTCTTAGCCCTCCCACGGTCCTTGTTTGTTTAAGTTTTCCCCTATTTTCCTAATAAATCAGGTTACGTCTGAGAAGTCTCGCATCATCGCGAAGGCAAGGGAGACTGACTCTGTATTCGTGGCACCTGGAGGACCTGCAAGTAATCAAAAGAAATGTTAGGAGTCAACAAGAAGCAAAAAGTAATGAGGGAAGAAGGGTTGAAGATGGTGGTGATGGGGGATCTTCTTGCTAGGTGCCAAGATGGATCATCTATATGGCCTCCGAACTCAAAGATGGAAGATTGCTTGCACGAAAGAGATGGTAACTTAGGGCCTCACACCCCTCGATGCCCAAAGGTGAAGGCTCTCCCTCATGGAGATCGACATTCTTAAGGAACAAAGGCAAACTAGAAGATTAACACTCAAACTTTTCTTTTTTCATTCATTCAAAATCAACCATACAAGTGTGGGGTAAGGTCCTTTATATAGGCACCATAAGACCCTTTCAAATTCAAAAAGAAAAATACAAATCTTTACTTAACAAGGTGCCAAGAAATATAAAATTCTTTCTCTTTTGCCGACCAAATCTTTGCTTGTGATTGGGCGTGGCTTGATTTGGGGCTTGGAAGATGGATCATAGCGCCCTTGGACTTTTGAAGGCTGATCATACATTTTGGGAAGAAGGCATGATATGGGGCTTGTAGCAAGGCTTATGTCTTCACTTTTTCCTTGGTCACCCACCCATCTTTGGAGAGAGACATGATATGGGACATGTAGCAAGGCTTATGTCTTCAATATTTCCTTGGTCGCCCACCTATCTTTGGAGAGAAACATGATATGAGGCTTGTAGCATGGCTTGTGTCCTCACCAATCTTCAACTCCCCTTGACTTTCCTTGGTCGCCCACCTATTTTTGGAGAAAAGCATGATAGGGGGAGGAAAGGGAAAAATGTATCAAGTGATGTTGTCCCCTTTGACATCCATGAAATCATATTTGTGCCGCCCACTTGGCAAGGTGAAGTGGCACCACATGGGATGATGAGGTGGCGCCCTAGGGCTGAATTGGCATCCTTCATGGCTTGGCCTAATAGTACTTGGACAAGACTCAATGTCCACTTCTACTTCAAACAAGCTTGGCTCCACTCTTCGAATAGACTCAGGCTTGGATCAATTCAACTAAATAGAAGGTTTATTGACCTAACTTGACCACATTGGCCAAGGTACAAGACTAAAACAAAAGTGCATGACTCAAAGTAAAGAATTGCATAGGCTTAAAGCCTTATTATAGAACCCATCGACTAAACCCTAGTCAGAGATCCACAGAGGGTTGAGGAGCCTCTGTGTGATTCTGGTGCCTACACCAAGATGAACCAAGGTTGAAATCATTAAGGAATCAAAAGAAAATGATCATGAACCCACTACAGAATTTGAAGAAGAAATGACCGAGTCATGATCAAACAATGTAGATGAAAGTAAAGGTTCTCAAGTATTTCCCATAGAGAAGGTCCAGGAACAAGACCCTAAGGAACAACCCCAAGAAGTAGACATTAGTTTAGAGGACTTTCAAGATAAACATTTCAAAGACCTTCCTAATGACCTCAACATTCTAGGAGCACCCAGCCTGCCCTTGAACTTGCAACTATAGATCCTCCTAGTACTAATCATGAGGTTAGGACAAGTACACCCATAGATCAATATTCATACATTATGGTCAGTCTCTTTAGCTTTGAACCAGTCCCTGAGTCTCCTTCCTATTTCCTACCCTTTCCTGAGTTTACACATGTTTCTAAAGCCATTAGGATACATTTTATTGAGATCACCAGGTTGCATAAACCCTTAGAGCCCATCCCATTTGTGACCTACTTTTGGAAGACTTTATAGCATTTTCAAAGAACCCATGGTAACTTCTCACATGCATACCAAACCAGAGTCAAACCTAGAGAGTCAATAATATATTAGGTTTAGGACCTAGAGAGTTTAATAAAATTCCTCTCAATAGGAATACATAGTTGAGTCTATTTCTTTTGTCAAGTGTCAGTATGAGTCTCAGAGTCTACAAAATCATTTGCATTGCATATTAAAGACATGCATAAGAAAATTAGCCTGAAAATCAACCTAATACAAGAAATTGGCTGATTCCTGAAAGAAAGCTAAAAAATATGAAATAAAGTGTTGCCCAGGTGGTACCCAAGAGGGGGGTGAATTGAGAATTTTTAAATTATGCAGAATAATGTGCAATTAAAAATCCCTTAGAAGGTGTTAGGTGCTATGGCAAGATAATAAATTGCAAATGCTAAATAGAGTCAAAAAAGTACAACACAAATACACAAATTTATAGTGGTTCGGAGCAACCCAGCTCCTTTGTCCACAACCAAGATACCACTTAGGATTCTCACTATATTCACACCTGATATAGTAGGATTGTTTTACAGGATCACAATCCAAAACATCTACACTTTGGTTTTCACAGGATCACCAAGAACCTAACTTGGTTTTACCAGGATCACCAAGAATCCAACACTTAGTTTTTAATCAAGGCTTACCAAGAACCTATTTGGTTTTTCAACCGGGCTCAACAATAACCCAAACAATACAAAAATAAATTGAAATAAATGCAACAAAAATGACAAAATCAATTTCGTTTAATTACCGATGTAGATTGATAGAAGTCCACTTCAATGTACTTGAATGAGCTTTAATTACTTCAGTGGCTTCTTCCTAAATTGCTTTAAGCTTCAGATTAGAGTTGGTGAAGACTTGAAGGCTGACATGAATGCTCTTGTGCTCTTCTTCTAGTTGGTAGGTAAGATATTCAACAAAGTTTTCAAAACTTGAATAATTCTCTAATACTTGCTTCAAAAAGTTCAAATCCTTCACATATAAGGTCTTCCATCACTCCAAGGTAGTTCTAGCAGTCGTAGATCATTGGGAAGTGATTTGTGACCGTTGGAGCACTTTTTGGTATTCAAAAAGAAATTCTGGAACTAGCCGTTGGATACCTGAAAGCGATATTCGAGTTAGATCGGATTCCTTCAAGTCGGCTTGGATCCTTCAAGTTGATAGGTCGAGTCACCAAATCTTCAGTGCAGTCAGCTCTTTGTCTCAAGATGCAAAACTTCACTCTGGACGAGTCGGCTCTTGATATCTCGGGTCGGCTCGAACTTCTGTCTTTGAAAAACTTGAACTTGAGGAGTCGGCTTTTTTCAGCATGAGTCAGCTCTTCTTCTCATGTTCTGAAATCATCACTCTGGAAGAGTCGGCTCAATGCAGTTCGGGTCGACTCCCTTTCTCAGGTATTCAAGATTAGGACTGGCAAAGTCTGCTCATTCTGGTTCGAGTCAGCTCCCCTGGCTGTTCTCAAAAATCTTCAAAAACTGGACTCTAGAAGAGTCGGCTCGGACATATTCAGTCAACTCGGATTCACTAGAGTTGGCTTGATTGCCTTTGAGTCGGCTCGGATTGCTGCATACCAGAATCCTTGCCGCATGCCATGAAGTGGAGTCGGCTCTTCAACATGCTGGGTCGGCTAGAATAACTTCTTCAGAATTTTTATAATTGAACTCAAGGAAAACTCTCACCAACACTCTTATATTTTTCAAGCAAACCAACTCAAAATAATTTAAGGCACACACCAGTAGAAGTAACCCTTTTTACATGAATTTTTTCTTAGCTTTTTCATTGGGTTCTTCTTTACAAAATCAAATTACAGCACAACTCAAGCAAGAAACAAAGATATAGGAGTTGAAGTTTGAACAAATAACCCATCCTACGAAAACTTGTAAAACATTTGAAGAGTGTTTAGAAATACATGTACATGCTCCAATGTTTGGTTATCATCAAAATCACTTATGGGGTCAACAATCTCCCCTTTTTTGATGATGACAAAACACTGGGCATGAAAAATTCTTTACACTTACATGTATAAAAGTATTTGAAAGTAAATATTTACATGTATTGGAGATAACTAAATTTGTAAATAAGTATCAAAGCTCAAGAGATGATATCATTGTATATCATCATGGTATTAAACTTTTCATGCTTTATAATATTATAGTTAGCACAAAACATGGAGTATCAGAGTTTTGAAAAAATATTGATAGAATTAAGATAATTTGTAGAGCAATAGCAATCAAAGCAAAAGCATTTAAGAGAATCTCCCCCTTTCTTTTGGTTTTGAAGTAATAAGTAGTTAGGTCCAATTGAATACTATCACATTTTGCTCCCCCTTTTTATTCTTTTTGAGCACTTTAAGAATAATTGGTAGGAAGCTCGATATAGATATCATAAATTTTCATGATAGTTCCATCATTAATATTGATACTATTCTCCCATTTTTCATTTCTCCTTTTTGTCAATCAATCAAAAAGGTGATTTCAAATAATGGTCATATTTGAAATAGATTGAGAAAGTATTTAATATTTGTTTGAGATAATTTAACTTTCTTAAATTAGAAATTCTAATTAAAAATTCATCACAGTTGAACCAAAGCATTGAAAGGATAACTCATCATAATAAATGATCTTTCATTTCATGATAGATATGTCATACAAGGTGTGAAAGAAGTGCATTCATTTAGTAAAGGATAAAAAGTAGAGCATTCATACATTAAAAAGTGGGAAGTACAAAGATGTGATCAAAATAACCAGAAGACTAACTATTCTAAACAACCTATTCTTTTTCTTCACTAGAAGAAAAGGAGCCTACCTCTATAACCTTATCTGAGGTCTTAGTTTTTAGGGTTTTAAACCTTAAATCCCTGAATCTAGTTCTAACAGGGGCTCTAAAAGTCTTAGTCATTTTGGTTTTTGTCTTCTTCTTGGTTTCAACAAGTTTGGGTTTGATTTAGGGTAGATCAGATGGAGTAGGAGCAGGAGTCTCAAGTGACTCCTTGATGATCTGCATAGAGTATCTTCAGTAGTAACTATTTCCTTCTGAGATTGTAGCGAGATAATTCTGATTTCTTCTTTAAAGTCCTTCATTTCATTTGCCATTTGCTCCTTGTGAAGCTTCTGTTCAGATTTTATTTCCTGCAAGCTGATATTAACTGTGTTTCTTATTTCATCAATTGCAGAATTTTTGTGATTTGTCATTGAGTTTGATATAGTTTCCATCTTCTGAAATATTAGGTTCTTAAGGTCAGATGGAGTAATCATTGTACCTTCAGAACTTTTTTCAACAGCAGTAGCTTCATCATCTTCTGAAGAAGTAGCAGCAAATTGACTGGACACTTTCTTAATCCATATTCCTTCTTGTAGTTTGTAACCCACTCTTTTCAATGAATTGAAGGAATAAGTGTCAGAGTGATGTAGAGGCTTGCCTATCTCATTGGTTAAGTGAACTCCAGCTTCTTCAAAAAGTAAAGTAAAAACCATACCGTAGGGTAGGCAGGCTTTAACTTTTATAGCTGCTTCAGTCATTTGAATCATCATTATGTAGGGAAGGTTGAGAGGCTTTTTTTCAATCAGATGCCCCATAAAAGTCATGTCTTTTTTGCTTACCCAATCAAAGCGACCGGTTCTGGGAAGAAAAATCCTACTAACTATATTGTGAAGAAGCCTCATTTCCTTCGACAGTAAGTTGGCCTGAACATGTTAAATGGAGCTCACATCATCCTTTTCCAAAATGAGTTTTAGAGTGTGTTCTTTGTCTAGTTGGGTAAGCTCAATGGCACCGTCTGTTGGCATTTGAAGCAAACTGCCCAACATCTCTTCATCCACGATGATTTTCATTCTCTTAACTGCAGATTCCAAGTGATACTCCTTAAGAATTGTATTTTCATAGAAAATCCATACCAGTGAGGGGTAGGTTAAGATGTCCAAAGAACAGAAGTACTTCCAACCCTGGCTTTCTATCCATCTTCCGATCTTCATTTGCATTTCTTCTAGAAAGGTAAAATCGATCCTTCTTCCATAAGTGATAGGCCAGTTAGCCATTGATATAATCTATCCTGAAGGAGAAGGAGTTTCTTCTTCCTGTTGCTCAGTGGAAGACCTTTTCCTCTTTTCTCTTTTTCTTCTTGCATCATCACTGTGGGTGCCTGATTCACCTACTTGAAGAGTCTTCCTTGCAGATCTTCATGAAGCCATTGCAGTGGGATTTAGGAAATCAAGGATCTGGGAATGGTTCTTAAGAGATTGGTAAAGGTTCTGAGTGGAGTAGGGTGAGTTTGAAGTAAAAATAGAAAGAGTTATGTTCAAGAAAAGATTACATGGAACTATTTAACCAGCAAATTCCCGACTTTCGAGTCGGCTTGCCCAACCCTAGAAACATCTGAGTCAGCTCGACCAGAGCAATTTCAGAAAATCAGAACATCGAGTTGGCTAGGAAAATATCAGGTTGACCTAGTTGGCTCAACCAGAGCAATATCAAAAAACTTAGACATTCAAGCCGACTTGACCATAGCAAAAATGCTCGAGTTGACTCAAACAGAAACATTCCACCAAAATGAAATGATTCAGAGATTGAATTCGATGTAACGAAAGTTCAAGGAAAGTTGTTCGATAAACATGAATAGTTGTAGGAGGTTTTTCTAGATAATTTTTCCTTAGTTTTTGAAGGAAATTAGGTTGTCTAAATCTAGAAAGGATCACAAAGCCCTAATTCTCATATAAGCAATTCAAATCTATCCTGATTTAGCGGCTTAGTAAAGATGTCAGCTAATTGCATTTTGTAGGGATAAGTTCTAATTCTATGTCACCATTCAAAACATGGTCTCTAATAAAATGGTGTCTAATTTCTATATATTTAGTCCTAGAATGTTGAATAGGATTTTTGGTCAAATTTATAGCACTTGTGTTATCACACTTGATTGGTATTTTGCATTGTGTAACACCGAAGTCTTCTAGATATTATTTAATCCATAAAACTTGAGCGCAACAACTACCAGTAGCAGCATATTCTATCTCAACAGTGGACAGTCCTACGGAGTTTTGTTTCTTACAGTGCAATGAAATTAAATTCAACGTAGAAATTAACAAGTACCACTAGTACTTTTTCTATCAACTCTACAATCAGCATAATCATTATCTGAAATTCCAATTAAATTCCATGATGATTTTTTTGAAAACCAAAGACCTAGATTACTGTACCTTTCAAATATCTTAGCATTCTTTTAACTGCAAGCATATATGTTTCTTTGGGATTACATTGAAATCTAGTACATACACATACACTATACAAGATATCTGGCCTACTTGTAGTTAAATATAATAAGGATCTAATCATACCTCTATATAGCTTTTGGTCAATATTGGATCCATTCTTATCTTTGTCCAATCTGCAAGATGGACTCATGGGTGTGCTCATTTGTTTGCTTGTCTCCATACCAAACTTCTTAATTATTTTTTTGTGTATATTTAGCTTAGTTGATGAAGATTCCTTCCCTATTTGCTTTACTTGAAGTCGAGGAAGTAATTTGTCACCTATTAGGCTCATTTCAAATCTTCCTATATTAGCTTAGAAAAATCTTTGTAATAACTTTCATTAGTTGCACAAATATAATATCATCAAAAAATTTGTACAACTAATATGTCATTATTTTTCTTTTTGATGAAAAGTGTTTTATCACATTTTCTCTTGAAAAATTATTTTCAATCAAAAAGGTGCTAAGTCTATCATACCAGGCTCTAGGGAATTATTTCAAACCATATAAAGCTTTATTGAGTTTAAACACATGGTTTGGAAAAGCATGATTTTCAAAACCCGGTGGTTGTTCTACAAAAACTTATTCAGGGATAAAACCATTAAAATACACTTTTTACATCCATTTGAAAAAGTTTAAAATTCATGTAGCAAGCAAATGAAAGAAGTAATATATAGCTTCTAGTCTTGCTACAGGTGCATATGTTTCATCAAAATTATTACCTTCTTCTTGACTATATCCCTTAGCTACTAATCTACCTTTGTTTCTAATAACATTTTCTTGTTCATCTAATTGGTTCCTATAGACCCATTTGGTTCATATAATTGGGTGGTCTTTAGGTCTATCAACTAATGTCCAAACCTTATTTCTTTCAAACTGGTTCAATTCATCATGCATAGCCATCATCGAGTTTAGATCATTTTCAGCTTCTTCTAAGGTATGAGGTTCTATTCGAGATACAAAAGCTAGGTAGTCATGTGCAATTCTATGTGCAGACCTAGTCCTAATACCTTGTGAAGGAACATCAATAATTAATTCTTTAGGATGGGAAGTAGCGTACCTCCATTATATTGGTAAATCAGTATGATCCTTACTTATCTTTTCTTCTCCTTCTTCAATTGGTCTTTCTTGAATACTCATGTCTTCCATCTCCTTTTGAATTGTACCTGCATCATTATTTATACGCTCTTCTTTCATAGAAGGTGAACGGTTAGTTTCATCAAAGATAACATGCATTGACTCTTCAACAGTAAGAGTTCTTTGATTAAATACTCTATATGCTTTGATATGTAGTAAATAACCAAAGAAAATTACTTCATCAGATTTAGCATCAAATTTTTCTAGATTATCCTTATCATTATTAAGTATGAAGCATTTACATCCAAATACATGAAAGTAATTGATGTTGGGTTTCTTTTCATTTCAAAGCTCATAGGGGTTTTCTTCAAAATAGGACGGATCAAAACATGATTTAAAATATAACAAGCAGTGTTCATCGCTTCTGCCCAAAAGTACCTTGGAAGATTACCTTCACATAACATCATTCTGGCCATTTTTTCCAAAGTCCTATTTTTCCTCTCTACACCACCATTTTGTTGTGGTGTTCTAGGAGCGGAGAATTTATGATCAATGCCATTTTCAGTACATAATAATCAAAAATTGATTTTCAAATTCAGTGCCATGATCACTCCTAATTGAAATTATTGAAAGATTTTTTTAATTTGAAACCTTTTTATAAAATTTTTGAAATACTTTGAAGGTTTCATCTTCGTATGCAATAAACAAAATCCATGTAAATCTAGAAAAATCATCTACAATCACAAGGGTATATTTCATATCTCCTAGGCTTGTGATCCTAGTTGGTCCAAATAAGTCCATGTGAAGTAGTTCTAGAGGTCTAGAAGTTGAAATCATATTTTTGGATTTAAATCTCCCCCTAGTTTGTTTACCCATTTGGCATGCATCACAAACATGATCAAAGTCTACTTTAACTTAGGAATGCCTCTAACTAGATTTTTGAAAATTAACTTGGAAATAGTATGCATGCTAGCTTTGTCCTAATCGTCTATGCCATAATAAACAAGACTCCTTGGTCTTAGAATTCATTGTAGCTAAACTGGAACTACTTGACATGGCATGATCATTAAGATCAACTATGTAAATGTTTCCAAGTCTATGTCTAATGAATTTGTTGCTATAGTCAAGAGAGTTAGTTACTATACACATAGATGATTCAAAGATAACTTTGAAGCCCTTATCACAAAGTTGACTAATACTTAACAAATAGTGCTTCAATTTATTTACTAGCAATACATTTTTAATGAAAGTACAAGGGGTTATTTTGATTTTACCAATTTCAATTATTTCCTATTGCCATTGTCTCCAAAAGTACCATACCTCCTTTCATTTCCAAGGTGATGAATTGTTCTTTGTCACCCATCATATCTTGAACAATCGCTGTCGAGATACCATCTTTTCTTCAATTCTAGGCTACAAGACATTCCTGCAAGACAATCAAGGAGTTCTTTAGGTACCCAAGCTAACTTGGGTCCTTGCAGGTTAGCAGAGGTGGTTCCTTTGAGAACCCAAATCTTTCTTGATCTATTATGGACATTTCTAATAATATTGCAATTGAAAACTTTATGTCCCAGTTCTTTGCAAGCAAAACATCTGATTCTAAAATTTTGAAAAGATTTATGCTTTGAAATTCTAGATGCATGAGATGCAGAAACAACAGGTTTTGTAATTGAATTTTTTGGAACATACAAGATAGGTTTTGAAATGGAAGTAGAACCTTTAATCATAAAAGCTTTTTGAGAAGTAAACTTATGAGCAAATCCTTTTATTTCACAAAAGTAGTTGCTGAAATATAATTTGAATTTGAAGCATTAAAACCTAAACTAGATTTATTGCCAGAAATTTTTTGTTCTTTAGATCAACTCAAGATTGTTAGAAGATAGAGTTAGTTTTTCAACAAGCGGCTTGAGTTTTTCAAGCTCCATTTTCAACTCAAGATTTTCATTCAATAAAATCTTGTTTTTGTCATGATAAGCATTATTTTCAGTTTTCAAAATATTACAGTTTTCATAAAGGACATGAAGTTCTTTTTGCAATAAAATGTTCTTTTATGAAATCTCATCTTTTTCTTTGAGTAAAGAATCATTGATATACTTTAATGATCTAATCTTTACTCCTACCTTTTTAAATTTAGATAAGAGATCATGAAATACAGAATTTAACTCATCAAATGTAAATTCAATTTGATTATCAGGGAAGTTACCTCATCCTTAAGATCCATTAGATATAAGTTAGCTATTTCATGGTCTCTTCTTCTTCAGTTGCAGTGGAGTCTTTACTGTCGCTCCACGTGGCAACCATCGCTTTCTTTTTCTTCTTTTTAAAAAATTTCTTCAATAGTCGATAGTCCAGACGAATGTGCCTCAGTTTATTAAATTCATAGCAGGTGGGGACTTGCTCTTTTTCTTTATCTTTGTCCTTGTCCTTTTTCTGGAATGTTCTCCTCGTTTATGGGATTTTCTATTGAGTCTTCCTTTCTTCTTTCCCATAAACTTTCTGAATCTCCTTAGAACCATTGCAATGTCTTCATCTTCTAGATCATCTTCGGAGGAGGTAGATTCATCTTCCATCTCTTCATCATTCTTTGATTCTAATGCAGCCTTGAATGTAATAGATTTCTTCTTTTTTTGATCATCATCCGTTCTGTGCTGCATGGCTAATTTATGTGTTTGAGAGAACCCATTAGTTCATCTATGGATAGAGTGTTTAAGTCTTTAGCTTCCTAGATGGTAGTAACTTTAGGGTCCCATTTATCCTGAAGTGATCTCAGTATTTTCTATACCAAATCAGCATTTGAATATATCTTGCCAAGACTTTTCAAACCGTTAATAATATCTGTAAATCTAGTGTACATGGCAGAGATATTTTCATTAGGCTTCATTTTAAATATTCATAATTGTACACTAAAAGATTAATCTTCAAAGTTTTCACTGTGATGTTCCTTCATGGGTCACCTCAAGTTTATCCCAAATTTCCTTTACTGAAGAGCAGGTGAAAATTTGATTAAACTTGTTTGAATCCAAAGCACAGTACAACAAGTTCATGGCTTTGGCATTCAATTCCCCTAATTTTATGTCATATTCATCCCATTCCTCTTCAAGCTTAAGGAAATCCAATCCATTTATTTTTATCATGGGAACATATGGCCCTTTAAGAATGACCTTCCATAATTGAAAATCAATATCTTGAATATGAATCATCATTATTGCTTTCCAAATGAATAATTTGTGCCTGTGGAGAGTGGAGGTCTGTTGGTAGATTGGCCTTCCGCCAAGGATGTACTCATGGGATGAGCCATCAATCTTTACTCTTGTGTAATCAGAGACACTGCTCTAATACCAGTTGTTGCCCAGGAGCCACCTAAGAGGGGGTAAATTAGAAATTTAAAATTATGCAAAATAATATTTAATTAAAAATTCTCTTAAAAGGTGTTAGGTGCTGTGGCAAGATAATAAATTGCAAAAGCTAAATAGAGTCAAATAAGTATAACACAAACATACAAAATTTATAGGGTTCGGAGCAACCCAGCTCCTACATCTACTACCCAAGATACCACTTGAAATTTAACTATAATCACACCCGAATATAGTAGGATTGTTTTGTAGGATCACAAACCAAAACCTCTACACTTTAGTTTTAATAGGATCACCAAGAAACCCCACACCCTTTGGTTTTGAACAGGCTCAACAAAGAAACCCAACTTGGTTTTCACAGGATCACCAAAAACCTAACTTGGCTTTACCAGGATCACCAAGAACCAATACTTTTTTTTAATCAAGGCTCACCAAGAACCTATTTCACTTTTCAACTGGGCTCACCAATAACCCAAACAATTAAAAAATGAATTGAAATAAATGCAATGAAAATGACAAACTCAAATTATCAGATAGTTGCCGGTGTAGCTTGATAGAAGTACACTTGAATGTACTTGAATGAGCTTTAATTGCTTCAGTGGCTTCTTCCCAAATTGCTTCAAGCTTTAGATGAGAGTTGGTGATGACTTGAAGGCTGACATGAATGCTCTTGTGCTCTTCTTCTTGTTGGTAGGTAAGATATTTAATAAGCTTTCAAAACATTGAAGAATTCTTTAATACTTGCTTCAAGGAAGTTCA
Organism: Areca catechu; assembly: GCA_021397845.1. NCBI lineage: Eukaryota > Viridiplantae > Streptophyta > Magnoliopsida > Arecales > Arecaceae > Areca > Areca catechu. The sequence goes on along the minus strand of CM038052.1, from coordinate 139,380,801 downwards.
AATACTTCAAATATAAGGTTTTCCATCACTCCAAGGTAGTTCTAGCCATTATACCATTGGGAAGTGATTTGTGATCGTTGGAGCACTTTTTGGCATTCAAAAAAAACTTAGGAACTAGCCATTGGATACCTGAAAGCATATTCAAGTCGGCTCGGATTCCTTCGAGTCGGCTCGGATTCCTTCGAGTCGACTCGAATCCTTCGAGTCGATAGGTCAAGTCACCAAGTCTTTAATGCAGTCAGCTTTTTGTCTCAGGGTGCAAAACTTTACTCTAGACGAGTCGACTCTTAATAGCTTGGGTCAGCTTGAACTTCTATCTTTAAAAAACTTGAACTCGAGGAATCATCTCTTTTCAGCTTAGGTCGGCTCTTCTTGTTAGGTTCTGAAATCATCACTCTGGAAGAGTTGGCTCGATGCAATTCAGGTCGGCTCGCTTTCTCAGGTCTACAAGATTAGGTCTGGCAGGTCGGCTTGCCTAGCTGTCCTCAGAAATCTTCAAAAATTGGACTCTAGAAGAGTTGGCTCGGACATATTCCAGTCGACTCGAATTCACTTGAATCGGATCGATTGCCTTCGAGTCAGCTCGGATTGCTGCAACCAGAATCCTTGCTGCGTGCCATGAAGTGGAATCGGCTCTTCAACATGCTGGGTCGGCTCGAGTAACTTCTTCAGAATTTTTATAATTGAACTCAAGGAAACTCTCACCAACACTCTTACAGTTTTCAAGCAAACTAACTCAAAATAATTTAAGGCACACCCAGCAGAAGTAACCCTTTTTACATGAATTTTTTCTTAGCTGTTTCATTGTGTTCTTTTTTATAAAAAACAAATTACAACACAACTCAAGTAAGAAACAAGGATGTAGGAGTTGAAGTTTGAACAAATAAACCATCTTACAAAAACTTGTAAATTACTTGAAGAGTTGTTAGAAATACATGTACATGCTCCAATGTTTGGTTATCATCAAAATCACTTATGGGGTCAACATAAGGAATTCTGTAATGATTAGGCTTAGCCCTGAATGGTTTCCACCAGGAACTGTTAAGAAACTTCATGCTCGTAAAGCTGGCACCATTAGAGTGATAAGGAGAGTTGGTCCTAATGCCTATGTGCTTGAGCTATCCTTGGATTTTGGCATTAGCTCAACTTTCAATATCTCGGACTTAGTCGAGTATAGGGAACAAGCAAACATACCCAGCAAGCCATTTGGGCATGACATTTCATTTGAGAGCGAACCTAACCCAGAGTGTCCACCACCAATTTTACCTGAGAGAGGAGAGCGGATCTAGCATGTCTTGGATGATCAAGCTATCACTACCCGGGAAAAGGCTATCATCGTTACTTAGTCTGATGGCAAGGCCGATCAGAGTCCGACAATCATGGATTACCTGGGAGGACTTGCAGTGCCTCGTCCGTGACCTTGTGGAGGAGTACCAAAGCCAAATCAACCTTTACTCGACAGGGTCGAGTTCCTCCCACCCCGGGAGAACTTGTGTGGGCACCAGAATCAGACAGAGGCTCCTCAATACTCTGTGGATCTCTGATTAGGGTTTAGTCTGATGGGTTCTGTAATAAGGCTTCAAGCCTATGCAATTCTTTACTTTGAGTCATGCACTTTTGTTTTAGTCCTGTACCTTGGCCAATGTGGTCAAGTTAGGTCAATAAACCTTGTATTTATTTTAATTGATCCAAGCTCTAGTCTATTTGAAGAGTGGACCCCAGCCTGTTCGAAGAAGTAGACATTGAGTCAACTCCAAGTACTATTGGGCCAAGCTACGAAGGATGCTAATTCAGCTCTGGGGCACTACCTCATCATCCCATGTGGCGTCACTTCACCTTGCCAAGTGGGTGGCACAATTCTTATTTCTTGGATGCCAAAGGGGACAACATCACTTAATACATTCCTCCCTTCCCTCCCCCTATCATGCTTTTCTCCAAAAATAGGTGGGCGGCCAATGAAAGTCAAGGGGAGTGAAGATCTATGGGGATACAAGCCATGCTACTAGCCTCATATCATGTTTCTCTCCTAAGATAGGTGGGCGACCAAGGAAAGATTGAAACATAAACCTTAAATAAAGCCCCATATCATGTCTCTCTCCAAAGATGGTGGGCGACCAAGGAAAGAGTGAAGACATAAGCCTTGGTACAAGCCCCATATCATGCCTTCTTCCCCAAATGTATTATCAGCCTTCAAAGTCCAAGGGCACCAAGATCCATCTTCCAATCCCTAAATCAAGCCACGCCCAATCACAAGCAAAGCTTTGGTCGGCCAAGGAGAAGAATTTCAGATTTTTTGCATTTTATCAAGTGAAGATTTGTAATTTTTTTTTAAATTTGAAAGGGTCTTAAGGTGCTTATATAAATGACCTTACCCCTCACTTGTATGGCTAATTTTGAATGAATGAAAAAAGAAAAGTTTGAGTGTTAATCTTCGAGTTTTCCTTCGTTTCTTTAGAATGTCGATCTACGTGAGGGAGCGCCTTCGCCTTCGGGCATCAAGGGGTATGATGCCCCAAGTTACTATCTCTTCCGTGCAAGCCATATTTTATCTTCGAGTTCGGAGGCCATCTGGATGATCCATATTGGCACCTAGCAAGAAGATCCCCCCCATCACCACCATCTTCAACCTTTCCTCCCTCATTACTTCTTGCTTCTTGTTGACTCCTAACATTTCTCTTGATTGCTCGCAAGTCCTCCAAGTGACACGAATACAGAGTCGGTCTCCCTTGCCTTCACAACATTCGGGCAAAAATCGACGCATCCGTAGGGTTCAAGGCTCGATCATCTAGGCCGCATCTAGAAAAGCATGTGAACTCAGCATCGGGCGCATCAGAGATTTATATTTTGCTACCATAACTCCTGAGTTGTTATTGAACCAGAGCTAAGTCCTACGGGTTTCTCAATCCCGGGGTCCTCTTCTTATCCTGTTTAGGGGCTTACTTGCTAGTTTGAAGTTGTTATTATTATAGAATTCCTAGATCGACTCTTGCTTGTCTTCAGGAATCTTTCACTCCATTAAAAAACCCTAAAAATCATAAAAGAAAATCACTTGCATCATTCCATCTCATCCTAGCCTCTACTAGTCCCGTGCATTTTTCCTTCCGACCACTCCTACTACCCTATTGGTTCACCAGGATGACATTGAAGTGAAGTGTATGAGGCTGAGGTGAACTTAGTGGATAAGTATGAGGGAGTAGAGGAAATACATATGGTTAACCTAGAATTAGCTAACCCGATAGGCACCCAGGCTGAAGCCAGTCTAGAGTTAGTTGACCATGATCGTACCCTGATGAAATTGTACTGGTAGGATCCTTGGAAAATAGATCTAGAGAAATCTACCTACTACTGAGACTTTACTTGAGGAAACACTAGAAGAGACTTAATCATACAGCCTAAAATTCAGGAACCAAGAAAATCAGTGAGGACTCTTATTTAATCTAATACCCTCAGGATGAATCTCCTCATGTAGTTCCCATTAAAGATCTCTTCCCTAAGATTAGTGTCCCATTATTCTATCAAGTGGACCTTTTAGTGCTTGTAGATGTAATTTAGTGTCTAAATTTAAGGTCAACCGCAATAGTCTAGGACAATTCCCTTAAACCCCTTCTTATTTCTAGTCTAACCCCGATCCACTTCTAACTTCCTACCTTTTCCTGAAGCTTCCCATGTTTCTAGGACCATTTGATTACATTTGATAGAGGTTAGCATATTACATACATTCATTGAGCATGTTAGATTTATAACCTATTTCTGGCGAACCCTATGGCATTTATTTGGAGTCCATGCATCATTCTCATCTACATGTCACCCACCAACCAAGGGTCAAACTCATTTGTAGTTTAAGGTTTAAATGCATGTCAATAATTAAAAAAATATTACTTAATGAAGCAATGAATATTTTCAAGAAAGACTCAAAGAATTCAATAAGGAGACTTTGTCATGGTTAGACTATGACCTGAATGATTCTCACGTGGAACCTGAAAAGTTAAATGCCCGTAGTAGTGGACCATACAAAGTAATTAGAAAAATTGGATCCAATGCCTACGTGCTTGAGTTACTACCTGAACTAGACATTAGTTCTACTTTCAGCATTTTAGACCTTATTGAGTGTAGGGAGCCAATGTTGATTCCTAGTGAGCCTTTTGGGCCTAATCCAGTCCTTGAGAGTGAGCCACCCAGTGTGTCCACCTGCCATACCATTAGCCTTGGATGATAAGATCGAGCAGATCTTGGATGACAGGATAATTGCTACTCGGAGTAAAGATTATCAGCAATATCTGGTTCTTGCCAAGATGACTCAAGACTGATGATTCTTGGATCACTAGAGAGGACTTGCAGAGAGTTGACCCAGACTTATTAGAGCACTATCATAGCGAATTTGACCCATACTCGACAGGGTCGAGTTTCTCCCACCTGGAGAGAATTGGTGCGGATACCAAGGCCAGAAAAGATCGCAGGTCAAATCCACATCCTTGTGGATCACCTTGTGAAAAGTCCTGAACCCAACCCTTTTTACCGTAAATATTTAATTTAAATTTGTTATTTAGGCTTAGTGGATTTACCCTAACCCTAATTCCAGTCAAATCCTATGTATCAGTTGTGTCAAACCCTATTTAGCCAATTGAATTATAAATGGTCCAGCATTAGTTAGCCCTTTTTACTAAGATTTTTTTATTTTTTTATCCTTTTGGGCTAAACCCCTTTTATCAGTTGAACCACTTGGTTTACGTCTTGCCTTTGGATCAAATGGGGTTCGAATTGATCAGTGGGGCTTTAGACATTTGGTTGGTTTAATTAATTTTGAGTCTTGTAATATTAGTTAAGGCTAAATACAAGTGGGACACATGTCCAAACCCATATAACCCCATATGCTAGCTCAAGACAAGCCATGTGACTCCATGTGCTTGCCCGAGTCACTTGTCATATGCAACACTTCTGGGTGCTACCTTTTTCAAGAATTTGGACAACATCACATGACTTTGGACATCACTCACCCATCACCCAGGACATTATCACATGGCATGTCACTTTTGTTTGGACATGTCCTTTATCTTTGGTTGGTCACATGAGAAGAAATTAGCAACATTTATTTAAGAAGAGTAGAGCAAAAGGAGTCCAAGCCAAGTTAGTGCCCCATATCTTATCCAAGGAGGTGCCTCATTTTTTTCATGTTGTCCTCTGGTTTAAGAGAAGAGAGAAGGATGCCTCACCTTATCTTCTTTTGTCGCCCATATGCCGAGCGCTTCATGATATCCCAGATTGTCACCCATCCTCATTTCAATCGCCCTCATATGAGTGTTTTACTTAAGGGGATGTCTATCATGAAAGAAATTCAAATATCAAAGAAGACCTTGTCTAGAAGATCAACCTCATCTTAAGTTCAAATGCAAGGAATTCATGCCAATTTGAGAAAGAAGAGAAGGATTCGACATCTCAATTGTCGCCAATTTAAAGTGCATAAAAGTGTCACCACTTTAAGAATAAGTGAGAGAGAAGGACTTCTCCTGTCTCCCACTCTTTTGTTTTCCCAATTTTCAAGAATTATGCCACCCATATCATCTTGTCACACAAATGAAATGAAGTCCCAAGTTGTCACCCACTTTGATGTAGATAATTCCAAGATGTTGCCCAAACTGATGAAGTCCAAGGAGAGTTCAATGATAAGTCCAAGACATGGAAGCAAGGATTCTAAGGAGTTATTACTTAAGGGACACCATTGCTAATCTTTGTATCCCTTACTCTACTGGTTGATGGTCTATAAATATCCCATCAACCCACCCTATATAATTAATGATTATTGATGAAATACAATGACATTCTATCAAATCTTTTCCTTTGCTATGTGCTTCGTGGTTGTGAGGCCTTTCCATTGTTCTTCAGAGTATTGCGAGCTGTGAGGCCTTAGTTATCCTTCTTATCCAGACATTAGAAAAACCCTAGCCGACTACTTCCTTCCCTTCTCTTTCATTTTTTTCATTCTCTTCATTTCATTACTTCTTCTCTAACTGTCGATCTTTCTTTTTGTTGAGTGATTGCAGGTGATTAAGGATAATTAGGTGTTTCTTACCTTGGAACCAATATTGGCGGAAGATCGGAGCCCGAAGATCGAAATCTTGAAGCCCTACTAGGGATCCTGAGAGTTCCAACATATCTATTTCAGAGAAAAAAAATCTTCATTGGTAAAAGTCAAAACCCTTCCTTACTCTTGATTTATGAATCTTTTGAAAGTTGACCCTAGTTTACAGTGGTTTCTTAGCCACCAAATCCTAACTTTTTTAGCTACTTTGCTAGATCTACTCGTGCAAGGCATAAACTAGTTGACTAGTTTCCATAATTGCTTCCTTTAAGTCTCTAAAAAACTAAAAATTATAAAAAAATTAATCTCTATTTTTTCTCTGCTAATTAAGTTTAAAATCAGAAAATTAGTTTTTCACAATTTATCCCGCATCACAAAGGGTATGAAAAATGGGTGTCAAATAAATGGAAATTTAAAGTACTTTATCATTGTATCAATGATTATCTGGCAGAAGGACTCTTGGTCCTTCTGCATCCCTTTATTTGCCGAGCACCCATTTTGGCGCCAAGAGTCCCATGCTATTTGGACTCTTGATTATGGTGCATAATATGTCCAAATAATATTAGATAAAATTTGATAAATTCATCCCACTTAAGGAACAACCCAATTTGGATCTCCCATAAATTTGTTAGTCCATTTAGCAACCTTTTACACCCAATTCAATTGGGTTAGGAGATTAGGTCAGCCTACACATGCTAGTGTACAATCTAGCTAACCTATTAGGATCCCATGATCCTAATTAAATATCAATTGACTTTCTAGGTCAATTTCCTAATGTGTGTGACCCTTTGGGATTCACATCTAGCCAGCAATAGGTCTAGGTTTGAGCGGATTCAATCCAATCAAACCTGATTGTCCTAGTTAGGTCAAATTGAGCGACCTAAGTTGCCAATTTGAACTAGCTTTCGAATTGACTAATGACTTCAATCCAATTGATTCATCAAAACCCTGATGGGGACAAATGAGGGTAGGATCGTTGGTGAGCCTAGAAGTCACCAAAATTAATGTATCCTACTTTTTTATTTTTTGAGTTTTTTTTCTAGGATGGTGACGAAGGAATAGTGGGGATGAAAGTCAGGGATCTGGATCTCATGGACTCTGGAACTCACACTAACGAAGAGACCTCTCACCTCTAGGGCATTCCACCCTCCTCGATACTTGGAGGCATTAGGGTGAATCTCAAAGGTCATTAGGGGTTAAAGAAAATGGAATGGGAGGGGGGGATAACAAGGGCCTCACACGCCCTCGATGCTCGAAGGCGAAGGCAAGAAGAAGAATCACTCTTCTAAAAACTCTAATTAATCTCCAAACTAATTTTTACAGAGGACTGAGGTTGGTATTTATAGACCTATACAACTTTCATTTGATTTACATACAAGATAAAAAGATAGCGATGATTCAAATTCAAATACAAGATAGGATAGAATAAGCCTATCCATATCTCAATCTTAACCAACCAAATCCTAATTCAAATTTCAAACAAAGATAAATCTTAAATAAATATTCTTCAAATTTAAATATATTAGTTGCTCTGAAATATGTGCTTCTCCGAGATTCGTGCAGGTTGATGTCCCCATCATTCCCCTGAGGTGGGGAGAACCCGACTCTATTGAGTCAGGCTCAGATCATGTGTGATCGATCATCGAAGATGAGGAGGATGCCCTGGATGACTGAGTTAAGTGCAGCTATCGGTGGAGCCGACGCAGATGATAAAGCCGAAGAGGTGGAAGATAATGGGAGTAGGTGATCATCGGTGATGACACTAGGGCGAAGAGCAGCAGCATGGGGAGAGGGGAGGCACGGGTAGTGCGCTGGCCAGAGACGTTGCAGGTGAAAGCGACGAGCATCTAGCATTGAGGGGACTTGGTGAAGAGCGGCTAGAGAAAGGTGGAGACCGTCCAATTGGTGGAGTCGGAGTCGGCAGGAATGGGGAAACCTCCATTCCCGATCTCGTGGTCTAGCCTCTCCTAGTCACAGCATTCAAGACAAGATGGATCATTGCATCCTTAGGCATTCAGGCTCTCTTGCCATCTTTGGACCGGGGATTTGGGGTTGGAGGTGATGGCGCAACCAATGACACTGGCAGCGACGGTGCAACCGGCTGCATAGGGATTTTTGGTCGAAGGTGATGGCACAACAGGTGACATAGGTGGGTCGACGTGGCAACGGCAGCATAGGCAGTGATGGCAAGGCAAGGATGGCAGAGATGGGTTCGGCCAAATGGTGACCTGGATAATCCAGATGGTGGTAGAGTCAATGGTTCGTCAAGGGCAAGGTTTTAGTCTCTACGAGAGGTTGGGTTGGAGACGGTGTCATAGGCAGCCTAGAAGATCTGGTGACAAGCGATGAGGGCCTCCGTGCTGATGCTGTACTATGGGGGATTGGATACCCTAGCCTCGAACTCTCGCCATATGCCATCACCGAGGAATTTGGTCTTGGCACTGAGCACCTTGTGAAGTGAGGGGAATAGAGGGACGGTGAGGTTGGTGGCTATCGGGGTGAGGAGGGAGAGGATGGCGGGGTTGGAGAGGAGGGCGGCAAGGGCTCGATGGTAGTGGGGAAGAAGTGGAAGTCGTCGAGGAGGTGGTCGGCCCATTTACTATTACGGCACGTGAGTCTCTACGAGGCAGAGGTGGAAGCGGAGGAGAATGAGCGGGTGGGTTTGGAGAAGAATCGGGGTGGGCAGTAGACATGGGAGAAGCCGACCGTAATTGATGGTGAGGGCATCCATTTGAAAAGGAAGATGATGAGGTGGTCACGATTCAGAAGCCTCATGCTCATTGGTTGTTGCAGACTGTTTGGATCCCTACTTCGATTATCTCTGCTCTCAAAGCATAAAATTCACATAAACAAGATTAGAGATGAGGGGATCAACAACGGGGAAGTGGAGGGACTCACTGGGGCTGGTGGGAGAGAAGGGAATATGTGGTACCCTAGTTTTTCTAGGAGCTGAGAATTCATCATAGATCCTACCCTGATCCCATCCCCCATCACCCACAAGACATGATTGATGTCAAGCAACATGTCATGCCTGCCCAAGATGAGAAATTTGGTGAAAAGTATCAAAATACCCTTCAGTGAAAAGTTACCATGCAATTCAATCTTTCGATCTCCCTTTATCCTGATTAAGTGATGGCATGGATAAATGTCAAACCCTAGTACTTAGTCATTTCGAATCTCAATTCGATAATGATGACTTTGTTGATGACTGATTAGAAACCACTTCTAATCTCATCCTGCTTTGATCAAAGACTTCCTGTGTCATTAATAGAAGTGATTACTTGGGATAACAATTCCTCTTACTAGGAATGATCAATTTCTTGTTGGTCCACTATCATCATCCCTCATACACCTTCCACCATATCTAAGAACATCCCGTACATGACTTAAGAGGAGCACAATCTTCAAAGGCCAATCTATTATATTAGAAAAGTATTACATGATGCCAATATGATATCTCAGAGTGCAGAAGCCATATACTCACTGGTGATTGCGATTGATATGGCAACATTGACTGACATGGAGTATGCAAGTAGCCACGACAACAGGAGACCCGCCGTCCGAGTGGGGTGGCCCATCAAAGAGCCAAGGCTGGGCCTATTAGGAGAGCCCCCTATCTAAGATCAGCCTCCCTGCTGAGGCAAGCTTCAGCCGAAGCGGTCGGTCTCATTGGGCGAGCCCCCGTCTGAGATCAGCCTCCATACAAAGGTCAAGCTTCCAATCGAGGCCAGGCTCATTGGGCGAGCCCCCCATCTAAGATCAGCCTCCCTACCTAGGTCAAGCTTCCAGTCGTGGTCGAGCTCATAGGGTGAGCCCCCCATCTGAGATCAACCTCCCTGCTAAGGTCAAGCTCCTAGCCGAGGCCAGGCTCATTGGGCAAGCCCCCCATCTTAGATTAACCTCCCTGCCAAGGTCAAGCTTCTAGCCGAAGCTGTGCTCATGAGGCACGGCCCTGTCTGAGGTCAGCTCCCGGCCGGAGCCACGCTCGTGTCGCAACATGGAGTTCCAGGTATGGAGTTCCTGCCAGAAAGCAGATGTTCAAATCATGCCATGGCAAAAGCCTGGCCATCCATAGCTTTCAATAGGTGGTGTGATGTAGGACTAAGATGCATGCGAGTGATTCTTTGTTGCTTTTATGTTTTAATACATTGACTGATTCCTGAAATCAAACTAAGAATAGATCTAGAGATTCACTTAATGACAAGAAACTCTAGCATGTAGACACAGATCCTAAACAATGATGAAGAAAGACCCTAGGATTGAGAAACTCCAGTAGGACTTAGCTCTAAATCAATACCATACTCAGGAGATTAGGGAGTGCAAACCTTTTAAAATTCTGAAGCACCCGATATCAAGTTCGCTCACACTCATGGATGTAGCCTGGATGATCGAGCCCTTGACCTTACAAATTTGTTGACTTTCCATTAGATGGTCTTATGGCATGGTAGGCCTACTTTTTTATTCATGACACCAGAAAGGGCCTGCGAACAACTAGAAATGAGTTAGAAAAAAAAAAGAAGGAATGGGAAAGCAAAGAAATAAGAGAGGGGTGAAGCGAAGGTGGCGGTCAAGAAGTGTTCTTCTTGTTGGGTATCCTGGAGGATCTTCCAGAGGGCATCCAAGCTTGGGAAGAAGGTTGGTGGCTTGCATAGGAGGAAGATCTCTAGGGCCTCACACCCCTCGATGTTCCGAAGAACAAAGGCACACTCTCTCACAGAGTTCCAAGTCAAAAGACAAGGGCTAGAGAAAAAAACTTTAGATTTTCATTCATTCATCATTCCTACAAGAGAGTTAGGGCCTTATTTATAGGCTCCCAAGTCCTCATTTGAATTCAAAATTTGAAAAAGGGAGTTACAAGGTTGTTTTGGGGAGAGGAAAGGGGGTGGTTGACTTCATGAATCAAGGGCGCCTAACTTGACTTTTGAATTCCTCTTCATGGAGCTTTGACCAACCATGAATGCTAGGCTTGATCCTTGGTGATATGGCTTGATATATGGAGTGGAGTAAGGAGGGTTGTTTGCTTGAATCAAGGGGGCACCCACTTAGAACTTGAATTTGAAATGAAGCTTGAAACTTGGCCACCCAAAGTGCTTCTCATGACATGGCATTGGAGTTTGAAATTGAAATTCGATTTTGGTGATGTGGCACGCTCTCATGACATGGCATTGATGATGTGGCATTCCCCCAAGGCTTTGAATGATGAGTTGGCAACCCAATTTGTCATGGAGGAGAAGTGCCTTGTCCCTTCTTCAAATAGGCTTGACTTGAATGCTCATTTTGTGGACCCATCTTCAAATTGACTTGAGCATGTGAACCAACACGGCTAATTACAAGATCAATTGACCCTAACTTGACAAATTGGTCGAATTACAAGACTAAACAAATTGAAACCAACTAGATACTAATTACATGACACGAATGTGAATTACTCAGGCTTAAGTGTCTTAAGCTCTATTACAGGACCCAAAAAAAGACTAAGAACCCTATTCAGCCAATTCACAGAGGGTTGAAGAGCTTGTCTAATCCTGGTGCCCGTGCCAATTCTCCCGAGGTGGGAGGAACTCGACCGATCGAGTAAGGGTTGGTTTGGCTCTGGTATCTCTCAAGAAGGTCGTGGTCGAGGTGCTGCAAGTCATCTCGGCTAATCCACGAATCATCGGACTTCGGTCGGCCTTGCTAATAGACCAGGTAACATTGATAGCCTTTGCCCCGGGTTGTGTTAGCTTGATCGTCCAGGACACGCTCGACTCTATTTCCTCTCTCAAGTAAATTGGAGGTGGACACTCAGGGTCGGGTCCACTCTCAAAGGATTAGTTAGGCCCAAATGGCTCGCTGGGTATCATTGCCGGCTCCCTATACTCGACTAAGTCTGAGATACTGAAAGTTGAGCTAATGCCATAATCCAGCGGCAGCTAAAGCATATAGGCATTAGGCCAACTCTCCTTATCACTATAACTAAAAGGTAAGCTCCACGAGCATGTAGATTCTTAATAGTTCCTGGTGGGAACCGTTTAGGCCTAAGCCTAATTATTATAGAATCCCTATTTCAAATTCTTTAGCTCGATTTCGGGAATTAGCCATTTGTTTCAAAATTAGTACTTAATGTAGATCTCTAACATGATGCACTTGTGACTCGTACTAACATCTAACAAAGTGTAGACTCAACTATGCATTCCTATTGAGAGAAATTTTATTGGACTATTTGGGCCTAAACCTAATAGACTATAGACTCTCTAGGTTTGACCCTGGTTTGCATGCACATAAAATTTATGATGGACTCCTAGAAAATGCCATAAGGTCTTGCAAAAGTAGGTAACAATGGGATGGGCTCTATGACTTCGTGCGAACCTGGTAATCTCAACAAAATATAACCTAATGGCTTTAAAAAACATGAGAAGACTCATGGAAGGGTAGGAATAGGAAGGAGACTCGGGACTGTTTTTGGGCTAAAGAGACTGACCTTAATGTATGAACATTGAGTTATATCTTTGGACAAGAAAAGGTCCATGCTATGAAAGGATGGGTCAACAATTTCTGGGAAGAGATCTAGAACTGTGATTGAAGGGGTGAGCTCTTGTTGAGGGTACTGAATTAAAGAGACCATATCCTCAATAATTTTCTCTTGGATTTTAGGACTACTCGATAATTGGATTTCTCTTCTAGTGTCCTCCTCAAGTAAAGCCATTATAGTATCAGTGTCATGGCTTTCTCCCTCTAACTGTTCTTCATATTTATCCACTAAGTGTGCTTCAGCTTCATACACTTCTACTTTAGGTTCACTGTGGGTTCACGATCTTCTTCTAAAGGTCCTTCCAATATAGCTTTAGTCTGGGTGTATTCTAGGTCAACCAATTTCGGGTATGCAATATATTTTTTCACTTTAATGTCATCCTGGTGAACACATAGGGTAGCAGGGGTGGGTCTACTTTGGTTAGGGTTGGGTTGACTCGGGTTAAGGTTGGGTTTGGGTTCAGATGTTCTAATCCATATCGCTACTGGGCTCAACTCGATAGTTCATAGGTCTCTCTGACTTGACCTCGAATTCCATAGCAAGTCGTAGGCATCATCCAAGTCATAATTCTCCATTGGAATTGTTCCCACTGGATGTCCTACGTAGGCCATCTTGAAACCTAGATATGATCTTAGAACTCAGGTTCAACTGTGGTACATGTCCTAATAAACTCATTAAATTGGTTCAATGTATTCAGACATAGTTTTATATTCTATCTCAACCTTTACCATTGTGTAAATGTTTGTGCTCATAAAATCTACCTAGGTACTTTTCTCTCAGTCTACTTCTCATGGTCTCCAAGTAAGTATTTCATCTTCTCTTTGATAACAATCATCCTCAATAACTTCCCAACCGCCACTTAGCATGCCGGGTTAACCTATGTGTGGCCATCAACTTTTTCTAACTCCGACATCTTAGTGTACTCAAATAGTGATCCATGCTCTCCTCCCCAATCAATATATACCTCAGGATCTAGACTTCCATCAAAGTGGGTGCATAAGGTTGGTGGCTCCTAATGGGTCTTTCCTCGAAATCCACAAAGTATGGGTATGGACATCTAGGTTAGACTCGGGGGGATCATGATAATAGGTTCTTGGATCAAGATAATTGGGCCTAGATGATTTATGTTTAGCATGGACCATAACGGGCTTCAGATTTGGATTTTCCATGGGTTCACCTAACTGAGTGTGATATGGGTGATACTAGTCTCCTGACCTAGTTGACATGCAACACACAATGAAAGGTACTACAATTTTCTAGACCTATGAGTTCGAACAGAATGTGTTAACTTAGATTATACATAGCACAACAACTAGCCCTTTCACTGGCCAGGTAAGAGGTGGGAGTATGGGTGGCCCCCCTGCTATTCGCAGGGACCCAATTAAGGACCACAACATCGCTTAGGTCATTTGACACACCGACCTCTTGCCTAATGCTAATGAAGGGTTGGCATGCACCTAGTTTTCCACAATGGATAAACCTGACTCGTTGATGTCCCTGATGGCTATTAGGTTGCTAAGAGATTTTAAGTTAGGCTTAGGTTCAAAATACAATGGTGATGGTTTTCAGGCCATGGAAAAGTAATGACCTCCTTCCCTTATCTTATGATATTGTCACCCTTAAAGTAAGTTATGCATATGATGGCATAGACAAGAAATCTAACGCAATGCACTTAAGTTTTTTTTTATGTTTTGATATGTATTGGCAGAAATAGTTGCGGCTGAAAATTAAATGATATGAACTTAAAGTGCGGAAATAACTATGCAGAATTCATGTAATTAACTCCTAATTATGGAAAAATGAAAACATGGTGAAATCTAAAGAAGCTGAAAACTATATGCTGAATCTAATCATTGCAGTAATTAACATGATGCAGAATTTAATGAAGCAGAAATCTAATGATGCATAACTTAGTTATGTAGAAATTTTCTTTAGGAACTAAGATAACTATCTCCTTACTTTCTTCTTCGGGGTCAATCACATTGGCACCCCTACAACACCATAGGAAATCTTCTTTGAATAGATGTGAGGGTCTTGCAGCCCTACTTGTTTCTATGACCTAGATAGCCCTGGTGAAGCACCCGATCCGAGACTTAAAGAGAAACTATGCCCTAACCATGCTCTGATACCAGATGATGTGGGACTAAGATGCATGCGAGTGATTCTTTGTTGTTTTTATGTTTTAATGGATTGATCGATTCCTGAAATCAAACTAAGACTATATCTAGAGATTCACATAACGATAAGAAACTCTAGCATGCAGACATAGATCCTAAACAGTGATAAAGGATCCCGGGAATGAGAAAACTTGATAATACTTAGCTTTAAATCATACCCTACTCAAAGATTAGAAGTGGCAACCTTTTGAAATTCTGAAGTGCCCGATGCCCAGTTCGCTCACACTCATGGATGCAACCTGGAAGACGCGAGCCCTCACCTACTCTACGAATTCATTGGCTTTCCATCAGATGGTCGTGAAGGCAAGGTAGGCCTACTCCTTTATCCGTGACACCGAAAGGACCTACGAACAGCTTGGAAACGCGTTAGAAAAAAAAAACAAGAAGGAATGGGAAAGCAAAATATTAAGAGAGAGGTGAGTTGAAGGTGGCAGTCAAGAAGGATTCATCTTATTGGGCATCCTGGAGGCTCTTCTAGAGGGGCATCCAAGATTGGGAAGAGGGTTGGTGGCTTGCATAGGAGGAAGATATCTATGGCCTCACACCCATCGATGTTTCAAAGAATAAAGGCACACTCTCTCACAGACTTCATGTCACAAGACAAGGGCTAGAGAAAAAAAATTTAGATTTTCATTCATTAGCGTCACTCTTACATGAGATTTAGGTCCATATTTATAGGCTCCCAAGTCTTAATTTGAATTTAGAATTTGAAAAAGGAAGTTGCAAGCTTGTTTTGGAGAGAAGAAAGGGGGTGGATGTCTCATGAGTCAAAGGTGCCTAACTTGAATTTTAAATTCCTCTTCATGGAGCTTTGGCCGCCCCATGAATGCTACGCTTGATCCTTGTGATATGGCTTGATATGTTGAGATTGAGTGAGGAGGGTTGTTTGCTTGAATCAAGGGGGTGCCCACTTGGAACTTGAATTCGAAATGAAGCTTGAAACTTGGCCGCGCCAAAGTTCTTCTCATGACATGGCATTGGAGTTTGAAATGGAAATTCGATTTTGGTGATGTGGTGCCTCTCATGACATGGCATTGGTGATTTGGCATTTCCCCAAGGCTTTGAATGATGAGTTGGGCAACCCCAATTTGGCATGGAGGAGAAGTGTTCTTGTCCCTTCTTCAAATAGGCTTGACTTGAATGCTCATTTGTGGACCCATCTTCAAATTGACTTGATCTTGTGAACCAACTTGACTAATTATAGGACCAATTAACCCTAACTTGATCAAATGGTCGAATTACAAGACTAAACCAATATTGAAACCAACTAGATACTTATTACATGACTCGAATGTGAATTACTCTGGCTTAAGTGTCTTAAGCCTTATTACAGGACCCAAAAAAAGACCAAGAACCCTAATCAGAAATCGACAGAGGGTTGTGGAGCATCTAAGTAATCCTGGGTGCCACCGCACACATGCCAGCCCTACTGGAGGTATGATACGAGCACCCCTAGACCCCAAGTCTGGTGGCGTGCTGCCACACCCCACGATCGTACTACCAATGGTCGCTCACCACCACGGCACGACACTCGAAGCCTCCCCAAGAGAGAAATCCAGTCAAAGCCCCAGGACCTGCGATGCAGGGTAGTCCCTCCTAAAATAGAGGCAGCCCTCCTATAAGGAGTTGGGAGAAAGAAAAGAAAGGGGGCTTCCCTTCGAGAAAAGTTTCTTCCTTCAAGAGGAGGATTTCTTCTTCAGCTCAGGGGAGTGTCCGCAGATGGGCACTCCAGGACTCCTCTAAGCTCCTGGGGACCCCCTTCCTGGAGAGAATCCACGGCCCCTCCTCCGGAGAGATGGAGGAAGGTAAGAAAGGTAAGAACGCTGAGGAAGGCGAGTGATAGGTAAGTCCCCATTCATCGCTCTCGATCCCTACTCTTTCCATTTCCCTTTAAATTTTTGGCATCAAGTCACACACTCCCAGCGGATGGGTCCCCCAAGCCCTATGCCGGGAGGTCTTTTCTATTTCTCTCGATCATCCCCTACTAACTTGATCATTGAAATGTCCTTGCTGGAATCCTCGATCAGGGTCTCACCTTTTTTGCAGGAAGGAAGGGAGGATGCGTGGCAGTGGGGGAGAAGGAACGCCCTGGTACGACCGAGCTGTACGCCATGGCGATCTTGGCAGCAACAGATTGGTATGCTAGGTAGGGATATGTTCCAAGATCCTGGCGACCAACAGATCAGCATGTCAGGAACAACGGCAACCTTCGTCACCCCTGGGGGCCACCCGAGTCACAAGAGAAGAAGATGACCATGTCTTCCCATACGACAACCACCTCCAACAGCACCCTCCAATCGGGATCGGCTCCATGCATCCCTCTTTAGGATGATGGTCAGTGTGTTCAGACCCTATGTCGCCCTGAAGGAGTAACACAATCCCATCCATAAGACCAAAGTTTGATGGGTAATTCTCTTCCCCTATTACCCTCATAATATGAAGAGCTATGAGACAAGTTCGGCTGGAGAAGCTTCTGTCTCGCCATCGATGGCAAGTATTGCAATCTAACAACTGCCGCTTGCCCATGGTCTAGTGATGTCAGCCAGGAAGCCTAAGGGGCCCCACCAACTACCACCGGGACTCTTAGTTTAGGTCTTGCCTTGTTCACAATCTGGAGATGTCCGCGGTACTCAACAAAGTCCCGCCATCTACCGTGAGGCTCACAGTTTGAAACTACTGTGCTAATTGTTCTGAAGATATTCGTGGGATATTCCAAAAGGCCCTCGCCATCTATCGCTTACTCTCATTTTAGCTCTTACCTTGCTCACAGTTCAGAGATATCCAATGGTGACTCAATGAAGTCTTGCCATCTACCACGAGGCTCACTAGCTTGGCATCTACTATGCTCATAGTCCGGGGATGTTCGCGAGGAACCCTGGCAATCCAGTCCCATTGTCCAGCACTTGGCTCACAGACCGTCACCCACTATTCTAACAGTCCTGAGATGTCTGCAGAGATGCTAGTAATCTCCACGCACCTGACTCGCAACATGGTCAACCGATGAGCCGAGCCCTCTCGATGGGCCCATATCAAAGCTTTGAGGTCAGAGCAGTCCACGACCTGTTTAAGAGTTGTAAGACTTACCCTTTGATAATTGAAACTCACCTTTAGTGCAACCTTGTCTTCTGCTGTGCAGTCACTCACCCACCGACCTCAAGCTGCCTAAGCCCGAAACTCCCGAAGCTTGAACTCTAAGCCTAGAAACTCCCTGATGCAGGATAATAATTAAACTAAATTACTATTAATAAGTCCTAATTATCAGCGAAGATAAGGATTAATTTTTTTATATATTTTAAAGATTTTTAAGAAGACTCAAAGATAACAATAAAGTAATCTAGTTTATGTTAACTACCTGTAAGTAAACCTAATAAGTAAGCAAGAAAATTAGGATTTGGTGGCTAAGAAACCACCATAATCTAGGGTTTACTTTCACTATTCAGAGATCAAGAGAAGAGAAGAGGTTTTAAGTGTTACCATGAAGAACCATCTCTTTGATGCAGATCTGACTGGACTCTCAAGATTCTATGGCAGGGCTTCAGGATCTTGATCCTCGGGCTCCGATCTCTTATGATGATGGTTCCGCGGCAGAACACCTGACTTTGATTCCAAATCACCTGCAAACACTCAGCAAAGAAAACTCAAGTCAGAAGCAGCAAAGGAAGGAAAAAGAATGGAAGGAAAATGTTAGAAGTGGTGGCTATGATTTCTTATCGATTGGATAGGTAGGATAACTTGGGCTTCACACCCCGCGATGTTCCGAAGAATAAAGGAAAAGGCCTCACACCCTGCGATGTTCCGAAGAACCAAGAAAAAGGGCCTCACCACCTACAATGCACATAGTAAAAGAAATTCGACATAATAGCATCTTTATTGATGAATAAATTATGAATAATACAAGGAGGGTTGATGGGGCTCTCATCTCATTTTCGGTGCCAAGATGGATAAGGTGAGTCGTCATGATGTAGCGTCAAGATGGCTCCATCGCTTGGCCTTGATTGCTGGACTCTAGAGTCTGGATGATGTGGGCTCTTGTATGGAAGTGGAACTCTCCGGTCTGGATAGAATAAGACTCAAGAGTTTTGGTAAGATTCTTGAGTTCCTGGATCTTTAGCAGCTTGGAACCTATTTGATTGAAATGCTTGAAGTAGAAACCCTTGGACTTCTAACACTTTGAAAGAATAATTTTTAAAACCCTTGGACTTCTAACACTTTGAAAGAATGAGGCTAGAAAGCTTGATCGACACTTGGATTTTGGCTTGAACTTCCTTGAAAGGAATGGTGCTAATTAAAAAGAGTCCTTCTTAGTTACTTATCTTAAAACCAAGTGGCATGAAATCTCTTCTCATGTGGGTGCTAATTGCTTCTCTCATGGGCTGGTCAATAAGGTGACATGGCATGTGTTGTTATCCCAAAATGAAATGGCATGACATGTCCAAACATGACATGTGTTGATGTCCCCTGATAATGTAGCAGGTGATGTCCAAAATCTTGAAAAGGTGGTGCCAAGAATGTGATGCCATGTGGCACCAAGAGCAAGCTGACTTGGTTGGCACATGGGGTCACATGGGCCTTGACTTGAGTGCATACAGGATGTTGACTTGAGTCCCCTCTTGTATTACAGGACTCAACTAATCACGTGACTTAACTAATTACATGGACTCAATAACTAATCATATGGTTTAACCAACTAAATAACTAACCATACTTAATTAGGCTTGTAAATAAAAACCTAATTAAAGTTAGTAAAAAGGGCTAATCAAAACTGAACCATTAAAATCCCAATTGCATAAATAGAGTTTGACTTAATTGGTTTTTTGACTCAATATAGTAAAAAGGGTTTAGCCTAAAAGGCTAAATAAACAAAATCCTAATTACAGTTGGTAAAAAGGGCTAACCCTAACTAAGCCAAAATGATAGAATTTAAGATAGAATATTTACATGGTAAAAGGTGTTGGGTTCAGGACTTTATTTACAAGTGATCCACAAGGATGGGGGTTCAACTTGTCGATCTTTTTTTGATGCGGGACGGATGAGGCGTAACCTGATTTATTGGAAAAACAAGGGAAATCCCAAACAAACTAGGATCGTGAGAGGCTAAGAAGCCTCCCGGGACTAGGGCGAACTGACACTAAAACCTAAAATAGCCGAACTCTTTTGGTTTTCAATTTTTCTGGGTGGAGGATAGGAAACATGGACACTCTAGGACTGGGGACTCACCTTCACGGAGAGAAGTCGCACCTCTAGGGCATCTCACCCATCCTACTCCATGTAGTCTAGGGTGTCCCACCAATCTCACTACACGCGGAGCCTAGGGCATCCCACCTAAATCGCTACCTGAGGCCGTGAAGAAAAATCCCTAGACCTAGAGGGGGATTTGATGGAAAAGGGGATAACTAGGTCCTGGCGCCCCTCGACGCTCGCATGCAAGTGAAGGAATTGGGGTCTCACACCCCTCGACACCCGCAGGGGAAGGAAAGATGGGCATCAGCCTAGAACAAGAACCCAGGGAAAATCCAAAATTTATATCAAAACTTAATTATTACAGGGGGAGAGGGGGCCTTTATATAGAAAAACCAAAACCCTCACTTACTTGGCCTACAAGAAACCCAAAAAAGGAAAAATAAATTACAACAAAATCCATGCTACATCAATATTGGTGCTGATATGCTGTGGAAAGCATGTTGGCTTGATGATCCGCTCCAGAAAGCGTGCTGCACTAAAAACTGGACTGCTTTGAAATCCATGCAAAATTTTCTTACCGCTATGCACAGGGGAAGATGATCTCCATCGAGCACCGGCGGATGCTCAGTGGCCGGGAAGCGGGTGGTGGACGGGGCCGACGAACGACGAGCGATGGATGGCCGGTGGCGGGCTGCAGGCGGGGTGACGGCACGTGGGGGGACACGGCACGCTGGGTGTGCCATTTGGTCTCCCATAGTTATAGGAGAACCCTTGGGCACCGGCTTGGCCTCCGGCGGATGAGCGGGCGGTGCACAGAAGGCGGGCGGCAGCAGGCGGGCGGCGGCGACGGGCAACGGTGGCACAGTGGCAGACGGATTCCTCCTGCGTCCGTTCGTCTTCCCTCGGCGTGGGGCCCAAGGGCGCTGGTGAGGGCGGTGATAGCAGGGGGTGGGCCGACGGACAGTGAGCGGGCGGCCTATGGCAGGTCGGCGATGGCAGATGGTGGCGGCGACACGTGGGCGGACGGACGCCTCCCGTGTTCGTTCGTCTTCCCACGGGCGTGGGCGGCGGTGCCATTTTTCAGTGAGGGCAGGGCCGGCGGGCACCGGCGGGCGGGTCGGTGGGGCGGCCGGGGGCCGGGCGGCCTAGATCTAGGGCCTGCAGGGCGGTGGCTAGGGTTTTGAAATTTTTTTAAAATCATGGGAAGAGGATGTAATAAGACTGGAATAAGTGGAAATGAGATCGGGATAAAACTAGAATAGAGGGAATAGATGGAATATCGGGATTAAGTAAAAAAAATGCAAAAAAATAAGAAAAAATGAAAAAATACCCGAACCTGCCCTGGATCCATATCATTTTTGGCCCTGATTTCCACACCATTTCTCCCCAGGTGGGAGAAACTTAACCCTGTCGAGTATGGGTCAACTCCACTATGATAGAGTGCAAGTAAGTCTGGGTCATCTTTTTGAAATCCTCTCTGGTGATCAAAGAATCATCAGTCTCAGGTCGTCCTTGCCAACAAACTAGATATCGCTGGTAATCATTGCTCTGGGTTGCAATGATCTTGTCATCCAAGATTCGCTCGATCCTGTCTTTCTAAGTTGGTGGTATGGCAGGTGGACACACTTGGGTTGGCTCACTCTCAAGTACTGGATTAGGCCCAAAAGGCTCACTAAGAATCAACGTTAGCTCCCTATACTTAATAAGGTCTGAAACGTTGAAAGTAGAACTAATGCCTAGTTCAGGTGTAACTCAAGCACGTAGGCATTATATCCAATTTTTCTAATTACTTTGTATGGTCCACTGATGTGAACTTAAGTTGTAACCGCAAGTGCACGGTGTGCAGAGTAGCACGTCCAGCAAGTACGGGTCGATCCCATGACGAAATGGTATTCGAACTGTGTTCAAACCCCTAGGATAAGCTTTAACAAGATTAGGAGATTAATTCCTAAACTATTCTAAAATAGTAACTTCAATAATAAACACTTAAAATAATTCTAGGATCTTTGAATCTGCTAGACTGATGACTAATAAGGCCTTTCTAAGGTTTACTTCCCTTTCACTTTTTTCTTTTCTAATACCCAAGTATGGATTATGAATGGGCTCTGACCCAAATAACCCATCAAGGATATTTACAAGGAAAAATTAACTATGAGCTTATTACCTAGAACCTTCTTGCACTAAGTCAAATATGAACTATAAAAGGATTATGACCCAATCATAGCTCATTAAGATTAGTAGCAAGATGATCAAAGAAAAAACTCTAAAGAATTAAATATACAGAAGGATCCCAAAGACAAGATTTCTAATCAAGGTCTAGTTTCATCACGATCCTAGGATAATTGCTTAGCTAGACAAGATTGAAATAAAAACATTAAAAATTATTTAAAAAAAATTTATACTACCTACTAAAATATAAATTGCAAGAAATTAAAGATTGCAGGAATTAAACTATCCTAGTTATAGAATGTAAATTGCATAATTAAAATAAATCTATACTAATCTTCAAGAAATTAAATTACAAAATTTAAACTATCTTAGAAAAGATAAAAACTAGAAATAAAAAATAAGTTTTTATTAAATATTATAAAGAAAATCTAACTTCTAAGTTATTAGAAAAGCTTGGAGTTAGAACAGGGACAAAAAAATAAAACTTTTAGGCTAAAAGCTCTCGGGTGCTCTAACCCTTAGAGAAAAAAAACAATGCTCGGTGAAAAAAAAAACTGTCCTCCAACCTCCCCAAAGTCTCTCATATTTAAAAGGGAAGGAATGCGTCCAGCTTGAGGAATTTGCATTGGACTCTCCTCTTAATTTCTTCCAGTTTCTAACTATTGCTCTCGTAACCAAATCAACTATCACGGTGTTATCCTGTATCCACTCGCACAGTCCCTATTAGCATAGAATCCCTGTTCTAACTGGGTGGAGCTACTGGATCATAGGCCCGCTTCCTGGATCACCTAAAAAATAAATCCCTGGTCGGAGATGCTTCGATGGGAGACACTCCGATGCCTAAGTCAGAGGCAAGCTCTAGCCACTGAATGGAGAAGATTCTGAGGAGGATAAAAATGAAGAGGAAAAGACTTTGATATTTTCAAGAGTATCTTATTCCTTACATTGAGCGTCCCCTCTTACCGTTTATTTATAATAAGTTGTCTGGCCTGTGGCTCCATTCTCCCTCCTGTGATTATGATGGGGGAATTAATTTCTTCCCCTTAATTTGCGATCATGGATGGTTACTAAATGATTCCGTTAGGTTGGAGGAATTATCGCTGGAGTTACGTGCCATGATCATGCTCTAGAGGTAGTTAGGTTGTCAATGATAACCGTTATTTATCACGTTCATGAGATCTGAGATAGATTGGAGATCTATCTTCAGGCTCCTATTTCAGGCAAATATCCGTAGTCGAATTGAAGGATCGCCTTCATCTTTGGACTTCTTGGAGACGGATCAGAGATCATGTTTATGGTGTAGGACGAAGACTTTGTTTTCGACGTACACCAGAGACTGTGTCTTCGGCGTAGGTCGAAGGTTGTGTCTTAGGCTAGTACTGAATATCATATCTTTGGTTCGAGTTGAGGGCCCTGTCTTCAGTAGGGACCACAGGTGGTGGGGACACCGAAGGCACCAGAATAAGATAGAGGCTTTTCAACCCACTGTGAATTGATTAATAATTTATGAGTCCATCTGTAATAAGGCCTATCCCATCTAAGTCCATTTTAGTCTTTTGAGCGTTTATTTCAGTTCTGTACTAGTCAGCTCATGTTGAGCTAGTTCAGTCCAGTGTTAGTCAGCTCATGTCGAGCTAATTTTATATTTTTGAGTCCTATTCAACCATATTGAAGACTCAAGACCACATCATACAAGTGAAGACCAAGTCCAACCAGATTGAAGACATGGAAGTATAGCCCAAGTCCAACCTAGCTTGAAGATTTGAAGACCCCAAGAGGAAAAATTCAGAAAACCCTGATTCCTTGCAAATGCACTCCAGATGTCCAGATTCCCTTCCAGATGCCAAAATATTCATATACCAAGGCATCCATGTTTTTAGAGGTCCATCTGCATCCTAGCCCAAAGAAATCAAGCCCAGGCGCCAAGCCCAAGCCCCTAAGAAGCAATATACCAGGGAATATTCCTGCTACCTTGCTACCAGGCCACCCCAACTTCCAGAGGCCCAAACCCATGCGCCCGAGCCCCTTTGGGCCGGCCTCTTGCTGCTCCTAGAAGCCCAACACGCCCCCCTAGGTGTCCATGGAGTGTTGGCCAAGTCAAGAGAATTTTTAGGGATTTTTTCTACCTAATGTTTCCTTATTTTCTAGCTAGGGTTTGAGAGGGAAAAGGATTCTTATGTAATGTCAATTGTACCCTTACTTGGGGCCCAAGGTTAAGGGACTATTTAAGAGACCCAAGCATCATGTATGAAGGGAGATTTTGATATATGAAATAAATCTTGAGTTCTTCTATTGCTTTGTGTGATTACCCTGCAGTGTGCATAAAGGGTTTGAGAGTTCTTCTTCCCGTGTTTGCAACCATCTTCCTGCTGCCAACCTCCTTCCAACCCCCTCCAAAACATTCTTCCCTTTTCTATTTTCCTTTATTTTCTTGATCTCCATTGATTTTCTAACCCCTGACAGGTCATTTGTAGGTCCCCGAGTTCCTACGAATCCAACGACTCCAGCCACGCCTTAATCGGACCACCGAGCTGAAAGCCGGGTATCCGCGGGTCTTTGCCTCGATTTTCCAGGCCGCATCCATCGAGGATTGAGAGATCTCTTCGCTGTGATCATCACCGGGCACTTCAGACATTGTCAGGTACACCCCCTCTACCTGCAGTCTTATTATTGTAGGAGAACTTGCCCTAACCGAGGCTTCTCAGCCACGGCGATCCTTCTTTAGTACTTTACTAGTTCTAATCTTCATGCTTGGCTTCAAAATTCATACAAAATTCCCTACAAATAATTTTGATCTAAAATTTGGGAATTAATCACCTAACCCCAAATATAAAATATACAAAAAGATTGCATGCAAATTAGTCCCCCATCATTTGGTATCAGAGCTTAGATTAGGGCTTGTTTCTACAATTTTTTAGTCCATATATACTCTGTTCTTTTAATTATTTTTCCTTGATAAAACTTTAAAATTCTGAAATTTGTTTTTCTGGATTAAACATATTCACAGTAAGTTTAAGAATTTTTTTTTATTTTATTATTTCCTGTGAATTTTTTGCAAGCCGAAATACAGCCTACAAATTTTTAGTTCTGCTTTTTCAGCAAGACAAGTTTGGAAGTTTAGGGTTTTGTTTAGCATCTTTTGCATATCTTTTAATTTTAGTATATTTCTAGAATATTAGGCCATGATTTTCAAGTTTTCTTCTATTTAGAAAAATACCAAAAAAAAATTACATATTCTCCAAAAATACCAAAAAACATCTAAACCCTAATTTGCATCCTCATCTGCCTGCCATCATTGCGTAATTTACTTTTAAGGGCACTCTTGCTATATCAAATGGGGGGAGGATTTGATCACCTCTCCTTAGCCCAAAACCACATCCATTGCATTCGGTCCCAAGCCTTAACCTAAAATTAACTAGACTTAATTTGCCCTAGTGGGCTAGGGACACCAACTGGTCGGGTCCGGGCTACGTGTCAGATCATTGTGTCAAGATAACCTGTGCGTGCCTTGTGCTCATTGTCTAGAACGGTGGTTTAGGGATTCAATCCCGAAGGGCTTGTGTGCTGGTCCGCCTACCTGGCCAATCTCTGATTGGTATCTAGGATTGGCAATCAGGGACCTAACACTCCCCTTACACCTGCCTGGCTGAGTACAGGGTTACTATAGGTTAGTTTGCCACCCTGATTGAGCATCTAGTTTGGACTCTAGATCTAGTCAGTTGTAGTCGGTCTAATCGAGTCTTGCATGAGCACTGGATCAGGGGTTTAATATCACCCACCTCCTTCACAAATGTTTGAACCCATGGAAAATTTGCAAGCCCAAATAAAAGCACTCACTAAGCAACTAACCCAATCCATGGCCCAGTTAACTCAGTCTGGTACCCAAACCAACAATAGAATTGACCATCTTGCCAATAGGTATGACCAGTTAGAAGGCCGTGTAGGGACCATACAAGAACCCATGGGTCACAGTCTGAGCCAGATCACGAGTCCCCAACCTAGGAGGACCCCAAACCTGATCTATACCATGAGGTCGAACCTAGGAGAGCCCCTTATCCTGACCCGTACTACAATCCTCAACCTAGGAAGACCCCAAACCCTGATCTATACCATGAGGTCGAACCTAGGAGAGTCCCTTATCCTGACCCGTACTACAATCCTCAACCTAGGAGGACCCCAAACCCTGATCCATACCTTGAGGCTGAACTTAGGAGAGCCCATCGTCATGACCCAATCCCTAAGGTTAGTCCTAGAAGACCCAATCAGGATTTTATAGACCAGGAAGATAGATCCTATTTACCCTCTCCCTATAAGCCTAGTATACCCATAACCTATAGATCTTATGACTCCAAATCCTATGAACCTAGAACCTATGAATCCATAACCTATGAACCTAGTTCCTATGACTCTAGACCCATGATCATAGATCCTATGCACCCACACCCTATGAGCCTAGTAGACCCAACACCC
Organism: Areca catechu; assembly: GCA_021397845.1. Classification (NCBI taxonomy): domain Eukaryota; kingdom Viridiplantae; phylum Streptophyta; class Magnoliopsida; order Arecales; family Arecaceae; genus Areca; species Areca catechu. The sequence goes on along the minus strand of CM038052.1, from coordinate 139,354,217 downwards.
AATATTCTGACCCATATAGGGAATCCAACCCTAGGAGAACCCAATATTCTGACCCATATAGGGAGTCCAACCTTAGGAGAACCCAATATCCTGACCCATATAGGGAGCCCAACCTTAGGAGGACCCTATACCATGATCCATCCTTAGAACTTGACCATAGAGCTGACCCAAAATCCTATGACCCCAGATCCTATAATCCCATGACCCATAGATCTGCACCCTTGTCCTATGAGCCCAGAGAACCCATAACCCCTAAGTATCAATCTAGTACTAGTCAGGTTTCCCTTAGTCAACTTGAACCTCATAAGATTAGCACCCCTAAATATGAGCCAGTAGTGAGCCACTATCCCTTAGGCAACTTGAACCTACTAGGATTAGTGTCCATAATAAGAAACCAGGACCTAGCCAATTTTTTCCTAGCCAACCTTCTCCAACCATTCCTGAGATTCACAAGGCTTATATTAACGCGAAAGTGTATGAAGCTGATGTGAGCCTAGTGGATGAGTATGAGGGAGAAGAGGAGACACCTTTAGTAGACCTCGAATTAGCTGACCCAGTAGATACCCAAGTAGAAACCAACCAAGAGCTAGTTGACCTTGACAACATCCAACCTAAAGCTATAGTGGAGGAACAAATAGAGGAAGAGAACCTAGGTACTGCTACTAGAGCCTTACCTGAGGAAACCATAGAGGAGAGCCAAATTATAGAGTCTAGTCCTAAAATACAAGAACCTGAAGAATTTATTAAGGACCTGATCTCTTTGAATCAGAACCCTCAGGATGTGCCTCCTCCTATAGTTCCCATTAAGGACCTCTTCCCTGAGATTAGTAACCCATCCTTCCATTATGCAAACCCCATAGATATACCTCAACCTCAAAAGGTTAGCCTCATTAGTCTAGGATTAGTCCCTGACATGCCTTCTTATATCGAACTTTATCCAACTAACCTTGAACCTTTCTTCCTACCATACCAAACTAATTCTGAACCCACTTCCTATTTTCTATCATTTCCTGACACCTCCAGCATTTCTAGGATTATTAGATTGTATTTAACTGAGATTAGCATACTGCATGCATTCATCATGCATGTTAGGTTTGCATCTTACTTCTGGCACACTCTTTGGAATTTGCTAGGAGTTCACTGTAAATTTTCATGTGCATGTCAAGCTAGGATCAAACCAAGGAACCTATAATCTCTTAGATTTAGATCCAAAGAGTTCAATAAAATTTCCTTCTATAGGAATGCATAGTCAAGTCTGTTATGTGTTAGTATGAGTCCTTTGAATCATTTGTTAGGAGTCTTCATGTGCCCAGCATGTTCACCACCTACACTAATTTTAAACAAACTGGCTAATTCCCGAAGATGGATCAAAGAATTTGATGTAGTGGATTCTATCTTGGTTAGGCATAGGCCTAAAAGAAGCTTCATGCTCGCAGAGCCGGGCCTTTTAAAGTGATAGAGAAGGTTGGATCAAATGCCTAGGTGTTAGACTTGCCTTCGGATTTGGGCTTTAGTTCTACCTTCAATGTTATAGACCTGGTTGAGTATAGGGAACTGGCAGCGATACCTAGTGAGGCCTTTAGACCTATTCCATTTCATTGTGAGTGACCCTAACCCAGAGTGTCCACTAACAAATTGGCCTGAGAGAGGAGAATGGATCGAGCGTATCCTGGAAGATCAAGCCATCACGACCCGGGGCCGTGACTATCAACGCTTTCTGGTCCGATGGCAAGGCCAGCCAGAGTCGGATGATTCGTGGATTTCTCGAGAGGACTTGCAATACCTCAACCCAGACCTTCTCGAGAGATATGTGAGCCAGTCTGGACTTCACTTGACAGGGTCGAGTTCCTCCCACCATGGGAGAATTGGTGGGGACACCGGAGGTACCAGAATAAGACAGAGGCGTTTCAACCCTCTATGAATTGATTAATAATTTATGAGTCCATCTGTAATAAGGACCTAGCCCATCTAAGTCCATTTTAGTTGTTATTTGAGTCTTTTGAGTTGTTATGTCAGTTCTGTACTAGTCAGCTCATGTTAAGCTAGTTCAGTCCAGTGTTAGTCAGCTCATGTCGAGCTAATTTTATTTTATTTAGTCCTATTCAACCATATTAAAGACTCAAGACCACATCATACAAGTGAAGACCAAGTCCAACCAGATTGAAGACATGGAAGTATAGCCCAAGTCCAACCCTGCTTGAAGATTTGAAGACCCCAGGAGGAAAAATTTAGAAAACCCTGATTCCTAGCAAATGCCCTCCAGATGCCCAGATTCCCTTCCAGATGCCAAAATATATTCATATATCAAGGCATCCATGATTTTAGAGGTCCATCTACATCCTAGCCCAATGAAATCAAGCCCAGGAGCCAAGCCCACCCCCTAAGAAGCAAGATACCAGGGAATATTCCTGCTACCTGGCTACGAGGCCACCCCAGCTTCCAGAGGCCCAAACCCATGCACCCCAGCCCCTTTGGGCTGGCCTCTTGCTGCTCCTGGAAGCCCAACACGCCCCCCTAGGTCTCCTTGGAGTGTTGGCCAAGTCAAGAGAATTTTTAGGGATTTTTTCTATCTAATGTTTCCTTATTTTCTAGCTGGGGTTTGAGAGAGAAAATGATTCTTATGTAATGTCAATTATACCCTTACTTGGGGCCCAAGGTTAAGGGTCTATTTAAGAGACCCTAGCCTCTTGTATGAAGGGAGGTTTTGATATATGAAATAAATCTTGAGTTCTTCTATTGCTTTGTGTGAATACCCTGCTGTGTGCATAAAGGGGTTTGAGAGTTCTTCTTCCCGATGTTTGCAACCATCTTCCTACTGCAACCATCTTCCTACTGCAACCATCCTTCCAGCCCCCTCCAAAACTTTCTTCCCTTTGCTATTTTCTTTTATTCTCTTGATCTCCTTTGAGTTTTCTAACCCCTGACAGGTCGTTTGCAGGTCCCCGAGTTCCTATGAATCCAACGACTCCAGCCACGCCTTAATCGGACTACCGAGCTAAAAGCCGGATATCCGCGGGTCTTTGAATCGATTTTCCAGGCCACATCAATCGAGGAATGAGAGATCTCTTCATTGCGATCTTCACCGGGCACTTCAAACATTGTCAGGTACACCCCCTATACCTCCAGTCTTATTATTGTAGGAGAACTTGCCCTAACCGAGGCTTCTCAGTCCCAGCGATCCTTCTTTAGTACTTTTCTAGGTTCTAATCTGCATGCTTGGCTTCAAAAATTCATACAAAATTCCTACAACTAATTTTGATCTGAAATTTGGGAATTAATCACCTAACCCCATATATAAACATACAAAAAGAATTGCATGCATATTAGTCCCCCTCAACAGGCTGATTCTTCCGATGAAGTTGAGAGCTTCGGCTTTGTCCTATCCATCAGCTGCTTGCTTTCTATCGATCATTCATGTTTAAAGTGCATGGTTCGGGAGAAATGTCTTCGCTTAGCCGAATTGGTGGCTGGTTTGTGCATGAACTGACATATCTTAATTGTTTCCCTCCTACTCTCAGTTTTCGAAGCGACGATCTGCCTCAAAGAGTGAGAGTATTACTGATGCGATAAAGTGGGAGAGTATCACTGGCGAGCATAGAAGTCACTAAAGGATTAGGCTTGCACTCAAGAATAGGAAACCGGGTGTCACACCCACTCCAATCCGGAGAAAAATACTCAGGCAAAATAACTTTCAACTTTAGTTTGTATTCATGAGAAAAAAGATGTTTAATATAAGAGGGGAGGGTGGTATTTATAAATTCATCCCAGGGTACATTACTTGAAGGCTAAGAAACCCTTACTTGTGGCCAAGAAAACCTGGTGGACCGGTCAACAGTGGGCCTATCTTGGTATGGAGCTCTCTCTTGCGAGCTTGGCTGCATCAAAGGGCCTGGGTGCATGAAGGACAGCTTTGGTTGGGGGGCCTGGTGAATCTCCTGGCTGCTGATGACTCTCCTTTTGACTTGATTGACTCAACTAGACTTGACCGGACTAAAAGACTGGACCCGACTAAGTGGAGTCAATTGACTCAGTTGTCTCACTTTATTATTAGACTCGATTGGCTCACTTTAACTAAAGTGACACATGACTAATGGACTCAAATAAAAAAAAAAAATAGACTCTCGATCCCCATCATTCCCCTGCGGTGGGGAGAACTCGACTCCATCGAGTCAAGCTCAGCGAGGTTTGATAGAACCGGAACTAACCAAATCAAAACAAAATGACTAGTTTCAATTTTTTTTTCCACCTTTCTTTATTTTTTTTTCTTTGATTTTTTTTTTGCTACTTTAAGATCAGTGCAGCTTTGAAGATTGTGTAGCACTGAGATCCGTGCTGCTCATGGACCGAACCAGGGAGAGGAGCAATGGAGTTCGTCGGTGTCAAGGTTGGGTGGAGATCGTCCGGCACGGTGACTGTGGATGTGGCGGTGGCCGGTGATAGAAACGGGGGTGATGACGATGGCCGGCGATGGTGCTGTTTGGCCGAGGGCATCGTGGATGATCGGATCTGGGTGGGTGTTCGCCAGCGATGGTCTTGGGGTGGAGACGGCAACTCGTGGTGGTGGTTCCGGTGGACGGCACAAGGAACGACAGCGTTCGGTGGCGGTGGGAAGGCGTCAGGCATTATATGTCGGCTCGAGCTTGTGGTGGTGGGTGTGCGGTGGTCGATGTGGGAGAGCACCCACAGTGGCTTCCAGCTCCAAAATAATGGCAGCTTCTTCTCCTTGTGCAAAGACGGTGACGATGGTGGTGGTTTCATCTTTGGATCGCCGGAGGAGTGGGATCTACCGGTGGGATGGATTGGGGTGGTGGTTGTCACTGCCACCCCATCGTCTAGGGCTGTAAAAAGCCACAGGGGTGGTGCAGGCCATAGAAGCTACTGTGGGGGGGTGTAGGTGGTAGCATGGAGGAGACGGGTACCGTGGGCAGCGCCGATCGGCTACAGGGATGGGTCTAGCGGGAGGGAGTGGTTGTGGTGCTCCGATCGGTTGGCATCTTGAAGACATGGACCTGGAAAGAAGAGGAGGACTGCGATGGATCCATGGAGGCCAAAAGGATGGTGTCATTCCGGTAGTAAGACAGGATGTGGCTGAGGTTGGTGTCATTGAATCTTGTCGGGGGTAGGTCGAGGATGGTGAGGGATGTGAGATCCCAGTAGGGAATAGGGTTTGGGCATCGGCTACAGGCGGTGAGCAGGAGCAGGGCCTCACAGTGGCAGAGAGGAGAGGGGCTCGGGTGCAAGGGCTTGCACTCAAGAATAGGGAACCAGGGCGTGACACCCACTCCAATCCGAAGAAAAACACTCTAACCAAATAACTTTCAACTTTAGTTTGTATTCATGAGAAAAAAGATGTTTAATATAAGAGAGGAGGGGTGGTATTTATAGATTCATCCTAGGATACATTACTTGAGGGCTAAGAAACCCTAACTTGTGGGCCAAGAAACCCTGGTGGACCGATCAACAGTGGGCCTGTCTTGGGCTGGAGCTCTCTCTTGTGGGGTTGGCTGCATGAAAGGGCCCGGGTGCATAATGGCCAGCTCTGGTTGGGGGCCCTGGTGAATCTCCTGGCTGCTAATGACTCTCCTCTTGACTTAAATGACTCAACTAGACTTGACTAGACTAAAAGACTGTACCCAACTAAGTGGACTCAACTAACTCAGTTGTCTCAATTTATTACAGGACTCGATTGGCTCACTTTGACTAAAGTGATACATGACTAATGAACTCAAATAAAATAAAAAAATAGACTCTCGGTGCCCATCAATTTTCTGGTTTGTCATTTTCTACTTAATAATGGTATGGTAGATGATTACGAAATCCCTGATTGGACTGTCTGCCATAACTACCGGCTAATTCAAGGATCATGTGCCGGATAGCTGTCATCCCTTGATTGGGGTGTGAAAAAGGAGCGGGCAGACCAGGGACTGTCTCTCCTTTTTCTATTATGCGATAGTTTAGCAGATCTTTTGGTTGAGATTTGAGTGGCGGTCGTGGCCTCTTCCCATCCCTTGGATAAGAAGTGCGCTCCACCTTAGCCATTGATTTATGCGGATTATAACCTTTGGTCCATTCCGCGACAAATCAGTTTAGGGCTATTTTGGGATTGCGAACCCATCTCGAGCATCCATGATGGATTTGGGAAGATGGTTCTATTTATCGAGATGTCGTCCTGGGATTTCCTTATACTTTATGAGAAGGAGAAAAGATTTGGTAGAGGAAGTGATGGGGAACTAATATGCATGCAATTTTTTTTTGTATGTTTTACATGTTGAGTTAGGTGATTAATTCCCAAATTTCAGATCAAAATTATTTGTAGGGAATTTTGTATGAATTTTTGAAGATCAGCATGCAGATTAGGACCTAGAAAAGTAGCAAAGAAGGACCGCCGGGGCTGAGAAGCCTCGGTTAGGGCAAGTTCTCCTACAATAAAACTACTGGAGGTAGAGGGGTGTACCTGACAATGTCTGTGAAGATCGCAGCGAAGGGGTCTCTCGTTCCTCGATGGATGCGGCCTGGAAAACCGAGCCAAAGACCCGCGGATACCCGGCTTTCTGCTCGGTGATCCGATTGAGGCTTGGCTGGAGTCGTTGGATTCGTAGGAACTCAGGGACCTGCAAACGACCTGTCAGGGGTTAGAAAGCTCACAAAGGAACAAGAAAACAAAGTAAAAACAGCAAGGGAAGGCTTCTTTTGGAGTGGGCGTCCGGGATCTGGAGGGTTTGTTGGCAGCAGGAAGATGATTGCAATCACCGGGAAGAAGAACTCTCACAAACCCCTTTATGCACACAGCAGGGTATCACACCACTCAATAGAAGAACTCAAGGTTTTCATTCATCAAAAATTCTCCTCATACAAGAGGCTAGGGTCCCTTAAATAGACCCTTAACCTTGGGCTCCAAGTAAGGGTACATAAGTCTTTACATAAGAATCCTTTTCCCTCTCAAACCCTAGCTAGAAAATAAGGAAATATTAGGTAGAAAAATCCCTAAAATTTTTCTTGACTTGGTCAAGACTCCAAGGACGCCTAGGGGGGCGTGTTGGGCTTCTAGGAGCAGCAAAGGCCGGCCCAAAGGGGCCCGGGTGCATGGGTTTGGGCCTCTGGAAGCTGGGGTGGCCTGGTAGCCAGGTAGCAGGAATATTCCCCTGGTATCTTGCTTCTTAGGGGCTTGGGCTTGGCACCTGGGCTTGATTTCATTGGGCTAGGATGTAGATGGACCTCTGGAATCATGGATGCCCTTATTTATGAATATACTTTGGCATCTGGAAGGGAATCTGGGCATCTGGAGGGCATCTGCAAGGAATCAGGGTTTCTGATTTTTCTCCTGGGGTCTTCAAATCTTCAAGATGGGTTGGACTTGGGCTAAACTTCCATGTCTTCAATCTGGTTGGACTTGGTATTTACTTATATGATGTGGTCTTGAGTCTTCAGTATGCTTGGATAGGACTCAAAAAAAAAAAAAAAAAAAAAAAAAAAAAAAAAAATTAGCTCAACATGAGCTGACTAGCATTGGACTGAACTAGCTCAACATGAGCTGACTAGTACAGAACTGAAATAACAACTCAAAATACTCAAATAACAACTAAAATGGACTCAGATGAGCTAAGCCCTTATTACAGATGGACTCATAAATTATTGAACAATTTACAGAGGATTGAAAAGCCTCTATCTTATTCTGGTGCCTCCGTGTCCCCACCAATTCTCCCGGGGTGGGAGGAACTCGACCCTGTCGATTGAAGGTCAGACTGGCTCACATATCTCTCGAGAAGGTCTGGGTTGAGGCATTGCAAGTCCTCTCGAGAAATCCACGAATCATCCGACTCTGGCCGGCCTTGCCATCGGACCAGGAAGCGTTGATAGTCATGGCCCTAGGTCGTGATGGCTTGATCGTCCAGGATACGCTCGATCCGTTCTCCTCTCTCAGGCCAAATTTGTTTGTGGACACTCTAGGTTAGGGTCACTCACAATGAAAAGGAATAGGTCCAAAGGCCTCACTAGGTAGCGCTGCCGGTTCCCTATACTCAACCAGGTCTGTAATATTGAAGGTAGAACTAATGCCCAAATCCGAAGGCAAGTCTAACACCTAGGCATTTGATCCAACCTTCTCTATCACTTTAAAAGGTCCGGCTCTGCGAGCATGAAGCTTCTTTTAGGCCTAAGCCTAACAAGATAAAATCCACTACATCAAATTTTTTTGATCCATCTTTGGGAATTAGCCAGTTGTTTTAACATTAGTGCGGTGGTGAACATGCTAGGCACATGCAGACTCCTAACAAGATGATGCAAAGGACTCAAACCTACACCTAGCAGACTCGACTAAAGAGGTTTATTAGGTCTTAGCTACCACTTGGGCATGGGGGCATGAGTCGTGGTTGATGGATGACATGCAGAAGAAAATTTGCTAGTAACTCCTAATAAGTGCCAGAGGGTCTGCCAAAAATAGGTAGCAAATGGGATGGGCTTTATGGATCCTTGCAACCTAGTAACCTCAACAAAATGTAACCTAATAGTTCTAGACACATGAGAAAACTCAGGAAAGGTAGAAAATAGGAAGTGGGTTCAGAATTACTCTGGTAGGGTGGAGAAAAACGTTCATGTTTAGTTTTAAAGTAGGATAAAGACGGGGTGTCAGGAACTAATCCATACTAATGAGGTTAACCTTATGAGGTTGAGCTATATCTACAGGATTTGCATAATGGAAGGATGGGTCACTAATTTCGGGGAAGAGGTCCTTAATGGGAACTATAGGAGGGGACTCATCTTGAAGGTATTGATTCAAAGAGATCAGGTCCTTAATAAATTCTTCTGGTTCTTGTATTTTAGGACTAGACTCTATAATTTGGCTCTCCTCTATGGTTTTCTCAGGTAAGGCTCTAGTAGCATCGTACCTAGGTTCTCTTCCTCTATTTGTTCTTCCATTATAGCTTTAGGTTGGATATGGTCAAGGTCAACTAGCTTTGGGTTGGTTTCTACCTGGGCATCTACTGGGTCAGCTAATTCTAGGTCTACTAAAGGTGTCTCCTCTTCTCCCTCATACTCATCCACTAGGCTCACATCAGCTTCATACACTTTCGCGTTAATGTAAGCCTTGTGAATCTCAGGAATGGTTGGAGAAGGTCGGCTAGCAAGAAATGGTTAGGTTCTGGTCTCTGATTATGGGTACTACTCCTAGTAGGTTCAGGTTGTATAAGGGGTAGTGGCTCACTACTGGGTTCATATTTAGGGATACTAATCCTATGGGGTTCAAGTTGACTAGGGGAAGCATGACTAGTACTAGGTTGATACTTAGGGGTTATGGGTTCTCTAGGCTCATAGGACAAGGGTGCAGATCTATGGGTCATGGGATTATAGGATCTGGGGTCATATGATTTTGGGTCAGCTTTATGATCAGGTTCTAAGGATGGATCAAGGTATGGGGTCCTCCTAAGGTTGGGCTCTCTATATGGGTCAGGATATTGGGTCCTCCTAGGATTGGACTCCCTATATGGGTCAGAATACTGGGTTCTCCTAGGGTTGGACTCCCTATATAGGTCAAATATTGGGTCCTCCTAGGGTTGGACTCCCTATATGGGTCAGAATATTGGGTGTTGGGTCTACTAGGCTCATAGGGTGTGGGTGCATAGGATCTATGATCATGGGATCTAGAGTCATAGGATCTGGAGTCATAAGATCTATAGGTTGTAGGTATACTAGACTTGTAGGGAGAGGGTAAATATCTATCTTCCTGGTCTATAAATCCTGATTGAGTCTTCTAGGACTAACCTTAGGGATTGGGTCATGACGATAGGTTCTCCTAGGTTCAGCCTCAAGGTATGGATCAGGTTTGGGGTCCTCCTAGGTTGAGGATTGTAGTACGGGTCAGGATAAGGGGCTCTCCTAGGTTCGACCTCATGGTATAGATCAGGGTTTGGGGTCCTCCTAGGTTGAGGGGAGTCAGGATCTGGCTCAGACTGTGACCCATGGGTTTTTCTTGGGGTCCCTACCCGGACTTTTAACTGATCAAACCTATTGGCACGATGGTCAATTCTATCATTGGTTTGAATACGAGACTGAATTAACTGGGTCATCTGGATAGTTATCTGGGCAATTTGATCAGCTAGGGCTTTTATTTGGGCTTGTAAATTTTTCATGGGTTCAGACATTTATGAAGGAGGTGGGTGATATGAAACTCCTGATCTAGTGCTCATGCAAGACTCGATCAGACCGACTATAGCTGACTAGACCTAAAGTCCAAACTAGATGCTCAATCAGGGTGGCAAACTAGCCTATAGTAACCCTGTACTCAGCCAGGCAGGTGTAAGGGGAGTGTTAGGTCCCTGATTGCCAATCCTAGACACCAATCAGAGATTGGCCAGGTAGGCGGACCAGCACACAAGCCCTTCGAGATTGAATCCCTAAACCACCGTTCTAGACACTAAGCACAAGGCAACACAGGTTAACTTGACACAGTGATCTAACACTAGCCCAGACCCGACCAGTTGGTGTCCCTAGCCCACTAGGGCAAATTAAGTCTAATTAATTTTAGGTTAAGGCTTGGGACTGAATGCAAGGGATGTGGTTTTGGGCTAAGGAGAGGTGATCAAATCCTCCCCCCATCTGATATAGCAAGAGTGCCCTTAAAAGTAAATTATGCAATGATGGCAGGCAGATGAGGATGCAAATTAGGTTTAGATATATTTTTTTTGGTATTTTTGGAAAATATGTATTTTTTTTTTGGTATTTTTTAAATAGAAGAAACTTTCAAATCATGGCCTAATATACTGGAAATATACTAAAATTAAGAAATATGCAAAAACTCCTAACAAAACCCTAAAACTTCCAAACTTGTCTTGCTAAAAAAAATAGAGCCGAAAATTTGTAGGCCCTATTTCGGCTTTCAGAAAATTCACAGGCCATAATAAAATCTGGAAAAATTTTAGAATTTTGTGAATTATGATAAATCCAAGAAAATAAATTTCAGAATTTCTGGAGTTTACAATAGGGAGAAATAATTAAAATAACAGAGTATATACGGACTAAAAAATTGCAGAAAACAAGCCCTAATCTAAGCTCTGATACCAAATGCCGGGGAACTAATATGCATGCAATTTTTTTTTGTATGTTTACATGTTGAGTTAGGTGATTAATTCCCAAATTTCAGATCAAAATTATTTATAGGGAATTTTGTATGAATTTTTGAAGATCAGCATGCAGATTAGGACCTAGAAAAGTAGCAAAGAAGGACCGCCGGGGCTGAGAAGCCTCGGTTAGGGCAAGTTCTCCTACAATAAAACTACTGGAGGTAGAGGGGTGTACCTGACAACGTCTGTGAAGATCGCAGCGAAGGGGTCTCTCGTTCTCGACGGATGCGGCCTGGAAACCGAGCCAAAGACCCGCGGATACCGGCTTTCTGCTCGTTGATCCGATTGAGGCTTGGCTGGAGTCGTTGGATTCGTAGGAACTCAGGGACCTGCAAACGACCTGTCAGGGGTTAGAAAGCTCAAAAGGAACAAGAAAACAAAGTAAAAACAGCAAGGGAAGGCTTCTTTTGGAGTGGGCGTCCAGGGATCTGGAGGGTTTGTTGGCAGCAGGAAGATGATTGCAATCACCGGGAAGAAGAACTCTCACAAACCCCTTTATGCACACAGCAGGGTATCACACCACTCAATAGAAGAACTCAAGGTTTTCATTCATCAAAAATTCTCCTCATACAAGAGGCTAGGGTCCCTTAAATAGACCCTTACCCTTGGGCTCCAAGTAAGGGTACATAAGTCTTACATAAGAATCATTTTCCCTCTCAAACCCTAGCTAGAAAATAAGGAAATATTAGGTAGAAAAATCCCTAAAATTTTTCTTGACTTGGTCAAGACTCCAAGGACGCCTAGGGGGGCGTGTTGGGCTTCTAGGAGCAGCAAAAGGCCGGCCCAAAGGGGCCCGGGTGCATGGGTTTGGGCCTCTGGAAGCTGGGGTGGCCTGGTAGCCAGGTAGCAGGAATATTCCCTGGTATCTTGCTTCTTAGGGGCTTGGGCTTGGCACCTGGGCTTGATTTCATTGGGCTAGGATGTAGATGGACCTCTGGAATCATGGATGCCCTTATTTATGAATATACTTTGGCATCTGGAAGGGAATCTGGGCATCTGGAGGGCATCTGCAAGGAATCAGGGTTTCTGATTTTTCTCCTGGGTCTTCAAATCTTCAAGCTGGGTTGGACTTGGGCTAAACTTCCATGTCTTCAATCTGGTTGGACTTGGTATTTACTTATATGATGTGGTCTTGAGTCTTCAGTATGCTTGGATAGGACTCAAAAAAAAAAAAAAAAAAAAAAAAAAAAAAAATAGCTCAACATGAGCTGACTAGCATTGGACTGAACTAGCTCAACATGAGCTGACTAGTACAGAACTGAAATAACAACTCAAATACTCAAATAACAACTAAAATGGACTCAGATGAGCTAAGCCCTTATTACAGATGGACTCATAAATTATTGAACAATTTACAGAGGATTGAAAAGCCTCTATCTTATTCTGGTGCCTCCGGTGTCCCCACCAGGAAGCTTCTTCATCCTTGTATACTTCAGTTTTTGGCCTAGCTTTCCCTGTTCTTGGCCATCAATCCCTCCATAAGTAGAATCTTCTTTTCACTTTTTTGTTTCATTCTTTTATCATGGCTGAGATCGTAGGAAGTCATGGGAAAAAGGCTGGGCCTTTCTAGACCGATGATGTAGTGAATCCGGAGTTAGTTTCCAGCTCTGTCTCACTGGAAGGGTCACCCACCTTTGAGAATGTTATCACGTTCATGAAGGGTTTCCTCTGAACTCCCCACATCTGAAGAGTGGGTGAACAAATGATGCGGAACTAAAATGCATGCAATTTTTTTGTATGTTTTACATGTTGAGTTAGGTGATTAATTCCCAAATTTTAGATCAAATTATTTGTAGGGAATTTTGTATGAATTTTTGAAGATCAGCATGCAGATTAGGACCTAGAAAAGTAGCAAAGAAGGACCGCCGGGGCTGAGAAGCCTCGGTTAGGGCAAGTTCTCCTACAATAAAACTTCTGGAGGTAGAGGGGTGTACCTGACAACGTCTGTGAAGATCGCAGCGAAGGGTCTCTCTCTTCCTCGACGGATGCGGCCTGGAAAACCGAGCCAAAGACCCGCGGATACCCGGCTTTCTGCTCGGTGATCCGATTGAGGCTTGGCTGGAGTCGTTGGATTCGTAGGAACTCAGGGACCTGCAAACGACCTGTCAGGGATTAGAAAGCTCACAAAGGAACAAGAAAACAAGTAAAAACAGCAAGGGAAGGCTTCTTTTGGAGTGGGCGTCCAGGGATCTGGAGGGTTTGTTGGCAGCAGGAAGATGATTGCAAACACCGGGAAGAAGAACTCTCACAAACCCCTTTATGCACACAGCAGGGTATCACACCACTCAATAGAAGAACTCAAGGTTTTTCATTCATCAAAAATCCCTCATACAAGAGGCTAGGGTCCCTTAAATAGACCCTTAACCTTGGGCTCCAAGTAAGGGTACATAAGTCTTTACATAAGAATCCTTTTCCCCTCAAACCCTAGCTAGAAAATAAGGAAATATAGGTAGAAAAATCCCTAAAATTCTCTTGACTTGGTCAACACTCCAAGGACGCCTAGGGGGGCGTGTTGGGATTCTAGGAGCCCAAGGGGCCGGCCCAAAGGGGCCCGGGTGCATGGGTTTGGCCTCTGGAAGCTGGGGTGGCCTGGTAGCCAGGTAGCAGGAATATTCCCTGGTATCTTGCTTCTTAGGGGCTTGGGCTTGGCACCTGGGCTTGATTTCTTTGGGCTAGGATGTAGATGGACCTCTAAATCATGGATGCCTTGGTATATGAATATTTTTGGCATCTGGAAGGGAATCTGGGCATCTGGAGGGCATCTGCAAGAAATCAGGGTTTTCTGAATTTTCCTCTTGGGTCTTCAAATCTTCAAGCTATGTTGGACTTGTGCTATACTTCCATGTCTTCAATATAGTTGGACTTGGTCTTCACTTGTATGATATAGTCTTGAGTCTTCAGTATGCTTGGACAGGACTCAAAAAAATAAATTAGCTCAACATGAGCTGACTAGCATTGGACTGAACTAGCTCAACATGAGCTGACTAGTACAGAACTGAAATAACAACTAAAAATACTCAAATAACAAAAATGACTCAGATGAGCTAAGCCCTTATTACAGATGGACTCATAATTATTGATCAATTTACAGAGGGTTGAAAAAGCCTCTATCTTATTCTGGTGCCTCAGGTGTCCCCACCAATTCTCCCGGATGGGAGGAACTCGACCCTGTCGAGTGAAGGTTAGACTGGCTCACATATCTCTCGAGAAGGTCTGGGTTGAGGCGTTGCAAGTCCTCTCGAGAAATCCACGAATCGTCCGACTCCTCTGGCCGGCCTTGCCATCGGACCAGGAAGCGTTGATAGTCATGGCCCTGGTCGTGATGGCTTGATTGTCCAGTATACGCTCGATCCGTTCTCCTCTCTCAGGCTAAATTTGTTTGTGGACACTCTAGGTTAGGGTCACTCACAATGAAAAGGAATAGGTCCAAAGGCCTCACTAGGTAGCGCTGCCGGTTCCCTATACTCAACCAGGTCTGTAATATTGAAGGTAGAACTAATGCCCAAATCCGAAGGCAAGTCTAACACCTAGGCATTTGATCCAACCTTCTCTATCAATTTAAAAGGTCCGGCTCTGCGAGCATGAAGCTTCTTTTAGGCCTAAGCCTAACCAAGATAAAATCCACTACATCAAATTTTTTTTTTGATCCATCTTCGGGAATTAGCCAGTTGTTTTAATATTAGTGTGAGTGGTGAACATGCTAGGCACATGCAGACTCCTAACAAGATGATGCAAAGGACTCAAACCTACACCTAACAGACTGACTATGCATTCTTATAGAAGGAAATCTTATTGAACTCTTTGGATCTAAACCTAAGAGATTATAGGTTCCTAGGTTTGATCCTAGCTTGACATGCACATGAAAATTTACAGTGAACTCCTAGCAAATTCCAAAGAGTGTGCCAGAAGTAAGATGCAAACCTAACATGCGTGATGAATGCATGCAGTATGCTAATCTCAATTAAATGCAATCTAATAATCCTATAAATGCTGGAGGTGTCAGGAAAGGGCAGAAAATAGGAAGTGGGTTCAGAATTAGTTTGGTAAGGTAGAGAAAATGGTTCATGGTTAGTTGAATAAAGTAGGATAAAAGATGGGGTGTCAGGAACTAATCCTATACTAATGAGGTTAACCTTACGGGGTTGCGGTATATCTATGGGATTTGCATAATGGAAGATGGGTTATTAATCTCAGGGAAGAGGTCCTTAATGGGAACTATAGGAGGAGCTCATCTTGAAGGTATAGATTCAAAGAGATCAGGTCCTTAATAAAATCTTCAGGTTCTTGTATTTTAGGACAAGACTCTATAATTTGGCTCTCCTCTATGGTTTCCTCAGGTAAGGCTCTAGTAGCAGTACCCAGGTTCTCTTCCTCTATTTGTTCTTCCACTATAGCTTTAGGTTGGATATGGTCAAGGTCAACTACCTCTAGGTTGGCTTTTACCTGGGCATCTACTGGGTCAGCTAATTCTAGGTCTACTAAAGGTGTCTCCTCTTCTCCCTCATACTCATCCACTAGGCTCACATCAGCTTCATACACTTCCGCGTTAATGTAAGCCTTGTGAATCTCAGGAATGGTTGGAGAAGGTCGGCTAGCAGAAATTGGTTAGTTCTCGTCTCTGATTATGGGTACTATTCCTAGTAGGTTCAGGTTGTATAAGGGGTAGTGGCTCACTATTGGGTTCATATTTAGGGATACTAATCCTATGGGGTTCAAGTTGACTAGGGGAAGCATGACTAGTACTAGGCTGATACTTAGGGATTATGGGTTCTCTAGGCTCATAGGACAAGGGTGCAGATCTATGGGTCATGGGATTATAGGATCTGGGGTCATATGATTTTGGGTCAGCTCTATGATCAGGTTCTAAGGGTGGATCAGGTATGGGTCCTCCTAAGGTTGGGCTCTCTATATGGGTCAGGATATTGGGTCCTCCTAGGATTGGACTCCCTATATGGGTCAGAATATTGGGTTCTCCTAGGATTGGACTCCCTATATAGGTCAGAATATTGGGTCCTCCTAGGTTGGACTCCCTATATGGGTCAGAATATTGGGTGTTGGGTCTACTAGGCTCATAGGGTGTGGGTGCATAGGATCTATGATCATGGGATCTAGAGTCATAGGATCTAGGTTCATAGGTTCTAGGTTCATAGGATTTGGAGTCATAAGATCTATAGGTTGTAGGTATACTAGGCTTGTAGGGAGAGGGTAAATAGGATCTATCTTCCTGGTCTATAAAATCCTGATTGAGTCTTCTAGGACTAACCTTAGGGATTGGGTCATGACGATAGGTTCTCCTAGGTTCAGCCTCAAGGTATGGATCAGGGTTTGGGGTCCTCCTAGGTTGAGGATTGTAGTACGGGTCAGAATAAGGGATCTCCTAGGTTCGACCTCATGGTATAGATCAGGGTTTGGGGTCCTCCTAGGTTGAGGGAATCAGGATCTGGCTCAAACTGTGACCTATGGGTTTTTCTTGGGTCCCTACCCGGACTTTTAACTGATCAAACCTATTGGCAAGATGGTCAATTCTATCATTGGTTTGAATACGAGACTGAGTTAACTGGGTCATCTGGGTAGTCATCTGGGCCATTTGATCAACTAGGGCTTTTATTTGGGCTTGTAAGTTTTCCATGGGTTCAGACATTTATGAAGGAGGTGGGTGATATGAAACTCCTGATCTAGTGCTCATGCAAGACTCGATCAGACCGACTATAGCTGACTAGACCTAAAGTCCAAACTAGATGCTCAATCAGGGTGGCAAACTAGCCTATAGTAACCCTGTACTCAGCCAGGCAGGTGTAAGGGGAGTGTTAGGTCCCTGATTGCCAATCCTAGACACCAATCAGAGATTGGCCAGGTAGGCGGACCAGCACACAAGCCCTTCGGGATTGAATCCCTAAACCACCATTCTAGACACTGAGCACAAGGCACACACAGGTTAACTTGACACAGTGATCTAACACTACCCCGGACCCGACCAGTTGATGTCCCTAGCCCACTAGGGTAAATTAAGTCTAATTAATTTTAGGTTAAGGCTTGGGACTGAATGCAAGGGATGTGGTTTTGGGCTAAGGAGAGGTGATCAAATCCTCCCCCCATCTGATATAGCAAGAGTGCCCTTAAAAGTAAATTATGCAATGATGGCAGGCAGATGAGGATGCAAATTAAGGTTTAGATATTTTTTTTTTGGTATTTTTGGAAAATATGTATTTTTTTTTTTTTTGGTATTTTTTTTTTAAATAGAAGAAAACTTGCAAATCATGACCTAATATACTGAAAATATACTAAAATTAAGAAATATGCAAAAACTCCTAACAAAACCCTAAAACTTCCAAACATGTCTTGCTAAAAAAACAGAGCCGAAAATTTGCAGGCCCTATTTCGGCTTGCAGAAAATTCACATGCCATAATAAAATTTGGAAAAATTTTATAAAATTACTTTGAATTATGATAAATCCAGGAAAATAAATTTCAGAATTTTTTGAGTTTTTAACAGGGAGAAATAATTAAAATAATAGAGTATATACGGACTGAAAATTGCAGAAACAAGCCCTAATCTAAGCTCTGATACCAAATGATGCGGAACTAAAATGCATGCAATTTTTTTTGTATATTTTACATGTTGAGTTAGGTGATTAATTCCCAAATTTTAGATCAAAATTATTTGTAGGGAATTTTGTATGAATTTTTGAAGATCAGCATGCAGATTAGGACCTAGAAAAGTAGCAAAGAAGGACCGCCGGGGCTGAGAAGCCTCGGTTAGGGCAAGTTCTCCTACAATAAAACTTCTGGAGGTAGAGGGGTGTACCTGACAACGTCTGTGAAGATCGCAGCGAAGGGTCTCTCGTTCCTCGACGGATGCGGCCTGGAAAACCGAGCCAAAGACCCGCGGATACCCGGCTTTCTGCTCGGTGATCCGATTGAGGCTTGGCTGGAGTCGTTGGATTCGTAGGAACTCAGGGACCTGCAAACGACCTGTCAGGGATTAGAGCTCACAAAGGAACAAGAAAACAAATTAAAAACAGCAAGGGAAGGCTTCTTTTGGAGTGGCGTCCAGGGATCTGGAGGGTTTGTTGGCAGCAGGAAGATGATTGCAAACACCGGGAAGAAGAACTCTCACAAACCCCTTTATGCACACAGCAGGGTATCACACCACTCAATAGAAGAACTCAAGGTTTTCATTCATCAAAAATTCCCTCATACAAGAGGCTAGGGTCCCTTAAATAGACCCTTAACCTTGGGCTCCAAGTAAGGGTACATAAGTCTTTACATAAGAATCCTTTTCCCTCTCAAACCCTAGCTAGAAAATAAGGAATATTAGGTAGAAAAATCCCTAAAAATTCTCTGACTTGGTCAACACTCCAAGGACGCCTAGGGGGGCGTGTTGGCTTCTAGGAGCAGCAAGGGGCCGGCCCAAAGGGGCCCGGGTGCATGGTTTTGGCCTCTGGAAGCTGGGGTGGCCTGGTAGCCAGGTAGCAGGAATATTCCCTGGTATCTTGCTTCTTAGGGGCTTGGGCTTGGCACCTGGGCTTGATTTCTTTGGGCTAGGATGTAGATGGACCTCTAAAATCATGGATGCCTTGGTATATGAATATATTTTGCATCTGGAAGGGAATCTGGGCATCTGGAGGGCATCTGCAAGAAATCAGGGTTTTCTGAATTTTCCTCTTGGGGTCTTCAAATCTTCAAGCTATGTTGGACTTGTGCTATACTTCCATGTCTTCAATATAGTTGGACTTGGTCTTCACTTGTATGATATAGTCTTGAGTCTTCAGTATGCTTGGACAGGACTCAAAAAAAAAATTAGCTCAACATGAGCTGACTAGCATTGGACTGAACTAGCTCAACATGAGCTGACTAGTACAGAACTGAAATAACAACTAAAATACTCAAAATAACAACTAAAATGGACTCAGATGAGCTAAGCCCTTATTACAGATGGACTCATAAATTATTGATCAATTTACAGAGGGTTGAAAAAGCCTCTATCTTATTCTGGTGCCTCAGGTGTCCCCACACAACAAACCTCCCGTTGGTGTCTTGCCATATACGAAGACCATTTAAAGGCTGGTCTTCAATTTCCTCTACATCCCTTCTTCATCAACATTTTTTGCATGTACCAAATAGTGCATGCGCAGTTGATTCCGAACAGCATTCAAAATATCTGTGGTTTTTGGTCCGATCCACATAGCCAACATGAATCCCGGGACCAATTTGTTTACTGCTCTTTTTATTTACATGAGGGTTTTCCATGGTCGTGGATGGTGGGTGATCGATCCTTAGCCTTGTCGCAAGATCATCAAGGACATGCCCAGCGCCAACCATGGATGGAAGCCCAACTTTATTTTTGTGTCGTCTACAAACCGTAGGGTTTCAGTAGCGAGTGGAAGGAGCCACGCCTAGTTGCCAATGATGGAAAAAAGGTTTTGGTAGTTGATCAGTCTAATTATATTTTACTGACTGTTTTAGAGGCCATTCCCATCCATGAACTGTTGGAGGAGAGAAATCCGCTCATAGGGATCAGCGAGTTCCTTGCATTAGGTATAAATGGTGAATGTTTTCCCCTCTTTTCTTTTATTTCCTTTAAAGTCCAGTTGACTTAGAAGGTCCTTTATGGTTGTAGGTGATGGAATGAAGCCTAATTTGGGCTGCCTTTGCTAGTCCTCCAAGAAGAGGACAGCTCAGGCTCCCCCTTTAAGGTCAGAGGCCCAGAAGAAGGCCCGAGGGGATGATTCTAGGAGGAGTAGGAGCACCTCGTCCTCTAGAGGAACCTCTGGGGGAGATGGGGTATCAATGATGGAGGTCCCAATATGGCCTCAACTAGTTGAATCTCTACCGATGGCTATCTCTCCAATACAAATAACAGAGAGTCCGTCTTCGGTGATCGATGTGCCACCACCTTGCCCCCCTACGGTGGATAGGGGTAAGGCACCGCAAGTCGTGGAGGAATCTGTCTAGGAGGCTTCCCCAATGGGGAGCCATCCCGTGGGATCTTCGAAGCTTTCCCCCATGGGGGGTCTTTTGGTCCGTGCTGTGGCTAGGAGGGCACTGAAGGATACTCTGCTGCCTCATGATTTGGCAGTCGTCCGAAGACTTGCCAGGATATCCAATTTTGCCTTTTCCTCCCTGTAATAGGTGAGATCTTCATTATCTTTTCTTTGCCCGATGGGTCGTTCAGTTTGTGATCTTGTTTTGTTGATATAGCTAGTCTATGACATTACTTTCATGGAAGAGGGCTTCAGGAGCGTAAATAGCCTCATTCATGGCCTGAAGGAGGAGCTCCATGTAGCAGGCCCGAAAGGGAGATGGCCGAGGAACTAAAGCAGTCCATGGAGAATCGACTTACTCGTGTGGACACTGAAGTTTGTGGCCTGAAGGCAAACTGAAGAATGCCCACTAGAAGATTGCAGGGCAAGGGCAGAGTTGAGGAAGAATAAAAAATAGATTGACTCCTTGGAACGATCTGCCAAGGAGAATCAGGAGAGAATTGAAGACCTGACCAAGGTGGCTGAGGAGGCGACCAAGAGGGTCGAAGAAGCATCTTTGAGAGCCAAAAGGGCATCTTTAAGATCCGAAGAGGTGGCCTTGGAGTCTGAAGTAGCCAGGAGGGAGTCCAAAGCCCTGAAAGAGCATGCGGCTAGAGCTATTGCAGATTTTAGGAAGTCCTCACAGTTCCAGGAAGAGATGAATTAGGGG
The DNA here is from genome assembly GCA_021397845.1 of Areca catechu. NCBI lineage: Eukaryota > Viridiplantae > Streptophyta > Magnoliopsida > Arecales > Arecaceae > Areca > Areca catechu. Next base: position 139,333,407 of record CM038052.1, on the reverse strand, counting down.
ACTTTATACAGCTATCAGCATGGCTTCAATGACGGACTCGCCAAGGTCAATACAGTCTTCCCTGATCTTGATCTATATAGCATCCCTGCTTTCGACATAGTGAAGGAAGAAGAGGAGGAGGCCAGGGTCGTAGAGCAGGCTAAAGAGTTACCAAGATCGAGAGAGAAAACCTCAATCATAGCCGAGGACTCGAGTGTAATTTTGGCCCAGGCTGAAGAGGTTGAAGAGACGCCAAGCTTGAGGGAAGAAATTCCCATCATAGCCGAGGACTTGGGTGTAGTTTTGGCCTAGGCTAAAGAGGGTGTCCTGGCCGAAGACTCTCTGGATCTAGCCTAACTGGAGGAAACCCTTTTCACCCAGATTGATAGGCTACTCAAATCTTGAGATGCTGGATCCTTCTCGGTCGATCCTTAGGGATTCATTAGGATTTTGGCACTGTGTCTCTTCCTTTCCTCTCTTTGACATATAATCAACAAACTCTCCTGAATTAACGAGCACTTTTCCTTTTCTGTGTGCGCTATAATGCTTCCTAAGTGTATCATATTTTGAACTTGGTTTAGGTAGAGTCATCAATTTTGGTGTTGTCCTTTGTGGAGTCTATTCTCGCTAATATAGGCTTCTCCTTTTAGACGGGGGTGCAGTGATCTCTATGTCATTGCTTGGAGAAGTAGTAGCAATCAAGTTCATAATGACTGTGCGTGGGAACAAGGATCATCATGGCTGCAGCCATTCGGTGGTCCCCCCAGCACACTAGTTGAGGCTCTGATCCATTAGGGCATCTGCGTGTGGCATGCTTAGGAGCCCGTTCCGAACGAGAGCTTTTGAATTTTGCTAGTCTCAATATAAGGAAAGGAATTTCTTTGAATCAGCTGCTATTTGCACTTAGCAATGCCATTTCTAACACCATTCCTATTTCCTCATCCTCGCGTCATTATGTGGGCTTGTTGCGCTATAAGGCCACACCTAGCATAGCTCAGGTGAGCAGCCAAGGGGAAACCAATGAGAGGCTTCCAGGAGAGGAGATCAGATCGAAGGCGAAGATATGTGTTGGTATTATCGTGCACCAAGGATAGGAGCAGCGGTCCTATCGAGATAGGTTCTTCCTCATGGGATGAACCGATTTCTCCTCAGAGGGCCGTGCCGATCGAGCCATCTATGAGATCGAGCGCACAAGATGTTGGTGGGGCTTTCCCATACGTTGAAGATGCTAAGCTTTTGGCCCCAATTGCAGGAGAAAAAGGTCTGGTAGGGTGCGATACCCTTGTTATCGGAGCCTGGAAGCAGGAATCTGGAATCCCTTTCCTGCATTCTTCCTTGGAATATAGCAGGTAGCCTTCGTCGCATGTGCCACTTATCCACATTCATCGATTAAACTGACTTTGTAGGTGCTCCTTGTTCTGCTGATTTCTCAAAACCTTTCTCTGCTAAAAAAAGGTGCTCGTGAATCTATCAGCTATAGTGAAGAACTCCGAAGTCGAATGGCCTTAGCCGTAGCTGAAAAAGATATCGTCGAGAAGCTTCGGGCTGCTACAGAAGAAGAGAAGGACAAGGCCATTTCCTCAAATGATGTCTTGAAGAGATAGATGGATAACATTAAGGCATAGGCGGTTGAGGTGTCGATCATTTTACAAAAGAAGGACGAAAGTTGTCTCTCTTGAACTATTACTGAGGGAGGTATTACGTGATGCTGAGGAGCTGAAGTCCCATCTGGTCGAATCGGAGAGGAGGGTTGAAGAGCTTGAGACAAACCTTTCAACGGCCATCCAGAGGGCTGTACAGGCCAAAGAGAGGTCTTCCGGGGCTGTCGAAGCTTATAAGGCTTCCCAGGCTTTCAAAGATAAGGCAAGCAAGGTAGCGTCAAAAGGATACTCTTTAGGTTATGCCGATTATCTGTGTAAAATTAAGGAGCTTTACCCCAGCGTGGACTTCTCTTTGCTCGCCGTTCCGAAGGATAGATCTGTTACCCCCCAGATTTAGCCTAAAATGGCATCGGCCTTTACTCTTGTTTCGACTGTCGAGGAGGCCGACAAGAAGTAAATTTGCCATAATTTTTCTTTTTCTTTCTTTTTCTTACTATCTATAACGTTCTCTTTTGGATGAGGTTCTTCATCCTCAAAATAAAAGACTAATTTCTTTCAAACTGGTCTCTTTTGGATTGGTTCTTTTTGGTTGATGGGTAATCTGAAGACTGTTTAGTTTGAGGTTGATATTGAAGATGAATTTCGAAGTAAGATCAGAATGCCACTGTCGATGACTGACCTCAATTTTGTTATGCTGCCACTAGTTACCCTCTATAATTATTCTTTTTGTCCTAGAATGGATGTGGTAGACAGGTATCATTTTCCTGTTGGCCATTGATTGTGGATCATTGAGCATAATTTCGTTTCCCGTGTCAAGTGCATGGATATTCAAAAGGTTGCATCCCCGCGCATCCTATATGCCGCCATATCTTTCCTTTCCGAAAGAAGGTCATTACTATTGTAACCATCCAAAGGAGAACCTTCTGGGCTCCAGGTACCGACGGTCTCTATCCTTGAGAGTAGTTATTGATGATCACGACATTCCCAGGAAGCCACCTGGGTTTCGAAATGTTGCTTCAACACGTGGCACTTTTTGGCGTGTCTGGGGAGAGGTGTGAAACAGTTTCCCTGTGGTCATTCATGGGTGTAGGATCCTTTTAAATAGGACCCTGCCTCTCCCTCTAGTAGGCCACCAAAACTTCATACTTTTATTTTGAAAACTGCCCTCCTTTCCCTAGCACACCGACAGAATGAAGTTCAACATCTCTGATCTTAAGAAGGCGGCAATGAAGAGGACTTCAAGTTCGCAAATTGAGGGTGAGCCTAGTTCCATGGCTCCCCAGAGAGGCGATAATGATGACCCGCAAGGGGTCATTGCTCGCTTGGAGAGGAAAATCTGGGTCTTGGAGGGTTGCCTGGTGGAGGGCAAGGCTCGAGTCGAGGTAGCCGCTGTGGAGGCATAGGAGGCTAGGAAGAAGATTACGGAGGCCATCTCGGATTTCATGTCTTCTTCCACCTACAAGGATGAAGTTGCCAAGGTGGTCCTGGATTCGTACCACCAGGGGTTCCGAGAACATCGGGACAAGGCTTTCAAGTACTTCAATCTGAAGGGCTTGGAAATATTAGCCTTCTGTCCCATTCCCTAGTCATGAACTTGACTTCGACTTTGAGAAGAGTCAGAGTCTGACTCATAAGGGAACTCTGGAGCCTCTCCATCCTCCTCCCAGGGTTTCGATACCTCCCGCCAACATGGGAAAGGTCCAGCAGGCGGTCTCTAGATCCACTTTCCCGTTATTTGCATCGCTTCTTGTCTTCTTTCTCTCTCTTTTTTTTTGTAATTTAAAGTGAAATGAAGATTCCTACTTTCTTCATACTTCGTCTTCTTCTTCTGTGACTAATATATCTTAAAGTACTGTATATGTAGAATTTGTGATATATCGAAAGTGTAGATTTCTCGGAGCCATTATGGATCTACAGAGGGGATGAGATTGGTCGGGCCATCTCATCAAGTGTTTGATATTGATAGGATGAGTGATGTAGCTTCAGCATGTTTTTGGATTTACTATAGGGTAGGGTGTCTTAGCATCCCTGTGCATCCCTATCATGATTAAGGTAGGCTATTCAGGCCCACCCTAGCATTTTTCGGATTTATCATAGATAGGTTATATGAACCATCCCTGTGCCTTTGATCATTTTAATAGCCTAATTGGGCCATCCGTTGTGCTCGTCAGGCATTCCAATAAGGTGAGTGGATCAGACTCTCCTTTGTGCTGCTGGCCGATTCTTTCGATCGAGCCATTGAAACCGTGTCATCCTGCTGGTGCAACGGGATATTTTGGAGTTGAACATATTTGCATAAAAGATTCTAGGGTCTGTTTATTGATAGTACTTGTGAAGGTTTTGTACATTCCATGGCCGAGACAGAACTTTATCATCCAAGGTTCTTGAGTCGATACTTTCCTAGATTATGACTCTTCAACTTTGTATGGTCCTCCTAGTTGGGAGAAAGCTTGCCTTTTTCGTTTTGCCTGGATACTTCAGTTCTTCGTAGCACCATATCCCACATGCAAAAATCTACTCCTTACTCTGGAGTTGTAATATATTTTTGACTTTTTGTTGATATGTCACCATTTTCATTTGTGCCTGGAGCATGGACTCGGCAGTAGATTCAAGTCAACTCTTCTGCGCTTGAAGTTTTTTTAGGCTCTTCATATTTATTGATCCTTAATGATTGGAGCGAGACTCCGATCGGAAGGACAAGCTCTGTACCGTATGTCAAGTTGAATGGAGATTCATCGATAGCCATTCTCGGGGGTCGTCCTGTATGCCCAGAGAATGGAGGTTAGCTCTTCTACCCAAAGTACTTTGGCAGCGTTCAACCTTATCTTCATGCCATGGAGAATAGTCCAATTAGTTACTTCGGCTTCTCCATTGGACTGTGGATGGGCAGTGAAAGTCAGCCTATGTTGTATATGGTACCGAGCGCAGAAGTCTTTAAACTTCGGATTGTTGAACTGCCTTTCGTTGTCAGTGATAATCGCATGTGAAATCTTAAACCAAAATATGATGGAATTCCTGACAAAATTCTTGACTTTGGCCTCCATGATATGAGCCAGCAGTTCAGCTTCGACCCATTTAGTAAAATAGTCGATTGCCACAAGGAGGAGCTTCCTCTGCCTAGATGTCAGTGGAAATGGGCCAAGGATGTCCATGCCCCATTGGGCAAAGGGCCAAGGTGCTGTCAGCTGGGTCAAATGACTCATTGGTTGTTTCTGTATGTTGGCAAACCTCTGGCATTAATCACATCTTCGCACAAAGTCGGCTGAATCTTTTTGAATGGAGGGCCAATAGTACCCTTTGTGTATAATTTTTTATGCTAAGGACCTGCCTCCAAAGTGATCTCCACATATTCCTTCATGGACCAACCTCAACGTATAGTCAGCATATGATGGTCCCAAGCATTTCAGCAGAGGCTGAGAGAATGACATGTTATAAAGGGTTCCGTCTAAGATGACATATTGCGATGCCATCCAGTGGATTTTTTGGCCTCTGCTTTGTCCTCTAGCAGTACACCCTCATTTAAGAACTTGAGGATTGGATCCATCCAACTTGGTTCGGTCCGGATTTGGTGCACCTCCAAAGTTTCTTCAACTATACTTAGGGTGTCGAGGTGTTCAACGAAGGTGCGATTGAGGGATTCTAGGATAGTGATAGCATGTCTGGACAGTGCATCCACCCGGGAGTTCTTCGATCAAGGAACATGCATGATTTTAAAGAACTCCAGTTGAGAACATAGGGCTTGTACCTTTTCCAGGTACTATACCATAGTGGGATCTCTGGCTTCATATTCTCCTCTGATATGGTTCACCACCAACTAGGAATCCAAAAAGGCTTGGAGTCTCTGAACTCCTAAGCTCTTAGTGATCCAAAGTCCTGCAAGCAGGGCTTCATAATTGTCCTGGTTATTCGAAGCATGGAAGGAAAATCGGAGTGCGTACTCCACCGTATGCCCATCTGGTTCAGCCAGTATGAGACCTGCTCCATACCCAACGGAGTTGGATGCTCCATCTACATGGAGCACCAAAACAGACTCCATGTCCTTCGAGATTTCGTTTTCTACTAGAGGTGCTTCGTCTTTAGACTTCCAGGTGCACTCAGCCAAGAAATCTAAGAGCACCTGGGCCTTCATAGTCAACTAGGGCTGGAAGCTAATATCAAACTCGCTTAGCTTCACAGCCCATTTGGCTATCCTTCCTGAAGTATCAGGGCATCGGAGAACGGCCCTATGAGGCTGATCAGTCAGCACCACGATGGCGTGGGCATGGAAGAATGGTCATAGTCGCTTTGCCAAAATTATCAAATAATAGATCAGTTTCTACATCTTCGAATATCTTGTTTCAGTATCGTATAGGACTTTGCTGATGTAGTAGATCGACTTGTGGGAGCCATCTTCTTCTCTTCGGACGAGGACCAAACTGACTGCTTCGTCCGAAGTGAAAAGCTATAAGTAGAGTACTTCCCCCTCCTGAGGTTTAGAGAGTAGAGGTAGGGTCTCTAAGTACTTCTTCAGCTCTTTGAAAGCAGTACGGCAGTCTTTAGTCCATTCGAAGCCTCAGGACTGCCAAAGTACCTTGAAGAAAGGGAGGCATTTCTCAACTGATCGAGAGATGAACCTACTTAAAGAAGTGATTCTTTTTGTCAACTGTTGTACTTCCTTCTTGCAGGATGGATGCCTCATATCTTTAAGGGCCTTGATTTTTTTAGAGTTTACTTCAATCCCCCATTTGGTAACGAGGAACCCCAAAAACTTGCTCGAAGTTACCCCGAAGGTGCACTTCGTTGGATTTAACTTCATGCGATGTCATCGTAGGGCACCTAATGATTCTTCCAGGTCCTTGATGTGATCTTTTCTAAGGAGGCTTTTGACGATCATGTCATCAACATAGAGCACCATGTTTCTTCCCAATTGCTCCTTGAACACCTTGTTGATCAATCTCTGGAATGTCGCCCCAGCATTTTTAAGCCCGAATGGCATCATTTTGTAGCAATATAGACCTTTATCAGTGTCGAAGGCCGTCTTCTCCTCATCCTGAGGATCCATTTGGATCTGATTGTATCCCGAGAATGCATCCATGAAGCTTAGCAGGTGATGCCCAACAGTGGTGTCGACTAGTTGGTCGATCTTTGGAAGAGGAAAGCTATCTTTTGGGCAAGCCTTATTGAGGTCTATGTAATCAATACAGATCCTCCACTTGCCATTTGCTTTTTTTACCATTACCACATTGGCCAACCACTCAGGATAATGAGCCTCTCGAATGAACCAGCTCTAAGGAGCTTGCTTACTTCTTATCTATTGCCTTCTGTCTTTTGGGGGCGAAACTCCTTTACTTCTACCGGATTGGCTTATGTTTAGGAGCAACTTCCAACGATGAGTAATTACTTCGGCTGGAATTCCTGGCATGTCTGAAGTGACCAAGCTAAAACATCAGCATTATTTCTAAAAAAATAGATCAGCTCCGTTCTGGTTTTCTCGTCAAGCATACTTCCGATTTGCACGACCCTGGTGGGATCCTCTTCTATCAATGGTTCTGAAATGGTTCTCTCCATGGGTTCACTAGAGTCTACGGTCGGATCCCTTGGATCTAACTGATCCCAAGTTTTAGGGTCGTTGGAATGCTTGTCCTGAATCATCAATGGTATGGGCACCATACCTCTAATTAGGGTTTCAATTTTGGGTCATGTAATAAGGCTTCAAGTCTAAGCATTTTAATCTTTTATCCATGAATTAAGTCTCAAGAGTTGTGTTTAGTCCTGTACATTGACCAATTTGGTCAATTTGTGTCCTGTATTGAGTCTAGTCCTGTATTGAGTCCAGTCCGAGTCTGGGTCCAAGTCGGAGTGGTCTTTGAGTCCAGCTCAACTACTATTAGGCCAATCCTTGAAGATCAAAATTTCAACCCTTGGGTGTCACTTCACCACCCCATGTGGCGCCACTTCACCATCCCATGTGGTGCCACCTCATCTTGCCAAATGGAGACACATCAAATATTCTTTCCTCCTTTCCCTCCCTCCATCAAGCCACTTACTAAAGGAGTCTTGGAAACCAAGGAAAGTTGAAGACAAAGGCCTTGATCCAAGCCTTATTTCAAGCTTCTCTCCAAAGAAGGGTGAGCAACCAAGGAAAGGTTGAAGACAAAGGCCTTGATCCATGCCTAATTTCAAGCTTCTCTCCAAAGAAGGGTGAGCAACCAAGGAAAGAGAGAGACACAAGCCTTGCATCATGCCTTCTTCCCAAAATTGGTAAACTTTCCAAGTGCAAGGGAGGCAAATTTCTTCTTCCAAGCCTATTATCATGCCACACCGAAATCCAAGAAGCATTGGTCGGCCAAGGAGTTTGAATTTCAGAATTTTGGGATTTTTGAATATTTTTTTTGGCACCTTAGCATGAGAAGAAGTGTATTTTTTCATTCAAATTTTGAAAGGGTCTAAGATTCCTATATAAAGGACCTTACCCCCTCCGTTGTTAGGTTAATGTTGATGAATGAAAAACCAAGATTTGAGAGCCATTCTCTTTAGTTGCCTTCTTTCCTTGAGAATGTCGATCTCCGTGAGGGAGCGCCTTCGCCTTCGGGCGTCGAAAGGTGTGAGGCCCCGAGTTACTATCTCTTCTATAAATCAATCCTACAACTTCGAGTTCAGAGTCCATCAGGATCATCCAACTGGGCACATTGCAAGAAGAACTCCATCAACCACCACATCAATTCTCATTCCTTCATCTCTTGCTTTCTTTTTGGTTGAATCCTAACTCTTCTCTTGAATGCTCGCAGGTCTTCCAGGTGCCACGAACATGAAATCAGTTTTCCTTGCCTTCGAGACCTTCGGATAGCAAGCTGGCACATCCATGGGATTGAAGGCTCAATCATCTAGGCCACATCTACAAAAGCGTGGGAACTCAGCATCGGGCGCTTCGGATCTTTTAAGGTTTGCCACCCTAACTCCTAAGTAGGTATTGATCCGAGAGCTAAGTCCTACAGGATTTCTCAATCATGAGGTCCTATTTTTATCCTTACTTAGGGGCTAATTTACGTGCTAATAGTTCTTATCATTATCAAATCCCTGGATCTACTGTTGTCTTTTCTTTGGGAAACCTAAATCCTTGAGAACACTTAAAAATCACAAAAGAGAAAAAAAGACCACTTGCATCATTCCTCATCTTCGCATCTAGTTAGTCTCACATCATGTTTGGTATCAGAGCATGCATCTCTTAGTTTTGCATCATCAAGCACTATCGAGCCATTTTCTGATCTCGTTTGGCCTCTCCGATGCCATTCCTAATAGGAAAACATAGCAGGAGGTAGTAGGTCGACATTATGGCCCAAAATTTATTCAGTGTGGGCCATCCCAGAATAATGTTATAGGCCGAAGGGGTTCGGACCACCGTGAAATTGATTGACAGTGTCTTCTGTTGGGGTTCGGTGCCGAGGGTTATAGGCAATATTATTTTCCCTTTGGCATTGACCTGATTTCCTCCAAAGCTGATGAGTGGTATAGGAGATCTTTGTAATTTGTTTTTAGGCAAACACATCCAAGAGAATGCATCACAGATCAAGATATTAGTCAAGCTTCCAATATCAACCAAGATTCCTTTTACATCGAAATTGGCAACGATGGCCAAAATTACAACAAGATCATCATGCGGGAGCTAAACCTCCACGAGGTCATCATCGAAGAAGAGAATAGCATTATTGTCTTTGAGCCACTTCGGGGCATCGTCTTTGTCTCTTCTCTAGTTGGTAGGTTGATGTATCATCCACACACCTCTATTGGTGGGCTTTAGATTTGGCAGTTCATCCTCTTTAGGGGTCATCTAGGGAACTGTAGCTTCTGACCGAGGTCCTTGGCAACCAACATACCACCCCAAATATCCTCTCTTGATGAGGTCCTCTATTGCGTCTCTCAAATGGATACATTCTTCAGTATTATGGCCATGGTCCTGATGGAATCGGCAGTATTTGTTCTTGTTCCTTGAAGAAGAGGATGCCTTCATGGAACATGGCCATTGGAAATAGTTTTCCTTATCTATCTCCGAGAGGATCTTTTCTCGAGGGGGGTTGAGGGTGAAAGGATTATGCCCTAAAGGTTAATCGAAATGTTGTATTTCGATGGGATTTTTTTTTGTATCCCAAACCAGTGTATTGACATTATAAATTAATAAATCATTTTATTTTCATCATACGCCGTGTCTTATTAATTTTATTAAGGTATGATGAACCCCAAAGATTAGGGCTATGGTTCTAGGGTTATGATGAGATCATACCAGTGAGACTTAAAGCTTTAAAACCCTAATCTAGAATATTCCTGGTCGATGGGATATGAGTTGGGGATGAATGTTTCCGGTAAGACTAGAAATACACTCTATGTATGCTTGGTGAAGAGGGTGACTGATCTCACAGTCACTTTTGTTTGACACTAATACTAGGATTTTGGTGCTCATTAGAGAATGAATTCGCTGAATGGATCCAGCTTGAGAACATCTAATGGAACCTTATCTGTTTGTCAATAGATAGTTCTCATAGTGAGAGTAGTGCATGTGGTCCTTTGACCAGGACAGCCATGGTATCTTGTATGCATGAATCCATACTTTGGTTCACACTCAATCATGACACTGAGTCATGCATGGGATGATACTGGGTATGGTGGATTACATATGGAGGTTGTGAGTAGGTCAAAAAGGAATCGATCAACCCTAGTAAGAGGGAAGTGCATCCAGATGATTTCAATCAAATGAAGATTCGGGAAATCTTTGATCAAAGTATGAACATTAGAAATAGTTTCTAATGGTTCATTAATGAATCATCATTATCAGATTGAGCAATGAATGAATATGAAATTGGATTTGACATGTATCCATATCCATAGTTATATTCAGGGAGCAAGTAGATCGAAGGACTGAATTACCCGGTAACTCACCACTGAAGGGTATTTTGGTAAATCCACCAAAATTTATCATCTTCGGGTAGGCATGACACATTGCTAGACATCAATCTTGTCTTGTTGGTCTTCATGAACCAATTGATTTGGTTTCATGAGTCAATTCGATGTGTGATTCGAGTTGGACAATTAGGTGAGCCAATTTGACCTAATTAGGTCAATCGGGTTCGATCGGATTGAATCGGCTAAAACCAAAACCTACTGCTGGCTAGATATGGAACCCAATGGGTCACACACAATAGAGACTTGTCCAAGAAAGTCATTCATGACTTAATTAGGGTCACAGGATCCTAATTGGTTATCCGGATTACATATTAGCATATGTAGGCTAACCAAATTCCTAACCTAATTGGATTGGGTCCTATTGCTTGCTAATTGGGCTAACCAAATTATGGAAAACCTAAATTAGGTTGAGTCCTAAGTGGGGCTAGCCTAATCAGAGCTAAATCTAATTTTAATTTGGATTTAAGGGTATTTTACGTGCCATACATGAAGAGTCCTAATGGCATGGGACTCTTGGTTCTTAAATGATACCTTAACTTCAAAAGGGCATAGAATGAGCTGTAGATCTCTGATTTGAATATAATTTATATGGTCCGAAAGAAAATTTTATGCTCCTTCCAATGGCACCTATATTGCCTATGTTTTAACTGGTCAACATTCTTTAAAATTTGAGTGAAAGAAGGATGGCATGCACTGTGCATGAAGAGTCACAACTCTTCATATGGCGCACGGTTCTGATGGAGAGTCCTTCTGCTATTAGGACTCTTCATAATCTTCAATGTTTGAAGATTGAAGAGGTGCCTATTGGCTTCCTAGGGATTGGTAATTGACGTGTGGCAAGTGAGAATTCGTCCAGATAAAAGAAGGGATGTGAATAAGGCCTTCGGTGCATGAATGGGCTTGTTAGATATTATTTTTCAGGCTAGATAACTTCTCTTCGATCTTGAAAAATCATATCTAATAAGTTGATGAGAGGACATATCACATGACCCTCTTGTGTCTATAAATAGGGGACAGTGAAATAAGTCTGATATAAGAATTCCATCGAAGTATTATTCTGAGTGTCTCTCTCTCCCTCCTTCTTTCTTTAAGACAAGACTTGTCTTGTTAAGACAAGGTCTTTTATAATAGGACAAGGCTTTGTTTTAGGACATAAGCCTAAAGGGTCCTAGAGGAGGGTTGTCCTAAAACTAAGAGTTGTTTAGGAGAGTGTCTTTAGTGCCCTACAGTAGGACAGGGTGTCCTACAGTGGTCAATAGACCAAAGGCTGTCGAAAGAGTTCCACTTCTCCAAGCAACTTGAAGAAGGAGTTCTTCCTTGGTCCAAGTTTCATGTGGATCACCATTGGAGGGAGAATGTTTGGGCACCTAGTGGAGAAGAAGGCTGAATCAAGGTTTTCTTCATCAGATTGGATACTAGCGGTTCAGGTTGGTACCTAAACTCTAGTTTATATTATATATGCATGTTTGTATGTTTTAATTCCTAGTAAGGAGGTCTTGGGTTAAGGGTTTGGTAATGATTTCATAATAAATTTTTGAAATCCACGCTTCCGCCCTGGTCACCAAAACCCTTATAGTGGTATCAGAGCCACCTTATTAAGGCTAAATCATACAAAATTTGAAGTTGCCCAATTTTGTAGGACTCTTGATGTTGCCCATTTTGGTAGGACTCTACAAAATTTGAAGTTGCCCAATTTTGTAGGACTCTTGAGGTTGCCCATTTTTGTAGGACTCTACAAAATTTGAAGTTGCCCAATTTTGTAGGACTCTACAAAAGTTTAAAGTTACATATGATTGATATGTTTATGCATATATATATGTCACTGGTTAGGGTTTTCACTTAAACCTTAACCAATATAGAGATATGTTTAGCTTTCTAGTCATCATACTGAAATAAGATTTCCCTGACATAATGGTGGATCCATTATGTGGTAGATAGTTATCCTAGTATGATGACACACTTGGCACATTATAAAATGATATATGATGCATGGTTGATGAATGGTAATATTAGAATGTGCTTCTGTTTGAATTGCCCCCTATTAAAATTATATTAAGTTGTAGTGTCATATACCAAAAGCAAAATAATCAAGATGATTAGTTGATCATTCGGTATCTAGGAAAAGTGGTTCATGATCGTTAAAGAGGACGTGGTTTTTAATTGGTTCCGTTGACTGACCTGGCCAATTTTTATTGGTGTCTAGGAAAGCAATGGGGGGACTCCCACTACTCTCTCACTTACCTGGCCAATAAGATTAACTTAATTCTTGATTGATATGCTTAGTGTAATATTCACTATAGTAGGCCTTCCTTCATGCTAGGTAATTATTATGTTATGATCCGTATTAGGTTTGTTGTGTACACACAAGGCCTATTATGGTAACTAACAGAATTTTGGCCTGGTGCATTTGATGCTTATGGCACGATTTAATATAACACTTTGTTATGAACACACAAGGATATTATAATTACAATCATGACTATAAAGGAATGAAGGGTCTTAACTAAAAATTTATAGTTTGTTGTGCACACACAAGGCTATTAATATTTTAGAGGCCAGGTTTTGTTGAGAATTGTTTGAGATACAATTGAAAAGAGTTTTCCTACCTTTGAACTTATAAAATTTGTTGTGTACACACAAGGTCTTTTATAAGGAATTAGGATCTCAACCCCACTAAGAAACCAATTAGGGTTTCTTGATCATCATATAAAGGGTTATGATGCTTGATAAAATAGTGGGAGACATAATTAAGTTAAAGTCCAAATTTAATTATGTTTTGTCAACATTGGTTGTTAGCTTATGGTATGTTCTTTGTTAATGTAGATTAAATGGCCTCTTTACTCTCACTCCGTAGTATACTTGATGCCAATAATTGACTGGACCGAACTATGTTGACTGGTTGAGAAACTTAAAGATAGTACTCAGCCAGGAAAAACTTTCTTACATTTTTGATACCCTTACCTTGGAACCTTTTGAGGAAGATGCCTCGCAAGAGGAAAAGACCACATACAAGATGTGGCAAAATGACTCACTCACTGTCAAATGTATCATGCTTGCCTCTATGACCAATGAGTTGCAGAGGAAACATGATAGCATGGACACTAACTCCATACTGCTCAATCTAAAAGAGCTATATGGAGAACATAGTCGAATTTCTAGATATGAGATATCTAAGCAGTTATTCTGTGCAAGAATGATAGAAGGTACATCCGTACAAGACCACGTACTGATGGTTATTGACCTGAGCACTCGATTAGGTCAACTGGGTTTTGTTATGGATGGGGAGTTGATCAGGATTTGATCCTGCAGTCACTACCGGAGTCATTTTCATAGTTTGTTCTTAATTATTATATGAACAAACTTAACACTTCCTTGCCTGAGCTGTTAAACATGTTAAAAACAACAGAGAGCCATTTTAAAAAAGTAAGGCTCCACTTCTTCTTGTGGATGGGATCAACAAGAAGAAGTCAGGCATAAAGGGTTCCAAGAGGAGATTGAACCCAAAAGGGGCATCAAGAAGAAGAAAGGAAAGAAGGCCTTCGGATAGATGACCTGCTTTCACCGTGGCAAGCCCTAGGTCATTGGAAGAGGAACTGCAAGGCTTACCTTGCAGGTGTGAATCCTGGTGCATCGGATGCAACAAAAGGTATGAAAGAAGTTCATACTATTTTGTCATTGGATTCTTCCATTTCAAATACTTGGGCATTGGATACCGCCTGTAGTCATAATATCTGCAAATCATTCCAGCAGCTGCAGAGATTTTGAGTATTGAAGGAAGGAGACTTCGAGCTCTACGGTGCTGGAGGAGAGTCCATCCAAGCAGAGGCCGTAGGGACTTATATCTTGAAGTTACCTTCGGGGAAGATTTTAGAGCTGAGAGATTGTTACTATATGCCTAAGGTCATTAGAAATATCATTTCTGTACCCTTGTTGCTTAAACAAGGTTATACTATGAATGCGATGAGCAATGGTTGCTCAATCAGCTTTTCTAATGAAATTATATGTTATGGCGTATTTTGCAATGGTCTTTTAACTCTATCCACTAATGACAATATACTTGATGTAAGTAACAAATGAAAGAGAGATGATGTAAACAATACTTTACTCTGGCACTGTCGGCTCGGACATATTAGTGAGACTAGGATTAGCAAGTTATACAAGAAAAATTTCCTTAATCCTTATGATTATGAATCATTAGGAACTTATGAATCATGTCTTATGGGTAAAATGGCCAAGACTCCATTTAGTGGACATAGAGAAAGGACAACTGAGTTATTAGGACTCATACATACAGATGTATGTGGGCCTATGACAACTCAGACCAAGGGTGGATACTCTTATTTGATCATGTTTACTGATGATTTTTCAAGGTACGGATTTGTATATCTTATGAAACATAAGTTCGAAGCCTTTAATAAATTTTTAGAGTATCAAAGTATGGTAAAGAAACAAATGGGAAAAGTATTAAAATCCTTCGATCAGATCAAGGAGGTGAATACTTATCCACCGAGTTTCTCGATCACCTTAAAGAAAAGGAGATTATCTCTGAATGGACCCATCCTTACACACCACAATAAAATGATATTGCTGAAAGGAGGAACCGTACCTTATTTAGATATGGTACGGTCCATGATGTGCTTCACAGAGTTACCTGTTTCCTTCTGGGGATATGCTTTGGAAATAGCAGCTAATATCTTAAATAGAGTACTATCTAAATCTATCTCTAGCACTCCATATGAGATATGGAGGGGTAAGAAATCCAATCTTAAGTATCTTAAGATATGGGGATGTCCAGCCTATGTCAAAAGAAATTTTGGACATAAGCTGGATGCTAGAGCAGATAAGTGTCTATTTGTAAGATATCCTAAAGATAGTATAGGATATCTGTTCTACCACCCTACTGAACAAAAAAATTTTTCAATAGGCATGCCATTTTTCTGGAGAAAGAGTTCATCCTACAATAGGGCAGTGGGAGAAATATTGAACTTGAAGAAGTTCAACAAATAGATACATCTCAACCAAATGATAACATAGTTAGTATAGAACCAGAACACACCACTCCTATCCATAAGTCTTATAGGATGCGTCATGCACCTGAGAGGTATGGGTTCATTATTGAAAATAATGAAGCCTGGATCATTGAAAATAATGAGCCTCTAACCTATATGGATGCTGTCATGAGTAAGGACTCAGACAGATGGCTGGAAGCCATGAGATCCAATATGGACTCCATGTATGTCAACCAAGTGTGGACTTTGGTTGATGCACCAGAGGGTGTTAACCCTATTGGATGCAAATGGGTCTATAAGAAAAAGATTGGGGTAGATGGCCAAGTCGAAACTTATAAAGCCAGATTAGCGGCTAAAGGTTTCAGACAAAAACAGGGAATAGATTATGATGAAACATTTTTTCCTGTTGCCATGCTCAAATCTATTCGGATCATGCTTACTATAGCAGCATATCATGATTATGAAATCTGGCAGATGGATGTGAAAACCGCATTCCTTAATGGTTTCCTTGAGGAAGAGGTCTTTATGTCATAGCCAGAAGGTTTTGTCTTGGAGACTAAACCTAATCAGGTATGTAGGCTGAAGAAATCCATTATTAGATTAAAGTAAGCATCCAGGAGTTGGAACATCCGATTTGATAAGATAGTCAAAGAGTTTGACTTTATCAAAAATGAGGATGAACCTTGTGTGTACAAGAAGACTAGTGGGAGTGCCATAATTTTCTTGGTTCTGTATGTGGATGGCATACTCCTTATTGAGAATGATATCCCAATGTTACAATCAGTCAAGGTATGGTTATCTAAATAGTTTTCCATGAAAGACTTGGGAGAAGCATCTTATATATTGGGTATCAAGATCTATAGAGATAGATCTAGGAGGATGCTAGGCTTATCCCAATCTAGGTACATTGACCAAGTGCTAAAGAGATTTAGCATGGAGGGAAGTAAAAGATGTACTTGCCCATTGGTCATGGCATACATCTTTCTAAGAAGATGTCTACTAAGACACCTGAAGAAAGAAATAGAATGAGTTCTATACCTTATGCTTTGGCTGTAGGATCTATAATGTATGCTATGTTTTGTACCAGGCCTGATGTGGCATATGCCATAGGTATAGCCAGCAGATTTTAAGCTGATCCAGGAGAGGATCACTGGAATACCGTGAAAAATATTCTTAAGTACTTGAGAAGGACTAAGGATATTTTTTTGATATACGGAGGATCTGATTTTAAACTGAAAGCTTATTCAGATCCTAGTTTTCAATCGGATCTTGATGATAGCAAATCTATTTCAAGGTATGTTTTTACCCTAAATGGAGGAGCTATAAGTTGGAAGAGTTCTAAATAGCAGACTGTAGCTGACTCAACAACTGAGGCAGAATACATTGTTGTTAGTGAAGCGCCAAGGAAGTTGTCTGGATGAAGAAGTTCATCTCAGAGTTGGGCGTTGTTTCGGAGATTGAAGGTTCAGTACCACTTTACTATGATAATACTGGAGCCGTCGCTCAAGCTAAGGAACCTAAAGCTCATCACAAATTAAAGCACATTCTAAGATGCTTCCATCTCGTTCGAGAGATTGTTGAAAGACAAGAAGTCTGCATTAAATGAGTAGAAACGAAGAACAACATAGCAAACCCATTCACTAAGGCTCTACCACAGCAGGAGTTTGATCGCCACCTCGATTGTATGGGCTAAAATTTAAAGGTGATTGGCTTTAGTGCAAGTGGGAGATTGAAAGGATTATGCCTCAAAGGCCAATCGAAATGTTGTATTTCGATGGGATTTTCTTTTGTATCCCAAACCAGTGTATTGACATTATCAATTAATAAAGGAATTTTATTTTCATCATTTGCTGTGTCTTATTATTTTATTAAGATATGATGAATCCCATAGATTAGGGCTATGGTTCTAGGGTTATGATGAGATCATACTAGTGAGACCTAAAGCCTTAAAACCCTAATCTAGAATATTCCTGGTCGATGGGATATTGGGTTGGGGATCAATGTTTCCGGTAAGACTAGCACATCCTATGTATGCTTGGTGAAGAGTGTGACTGATCTCACAGTCACTTGTGTTTGACACTAATACTAGGATGTGGGTGCTCATTAGAGAATGAGTTCACTGAATGGATCCAGCTTGAGAACATCTAATGGAACCATATCTGTTTGTCAATAGATAGTTCTCATAGTGGGAGTAGTGCATGTGGTCCTTTGACTTGAGACTGCCATGGTACCTTGTATGCATGAATCCATACTTTGGTTCACACTCAATCATGACACTGAGTCATGCATGGGGTGATACTGGGTAAGGTGGATTGCGTATGGAGGTTGTGAGTAGGTCAAAAAGGAATCGATCAACCCTAATAAGAGGGAAGCGCATCCAGATGATTTCAATCAAATGAAGATTTGAGAAATCTTTGATCAAAGTATGAACATTTGAAATAGTTTCTAATGGTTCATTAATGAATCATCATTATCAGATTGAGCAAGGAATGAATATGAAATTGGATTTGACAAGTATCCATATCCATAGTCATATATAGGGTGCAAATAGATCGAAGGATTGAATTGCGCTGTAACTCACCACTGAAGGGTATTTTGGTAAATCCACCAAAATTCCTCATCTTCCAGGTAGGCATGACACGTTGCTAGACAACAATCTTGTCTTGTAGGTCTTCATAAAACAATTGATTTGGCTTTTTGAGTCAATTCGATGTGTGATTTGAATTGGACAATTAGTTGTGCCAATTTGACCTAATTAGGTCAATCGGATTCGATCGGATTGAATCGGCTCAAACCTAAACATACTGCTGGCTAGATGTGGAACCCAATGGGTCACATATAATAGATACTTGTCCAAGGAAGTTATTCATGATTTAATTAGGGTCATAGGATCCTAATTGGTTAGCCGGATTACATACTAGTATATGTAGGCTAACCAAATTCCTAACCCAATTGGATTGGGTCCGGTTGCTTGCTAATTAGGCTAACCTAATTATAGAAAATCTAAATTAGGTTGAGTCCTAAGTGGGGCTAGCCTAATCAAAGCTAAATCTGATTTTAATTTGGATTTAAGGGCATTTTAGAAACCATACATGAAGAGTCCCAATGGCATGGGACTCTTGGTACCTAAATGATACCTTAACTTCAAAAGGGCACAGAATGAGCTATATAGATCTCTGATTTGAATATAATTTATATGGTCAGAAATGAAATTTTATTTTCTTTCCAATGACACCCATATTGCTTATGTTTTGACTGGTCAACATCTTTGAAATTTGCGTGGAAGAAGGATGGCGCGAGCGGTGCATGAAGAGTCACAACTCTTCATGTGGCGTGCGGTTCTGATGGAGAGTCCTTCTGCTATCAGGATCCTTCATAATCTTCAATGTTTAGATATTGAAGAGGAACCTCTTGGCTTCCTAGGGATCGATAATTGACATGTGGCAAGTGATAATTCATCCAGATAAAATAAGGGATGTGAATAAGGCCTTTGGTGCATGAATGGGCTTATTAGATAAGATTTTTTAAGCCAGATAACTTCTCTTCAGTCTTGAAAAATCATATCTGATAAGTTGATGGGAGGACATATCACATGCCCCTCTTGTATCTATAAATATGGGGCGGTGAAATGAGTCTGATATAAGAATTCCACCGAAGTATTATTCTGAGTGTCTCTCTCTCCCTCCTTCTTTCTTTAAGACAAGACTTGTCTTGTTAAGACAAGGTCTTTTCTAATAGGACAAGGCTTTATTTTAGGATATAATCCTAAGGGATCCTAGAGGAGGGTTGTCCTAAAACCAAGAGTGGTTTAGGAGAGTGTCATTAGTACCCTACAGTAGGACAGGGTATCCTACAGTGGTCAATAGACCAAAGGCTGTCGAAAGAGTTTCACTTCTCCATGCAACTTGAAGAAGGAGTTCTTCCTTGGTCCGAGTTTCGTGTGGATCACCGTTGGAGGGTGAACGTTTGGGCACCTGGTGGAGAAGAAGACTGAATCAGGGTTTTTTTCATCAGATTGGATACTAGCGGTTCAGGTTGGTGCCTAAACTCTAGTTTATATTATATATGCATGTTTGTATATTTTAATTCCTAGTAAGGAGGTCTTGGGTTAAGGGTTTGGTAGTGATTTCATAATAAATTTTCGAAATCCACACTTCCACCCTGGTCACCAAAACCCTTACAGAGGGGGGTACTGGAGTCAAATATCTCGCTCAATGCTCTGGGCCTGGGACTCCATCGTCGGTCGGTATACTTGTTGTTGGTATTGTTGTTGGGAGAAAGGAGGCCTTGACCCTTGTTGTTTTTCTTCTTTGAAGTGGGCTTCCCTTCAGTCAGTCACCGATTTGCTGCTTGCTCTTCGATGCCAGCATATTTTTGAGCTCTTGATAAGAGCTTAGCATAGCTTTTAGTAAACTTTTTGTCCAGGAAAAAGGTGAGCCTAGATGTACGAAGTTCATTCTTTAGTGCAGACATGGCCACGTGCTCGTTGAGATCGGGTATCTCGATTGTGACCAAATTAAATCTGGAGATGTAATCTCTCATACTTTCTACTTCATACTGATGAAGGAGGAATAGCGTATCAATATTGCAGGGGGTCTTGTCGCAAGTCCTGAAATGCAAAACAAGCAATTTTTCTTGCTCGGAAAAAGAATCGATGATACCTGGGCATATTCTCGAGTACCACATCAGAGTGGCTTTCTTCAAGGTGGCTGGGAACGTGAGGCAGTACATCACATCCGAAGCTCTTTGGATTATCATGTAGGCTTTGAAACTGCCTAGGTGGTCAAAAGGATCGGAGGTGCCATCGTAAGGCTCCATCCAGGGAACCCTAAAGTGCCGAGGAATAGCTTCGGCCATGATGCGGGCAGTGTAAGTAGGGCACAGAGCACACGCCACCAAATGATTCTGGTCTCTTTGCTCCCGGATTCTTGCAATCTCCGATTCGATGGCTCTAAACTTTCCATTGTAATCGGGGGCTTTTTGCTTTGATGGATTCTCCACGGGAGTGGAGTCTTCAGAAGAAGGAGAGGAAGTTTGCCTAGGCCTTTTTCCTCTTCATAGGGAGTCAGTGGGCCTTGGAATTTGTGAACTTCGACCCTTGGGGAAAAATCAAGGATGAAGGGAAAGATGAGCGGATCCTTCTTGAGGGGCTCTCTTCTTTTGGCATCGAGAGCTATGTCTGGAGGTGGCCGGTAGATACCGCACCTGGAAAGCTTTGTTCTGGAAGTCCTGAACCATGGCCATGAATTTGTTGACCTGGTTCAGTAGATTTTCGAACTGTTGCTATCCCACAACAATTGTGGGAGGCGGAATGTCATTCTCTTCCGGGAGTCCACCCCCCTGGGATGGAGCATGACTTTGACTTGCTGAGGCAATCTGAGTCTTTCCTCTTGCCATCGAGAACTTCTTACACTTCTCATTTTTCAAGGAGGGGAGCTTAACAATGGATTCTTAAATGCTCTCCCCCTACCTGGTGTGCCAATCTGTTGGCATAGAATCCCTGTTCCGACCGGGCAGAGCTACTGGATCGCAAGCCCGCACCCTGGATCACCTACAAAATAATTCCCTTGCCGGGATGCTCCAACGGGGGACACTCCGATGCCTAAGTTAGAGGCAGGCTCCAGCCATAGAATAGGAAAGATTCTGAGAAGGATAAAAATGGAGAGGAGAAGACTCTGATATTTTTAAGAGTATCTTATGCCTTACTTAGAGCATTTCCTCTTACCGTTATTTATAATGAGTTGTCCGGCCTATGGCCTATTCTCCCTCCTGCGGTTACGATGGGGGAATTAATTCCTTTCTCTCAATTCATAATCGTGGACGGTTTCTAAACGGTTCCTGCTAGGCGGGAGGTGTTGCCACTGGAGTTACATGACATGATTATTTTCTAAAGTTAGTTAGGTAGTCGATGATGATCGTTATTTGTCACGTTCGTGGGGATCTAAGATAGATCGGAGATCTATTTTTAGGCTCCTTTTTTGGGAAAATATCTATAGTCAAATTGAAGGATCGCCTTCATCTTCGGACTCCTTAGAGACAGATCAGAGATCATGTTTTCAACATAGGTCAAAGACTTTGTCTTCGACGTATCGAAGATTGTGCCTTCGTGACACAGAACGAAAGCTCTGATACCAAAAATGATGCAGAACGAAAATGTGGAATGTGGAAGCAAATTAAAATTAATGTATTTTTTTTTATATATTTCAGAAGTCGGCTTTGACTCAAAGGAAAGATAAACTAATGTTGAAAGAAACTAAGAAATGACAGAAAGCACAATTAAAAGGAGTGGATTATCAGAGTAACTCAGAAGTAGGATCGCTGGAGATTGAGAAACCCCAGATCTAGGGTTTGCTCTGAGTTTCAACGAAACAGACAAAGTGAGAAGGGAAGGTTCTTGTTACCTAGCAGTGATATCTCTCCATTTGGTGGAAAAAGACTCTCTCGAGCAGATTATTGGATCCCGGGAGTCAAGGTATCTTCGCAATGGATCCTCCGATAATGGTCCTTGGCAAAGTTGGCCTCTTCTTGAACCCTGGATCCTAGAGAGAAGAAGAACAAGGTTAGGAACAAGAGACTCAGGGAAGAGAGTTACCCGAGTAGAAGAAAGGATGGGGTTTGAAGGTCTTTAGCTGATCTGGAACTCCTATGCTGCAGATTTGGGACTTCTTCTCCCGGATCTGCTGGATGGACTCTGAAGCAGTGGTAGCTGACTTGAAGATTGCTGGACTGGGGTCCTGGTAGTCGGCCACCCTTTGGAAGAAGAACCTTGGAGATGGTATAAAGGCTAGGGTTTGGTGGTGGTGGAGTAGAGATGGGTGGACTAAGCTAGGGTTTTGGGGTTGGAGATCTCACACCTCCTCAAGTTTCCTAGGGAACCCGGATTTACTCCCTCACGGAGCTCAACACTCAGAATAAGTGCGGAAGAACAAGACTTTGCTAAAAAACAAGGAATTTCATTCATAAGATTTCATAAGATAAGTTCAAGTTACGAAAGGGGTCTAATATATAGACCTATAAGAAAAATCAAAACCATACAAGTTCCCATGTGGGACTAATAGGACTAATCTATACTTTAGGCATCAAATTCACTTCCCTTGGCCAACCAAGACTCCTTCCATGAGTGAGCGGCCCAAAAACTCCAAGAAAACTTGAAAATCAGCTCTAAATGGCAGGTTATGGGGGTGTCTCCTAGTATCTCTCCATGAATCAAGGATTTTTCCTTCATGGTTTGGCTCTTTTGGACACCTCCTAGTCTTGCTCCACAAGTTTAGGCTTCTTCTTTTCATGGCTTTGGCACTTTAGGAAACTTTTGGGTGCCTCCTTGATTTCCTCCCCAAGACATGCTCTCTTCCCTTTTATAACTTGGAATTTTTTGGAACATTGTGGGGGACCTCCTTGATCCTCTCTTCAAAAAAAATTCTTGCCATCCTGGCTTGGGTTTATCTGGAAAGAAGTTGGCTCCTCCTTGGATTGAGGTATCTTGATGGATTTCTCCCCCAAGTGGTGCACGAAAAAGGTGAACTTACTTCTTATGGTGTGGGGACCAAAGACACTGGATGGAGATGTGGCAAGGAGTGTGGCACCCACTTGTAGCTGGACCATGGAAGAAAAAATGTGGCACCCTATGGCAAAGGGAATGGCGCCAACCTGGACTTGGACATGGACTGAGTCAACAGGACTCAACAAAAATTGAAATGACAAAATTACAGACTCAAAATTGGGTTGATCAGGTCAATCTTACAAACCATAATTTTCTCGGGAAAGGTTAATCAGAGATCCAGATGGAACCCTGAAGTCTTCTTCTGATTCTGGTACCCGCACCAATTCTCCCGGGGTGGGAGGAACTCGACCCTATCGAGTATGGATCAAGCTGGCTCTGGTATCTCTCCAAGAGGTCTGGGTCCAATTCTTATAATTCTTCTCGGGAGATCCAAGAGTCATCAGAATCTGGCCTTCCTTGCCAGCGGACCAGGTATCTTTGGTATCCTCGATTACGAGTAGAGACAACCTGATCATCTAGGATCTTTTCAATCTGCTCTTTCCTCACAAGCCAGTTTGTTGGTGGACACACAGGGTCGGGATCACTCTCAATAATAGGATTAGGTTCAAAAGGCTCACTGGAAATCACAGCTAGCTCCCTGTACTCTACTAGGTCTGTAATGTTGAAAGTGGAGCTAATGCGTAGCTCTGGTGGCAATATAGGCATTGGGTCCCACTCTCTTCATCACTCTAAATGGTCCAGCTCCTCTAGCATATAGCTTTCTAACGGTTCCAGGAGGAAACCGCTCAGGCCTTAAGCTAATCATTACATAGTCTCTCTCAACAAAAGTTTTGACTCGTCTTTGAGAATCAGCCAACTTCTTAGAAGTTTCATTACTTAAAGTTATTTTGGCTTGAATTTCTTTATGCAAGTTCTTTACATGTTGTGCAAAGTCTTCAGCAGACTTGGAGACTCGTGTGTGGACTGGCAAAGGAACTAGGTAAGGTGGTGTGTGAGGCTTGTACCCATGAACAATCTCAAAAGGGCTTTTACCTATATACCTATTGACCGAGTCATTATATGCAAATTCAGCCCTGGGTAAATACGAATCCCAATTCCTGGTATTCTCACTCAACCAAAATTTGAGTCAATGTCCTAAACTCGACTGACGATGCATTCCTAAAGAATGGACTTTATTCAAAGGAACCCTAGGTCTAAACCTAACAAAGTAAGGCTCTCTAGGTTTGACCTTGGGTCGGAGGATGGCATGCAGAGCATGAGAACTTATCATGGGTGCCTAGTAGGTGCCATAAGGTCTTCCAGAAGTAGGTGGCAAACCTAATAGGTTCTAAGGAGTCTTGCAACCTAGAAATCTCAGTAAAGTGTAATCCCATAGCTCTAGAAACATGAGAAGATTCAGGGAAGGGTAGGAAATAAGAATCAGAGTTTTGAGGTGGCTTATAGGAAACAAGAAACATACCTTGGTTATTCAGGATGACCTTAAAATGAGGACATTGTTCTATAGGTGCACTCATCCAAACCTCATGATTTGCTCTAGGAGGGTCTACAAGTGCAAGTTCTAAGGTAGGCTGGGTGCTTCTAGAAGGTGGAAGGTTATCAGGAAGGTCTTTGGAATGTTTATCTAGAAAGTCTTCTAAGCTACTGTCTTTTTCTTGTTCTTGGACCTTCTCAATGGGCAATTCTTGTGAACCCCTTCCTTCTTCACACTTCTCTACCAGATTTGACTCAGGGGTGTCTTCTTGGATTCCTCAATGAGTTCAGGGGTATTCTCACTTAAACTCTCATTGGGTGCAATTTTCTCTTCCTGAACTTCCTCAAAAGGGTCTTCTCTTAGGGTTAGCTCCTGAATTCCTTGAGTGGCAGGGGTCCCCTCAATAACCCCATCAGGTAGGAGTTGGTTAATTGAATTATCGGGAGAGATATCCTCAAATTCTTCTTCTTCATATTCATCTATCAAACTTATGTCAGGCTCAGATATTTCTTCCTCAATCTCACTGAAAGGTTCTAATCTATTCTCCTTTGATTCCTCTTTAAGTACGGCTCTAGTCAAGTCAACTAATTTTGGGATGGCCATGCCTAACTCCTTCTCAGTGTTATCCTTCTGTTCAAGAGGTGACACAAGTGGGAATTGACAAACAAAAGTCTGGTTCACTACGGGTGTCGGATCAATTGGAACTTGACTCAAGTTGGTAGAGGTTGGCTTTAAGTCCAAAGTACTTGATTGGTTATATCTTAAAGACCACTCATAGTCTTGGGCTTCTTGGTAGGCTCGGTCTAACTTATTGGTCTTTTCAAGGCATAGCTTCCAATAAATGTCAGGGTGTAACCCAACCCTAAATCTCGATGTGATCTGAGCTTCGGTCTTAATGGTATTGCATTTCATGTCATAACACTGGAAGTCCGATATATTTAGACACAGGCCTGTTACCTTGTTGTAATTGGTACCATTGGTCTAAAAGTCTTTTCTCATAGGATCTACCTAGGTACCTATCTCTCAACTTACTTCTCATATCTCTCCAAGTATATATTTCCTCTTTTCATTGATAACACTCACGCTCAATAGCATACCAATGCGACCTAGCATGTTTGGTGAACTTGGTTTTGGCCAACCTAACTTGTCCTAATTCTGATATGTTAGTGCACTCAAAATACCGATCCATTTGTTCTTCCCACTTAATATATGTCTCTTGTCTTCCATCAAAAGTGGGTGCATAAGGTTCGGTGTTCCTAACGGGTCCCTTCTCTGAGTCAACCAAGTATGGATATAGGCTCCTAGGGTTATGCTCGGGATCATGGTATAAGGTCCTCCTAGGCTCCTCGCATGGGTGAGGTTGGGGCCTATTAAATTTTGGATCAGGGGTCTAATTTTGATGTCTAAGTTTCTCAAGTCCCTGGGCTCGGTCTCTAAACTGGGCAAAAACTCTCATTCATATCATGAATTAATTTGGTCATACTTTCGGTAAGAGTTCTAATCATGGCCTCTAAATCAGGTTGGGTTTCATGAAGGAAGTTTTTTTTTTTTTTTTTGTGTGCCTACACTAAGCAGAGGATAGGAACAGGTAGATGTTATAAAATAATTTCAATTAATCACGGAAAAACCTATCCCAAACCAGGATCAAAAATTATATTTGCATAGAGAACATAAAGATGCATGGCATATATTTTTTTCATAATTTTTGGACATGTATAAATGTAAATAAAAATTAAATTGAACTTATTCCAGGCTAGAATAAGGAGGAATAGGGTGGAATAGCTATTCCCGCTATTCCACCCTTCTTCAACCTCGGTCCAGAGATTGCTTACCGTGGAGCAAGGTTCAGACGTCGACTGCGGCGCGCTCAGGTCTCCAACCCCGAGCTCCTAGGTCCGCTGGAATCCTTGCTTGACCGGCTACAAGGTGATGAAATCGGATCTCCAGGTCTCCGGCGTTTTCCACTTCGAATCGGGGCTCCAAAAGTCGTCCATGGCCACGGTTGCAGCAGGGGGATTTGAAGATCAAACTTTGATTACCTTGCACTGGAGCGATGACCTACTCCCAGGATCTCAAGCGAAATCCCTCTAGAGGGGATACACGCTGTGGGAACTTCTGATCGGAGCTCCGGCATCGCTAGCCGCCGGATCCCAAGGTTTCATGGATTTTGGAAAGATGGAGGAAGCTCTCAAAAAAACCTCACGAAAGAGAGCAAGAAGGGGGTATAAAAATTATCTCTAGATGCCAACCGAAGGGGAGAGCAAGGGTCTTCAGTTTGGTGCGAAGGGGTGGTGGGATTTAATCGAAATAAATCAAAACAGCAGACGCCCTGTTTCTGTTTCAGAAACTCAAACATCTCAGGCGAGAAGACGACGGTTCAAAAGGTGAACCGGCAAATGACCAAAAAGCCCATCGGTCCAAGGGCAAAGCAGGGTCTTTTTGGTTCTGGCCAAAACCCAGTCAAACGAAGTCCAAATCGAACGAAACTGGACTCAAAACGAAGCTAAGAACGAACCCTAACTTTCTACAGTCCAACCTCACTGATTTGAGTTGAATCGATTTGCAACTGACTAAAACAAAATCAACTGGACTTAGAAACATTCATCAAACCATTTGATGAACATGGGTTCAATCCTAGTCAGCCAGGAACATATTCCTGGTTGATCCAGAGAAGACCTGATCAACCCAAGATCGGCTCAATCAGAAGAAAACGCAACCAAAAACCGTGACAAAACACCGAAACGATTCCCAATCGAATCGGTTCCTGATAGATAGGAATCCTCTGTGGCGTGTGACCTCATAGGTTCGAACCTAAACGGTAGTACTGGAACACTTCCAGTACCTGCACAAGATACCACCTAGCAATGGGTCTCGGCGTCCGGATAGGTCGAAGATGCGAGAGCAATCCATCGAACCTGTGGCATATGGTTACCGCATAATTCATCCCTTTGACCTCCAATGCTCAGGATGACCTAGGGTTGAACTGCCAACCCAGCTATGTCAATCCACTACGTGTCTCAATCTCGCATGTCCAGTGACTCTTCACTGGTACCACCCCGATCGAGGATTTGCTAAATTGAGACACTGCGAGACATTCAATCCAAATCATTTGGACAGGTCAATTCCATCTTGGTCCACTACTGCTCCACAAGTACTTGCCTGTACCCAGAAACCTTTCATCACCGGATTAAAAATCCGGTAGTCCGGCACCAAAGCACAGGGAGTTGCTTGCAAGCTACCATAGTGACCTCAGGTCAGAGGGACACTTATGCCCATATCCATTCGCGAGCGATCCTTAGGCAGATAAGGTGCTACGCGGAGTCACGTCTAATGAGATATCAATATCCACTTGCAGATCACATCAGTGTCACCACACTCCTTTGGTCAAGAGGACAACCAAACAATGCGAACTACAACAGCCTATGCTTGATATGTTGCTATCCAGGTACAACATATCTTTGGCTGAGAACCCTGTTTAAGGACCACTCGATATATCCTCTCTATATCGATGTAATAGTAGTCCTAAGGATATCATCACTAAAGAATTCATTATAGGAAGATGTAAAGTGATGAGAAGCCAGAATAACTTTTATTCATTATAAAATTACATAACAATTAGCTCAACCATCTACAACCTAGATGATTGGCTTTGGGAAACAATTCCCAACAAACTCCCACTTAGACTAAAGCCAATCAGAACAGTATCGAATACCCATCTTCCATTTGTAACTGTCGAATTCTTTAATTCCGATGGCTTTGGTAAAGGGGTCGGCCGGATTTTCCTTTCCATCGATCTTTTGAAGGTCGATGTCACCTCGTTCCACGATCTCTCGTACAAGGTGAAAGCACCGCAGAATATGCTTGGTGCGCTGATGTGCCTTCAGTTCTTTGGCTTGAGCAATCGCCCCTGTGCTGTCACAATGCAGAGGATAGAATGCTCCAGGGAAGGTGCCACTCCCAGCTCGCCTATGAACTTTCGCAACCAGACAGCCTCTTTAGCTGTATCAGATGCGGCAATATACTCTGCTTCACAAACCGAGTCTGCAACAGTATGCTGCTTGGAACTTTTCCAGCAGATAGCTCCACCATTCAGGATAAAAACAAATCCTGACACATTCTTGCTGTCATCATGATCTGACATAAAACTGGAGTCAGTATACCCCTAGTTTTAGGTCAGAATCTCCATAGAGTAGCCATTGATCTTTAGTATTCCGCAAATACTTAAGGATGGTCTTTACCACCTTCCAATGTGCTTCTCCTGGGTTAGATTGGTATCTACTCACTACCCCTAGTGAGTATGCCACATCGGGTCTAGTACACAACATAGCATACATAATAGAACCCACTACCGAAGCATATGGTATTCTACTCATACGCTCTCTTTCCTCAGGGGTTGTCGCACAATCCTTTTTGGAAAGAGTGATTCCATGGCCTATCGGGAGATAGCCTTTCTTGGAATTTTCCATGCTAAACCTTTTAACAACGGTGTCAATGTATGTCGACTGGGACAATCCCAGAAGCCTCTTTGATCTATCTCTATAGATTTTCATACCTAATATGAATGAGGCTTCTCCCATATCCTTCATGGAGAATTGTGATGAAAGCCAAACTTTTATTCCCTGTAATGCAGGAACGTCATTCCCGATTAAGAGAATATCGTCCACATACAATACAAGAAATACAACTACAGAACCATTGGCCCATTTATATATGCAAGGTTCTTCTCCGTTCCTAACGAAGCCATACAATTTGATACACTTATCAAACCGCATGTTCCAACTCCGAGATGCTTGCTTTAGCCCATAGATAGACTTCTGAAGTCTACACACTTTTGACTCGTCTATGGAAGTGAACCCTTCAGGTTGTGTCATATACACTTCCTCCTCCAGCTCTCCATTTAGGAAGGCTGTTCGGACATCCATTTGCCAGATCTCATAGTCAAATGTGCAGCTAAAGCTAGCATAATCCGAATGGATTTCAGCATTGCCACAGGAGAAAATGTCTCGTCATAGTCAATACCATAACGTTGACGATACCCCTTGGCAACCAGACGGGCTTTATAGGTCTTTACCTTCCCGTCTGCGCCTCTTTCCTTTTGAAGATCATTTGCACCCAATGGGTTTTATCCCTTCAGGTGCATCAACCAATGTCCATACATGGTTGATTTCCATGGACTCCATTTCGGATTTCATGACTCCAAGCCATAACTCAGAATCAGACCTTTGCATTGCATCCATATAGGTGATCGGATCCTCGTTGTTCTCATCGAGTTCAACAGGATCGCCATCCTGGATTAGATATCCAAAATATCTATCCGGTGGACGCGATACTCTATCGGATCTCCTTAATGATTGCACAATAGGCTCAGGATTTGATCTTACCAAATCAGGTTCAATACCAGCCTGTGTGTGTGCAGGTTCTTCTACTTGTAGAACTTCATCAAGTTCTATCTTAGAAGCTACAGTTCCTTTTAATATGAACTCCTTTTCTAAAAAGATAGCTCTAAGTCTGACGAACACCTTTTGTTCATCAGGCAAGTAAAAGTAGTATCCTTTGGATTCTTTTGATAACCAACAAAAAAATATTTTTCAGACCTTGGCCCTAGTTTATCTGTTTCCAAACGCATGACATAAGCCGGACACCCCCAGACACGAAAACGTGAAAGGGTTGGCTTACGTCCTGTCCATATTTCATATGGAGTTTTTGTCACGGATTTACTAGGAACATTATTAGAAGTTGACATGCAGTCTCCATGCATATCCCCAGAAAAACATAGGCAAAGTAGCAAACCCCATCATAGATCGAACCATGTCCAACAAGGTCCGATTTCTCCTTTCAGACACTCCATTTAACTAAGGTGTCATAGGAGGAGTCCATTGAGAGAGAATCCCATTCTCCTCAAGATATGTCAAAAACTCACCTGAAAGGTATTCACCACCTCGATCTGATCGAAGTATTTTGATTTCCTTTCTGGTTTGTTTTTCAACTTCATTACGATATCGTTTGAACATTTCAAACGAATCAGCTTATGTCTCATGAGGTAGACAAAACCAAACCTCGAAAGGTCATCTGTAAAAGTAATGAAATATCTAAAACCTCCTCTAGCACAGATAGACATAGGTCCACATACATTAGTATGTACAAGACCTAGGATATCTGAGGCTCGCTCACCTTTTCCTTTAAAAGGTGATTGGTCATCTTTCCAATAAGACAAGATTCACAAGTTGGCAGTGATTCACAATCACTGACATCTAGGAGGCCATCTCCTATTAACTTGTTAATCCTATTTTTATGATGTGACCTAGCCTATAGTGCCAAAGATAGGCTTCATTGACATCATCTATTCTAGGGCGTTTACTAGAACTTGTACTCATTACAATAACAGGCTGTGATAGTAAATATATGCCATTAACTAAGCTTCCATTCATGATAGTCTTACCATTCAAATGATAGAACAAACGTTTTTCTTTATTGAAAATTCAAAATTTCATTGCCCAGAAGGCCTACAGAAATAACATTAAGCATGAAAGAAGGACTATAATGACAGTCACTTAGAGTGACATTACAAGACTCATAAGACAACTCCAGAACACCCAACGCTAGAACTGGAACAGCATTTGCATTCCCTACGTTCAGGTACTTCTCGCCATCTTCGAATCTTCTACTAACTCGAAGTCCCTGTAAAGAATTACAGATATGAATAGGACTTCCGGTATCTAATACCAGCTAGTAGTATCACAAAGAGTAAAGTTAGGATATATCATATATATACCTGGTGCAGCAACAGCTTGCTGCTTCTTCTTCTTCGGCCTGTTCGGGTCAAGTGAAGCGATGTAAAGAGGACAATTCCTCTTCCAATGACCCTGCTTCTTGCAAAAGAAGCACTCTGCCTTGCTTTGGTCTAACTTCTTCTTTGTCTGACTTGGACCAGGAGCAGACTGTACCTTCTTGCTCTTCTTCTTCTTCTTTTTCTTAAAGGGTCGAGGAGCACCTGCCGAGGAACCTCCTACATAATTCACCAGCCCTTTGTTGAGCTGGTGGTCCTTTTCATAGGCTTGCAGTAAACCTAACATCTCATGATAGTTTACTACCGGCCTATTCAATCTCCAGTGATCGAGAAAGGACACGTAGGAGGGAGGCAAGGAGTTCAGGATCGCATCTTTTCCTAGCTGTTCGTGAAGGGGACAGCCGAGCTTGCCCAGGCGCTCGAACAACTCGATCATGTTCATAACATGATCAGTCACAGAAGCACCTTCACGCATACGCGTGTTATAGATGGCGCTGGAGATACGGTATCTCTCAGCATCATCAGGAGTCCCAAAAGACTCCTTCAACCTTTGAAGGATATCCTCAGGCTGGGCCTCCTCAAACCTGTGACTGAACTCATTGTTCATCGCAGCCAGCATAATACATCGGACAGTGGTCCGATCAGAGATCCACTTCTGGTAAGTGTCTCTAACCGGTCCCCGAGTATTGGCAGCGGGAACAACAGTACCTGATCCGTCAGAACGTACAAGATCCGTTCATGCTCAAGGACTATCCTCAATCTTCGATACCAGCTATCGAAGTTGGGTCCAGTCAATTTTCATTGTCCAATAATGGACGGAGCGACAGACTGGTGGACATCTGAAAGAAAAATATGACCAAAATTAGTTTATTAATTTTCAAAATCCTAAAGACTTGGACTTTAGTCAAATGGTTCTCCCACTAACTTTTCAGAATAGGAGCCTCTACCTCCAATTCCGTGAAGTCAAAATTCAAAGTGGTACTAGAATCCAATAGACCACGTACAAGCCCATCTAGGGTACGGCTCACCCATACGTGTCTAAAGGTAGGTTCTTATAACCAATTGCTACCCTTAGCAATTTCTAGTAATCTATTTTGCCCCAAGATGCCTGTAATCGACCTAGGGGCCTGCTATTACAGGCTCTCGGTTAGGTTCAACCATTAACATGCCGAATTGAGTGTTTCCAACCAACAAATGACCAAGCCCGTCTAGGGTACGACTCACCTGATCACTGTTTGAAGGTCACACTCAACCTTATATTAGGAGAGTAATCCCCTCTCTTTCTTCTCCTCCCTTTCTTCACTACTTCTTCTTTTTTGGTGTAGGGATGTCCGAGAGAGGAGCTGAGGATTCCTACAGGCATGGACCCAGCATTGCCTTGAGGTAATGCCGATGAGGGATGTTGACCTTGGATCTAGCTACTTAGGGGCATAACTCAGTGGTCACCATCTTGGAGCTATGCTCGGAGGTGTCGAAGGCTGAGATCCTTGGTGTTGAAAGTTTGGGTCTTGAACCTTAGTGTCTTGGAGCCAGTCTCAGGGATGTTGATGATTAAGGATTACGGCACTAGGGATCTGAGTTCTAGGCCTTGGCATCCTAGAGTTGGGCTTAGAGGCCCTAAGTGCCTGGGGGCTTCCCATGTCCTTTACTGGGGAGCTAGGCTTGCCGGTGCCAGAGGGTCATCCGATCATTGATGCCGGGGAGCTAGGCTCGCCGGTGCCTGGGGGCTTCCCAGGTCTTTGATTGGAGATGATACTGCCCAACCCAAGGGACCTGAGCTCGGAGGGGCACCTCGTGGTGGAGGAGGCTGGGCTCAACTCCTGACCATGGGGCACGATCTCGAGTGGTCTGCCTTGGGTGGAAGTTCATTCTCGGCTTCGGCCTAGGCATCCCGGGCTTACGGGAGCCGACTGGCAGAAGATGGGGCCCGGCTTCAACTTTTATCATGAGGCTGAGCCTGGAGCGCTGTTATGATGAGCTGCATCACTTGGGTTTGCCCTTGGCCGGGGATCTGAGCTTCGTTCTTGGGCAGGTGTCCTGGAGCAGGCTCGAAGATGATGATGTTGGACAGCTGCAGGGCTCGGAGCTGCCCTTGGCTGGAGATCTGAGCTACGGTCTTGGGCTGGCATCCTGGAGCTAGGCTCGGGGACGTGAGCACTTGAGGTAGCACCTTGGAGCTGGGCTCGTAGGCGCATTAGTTGAAAGAATTCCTTGGCTGGAGATCTGAGCTCCGATTTTGGGCTCGGGGACTTCGATAATGTGAGAAGGCATCTTGGAGCTGGGCTCAAAGATGTTGGGTGCTTGGGGGCTTCCTAGGTCCTTTGCCGGGGAGCTGGGCTCGTCGGTGCCGGAGGGTCATCCGATCTTTGGCACCGGAGGGTCATCCAGTTTTTGATGCCGGGGAGCTAGGCTCACCGGTGCCTAGGGGCTTCCCAGGTCTTTGTGCCAGAGGACTCTTCTCTGGGCTTTGTTGCCGTGGAGCTAGGCTCGCTAGTGCCTGGGGGCTTCCCAGGTCTTTTATTGGCGACGATACTGCCCAACCCAGGGGACCTGAGCTCGGAGGGGCACCTCGTGGTGGAGGAGGTTGGGCTCAACTCCTGACCACTAGGTCCGATCTCGAGGGGTTCACCTTGGGTGGAAGTTCATGCTCGGCTACGGCCTAGGCATCTTGGGCTTGCAGGAGCCGACCTGGCGGAGGACGGGGCCCGGCTTCGGTTGTTATCGCGAGGCTGAGCCTGGGAGCGCTGTTGATGATGAGCTGTGTGACTCAAGTTTGCCCTTGGCCGGGGATTTGAGCTTCGATCTTGGGCAGGTGTCCTGGAGCTGGGCTCGAAGATGATGATATTGGAGTGCTGCATGGCTCAGAGCTACCCTTACCTGGAGATCTTAGCACCAATCTTGGGCTGGCATCCTGGAGCTGGGCTCGGGGATGTGAGCACTTGAGGTGGCACCTTGGAGCCGGGCTTGTAGGTGCATTGGTTGAGAGAATTCCCTTGATCGGAGATCTGAGCTCCAGTTTTGGGCTCGGGGACTTCGATAATGTGAGAAGAGTTCCTGCAGCTGGGCTCGAAGATGTTGGGTGCCTGGGGCTTCCCAGGTCCTTCGCCGGGGAGCTGGGCTCGCTAGTGCCGGAGGGTCATCCAATCTTTGGCACCGGAGGGTCATCCGGTCTTTGATGCTGGGGAGCTAGGCTCGCCGGTGCCTGGAGGCTTCCTAGGTCTTTGTGCCAGAGGACTCTTCTCTAGGCTGTGTTGCTGGGGAGCTAGGCTCGCTGGTGCCTGGGGGCTTCGCAAGTCTTTGTTTGGTGACAATGCTATCCAGCCTAGGGGACCTGAGCTCGGAGGAGCGCCTCATGGTGGAGGAGATTGAGCTCGACTCCTAACCACGGGGCCCAATCTTGAGGGGCCCGCCTTGGGTGGAAGTTCTCGCTCGGCTCCGACCTAGGCATCCCGGGCTTATGGGAGCTGACCTAGCAAAGGACGGGGCCTGGCTTCGGCTAGCCACTTATGCTAGACTCGGGAGTGTTGTTGATGACGAACTCCAAGGTTCCGAGATGTCCTTGTCCCGAGGTCTGAGTTTCGGTCTTGGGCAGGTGTCCTGGAGCTGGGCTCGAAGATGATGATATTGGAGAGCTGCGTGGCTCGGAGCTACCCTTGGCCGGAGATCTGAGCTCCGGTCTTGAGCGGGCATCCTGGAGCTGGGCTCGAAGATGAGATGTTTTAATGATCGAGGACATGGCCTTAGAAGATGTCACCTTGAAGCTGGGCTCGGAGGCGTTGAGTGCCTGGGGTCTTCCTGGGAAGCTGGGCTCGCTAGTGCCTGAGGGTCATCCAGTCTTTGTTTCCAGGGAGCTAGGCTCGCCGGTGCCTGGGGGCTTCCCAAGTCTTTGTGCCAAAGGACTCTTCTCTAGGCTTTGTTGACTGTGAGCTAGGCTCGCTGGTGCTTGGGGGCTTCCCAGGACTTTGATTGGCGACGATGCTGTCTAGCCCAGGGGACCAGAGCTCGGAGGAGTGCCTGTGTGGAGGATATTGATCTCGGCTCATAACCACGGGCCCCAATCTCGAGGGGCCCACCTTAGGTGGAAGTTCATGCTCAGCTCCGACTTTGCTCCCGGGCTTGCGAGAGCTAACCTGGTGGAGGACGGGGCCCGACTTCTGCTAGCGCAGTTATACTGGGCTCGGGAGCTTCAATAATTCGAGATGGTGCCTTGGAGCTGGGCTTGATGGCGCATTAATTGACAATTCCCTTGGCCGGAGATCTGAACTCCAGTCTTGGGCTGGCGTACTGGAGCTGGGCTCGGAGACATCGATAATTTGAGGAGGCATCTTGGAGCTGGGCTAGATGATGTATTGGTTGAGAATTCCCTTAGCTAGAGTTCTGAGCTCCGGTCTTGGGATGGCATTCTGGAGATGGGCTCGGGGACATCGATAATTTGAGGAGGCATCTTGGAGCTGGGCTCGAAGATGTATTAGTTGAGAATTCCCTTAGTCGGAGATCTGAGCTCGGTCTTGGGCTGGCATCCTGGAGCTGGGCTTGGGGATGTCGATAATTTATGGAGGCATCTTGGAGCTGGGCTTGAAGACATATTGGTTGAGAATTCCCTTGGTCGGAGATTTGAGCTCCGATCTTTGGCTGGCATCCTGGAGCTAGGCTCGGGGATGTCGATATTTAAGAAGGCATCTTGAAGCTGGGCTCGAAGACGTATTGTTTGAGAATTCCCTTGGCCAGAGATCTGAGCTCCGATCTTGGGCTGGCATCGTGGCGTTGGTCTCGGGGATGTTAATAATTTGAGGAGACGCCTTGGAGCTGGGCTCGAAAGCACGTTGGTTGTCTGGGGGCTTCCCAGGTCCTTTGCTGGGGAGCTGGGCTCGTCAATGCTGGAGGGTCATCCGGTCTTTATGCTGGAGGGTCGGCTGGTCTTTGTTGTCGAGGAGTTGGGCTCGCTAGTGCCTAGGGGCTTCCCAGGTCTTGGGTGCCGGAGGGTCATCCGGTCTTTGTGCCGGAGGGTCGTCCGGTCTTTGCTGCAAAGGAGCTGGGCTCGCCGGTGCCTGGGGGCTTCCTAGGTCTTCGATGCCGGAGGGTCGTTCGGTCTTTATGCCAAAGGGTCGTCCGATCTTTGTAGCAAAGGAGCTGGGCTCGTCAGTGCTTGGGGGCTTCCCAGGTCTTGGGTGCCGGAGGGTCATCCGGTCTTTGTGCCGGAGGGTCGTCCGGTCTTTGTTGCCAAGGAGCTGGGCTCGCTCGTGCCTGGGGGCTTCCCAGGTCATCCGTGCCGGAGGGTCGTCCTATCTTTGTGCTGAAGGGTCATCTGGTCTTTGATGCTGGGGAGCTAGGCTCGCCGGTGCCTTAGGGCTTCCCAGGTCTTTTGTGCCGAAGGACTTTTCTCCAGGCTTCGAGGGGGTTGTCTTGGAGCTGGCTCAGGGACGTTGGTGTTTGCGAGCTACGTGGCTCGGAAGGTTTCGCCTTGGAGCTAGGATCGGAGGTGTTGAGTTCCTGAGGGCTTCCCAGGTCCTTCGCTGGGGAGCTGGGCTCGCCGGTACCGAAGGGTCGTCCGGTCCTTGATGCTGGGGAGCTAGGCTCGCCAATGCCTGGGGAGCTTCCCAAGTCTTTGGTGTTCCTGCAAGGTAAATAAACCATTGCACGGGAAAAGGACCTTTATTTCAAATGGAGGGAGAACTTACATTATTGACAGTAGCTCCTCAGATTACAACCGGGGGGAACCTGATTCCATCCGGGTCTCGAGATAGTAGGCTCCCTGTAGAAGGGACTCGCCATATTGTAGGGGCCTTCGCCGTTCAGCGAGAGTTTACTGCACTCTCTAGGTGGAGACGCCTCAGCTCGACATGACACCAGGTGTGCGAGTCGAAAAGTTTTCAATTTACACCGGGCGTTATGGTGTCGGGCGACCTATTACCGGTGGGCTGCTATCCAAAGCCAGGCTCTGGACTTCTTTTCTTCGGGAGGTCCAGGTTGAGGAGGGTGCGCTGAGCTCACTGGAATCACTATCTTCGTGCCGAAGATGAGATCGAAAGGCGCTTTGCCCATTGTCGTTCTGGGCGTTGTGTGGCAGGCTCACAAAATGCTCGGGAGCTTTTCCACCCCTTCCTCCTTTTGCCTTCTTGGGGGCATATCCATTCCCCCAGTGTATCATTCCCACCGGCTTCTCGTGTGGCGATTATCGACCGCCGGGACTGGTGGAAGGGTGACGAGTGCTTGGAATTCCAACTGAGATCTGCCCCCCATGTACCTTCCGATGTAGCCTCTCCTAGTGAGCTCCTCAATCTCCCACTTGAGGTTGTGACATTCCTCGGTACCGTGATCGCGGTCATGATGAAAGCGATAGTACTTCGACTTGTCATGGGTGGCAGACGGCTTCAGTGGTGGTGGGTACCTCATGTAGTCCTCGTCCTCGATCTCCATAAGAATTTTTGTCCTCGAGGCGAGGAAAGGGGTGTAGACCTCCTCCGGAATGAGAGTCCTCCTCAGCCTCGGCCGGTCCCTCCGGGAGCTTTGATCTTGGGGTGCTAGCTTTCGGGTCCCGGACACTTCAGTAGGGGACGTCATCTTCAGGAATCCTCCGTCGAGCTCCTGCCTCGTATGGTCTGACTCCTCGGCATGGACGTACTTTTTGGCCCGGAGAAGGGGCTCGACGTAGGCCTTGAGGGGCTTCTTATCCAACATGTAGGTCAAGCGGGAGGTTCTGAGCCCTCGCTTCAGCGCCAACATGGCCACTGTCTCTTCAAGATTGTAGATCTCCAATTCAGCGGCCTTGAAGTGAGCCACTTAGTCCCATAGGGCTCGCGGTCCTGCTGCCAGATGAGAAGAGGTTGTTTGCCTCCCGTGGCAACTTCCTGCAAGCATCGAAGTAAGCCATGAACTTCTGCCCTAGCTGGGCGAAGGAGCTGATGCTTTCCGTCTCGAGATGAGTGAACCATACTCGAGTGGCCTTCCAAAGGGTAGCAGGGAAGGCGATGCATAGAAGGGCGTCAGTAGTCCCCTGACCCTCATGAGAGTCTGTTAGCTTTCTAGGTGGTCTAGGGGGTCGGTGGTACCCTCGTAAGGATCCACCTGCAACATCCAGAACCGGTGCGGGATCGGCTCCATTTGGATTTCTTGTGAGAATGGGGTATGGGCGTCGTAGTCCGCTGGCTCACTAGCAGAGCCCGGCATGTTGGCGAACCGGTGATCAAACTCCGCCCGCTTGCATTCATGCTCCTCCAGGTGCCTACCCGTCGTTCGCCTGGCGGCTTCATCAGGGAACCCCTCCACCGAAGGAGATGGAGAAGGTGACATGGATGTGCGGCACCCGTGGCGGGGGGTCTTACATTTCTTTGCTCGATGAGGTCTGGGCACCTCCAACCCGAAGATTAGTGAGTGGCTCACTCTGTTAGCAAAGCCGGCTCGTTGTCTTTTCGTCGAAGCTTGATGGCCGCCCCGGTTGTCAGTGGTGGCCCGGGACTGCAATGGCCTTCCTTTGAAGGAGTGCAAGCTGTCACGGAGAGCTACAGCATGGGCTGCCGGGGTCCCTGGCTGCTGGTGGGTAGCCACGGACCGGTGTTGATGCTGAAGCTGGTGCACTGCCATGGCAAGAACTTGCATCTGCTGGGCAAGTGCGGCTAGCTGGGCTTCTGATGGAGTGGCTGGACCGGAGTGGGTGGCTCCACTTCCGTCTCCGATCCGTGCGGGTTCCTGTGAGAAGGGGATGCCTCCGCACAGCTGGAAGAAGCTCCCTCAGCCCGGGTGGTCATCATCCCCGATGGTCTGGCTGAGCTGGGCTTGAAATGGATCGAGTGTCGTTCTGCCCCCCTACCTGGTGCGCCAATCTATTGCCGCCCGGATCGCCATGGCTCGTAGTTTCTGGTGGTGCTGAGTGTTCCGCGTCCGCCCGCGGGAGATGCCTCCGGTGCCTCGGGACCTGCAAGAAAGTGAACATCAGTGACCCAGGCCAGGGATTTCGGCGGTGGCGCTCTGACGATCAAGTTAGTGACGATCCTGGGGAACAAATCCTCCTGGTCGAGTCCCTCTGGAAGAGTGAATATAGTGTGAGTGAAAGATGAGGACGAGCTGGGAGCGGTGTTGGCCGAGATGGTCTTGCCCTCCTCTCTGGCCTTCCTCCCTTGTGTTGCTCTGGTTCCTCCCTTGGCTTGAAAAGTATGCTATGGTTGTTCTTTTTTTAGGTTAGATGCCGATACCTCTTTTGCTTTTTTTTTGGCAGGAGTTTCTACCTTGGTTTGCCTTGGGATCTCCCTTGGCTATCGTGTACGGCGAGGTACCGTGATGTGGACAGGACGTCTCTCCTGTTTTGATAGTCGGGGGAGCCTTCATAGATTTTTGACATTCCTTTTACTTATCCCTCTCTTGGGAGTCTGACAAGGCCTCGACCGGTGGGCTGCCAGTCTTGGGATCCATGCTCTCCGGTAGGGTCTATTCTTCATTTGTATGATAGATCGACGGAGGGAATGGCACCTTGATTGCGGCATGGTTGGTGTCGTACAGCCCTTGGGAGCATCTCCACTATCCTTGGAGGAAATGTATGGCTTCCTTGGTGGGCTGTGCATTGGCTTGAATAGAGGGACGAGCTGGAGAGGCAGGGCCCATCTTTGGTAGACTCGCCTTGGTGCTGCTCGGCAGGATGGAGGTCGACCGAGCTCAGTCACGGAGGGGCACCTCGTGGCAGAGGAGGCTGAGCTTGACTCCTGACCACAGGGCCCGTCCTCAGACGAGCTCGGTGCCGGGGTGCTGCACAGCCTAGGGAACCTGAGCTCGGAGGGGCGCCTCGTGGCATAGTAGGCTGAGCTCAACTCCTGACCACGAGGCCCGATCTCGAGGGGTCCGCCTCAGGTGGGAACTCAGACTCGCCTCCAGCCTAGGCGTTCTGAGCCTGCGGGAATGGGCCTGGCAGAGGACGGAGCTTGCCTTTGGCGAGCAGAGCTGTCGCTTCATTGAAGCTCAGCTCGGCAAAGGCGCTAATGTCGAAAGCTTGCTATGGCATCTGATGGGGACTCCACATCAGCTGCCTCGTGCCACATCAGCATTCTGGCCACATCACCTGTTATGAAGATTATCGGAGCCCCAAAAGGCTTCGAGGAAATGTTATCTTTTCTGATGATGACTTTCAAGGCATTCAGACATCTCATAATGATCCTGTAGTGATTTCCGCAATTATTGCGAACTATGATGTACAAAGAATTTTGGTTCATATTGGAAGTTCCACCGAGGTCTTGCTTTGCATTTGTTAAGATGAATTTACCAACTAA
Organism: Areca catechu; assembly: GCA_021397845.1. NCBI lineage: Eukaryota > Viridiplantae > Streptophyta > Magnoliopsida > Arecales > Arecaceae > Areca > Areca catechu. Next base: position 139,292,871 of record CM038052.1, on the reverse strand, counting down.
TAAGTTATGAAGAATTCATGTGCCACTGACTGGGTTTGGAGAAATTCTGTAGGAGTAGAGGGAGAAATCACACTCCCTATGATCGCGGGATAGTACCGAAGCAAATAACTTTCCCTCTTATTTATTGGTTGTTCGGATCCCTTCTGCTTATAATGCCATTTTGGGAAGCCCGACCCTGAATAAGTTCCATATCGTATCAACACATCATTTTTTGATGAAGTTTCCAATCCAAAATGGGATTAGAGAAGTAAGAGGAAACCAACAGATGGCTCATCAATATTTGATAATTCATAATCAATAATAAATTTGATTTGTGATTTTTTGCTAGTGTAGGCTTCTTTTATTCAGTTCTCCTATTTTTAGTCTTTGTTTGTGATCAGGAATCAAAAACATATAAAAACATTTAAAACTGATCAACTTTAAAAAAAAAAAAAACCCTTGCATCAAAAGCATCCATACTAGCATCTCCAGCCCTACACTACTCCCCTGCATCATTATTGGTATCAGAGCATGGCTAGGACTAGTGCATCTTTTCCTTTCATTTTCTGCATTCTGGTTAGCCTGTATATAGTCTGAACATTGAATTGTTTCTCTCTATAGGGACCCCCAAATTTCATGATTTCTATTTTTGTAGATCACACTTAATTCAAAGTATTTTTTTTTATTTTCTTATATTTTATTTCAGTTTGTAAAAGTTTTACAAGCCAAAATACTACCTGAAAAAATTGCAGTTTGAAATTCCTGCAAGCATCTCATTTCTTGCTTCATTCATCCATCTAGCTTATTTTCTGCATTTAGGGGCATATTTCAATTCCTGCATTTGTTTAGCATTCACACATCTGAAAGACACAAAAAAACAACAAAATTTTAAGTCATTTCATTAGTCATTTGTGTGCATCATTTTGCATAACTCATCTAAGGGCGTCAAATTAACATAGGGTCAGGATTTCATTACCTGTCCCTAGCCCAAAAAACCACACCGACATATCGAACCCTAGCCATTAACTAAAATTGATTAGATGCTTAATCTGCTCTAGTGAGCTAGCGACACCCATGAGGTCGGGTCGACCGAAGTGCCGAGCCAAGCTAGATCACTTGTTGGTGTGTCTTGAGTAGCTGGTGTCTAAGAAAGTGGTTCAGGGACTAGATCCCAAAGGGAAGTGGGTTGGTTTGCTTACCTGGCCAATTTCATTGGTGTCTAAAGCAAGCAGAGAGGAACCTCCATTAACCTTACACTTACCTGGCAAGGTGCCAAGTTACTACTTCTAGGTTCATCTTCTTGACTTCACATTTGGTTAGATCTCCTAGGTCTAGTGAACCGTCGTAGCACTGTTCTGTGTGTGTGTTACATGTGCACTAGATCAGGAACCTCTTTTCATCAACCTTCTCTACCCCCTACCGAAGCCATGGACCAACTTCGAGCTTGACATTGGAGCCCAACTTAATCAATGACTCAATCCATGACTTAATTAAGCAACCAAGTGACTAATAGACTTGATCAAATAGAGGCCAGACTAAGACCCCTAAAGGAAGCTGCAAGGCCCCGACCTGAAGCCGGTCTTGAGTCCCCTCATCCCATGAGAAACCTGCAACAAGACCCTTACTTTGAGGATGAATTTGGGAGAGACCCTGATCCCTTCGTTGATACCCGTCCTAGGAGACCCAATCTGGAGGACCATGAAGAAAGAGCCATTAGAAGCATCAAGCTTGATGCACCCACTTTCGATGGAAGTTTAGATCCCAGGGTGTATGAAGATTGGGAGTCAGCAATGGAACAGTATTTTGATTGGTACTCTATGTCTAAAAGAACTAAGTTTAATTTTGCCAAGCTTAGGTTGGTTCACCAAGCTAGGTTGTTTTGGAATAGCATCGAAAATTACATAGAGCAGAAAGGGCAATTACCCATAACAGCCTGGGGGGAAATGAAAGATAAGCTTAGAAGGAAATACCTACCTGCATCGTACACCCAGAAACTGTTGGACCAATGGCAAAACCTAAGTCAAAGGAGTAAGAGTGTGGCGACTACATCGCCATGTTTGATGAATATGTTATGCGATGTAAAGTTGTAGAGTCGCCTGAGGTAACCCTGTCTAGGTTTAGGGCTGGCCTACACCTAGACATTCAGAGAGAGCTATACTTTAGGCAACCAGAACTTGGAAGAAGCTTACCAAGTTGCTAGGCTCTATGAGCATTTCCAGAGAGCTCCCACCTATAGAAGACCTGAGCCCTTTAGGAACCAGAGCCGTATCCCCGGATCCACCCAAAGTTATAATCAGGCTTACCCAAGTCGACCAAGCCTAGCTCGACCCAGTCCTAGTCGTCCCAGTCTGATCCACCCCAATACAGTAAAAAGGACAAGGGTAAGGCTATTGTAGTCCAGAGGAGACCCAATCCCTAAGGTAAATGCTATAGGTGTCATAAACCTGGTCATTTTGCTAGTTAGTGCACTGCCCCAACCCTACTTATAGATGAACCGACTGAAATTGATCCCGAACCAATTGTTGAACCTGAGGAGGAAGTATATGATCCTGAAAATCAATTGTTGGAAGAGTACGAGGGAGAGGAAGAGTTGTACGAAACTGAAGACCTTCTAGGAGTAGTCAGATGCATCCTAGACCAAAACGTAGTGCAGGAAGACTGGCATAGGACTAACATCCTACAGACCCTGATCAAGCTAGGAGATAAGGCATGTAAGGTCATTATTAATAGTGGAAGCTGTGTCAATGCCCGTTCCTTGAGTACTGTCAAATCTTTAGGCCGAACCATAGTTCTCCACCCCAACCATTACAAAGTCTCCTAGATAGATTCATCTTCAATCCCAATAAAATCTAGGTGCCAAATCAAGATAAAAATGAATTCCTATGAAGAATCGATTTGGTGTGACGTCTTAACCATGGGTGTTGGTAGTATCATCCTAGGATGATCCTGGCTTTTCGACCATGATGCCACCCTTTATGGTCAATCCAATACCTGTGTCTTTTTCCACCAAGGAAAAAAGATTACAATCAACCCAATCCAACCAAAGGACCCAGTCAAGAAAGGATCTAGTGGCCTTAAAAAGAAGAAAACAGGAGTCAACCTGATCACACCCAAGGAGCTAGAGAAAGAGATTATAGAGGGAGCCCCTATTTGGATTATAGCCACCAAGGAGAGTCATGAACCAATCAAAGTAGAACACCCCCTAGAGGTAGTGAAGACTCTAAAGAATTTGAGGATGTTTTTCTTGAAGAATTACCTGATCAATTGCCACCCCTTAGGGACATCCGGCATGCAATAGATTTGGTCCCAGGATCCACTTTGCCTAACCTTCCCCACTATAGGATGAACCACACTGAACACCAAGAACTTCAGAAACAAGTGGGAGAGTTGCTTAGGAAGGGTTTTCTTAGGGAGAGTTTAAGTCCCTATGCCGTCCCTGCCCTACTTACCCCTAAGAAAGACAGGACCTGGAGAATGTATGTTGATAGCAGGGCTATCAACAAAATTACAATCAAATATAGGTTTCCCATTCCCCACCTGGATGATATGCTCGATATGATGGCCGGTGCCACTATCTTTTCCAAGATAGACCTCAAGAGTGGTTACCACCAAATTATAATTCGACCGGGGGATGAATGGAAGACGGCGTTTAAGACTAAGGATGGTCTGTTCGAGTGGGTAGTGATGCCCTTCGAGTTGTCTAATGCACCCAGTACCTTTATGAGGGTCATGACCCAAGTCTTGCAAGAGTTCACTAGAAAATTCTTAGTAGTATATTTGATGATATCTTGATATATAGCAAGACCAAAGAGGACCACCTTAACCACTTAAAGTTAGTCTACCAAACCCTTAGGGAAAATAGCCTTTACGCCAACCCTAAGAAGTATGAATTCATGACAACTAGGGTTATCTTCTTAGGCTTTGTAGTTACCCCTGAAGGAGTTTCCACCGACCCCGAAAAAGTTAGAGCTATAGTTGAGTGGCCTGTCCTTGCTAATATCCACGATGTATGTAGTTCCATGGCCTAGCCACATTTTATAGACGTTTCACTCGGGGGGTTTAGTTCAATTATAGCACCTATAACCGACTGCATCAGGAAGGGAGGTTTTCAATGGACTAAAGCTACAGACAAGGCCTTCCATGAAATTAAGGATTAAATGATACAAGTACCTGTCCTAAGATTGCCAGATTTTTCTAAGGTTTTTGAGGTTGCTTGTGATGCTTCGGGAGCTGGAATCGGTGGGGTACTTAGTCAGGAAAATCACCCCGTGGCCTTCTTTAGCAAAAAATTTAATGAGGCCAAAATTAAGTACTCGACTTACGATAAAGAGTTTTATGTAGTCGTCCAAGCCCTTAGGTACTAGAGGCAATACCTGTTACCCCGTGAGTTCATTCTGTTTTCAGACCATGAAGCCCTTTGGTACCTGAACTCCCAGAAAAGATTGAACCCTAGGCATGCTAAGTGGGTCGAGTATATCCAAGCTTATACCTTTGTACAACATCATGCTGGTACTGAGAATAAGGTAGCTGATGCCCTTAGCCGTCGTGCCCTTTGTTAAATATAGCTAGGACCGAGGTTGTAGGATTTAACCGACTTAAGGAACAATATGAATCTTGTCATGACTTTAATGAGATCTTCAAGTCTAAGCTTCAAGAACCATCTACTGCCCATAGTGACTATACCTTATAGGATGGTTATCTCTTGAGGATAATAGGTTGTGCATTCCCAAGACTTCACTCCAGGAATTTCTAGTGTGGGAAACCCATGCAGGAGGCCTAGTTGGTCACTTTGGTAGGGAAAAGACCATTTTAGCTGTTGAAGACCAGTTCTTTTGGCCTGGCCTCAAGAAAGATGTCGCCAACATCGTATCTAGGTGCCGGACATGTGCTGTGGCCAAATAGCAGAAGCAGAATACTGGCCTTTACACACCTCTGCCCGTACCTAGTCACCCTTGGCAAGACCTCAGTAGAGATTTTGTGGTAGGATTAACCAAGACCGCAAGGAAGCATGATTCTATATTTGTAGTAGTGGATAGGTTCTCCAAAATGGCTCATTTCATACCCTACTCCTAGACCCTAGATGCTTCCAAGGTTGCCAAGCTTTTTCTTGAGCATGTGGTCAAGTTACATGGCCTACACAAGACCATAGTATCCGATCGGGATGTCCGCTTGACTAGCTATTTCTGGAAAACCCTTTGGCACCTCCTATGCACCAAGCTCCAGTTCTCCACTACCTACAACCCGCAAACCGATGGACAAACAGAGGTAGTCAACCATAGCCTAGGGAACCTTCTTAGATGCTTGATAGGTGAACATACGGGAAATTGGGATCTTCTTTTACCTCAAGCCGATTTCGCCTACAACAGTTCTGTGAATAGGACCACCGAGAAGAGTCCTTTTGAAGTTATCTGTGGATACAAGCCTAACCGACCTCTTGACCTGATTCCCCTACCCATCCATGCACGTGTCTCTGAGTCCGCTGAATCACTTGCACAGCATATTAGGGACATGCATAAAGAAATTAGCCAGAAAATTAATATAAGTAATAACATATAAAAAAGGCTGGCTGATTCCTGAAAGCGAACCAAGATTTTGAAATAGGGGATTTTGTAATGATTAGGCTCAGGCCTGAACGATTTCCGCCGGGAACCGTTAAGAAGATTCATGCTCATGGGGCTAGTCCCTTTAAAGTGATAGGAGAATGGGCCCTAATGCCTATGTGCTAGAATTACCTCCGGATTATGGAATTAGCTCGACATTCAATATCTCTGACTTAGTCGAGTATAGGAAACCCGCAAAAAAACCTAGCGAGCCATTTGGGCCTAACCTTCTTTTGAGAGTGAACCTAAACCTGAGTGTCCACCTCCTAATATACTTGAGCGAGGAGAGCGGATCGAGCGTGTCCTGGATGACCAAGCTATCACTACCCGGGGCAAGGCTATCAACGTTACTTGGTCCGATGGCAAGGCCGACCCGAATCCGATGACTCGTGGATCACCCGGGAGGACTTGCAGCGCATCGACCCCGATATTCTGGAGAGGTACCAAAGCCAGACTAACCCTTACTTGATAGGGTTGAGTTCCTCCCACACCGGGGAGAACTGGTGTGGCCACCAGGATCCGACAGAGGCTCCTCAACCCTCTGTGGATCTCAGATTAGGGCTCCACTTCTTTGTGTTTTGTAATAAGGCTTCAAGCCTCAAATTTGTAATTCTTTTGCTTTGAATTGAGTCTGTACCTTGACCAATTAGGTTAAATTGAGTCCTGTACTGAGTCGAGTCACAAATCAAGTCTAGTCTAAATCTATTAGAAGTATGGGTCCATTGCAAGAGGGGTCTAAAATTTAGTCTCCTGGAAGCAAGCCGGAAAGCGAAAGAATCCAAGTCAACTCAGGGCCCACCTGTGCATCCTACATGGCGCCATGACATTTGCCATGTGGGCAGCACACTTGGCATGCAAGGACACCCAATGGGGAGGACCACTTCACTTGGCTCTAGCCTTTTTCCCCTCCCCCTATCAAGCTCATTGCCATGCAAGGGTGGTCGGCCATGGTGGAAGTCAATGGGAGTTGAAGTGGGGAATTCAAATCCCTTGCTTAAGCCCTCCAATCAAGTCTTCATCCCAAATTGCTTCAACCTCTTTAGAAAGGAGAGACAAGATCCTTGGGCGCCTCCACCTAACACTCCCCATGTCAAGCCTTATACCAAAGAAAGGGTGTGCAACAAAGGAAGGAAGAATAACATAAGCCATGCTACAAGCCCCTCTTCATGTCTTTTTCCAAAACAATGAAGATTCTTTCCAACTTGAAGGTGCCATGATCCCTCCTAGCCTTGCTTCATGCCACGCCCATTCAAGGCTAGCACTTGGTCGGCCAAAGGGAGAAGAAAGTCAAGGTTTGGGCACCCATTCAAGAAAAAAAAAAAGAAAAGAAATTTTGTATTCTTGCTTTTGAATTTCAAAATGGGCCTTGGGTGCCTATTAAAGGACGCAACCCCCCATTGTAAAGGATATTGAATGATTAAATGAAAAGTTTGAGTTTTGTTCTCCTCTAACCATTGTCTCCTAGACTAGGTTTGAGTGAAATGATGCAGAATGATAACTCTGATACCAAAAATGATGCAGAACGGATATGTGGAATGCGGAAACAAATTAAATTAATGTATTTTTTTTTTATATATATATATTTCAGAAGTCGGCTTTGACTCAAAGAAAGATAAAACTAATGTCGAAAGAAACTAAGAAATGCAGAAAGCATAATTAAAAGGAGTGGATTATCAGAGTAACTCAGAGTAGGATCGCTGGGATTGAGAAACCCCTAGATCTAGGGTTTGCTCTGAGTTTCAACGAAACAGACAAAGTGAGAGGGGAAGGTTCTTGGTAACCTAGCAGGGATATCTCTCCATTTGGGGAAAAAGACTCTCTCGAGCAGATTATTGGATCCCGGGAGTCAAGGTATCTTCGTAATGGATCCTCCGATAATGGTCCTTGGCAAAAGTTGGCCTCTTCTTGAACCTGGATCTCTGGAGAGAAGAAGAACAAGGTTAGGAAAAGAGACACAGGGAAGAGAGTTACCAGAGAGTAGAGAAAGGATGGGATCTGAAGGTCTTCAACTGATCTGGAACTCCTAGGCTGCAGATTTGGGACTTCTCTCCTGTATCTGCTGGATGGACTCTGAAGCAGAGCAGTAGTAGCTGACTTGAAGATGGTTGGACTGGAGTCCTGGTGGTCGGCCACCCTTTGGAAAGAAGAACCTTGGAGATGGTGTAGAGGCTAGGGTTTGGGGTGGTGGAGTAGAGATGGGTGGACTAAGCTAGGGTTTTGGGGTTGGAGATCTCACACCTCCTCAAGGTTCCTAGAGAACCCGGATGTACTCCCTCATGGAGCTCAACACTCAGAATAAGTGGAAGAAGAACAGACTTTTCTCAAAACAAGGGATTTCATTCATAAGATTTTATAAGGAAGTTAAGTTATAAAAGGGGTCTAATAATAGACCTATAAGAAAAATCAAAGCCATACAAGTTCCCATGTGGGACTAATAGGACTAATCTACACTTTAGGCATCAAATTCTCTTCCCTTGGCCAACCAAGACTCCTTCCATGAGTGAGCGGCCCAAAAACTCCAAGAAAACTGAAAAATCAGCTCCAAATGGCAGGTTATGGGGGTGTCTCCTAGTATCTCTCCATGAATCAAGGATTTTCCCTTCATGGTTTGGCTCTTTTGGACACCTCCTAGTCTTGCTCCACAAGTTTAGGCTTTTCTTTTCATGGCTTTGGCACTTTAGGAAACTTTTGGATGCCTCCTTGATTTCTCCCCAAGACATGCTCTCTTCCCTTTTATAACTTGGATTTTTATGGAACAGTGGGGCATCTCCTTGATCCTCTCTTCAAGAAAAATTCTTGCCATCCTGGCTTGGGTTTATCTGGAAAAGTTGGCTCCTCCTTGGATTGAGGTATCTTGATGGATTTCTCCCCCAAGTGGTGCATGAAAAAGGGGAACTTACTTCTTATGGTGTGGGGACCAAGACACTGGATGGAGATGTGGCAGGGAGTGTGGCACCCACTTGTAGCTGGATCATGGAAGAAATAATGTGGCATCCTATGGCAAAGGGAATGGCGCCAACCTGGACCTGGACTTGTACTGAGTCAACATGACTCAACAAAAATTGAAATGACAAATTACAGACTCAAAATTGGGTTGATCAGGTCAATCCTTATTACAAACCCTAATTTTCTCGGGCAAGGTCAACCAGAGATCCAGATGGAACCCTGAAGTCTTCTTCTGATTCTGGTGCCCGCACCAATTCTCCTGGGGTGGGAGGAACTCGACCCTGTAGAGTATGGATCAAGCTGGCTCTGGTATCTTTGCAAGAGGTCTTGGTCCAATTCTTGTAATTCTTCTCGGGAGATCCAAGAGTCATCAGAATCTGGCCTTCCTTGCCAGCGGACCAGTTAATTGGTATCCTCGATTACGAGTTGAGATAACTTGATCATCCAGGATCTTTTCAATCTGCTCTTTTCCTCACAAGCCAGTTTTTTGGTGGACACACAGGGTCGGGTTCACTCTCAATAACAAATTAGATTCAAAAGGCTCACTGGGAATCACAGCTAGCTCCCTGTACTCTACTAGGTCTGTAATGTTGAAAGTGAAGCTAATTCCTAGCTCTAGAGGCAACATAGGCATTGGGTCCCACTCTCTTCATCACTCTAAATGGTCCAGCTCCTCTAGCATGTAACTTTCTAATGGTTCTAGGAGGAAATCGCTCAGTCCTTAACCTAATCATTACATAGTCTCCCTCAATAAAAGTTTTGACCTTCCTTTGAGAATTAACCAACTTCTTATAAGTTTCATTACTTAAAGTTATTTTGGCATGAATTTCTTTATGCAAGTCCTTTACATGCTATGCAAGTGCATCAAGAGACTTGTGTATGTGGGCTAATAGTGAACAGATCAAGAGGTGTGTGAGGCTTGTATCCATGAACATTTCAAAGGGACTCTAGCCTATAGACCTATTGATCGAAACATTGAATGCAATTTCAGCCCTGGACAAAACACAAATCCCAATTCCTGGTGCTCTCAATCAAACCAAATCTGAGCCAAAGCCTAGTAAGGGTCAAGAAAAACTAAACTAGACTGACGACGCATTCCTAAAGAATGGACTTTATTACAAAGGAACCCTAGGTCTAAACCTAACAACTAAGGCTCTCTAGGTTTGATCTTGGGTCGGAGGAGGGCATGCAGAGCATGAAAACTTATTATGGATGCCTAGTAGGTGCCATAAGGTCTTCCAGAAGTTGGTGGCAAACCTAATAGGTTCTAAGGAGTCTTGCAACCTAGAAATCTCAGTAAAGTGTAATCCCATAGCTCTAGAAACATGAGAAGATTCAGGGAAGGGTAGGAAATAAGAATCAGAGTTTTGAGGTGGTTTATAGGAAACAAGAAACATACCTTGGTTATTCATGACGACCTTAAATGTGGACATTGTTCTATAGGTGCACTCATCCAAACCTCATGATTTGCTCTAGGAGGGTCTACAAGTGCAAGTTCTAGGGTAGGCTGGGTGCTCCTAGAAGGTAGAAGGTTATCAGGAAGGTATTTGGAATATTTATCTAGAAAGTCCTCTAAGCTACTGTCTTTTTCTTGTTCTTGGACCTTTTCAATGGCAATTCTTATGAACCCCTTCCTTCTTCACACGTCTCTACCAGATTTGATTCAGGGGTGTCTTCTTTGGATTCCTCAAAGAGTTCAGGGGTATTCTCACTTAAACTTTCATTGGGTGTAATTTCCTCTTCATGAACTTCCTCAAAGGGTCTTCTCTTAGGGTTAGCTCCTGAATTCCTTGAGTGGCAGGGGTCCCCTCAATAACCCCATCAGGTAGAGTTGGTTAATTGAATTATCGAGGAGATATCCTCAAATTCTTCTTCTTCATATTCATCTATCAAACTTATGTCAGGCTCATATATTTCTTCCTCAATCTCACTGAAAGGTTCTAATCTATTCTCCTTTGATTCCTCTTTAAGTACGGCTCTGGTCAGGTCAACTAATTTTGGGATGGCCATGCCTAACTCCTTCTCAGTGTTATCTTTCTGGTCAAGAGGTGACACAAGTGGGAATTGACAAACAAAGTCTGGTTCACTACGGGTGTCGGATCAATCGGACTTGACTCAAGTTGGTAGAGGTTGGCTTTAAGTCCAAAGTACTTGATTGGTTATATCTTAAAGACCACTCATAGTCTTGGGCTTCTTGGTAGGCTCGGTCTAACTTATTGGTCTTTTCAAGGCAAAGCTTCCTATAAATGTCTGGGTGTAACCCAACCCTAAACCACGATGTGATCTGAGCTTCGGTCTCAATGGTATTGCATTTCATGTCATACCACTGGAAGTCCTCGATATTTTAGACATAGGCCTATTACCTTGTCGTATTGGTACCATTGGTCTAAAAGTCTTTTCTCATAGGATCTACCTAGGTACCTATCTCTCAAACTTACTTCTCATATCTCTCCAATATATATTTCTCTTTTCTTTGATAACACTCATGCTCAATCGCATACCAATGCGACCTAGCACGTTTGTGAACTTGGTTTTGGCCAACCTAACTTGTCCTAATTCCGATATGTTAGTGCACTCAAAATACCGATCCCATTTTTCTCGAATTAATATATGTCTCTTGTCTTCCATCAAAAGTGGGTGCATAGGTTCGGTGTTCCTAACGGGTCCCTTCCCTGAGTCAACCAAGTATGGGTATAGGCACCTAGGGGTATGCTCGGGATCACAGTATAAGGTCCTCCTAGGCTCCTGGCATGGGTGAGGTTAGGGCCTATTAAATTTTGGATCAGGGGTTCAAATTGATGTCTACGTTTCTCAAGTCCCTGGGCTCGGTCTCTAAACTGGGCAAAACCCTCATTCATATCCTGACTCAATTTGGTCATACTTTTGGTAAGAGTTCTAATCATGGCCTCTAAATCAGGTTGGGTTTGACCAGGTTGGTAGGGTACTCCGTTCCGGGTGGACATGATGATGCAAGCAAGCACACCAAATGAGACTCGACTAAAATGACTATGGGCTAACTAGCCTAGAGCCCAAACTAGATGCCCAATCAGAGTGGCAAGCTAGCCTGTAGTAACTTGGGACTCAGCCAGGCAGGTGTAAGGGGAGTGTTAGGTCCCTAATTGCCAATCCTAGACACAATCAGTGATTGGCCAGGTAGGCGGACCAGCACACAAGCCCTTCGGGATAGAATCCCTGAACCACCGTTCTAGACACTGAGTACAAAGCACACACAGAGTAACTAGACAAACTGACTCAACACTAGCCTGGACCCAACCAGTTGGTGTCCCTAGCCCCCTAGGGCAAATTAGGTCTAATTAATTTTAAGATTAAAGGCTTAGGTTTGAATGCATGGGGGTGGTTTTGGGCTAAGGAGGGTCTCAATCCTCCCTTATGTTGCAACTTCGGTGCCCTTAAGATAGATTCAATTTATGCACACTCAAATAAAAACACAGCTTGTAGAAAATAAAAAGCATAACAGCAGTAAAATTGATCTCAGAAACTATATGACATTAATAAATCATAAAAATTTATGTAAATTACTTTCATTATACTAGTTCTAGGAAAATAATAATTACTTAATTTGGAATTTTTGCAGGGAGAAACAATTCTAAAAATAGGGTAGTTACTGGCAGAAAATAGAACGTGGTCCCGTTTACAATCCCTGCCTAGAAGTTATAACCCAGCGGACCCTACACGCCCTAGGAACCCCCGTGGAATGGGAGGAGGAGGCTTGTGTCTCGCTTGTTCCTAGGACCAGACGGCCAGGGGAGTCTAATCCAGGCAATAAAGTAAAAAGGAATGAAAAAAATAATCAAACAAGCAAGAACCCTAGACAGGGCTCTGATACAAAAATGATGCAGAACGAAAACTCTGATACCAAAAATGATGCAAAATGGATATATGGAATGAGGAAGCCAATTAAAATTAATATTTTTTTTTATATATATATATTTTCAGAAGTCAGCTTTGACTCATAGGAAAGATAAACTAATGTTGAAGGAAACTAAGAAATGATAGAAAGCACAATTAAAAGGAGTGGATTATCAGAGTAACTTAGAAGTAGGATCGCTGGGATTGAGAAACCCCAGATCTAGGGTTTGCTCTGAGTTTCAACGAAAACAGACAAAGTGAGAAGGGAAGGTTCTTGTTACCTAGCAGTGATATCTCTCCATTTGGTGGAAAAAGACTCTCTCGAGCAGATATGGATCCCGCTAGTTAAGGTATCTTCGCAATGGATCCTCCGATAATGGTCCTTGGCAAAGTTGGCCTCTTCTTGAACCTTGGATCCTGGAGAGAAGAAGAAAACAAGGTTAGGAACAAGAGACTCAGGGAAGAGGTTTCCAGAGTAGAAGAAAGGTTGGGATCTGAAGGTCTTCAACTGATCTGGAACTCCTAGGCTGCAGATTTGCGACTTCTTCTCCTGGATCTGTTGGATGACTTAAAGGTGGTAGCTGCTGAAGATGGTTGGACTGGAGTCCTGGTGGTTGGCCACCCTTTGGAAGAAGAGCCTTGGAGATGGTGAGAGGCTAGGGTTGGTGGTGGTGGAGTAGAGATGGGTGGATAAGCTAGGGTTTTGGGGTTGGAGATCTCACACCTCCTCAAGGTTCTAGGGAACCCGGATTTACTCCCTCACGGAGCTCAACACTCATAATAAGTGCAGAAAAACAAGACTTTGCTCAAACCAAGGGATTTCATTCATAAGATTTATAAGATAACTTCAAGTTACAAAAGGGGTCTAATATATAGACCTATAAGAAAAATCAAAATCATACAAGTTCCCATGTGGGACTAATAGGACTAATCTACACTTTAGGCATCAAATTCTCTTCCCTTGGCCAACCAAGACTCCTTCCATGAGTGAGCGGCCCAAAAACTCCAAGAAAACTTGAAAATCAGCTCCAAATGGCAGGTTATGGGGGTGTCTATAGTATCTCTCAATGAATCAAGGATTTTCCTTCATGGTTTGGCTCTTTTGGACACCTCCTAGTCTTGCTCCACAAGTTTAGGCTTCTTCTTTTCATGGCTTTGGTACTTTAGGAAACTTTTGGGTGCCTCTTTGATTTTCTCCCCAAGACATGCTCTCTTCCCTTTTATAACTTGGATTTTTATGGAATATTGTGGGGCATCTCCTTGATCCTCTCTTCAAGAAAAATTCTTGCCTTCCTGGCTTGGGTTTAGCTGGAAAGAAGTTGGCTCCTCCTTGGATTGAGGTATCTTGATGGATTTCTCCCCCAAGGTGCAAGAAAAAGGGGAACTTACTTCTTATGGTGTGGGGACCAAAGACACTGGATGGAGATGTGGCAGGGAGTGTGGCACCCACTTGTAGCTGGATCATGGAAGAAATAATGTGGCACCCTATGGCAAAGGGAATGATGCCAACCTCGACCTGGACTTGGACTGAGTCAACATGACTCAACAAAAATTGAAATGACAAAATTACAGACTCAAAATTGGGTTGATCAGGTCAATCCTTATTACAAACCCTAATTTTCTCGGGCAAGGTCAATCAGAGATCCAGATGGAACCCTGAAGTCTTCTTCTGATTCTGGTGCCCGCACCAGTGAAGCTTCCTTCATCCCCAGGGACATCGAGTGGTGTGAGGCCACCATTCCGTCACCCCAGGGCTTCACAAGTCCTTCATCCTCTGGGATGTCGAGTGGTGTGAGGCCACATTCCTTCATCCTCCGGGATGTCACGGGGTGCGAAGCCCCAAGTTATCCCCTTCTTCGACTTCGGGATCCATCCGAACACCAGGCTCGAAGCCCCTTCTCAACCCTCCCTTAGTTCCATTCTGATACTTCCCTTCATTTCACTAATCCCTCATTTGCTTGCCTATAGGTCCATCTTGGTATCACGGGCACCAGAGACGGTCTGCTTTGCCATCGCGACCACCCGACCGAAAGCTCGTGCATCCGCGGGTTCGACTGCTCAGACATCCAGGCCGCATCCACCGAGTCGAGCGATCTCTGCATCGGGCACTTCAGACGTGTGAGGTTTCCCCTATCTCCTAAGTAGGTATTGCATATCGAGCTTAGTCCTACTGGGGTTTCTTGATCCCGGGATCCTGTTCTCTTATTTCACTATTTAGGGACTTGATTTGCTAGTGTAGGCTTCTTTTATTCAGTTTCTCCAATTTCTAGTCTTTGTTTGTGATTGAGAATCAAAAACATATAAAAACATTAAAACTTATCAACTTTAAAAAAAAAAAAAACTTTGCATCATAAGCATCCATACTAGCATCTCTAGCCCTACTCTAATCCCCTGCATCATGGACAATCCTTCAAAGATTGAAAACCTGATTAAATGAAGCCACAGGAGCTTGGACCGATGAACTCAACTCCATTTTATGGGCTTACCAAATATCTCCTCAATCTACAATGGAAGAATCCTCATTCAATCATTCTTATGAGAGTGAAGCTATGTTGCCTATAGAGATTGTTCTTCGTTCAAGAAGAACCGACTGCTTTGAAGAGTCTGATAATGCTGATCGAAGAAGGATTAATTTAGATATGCTTGAAAATTCTAGATTACAAACATAGATAATGATGGCAGCATATTGACAAATAGTAGCATGATATTATAATTCAAGAGTCAAGGCTCGAGTCTTTCGGGTTGGAGATCTTGTTCTACGCCGAACAACTGTATCTCGACCAACTGAATAGGACAAACTTGATCCAAATTTGGAAGGCCCCTATCGCATCACTGAGGTTGTGCGATCTGGGACCTATCGACTTGAAAGTTTATATGGTTATCCATTGGCTAGACCATGGAATGTCGAAAACCTTCGTAAATACCATCAATAAAGAGGTTTTCTTTCTCTTTTTCATTTCATATATATATATATATATATATGAAAATAAATTATTCTCTAGAAAATAGAGAAAAGAAAGGTTGGCATGATAAGCTGACCACAATCCGACAAATTGAGTTGGTCTAACCCACAACTCATCGATATTTATTGATCAGAATAACTGATCAAAGGGTTGGCCTGATAAGTTGATCACAATCTGACAAATCGAGTTGGTCTAATCCACTAACTCATCGGTATTTAATAATCAGAATAACTGATCAAAGGGTAGGCCTGATAAGCTGATCACAATCCGATAATTCGAGTTGGTTTGATCCACTACTCATCGATATTAATGATCAGAATAACTTGCTGATCAATTGAAAAGTTAGTCTGATAAGCTGACTACAATTCAAAAAATCAGGTTGGTCCGATTCACCAATTCATTAGTATGTTGACGTCAAGATGATCGGTTGATTGAAAGGTTGAATTGATAAGTTAACCATGAGACAAGTGATAATGGATAGTGTGGTTTATTATTCTATCAATGATGTTATCTCAAAATGTCTAAAATATTGAAAGCATGATTTGGTATATTGAAGGAAATTGAAGACTTCATTGATATACTGATTACAAAAAAAGAAAAGGAAGAAGAAGCAATGAACATTGATTCATTAGAAATTGCTGCTAGTTCTCTATTACAAACATTATTAGTTTTTTCTGGTGTTCCTTTACAGGTGAAATTACTAGATTATTGGTTGGCTTCTTTTCTTCTTTCTCTGCAAAATAATCTATGAAAATAGAGGTGAAATCGAGGTCAGGATATAATCTCTTAACCTTATTGATACAGTCTTCAAAGCCAAATTCATAGCCTTTGGCTCCTACTTGTTCGATCCTTTGTTAAAGGCTTCAGATTTTTTGAATTCTTCGATCACAAGAAGCCTCCGTTGGATCAGTGAAGCATTTTTTTGTTTGGTTTGTTCCAACTTATTTTCAAGAAATGTTATTTTCTCCTTCATCATGGATTTTTGACTTAACACTTTTTGTACGCTTGGGTTTTCTCTTCTATGGCTTCATCTGCCTATAGAAGTATTTTTCTTCTTCTAGCTACATCATCCACAAGTTGCCTGGCTTGCTTTTCAACTTGTCTCAATTGATTTTATAAAGACAAGATTTTTGCAGTTGATTGGATAACCTTTGTTTCTAAAGCTATCCTATTAGCATCAACCTTGTCTTTTTCATCCTTGGCTATTATTAATTGCTTTTGAAGATCTTCCTGAAGGTTAGTTGTATGACACCAACTTTCTTCAATCATGGAGATATCATTGACAAACTGGACAAAAGATTTGGAACATCATTGAAATACGAATAGTTGTTTTGGAAAGATAAGAAGTATCACCAACCTTCATGATTCCTGGGTAGATGGAAGATAGGATCTTTTTTACTCCTTGTTTGATTGTTGTCTCCCAGTCTTTCTGAAGGATGGTGGATTGTAGTATGGGTTTCGCCAGCTTGGGATTGTTGATACTTGCATCAGCAATAAGCATTTGAGCAGCTTTGACATTGTTCGGACCAGATGGTTCCTCAACAAGAGCTTTTCCCTTTTTCGTTGAAGTATGTTTAGCAGATGGATTACATTTAGGTTCTTTTGAAAATGGAATGGAAGGCTCTTGTTCTTCTTCCTTGGAGGATGACACAACATATTCAGGAAGTTTTGGCTTAGTAGAAGTATTTCTTGATAAGCGCCTTCTTCTTACACATGATCTTTCTTCTCTAAATCGTACTGGTCTGGTTTTCCTCTTGGATGTCTGATGAAGCTTCTTATCACCGATTCCATTTCTTAAATATGATGAAGATTTCTTCTTGGAAGTGTTCTTAGAAGCAAAGAGTTTCGAAATGGAAAAGAAACTCGAAATACTTAAGACAAAAGTTGGCTCAAAGACCTAGGCCTGGGACCTCTTTATATAGAGAGCATCTATGGCCATCATTTATGGTCCAAATTTTGAGATATCCTGAGATCTTGACACATTTAAGATCCTGATGTGGTGGGAGTCCATGCACCACTTCTAATTCTCAGAAAGCCAGTTATAAAAGTATATATAAATAGTACTTTGTTTGAATTTGAATTCAAATCTTATACGGCCTCTCAATACTAACAAATGCGGTTATACGGCCTGCCGAATAACTCTTTTTTAATAGAAAGATGATATTTTGCAAAGTTGGTATGATGACTTATTTCTTTCGAAAATTCTTTCATGAAGGATTTTCTTCTTAAAAATATGGAGAAAGGAAAAAGGTATTCGGTAAATCAGATTGAAGTATTATATCATCTATGAGTAAGTTAAAGGTTTGGTTGATTTAGAGATTATTTTCTAAATGTTTAGTAAGTGCTAACTTCTTCTTTAGGAAAAGTTAGAAATCATGCTTTCCAATCAACTTATTCTGTTAAAGATTCTTATTCAATGTGTTTGTTCAGAATTGGTTTAACTAAATTTTTTTGAATAATAATTAGTGTTTATAATTGATTCAGATAATTTCATGATTAAATCGATTTTTCTTGGAAACTTCCTTGTTTGATCCGATGATTTTATACTTAGAAAAATTTCTTATTTATAAAAGTTGGAACTCTTGCAATCTAATAAACATTATTAAAAAGAAAGATTCTTTATTTCAAGTTAAAAACAAAATAAGTTATTACATCATTGATCATTTACATTCTTTTCAACTAAACTTTCTTCTATTTCAACCTGGTTTACAGCAAGAACTGTTGGTGTTTCTTCTGGGATTTGAGAGTCTGGTGCCGATTCTTCAGTTTGGCCGCTGACAGGTTCTTCGGTTCGATTTATGATTGGTTCTCCGACCTGATCTTCTTTGTCAGAATTTTCTTCATCGAAATCCTCTTCATCAAATTCTTCCTCTATTTTGAAGTATCAAGGTCAGGGTAAAATTTCTTTACCTTATTCAAACAATCAGCGAGACCATGGTTGTAGCTTTTAACTCCCGCTTCATGGAGTTATCGTCAAAGGCTTTCGATTGAACATATTTCTTTATGGCCCCAATAACAGCTTCTTCAATGGCTTGTTCGATCTTCTTTGTTGCTGTTAGAGCTCTTTCTTCAGATGCTAAAACTTTCTTTTTGGCTGTTGAGATTTTTTCTTCAGCTTTCTCCAGGTTGATGGATATCAATCGGATTTTCTTGTTTTTGTTTTTTAACTTTGACTCCATGACGTTTATTTTTAACCTTGCTGCATTCAGCTCTGCTTCTAGAGCTAACGTTTTGGTTGCTATTTCTTCTAGTTTTTTTCCTTGGCATTTTTTAGTTCCTCAGCAACCTCTTTTTCCATCCTTGCAACGTTCACCTTGTTGCACATAGTTTGACAGAATTGGTCAAATTTTTTCAAACTTTCATCCATGATACTGATCCCATGGATAAGCTATTTATTTGCAGTTTGAATTAGTCAGATTTAGTAAAGAAAAGACAATGATTAACTTTTTAAAAGAACAAGTTTGATTCTATACCTTCAACAGTGTGGGTGAAGTAACAGAATGGTATCATCAATTTGCTAGAACTTAGTGATTTCCCAGTCTCTTGGAATGATGATGACTTCAAAAGATGACGAGCCAGCATTGGGTCATTATGACCCGAGTCATCAGCATATACAGGAAAATCGGCTATAACATTTGCAGCCAGAACTCTCTCTTCTTCCTCCTCCATCATTGGAGCCTTTCCTCTATCGATTCGATCAGCAGGAAAACATGATGGACTAGCACCTAAAATTTCCATTGGTCATCTTTCTTGTACTGCAGGTTGAAGAGATGTTGATAACAGAACCTCATCATCTTCTGATACACTTGCTATTAGTATCGAAAAAATGGGATCTGATGAGACCGCCGAAGATGTTGAAGTTCTTGGTTTTATCTTCTTCGATCTTTTAATTCTTCCTTCTTCTTGGTTGGAAGTAGTGGCTTCTGCTTTTCTTTTCTTTGAAAGTTTTCGAAGTTTCAAACATCCACCATGACTAACGTATCTGCAATAATTGAGAAGTCAAGGATTGAGACTGATTGCCAAAAAAGGAATGAAGAAATAATATCAACTATGAAAATACCTAAAGAAGGTTTGGGGCTGATTTCCACCGAAAAATGCCCTCTTTTATCAAGAAATTCTTTATCGGGGGAATCTCCATCCCCGTGAGCTTCTTGTAGTCTTCTTGATCGGCTATCAAAACTTTCTTGCCATCGTTGGGAGTTAATCGGGGTTCCCTATGGCTAATGGTGAAATCCCAGGAGATTTTAGAGATGATGTAGAAGAAACAAGGCTTCCAACCATGAATGACCAAAGGAAGCCCCGAGATAAAATTCTGACCATGGCATGGATTAATTACCCACCATCCATGGCCACGGAAGTCCTGTTTGAGTATGAAAAAGGTAGTAAAAAAGAAAGTTTTAGGGACTATATCCACGTCCTCGCAAAGAATCAAGAACACGCAAATGATTCGGATACTATTAGGAGTTAGTTGGGATGG
Organism: Areca catechu; assembly: GCA_021397845.1. Classification (NCBI taxonomy): domain Eukaryota; kingdom Viridiplantae; phylum Streptophyta; class Magnoliopsida; order Arecales; family Arecaceae; genus Areca; species Areca catechu. The sequence goes on along the minus strand of CM038052.1, from coordinate 139,273,036 downwards.
TAATATTCAGTATAGTCTGAAAATTGTAAGGAAGAAAGGGTGAATTAGAAATCTAAGACCGGCTCTTAGATGTTCTTCATAGATTGTCAAGTTACGGGTGGAGGCCGATCTATTTCGTCATTAGGATTTGGAAGAACTACGGCATAATCATCCGAAATGTTATAATATTGATTCAATGCTAAGATTCGGTGTTTAGTTAAGGAAGACCTAACATCACCTATCTTCATTGATTCGGCTTGTTTTTTCTATTATTGGGAAGTGGATTCATCAGGGTTTTCAGCACGACTGACCTCTAATATTCTAGCCATAATGGAAGGAAGAAGTAAAGGATGATTAACTTAAAAGAAAAAGGTAGAAGAAGAATAGAGGCCAACCTGAAAGGTTTCTTTTGCTCCAAGGCGAAGAGGTGAAATGGTGGAAAACCTATTTTCTTGGGGAGGATGGTGTTTATATAATGCCCTTCAACGGTCCAAGATTTCTCTCAAATAACGAGATTGATCTACATCTGGCCACTTGTCCGCAAATATCTGGTAAAAAGGTAAAGTTTCTCGAAGGATCGAAATGACCCTTCATAATCTGACGGCAACATTCTGCTGATGGGATGGATGCATTTATTTTTGACGAAGATCTTTCGGACTTTTTGGATTTCAAAAATTACAATGATGAGGGCAGGATACGGCTGTTTGTTTTTATAACCGCCTCCCCAAACAGAGTTTGACACGTCATCAAAATGTGCTGCCCAAAAGTGGAAGCTTCTTACAGTTTTTGATTTCCAATTAATGAATTCAGAAACTAGGGGGACGAGTGTTGGGATACGACAAGTTTGTTCTGTTTATACTGATATGGTGAAGATTTGAATCTGGCTAATTAATGCCTAATAGGCACAAGTTCGATCAATGCCCAAGAGGCATAAGGATGAACAACACCCAAGAGGCGTAAAGCCGATCAATGACCAATAGGCACAAGTTCGATCAATGCCCAAGAGGTATAAGGCTGAACAATGCCTAAGAGGCATAAAACCTATCAATGCACAAGAGGCATAAGGCTGAACAACGCCCAAGAGGCATAAAGCCGATCAATGGCCAAGAGGCATAAGGCCGATCAACATCCAAGAAGAGTAAAGCTGCTAAATTCTTGACAGGCATAAGATTGACTAACTTCTAGGAGAGGTAAAGCTGATCAATATTCGAACAATGCAGATATTATTCAACATTTAGAAAAGGGCTGATCAACTATGGATAGCCTTTTGTTGCACGTGCTCATGTCCAAAATTAACTATTTAACAGTTGGATGCCAGCTGTAAGCGATTAGGTTTGTGGCCTATAAATACCACCAAGTGCGACGGAGATAGGGATACTTTTTCCAGAACACCATGCACCTAGCCTTTCTTCAGATCTCATCTATTCACTTCAGACACCATTGACGAAGCTTGAGAGCAGCCCCGGCACACAGATCCTCCAAGAAGATAGCGAATAGCTAGATCCATGAGCTCAATTCGATTCTCTCCAACTTAATTCAAACTCAAGCATCGTCAAAGTTGGTCTAGACGTAACAGATTTTCTCAAAGGATCGAAATGACCCTTCATAATCCGACGTCAACATTCTGCTAATGGGATGGATGCATTTATTTTTGACGAAAATCTTTCAAACTTTTTGGGTTTCAAAAATTACGATGATAAGGGTAGGATACGGCTGTTAGTTTTTATAACCGCCTCCACAATCATAGTTTGACATGTCATCAAAGCGTACTGCCCAAAAGTGGAAGTTCTGACAGTTTCAGATTTCCAATTAATGAATTCAAAAACTAGGAGGACTAGTGTTGGGATACGACAAGTTTGGTCTGTTTATATTGATCTGGTGAAGATTTGAATCTGGCTAATCAATGCCTAATAGGCACATGTTCGATCAATGCCCAAGAGGCATAAGGCTGAATAACGTCCAAGAGGCGTAAAGCCGATCAATGCCCAATAGGCATAAGTTGATCAATGCTCGAGAGCATAAGGCTGAACAACATCTAAGAGGCGTAAAGTGGCGTAAAGTGTAGGGTTTGATGGCAAGGCGGAAACATAGATTTCAAAATTTTTAATTTTATCTTTTGAAATCTTCACCAAACCTTTAAACCAAGATCTCCTTAAAAGAATTAAAACATATAAAATGCATATATAAGATTTAATCTCAAAGTAAGATACTAACCTGTATCGCAAAATCCAAACTCTAAATCTCCACCAGGTGCCCAAATGTTCACCCTCCAATGGTGATCCACACAGAAAAAGATGAAGACAACAATTCCTAGTTCTTGGCTCCTCTTCTTGAATTCTTTTTCAAGAATTCAATTCTTGGACTTTTAGGCTGAAATTTTCTTTCTTGAAAATTTCTTTTCTTCCTTCTTTCCTCTTCTTGAATTTTCTTCAAGAATTCCCTTTCTTGAATCCCTTTTCTTGAATTGAATTGGAAGAAAATTAAGACAGGCAATGTCTTAATTCAAGAAGGAAAAGAAGAAGAACAGATCCTTTCCTTTTTCTTTCCTTTACCGTTCAAGACCTTCTTATTCTTGTTTAGGGTCAGAGTTTCGACAGAGGATACCTCTGTAAAGGAAACAATACCCAACAAGAAAAGGGGAAGGAGTATCCTGGAGAGGAGGAAAGGGAATTGGATCTCTGAATTATGTTACGTGAAAACCCCCGAGAACCCAACCCTATTTATAGATCTCAGAGGGGTGTCATCTCGAAACAACGCAACCCTCTGAAACCCCAGGGATCACGAACCTTCATTCCTCATGCATCCCCTCAACCAAAAATCATGATTCTCCGATTAATTTTCGTTTTTCCGACGAGGAGGACTCTCGGAAAAACTTCAGGAAGAATCGCGACTTTTGGGACGGATTTGCGACCGAAAAGCGACGGATCTTTTCCTTAATTTTTCTGGCCATCAGATCTAGATCCAAGGGCACCAAACAAGGATCTGAAATGCCCCCTTTTTTTTCAGTTTTCTCCGACGTTTTCCTTCTCACGCGTTTTAAGAGAAGTCCACGCGCGTGGACTCTCTTTCTTGGCGCGCGCGGGTGAGAAATAGGAGGGGGCGGCTTGGAGAGAGGGTCTCAGTGAACTAAATTCACTTGGGTTCAGCCATGGGTTAGCCCAATGTCCTAAAAATTAAATGGACCTTAATCTGGTTCAATTAGAACCCAATTAAGCCCAATTCGGAACCAAATTCGAATCAGATTCGAATAGAAATTTGGTCTGCAACACATGCTAGTGTGTTTATCCTGCAAACATGATTTAATTTAATTAAATCCTTCATCAATTTTCTTTTGTGTGTGACCCATTGGGTTCCACACCTAGCCAGCAGTAGGTCCAAGTTCTATTCGACTTAATTCGGTTAGATCTCAACTAAGCCGATTTAGGTCGACTCAAACTAGCTCGACTCGGTCAATTAGAATCTAATTCAAATTAACTGATTTGAATTACCATGACTCAATCATATACCTACAAGACAAGATTGACATCTAGCAACGTATCATGTCTACCCGGAAGATGTGGAATTTTGGTGGAATTACCAAAATACCCTTCAGTGGTGAGTTACCGGGCAATTCAGTCCTTTGATCAACTTGCACCCCGAATATGATTATGAATATGGATACTTGTCAAATCCAATTTCATATTCATCCCTAGCTCAATCTTTATAATGATGATTCATTAATTAACCATTAGAAAATAACTCTATGTTCATACTTTGATCAAAGGTTTCTTGAATCCATCATTTGAAATTAGCTGGATGCTATTCCCTCTTACTAGGGCTGATCAATTCCTTGTTGACCTACTCACAACCTCCATATACAATCCACCATAACCAGTATCACCTCGTGCATGACTCAGTGTCATGATTGATTGCGAACCAAAGTATGGATTCATATATATAAGGTACTATGGTAGTCTCAGGTCAAAGGACCACATGCACTACTTCCACTATGAGAATTATCTATTGACAAACAGATAAGGTTCCATTAGATATTCTCAATCTGGATCAATTCAGTGAACTCATTCTCTAATGAACACTCACATCCTAGTATTAGTGTCAAACACAAGTGACTGTGAGATCAGTCACCCTCATTACAAAACATATATAGGATGTGCTGGTCTTGCCGGAAACATTGATCCCCAACTCAATGTCCCATCGACCAGGAATATTTTAGATTAGGGTTTTAAGGCTTTAGGTCTCACTGGTATGATCTCATCATAACCCTAGAACCATAGCCCTAATCTATGGGGTTCATCATAAAATCGAAAAGACACAGCAAATGATGAAAATAATGCCTTTATAAAATGTCAATTCATTGATTTTGGATCAAAATTACAATATTTCAATTGGCTTTCAGGGCACAATCTTTCAATCTCCCACTTGCACTAAAGCCAATCGCCTTTAAATCTTAACCCCATACAATCAAGGTGGCGATCAAACTCTCGCTGTGATAGAGCCTTAGTGAACGGGTCTGCTATGTTGTTCTTTGTTTCTACCCTTTTAATGCAGACTTCTTATCTTTCGACAATCTCTCGAACGAGATGGAAGCGTCTCAGAATGTGCTTTGATTTGTGATGAGCTCTTGGTTCCTTTGCTTGAGCAACAGCCCCCGTATTATCATAGTAAAGTGATACTGGACCTTCAATCTCAGGAACTACGCCCAACTCTGATATGAACTTCTTCATCCAAACAGCTTCCTTGGCAGCTTCACTAACAGCAATGTACTCTGCCTCAGTTGTTGAGTCAGCTACAGTTTGCTGTTTAGAACTTTTCCAGCTTACAGCTCCTCCATTAAGGGTAAAAATATACCCAGATATAGATTTGCTGTCATCGGGATCTGATTGAAAACTAGAATCTGAATAAGCTTCTAGTTTAAGATCAGATCCTCCGTATATTAGAAAAATATCCTTAGTTCTTCTTAAGTACTTAAGAATATTTTTCACAGCCTTCCAATGATCCTCACCTGGATCAGCCTGAAACCTGCTGGCTATACCTAAGGCATATGCCACATCAGGTCTAGTACATAACATAGCATACATAATAGACCCTACTGCCGAAGCATAAGGTACCGAATTCATTCTATTTCTTCTTCAGGTGTCTTAGGAGACATCTTCTTAGAAAGATGTATGCCATGACCAATAGGTAAGTAACCTCTTTTACTTTCCTCCATGCTAAATCTTTTTAGCACTTGGTCAATGTACCTAGACTGGGATAAACCTAGCATCCTCCTAGATCTGTCTCTATAGATCTTGATGCCTAGTATATAAGATGCTTCTCCCAAGTCTTTCATGGAAAACTGTTTAGATAACCATACCTTGATCGATTGTAACATTGGGATATCATTCCCAATGAGGAGTATGTCATCTACATACAGAACCAAGAAAACTATGGCACTCCCACTAGTCTTCTTGTACACACAAGGTTCATCCTCATTTTGATAAAGTCAAATCTTTGACTGTCTTATCAAATCGGATGTTCCAACTCCTAGATGCTTGCTTTAATCCATAAATAGATTTCTTTAGCCTACATACCTGATTAGGTTTAGTCTCCAAGACAAAACCTTCTGGCTGTGACATATAAACCTCTTCCTCAAGGAAACCATTGAGGAATGCAGTTTTCACATCCATCTGCCAGATTTCATAATCATGATATGCTGCTATAGCAAGCATTATCCGAATAGATTTGAGCATGGCAACAGGAGAAAATGTTTCATCATAATCTATTCCCTGTTTTTGTCTGAAACCCTTAGCCACTAATCTGGCTTTATAAGTTTCAATTTGGCCATCTACCCCAATCTTTTTCTTATAGACCTATTTGCATCCAATAGGGTTAACACTCTCTGGTGCATCAACCAAAGTCCAGACTTGGTTGACATACATGGAGTCCATTTCGGATCTCATGGCTTCCAGCCATTTGTCTGAGTCACTACTTATGACAGCATCCGTATATGTTAGAGGCTCATCATTATCAATGATTCGGGCTTCATTATTTTCAATAATGAACCCTACCTTTTAGGTGCATGTCGCACTCTATCAGACTTACGGATAGGAGTGGTGTGTTCAGGTTCTATACTAACTGTGTTATGATTTTGTTGAGATGTATCTACTTGTTGAACTTCTTCAAGTTCAATATTTCTCCCACTGCCATTTTGTAGGATGAATTCTTTTTCCATAAAAATGGCATGCCTACTGACTAAAACCTTTTATTCAGTAGGGTGGTAGAATAGATATCCTATACTATCTTTGGGATATCCAACAAATACACATTTTTCTGCTCTAACATCAAGCTTTTGTCCAAAATTTCTTTTGACATAAGCTAGACATCCCCATATCTTAAGGTGCTTAAGATTGGGTTTCTTTCCCCTCCATAACTCATATGGAATGCTAGATACAGATTTGGATGGTACTCTATTCAAAATATTAGCAGCTGTTTCCAAGGCATATCCCCAGAAAGAAACAGGTAAGTATGTGAAGCACATCATGGACCGTACCATATCTAATAAAGTATGATTTCTCCTTTCAGCAACACCATTTAATTGTGGTGTGTAAGGAGGAGTCCATTCAGAGATGATTCCCTTTTGTTAAGGTGATCAAGAAACTCGGTGGATAAGTATTCACCTCCTCTATCTGATCAAAGGATCTTAATACTTTTTCCCGTTGTTTCTCTACCATACTTTGATACTCTAAAAATTTTTCAAAAGCTTCGGACTTATGTTTCATTAGATACACAAATCCGTACCTTGAAAAATCATCAGTGAATGTGATGAAATATGAGTATCCACCCTTGGCCTGAGTTGTCATAGGTCCACATACATCAGAGTGTATGAGTCCTAATAACTCTGTTGTCCTTTCATTATGTCCACTAAATGGAGTCTTGGTCATTTTATCCATGAGACATGATTCACAAGTTCCTAATGATTCATAGTCATAAGGATTAAGGAATTTTTCCTTGTATAACTTGTTAATCCTCTGCTCACTAATATGTCCAAGATGACAGTGCCAAAGTAAAGTATTGTTTACTTCATCTCTTTTCGTTTATTACTAACATGTAGTATATTGTCATCAGAAGATAAAGTTAAGAGACCATTGCAAAATATGCCATTAAATATTATTTCATTAGAAAAACTGATTGAGCAGCCACTGCTCATTACATTCATAATATATCCTTGTTTAAGTAACAAGGGTACAGATATGATGTTTCTAATGATTCTAGGCATAAAATAACAATTTTTTAACTCTAAAATATTCCCAGAAGGCAGCTTCAACATATAAGTCCCTACAGCTTCTGCTTGGATGGAATCTCCTCCAGCACCGTAGAGCTCGAAGTCGCCTTCCTTCAAAACTCTGATGTTATGTAGTCCCTGCAATGATTTGCAGATATGATGACCACAAGCAGTATCCAATACCCAAGAGTTTGAATTAGAAGAGTCTAATGATAAAATTGCATGTATCTCATACATACCTTTTGGTGCATCACTAGCACCAGGCTTCATACTTGCAAGGTAAACCTTGCAATTTCTTTCCAGTGTCCCGGCTTGCCACAATGAAAGCAGGTCATTTGTCTGGAGGCCTTCTTTCCTTTTTTTTTCTTGATGCCCCTTTTGGGTTTAACCTCCTCTTGGAACCCTTTTTGCCTATTTTCTTCTTGTTTACACCATCCACAAGAAGAAGTGGAGCCTTATTTTTCTTTAAATGGCTCTCTGTTGTTTTTAACATATTCAACAGCTCAGGCAAGGAAGTGTTAAGTTTGTTCATATGATAATTAAGAACAAACTGTGAAAATGTCTCTAGGAGTGACTGCAGGATTAAATCCTGATTCAACTCCCCATCCATAACAAAACTTAATTGACCTAATCGGGTGATTAGGTCAATAACCTTTAATACATGGTCTTGTACGGATGTACCTTCTGTCATCCTTGCACGGAATAACTGCTTAGATATTTCATATCTTGCAGTTCGACTATGTTCTCCATAAAGTTCTTTAAATTGAGCAATATGGAGTTTGTGTCCATGCTTTCATGTTGCCTCTGTAACTCATTGGTCATAGAGGCAAGCATTATACACTTGACAGTAAGTGAGTCATTTTGCCACGTGTTATATGTGGTCTTATCCTCTTGCGAGGCATCTTCCCCTAATGGTTCCAAGGTTGGGGTATCAAGAATATAAGAAATTCTTTCTTGGCTGAGTACTATCTTCAGGTTTCTCAACCAATCAACATAGTTTGGTCCAGTCAATTTATTTGCATCAAGAATGCTACGGAGTGAGAGTGAAGATGCCATTTAATCTACATTAACAAACAACATTACATAAGCAAACAATCAATGTTGACAAAACATAATTAAATTAGGACTTTAACTTAATTATGTCTCCCACTATTTTATCAAGCATCATAACCTCAATGTGATGATCGAGAAAACCCTAATTGGTTCTCTTAGTGGGGTTGAGATCCTAATTCCTCATAAAAGACCTTGTGTGTACACAAAATCTTATATAAGTTCAAAGGTAGGAAAACTCTTTCCAATTGTAATTCATACAATTCTCAACTTATCTTGGCCTCTAAAATATTAATAGCTTTGTGTGTACACAACAAACTATAATATTTTAGTTAAGTTAGACCCTTCATTACTATATAGTCATGATATTAATTATAATACCCTTGTGTGTATACAACAAAGTATTATATTAAATCATTCTATAAGCATCCAATGTACCAAGCAAAAATTATGTTAGTCACCATAAAGAAAAAGGCCTTGTGTGTACACAACAAACCTAATATGGATCATAACATAATAATGACTTGGCATGAAGGAAGGCCCTATGTAGTGAATATTACACTAAGCATATCAATCAATAATTAAGTTAATCATACCGGCCAGGTAAGTGGGAGAGTGGTGGGAGTCCTCCCGTTGCTTTCCTTAGACACCAATAAGAATTGGCAAGGTCAGTCAACGGAACCAATTAAAAACCACGTCCTCTTTACCGATCATGAACCACTTTTCCTAGACACCGAATGATAAACTAATCATATTGATTATTTTTGCTTTTGGTATATGACACTACAACTTAATATGTTTTAAAGAGTGCTTTATTAAAACAAAGCACATTTTAGCAAATATGTGCCATAGTGTGCCATCATACTAGGACAACCATTTATCACATAATGGATCCACCATTATGTCAGGGCAACCTTATTTCAGTATGATGACTAGAAGGCTAAACATATCTCTATGCAAATTAAGGTTTAAGTGAAAACCTTAATTAGTGGCATACATCAAACATATATGCATAATTAACACAAATATGTGATTAGTGTGTCATCATACTAGGACAACCATTTATCACATAATGGATCCACCATTATGCCAGGGCAACCTTATTTCAGTATGATGACTAGATCTCTATGCATATCTCTACAATAATTAGGGTTTGAGTGAAAACCCTAATTGGTGACATTACAACAAACATATATTATATCTCATGTTACTTATATAAATATGCATCTAAAATTCAGCATATATATTTTAATCTTAATAAGGAGGCTCTGATACCACTGTAGGGTTTGATGGCAAGGCGGAAACATAGATTTCAAAATTTTTTAATTTTATCTTTTGAAATCTTCACCAAACCTTTAACCCAAGATCTCCTTAAAAGAATTAAAACATATAAAATGCATATATAAGATTTAATCTCAAAGTAAGATACTAACCTGTATTGCAAAATCCAAACTCTGAATCTCCACCAGGTGCCCAAATGTTCACCCTCCAATGGTGATCCACACAGAAAAAGATGAAGACAACAATTCCTAGTTCTTGGCTCCTCTTCTTGAATTCTTTTTCAAGAATTCAATTCTTGGACTTTTAGGCTGAAATTTTCTTTCTTGAAAATTTCTTTTCTTCCTTCTTTCCTCTTCTTGAATTTTCTTCTAGAATTCCCTTTCTTGAATCCCTTTTCTTGAATTGAATTGGAAGAAAAATTAAGACAGACAATGTCTTAATTCAAGAAGGAAAAGAAGAAGAACAGATCTTTCCTTTTTCTTTCTTTACCGTTCAAGACCATCTTCTTATTCTTGTTTAGGGTCAGAGTTTCGACAGAGGATACCTCTGTAAAGGAAATAATACCCAACAAGAACAAGGGGAAGGAGTATCCTGGAGAGGAGGAAAGGGAATTGGATCTCTGAATTATGTACGTGAAAACCCCCGAGAACCCAACCCTATTATAGATCTCAGAGGGGTGTCATCTCGAAACAACGCAACCCTCTGAAACCCCAGGGATCATGAACCTTCATTCCTCACGCATCCCCTCAACCAAAAATCATGATTCTCCGATTTAATTTCGTTTTTCCGACGAGGAGGACTCTCGGAAAAACTTCAGGAAGAATCATGACTTTTGGAGACGGATTTGTGACCGAAAAGCGATGGATCTTTTCCTTAATTTTTGTGGCCATCAGATCCAGATCCAAGGGCACCAAACAAGGATCTGAATGCCCCCTTTTTTTCAAATTTTCTCCGACGTTTTCCTTCTCACGCATTTTAAGAGAAGTCCACGCGCGTGGACTCTCTTTCTTGGCGCGCGCGGGTGAGAAATGGGAGGGGGCGGCTTAGAGAGAGGGTCTCAGTGAACTAAATTCACTTGGGTTCAGCCATGGGTTAGCCCAATGTCCTAAAAATTAAATTGGACCTTAATCTGGTTCAATTAGAATCCAATTAAGCCCAATTCGGAACCAAATTCGAATCAGATTCGAATAGAAATTTGGTCTGCAACACATGCTAGTGTGTTTATCCTGCAAACATGGTTTAATTCCAAATTAAATCCTTCATCAATTCTTTTGTGTGTGACCCATTGGGTTCCACACCTAGCCAGCAGTAGGTCCAAGTTCTATTCGACTTAATTCGGTTAGATCTCAACTAAGCCGATTTAGGTCGACTCAAACTAGCTCGACTCGGTAAATTAGAATCTAATTCAAATTAACTGATTTGAATTACCATGACTCAATCATATACCTACAAGACAAGATTGACGTCTAGCAACGTATCATGTCTACCCGGAAGATGTGGAATTTTGGTGGAATTACCAAAATACCCTTCAGTGGTGAGTTACCGGGCAATTCAGTCCTTTGATCAACTTGCACCCCGAATATGATTATGAATATGGATACTTGTCAAATCCAATTTCATATTCATCCCTAGCTCAATCTTTATAATGATGATTCATTAATTAACCATTAGAAAATAACTCTAATGTTCATACTTTGATCAAAGGTTTCTTGAATCCATCATTTGAAATTAGCTGGATGCTATTCCCTCTTACTAGGGCTGATCAATTCCTTGTTGACCTACTCACAACCTCCATATACAATCCACCATAACCAGTATCACCTCGTGCATGACTCAGTGTCATGATTGATTGCGAACCAAAGTATGGATTCATATATATAGGTACTATGGTAGTCTCAGGTCAAAGGACCACATGCACTACTCCCACTATGAGAATTATCTATTGACAAACAGATAAGGTTCCATTAGATATTCTTAATCTGGATCAATTCAGTAAACTCATTCTCTAATGAACACTCACATCCTAGTATTAGTGTAAAACACAAGTGACTGTGAGATCAGTCACCCTCATTACAAAACATATATAGGATGTGCTGGTCTTGCCGGAAACATTGATCCCCAACTCAATGTCCCATCGACCAGGAATATTTTAGATTAGGGTTTTAAGGCTTTAGGTCTCACTGGTATGATCTCATCATAACCCTAGAACCATAGCCCTAATCTATGGGGTTCATCATAAAATCGAAAAGACACAGCAAATGATGAAAATAATGCCTTTATAAAATGTCAATTCATTGATTTTGGGATCAAAATTACAATATTTCAATTGGCTTTCAGGACACAATGTTTCATAAAGACGATCAATGCCCAATAGGCACAGGTTCGATTAATTCCCATGAGGTATAAGGCTGAACAACGCCCAAGAGGTGTAAAACCGATCAGTGCCCAAGAGGCATAAGGCCGATCAACGCTGAAGAAGCATAAAGCCAATCAATTCTCGACAGGCATAAGATTGACTAACTTCCAGGAGAGGTAAAGATGATCAATATTCAAATAATGCAGAGATCATTCAACATCCGGAAAAGGGCTAATCAACTATGGATAGCCTTTTGTTGCACATGCTCATGTCATAAATTAACCGTTTAACAGCTGGATGCCAGTTGTAAGCGGTTAGGTTTGTTGCTTATAAATAATACTACGATGGAGATGGGGATTCTTTTCCAGAGCACCCTTTATCTAGCCTTTCTTCAGATCTCATCTGTTCACTTCATATGCCATTGACTAAGCTTGAGAGCAGCCCCGGCATACTGATCCTCCAAGAAGATAGCGAAGAGCTAGATCCATGAGCTCAATTCGATTCTTTCCAATTTAATTCAAGCTTAAGCATCATCAAAGTTGGTTTGGATGCAACACTAGCAAAGATAAAATAATTAGAAATAAAAAAAAATATTAAATACTATAAAAGAAAATCTAACTCCTAAGCTATTAGAAAAAGCTTGGAGTTAGAACAGGGGAACCAAAAAAAAAAAAAAAAAACTTTCGGACTAAAAGCTCTCGGGTGCTCTAACCCTCGGAGAAAAAAAAAAGTGCTCGGTAAAAAAGAAAAACTGTCCTCCTAATTTAGAAGTGAAGGAACGTGTCCAGCGTGAGGAACTTGCGTTGGACTCTCCTCTTAATTTCTTTCAGTTTCCAACTATCGCTCCCGTAACCAATTTAACTATCGCTGTGTTATCCTGTACCAACTCGCACAGTCCTAATGGGGTATCCATGCAGAGTCCGATCTTTCATTCCTCTGCTCCTTCGGACATCTAGGCAGTGCCGGCTATAGGATAAAGCCACTAAAGCCCTTGCTTTAGGCCCCCATTACATAGCATTTAATAGGCACCATTAGCAAAAAAATATTTATAGCATTTAATAGGCACCATTAGTAAAAAAAAATATTTATAGCATTTAAGATAGGTATTTGTATTCACATTAAGGCACCCTTAGATATTAGCAAACAGCATTTATATCATTTTCAAATTTCCTTCTCAACTACGAAGTTGTTTCTCTCATTTCCAATTAACAAATAGTAAACTGAATTTATGAAGTACAAACGGATACTTTTTTTTCTATAAAACCAAGTTGTTTCAATTTATAACATCTACTTCTTAATTCTTCTTTTCTCATTCTCTTAACTTTTTTCCTTAGTAGTACTTCAAGGCTCTCAACTCACATTCTCCGCACTCCTACATAAGGCTTGCTTGATTATCATCTGATTTACAATAAGCATTCAACAATCAGGTACTATTGTTCTAAACTTTGCAAACTTTTATTTTTAATTTAAAATTTATATTATATTATTATATTATCTCTATTTTATATAATATTTAATTCATTGAGTTAGAAATTTTGATTGTTGATCTATATTAGCCATTTAAAAAATATAAGATAATTATAATAGCTAATTTTTTTGGTACTTTATAATAAGAATTTAAATATGTCAACTCGAAAATATGAATCTGGTTATTCTAAACTTCAAAAAAAAAGAAGAATTGAAAGTTTAACTCTATCTCAAAAAGGGGCTCTTGATAAGTTTTTACAAGCAATAAAATAATACATCAGAAAATATTGGTAAATGTTCCTTAAATAAACAAGTTAATAATCTTTTAGAATTAGATGATAATGAAATACTAGAAAATGAAGAAGTTAATGAAGTGATTCAAATTGATACTCAAAATCATGATGAAGAGAACCAAACTGTTGATTAATTGATTGTATTCCTAAAAATATTTATGATCCAAGTCAATGGATAAATATTGATACAAATTTGAGAGATTTATTAGTAGAAAAAGGTCCAATTAGAATTAATTATATAGAGTTTCCTAAAGATGAATTCTCAAGACATTTTCTACTACATATTATATTCAAAAGTTGGCAAATGGAGAGAAGCTTGAAAGAAGATGGCTAGTTTATTCAAAAGACTTGGATAAAGTATTTTGTTTTGTTGCAAATTATTTAATTCAGTTTTTAGTACAAGTAAACTAGCTAATGTAGGTACTAGAGATAGGAGAGAAACCTTAAGGCTAAACTTAAAAGTCATGAGATGAGTAATGAGCATATTATTAATATGAGTTCATGGATTGATTTAGAACTGAGATTATTGAAAAATAAAATAATTGATAAAAGTATTCAAGAACAAATAAAAAGAGATGAAGAACATTGGAAAAAAGTATTAACAAGAATTCTTGCTATAGTAAAAACTCTTGGTAAAAATAATTTGGCTTTTCATGGAAAAAATGAAAAGATTTATCAAAAAAATAGTGGAAATTTTTAAGTTTAATTGAAATGATTGCATAATTGATTCGGTGATGATAGCAAGACATGTTCGACGTATTAAAGATAATAAAATTCATACTCATTACCTTGGACATAATGTACAAAATGAATTGATAAATTTGTTAGCAAGTGAAATTAGAAATAAAATTATTAAAAAAATTATAGAGGCAAAATATTTTCAATAATACTTGATTGTACTCCAGATGTAAGTCATCAAGAGCAAATGTCTTTTATATTACGATGTGTGGATATTTCATCAAGTCCAATTAAAGTTATAGAATATTTTGTTGAATTCTTAAAAGTAGATGATACACTGGAAAAGGTCTTTTGATGCCATTGCGGATGAAATAAAAAATATTGGACTTGATATTAATAATTTAAGAGGGCAAGGATATGATAATGGATAATATGAAGGGCAAGCAACAAGGAGTGCAAAAAAAACTTTTAGATATAAATCCTAGATCTTTTTATACACCATGTGGTTGTCATAATCTAAATTTAGTACTTTGTGACATGGCTAATTCTTGTACTAAAGCTATATCATTTTTTGGAGTGGTACAATGTATATATTCACTATTTTCTTCTTCTACTAAATGATGGATAATTTTACAAGATAATATACCTGGCCTAACTCTTAAATCATTATCACAAACACGTTGGGAAAGCCGTATTGAAAGTATTAAAACAATAAGATTTCAAGCTCCACAAATAAGAGATGCTTTATTAAAATTAGCAGAAGTTAGTGAAGATCCTAAAACTAAAAGTGAAGCTAATGCTTAGCAACATATGAGCTTGAAAATTTTGAATTTTTATTGGGCATGACTATTTGGTATGATATATTATTTGCTATTAACTCAGTTAGCAAAAATTACAATCAAAAGATATGTGTATTGATATTGCTATAGAACAATTAAAAGGTCTTGTTTCTTTTTTTAAAAAAATATAGAGAAATGGATTTACATCTGCTATGATTTCTTCTAAAGAAATTGCATCTCAAATGGATATAGAACCTAAATTCATGATAAACGTATATTCATAGAAGAAAGCAATTTGATGAGAATGTTGATAATGAAATAATAAGATCTCTTGAAGAATTATTTAGTATTGATATTTCTTATATATAGTAGATCAAGCAATTTTTTCACTCCAAAGTAGATTTGAACAATTTAAGATATATGAAAATATTTTTGGTTTTCTATTTAGCAGTAGAAAGTTGAAGTCGTTAGATAATAATTGTTTGAAAGAACATTGCCTTAATCTTGAATGTTCCTTAAAATATAATAATACTTGATATGATGGTTTAGATTTATTTTCAGAGCTAAATATTTTAAAAGAAATTGTACAAATGGAAGATAATAGTTCAATCGATATACTTAATCATATAAAAAGACTTGATTCTTTTCCAAATGCTTATATGCTTTTAGAATAATGTTAACAATTCCAATAAGTTTGCTTCGGAAGAAAGAAGTTTTTCAAAATTAAAATTAATAAAAAATTATTTAAGATCAACAATGTCTCAAGAAAGATTAAATGGATTGGCTATGTTATCAATTGAAAAAGAAATGCTAGAAGAACTTGATTTTAAAGTTTAATTAAAAATTTTGCATCTCAAAGAGCTAGAAAAATAAAATTTAATAAAAAATTTACATAAATTTCAATTAAAAAAATGATTCATTTTAGCATTTAGCTTAGGCCTCCATGTGTGTTGAGCTGCCCCTGCATCCAGGTTCTCGAGCAAAGAGTAAAGACAGCGACAGCGAGGAAGATGCAGTGGTGGCTCGAACAGAGGACCGGTGATGGTTGTGTGGTTGTTCGGAAGCTCGGACGACAGTTGAAAATGGGAAGAAAGCTGGCTGATGTTAATAGCGGACCCCTTGGAAGCAACAGTCGCGAAGACCGGTGATGTTGAATTGGGATGGCAGCAGCAGGGAGGCGCAAATGGCTATGGATGGCCATGGGAGCAACAGCAGCAAGCAGCAGGGGGAAGATGGTGATGTCGGCGGATGGAGGTGGAGATGGCGGCAAAGAAGATGACCGGTCGAAGACGAGAAAAGCCGTTGAGAGGAAGAACCCAGTGATGAAGAGAGATCAACCCATGCCAGGGTGGCTTACGGTGACGTTTCTCCACTCTCAACGGTGGTAAAGAATGGAAGAGCAGCAAGCAGTCCTGGGCGGAGGCGTGGTGAAGAGAGGAAGAGGACATGGCAGCTCCTCACGGTAGAGAAGAAGACCGTGGCTCTTCCTTGGATCCATTCATGGCCATTTTCGAACCTCCGGCGACTTCTCGGATGACGAAGAGCTTCTGGGCAATGAGGGAAAGAGATCTGGCAGCTCCCCAGGCGAAGATGGAGCTCGGTTTGGCCTGTGGTCCATGGATCAGCTGCAATGGAGGTTATGGACCAGCTGGGGCTTCCGTGGACCAATTGACTGATTCATTGTGAACCAGCTGCATCAATTTTCATGCTATTCCTTGTATTAATCCTTCAAGATTTAATTCCCAGCTCAATAGAAGTCCAATTCGCATGCCTTTCATGCTGTTGGATCCCAAAAATTGTGCTCTTCATGTTGGCAGAGTTCTTTTATTAAAGCACTGCATAAAATTATTAACTTTAATAAAACAAAGTCAATTTGATCCATAAATTAATGCACTTATTACTAATTTTATGCACTTATCATCCACTATGGGAATGTAACTTTTTTATGGTTCTAGGTGGGAACCGTTTAGGTCATAGTCTAACCATGACAAAGTCTCCTTCATTGTATTCTTTGAGTCTTTTTCTTGAATTAGCCATGTTTTTATGCAATGCTTTAATATGCTCAACATTGACTCTGCAAATGTCTAATAGACTCACTATGCATTACAGTGAAGAAAATTTATTTATTTTTAGTGTCCATTTAAGTCCTTAATTTCAATTCTATGCTTGATCCTTAGTTAGTGGGTGACATGCAGACAAAAATTTGACATGCACTCCTAATAGATGCCATAAGGTTCTCCAGAAATAAGTGACAAATCTAATAGGGTCAAAGGATGTGTGTAACTACTAACATCTATAAAATACAAACTAATGGTCCCAGAAATGCAGGAAGTTTTAAGAAAGGGTAGAAAATAGGAAATGGATTCAGAGTTAGCCTGGTAGGGTGGAAAATAAGAAAAGGGCTCATGGATTAGTCCTAGACAATGGGGTTAACCATAAGGACTGGACATAGATTTACATCTATAGGCACTAAAAGATCCACTTGATAGAAAAATGGGCCGCTAATCTCAAGAAAGAAATCTTCAATTGGAGTCAAAGGGATGACTTCAGCCTGAGGGTAACGAACAAAAGAAATCATGTCCTCAATAGGCTCTATGACTTGAGTCTCTTCTAGTGTTTCCTCAGGTAAAGTAGTAGGGTTAAGCTCCTCATGGATCTTTTTTTCTAAGGGTCCTACCAGTACAGTTTCAATCAGGATACAATCATGGTCAACTAACTCTGGGCTGACTTCAGCCTAGGTGCCTACCGGGTCAGCTAATTCTGGATTAGCCATATGATATCCACTACTCTCTCATACTCATCCACTAAGTTCACCTCAGCCTCATACACTTCCACTTCAATATCATCCCGGTGAACTAATAGGATAGTAGGAGTAGATCGGTTAAGAGAAAATTGGCTAGGATCTGGGCTAGTAGGGGTGGGTCAGCTCGTATTAGGGTTGAGTCGACTCGGGTGGATTGACTAGATCCTAACTCTTGATAAGGAGAATTAATCCTAATGAGTTTGGCCAACTAAGTGAAACCTAACTAGCACTAGGTTGATACCTAGGGGTTTTGGGTTACTTAGGTTCATAGGGTATGGGTTCAGATCTGTAGGTCATGGATCTGGGTTTGTAAGATAGGGGTATGTGCTCATATACAGGCTTAAGTCCGTAACATGGCCTTTGCCATTATTCTAGAGGTCTCTTCGAACTAAGATCCCAGGTTGGGTCATGGCGAGGGGCTATCATTGGGTTGGGTGGTATGGGTAAGGGTGTCTCAAGTTTAGGTTCAGGACGGATCTTACGGGTTTTCTCTAGGTTACCTAATTGATCATCTATTCGATGACACGTATTATTCACTAGGGCAAAATGTTCAGTCATAAACCTCAAAAATGTTTCAGGGTTGTAATCCATGGTCAGATTAGGTTGGGTTTAGGTGAGACTACTGGTATTGGGCTCTTAATCTAATAGCATGCAATGCAAACACAAAAAAATCCGAACTAGAATTTCTTAGACCTAGAGCTCAAATAGAATGGGTCAGCTCAAATTATAGCCAATTCAGTAATTACCCTACCATTGGCCATGTAAGAGGTGGGGTCGTGGGAGGCTCCCCTACTCTCGCAGGATTTAATTAAAAATCACAAATCGCTTAGGGCATTTCATCTGGACCTTTAGCCGTAGACCCAAATTCAAGTGATAATAAAGGATTGGGTGCACTAGATTTCACGAAAAACTTGGAACCCGACCTATTGGTGTCCCTAGCTCACTAAAGGAAATTAAGTCTAATTGATTTTAATTAGGTTGGGCTCGAATGCAAAGAAGGTTGTTATGGGCCTAGGACAGGTGATGAGATCCTGCCCTGATTTTAGATGCTCCAGTGCCCTTAAGATTTGGTTACTGGATGATGCAGTCACACAAATATGAAATCCTAGATGCAATGAAGCAATAAAATAAAAAAATAGCAAAAAAAGTAAAATTAATTTTTTCTATCTTAAAATTAATTTTTTGGTCTGATCTGATCTCAGGATATCACGTCCGACCGTAGCTTATTACTCCCATGGGTCGAGAATGTATACTTGCATATACCCTCTTAGGAGGTGTGATTTCCTTATACCAAAAAATAGCAAATAAATTTTTTTTTAATCTGGATTTTTCTAAGATTAATATAGGATTAACAAAGGATTATTAAAAAATTATTTCTATTTTTTTTGAATTTTTTTAGATAGGTTTTATGCAGTTTTAATTTTATCCTAATTCTAGGTATGCAGAAATTTCAAATCTAGTAGTTAAACCCTAGTTTAACCTTGGCTCTAATACCAAAATGATGCGGGATAATAATTACAACTGAATTATTGTTAATAAGTCCTAATTATCAGAGAAAATAGATATTTTTTTTTATTTTTTTTAGAGTTTTAAGAAGACACAAAGATAATAATAAAGTAAACTAGTTCTAGAATACCCGCAAGTAAACCTAATAAGTATGCAAGAAAATTAGGATTTGTTGGCTAAGAAATCATCATAAACTAGGGTTTACTTTCAACTATTCAGAGATCAAAGAGAAGGGAAGAGGTTTTAAGTGTTACCAATGAAGAACAGTCTCTTTGATGCAGATATGACTGAACTCTCAAGATTCTGCGGCAGGGCTTCAAGATCTTGATCCTCAGGCTCCAATCTCTCGCAATGCTGGTTCCGAGGCAAGAACACCTGACTTTGATTCCAGATCACCAGCAAACACTCAGCAAAGAAAACTCAAGTTAGGAAGCGCAAGGGAAGGAAAAGGAATGGAAGGGAAAGGTTAGAAGCGGTGGCTAGGATTTCTTGTCGGCTAGATAGGTAGGATAATTAGGGCCTCACCCCCCGTGATGTTCCGAAGAACAAAGAAAAAGGGCCGTACATCTTGCGATATTTCGAAGAACAAAAGAAAATGGCCTCACACCCCATGATTCACATAGCAAAGGAAACTTGACAGAATTGCATCTTTATTGATGAATTAATTATGAATAATACAAGGGGGGTTGATGTGGTATTTATAGACCCTCAACCAGTGGTGTAAGGGATACAGAGACTAGACTTGTTTTCCTTGGACTACAACTCCTGGAATCCTTGCTCTGGGCATCCTGGATTCTTGTCTCTGGCCTAATCTGGACCTCTCTCCAAGGGGGCGAAATCATGGGGCTCTCATCTCATTTGGGCTCCAAGATGAGATAAGGTGAGTGTCATGATGTAGGGTCAAGATGGCTCCATTGCTTGGGCCTGATTGCTGGACTCTAGAGTCTGGACGATGTGGGCTCTTGCAGGCAAGTGGACTCTCCAGTCTGGATAGAAGAAGTCTCAAGAGTTTTGGTGAGATTATGAGATTCTGGATCTTTAGCAGCTTGGAACCTGTTTGATTGAAATGCTTGAAGAAGAAACCCTTGGACTTCCAAAACTTTGAATGAAAAATTTTGGCTTGAAACTCTTTGGAAGATGGCATCAAGGAAGAGAGAGCTAGAAAGCTGGTTAACACTTGGTTTTTGGAGTGAACTTCCTTGATGGGAATGGCTCTAATTAAGAAGAGTCCTTAGTTACTTATTTTAAAACCAAGTGGCATGAAATCTTTTTCATGTGGGCGCTAATTGCTTCTCTCATGGGCCGGTCAATAAGGTGACATGGCATGTGATGTTGTCCCAAAATGAAATTGCATGAATGTCCAAACATGACTGTGTTGATGTCCCTGATGATGTAGCAGGTGATATCCAAAATCTTGAAAAGGTGGTACCAAGAATGGGATGCCATGTGGTGCCAAGAACAAGCTGACTTGCTTGGCACATGGGGGCACATGGGCCTGACTTGAGTGCACATGGGATGTTGACTTGAGTCCCCTCTTGTATTACAGGACTCAACTAATCACATGACTAACTAATACATGGACTCAATAACTAACACATGGTTTAACCAACTAAATAACCAACATACTTAATTAGGATTGCAAATAAAACCCAATTAAAGTTGGTAAAAAGGGCTAATCAAAACTGGACCATTAAAATCCCAATTAGAAAAATAGGGTATGACTCAATTAGGGTTTGACTCAATATGGTAAAAAGGGTTTAGCCTAAATGGCTAAATAAACAAAACCCTAATTACAGTTGGTAAAAAGTGCTAACCTAACTAAGCCAAAATGATAGAATTTAAGATAGAATATTTACATGGTAAAAGGGGTTGGGTTCAAGGCTTTATTCATAGGTGATCCACAAGGATGTAGGTTCAACCTGTCGATATATTTTGGCTTGGTGTCCACACCACTCCGAAGCCTGGTACTCTAAGCTCAGAAACTCCGAAGCCTGTGACTCTAAGCCCGGAAACTCTAGAAGCACAGCACTCTAAGCCCGAAAACTCTCGAAGCCTAGCACTCTATGCCTAGTAACTCTCGAAGCCTGGCACTTTAAATCCAAAAACTCCAGAAGCTAGCACGTTAGAAGACCAGAAACTCTAAAGCCCGGTACTCTAAGCCCGGAAACTTCCGAAGCCCGCACTCTAAGCCCAAAAACTCCCAAAGCTGGCACCCAGGGACCAGATGCTCAGTCAGCCTCTCGGCCTCTTTCAGCAGGCCCCTCGACCCTTGTGATCAGCCTCTCGGCTTTGGTCGCCTTGCTCGCAGTCCAGAGATGTCCGCTAGGAGACTCCAGAGGTCCTGGCATCTATCACCGACTCATAGCTTGGCGCATCAAGCCTCTGAACTCCTCATCAGGCCTCCCGGCCTCCTCCATCAAGCCTCCCAGCCTCCTTCATCCATCTTCTCGGCTCCGGCTGCCTTGCTCACCATCGAGAGATGTTCGCCGGGAGACTTCAGAAGTCCTGGCCATCTACCATCTGACTCATAGTTGGCGTATCAAGCCTCTCAGCCTCCTCAATCAGGATTGCCGATCTCCTCCATCAGGCCTCCTGACCTGCACCATCAGGCCTCCCGACTTCCTTCATCAGGCTCTCAGCCTTCTTCATCCAGCCTCTCGGCTCCAGCCGCCTTGCTCACAGTTCATAGATGTCCACGGGAGACTCTAGAAGTCCCTACCATCTACTACCTGACTCACAACTTGGCACATCAGGCCTCTTAGCCTCCTCTATCAGGCTCCTGGCCTCCTCCATCAACCATCCCGATCTCTTCCATTAGGACTTCCGGCCTCCTCCATCAGGCCCCATGGCCTATGATGGGGGATGAATTTGATGAAATGGGTGTGTGCGGATGTGATCTACTTACCTAGCAACAATATATCAGCATTAGAGCTCCAGATATGGCCGAATTCATGGGTGGAAGGGATGAAGAATTTCGAGCTAGAGACTTGGTGAGCAGAAATCTGACATCCTTGTATAAGCTTCCTTCAAAAAAAATTAAAAGAGAGGATCTAAGGGTATAGAACCCTTAAACTAGGCTAAGCAACCATTAAGAACCTCAGATCTAAAGATCAAGAGGGTCTTTTTTCAATAATGAGGAGAAATCAAAGCTCAAGTGGAAGAGAAGCACTCACCACTCAAAAATTGAAGGCTATAGACAATATCTACACTCCCTTCTTGGATTCACCATTGGAGCTTTGATCCATGGCTTGTAACCTTCATCTTCATCTTCAAATCACCAAGAAGAACCTGCAAAGAGTCAAGGTAAGGTCAAAATTGAAAGAAATTAATGGGAAAAAAAATGAATCAACAAGAGGAGTGAAGAGAGTTGCTGAAATTTTTGGACAGCACTTCCTCTTCTTCTTGGACTATTTGGATCTTGTATAGAAGAACTTGGAAATAGAACTATGACACTTCAAAACTCAAAGCACTCACTCCAATTTAAGATCAAACTCAACACTCCAAAGAAAACACTCAAGATTCTAGGAAGAACTCAAGAGAACTAGGCAAGATAGAAGAGAACTCAAACAAGAAAACTTTCATTCATTCAAATCAATCAATGCTTACAAGAGGGGGGCCTTGGTCCCTATTTATAGGCCAAGGGCAGCTCCTTTGGGCAGCAAGAAAGAGGATTAGTGGACTAACTAATTTAAGTTTAGTGGTAGCTAATTACAATATTAGTTCTAGCAACTAATTCCTAGCAACTAATCCTAACAAGAGAATTCTAGAAACTCCATGTGTCATCATTTCCTTGCAACACTTGGCTTCATCTCATCCTTCCACATGTTCTTTAAGGTTTGGTCTTCAATTAGGCTTCAAGGTAGACGATTTGTTCATAGCTTGGTTGGCCTATGGGCTTGGAGAAGGAGTCTTCACTTGATTTTGTCTTTAAACAATTCAATCTTGCTTCATAAAATTTAGGATCTTCAAGAGATGCTTTATAATTTTGTGGGAACCTAAAAAGGAAAAGAATGGGCTACAACAAAGATCATTAGTTTGTAATTTCTTTCTCTTACCAATGTCCTCATTAATTCTCCCCGGTGAAAAGAACTCTGCCTTGATGAGTATGGATCATTTTGCTTTGGTAGTATTCAAGTATATCTGGATTGATCCTTTGTAGTTCTTCTTGAGTGATTCATGAATCTTCAGAATCAGGTCTGCCTTGCCAATGGACTAAGTATCGTTGGTAATCTTTATTCTGGATAGTGACAATCTGTTATCTATGACCCTTTCAATTTTTTCTCCCTGCTTTGGTAGTGTGGCTAGTGGATACTCTGGGATTGGTTCACTCTCAAGGGATGGATCAGGTTCTAGGAACTCATTGGGATCATTGTGGGCTTCTTATAACCTACCAGATCTGAGATATTAAAAGTAGAGCTAATGCTAAAGTCAAAAGGTAGGTCTAGCATATAAGCATTAGGTCATATTCTTTTTATTATTTTGAAAGGACCTGCACCACGGGCATGGTTTCTTCATAGTTCCTGGTAGAAATTGTTTAGGTTTTAGCCTGATCATCACAAAGTCCCCTACTGGAATTCTTAACCCTTCTATGATGATCAACCATATGCTTGTAGCTCTCATTGCTTATCTGAATTTTCTTGCTAACTTCTTGTGTAGATCCTTAACGTGTTATGCATATGACTTAGCAGAATCAGATGTTCGTGCATGCATGGGTAATGGAATGAGGTCGATTGGCTTTCGTGGTCTATACCCATGAAGAATCTCAAAGGACTTTTTCCAGTGGACCTGTTAACTGAGCTATTGTAGGCAAACTCTATACATGGCAGCAATAGGTCCTATTTTTTACTATGTTCTCCCACTAAACATCTCAACATGTTTCCAAGACTTCTATTTACCACTTCCATTTGGCCATCAGTTTGGGGTGATAAGATGTGGAAAAGTTCAGCTTGGTTCCTAAGATGCCATAGGGTCTTCTGAAAGTAACTGATGAATTTCACATCCTATCAACACTATGGTTTTAGGTAACCCATGTAACCTAACCACTTCATCTAAGAATAATTTGGCCACTTTAGATGCATCAAAGGTCTGGGAACAAGGTAAAAAATGGACCATCTTAGAGAATCGGTCAACTACCACAAAGATAGAATCATGCTTCCTTAAGGCCTTTGGTAGTCCCAACACAAAGTCCATACTGATATCTCGCCAAGGTTGATTAGGGACAGGTAACGGAGTGTTAGTCTAGTGTTGTGTTTTGTCTCTGCATCTTGGCGAAAGTACATGTTTTACACTGCGCTACAACTTGGGCAATGTTTCTTTTCAAGCTAGGCCAATAGAATTGTCCTCCAAAGCTAGAATAGTTTTATTCCTCCATAATGGCCTGCTAATCCCCGGCATGAATTTCCCAAATCAAAAACTCTTGGGTAGACATTCGAGGAATACACAAACTTATTCCCTTTGAAAAGAAACCCATCATGAAGGACATAGTCTGATACTCCTTAAATGGTCCTAGATGATAGACTCAAAACCTTGCTAAAGTCAGGGCAACTCTTGTACTCCTCTTTTACTTATTAACACTGTGACTTTAGTACTCAATGAAGTTAGAAGCATGGAACATCGACTTAAAGCATCAACCACTTTATTTTCAATCCCAGCACGGTGTTCTAGGACAAAGGTATAGGCTTGGATGTATTCTACCATTTCCTGTGCCTAGGTTTAACTTATTTTGGGAGCTAAGAAAATGGAGTGCTTCATGATCAGAAACAAAAATAAACTCTTGCGGTAACAAATAATGTCTCCAATGTTTCGAAGATTGAACTGCCGCATATAGCTTCTTATCATATGTAGAATACTTCAATTTCGCTCCATTTAGTTTTTCTCATAAAGAATGCTACCGGGTGGTTTCTTGACATAGAACTCCTCCAATCCCTATTCGGAAGCATCACAAGCAACCTTGAAAACTTTAGTGAAATCAGGTAATCTCAATATTGGGCTTGGGTCTTTTCTCTTTAATTTCGAGAAAGGCTTTGCTAGCTTGTTTGGTCCACTCAATCTCCTTTCTTAATATAATCCGTGATTGGGGCAACGATGATACTAAACCCTCTTATGAACCTCCTATAGAAGAGGCAAGGCCGTGAGCTACGGACATCATGTATACTCTTGGTTCTGGCCACTCAACTATGGCTCTATTTTTTCAGGATCAGCAAATACCCCTTCAGCAGTGACAACAAATCCTAGGAAGATAACTCTATTGGTCAAGAATTTGCACTTTTTTAAATTGGCATAGAGCTTCTCTTTTCCAAGGGTGCAGCAAATTTGATGGGGCGATCTAGATGGTCTTCCCTAGTTTGCTACAGATAAGTATGTCATCAAAGTATACTACAACAAACTCCCCATGAATGGCTTTAAGATTTGAGTCATGATTCGCATGAAAGTACTAGGGGTGTTAGATAGACCGAAAGTATTAATAGCCACTCATAAAGACCATCTTTTATCTTAAATGTTTTTTCCATTCATCTCCAGGTCTAATCCTTACTGGTGATATCCACTTTAAGATCTATTTTGGAAAAACATAGTGACTCCGGTCATCATATCTAGTAAGTCATCAAGACGAGGAATGGAAAATCGTATTTGACAGTAATCTTGTTGATGGCATGGCTATCAATGCACATTCTCCAACTACCATCTTTCTTTGGGGTTAATAGGGCAGGTACGGCACATGACTTAGACTCTCCCTAATGAACCTTTTTGGAGGAGGTCTCACTTGTCTTTGAAGTTCAGCATGCTTAGTAGGATTCATCCTATAGTGAGTAAATTGGGTAAAGTGGCACTTGGGCTAAATCGATTGCACGTTGAATGTCCCTAAGTGGAGGTAGGTGGTCGGGTAAGTCTTCAGGGAATATGTTCTTAAGTCCTCTAAAACCTTTGTGACTTCCGAGGTGGCTCCTTAGGATCTTGTTCAGGTACTTCCCTAAGGTTAAAATCCACATGGGTGATCCTTCTTTAATTTCTTTCTTCAATCCTTGGCATCAATCAATTCAAACTTGGCTTCTTTTCTTTAGTTTATTAGACCCTTTCTTGATATTGTCCTTTGTGGGATTGAGGTAATGGTATCTTTTTCCAAGATGGGTGAAGGCACAAGAATTGGATTGACTATATAAAGTTATATCATTATCATATAGCCATGGTCTACCCAAAATGATGCTACTTAACCCCATGGATAGTATATCACACCAGACTTGTTCCTGATAGGATTGAATTTGAATGGGAACTTGACATCTGGATTTGATTGGAATGGAAGTTGCATCTATCCAAGAAACTTTGTACGGATTGGGATGGGAAACAGGGGTCAAACCTAAGGTCTTAAGGGCCTTAGTGGATATGGCATTTACACAACATCCATTGTCTATGATGATTTTATAAACTTTATCACCTATTTTGATAAATGTTTGAAGTATATCTGTTCTTCTCCAATCCTCCTCCTTAATTTGGGTTAAAATTCTAACAACACCCAAATTTTTTTCATAGTCAATTTCTTCTTCTTCCTCAACATACTCATTGATCAAGTTAGATTCAGCCTCATACACTTCTTCTTCAATTTCCTTAATGGGCTCATTCTCCTCATCAACTATCTCCCCTATGTGTAATGAATGGGTACGGCATTGGTTGGAGTAGTGTCCCTTTTTGCTACATTAAAGCATTGAACATTAGGGTTATTACTATTTTGAATTAGAGGAGCCTTACCTTTATCACTTGCTTGACCTATTGGGGTACTAGGAATGGGTCTATTGGGTCACATATGATTGAATCCTGGTTTCTGAGTAGGGTTTCTAACCTTACTTGGTTTGGGTCGCCTGGTTATTGGTCCCCTATGAAACCTCTCATAGTCCCTAGCTATCTGGTAAGCCTGATCTAGGTCTATAATCTCTCTAAAAAATAATTCCTTTTGAATCTCTTCTCTCAAACTGGCTCTAAACCTAGACAAAGTCACAGCTTCTGATTCATCAATATTACACGTCATCGCAAATTCATCGAATTTGGTGACGTACTCCGATACAGTCTTAGTACCCTGATACAATCTTTGCCATTGGTCTAACAATCTCTGATGGTAGGACTTATGAAGGTACTTCTCTCTCAGCTTAGCTTTCATTACTCTCCATGTGGTTATAGGCATGTCTCCCCTTTGTCTAATTAGTATCTCAACATTCTCCTAATATAACCTAGCTTGTCGAACCAATCTAAGCTTGGCAAATTTGTACTTCCTATCCTCGGTCATTTCAAACCACTCGAAGTATTGGTCCATCTCCCCTTCCCAGTCAATGTAAACCTTAGGGTCCAGGCTTCCATCAAAGATAGGAGCCTCTAGTCTACTACTTCTCATGACTCTCTCATCTTGGTCTAAGTAGTCCTGGTGGGGTCGCCTAGGGGTGTGATCATAGGTGAACTCAGGTCGATAGGCTTGGTGAGTAGGTCTGGGTGACTCATGCTCGAAGTGGGCTCTCCGGGCCTCCTCCACAAAATCAGGGTGAAGTCTTCTATGGTTGTACTCAGGGGTGTGCTCAAAATGTTAGGCTCTGGGTCCTCTTGGGATTGACTTAGATAAACTCGATTTCAGTGGGGGTCTTTTTAAGGATCCCAACTCTCTCTTTGACTTGACCTAGTTCCTTGTTAATTTGCCCTAATTGCTCAGTTACATGGTCAAATTTCTCAGTTAGGATCCTCATGATGAATTCAAAATTGGGATCCATGGGTAACAACCAGACTGAGGGTGGATAGAGTTTATAGGACAAAGTACAAGGATAATCAATTCAATGGACAAGAAAGCAAGACCTAATGCTAGGGTTCCTAGACCTAGAGTTTAAGAATACATGACTTAACTAGGCACTACTTAAGAATGTAATTATCTTGTCCACTGGCCAGGTAAGAGGTGGGGTTGCTGGAGGCTCTCCTCGCTTTCGCAAGGTCCTAATTAAAAATCACAAGTCCGCTTAAGGTATTTTCCATTTGACCTCTTGCCTTAGACACCATTTCAAGGAATAAGTACAAACTCAAATAATGCTTTGTCTTACCTTGCACTTAAACCCGACTCGTGGGTGTCCCTAGTTTAGGTTCCTACTTGATTTTACATTAGGGTTTAGGTCAATGCAAATGCGGGTGATTGTTTTGGACTAATGAAAGGTAATGACCTCCTTCCTTTATGTAATATTGAATGCCCTTGGGATATTTTAATAAATGGATACAAACAATTTCAGCAAAATAATGAGTACAATCACTATACCTAGCACAAATGCATGAATTTTTAGTCCAATTTTAAAATTTCAAAAAATATAAATTTAACTGGTTAGTTCAAATCTTGTAGTATAAATCATAGTAACCAAATTTAAAAATTCAAATTTCGAAATTTGATTTAAAAATTCATCCTTGGAAGTAAAGTGGTTTAAATGTAAATTTCATCTTCCAACTAACCTCCAGCTAACCTGAATTTGAAAATTCGAAATCTAAAATTTTTAAATCCAAAGAATTCGAAATAAAACTGATTTGGTTAGCTCTCAGATATGGGATCTCGGATTTTATATTTAACTTCAAATTAATTCAAATTTTGGATGAAAAGGTAGTTTAAAAATAGTTGCTAGAAGATTCCAGTAGTTCAGCAGACTCTTGACAACCTAAATTCAAAATTCAAATTCCAAGATATAAACCTCTCTAAATTCAAAAATTGGTGGGAAATAAAAAAAATCTAGGTCTGGATGTCAGATATAATATTAAAAAATTTTAAAAAAAATATTTTTATATTTTTTTGAAAATTAAAGGAAATGGAATTCAGAAATAGAATTCTGGACAGAATTTCAAAAATGACCTAAGAACCTATATTTTTAAATTCAAAACTAAAGGTAAATATTTTTTTTGAATTTTATATTTAGAGTCCTAACACAGAAAGCTACTAGAAAAGTATTTTCTGGATTTTTTTTGATCAATGAAGAAAATACAAAAAACCACTGAACCTCGGAAGACAATGAGATAGAATTCCAGCAGCCTGCAAAGCTTAACCTAGAACCAAAGCTCTGATACCAAAAAATTGATAGGGGACGAATTTGATAAAATGGGTATGTAGGGATGTGATCTACTTACCTAGAAACAACATATCATCATTAGAACTCCAGATATGGCCGAATTCATGGGTGAAAGGGATGAATAATTTCGAGCTAGAGACTAGGTGAGCAGAAAATCTGACACCCTTGTGCAAGCTTCCTTTGAAAAAAATTAAAAGAGAGGATCTAAGGCATGGAAACCCTTAAAATAAGCTAAGCAACCTTTAAAAACCTCACATCTAAGGATCAAGAGGGTCTTTTCCCAACAATTAGGAGAAATCAAAGCTCAAGTGGAAGGGAAGCACTCACCACTCAAAAATTGAAGGCTAGAGACAAGATCTACACTCCCTTCTTGGATTCACCATTAGAGCTTCGATCCATGGCTTGGAACCTTCGTCTTCATTTTCAAATCATCAAGAAGAACCTGCAAAGAGTCAAGGTAAGGTCAAAATGAAAGAACTTAATGGGAAAAGGAAGGAATCAACTAGTGGAGTGAAGAGAGTTGCTGGAATTTTTGGGCAGCACTTCCTCCTCTTCTTGTACTATTGGATCTTGTGTAGAAGAACATGGAAATGGAACTATGGCACTCAAATCTCAAAGAACTCACTCCAATTTAAGATCAAACTCAACACTCCAAAGAAAACACTCAAATTTTAGGAAGAACTCAAGAGAACTAGGCAAGATGGAAGAGAACTCAAACAAGGAAACTTTCATTCATTCAAATCAATCAATGCTTACAAGAGGGGGGCCTTGGTCCCTATTTATAGGCCAAGGGTAGATCCTTTGGGTGGCAAGAAAGAGGATTAGGAGACCAACTAATTTAAGTTTAGTTGGTAGCTAATTACAGGATTAGTTCCTAGCAACTAATTCCTAGCAACTAATCCTAACAAGAGAATTCTAGAAACTCCATGTGGCATCATTCCATGCAACATTTGGCTTCATCTCATCCTTCCACATGTTCTTTAAGGTTTGGTCTTCAATTAGGCTTCAAGGTAGAGGATTTGTTCATAGCTTGGTCGGCCCATGGGCTTGGAGAATGAGTCCTTACTTGATTTTGTCTTTAAACAATTCAATCTTGCGTCATAAAATTAGGGGTCTTTAAGAGATGCTTCATAATTTTGTGGGAAACTGGAAAAGGAAAAGAAATAGGGCTACAACCAAAGATCATTAGTTATAATTTCTTTCCCTTGCCAATGTCCTCATTAGCCTCCTCCATCAGGCCTCTCGACCTTTCATAGGCCTCCTGGCCTCCTTCATCAAGCTCCTAGCGTCCTTCATCTAGTCTCTTAGTTTTGGCCACCTAGCTCACAGTCTGGAGATGTCCGTCGGGAGACTCCAGAAGTCATGGCCATCTGCTGCTTGACTCATAGCTTGGTGCATCAGGTCTCTCGGCCTCCACCATTAGGCCTCGCGGCCTCCTCCATCAGGCCTCCTAGACTCCACCATCAGGTCCCGTGGCCTCCTCCATCAGGCCTCTCGGCCTCCTCCATCAGGCCCCTCGGCCTATTTCATTAGGCCTCTCGCCCACCATTTAGCCTCTCGGCTTTGGCCACCTTGCTTGCAGTCTGGAGATGTCCACCGGGAGACTCCAGAAGTCCCGACTATCTATCACCTGACTCATAGCTTCGTGCATCAGTCCTCTTGGCCTCCTCCGTTAGGCCTCTCGGCCTCCCCATCAGGCCTCCCAGCCTCCTCCATCAGGCCCCACGGCCTCCTACATCAGGCCTCTCGGCCGCCTTCATCAGGCCTCTCGCCCCCTTTTATCAAGCCTCTTGGCTCCAACCACCGGGCTCAATCGTAGTCCAGAAATAAGAACCGAAGGAGTCCGAGGTCTTGCTCGGTGGGTCAAGTTGAGGGACCTTGGAAGCCTTAGAAGCCAAAGACCTTCACATAGGCATTAAGGCCCCAGTGTCATCCTATAGGAGCCAAAAGTTTGGAATAGACTTGAGATGGCCCCGGAAATATACCTTCCTACTCTAAAGCCCAAAGAAGAGGAAAAGGAGATAGAGATGCATCGAATAATGGAAAAATATGCCTTCATTAATCAAAAGTGATGCGGCACTATTCGCATGCCAATTATTTTTTGTGTATTAGGCATTAAGTTAGGAGTTTGTATCCCAAATTTAAGCCAAGATATTAAGTAGGGAATTCTATAGAAATTCTGAAGCACATATATATAGAAATAAACCCTAAAAGTGGAGAAACAGGACCGCCAAGGCTAAGAAGCCTTAGTTAGGACTAGCTCTTCTGCAATACCGATACCAGAAAAGTCTAAGGGTTGTACCTCATAGAGATTTGAAGATCGATCCATGAAGAGTTTGCTCTATGCTCTCGGATGCAACCTGGAAAATAAAGCTATCGACCTTGTGGATTCGCGACTACTTTCAATCCGGTGATCCAAAAGCTAGTCAGATAGAATCCTTGGATTCGTGAACTATGAGGGATCTGCAAGGCACCTAACAAGGGTTAGAAATAAGAAAGAAAAAGGTTAGATCACTAAAAGAAGAAGGGAAGGAAGAAGTATGAAGAGGGTGGCCAAGTGATGAAGAAGGCCGGTGGCTTGGAGGCAGGGCGCAGGGATCACACAAATTTCCAGAGGGAACACACAGATACCTGTAATAACATAGAAACTCACTCAGAATCTTGAGGAAAACTCAAGAGAAATTCATTCATAACAATTCATAATAATCGATCATTAGTTACGAGAGGGTGGAGGGGTGTAGGTATTTATAGATGTTCCCATGCTAATGGGGATCCAGCTGTTGTCAGGGTCTTTTTTCCATTTTCTTAATTTTCTTGCATTTTTTTTATTTTCCTATTCCCGCTATTCCACCTATCCCCGCTATTCCAGTTTTGTTCTAGGTTTATCCCTGAGTTATCCTAGCCTTATTCCATCTCCCTCCATCCCTCTCTCGTGATCTTTTTTTTTTAAAACTCCCGAACCCTAGCCCACTGCCTCGTCGACCCCCAGATTCGGGCCACCCGACCCCCGGCAGCCCCCCACGTCCCGTCGCCGACCCACGCCAGCTGCGCTCCCCGTCGAAAAATGATGTCCGTCACCGCCCACACCATGGAAGATGAACGGTCTGTGGGAAGACCAACGGTCACCCACGGTGGCTGCTGCTTACCACGGCCGCCCGGCCACCGCCCACCGGCCCACGCCCGACCGCCGTCATCCTCGACGGTGCCCTTGGGTCCCACGCCCATGGGAAGATTGAATGGCATGCTCATGCGTGCCGTGCGGCCATGCCGACCCTACACCGCCACCCGTCACTGCTGCATGTCACCACCGCCACCATCCCGTAGGAGTCACCGTCCGGCCATCCGCCATCTTGTCAGAGCCTCGAGACCAAACGGCACGCCCTGGACATGCCGTGCCATCTCTGTGCCACTACCTCAACTGCGGCCGACGCCGGCTGTCCGCTGCTCGCTGTCCGCCGGCCTTGTCCGCTGCCCGCTTCTCAGTCGCCACCCATCCACCGGTTGTCGCCGGAGTTGGTTTCCTCCCTCTGTGGATGTCCGAAAGAGATGGTTATGCACGGTTTCTGGAGCAGTTCGTGTAGCATGCTTTTCAGAGCAGATCGTCAAGTTGACATGCTTTCCAGAGCATATTAGCACCAATATTGATGTAGCATGGATTTTGATGTAATTTATCTTTTCATTTTTGGTTTTCTTGTAGGCTAAGTAAATGAGGGGTTTTGTTTTTCTATATAAAGCCCCCTCTCCCCGTAATGAATAAGTTTGATATGAAATTTTGGGTTTTCCATTGGTTTTGGTTTTGGGCTAAGGCCCATCTTTCCTTTACCTACGGGTGTTGAGGGGTGTGAGACACCACATCCTTTGCTCCATGCGTACATCGAGGGACGTGAGGCCCTAGCTATTACCTTTTCCATTGAATCCTCCTCTAGGTCTTATGGATTTTTCTTTACGACCCCAGGTAGCGATTTTGGTGGAATGCCCTAGGCTCCGCGTGTAGTGAGATGGGTTGGACGCCCTAGACTACATGTAGTGCGGTGGGTGAGATGCCCTAGAGTTGCGATGTCTCTCTGTGAAGGTGAGTCCCCTGTCCTAGATTATCCATGTTTCCTATCCTCCATCCCATAGTTCCTCCACCAAAAAAATTGAAAACCAAAAGAGTTCAACTGTTTTAAAATTTAGTGTCAGTTCGCCCTAGTCCCGGGAGGCTTCTTAGCCCTCCCACGGTCCTAGTTTGTTTAGGTGTTCCATTTCCAAATAAACCAGGATTCATCGAGTCTGTCCCTCATCAAATTGGTATTAGAGTGAGTTGTGGATTAGAGTGTGCTCCACTTTTTGAACTCAATGGAGCCAAGTTCTTCGTGATCGAGAGAATGATGGGGATCCAGCCATCAACCGGATATTTTTCCATTTTCTTAATTTTCTCGAATTTTTTTTATTTTCCTATTCCCGCTATTCCACCTATCCTTGCTATTCCAGCTTTATTCTAGGTTTATCTATGAGTTATCCATGCCTTATTCCATCTCCCTCCATCCTTCTCCCGTGATCTTTTTTTTTAAAAACTCCAGAACCCTAACACACACCCTGCCGCCCCCCATATCCGGGCCGCCCGACCCCGGCAACCCCACCAGCCCACCGTCGACCCACGCCAGCCCCGCTCCCCGTCAAAAAATCGACGTCCATCTCGCCCACGTCGTGGAAGATGAACGGTCCATGGGAAGACCAACGGTTGCCCATGACCGCTGCTGCCTGCCATGGCCGCCCAGTCGCCGCCCATCGGCCCATGCCCGATCGCCGTCGCCCTCGCCAGTGCCCTTGGGTCCCACGCCCGCGGGAAGATCGAACGGCATGCTTATGCATTCCGTGCCGCCTTGCCGCCCCTACGCCGCCGCCCATCGCTGCTGCCGGTCGCCACCCCCACCAATCCCGTCGGAGCGGCCGTCCGGCCATCCACCATCTCGCCGAGCCTCGACGGCACCTAGGGGTCCTCCATGGTCGTGGGAGACCAAACGGCACACCTTGGGCATGCCGTGCCATCTTTGTGCCACTGCCTCAACTGCAGCCGATGCTGGCTGTTCGCTGCTCGCCGTCCACCGGCCTCGTCCGTCGCCCGCTTCTTAGTCACCGCCCATCCGCCGGTTGTCACCGGTTGGTTCCCTCCCTTGTGCACATCCAAAAGAGATGGTAATGCACGATTTCTGGAGCAGTTCAAGTAGCATGCTTTTCAGAGCAGATCGTCAGTCGACTGCTTTCCAGAGCAGATCAGCACCAATATTGGTGTAGCATGGATTTTGATGTAATTTATCTTTTCATTTTTGGTTTTCTTGTAGGCTAAGTAAGTGAGGGGTTTGGTTTTTCTATATAAGGCCCCCTCTCCCCTTGTAATGAATAAGTTTGATATAAATTTTTGGTTTTCCATTGGTTTTGGTTTTGGGCTGAGCCCGTCTTCCTCACCTACAGGTGTCGAGGGGTGTGACCCCACTTCCTTCGCTCCATGCAGCATCGAGGGGCGCGAGGCCCTCGTTATTAACTTTTCCATCGAATCCCCCTCTAGGTCTTAGGAATTTTTACTTTACGACCCCAGGTAGCGATTTTGTTGGAATGCCCTAAGCTCCGCGTGTAATGAGATGGTGGGACGCCCTAGACTACATGTAGTAGGGTGGGTGAGATGACCTAGAGTTGCGATATCTCTCCGTGATGGTGAGTCCCCAGACCTAGAGTGTCCATGTTTCCTATCCTCCATTCCATAGTTCCTCTACCAAGAAAATGGAAAACCAAAGAGTTCAGCTATTTTAAAATTTAGTGTCAGTTCTCCCTAGTCCCGGAGGCTTCTTAGCCCTCCCACATTTCTAGTTTGTTTAGGTGTTCCCTTTTCCAATAAACCAGATTCATCGAGTCCGTCCCTCATCAACTTGGTATTAGAGCGAGTTGTGGATTAGAGTGTGCTGCACTTTTCGAACTCGACGGAGTCGAGTTCTTCGCAGTCGAAAAGAATGATGGGATCTAGCCATCGTTCGGATTTTTTTTCAATTTTCTTAAATTCCTCACATTTTTTTTTATTTTCCTATTCCCTCTATTCCACTATCCTCGCTATTCCAGTTTTATTCAAGGATTATCCCTGAGTTATCCCAGCCTTATTCCATCTCCCCCATCCTCTCCTGATATTTTTTTTTTTAAAAACTCTGAAACCCTAGCCCACACCTCGCCGCCCCCAGATCTGGGCCGCCCGACCCCCGACAGCCCCCACCGACTCGCCGCCGACCCCTGCCTCCGCTCCCTATCAATCGATGTTCGTCACGCCCATATCGTGGAAGATGAACGGTCCATGGGAGACCAACGTCGCCCATGACCGCTGCTGCTTGCCACCGCCGCTCGGCCGCCGCCCACCGACCCACGCCTGACCGCCCCACCCTCGTCGGTGCCCTTGGGTCCCACGCCCGCAGGAGATCGAACGGCATGCTCGTGCGTGCCGTGCGGCCATGTCGCCCCTACGCCGTCGCCCGTCGTAGCTACCTATCGCCACCCCCACCGTCCCGTTGGAGCCACCGTCCAGCCATCCGCCATCTCGTCGAAGCCTCGACGGTGCCCAAGGGTCCCCCATGGTCGTTGGAGACCAAACGACATGCCCTGGTCATGCCGTTCCATCTCTGGGCCACAACCTCAACTACAGCCGACGCTGGCCGTCCGTTGCTCGCCGTCTGTTGGCCTCGTCCGCCACCCACTTCTCAGTCGCCACCCGTCCGTCCGTTTGTCACCGGAGTTGGTTCCCTCCCTCTGTGCATGTCCGAAAGAGATGGTTATGCATGCTTTCTGGAGCAGTCCAAGTAGCATGCTTTTCAGAGTAGATCATCAAGTCGACACGCTTTCCAGGGTAGATCAGCACCAATATTGATGTAGCATGGATTTTGATGTAATTTATCTTTTCGTTTTTGGTTTTCTTGTAGGCTAAGTAAGTGAGGGGTTTGGTTTTTCTATATAAAGGCCCCCTCTCCCCCCTGCACTGAATAAGTTTGATATGAAATTTTTGGGTTTTCCATTGGTTTTGGTTTTGGGCTGAGGCCTGTCTTTCCTTCACCTACGGGTATCGAGGGGTGTGAGACCCCACTTCCTTCGCTCCATGCATGCATCGAGGGGCGCGAGGCCCTGGTTATCACCTTTTCCATCGAATCCCTCTCTAGGTCTTAGGGATTTTTCTTTACGACCCCAGGTAGCGATTTTGGTGGAATGTCCTAGGCTCCGCGTGTAGTGAGATGGGTTGGATGCCCAAGACTACATGTAGTGGGGTGGGTGAGATGCCCTAGAGGTGCGATGTCTCTCCGTGAAGGTGAGTTCCTAGTCCTAGAGTGTCCATGTTTCCTATCCTCCATCCCATAGTTCCTCCACCAAGAAAATTGAAAACCAAAAGAGTTCAGTTGTTTTAAAATTTAGTGTCAGTTCGCCCTAGTCCCGGGAGGCTTCTTAGCCCTCCCACGGTCCTAGTTTATTTAGGTGTTCCCTTTTCCAAATAAACCAGAATTCATCTAGTCCGTCCCTCATCAACTTGGTATTAGAGCGAGTTATGGATTAAGGTGTGCTCCACTTTTCGAACTCGATGGAGTCGAGTTCTTCGCGGTCGAAGAGAATGATGGGGATCCATCCATCGTCCGGATATTTTTTTTCCATTTTCTTAATTTTCTCGCATTTTTATATTTTCCTATTCCCGCTATTCCACCTATCCTCGCTATTCTAGTTTTATTCTAGGTTTATCCCCGAGTTATCCCAGCCTTATACCATCTCCCCCCATCCTTCTCCCGTGATTGTTTTCTTTTGAAAACTCCCGAACCCTAGGCCACCGCCCCCCGGCCCCCAGACCAGGCTGCCCGACCCCCGATCGCCCTCGCTGGCCCGCCGTCGGCCCATGCCGGCCCCCCCACTCCCGTCGAAAATTGACATCCGCCACCACCCACGGCGTGGAAAAGAACGGTCCGTGGGAAGACCAACGGTCGCCCATGGTCGCCACCATCGCCTGCTGCCGCGCCTGCCATTAGCTGCCAGCACGCCGCCCACCGGCCTATGCCCAGCCGCTGCCGGCTTCACCTGTGCCATTGGGCCCCATGCCCATGGGAAGATTGAACGACATGCTCATGTGTGCAATGCGACCATGCTACCCCTGCTCCGTCGCCCGCCGTTGCCGCCTACCGCCGCCACCGCCATCCCTTCGGAGCCACCGTCCAGCCGTCCGCCATCTCGCCGAAGCCTCGTCAGTGCCCATGGGTCCCCCACGACTATGGGAGACCAAACAGCATGCCCTAGGCATGCCATGCCATCTAAGTGCCGCGCTGCCCCCGCCTGCAGCCACCGCCGGCCGTCCGTCACTCACCATCCACCGGCCTCATCCGCCTCCCACTTCCTGGTCGCTGCCCGTATGCCGGTTACCGTCGGAGTTGGTTCCCTCCCTCTATGCACATCCGCGAGAGATGGTTACGCATGCTTTCTGGAGCAGTCCGATCAGCACACTTTTCATAGCAGATCATCATGTCGACATGCTTCTCAGAGCAGATCTGCACCAATATTGATGTAGCATGTATTTTGATGTAATTTATTTTTCCATTTTTGGTTTGCTTGTAGGCTATGTAAGTGAGGGGTTTGATTTTTCTATATAAAGGCCCCCTTTCCCCCCGTAATGAATAAGTTTGATATGAAATTTTTAGGTTTTCCATTGGTTTTGGTTCTGGGTTGAGGCCCGTCTTTCCTTCACCTACGGGTGTCGAGGGGTGTGAGACCCAACTTCCTTCACTCCATGCGAGAATCGAGGGGCATGAGGCCCTAGTTATCCTCGTTTCCATCGAGTCCCCTTCTAGATCTTAGGGATTTTTCTTTACGGCCCCAGGTAACGATTGAGTGGGATGCCCTAGGCTCCGCATGTAATGAGATGGGTGGAAGGCCCTAGACTACATATAGTGGGGTGGGTGAGATTCCCTAGAGGTGCGGCGTCTCTCCGTGAAGGTGAGTCCCCAGTCCTAGAGTGTCCATGTTTCCTATCCTCCATCCCATAGTTCCTCCACCAAGAAAACTGAAAACCAAAAGAGCTCAGCTATTTTAGGGTTTAGTGTCAGTTTACCTAAGTCCTAGGAGGCTTCTTAGCCCTCCCACTGTCCTAGTTTGTTTAGGTGTTCCATTTTCCAAATAAACCAGGATTCATCGAGTCCATCCCTCATCAACTTGGTATCAGAGCGAGTTGTGGATTGGGTGTACTCCATTTCTCAAACTCAACGGAGTCGAGTTTATCATAGTCAAGGACAATGACGGGGATCCAGCCATCGTCCAAATATTTTTTCCATTTTCTTAAATTTCTCGCATTTTTTTTTATTTCCTATTCCAGTTATTCCACCTATCCCCGCTATTCTAGTTTTATTCTAGATTTATCCTCGAGTTATCCCAGCCTTATTCCATCTCCCTCCATCCTTCTCCCGTGATCTTTTTTTAAAAACTCTCAAACCCTAGCGCACCGCCCCGCCGCCCCCTAGATCTGGGCTGCCCGACACCCAACTGCCCCTGCCGCCCACCGTCGGCCCACGCCGGCCCCGCTCCATGCTGGAAACCGGCATTCGCCGCCGCCCACACCTTGAAGACGAACGGTCCGTGGGAAGACCAACGGTCGCCCATAGTCGTGGCCGCCGCTTGCCACCCCAGCCTGCCTCTGACCGCCCGCTCGCCGTCCACCAGCCCATGCCCGGCCACCACCATCCTCGCCGGCTCCCTTGGGCCACATGCCTGCGGGATGACCGAACGGCCCGCTCGTGCATGCCGTCCGGTGGTGCTACCCCTGCGCCGTCACTCGCCGCTGCCACCGCCATCCCACCGGAGCCACCGTCCAGCCGTCCGCCATCTCGCCGGCGCCCAAGGATCCCCCATGATCGTGGAAGACCAAATGACATGCCCTGGGCGTGCTGTGCCATCTCTGTTCCACTGCCACGCCTGCAGCCACCGCCGGCCATCCACCGCTCACCGTCCGCCGGCCTCGTCCACCTCCCGCTTCCCGGCCACCACCCGTCCACCGGTTGCTGCCGGAGTTGGTTCCCTCCCTCTATGCACATCCGATAGAGATGGTTACACACGCTTTCTAGAGCAGTGCAATCAGCATGCTTTTCAGAGCAGATCATCAAGTCGACACACTTCTTAGAGCATATTAGCACCAATATTGATATAGCATGGATTTTGATGTAATTTATTTTTTCATTTTTGGTTTGCTTGCAGGCTAAGTAAGTGAGGGGTTTGGTTTTTCTATATAAAGGCCCCCTCTCTCCCCGTAATGAATAAGTTTGATGTGAAATTTTTGGATTTTTGATTGGTTCTGGTTCTGGTCTAAGGCCCGTCTTTCCTTCACCAACGGGTGTCGAGGGGTATGAGATCCCACTTCCTTCGCTCCATGCGAGCGTCGAGGGGCGCGAGGCCCTAGTTATCCCCTTTTCCATCGAGTCTCCCTCTAGGTCTTAGGGATTTTTCTTTACGGTCCCAGGTAGCGATTTGGGTGGGATGCCCTAGGCTCCGCGTGTAGTGAGATGGGTAGGACACCCTAGACTACATGTAGTGGGGTGGGTGAGATGCCCTAGAGGTGCATCGTCTCTCCTTGAAGGTGAGTCCCCAGTCCTAGAGTGTCCATGTTTCCTATCCTCCATTCCATTGTTCCTCCGCCAAAAAAATTAAAAACCAAAGAGTTCAACTGTTTTTGGATTTAGTATCAGTTCGCCCTAGTCCCAGGAGGCTTCTTAGCCCTTCCACTCCTAGTTTGTTTAGGTGTTCCCTTTTCCAAATAAACCAAGGTTCATCGAGTCTGTCCCTCATCACATGCCCTCTCCTAGTTAGCATAGGAATACAATATTTGATTAGGAGAAGGATTACAAAGTGGCCTAGAACTTGGAGTACATAATTTGAGTAGAAATAAAACAAAATGTCCTAGTTAGAAGTGGATTCTTCTCCTTCTTTGACTTGGTCAAGGGTCTTCCTTGTTGGGTTGGAAGGAATTCCTTCCTTGACCTAGTCTTCCTCTTGGGTGCCTGGGCTTATCATGATTGGGCTTGGGGCGCCAACTGCTTATGGGCTTATGGGCTGGGGATCCTGGGGGTAGTATATTCCTTGGGAATCTTGGTCTCTTGGTCTTAGATGCCTAATTGAACTTGGGATTGACTTTAGTGCAGCAAGGGGCATCTCCAACATGGTCTTGGGCGGCCTCTAAAGAGCTTTGGCGCATGGGCTTGATCCTGGTGGGCTGGAAACCCTAGGCTAGGATGCTGAAAAATATTCTTGGACCCTGGTATCTTTTATGGGCTTACTTTGTTCTGGGATCATGGTGAAGACTTTAGGTAATGCTCCTCCTCTTGTACAAAATTTTAAAAGTACATAACTTACTAGACTCTTACAGGACTCAATTGGACTGGACTGAGGTTAAGACAACTCAACTTATTATAGGACTCACTCAACTTAACTGGACGAGATTAGTTACAAAACTTGACACATTATTAAGGGCTCAAAATTAACAAATGGCTTACAATGAGCTGACTCGCTTAACTAAGCTTGAATATAATCTCAAGCTTGACTCATGAGCCCTAATGGCATGAGTCGACTCTAGATACATAACTCAAGTGTAACAAGGCTTGAAAACAAAACTCAAGGCCCAGATACAGGACTCAAATGGCTAACACAACTAGATTATTGGACTCAGAGATAAAATTTGAATTATGGCTAAGGGACTTAAACTCAGGAACCCATAGTGAACTAGGGTTGACCTGATGTCCCCATCAATTCTTCCAAGGTGGGAGGAACTCGACTCCATTGAGTAAGGGTTGCTCTGGCTCTGGTATCACTCAAGGAGGTCTGGGTTGAGGCATTGCAAGTCCTCTTGAGTAATCCATGAATTGTCAAATTCTGGTCGACCTTGCGGACGGGCCAGGTAGCGTTGATAGCCACGGCCCCAGGTCATGATAGCTTGATCATCCAAGATAAGCTCGATCCATATTTCTCTCTTAGGCCAATTTGTATGTGGACACTCTGGGTTAGGTTTTCTCTCAAAGGATGGAGTAGGTCCAAAAACCTCTTTACGAATTACTGTCGGTTCCTTATACTCAACTAAGTCCACGATATTGAAGGTAGAGCTAATGCCTAAATCTTGGGGCAGATCAAGCATATAGGCATTGGTCCTTCCTTCTCTACCACTCTAAAGGGTCCAGCTATGTGAGCATGATGCTTCTTAACCATAACAAAATTTCTTATATTAAATTCCTTGACTTTCTTTCAGGAATTAACCAGTTTTTATAGATTTCATCACTTAAATTAATCTTTTGGCTAATGTCCTGATGCAAATGCTATGTAGAGGTCAGTGCAGGTATGGATAGATGAATTAGGTCTGGGGACTTATTTGACTCAACACTTAATAGACTCGACTAGGCATTCCTATTGCAGGAAATTTATTGGACTCTT
The DNA here is from genome assembly GCA_021397845.1 of Areca catechu. Classification (NCBI taxonomy): domain Eukaryota; kingdom Viridiplantae; phylum Streptophyta; class Magnoliopsida; order Arecales; family Arecaceae; genus Areca; species Areca catechu. Next base: position 139,231,066 of record CM038052.1, on the reverse strand, counting down.
TGGGTCTAAACCTAACAGAATTTAGGCTCTCTAGGTTTGATCCTGGTTTGGCATGCACATAAAAATTTACAATGGACTCCTAGTAAATGCTATTGAGTATGCCAGAAGTAAGATGCAAACCTAACATGCATAATGAATGTATGCAGTATGCTAATCTCAACAAAATGCAATCTAATGATCCTAGAAATGCTAGAGGTTTCTGAAAAGGGTAGAAAAAAAAGGTGGGTTCAGGGTTAGTCTGGTAAGATAGGAAATAAGAAAGGTATTCGGTGTTTATTGAAAAGAACAAGATACAAGATGGGGTTTCGGGATTAGTCCTAGACAAATGAGATTGACCTTATGGGATTGATGTCTATCTACAGAGTCTATCTAATGGAAGAAGGTCACTAATCCCAGGGAAGAGATCAATTAGAGTCAAAGGATTGACTTCATCCCGAGGGTATTGATTTAAAGAGATCAGGTCATTAATAAATTCTTCTGGTTCTTGAATCTTAGGATTGGTGGTATGGGCACCAGGATCAGATAGAGGCTCCTCAACCCTCTGTGGATATCTGATTAGGGTTTCATCTTTTGGGTCATGTAATAAGGCTTCAAGCGTAAGCATTTTACTTTTGAGTCATGTATTTAGTTTCAATTTTTGTTTTAGTCATGTACCTTGACCAATTTGGTCAAGTTAGGTCAATGGGTCCTGTATTTAGCTAAATTGGTTCAAGCCCAAGTCTGCTCAAGCTTGTTTGAAGGAGTGGTCATTTGAGTCATGTCCCGATGTTAAAGGATCAAGCCATCTTCTCCATGCCATGTAAGCTCTTGGAGCGCCACCTCACCTATGCCATGTTGCATGAGGAAGTGCCACATCATCAAGACATGTTGGGCGGCCAAAGCAAGATGGAAGAATTTTAGGTTAATGTATGGTTGGACGCCCCAGTTTTGTTCCCTTGGTCCATGACAACACCCCCAACATCAAGCCATTTTCCAAGAAAGGTCCCTCAAGTCAATGGAGCATCCCTTGAACTAAGCCAACCACTTCTTCCCATCCCTCCCCATATTAAGCTTCTCTCCATACAAGCATGGTCGGCCAAGGAAGAAGCTTGAAGTCAACCAAGCATCCCACGATCCTTGAAGACAAGATCCTTGCTTCATGCCTATATAAAGGGCCTTACCCCTCCCTTGCATGAGTGAATGTTGATGAAATGAAAGAAAAGGTTTTGAGAAGTTATTGTTCTAGCCCTTTTCTTTTAGACTAGGAACTCTAAGAGAGAGTACCGTTGTCCTTCGGGACATCAAGGGATGAGAGTCACTGAGTTACTATCCTTTTGCGCAAGCCACCTTCCCACCTTCAAGTTTTGATGCTATTGGGATATGTCGGTTCAGGCATAAATCAGCCGCCAGTTCGACCGCTCGTGCATTCCCTCCCGAACCAGGCACGTCAAACCAAAGCTCCCAAAAGAAGCCGAAGGATTAATGGCCTCAGTCGAAGATATAACCCTCAGTCGAAGACATGGCCCTTGATCCCAGCTGAGGACATGATCCTCGCCCCTAGTAGAAAACACGGTCTTCTGCATCAGCCAAAGACACGGTCTTCTACCTCAGCCGAAGACAAGGACTTCTACCTCAGCCAAAGACATGGCCTTCGTTCTTAATCAAAGACACGATCTTCGGCCTCCATTGCAGGTGGCAATCTGAAGGCATCTCAAGATGAAGAGTCTAGGAATGAAGGCAACTCTCCGATCTAGCAAATGGAGAAGAAGTCTGAAAATAGATATCTGACCTACCTTAAGCCCACAAGAATGTGGGGGACAATGGTTACAATCGGCTATTATCCCCAAAGCACAACCATGTCAAAGTAGCCACGTGGTCATTAACTCTAACTGTAATGCCTCTGGCCAGACCGGAACCGTTCAATAATCGCCCACGGTCATGGATAGAGGGGAATCAATTAACCCCCCATCGTAACCGCAGGAAAGAGGATGGATCCACAGGCCAAGCTAGCCAATATAAATACTGGTAAGAGGGGACACTCCAGGAAAGGCACAACGAAACTCTAAAAATTCCATAATTCATTTCCTCGCTAACCTCCCTCCTCAGAATCTTTTCCATTTTGTTGTTGGAGCCCGCCTCTGACTTAGGCATTGGAGTATCCCCCACCGGAGAACATCTGGCCAGGGATCTATTTTGCAAGTGAACCCGAGAGCAAACCTATGATCCGGTACTCTGCCCATTCAGAAAAGGGATTCTACGCCAACAAATGCCATCTGGATGATCCACCTAGGATCCTAGCAAGAAGAACCTCCTCCACCACCATTCTCAACTTTTGTTCTCTCATTTCTTACTTGCTTCTTGATGATTTCTAACCCTTGACTTAGGTGCTCGCAAGTCCTCCAGGTGCCACGAACAACGGAGTTGGTCTCCCTTGCCTAAGCGACCATCGAATGGAAAGCAGGCAAATCCACAGGGTTGAAGTCTTGATCCTCTAGGCTGCATCCACGAGAGCGAGTGAACTCGGCATCGGGCACATCAGAGTTTTTTCAAGACTTGCATCCCTAAAACTCCTAAGTAGATATTGATCTAAGAGCTAAGTCCTATAGGGTTTCTTAATCCTAGGGTCTTCTCCTTATCTTTGTTTAGGGGCTATCTTGCATTCTAGAAAGTTCTTATCATTTTAGAATCCCTAGATATGCTCTTTGCTTGATTTCGGGAATCCTTATATCCACCAAAACTTTAAAAAAATTAACAAGAGAAATCATTTGCATCAGCATGCATCTTAGCATCTCTTAGACCCACATCATCTGGTATCAAAGCATGGTTAGGACCTAGTTTTTTTAAGTACTTGGATTGGGTGCTTCACCATGGCCATCCGGTCATAAGAAAAATTAGGGCTACAAGACCCTCACATCCCATTCAATTCGGATTTCCTATGGCGTGTAAGGGTGCCGATGTGATTGACCCTTGAAGGGGAACACTAGGAGATAGGTTTAGATCCTTAAGAAAAGTTTTGCATCTTTGATTTCAGCATCTTTAGAAATTCAGCAACCCAGTACATAGTCTGCTATTTTAGTTGTTTCTACCTATAAAAACCTTAGATTTTCATGATTCTTATTTTGCTCGATTTAATATATTTGAAAGTAATTTTCAAATTTTTTTAGATTTTATTACGGTCTGTAGAATTTCTACATACTAGAATACTACTTGAAAACAAATATATTCTGAAATTTCAGCAAGTTCATTTCATCACACTTTCATTTCCCATATAGTTTAAGTTTGCATTTAGGTTCATATTTTTTTATTTCCAGCTACTTATTTCTACTAACATATATCAAAATCCCAAAACAAAACTTAGATACATTTCATTAGGTCATGTGTATGCCATCATTTTCATAATTAACTTAAGGGCGTCAATATCACAAGATAAGGGAAGGAGGTCATTACCTTTAGCCGAAAAATCACCATCCTTGCATTACAAACTAAGCCTAATCTAAAATTAAGTAGCAACCTAATATCTTATGGACACCCATGAGTCGGGTTTAACCATTTTAGGGAAGCTAGTGCACGCAACCCTTTAATTAGTACAGGAAAGCTGGTGTCGATGGCAAGAGGTTTAGCATCAAACGACCTAAGCGGTGTTGTGGTTCTTTAGTTGGGTCCTTGCGAAAGCAAGGGGGGCCTCCCACACTCCCACGTCTTACCTAGCCAGTGAAAGGGCTAGTTATTGTGCTGTGTTTTCTACATTGATCCATTATGATTGAACTCATAGGTCTAGCAAACCTATAACACCATTCGTTGTGTGTTGCATGTCAACTAGGTCAGGGGTCTCGTATCACCCACGTCACTCTCAGTCAAGTGAACCCATGGAGAATGACCACAAGGATCCACTGAGGATCATCACTAAACATCTTTCCATGTTGACCAAAAATTTTGATGAGTTTGAAATTAGGTTAGGAACCCTAGAAAAGGGCAAAAGACCACCCATTGAACTTGAGTCTAAGTTACGTCCCCACCCTAGGGAACCCCCTCAACATGATCCCTCCTTAGAGGTTGAACCTAGGAGAGTCCCTCGTCCTAACCCAGCCCAAGAGATTCATCCTAGGAGACCCAATCAGGAGATCATAGACCATGAAGAAAGGGCCATCATAAGCATTAAGCTAGAAATAACTACCTTCGATGGCAATCTAGATCCCAAAGTATATAAAGATTGGAGGAGGACATGGAATAGTACATCGACTGGTACACTATGTCAGAAAGGATGAAGTTTAAATTTGCCAAACTTAGGTTGGTTCGCCAGGCTAGGTTATATTGGAATAGTGTTAAGAGGCTGGTAGGGCAAAGAGAACAAGAACCCATAGCAACCTGGACGGACATGAAAGCTAGGCTTAGAGAGAAGTAACTACTACTATCTTACACCTAGAAATTATTGGACCAATGGCAAAATTTGAGTCAAGGGAGCAAGAGTGTGGCCGAGTACATTGCAAAGTTTGATGAGTATGTCATGAGATGTAATGTCGATGAATCAAAATCTGTGACCCTGTCTAGGTTTAGGGCTGGCCTACATCCAGATATCTAGAGGGAGCTTTACTTTAGATAGATCAATGATTTGAAGCATGCTTACCAAATTGCGAGGAATTGTGAGCGTTTCCAAAGGACACCCACCTATCGTAGACCTGAACCCTTTAGGAACCCTAGCCGAAACCTAGGACCCGACTCGAGTCAACCAAACCCGAGCTGACCCAGTCTGAGCTGACCCGACTCGAGTCAACCAAACCGAGCTAACCCAGTCTGAGCCGACCCGACTCGAGTCAACCCAACCCGAGCTGACCCAGTCTGAGCCGACCCGACCTGAGCCGATCCCATTTTAGTAGAGAGGATAAAGGTACATCGATTGAAGTCCAGAAGAACCCTAATCAACAAAGCACATGCTTTAGATGTCATAAACTAGGGCATTATGCTAGCCAGTGCACCTCCAAAGCCCTACTGATAGAAGAGCCAGCTGAAAAAGAGCTAGAACCCATTGCTAAACCAGAAGGAGAAGTCTATGAGGTAGAAGATCAATTATTAGAAGAATATGAGGGAGAGGAAGAACTGCTCAAGTCTGAAGACCTTTTAGGAGTAGTTAGGTGCATCCTTACCCAGAATACAGTGCAAGAAGATTGGTGTAGGACTAACATCCTACAAACCTTTGTCAAACTAGGGATAAGGTGCGCAAGATCATTATGGATAGTGGAAGCTGTGTTAACGCCATCTCTTTAAGTACTATCAAATCCCTAGGATTGACCCCAGTTCCTCACCCCAACCCTTATAAGGTCTCATGGATAGATTCAACTTCCATACCCATCAATTCTAGATGCCATCAATCATGATCAAATTATAGTCATATGAGGAGAAGATTTGGTGTGATGTCCTTCCCATGGGTGTTAGTAGCATTATCCTAGGTTGACCCTGGCTTTACGATCTTGATGCCACCCTTTATGGTCGGACCGATACCTGTGCCTTTAGTCACCATGGAAGAAATTTGTAATCAGTCCAACTCAACCTAAGGACCAGGTTAAAAGAGGATCGAGTAGCCTAAAGGAAAGAAGCCAGATGTTAACCAGATCAAGGCTAAAGAGTTAGAGTGTGTGATGACTGAGGGAACCCCTACCATAAAAGAGATTCATAAACCAACCCAAGAGAAGAAACTTCTGAAGAATTTCAGGGAGAAAAGATTGAGCCCACTGAGAATTTAAGTGAAGAAACCCTTGAGCCTATTGAGGAATCCAAAGAAGACATCTATGATTCAAGTCTAGTGGAGAAGTGTGATGAAGATGGACCCAAGGTTGAAATCACTGAGAAACTCAGAAAAAGATCCTGAACCCACTATAGAATTTAAATGAGTGATTGAGCCAGGATCAAACATAGTCGATGAAAGTGAAGGTTCAGGATCAAACATAGAACTCCTCCAATCCCTATTCCGGAAGCATCACAAGCAACCTTGAAAACTTTAGTGAAATCAGGTAATCTCAATATTGGGGCTTTGGTCATTTTTCTCTTTAATTTCAAGAAAGGCTTTGCTAGCTGTTTGGTCCACTCAAAATCTCCTTTCTTAATATAATCCATGATTGGGGCAACGATGATACTAACCCTCTATGAACCTCCTATAGAAAGAGGCAAGGCCGTGAAAGCTGTAGACATCATGTATACTCTTGGGTTCAGGCCACTCAACTATGGATCTAATTTTTTCAGGATCAGCAGATACCCCTTCAGCAGTGACAACAAATCCTAGGAAGATTACTCTATTGGTCAAGAATTCATACTTTTTTAAATTGGCATAGAGCTTCTCCTTTCCAAGGGTGCAGCAAATTTGATGGAGGTGATCTAGATGGTCTTCCCTAGTTTGCTGTAGATAAGATGTCATCAAAGTATACTACAACAAACTTCCCTATGAAGGGCTTTAAGACTTGAGTCATGATTCGCATGAAAGTACTCGGGGCGTTAGATAGGCCAAAAGGCATTAATAGCCACTCATAAATACCATCTTTTATCTTAAATGCCGTTTTCCATTCATCTCCAGGTCTAATCCTTACCTGGTGATATCCACTTTTAAGATCTATCTTGGAAAACATGGTGACTCCGGTCATCATATCTAGTAAGTCATCAAGACAAGGAATGGAAAATCGATATTTGACAGTAATCTTGTTGATGGCATGGCTATCAATGCATATTCTCCAACTGTCATCTTTCTTTGGAGTTAATAGGGTAGGTATGGCACATGGACCTAGACTCGCCCTAATGAACCCTTTTTGGAGGAGGTCTCCTACTTGTCTTTGAAGTTCAGCATGCTCAGTAGGATTCATCCTATAGTGAGGTAAATTGGGTAAAGTGGCACCTAGGACTAAATCGATTGCATGTTGAATGTCCCTAAGTGGTGGTAGGTGGTCGGGTAAGTCTTCAGGGAATATGTTCTTAAAGTCCTCTAAAACCTTTGTGACTTCCTGAGGTGGCTCCTTACGATCTTGTTCAGGTACTTCCCTAAGGGTAAAAATCCATATGGGTGATCCTTCTTTAATTTCTTTTTTCAAATCCTTGGCATCAATCAAATTCAAACTTGGCTTCTTTCTTTTAGTTTATTAGACCCTTTCTTGATATTGTCCTTTGGTGGGGTTGAGTTAATGGTAAGTCATTTTCCAAGATGGGTGAAGGCACAAGAATTGGATTGACCATATAAATTGTATCATGATCATATAGCCATGGTCTATCCAAAATGATGCTACTTAACCCCATGGATAGTACATCACACCAGACTTGTTCCTGATAGGATTGAATTTGAATGGAAACTTGACATCTGGATTTGATTGGAATGGATGTTGCATCTATCCAAGAAACATTGTACGGATTGGGATGGGAAACAGGGGTCAACCTAAGGTCTTAAGGGCCTTAGCGGTATGGCATTTACACAACTTCCATTGTTTATGATGATTTTATAAACTTTATCACCTATTTTATAAACATTTGAAGTATATCTGTTCTTCTCCAATCCTCCTCCTTGATTTGGGTTAAAATTCTAACAACACCCAAATTTTTTTCATAGTCAATTTCTTCTTCTTCCTCAACATACTCATTGATCAAGTTAGATTCAGCCTCATACACTTCTTCTTCAATTTCCTTAATGGGCTCATTCTCCTCATCAACTATCTCCCCTATGTTTAATGAATGGAAAGGGCATTGTTGGAGTAGTGTCCCTTTTTGCTACATTTAAAGCATTGAACATTAGGGTTATAACTCTTTCAATTAGAGGGGCCTTACCTTTATCACTTGCTTGACCTATTGGGTACTAGGAATGGGTCTATTGGGTCGCATCTGATTGAATCCTGGTTTCTGAGTAGGGTTTCTAACCTTACTTTGTTTGGGTTGCCTGGTTATTGGTCTTCTGTGAAACCTCTCATAGTCCCTGGCTATCTGGTAAGCCTGATCTAGGTCTGTAATCTCTCAAAAATAATTCCCTTTGAGTCTCTTCTCTCAAACTGGCTCTAAACCTTGACAAAGTCACAGCTTTGATTCATCAATATTACACGTCATCGCAAATTCATCGAATTTGGTGATGTACTCCGATATAGTCTTAGTACCTTGATACAATCTTTGCCATTGGTCTAACAATCTCTGATGGTAGGACTTATGAAGGTACTTCTCTCTCAGCTTAGCTTTCATTACTCTCCATGTGGTTATAGGCATGTCTTCCCTTGTCTAATTATTATCTCAACATTCTCCTAATATAACGTAGCTTGTTGAACCAATCTAAGATTGGCAAATTTGTACTTCCAATCCTCGGTTATATCAAACCACTCGAAGTATTGGTCCATCCCCTTCCCATTCCCAGTCAATGTAAACTAGGGTCCAGGCTTCCATCAAAGATAGGAGCCTATAATGTTCTCATGACCCTATCATCTTAGTCTAAGTAGTCCTGGTGGGTCGCCTAGGGGTGTGATCATGGGTGAACTCAGGTCGATAGGCTTGGTGAGGAGGTCTGGGTGACTCATGCTCGAAGTGGGCTCTCCAGGCCTCCTCCACAAAATCAGGGTGAAGTCTTCTATGGTTGTACTCATGGGTGTGCTCAAAATGTTAGGCTCTAGGTCCTCTTGGGATTGACCTAGATAACTCGAGTTCAGTGGGGGTCTTTTCAAGGATCCAACTCTCTCTTTGACTTGACCTAGTTCCTTGTTAATTTGCCCTAATTGCTCAGTTACATGGTCAAATTTCTCAGTTAGGGTCCTCATGATGAATTCAAGATTGGGATCCATGGGTAACAACCTGACTGAGGGTAGATAGAGTTTATATGACACAATACAAGGATAATCAATTCAATGGACAAGCAAGCAAGACCTAATTCTAGGGTTCCTAGACCTAGAGTGGTGCGGGCACCAGACTCAGAAGAAGACTTCAGAGCTCCATCTGGATCTCTGATTAACCTTGCCCAAAGAATTAGGGTTTTGGCTTGTAATAAGGGTTGACTTGATCAACTCAATTTTAGTTTGAGTCTGTATTACCTGTATTTTTATTTTGTTGAGTCATGTTGACTCAGTAGTGGACTAGGGCTTCAACCTGGGGTGTTACATTTTCTCCAAGGCCAAGCAAGTGGGTGCCACACTCCCAGCCATACTCCCAGCCATACGCCTGAGTCCAGGGGGCGCCACATCTCCATCAAGCAGGCTTTGGTCCCCACGCACAGATAGCACTCCCCTCTTTCATGCGCCAATTGAGGAGAAATCCACCAGGGTCCACAAATCAAGGGGGCGGCCCAAGACTTCCCAAAAGAACCAAACTATGTAAGGGAAAAAATCTCTTGGAGAGAAATTCAAGAAGGCGCCCATTACATGCCAGAAATACTCAAAACAAAGTTAGAAGGAGCCATAACTTGGGGAGAAAGAAAAGGAGGTATCCAAAAAGGGTTGAGCCATGGAAGGAAGGAGATTTCTCTTGAAAAGCAAGTTAGGAGGCGCCCTAATCATTCCAACTAAAGCCAGATATAAAAGGCAACAATTTTCTCTTAGAGGGCAAGGTTAAGAGGCGCCCAAACACTTCCAGATAAGGCCAAGCATATAGAAGGAAAAAATATTTTTCTTGGAGGTCAAGACAAGGAGGCGCCACCCACTTTCCTTTTGAAGCTTCAATCAACTTTGGAATTAATTGGCCGGATTGATATCCTAATTTGAAGATCCCCTCCTTTAGTCCCACATGGGAAGATGTAAACCCTACTCTCTTGTAATGTTCTATAAATTAAACCCTATGTAAGTTTGAAAGAAATCAGATGAATGAAACCAATTTTTTTTGTGAGCAAACTTTGTGTTTTCGCTCTTCTGCACTTGCATCCAGGTGTTGAGCTCCATGAGGGAGTAAATCTGGGTTCCCCAGGAACCTTGAGGAGGTGTGAGATCTCCAAAACCCCAACCCTAGGTTAGCCACTTCACTCCCAAACCCTAGCCGCCCATCACCCTTCTCTTTCCACCAAGCCCTAGCATATCCCACCTCTCACGGCCATTCTCTCCAAGTCCAGGCCGACCACCAGCATCCAGCTACAGTCCGGATACTTCAGATCCAAAGCACTTTCCAGAGGGAGTCGAATCAGCCTTCAAGAGAATCCGGATCTCAGCGACATCAGCCTTCAAGTTCTTCGAACTGGTAAACCCTTCCCCGAGTCTCTGAATCTATCACTTGTTTTTCTTCTTCCCAAATCTTGAGTCTAGGAGAAGCCGACCCAGCCACGAGACCAGTATTGGAGGATCCATTAAGAAGATTGCCGACTCCGAGGATCCAACAATCTGCTCGAGAGAGTTCTTCCACCCAAATTCTGTGAAGATCATTGTCTGGTTGGTAAACCGTCTCTTCTCTTTATTTCTGTCCTGTTGAAAGTTCAGAGCAAAACCCTAGGTCTGGGAGTTTCTCAACCCCCAGCGATCCGTTACTTCTGAACTACTCTCTGATAACCTAGTTTTTCTAAATTGTGCTTTCAATCCTTACCTAGTTTCCTTCAACTTAGTTTAACTTTACTTTGAGTCAAAGCCAATTTCTGAAATATATAAAAAATATATAATAATAATAATAATAATTAATCTTAATTTTACTTCCGCATATGCTTCTTGTTCTTTGTTCTGCATCATTTTGGTATCAAAGCTTTTGTTCTACATCATTTTGGTATCAGAGCCCTGTCTAGCGTTTCTGTTTTGATTGCTTGTTTGAGTCTCTCTCTTTTTTACTTTGTCTGCTCAAAGTAGACTCCCCAGGATGTCCGGTCCTAGGAACGAAGCGAGGTGCAAACCTCATCTTCCCATTCCACGGGGTGTTCCTAGGGCGTGTAGAGGATCCGTTGGGTTATAACTTCGTAGCAGGAATTGTAAACGAGGAAGTGCTCTGTTTTCAGCCCGTAATTATCCTGTTGCAGGAATTATTTCTCACTGTAGGTAACTTCAAATTTGGTGATTTTTGTTTTTTTGAAACCAGTATAATTGATTCTATTTTGCATAATTTTCCTGTGATTTATTGGTTTCCGTGGGATTTCTGAGAATTAAATTACTACAACTCTATTTTTGTGTTCTGCAATCCAATTATTTTTGAGTGTTCATCTCTTAATTCATCTTAAGGGCATTTGAGCATCTAAGATAAGGGGAGGAGTTGATAACCTCTCCTTAGCCAAAACCACCACCCACTCATTCGAACCTAAGCTTTAATCTAAAAATTGATTAGACCTAATTTGCCCTAGTGGGCTAGGGACATCAACAAGTTGGGTCAAGGCTAGTGTTGAGTCAGTTTGTCTGGTTACTCTGTGTGTTTTGTACTCAGTGTCTAGAATGGTGGTTCAGGGATTTCATCCCGAAGGGCTTGTGTGCTGGTCCGCCTACCTGGCAATCTCTGATTGGTGTCTAGGATTGGCATTCAGGGACCTAACACTCCCCTTACACCTGCCTGGCTGAGTCCTGAGTTACTACAGGCTAGCTTGCCACTCTGATTGGACATCTAGTTTGGGCTCTAGGTCTAGTTAGCCCGTAGTCATTCAGTTAAAATGAGTCAGGATATGACTGCTACTGTTACCCAATGTAAAGAACAAGTCCATGAGAATTTTACCCAGCTTAGGGATCGAGTCCAAGTACTTGAAAAACGTAGACATCAAAATTGGACCCCTGATCCAAAATTAATAGGCCCCAACCTCATCCATGCCAGGAGCCTAGGAGGACCTTATACCATGATCCCGAGCATAACCTTAGGAAGCCTAACCATGATATCTATAGTGTGGATCGTGTCTATGAGAGGTCCTTACAATATTCTAGACCAGTCACTCAACAACCCATGTCTTCTAGATCAAACCATTTAGATCCACACCCATGCCAAGTAAGGTCTCTACTAGCTTGAAACCCAGTGTGACCCAGGTTCCTATATCGCAAGAATGTTTGTTTTGTGGAGAAAGAGGTCATAAATCTAGTCAGTGCCCATGCATAGGACTGGCTTGTGCACAGCTAAGTGGTAAGAATCCTAAGGATGACATTAATGAGGGAGAATCCAAGCCTACCAATGAGGAAGAAAGGTTAGGTATGACAAGCCTAGAATCAGTTGACCCGATTACCACTGACCCGAAACCCATTGAAGATGGCATCGAGGAGTATATGATGCTGGCTTGAGTCTAGTTGATGAATATGAGGGGGAAGAACTTGAAGAATGTGACATTGATACTATTGGTTCCTTACCTGAGGAGACCTTGGAAAGCAACCAACTGGTAGGACCTAGTTCAGAAATTCAAGAGATTTGTGAAACCAGGTTCCTTTAGTCAAATACCCCAGGAAGAACTCATAGTGTTAGCCCGAGCTATTAGTTCGTACCCTTTAATGACAGTCATTCCCAAGTACCAATTGAAGATCTTTGCACTGAACTGTTTAAGTTTGCCCATCCTATGGTAGATCCTCTCCTTAGGATGACTGAATCAAGCTCTTACAATTGGACCTTGTCCCATGCTCAGCCACTAAGGTCTCTCCCGTAATCTCAGTTGGACATCCTTTTCTTGAGCGGATTGATTCACCCAGTCCTGTAGAAGTCCTCCTTATGGCCCCAGACCCCTTCCTTTGCATGACTGACCTACCCTTCTATAGAGTATACCTTTCCACACCCATAGGTCAAATTTCAAGTCTTGAGGTCATCATCCATAGGCCCTTCCATGAATCATTCTCTAATCCAGTTCTTGAGAAAGTGGATCATTATTTGCTTAGAGAACAAACCTTAACTATTGCAATCACATGTCCTAGGCTACTTCCCGAACCATCTCTTGATCCATTCCTGGGAGTAGCAAATTTTTACTTTCGTAAGGATGACCAGTTGACACTCATAGATCACCATTCAAACCTTCAGGTCACCACCTTTAGTCAACAGGTAATTCGAGACTCCACCTCATATTTCCTCCCTTTCTCTAGGACTTCCAATGCTTCTTACACCATCCAAGTATACTTTGTCAAGTCTTTAGAGTGAATCATGTGTCAGAATCTATTAGGTTTGCCACCTACTTCTGGAAGACCTTATGGCACCTACTAGGCACCCATGATAAGTTTTCATGCTCTGCATGCCATCCTCCGACCCAAGGTCAAACCTAGAGAGCCGTAGTTTGTTAGGTTTAGACCTAGGGTTCCTTTGAATAAAGTCCATTCTTTAGGAATGCATCGTCAGTCGAGTTTAGGACATTGTCTCAGATTTGATTGAGTGAGAATACCAGGAATTGGGATTTGTATTTACCCAGGGCTAAATTTGCATATAATGTTTCGATCAATAGGTCTATAGGCTAGAGCCCCTTTGAAATTGTTCAAGGATACAAGCCTCACACACCACTTAATCTGATTTCACTATTAGTCCAAACACACAAGTCTCTTGACGCACTTGAAAAGCATGTAAAGGACTTGCATAAAGAAATTCATGCCAAAATAAATTTAAGTAATGAAACTTATAAGAAATTGGCTGATTCTCAAAGGCGAGTCAAAACTTTTGACGAAGGAGACTATGTAATGATTAGGTTAAGGCCTGAACGGTTTCCTCCTGGAACCGTTAGAAAGTTACATGCTAGGGGAGCTGGGCGATTTAGAGTGGTAAAGAGAGTAGGATCCAATGCCTATGTGCTCGAGTTACCTCCAGAACTAGGCATTAGCTCCACTTTCAACATTACAGACCTAGTAGAGTATAGGGAGCCAGCGATGATTCCCAGTGAGGCTTTTGAACCAAATCCTGCTCTTGAGAGTGAACCCAACCCTGTGTGTCCACCAACAAACTGGCCTGTGAGGAAAGAGCAGATTGAAAAGATCCTGGATGATCAGGTTATCTCTACTCGTAATTGAGGATACCAAAGATACCTGGTCCGCTGGCTAGGAAGGTCAGATTCTGATGACTCTTGGATCTCCCGAGAAGAATTACAAGAGTTGGACCCAGACCTCTTGGAAAGATACCAGAGCCAACTTGATCCATACTCGACAGGGTAGAGTTCCTCCCACCCTGGGAGAATTGGTGTGGGCACCAGACTCAGAAGAAGACTTCAGAGCTCCATCTGGATCTCTGATTAACCTTGCCCGAAGAATTAGGGTTTTTGGCTTGTAATAAGGGTGACTTGATCAACTCAATTTTAGTTTGAGTCTGTATTACCTGCATTTTTATTTTGTTGAGTCATGTTGACTCAGAAGTGGACTAGGGCTTCAACCTAGGGGTGTTACATTTTCTCCCAAGGCCAAGCAAGTGGGCGCCACACTCCCAGCCACACTCCCAGCCATACGCCTAAGTCCAGGGGGTGCCACATCTCCATCCAGCAGGCTTTGGTCCCATGCCACAGATAGCAGCTCCCCTCTTTCATGCACCAATTAAGGAGAAATCCACCAGGGGTCCACAAATCAAGGGGGCGGCCCAAGACTTCCAAAAGAACCAAACTATGAAAGGGAAGAAATTCTCTTGGAGAGAAATTCAAGGAGGCGCCCATTACATGCCAGAAATACTCAAAACAAAGTTAGAAGAGCCATAACTTGGGGAGAAAGAAAAGGAGGTATCCAAAAAGGATTGAGCCATGGAAGGAAGGAGATTTCTCTTGAAAAGCAAGGTTAGGAGGCGCCCTAATCATTCCAACTAAAGCCAGATATAAAAGGCAACAAATTTTCTCTTAGAGGGCAAGGTTAAGAGGTGCCCAAACACTTCCAGATAAGGCCAAGCATATAGAAGGAAAAAAATATTTCTGGAGGTCAAGACAAGGAGGCGCCACCCACTTTCCTTTTTGAAGCTTCAATCAACTTTGGAATTAATTGGCCGGATTGATATCCTAATTTGAAGATCCCCTCCTTTAGTCCCACATGGGAAGATGTAAAACCCTACTCTCTTGTAATGTTCTATAAATTAAACCCCATGTAAGTTTGAAAGAAATCAGATGAATGAAACCAATTTTTTTTTGTGAGCAAACTTTGTGTTTTCGCTCTTCGGCACTTGCATCCAGGTGTTGAGCTCCGTGAGGGAGTAAATCCGGTTCCCAGGAACCTTGAGGAGGTGTGAGATCTCCAAAATCCCAACCCTAGGTTAGCCACTTCACTTCCAAACCCTAGCCGCCCATCACCCTCTCTTTCCACCAAGCCTAGCATATCCCACTCTCACGGCCATTCTCTCCAAGTCTAGGCCGACCACCAGCATCCAGCTACAGTCCGGATAATTCAGATCCAAAGCTCTTTCCAGAGGGAGTCGAATCAGCCTTCAAGAGAATCCGGATCTCAGTAACATCATCCTTCAAGTTCTTCGAACTGGTAAACCCTTCCCCGAGTCTCTGAATCCATCACTTGTTTTCTTCTTCCCAGATCTTGAGACTAGGAGAAGCCGACCTAGCCACGAGACCAGTATTGGAGGATCCATTGCAAAGATTGCCGACTCCGAGGATCCAACAATCTGCTCGAGAGAGTTCTTCCACCCAAATTCTGTGAAGATCACTGTCTGGTTGGTAAACCATCTCTTCTCTTTATTTCTGTCCTGTTGAAAGTTCAGAGCAAAACCCTAGGTCTGGGAGTTTCTCAACCCCAGCGATCCGTTACTTCTGAACTACTATGATACCTAGTTTTTCTAAATTGTGCTTTCAATCCTTACCTAGTTTCCTTCAACTTAGTTTAACTTTACTTTGAGTCAAAGCCAATTTCTGAAATATAAAAAAATAATAATAATAAAAAAAAAATTAATCTTAATTTCTTCCGCATACGCTTCTTGTTCTTTGTTCTGCATCATTTTGTATCAGAGCTTCTGTTCTACAACATAGAGTTTAAGAATACAAAACTTAACTAGGCACTACTTAAGAATGTAATTATCATGTCCACTGGCCAGGTAAGAGGTGGGGTTGCGGGAGGCTCCCCTTGCTTTCTTGAGGTCCTAATTAAAAATCGCAAGTCCGCTTAAGGCATTTTCCATTTGACCTCTTGCCTTAGACACCATTTCAAGGAATAAGTACACCATTTCAAGGAATAAGTACAAACTCAAATAATGTTTTGTCTTACCTTGCACTTAAACCTGACTCGTGGGTGTCCCTAGTTTAGGTTCCTACTTGATTTTACATTAGGGTTTACGTCAATACAAATGTGGGTGATTGTTTTGGGCTAACGAAAGGTAATGACCTCCTTCCTTTATGTAATATTGAATGCCCTTAGGATATTTTAAAATGGATGCAAACAATTCAGTAAAATAATGAGTACAATCACTATACCTAGCACAAATGCATGAATTTTTAGTCCAATTTTAAATTTCAAAAAATATAAATTTAAACTGGTTAGTTCAAATCTTGTAGTTAAATCATAGTAACCAAATTTAAAAATTCAAATTTCAAAATTTGATTAAAAATTCGTCCTTGGAAGTAAAGTGGTTTAAATGTAAATTTCATCTTCCAACTAACCTCCAGCTACCTGAATTTGAAAATTCGAAATCTAAAATTTTTAAATCAAAAAAATTAAAATAAAAACTGATTTGGTTAGCTCTTAGATATGGGATCTTGTATTTTAAATTTTAACTTCAAATTAATTCGAATTTTGTTGAGAAGGTAGTTTAAAATAGTTGCTAGAAAATTCCAGCAGTTCAGCAAACTCTTAACAACCTAAATTCAAATTTCAAATTTCAAGATATAAACCTCTCTAAAATTCAAAAATTTAGTGAGAAATAACATAAATCCAGGTCTGAGTGTTAGATATAATATTCAAAAATTAAATAAAATATTTTTATATTTTTTTGAAAATTAAAGGAAATGGAATGCAGAAATAGAATTCTCGACAGAATTTCAAAAATGACCTAAGAACTTATATTTTTAAATTCAAAAATAAACGGAAATATTTTTTGGAATTTTTTATTTAGAATTCTAACACAGAAAGCTACTAGAAATTATTTTTTTGGATTTTTCTGATCAATGAAAAAAATATAAAAAATCACTGAAGACAGTGAGATAGAATTCCAGCAGCTTGCAAAGCTTAACCTTGAACCAAAATTCTGATACCAAACAATTGATAGGGGATGAATTTGATGAAATGGGTATGTAGGGATGTGATCTACTTACCTAGAAACAACATATCATCATTAGAACTCCAGATATGGTTGAATTCATGGGTGAAAGGGATGAATAATTTCGAGCTAGAGACTAGGTGAGCAGAAAATCTGACACCCTTGTACAAGCTTCCTTTCAGAAAAATTAAAAGAGAGGATCTAAGAGCATGGAAACCCTCAAAATAAGCTAAGAAACCTTTAAAACCTCAGATCTAAGGATCAAGAGGGTCTTTTCCCAACAATGAGGAGAAATCAAAGCTCAAGTGGAAGGGAAGCACTCACCACTCAAAAATTGATGGGTAGAGACAAGATCTACACTCCCTTCTTGGATTCACCATTGGAGCTTTGATCCATGACTTGGAACCTTCATCTTCATTTTCAAATCACCAAGAACCTGCAAAGAGTCAAGGTAAGGTCAAAATTGAAAGAACTTAAAGGGAAAGGAAGGAATCAACTAGTGGAGTGAAGAGATTTGCTGGAATTTTTGGGCAGCACTTCCTCCTTTTCTTAGACTATTTTGATCTTGTGTAGAAGAACATGAAAATGGAACTATGGACTCCAAAACTCAAAGCAGTCACTCCAATTTAAGATCAAACTCAACACTCCAAAGAAAACACTCAAAATTCTAGGAAGAACTCAAGAGAACTAGGCAAGATGGAAGGGAACTCAAACAAAGAAACTTTCATTCATTCAAAT
The DNA here is from genome assembly GCA_021397845.1 of Areca catechu. Lineage (NCBI taxonomy): Eukaryota > Viridiplantae > Streptophyta > Magnoliopsida > Arecales > Arecaceae > Areca > Areca catechu. Next base: position 139,213,345 of record CM038052.1, on the reverse strand, counting down.
CAATCAATGCTTACAAGAGAGGGGCCTTGGTCCCTATTTATAGGTCAAGGGCAGCTCCTTTGGGTGGCAAGAAAGAGGATTAGGAGACCAACTAATTTATGTTTAGTTGGTAGCTAATTACAGGATTAGTTCCTAGCAACTAATTCCTAGCAACTAATCCTAACAAGAGAATTCTAGAAACTCCATGTAGCATCATTTCCTTACAACACTTAGCTTCATCTCATCCTTCCATATGTTCTTTAAGGTTTGGTCTTCAATTAGGATTCGAGGTAGAGGATTTGTTCATAGCTTGGTCGGCCCATGGGCTTGGAGAAGGAGTTTTTACTTGATTTTGTCTTTAAACAATTCAATCTTGCTTCATAAAATTAGAGGTCTTTAAGAGATGCTTCATAGTTTTGTGGGAACCTGAAAAGGGAAAAGAAATAGGGCTACAACCAAAGATCTTTAGATTGTAATTTCTTCCTCTTGCCAATGTCCTCATTAGCCTCCTCCGTCAGGCCTCTCGACCTCTTTCATAAGGACTCCTGGCCTCCTTCAACAGGCTCCCAGCGTCCTTCATCCAGTCTCTTAGCTTTGGCCATCTTGCTCACAGTCTGGAGATGTTCTCCGAGAGACTCTAGAAGTCACGGCCATCTGCTGCCTGACTCATAGCTTGGTGCATCAGGCCTCTCAGCCTCCACCATTAGGCCTCACGGCCTCCTCCATCAGGCCTCCTGGCCTCCTCCATCAGGCCCCATGGCCTCCTCCATCAGGCCCCATGGCCTCCTCCATCAGGCCTCTCGGCCTCCTCCATCAAGTCCCTCGGCCTCCTTCATTAGGCTTCTCAGCCTCCATCTAGCCTCTCGGCTTTGGCCACCTTGCTTGTAGTCAGAGATGTCCACCGGGAGACTCCAGAAGTCTCGGCCATCTATCACCCGACTCATAGCTTGGCGCATCAGGCCTCTTGGCCTCCTCCGTCTGGCCTCCCCGCCTCCCCATCAGGCCTCCCAGCCTCCTCCATCATGCCCCACGGCCTCCTCCATCAGGCTTCTCAGCCTCCTTCATCAGGCCTCTCGACCCCTTCCATCAAGCCTCTTGGCTCCAGCCACCGGGCTCAATCATAGTTAGGAGATAAGAACTGAAGGAGTCCGAGGTCTCACTCGGTGGGTCAAGTCGAGGGACCTTGGAAGCCTTAGAAGCCAAAGACCTTCACATAGGCATTAAGGCCGCAGCGTCATCCTATAGGAGCCAAAAGTTCGGAATAGACTTGAGATGGCCCCGGAAATATACCTTCCTACTCTAAAGCCCAAAGAAGAGGAAAAGGAGATGGAGATGCATCGAATAATGGAAAAATATGCCTTCATTAATCAAAAGTGATGCTGCACTATTCATGCATGCCAATTTTTTTTTGTGTATCAGGCATTAAGTTAGGAGTTTGTATCCCAAATTTTAAGCCAAGATATTAAGTAGGGAATTCTATAAAAATTCTGAAGCACAAATATATATAATTAAACCCTAAAAGTGAAGAACAGGACCGCCAAGGCTAAGAAGCCTTAGTTAGGACTTGCTCTTCTACAATACCGCAACCAGAAAAGTCTAGGGGCTGTACCTGGTAGAGGTTTGAAGATCGATTCATGAAGAGTTTGCTCTATGCTCTCGGATGCAACCTGGAAAATAAAGCTATCAACCTTGTGGATTCGCGGCTTTCAATCCGGTGATCCAAAAGCTAGTCAGATAGAATCCTTGGATTCATGAACTATGAGGGATTTGCAAGGCACCTAACAAGGGTTAGAAATAAGAAAAAAAAAGGTTAGATCACTGAAAGAAGAAGGGAAGGAAGAAGTATGAAGAGGAGGCCAAGTGATGAAGAATGCCGGTGGATGGAGGCAGGGCGAAGGGATCACACAAATTCCTAGAGGGACCACACAGATACCCGTAATAACATAGAAACTCAATCAGAATTTTGAAGAAAACTCAAGAGAAATTCATTCATAATAATTCATAATAATCGATCATTAGTTACGAGAGGGTGGAGGGGTAGGGTATTTATAGATGTTCCCATGCTGATGGGGATGCAGCCGTTGTCCGGGTATTTTTTCCATTTTCTTAATTTCTCTTAATTTTTTTATTTTCCTATTCCCACTATTCCACCTATCCCCGCTATTCCAGTTTTGTTCTAGGTTTATCCCTGAGTTATCCTAGCCTTATTCCATCTCCCTCCATCCTTCTTCCATGATCTTTTTTTAAAAACTCCCAAACCATAGCCCACCGCCCTGCTGCGCCCCCAGATCCGGGCCGCTCGACCCCCGCAGCCCCACCGGCCCGCCACCGACCCACGCCAACCGCGCTCCCCGTTGGAAAATTGACGTCCGTAACCACCCACGCCGTTGAAGATGAACGATCCATGGGAAGACCAACGGTCGCCCACGGTCGCTGCTGCCTGCCACAGGCGACCCGGATGCCGCCAACCGCCCAAGCCCGACCGCCACCGCCCTCGTCGGTGCCCTTAGTCCCACGCCCGTGGAAGATCGAACGGCATGCTCGTGCGTGCCGTGCATCCATGCCGACCCTACGCCGCTGCCCGTCGCTGCTTCCTGCCACCACCGTCCCGTCGGAGCCGCCGTCCGGCCATCCGCCATCTCGTTGGAGCCTCGACGGTGCCCAGGGGTCCCCCATGGTCATGGGAGACCAAACGGCATGCCCTGGGCATGCCGTGCCATCTCTGATTCAGTACGAAAGCTCTGATATCAAAATTGATGCAGAACGAAAGAGATGATGCGATGCGGAAGTAAATTAAGACTAATTCTTTTTTTATATATATATATTTTTAGAAGTCGGCTTTGACTCAAAGGAAAGTTAAACTAAGTTGAAAGAAACTATATAATAATTGAAAGCACAATTCAAAGAAACTAGATTATCAGAGTAGTTCAGAAGTAAAGGATCGCTGGGGTTGAGAAACTCCCAGACCTAGGGTTTCGCTCTGAACTTTCAACAGGACAGAAGTAAAGAAAAGAGAAGGGTTATGGACCAGACAGTGATCTTCACAGAGTTTAGTGGAAGGACTCTCTTGAGCAGATTGTTGGATCCTCGGATTCGGATATCTTCGCAATGGATCCTCCAATACTGGTCCTTTGGCAGAGTTGGCTTCTCCTGAACTCAGGATCTGGGAAAGAAGAAGAACAAGTTATGGAACCAGATACTCAAAGGAATGATTTACCAGATAAGATGGTGGGGACACCTGAGGCACCAGAATAAGACAGAAGCTTTTTCAACCCTCTGTAAATTGATCAATAATTTATGTGTCCATCTGTAATAAGGGCTTAGCTCATCTGAGTCCATTTTAGTTGTTTTTGAGTATTTTAGTTATTATTTCAGTTCTGTACTAGTCAGCTCATGTTGAGCTAGTTCAGTCCAATGCTAGTCAGCTCATGTTGAGCTAATTTTATTTTTTTGAGTCCTGTCCAAGCATACTGAAGACTCAAGACTATATCATACAAGTGAAGACCAAGTCCAACTAGATTGAAGACATGGAAGTATAGCACAAGTCCAACCCAGCTTGAAGATTTGAAGACCCCAGGAGAAAATTCAGAAAATCCTGATTTCTTGCAGATGCCCTCCAGATACCCAGATTCCCTTCCAGATGCCAAAGTATATTCATAGATAAGGGAATCCATGATTCCAGATGTCCATCTGCATCCTAGCCCAAGAAATCAAGCCCAGGTGCCAAGCCCAAGCCCCTAAGAAGCAAGATACCAGGAATATTCCTGCTACTTGGCTACCAGCCACCCCAGCTTCCAGAGGCCCAAACCCATGCACCCGAGCCCCTTGGGCCGGCCTTTTGCTGCTCCTAGAAGCCCAACACGCCCCCCTAGGCATCCTTGGAGTCTTGACCAAGTCAAAAAATTTTTAGGGATTTTTCTACCTAATATTTCCTTATTTTCTAGCTAGGGTTTGAGAGGGAAAATGATTCTTATGTAAAGACTTATGTACCCTTACTTGGAGCCCAAGGTTAAGGGTCTATTTAAAGGACCCTAGCCTCTTGTATGAGGATAATTTTTGATGAATGAAAACCTTGAGTTCTTCTATTGAGTTGTGTGATACCCTGATGTGTGCATAAAGGGGTTTGCGAGAATTCTTCTTCCTAGTGCTGCAATCATCTTCCTGCTACCAACAAGCATCTCAGATCCCTGGATGCCCACTCCAAAAGAAGCCTTCCCTTGCTATTTTTCCTATGTTTTCTTATTCCTTTGTGAGTTTTCTAACCCCTGACAGGTCGTTTGCAGGTCCCTGAGTTCCTACGAATCCAACGACTCCAGCCAAGCCGCAATCGGATCACCGAGCAGAAAGCCGGTATCCGCGGGTCTTTGGCTCGATTTTCCAGGCCGCATCCATCGAGGAACGAGAGACCCTTTTGCTGCGATCTTCACAGACATTGTCAGGTACACCCCTCTACCTCCAGTAGTTTTATTGTAGGAGAACATGCCCTAACCGAGGCTTCTCAGCCCCGGCGATCCTTCTTTTCTACTTTTCTAGGTCCTAATCTGCATGCTGATCTTCTAAATTCATATAAAATTTCCTACAACTTATTTTAATCTAAAATTTGGGAATTAATCACTCAACCCCACATATAAAATATATAACAAAAATTGCATGCAAATTAGTTCCTCATCATAAGAAGAACTTGAAAATTGATATTGCTGAAATCCTGATTCTTCTGGATGCTGATCTGACTTCCTCTGGGATTTGCTCTGTATTCGAAGTAGCCGAGCTAGACCTGGATGCTGGTGGTCAGCCTCTACTTGGAAGATAGGGGCCATGAGATGATGATGGTGCGGGCACCAGACTCAGAAGAAGACTTCAGAGCTCCATCTGGATCTCTGATTAACCTTGCTCGAAGAATTAGGGTTTTTTTGGCTTGTAATAAGGGTTGACTTGATCAACTCAATTTTAGCTTGAGTCTATATTACCTGCATTTTTATTTTGTTGAGTCATGTTGACTCAGTAGTGGACTATGGCTTCAACCTGGGGTGTTACATTTTCTCCCAAGGCCAAGCAAGTGGGCGCCACACTCCCAGCCATACGCCTGAGTCCAGGGGGCGCCACATCTCCATCCAGCAGGCTTTGGTCCCCACACCACAGATAGCAACTATCTTCTCTCATGCGCCAATTGAGGAGAAATCCACCAGGGGTCCACGAATCAAGGGGGCGGCCCAAGACATTCCCAAAAGAACCAAACTATGAAAGGGAAGAAATTCTCTTGGAGAGAACTTCAAGGAGGCGCCCATTACCTGCCAGAAATATTCAAAACAAAGTTAGAAGGAGCCATAACTTGGGGAGAAAGAAAGGAGGTATCCAAAAAGGGTTGAGCCATGGAAGGAAGGAGATTTCTCTTGAAGAGCAAGGTTAGGAGGCGCCCTAATCATTCCAACTAAAGCCAGATATAAAAGGAAACAATTTTCTCTTGGAGGGCAAGGTTAAGAGGCGCCCAAACACTTCCAGTTAAGGCCAAGCATAGAAGGAAAAAAAATATTTTCTTGGAGGTCAAGACAAGGAGGCGCCACCCACTTTCCTTTTTTGAAGCCTCAATCATCTTTGGAATTATTTGGCCGCCATATGAGTAGGGATTGATCCTACAATCCTAATTTGAAGATCCCCACCTTTAGTCCCACATGGAAGATGTAAAACCCTACTCTCTTGTAATGTCCTATAAATTAAAACCCCTTTGTAAGTTCTAAGGAATCAGATGAATGAAACCAATTTTTTAGTGAGCAAACTCTGTGTTTTCTCTCTTCCGCACTTGCATCCAGGTGTTGAGCTCCGTGAGGGAGTAAATCCGGGTTCCCTAGGAACCTTTAGGAGGTGTGAGATCTCCAAAACCCCAACCCTAGGTTAGCCACTTCACTCCCAAACCCTAGCCGCCCATCACCCTTCTCTTTCCACCAAGCCCTAGCATATCCCACCTCTCACAGCCATTCTCTCCAAGTCCAGGCCGACCACCAGCATCCAGCTACAGTCCGGATACTTCAGATCCAAAGCTCTTTCCAGAGGGAGTCGAATCAGCCTTCAAGAGAATCCGGATCTCAGCGACATCAGCCTTCAAGTTCTTCGAACTGGTAAATCCTTCCCTGAATCTCTGAATCAATCACTTGTTTTTCTTCTTCCCAGATCTTGAGTCCAAGAGAAGCCGACCAAACCACAAGACCAGCATTGGAGGATCCATTGCGAAGATAGCTGAATCCGAGGATCCAACAATCTGCTCGAGAGAGTTCTTCCACCCAAATTCTGTGAGATCACTGTCTAGTTGGTAAACCATCTCTTCTCTTTATTTCTGTCCTGTTGAAAGTTCAGAGCGAAACCCTAGGTCTGGGAGTTTCTCAACCCCCAGCAATCCGTTACTTTTGAACTACTCTGATAACTTAGCTTTTTCTAAATTGTGCTTTCAATCCTTACCTAGTTTCCATCAACTTAGTTTAACTTTACTTTGAGTCGAAGCTAATTTCTGAATATAAAAAAAAAATAAAAAAATAATAATAATCTAAATTTACTTCCGCATACGCTTCTTTGTTCTTTGTTCTGCATCATTTTTGGTATCAGAGCATTCGTTCTGCATCAGATGAGGTAGATTAGGGTTTGGATGATTGGTGGAATGAAAAAGATGATGGGCGGCTAGGGTTTGGAATTGAAGTGGCTAACCTAGGATTTTGGGGTTTTGGGGTTGGAGATCTCACACCTCCTCAAGGTTCCTTGGGAACCCGGATTTACTCCCTCATGGAGCTCAACACCTGAACACAAGTGCGGAAGAGAGAAACACAAAGTTGCTCACAAAGAATTGATTTCATTCATCATTAAATTCAAGAGTTACATAGAGTTGAATATATAGACATAACAAAGAAATAAAATTTTATACATTTCCCATGTGGCACTAATTGGACTAACCCACACTTTAGGCATCAAATTCTCTTCCCAAGACTCCTTCCATGAGTGGGCAGCCCAAAACACCAAGAAAACTTGAAAATCAGCTCCAAATGGCAGGTTATGGGGGTGTCTCCTAGTATCTCTCCATGAATCAAGGATTTTCCCTTCATGGTTTGGCTCATTTGGACACCTCCTAGTCTTGCTCCACAAGTTTAGGCTTCTTCTTTCATGGCTTTGGCACTTTTGGAAACTTTTGGAAACATCCTTGAATTCCTCCCCAAGACATGCTCTCTTCCCTTTTATAACTTGGATTTTTATGGAACATTGTGGGGCACCTCCTTGATCCTCTCTTCAAGAAAAATTCTTGCCATCCTGGCTTGGGTTTATCTGGAAAGAAATTGGCTCCTCCTTGGATTGAGGTATCTTGATGGATTTCTCTCCCAAGTGGTGCAAGAAAAAAAAGGAACTTACTTCTTGTGGTGTAGGGACCAAAGACACTGGATGGAGATGTGGCACCTCCTGGACTCTGGCATGTGGCCGGGAGTGTGGCGCCCACTTGCTTGGGCCTGGGAGAAAAATGTGGCACCCTGGACCTTTACTTGACTGAAAAAAAAGTGGCACCAACCTGGAAAAGACCTAGACCACTACTAGGACTTGTATTGAGTCAACATGACTCAACAAAATTTAAATTGCAGGAAAATACAGACTCAAGACTAAAATTGAGTTGACCAAGTCAACCCTTATTACAAAACCAGAAAACCCTAATTCTTCGGGCAAGGTCAATCAGAGATCCAGATTGAGCCCTGAAGTCTTCTTCTGAGTCTGGTGCCCGCACCAATTCTCCCGGGTGGGAGGAACTCGATCCTGTCGAGTATGGATCAAGCTGGCTCTGGTATCTCTCCAAGAGGTCTGGTCCAATTCTTGTAATTCTTCTCGGGAGATCCAAGAGTCATCAGAATCTGGCCTTCCTTGCCAGCGGACCAGGTATCTTTGGTATCCTCGATTACGAGTAGAGATAACCTGATCATCCAGGATCTTTTCAATCTGCTCTTTCCTCACAGGCCAGTTTGTTGGTGGACACACAGGGTCGGGATCACTCTCAATAACAGGATTAGGTTTCAAAGGCTTACTAGAAATCACAGCTGGATCCTACTCTCGAGCATATAGGCATTGGATCCTACTCTCTTCACTATTCTAATGGTCCAGCTCCTTTAGCATGTAACTTTCTAACGGTTCCAGGAAAAAATCGCTCGGCCTTAACCTAATCATTACATAGTCTCTCTCAACAAAAGTTTTGACTCATCTTTGAGAATTAGCCAACTTCCTATAAGTTTCATTACTTAAAGTTATTTTGGCATGAATTTCTTTATGCAAGTCCTTTACATGCTATGCAAGTGCATCAAGAGACTTGTATGTGTGGGCTAATAGTGAAATCAGATCAAGTGGTATATGAGGCTTGTATCCATGAACAATTTCAAAGGGACTCTAGCCTATAGACCTATTGATCGAAACATTGAATGCAATTTCATCCCTGGACAAAATACAAATCCCAATTCTTGGTGCTCTCAATCAAACCAAAATCTGAGCCAAAGCCTAGTAAAGGGTCAAGAAAAACTAAACTAGACTGACGATGCATTCTTAAAGAATGGACTTTATTCCAAAGGAATCCTAGGTCTAAACCTAAAAAACTAAGGCTCTCTAGGTTTGACCATGGGTCAGAGGAGGGCATGCAGAGCATGAAAACTTATTATGGATGCCTAGTAGGTGCCATAAGGTCTTCCAGAAGTAGGTGGCAAACCTAATAGGTTCTAAGAAGTCTTGCAACCTAGAGATCTTAGTAAAGTGTAATCCCATAGCTCTAGAAACCTGAGAAGATTCAGGGAAGGGTAGGAAATAAGAATCAGAGTTTTGAGGTGGCTTATCGGAAACAAGAAACAAACCTTGGTTATTCAGGACGACCTTAAAATGAGGACATTGTTATATAGGTGCACTCATCCAAACCTCATGATTTGCTCTAGAAGGGTCTACAAGTGCAAGTTCTAGGATAGGCTGGGTGCTCCTAGAAGGTGGAAGGTTATCAGGAAGGTCTTTGGAATGTTTGTCTAAAAGGTCCTCTAAGCTACTGTCTTTTTCTTGTTCTTGGACCTTCTCAATGGGAAATTCTTGTGAACCCCTTCCTTCTTCACACTTCTCTACTAGATTTGACTCAGGGGTGCCTTCTTTGGATTCCTCAATGAGTTCAAGGGTATTCTCACTTAAACTTTCATTTGGTGTAATTTCCTCTTCCTGAACTTCCTCAAAAGGGTCTTCTCTTAGGGTTAGCTCCTGAATTCCTTGAGTGAAAGGGGTCCCCTCAATAACCCCATTAGGTAGGAGTTGGTTAATTGAATTATCGGGAGAGATATCCTCAAATTCTTCTTCTTCATATTCATCCATCAAACTTATGTCAGGCTCATATATTTCTTCCTCAATCTCACTGAAAGGTTCTAATCTATTCTCCTTTGATTCCTCTTTATGTTCGGCTCTGGTCAGGTCAACTAATTTTGGGATGGCCATGCCTAATTTCTTCTCAATGTTATCCTTCTGGTCAAGAGGTGACACAAGTGGGAATTGACAAACAAAAGTCTGGTTCACTATGGATGTCGGATCAATCGAAACTTGACTCAAGTTGGTAGAGGTTGGCTTTAAGTCCAAAGTACTTGATTGGTTATATCTTAAAGACCACTCATAGTCTTGGTTTTCTTGGTAGGCTCGGTCTAACTTATTGGTCTTTTCAAGGCATAGCTTCCTATAAATGTCTAGGTGTAATCCAACCCTAAACCTCGATGTGATCTGAGCTTCGGTCTCAATGGTATTGCATTTCATGTCATACCACTGGAAGTCCTCGATATATTTAGACACAGGCCTATTACCTTGTCGCAATTGGTACCATTGGTCTAAAAGTCTTTTCTCATAGGATCTACCTATGTACCTATCTCTCAACTTACTTCTCATATCTCTCCAAGTATATATTTCCTCTTTTCTTTGATAACACTCATGCTCAATAGCATACCAATGCGACCTAGCATGTTTGGTGAACTTGGTTTTGGCCAACCTAACTTGTCCTAATTTCGATATGTTAGTGCACTCAAAATACCGATCCATTTGTTCTCCCACTTAATATATGTCTCTTATCTTCCATCAAAAGTGGGTGCATAAGGTTCGGTGTTCCTAACGGGTCCCTTCTCTGAGTCAACCAAGTATGGGTATAGGCTCCTAGGGCTAGACTCAGGGGCAAGATCATGGTCATAGGCTCTTAGATCAAACCTCAATGATTAGGTTCAGGATCCCTGTATAAAGGTCTCCTAGGCTCTAGGTGTGGGTGAGGTTGGGGTCTACCAAATTCTGAGTCAGGGGTCCAATTTCGGTGCCTAGGCTCCTCAAGTACCTGGGCTCGGTCTCTAAATTGGGCAACAATATCAGTCATATCCTGACTCAATTTGGTCATACTTTTGGTAAGAGTTCTAATCATGGCCTCTAAATCAGGTTGGGTTTGACCAGTTGGTAGGGTACTCCGTTCCGGGTGGACATGATGATGCATGCAAGCACACCAAATAAGACTCGACTGAAACGACTACGGGCTAACTAGACCTAGAGCCCAAACTAGATGCCCAATCAGAGTGGCAAGCTAGCCTGTAGTAACTCAGGACTCAGCCAGGCAGGTGTAAGGGGAGTGTTAGGTCCCTAATTGCCAATCCTAGACACCAATCAATGATTGGCCAGGTAGGCGGACCAGCACACAAGCCCTTCGGGACGTAGTCCCTGAGTCACCGTTCTAGACACTGAGTACAAAGTACACATAGAGTAACCAGACAAACTGACTAAACCCTAGGCTGGACCTGACCAGTTGGTGTTCCTAGCCCCTAGGGCAAATTAAGTCTAATAAATTTAAAATTAGGCTTAGGATCGAATGAATGGGTGGTGGTTTTGGGCTAAGGAGAGGTTATCAACTCCTCCCCTTAACTTAGATGCTCAATTTCCCTTAAGATGAATTAGGAGATGATCACTCAAAAAAAAAAAAATGAATTGCAGAAACACAGAAACATAATGCTGTAATTTAACTCTCAGAAATTTCACAGAAACCAATAATTACAGTAAAATTATGTAAAATAAATTCAATTATACTGGTTCAAGCAAAATAAAAATCATGTAATTTGTAGTTACTTGAAATGAGAAACAATTCCTGCAACAGGGCAGTTACAGACTGAAAATAGAATGCTTCCCCCATTTACAATTCCTGCTACGAAGTTGTACCCAGCGGATCCCCTACCTACACGCCCTAGGAACACCCCATGGAATGGGAAGAGGAGGCTTGCACCTCACTTCGTTCCTAGGACCGGATGTCCTGGGGAGTCTACTTCGAGCAGACAATGTAGAAAAGAGAGACACTCAAAACATGCAAGCAAGTCAGAAATCCTAGACAGGGCTCTGATACCAAAAATGATGCAGTACGAAAGCTCTGATACCAAAATTAATGCAGAATGAAAGAGATGATGCAATGCGGAAGTAAAATAAGACTATTCTTTTTTTTTTATATATATTTTCAGAAGTCGGCTTTGACTCAAAGGAAAGTTAAACTAAGTTGAAAGAAACTATATAATAATTGAAAGCACAATTCAAAGAAACTAGATTATCAGAGTAGTTCAGAAGTAAAGGATCGATGGGGTTGAGAAACTCCCAGACCTAGGGTTTCGCTCTGAACTTTCAACAGGATAGAAGTAAAGAGAAGAGAAGGGTTATGGACCAGACAGTGATCTTCATAGAGTTTAGTTGAAGGACTCTCTTGAGCAGATTGTTGGATCATCGGATTCGGATATCTTCGCAATGGATCCTCCAATACTAGTCCTTTGGCAGAGTTAGCTTCTCCTGAACTCAGGATCTGGGAAAGAAGAAGAACAAGTTATGGAACCAGATACTCAAAGGAAGGATTTACCAGATAAGAAGAACTTGAAAATTGATGTTGCTGAAATCCTGATTCTTTTGGATGCTGATCTTTCCTCTGAGATTTGCTCTGTATTCGAAGTAGCCGATCTAGACCTGGATGCTGGTGGTCGTCCTCTACTTGGAAGAGAGGGGCCGTGAGATGAGGTAGATTAGGGTTTGGATGATTAGTGGAATGAAAAAAATGATGGGCGGCTAGGGTTTGGAATTGAAGTGGCTAACCTAGGGTTTTGGGGTTGGAGATCTCACACCTCCTCAAGGTTCCTAGGGAACCCTGATTTACTCCCTCACGGAGCTCAACACCTGAACACAAGTGCGGAAGAGAGAAACACAAAGTTGCGCACAAAGAAATTGATTTCATTCATCATTAAATTCAAGAGTTACATAGAGTTGAATATATAGACATAACAAAGAAATAAAATTTTATACATTTTCCATGTGGCACTAATAGGACTAACCCACACTTTAGGCATCAAATTCTCTTCCCAAGACTCCTTCCATGAGTGGACAGGCCAAAAACTCCAAGAAAACTTGAAAATCAGCTCCAAATAGCAGGTTATGGGGGTGTCTCCTAGTATCTCTCCATGAATCAAGGATTTTTCCTTCATGGTTTGGCTCATTTGGACACCTCCTAGTCTTGCTCCACAAATTTAGGCTTCTTCCTTTCATGGCTTTGGCACTTTTGGAAACTTTTGGGAGCATCCTTGAATTCCTCCCTAAGACATGCTCTCTTCCCTTTTATAACTTGGATTTTTATGGAACATTGTGGGGCACCTCCTTGATCCTCTCTTCAAGAAAAATTCTTGCCATCCTGGCTTGGGTTTATCTGGAAAGAAATTGGCTCCTCCTTGGATTGAGGTATCTTGATGGATTTCTCTCCCAAGTGGTGCAAGAAAAAAAAGGAACTTACAACTTGTGGTGTAGGGACCAAAGACACTGGATGGAGATGTGGCACCTCCTGGACTCTGGCGTGTGACTGGGAGTGTGGCGCCCACTTGCTTGGGCCTGGGAGAAAAAATGTGGCACCCTGGACCTTTACTTGACTGAAAAAAAAGTGGCACCAACCTGGAGAAGACCTAGACCACTACTAGGACTTGTACTGAGTCAACATGACTCAACAAAATTTAAATTGCAGGAAAATACAGGCTCAAGACTAAAATTGTTGACCAAGTCAACCCTTATTACAAAACCAGAAATCGTAATTCTTCGGGCAAGGTCAATCAGAGATCCAGATGGAGCCCTGAAGTCTTTTTCTGAGTCTGGTGCCTGCACCAATCTCTGTGACACTGCCTCAACTGCAGCCGACGCCGGCCGTCCGCTGCTCGCCTTCCGCCGGCCTTGTCCGCTGCTTGCCGTGCATCGGCCTTGTCCGCTGCTTGTTGTGCGCCGGCCTTGTCCGCCACCCGCTTCTAAGTTGCCACCCGTCTGCCAGTTGTCATCGGAGTTGGTTCCCTCCCTTTGTGCATGTCCGAAAGAGATGGTTATGCATGCTTTCTAGAGCAATCCATGTAGCATGCTTTTCAAAGAAGATCGTCAAGACGACACGCTTTCTAGAGTAGATCAGCACACCAATATTGATGTAGCATGGATTTTGATATAATTATCTTTTCATTTTTGTTTTCTTGTAGGCTAAGTGAGGAGTTTGGTTTTTTCTATATAAAGGCCCCCTCTCCCCATGTAATTAATAAGTTTGATATGAAATTTTTGGGTTTTCCATTGGTTTTGGTTTTGGGCTGAGGCCCGTCTTTCCTTCACCTACGGTTATCGAGGGGTGTGAGGCCCCACTTCCTTTGCTCCATGAGTGCATCAAGGGGCACGAGGCCCTAGTTATTACCTTTTCCATCGAATCCCCCTCTAGGTCCTAGTGATTTTTCTTTACAACCCCAGGTAGAGATTTTGGTGGAATGCCTTAGGCTCCGCATGTAGTGAGATGGGTGGGATGCCCTAGACTACATGTAGGGGGTGGTGAGATGCCCTAGAGTTGCGATGTCTCTCCGTGAAGGTGAGTCCCCAGTCCTATAGTGTCCATGTTTCCTATCCTCCATCCCATAGTTCATCCACCAAGAAAACTGAAAACCAAAGAGTTCAGCTATTTAGGGTTTAGTGTCAGTTCGCCCTAGTCCCGGGAGGCTTCTTAGCCCTCCCATGGTCCAAGTTTGTTTAGGTGTTCCCTTTTCCAATAATCCAGGATTCATCGTGTCCGTCCCTCATCAACTTGGTATCAGAGCGAGTTATGGATTAGAGTGTGCTCCACCTTTCAAACTCGACGGAGTCGAGTTCTTCGCGGTCGAAGAGAATGATGGGGATCCAACCATCGTCTGGATATTTTTTTCCATTTTCTTAATTTTCTCACATTTTTTTTATTTCCTATTCCAGCTATTCCACCTATCCTCACTATTCCAGTTTTATTCAAGGTTTATCCCTGAGTTATCCTATCCATATTCCATCTCCCTCCATCCTTCTCCCGTGATCTCTTTTTTTAAAAACTCCCGAACCCTAGCCCACCGCCATGCCGCCCCCCAGATCCGGGCCGCTCGACCCACGGCAGCCCCCACCGCCCACCGCCGACCCATGCTAGCATCGCTCCCCATCGGAAATCGACGTCCATCACCGCCCATGCCGTGGAAGATGAACGGTCCGTGGGAAGACCGACGGTCACCCATGGCCACTGCTACCTGCCACCAGCTGCCGCCCACCAGCCCATGCCCGATCGCCGCCGCCCTCGCCGGTGCCCTTGGGTCCCATGCCCGCGGGAAGATCGAACGGCATGCTCGTGCATGCCGTGCGGCCATGCCACCCCTACGCCGTCGCCCGTCGCTGGTTGCTGCTGCCTGTCGCCACCCCACAATCCTGTCGGAGCCGCCGTCCAGCCATCCGCCATTTTGATGGAGCCTCGATGGTGCCCAGGGGTCTCCCATGGTCATGGAAGACCAAACGACATGCCCTGAACATGCCGTGCCATCTCTGTGCCACTGCCTCAACTACACCCGATGCCGGCCGTCCGCTGCTCGTCGTTCGCCGGCCTCGTTCGCCGCCCGCTTCTCAGTCGCCACGCGTCTGCCGGTTGTCACCGGAGTTGGTTCCCTCCCTCTGTGCACATCCGAAAGAGATGGTTACGCATGCTTTCGAAGCAGTCTAGGTAGCATGCTTTTCAACGCAGATCGTCAAGTCGACACGCTTTCTAGAGTAGATCAGCACCATATTGATGTAGCATGGATTTTGATAAATTTATCTTTTCATTTTTGTTTTTCTTGTAGGCTAAGTAAGTGAGGGTTTGGTTTTTCTATATAAATGCCCCCTCTCCCCCTGTAATGAATAAGTTTGATATGAAATTTTTGGGTTTTCCATTGGTTTTGGTTTTGGGCTGAGGCCCTTCTTTCCTTCACCTACGGGTGTCGAGGGGTGTGAGACCCCACTTCCTTCACTCCATGCATGCATTGAGGGGCGTGAGGCCCTAGTTATGACCTTTTCCATCAAATCCCCCTCTAGGTCTTATGGATTTTTCTTTACGACCCCAGGTAGCAATTTTGGTGGAATGCCCTAGGCTCCGCGTGTAGTGAGATGGGTGGGACGCCCTATACTACATGTAGTGGGGTGGGTGAGATGCCCTAGAGGTGCGATGTCTCTCCATGAAGGTGAATCCCCAGTCCTAGAGTGTCCATGTTTCCTATCCTCCATCCTATGGTTCCTCCACCAAGAAAATTGAAAACAAAATGAGTTTATCTGTTTTAAAATTCAGTGTCAGTTCGCCCAAGTCCCGGGAGGCTTCTTAGCCCTCCCACGGTCCTAGTTTATTTAGGTGTTCCCTTTTCCAAATAAACCAGGATTCATCGAGTCCGTCCCTCATCAACTTGGTATTAAAGCAAGTTGTGGATTAAGGTATGCTCCACTTTTCATACACGACGGAGTCGAGTTCTTTGTGGTTGAAGAGAATGATGGGGATCCAGCCATCGTCCGGATATTTTTTCCATTTTCTTAATTTTCTCGCATTTTTATATTTTCCTATTCCCGCTATTCCACCTATCCTTGCTATTCCTGTTTTATTCTAGGTTTATCACCGAGTTATCCCATCCTTATTCCATCTCCCTCCATCCTTCTCACGTGATCGTTTTCTTTTGAAAACTCCCGAACCCTAGCCCACCGCCCTGCTGCCCCCAAGATCCAGGCTGCCGGACCCCCGGTCGCCTCCGCTGGCTCGCCGTCAGCCCATGCCGGTCCCACTTCCCGCCGAAAAATCGGCGTCTGCCACCGCCCACGCCGTGGAAGAGAATGGTACATGGGAAGACCAACGTTCGCCCATGGTCACCACTGTCGCCTGCCACCGCCGGCCTGCCACTAGCTGCCAGCAAGCTGCCCACCAACCCATGCCTAGCCAGCCACCTCACCAACCGGTGCCATTGGGCCCCACGCCCATGGGAAGACTGAACGACATGCTCGTACGTGCCATGCGATCGTGCTGCCCCTGCTCCGTCGCCCGCCATTGCCACCTACCATCGCCACTGCCGTCCCGTCGGATCCACCGTTCGGCCGTCCGCCATCTTGCCGGAGCCTCGCCGGTGCCCATGGGTCCCCCATGGCTGTGGAGACCAAACAGCATGCCCTGGGCGTGCCTTGTCATCTCAGTGCCGCTGCCCCGCCTGCAGCCATCGCCTACCGTTCAACGCTCACCATCCACCGGCCTCATCCGCCGCCCGCTTCCTGGCCGTTACCCGTCCGTCGATTACTGCCGGAGTTGGTTCCCTCCCTCTGTGCATGTCCGCGAGAGTTGGTTATGCATGTTTTATGGAGCAGTCCGATCAGCATCTTTCAGAGCAGATCATCATGTCGACATGCTTCTCAGAGCAGATCTGCACCAATATTGATGTAGCATGGATTTTGAGGTAATTTGTTTTTTATTTTTGGTTTGCTTGTAGGCTAAGTAAGTGAGGGTTTGATTTTTCTATATAAAGGCCCCCTTTCCCCCTGTAATGAACAAGTTTGATATGAAATTTTTAGTTTTTCCATTGTTTCTGGTTCTAGGCTGAGGCCTGTCTTTCCTTCACCTACGGGTGTCGAGGGGTATGAGACCCAAATTCTTTCACTCCATGCAAGCATCGAGGGGCACGAGGCCCTAGTTATCATCTTTTCCATCGAGTCCCCCTCTAGGTCTTAGGGATTTTTTTTTTCTACGGCCCCAAGTAGCGATTGAGTGGGATGCCCTAGGCTCCGCATGTAATGAGATGGGTGGGAGGCCCTAGACAACATATAGTGGGGTGGGTGAGATGACCTAGAGGTGCGACATCTCTCCGTGAAGGTGAGTCCCCAGTCCTAGAGTGTACAGTTGTCTTATCCTCCATCCTATAGTTCCTTCACCAAGAAAATTGAAAACAAAAGAGTTCAGCTATTTTAGGGTTTAGTGTCAGTTTGCCTTAGTCCTGGGAGGCTTCTTAGCCCTTCCACTGTCCTACTTTATTTAGGTATTCCATTTTCCAAATAAACCAGGATTCATCGAGTCCGTCCCTCATCAACTTGGTATCAGAGCGAGTTATGGATTAGGGTGTACTCCATTTTTCGAACTCGATAGAGTCGAGTTCTTCACGGTCGAGGACAATGACGGGGATCCAGCCATCGTCCGAATATTTTTTTCCATTTTCTTAATTTTCTAGCATTTTTTTTTTCCTATTCAGCTATTCCACCTATCCCCGCTATTCCAGTTTTATTCTAGGTTTATCCTCGAGTTATCCCAAACTTATTCCATCTCCCTCCAACCTTCTCCCGTGATCTTTTTTTTAAAAACTCCCGAACCCGAGCCTACCGCCCCGCCGCCCCCTAGATCCGGGCCGCCCGACACCCGGCCGCCCCTGCAGCCCAACCGCCAGCCCACGCCGGCCCTGCTCCATGCCGAAAAACTAGAATTCACCGCCGCCCATGCCGTGGAAGATGAACGGTCCATGGGAAGACCAACGGTCGCCCACGGTCGCCGTCACCGCTTGCCATCGCCGGCCTACCTCTGGCCGCCCACTCGCATCCACCAGCCCAAGCTCGGCCACCGCCACCCTCGCCGACTCCCTTGGGCCCCAAGCCTACGGGATGACCAAACGGCACGCTCATGCATGCCATGCGACCGTGCTGCCCCTGCGTCGTCGCTCGCCGCTGCCGCCTGCCGCCGCCATCGCCATCCCATCGGAGCCACCATCCAGCCGTCCGCCATCTCGCTAGCGCCCAGGGGTCTGCCATGACCATGGGAGATCAAATGACATGACCTGGGCGTGCCGTGCCGTCTCTGTGCCTTTGCCATGCCTGCTGCCCTCGCCGGCCGTCCACCGCTCACTGTCCGCCAGCCTCGTCCACCGCCCGCTTCCTGGCCACCGCCTGTCCACCGGTTGCCGCTGGAGTTGGTTCCCTCCCTCTATGCACGTCCGATAGAGATGGTTACACATGCTTTCTAGAGCAGTGCAATCAGCATGCTTTTCAAAGCAGATCATCAAGTCGACACACTTCTCAGAGCAGATCAGCACCAATATTGATGTAGCATGGATTTTGATGTAATTTATTTTTCCATTTTTGGTTTGCTTGCAGGCTTAGTAAGTGAGGGGTTTAGTTTTTCTATATAAAGGCCCCCTCTCTCCCTGTAATGAATAAGTTGATGTGAAATTTTTGGATTTTCCATTGGTTCTGGTTCTAGGCTGAGTCCCGTCTTTCCTTCACCAACGGGTGTTGAGGGGTGTGAGACCCCACTTCCTTCGCTCCATGCGAGCATCGAGGGGCGCGAGGCCCTAGTTATCTCCTTTTCCATCGAGTCCCCTTCTAGGTCATAGGATTTTTCTTTATGGTCCCAGGTAGTGATTTGGGTGGGATGCCCTAGGCTCCGCATGTAGTGAGATGGGTGGGACGTGCTAGACTACATATAGTGGGGTGGGTGAGATGCCCTAGAGGTGCAACGTCTCTCCATGAAGGTGAGTCCCCTGTCCTAGAGTGTCCATATTTCCTATCCTCCATCCCATTGTTCCTCCACCAAATAATTAAAATCCAAAAGAGTTCAGCTGTTTTAGGATTTAGTGTTAGTTCGCCCTAGTCCCGGGAGGCTTCATAGCCCTTCCGTGGTCCTAGTTTGTTTAGGTGTCCCTTTCCAAATAACTAGGGTTCATCGAGTCCGTCCCTCAACACATGCCCTATCGTAGTTAGCATAGGAATACAATATTTGATTGGGAGAAGGATTACAAAGTGGCCTATAACTTTGAGTACACAATTTGAGTAGAAATAAAACAAAATGTCCGAGTTAGAAGTGGATTCTTCTCCTTCTTTGACTTGGTCAAGGGTCTTCCTTGTGGGTTGGGAAGGAATATTCCTTCCTTTGACCTGGTCTTCCACTTAGGTGCCTGGGCTTATCATGATTGGGCTTGGGGCGGCAACTGCTTCTGGGCTTCTGGCTAGGGATCTTGGGTAGTATATTCCTTGGGAATCTTGGTCTCTTGGTCTTGATGCCTAATTGAACACGGGCTTGACTTTAGGGCAGCAAGGGGCATCTCCGACATGGGCTTGGGCGGCCTCTAAAGAGCTTTGGCGCATGGGCTTAATCCTGGTGGGCTGGAAACCCTGGGCTAGGATGCTGGAAAAATATTCTTGGACCCTGGTATCTTTTATGGGCTTACTTTGTTCTAGGATCCTGGTGAAGACTTTTGCTAATGCTCCTCCTCTTGTATAAAATTTTAAAAGTACATAACTTACTGGACTCTTACAGGACTCAATTGGACTGAACTGAGGTTAAGACAACTCAACTTATTACAGGACTCACTCAACTTAACTGGACGAGATTAGTTACAAAACTTGACACATGATTAAGGACTCAAAATGACAAATGGCTTACAATGAGCTGACTCGCTTAACAAAGCTTGAATATAATCTCAAGCTTGACTCATGAGCCCTAATGGCATGAGTCGACTCTTGATACAGAACTCAAGTGTAACAAGGCTTGAAAACAAAACTCAAGGCCCAAATACAGGACCCAAATGGCTAACACAGCTAGATTATTGGACTCAGAGATAAAATTTGAATTATGGCTAAGGGACTCAAACTCAGGAATCCATAGTGAACTAGGGTTGACCTGATGTCCCCATCAATTCTCTAAGGTGGGAGGAACTCGACTCCATCGAGTAAGGGTTTCTCTGGCTCTGTTATCACTCAAGGAGGTCTAGGTTGAGGCGTTGCAAGTCCTCTTGAGTAATCCATGAATTGTCAAATTCTGGTCGACCTTGAAGACGGGCCAGGTGCATTGATAGCCACGGCCATAGGTCATGATAGCTTGATCATCCAAGATACGCTCGATCAATATTCTCTCTTAGGCCAATTTGTATGTGGACACTCTGGGTTAGGTTTGCTCTCAAATGATGGAGTAGGTCCAAAAACCATTCTATGAATTACTGTCGGTTCCCTATACTCAACTAAGTCCGCGATATTGATGGTAGAGCTAATGCCTAAATCTAGGGGCAGATCAAGCATATAGGCATTGGTCCTTCCTTCGTACCACTCTAAAGGGTCTAGCTCTATGAGCATGATGCTTCTTAACCATAACAAAATTCTTATATAAATTCCTTGGCATTCCTTCAAGAATTAGCCAGTTTTATAGATTTCATCACTTAAATTAATTTTTTGGCTAATGTCCTGATGCAAATGCTGTGTAGAGGTCAGTGCAGGTATGGATAGATGAATTAGGTCTGGGGACTTATTGGACTCAACACTTAATAGACTCGACTAGGCATTCCTATCGCAGGAAATTTATTAGACTCTTTGGGTCTAAACCTAACAGAATTTAGGCTCTCTAGGTTTGATCCTGGTTTGGCATGCCCATAAAAATTTACAATGGACTCCTAGTAAATGCTATTGAGTATGCTAGAAGTAAGATGAAAACCTAACATGCACAATGAATGTATGCAGTATGCTAATCTCAACAAAATGCAATCTAATGATACTAAAAATGTTAGAGTTTTCTGGAAAGGGTAGAAAATAAAAGGTGGGTTCAGGGTTAGTCTGGTAAGATAGGAAATAAGAAAGGTATTCGGTGTTGATTGGAAAGAACAAGATATAAGATGGGGTTTCCAGGATTAGTCCAAGACAAATGAGATTGACCTTATGGGATTGATGTCTATCTACAGAGTCTGTCTAATGGAAGAATGGGTCACTAATCTCAGGGAAGAGATCAATTGGAGTCAAAGGAGTGACTTCATCCCGACGGTATTGATTTAAAGAGATCAGGTCGTTAATAAATTCTTCTAGTTCTTGGATCTTAGGATTGGTGGTGTGGGCACCAGGATCAGATAGAGGCTCCTCAACCCTCTATGAATATCTGATTAGGGTTTCATCTTTTGGGTCATGTAATAAGGCTTCAAGCCCAAGCATTTTACTTTTGAGTCATGCATTTAGTTTCAATTTTTGTTTTAGTCATGTTCCTTGACCAATTTGGTCATGTTAGGTCAATGGGTCCTGTATTTAGCTAAATTTGTTCAAGTCCAAGTCTGCTAAAGCTTGTTTGAAGGAGTGGTCATTTGAGTCAAGTCCCGATGTTAAGGATCAAGCCATCTTCTCCATGCCATGTAAGCTCTTGGAGCGCCACCTCACCTATACCATGTGGCACGAGAAAGTGCCACATCATCAAGACATGTTGGGTGGCCAAAGCAAGAACGAAGAATTACAAGTCAATGCATGGTTGGACGCCCCACTTTTCTTCCCTTGGTCCATGCCAACAACACCCCCAACATCAAGCCATTTTCCAAGAAAGGTCCCTCAAGTCAATGGAGCATCCCTTGAACCAAGCCAACCACTTCCTCCCATCCCTCCCCATAACAAGCTTCTCTCCATACAAGCATGGTCGGCCAGGAAGAACTTGAAGTCAACCAAGCATCCCATGATCCTTGAAGAAAAGATCCTTGCTTCATGCCCCCACATCAAGCCTTTCTCCATAAAAGCTTTGACTGTTAAGGAAAGAAGCAAAGATCAAGTGGGCGCCCATGATTCTTGAGACAGCTCCCCTCCTCAGTCCCCCGAATCAAGCACTCCACCATTTTAAAGCCGGCCAAGGGAAATTTCCAAGAAGAAAATTCAGAATTTTGTCACCCTCTTATGAAGACTTGTAAATTTTTCATTTTAATTTGAATGGGTCTTAAGGTGCCTATATAAAGGGCCTTACCCCTCCCTTGCATGAGTGAATGTTGATGAAATGAAAGAAAAGTTTTTGAGAAGTTATTGTTCTAGCCCTTGTCTTTTAGACTAGGAACTCTGAGAGGGAGTGCCTTTGTCCTTTGGGATATTGAGGGGTTAGAGGCCTTGAGTTACTATCCTTTTGCATAAGACACCTTCCCACCTTCAAGTTTGGATGCTATTGGGATAAGTTGGTTCAGGCATAAATCAGCCGCCAGTTCGATCACTCGTGCATTCCCTCTCGAACCAGGCATGTCAAACCAAAGCTCCCAGAAGAAGCCGAAGAATTAATGGCCTCAGCCGAAGATATAACCCTCAGCCGAAGACATGGCCCTTGATCCCAACTGAGGACATGATCCTCGCCCTCGATAGAAAACACGGTCTTCTACCTCAGCCAAAGACACGGTCTTCTGCCTCAGCCGAAGACATGGTCTTCTACCTCAGCTGAAGACAAGGCCTTCGGTCTTAAAAGAAGACATGATCTTCGGCCTCCATTGCAGGTGCCAATCCGAAGCATCTCAAGATGAAGACGTCTTAGAATGAAGGCATCTCTCCGATCTAGCAAATGAGAAGAAGTCTGAAAATAGATATCTGACCTACCTTAACCCACAAGAATGTGGGGGACAACGGTTACAATCGGCTATTACCCCCAAAGCACAACTATGTCAAAGTGGCCACATGGTCATTAACTGAAAGAAAACTGCGCGGGTGTTGCAGGTGCCTACGCTAAGCATGCAACAGCAGGGAGCAGTATGTATTTTAAAAATATTTTAAAGAACAGTGGAAACTACCTACTCTGTACAAGATCTAACATATTCCGAATGCATGTATAGCAAAACAAGGCATGAACAAGGGCATGTAACATTTATAAACATAATATAAACCTAGATCTAGGCATGCAGAAAAATAAACATAAATAAATACCTTACTCCTGCTGGAATAACCCTAGGATATCTGCTGGAATTGCTGTGATAACAGGAATAAATTTATTCCTGCTTCTTCTTCTTCCAGCACGGTGAAATACTGTTTTCTTTTCCTCCAAAACTGCAGCAAACCAAAACAAAAATGGCCAATCTCTTGGTCTCTTCCTTCACCGATGGCAAGGGAGTGGCTTAAAGGAACTAGCTTCAAAAGAGAGCTTGAAGATCGATCAACCAACGACCTCTTCCTCTCTACCAGGTGCTGCAAAGAAAATCTGCAACCACAAAAAAAGGCAAAGCAAAACAGCAGCAATGGAAGATCAACTGGCTCCCAGGTGCTCGAGCGAACACCCTCTAGAGGGGGGACACGCCTGGGGCTCCTCTGATCTGACCTCTCGCATGATGCTAGTCGCCGGAATGCCTTAGAACGGTGGGAGGAAGAGCAAGAACAGAATGCTCTGTTCTGAAATTGGTTTTCTCCAAAACTGATTTCTTCTTCCTCCGATTGAGCATAAATTAGAACAGGGAATCAAGGAGTTTTCTCTCCCAAACTCTCACCAAAACCCAGACCTCAAAATCACTGGTGGAAGGGTAGTGGAAGTTCTCCAAGGAAGAAGCACGAAGAACAAGTTCTCAGCCTCTCAAAAGGAAGAACTACCTTGTTTGTTTCCTCTCTTCTTATGGTGAAAAAAATAACTAGCTGCTGAAATAGGGCTGCTGTGGGTTTATAAATAGAACAGCAGGGAAGATAACAAAGAGACAGGAAGAGGAAGAGAACTCAGCTGCATTTCACCCATTAAACCAGCAATAAACAAAGGAGGAATGGCAGTGGGTGGAAGGAGAGGAAGGGACAATGCCCAGCGATGATTGGCCTTCTTCGGACGCACGGTTTTTTCTCCAGTGTTTTACCGTGTAAAATGGTCCAAGTGGAGAAAAACCACCGGTTCAAAACCGGTCCAACCAAAATCGGTCAACCCCTTTTTAAACCTCTTGATTCAATCCAATTAAGCAGTTCAAACCCAATTAAATTTGGTTCAAGGGATTAAAATTGGTTCACAACCAATTGAAGGCCGAAACGAGCTCTGAATCAGTTCAAAACTGATTCAGAAAAATCCTGGTGCAGTCCAGGTCAGCCCAGAACAATTTTGGTTGACATGGACAAGGGCAAGTCGGGGAAAAGAGTGCTCAAAAAATACCGTGACCTTAAAATCGAGACGATTCTCAATCGTAATCGGTATCTGGATCAGAGAGTAATCCTTTGTGGCGTGTAACCTCATAGGTTCGAACCTAAATAGTAGTACTAGAACAATTCTAGTACCAGCACAGGAAACCATCTAGCAATGGGTCCTGGCGTCCGGATAGGACGAAGATGCGGGAGCAAACTATCGAACCTCTGGCATATGGTTACCGTACAATTCATCCCTTTGACCTCTAATGCTCATGATGACTGTGATTGGGCTGCCAACCCAGAAAAAGTCATTCGACTACGTGTCTCAACCTCGCAAGCCCAGTGACTCTTCACTAGGACTACCCCGACCGAGGATTTGCTAAATTGAGATACTGCGAGACATTCAATCCAAACTATTTGGATAGGTCAATTCCATCTTGGTCCATCACTGCTCCATAAGTACTTGCCTGTACCCAGAAACCTTCCATCACCGGATTAAAAATCCTGGTAGTCCGGCACAAAAGCACAGGGAGTTGCTTGCAAGCTACCGTGATGACCTCAGGTCAGAGGGACACATATACCCATATCCAATCGTGAGTATCCCTTTGGCAGAAAGGGGCTGCACGGAGTCACGTTCAATGAGATATCATATATCCCACTTGTAGATCACATCAGTGTCATCACACTCATTTGGTCAAGAGGACAACCAAACGATGTGAACTACAACAATCTATACTTGATATATTGCCGTCCAGTATAATAAATCCTTTGGTTGCAACATGGTTTAAGGACCACTCGATACATCCTCTCTATATCGAGTCAGTGTAGTCCTAAGGACTTCATCACATGGAAAGAGTTCATTTCAGGAAATTTAGTATGTGATGAGCTGCCAAAAATATTTTATTTTCTAAGAAAAAGTACAATACTTAGCTCAACCGCCTTTGACCCAGGCGATTGACTTTGGG
This sequence comes from Areca catechu, assembly GCA_021397845.1. Taxonomy (NCBI): domain Eukaryota; kingdom Viridiplantae; phylum Streptophyta; class Magnoliopsida; order Arecales; family Arecaceae; genus Areca; species Areca catechu. The sequence continues at coordinate 139,188,245 of CM038052.1, read as the reverse complement.
ACACAATTCCCAACAACTCCCACTTGTACTAAAGCCAATCAGAAGAGTATCTAATACCCATTTCCCATTTACAATAGTCGAACTCTTTTATTCCGAGGGCTTTAGTGAAGGGGTCAGCAAGATTTTCTTTTCCATCGATCTTTAGAAGATTGATGTCGCCTCATTCCACGATCTCTCATACGAGGTGGTAGTGCCGCAGTATGTGCTTGGTAAGGTGATAAGCTTTAGGCTCCTTAGCTTGAGCATTGGCTCCAGTGCTGTCATAATACATTGGAACAGGACCATCTAGGGAAGGTGCCATCCCTAGCTCTCCAAGGAACTTCCGCAACCGCACAGCTTCCTTTGCTGCATCTGATGCTGCAATGTATTCTGCTTTGCATACCGAGTCTGCAACAGTTACCTTCTTGGAACTTTTTCAGTAGATCGCTCCTTCATTCAGGGTAAATACAAACCCTGACACACTCTTGCTATCATCTCTATCCGACTAGAAACTAGAGTCAGAGTACCCCACAAGTTTCAAGTCAGGTTCTCCATAAATCAGCCATTGATCTTTAGTATTTCTTAAATACTTAAGGATGGACTTAACCACCTTCCAATGTGCCTCATTTGGGTCAGACTGGTATCTGCTCACTACTCCTAGTGAGTATGCCACGTCTGGTCTAGTACAAGTCATAGCATACATGATAGAGCCTACTGCAGAAGCATAAGGTACTCTAATCATGCGCTCTCTTTCCTCAGGAGTTGTCGCACAATCCTTCTTGGAAAGAGTAATTCTAGAACCTATCGGGAGATAGCCTTTCTTGGAATTTTCCATGCTGAACCGTTTCAGCACGGTGTCAATGTACGTAGACTAGGACAATCCCAAAAGCTTCTTAGATCTATCTCTATAGATCTTCATACCTAGTATGTAAGAAGCTTCACCCAAGTCTTTCATGGAGAACTGAGATAATAACCAGACCTTTATTCCTTGTAATGCTGCGACATCATTCCCAATTAAGAGAATGTCGTCAACATACAGTACTAGGAATACAATCACAGAACCATTAACCCATTTATAGATGCACGGTTCTTCTCCGTTCCTAACGAAGCCATACGATTTGATACACCTATCAAACCGTAAGTTCCAACTTCGAGATGCTTGCTTGAGTCCATAGATGGACCTCTGCAACATGCATACTTTTGATTCATTCGTGGATGTGAACCCTTCAGGCTGTATCATATACACCTCCTCTTCCAGCTTCCCATTTAGGAAAGCGGTTCGGACATCCATCTGCCAGATCTCGTAATCAAAATATGCTGCCAAAGCAAGCATGATCCGAATGGATTTGAGCATTGCCATAGGGGAGAAAGTCTCATCATAATCGATACCATATCGCTGACGATATCCCTTGGAAACCAGACGGGCTTTATAGGTTTCTACCTTCCCATCTACGCCCCTTTTCCTCTTAAGATCCATTTACTCCCAATGGGTTTTATCCCTTCAGGCGGATCAACCAATGTCCATACATTGTTGATTTCCATGGACTCCATTTCGGATCGCATGGCTCCAAGCCATGCCTCAGAGTCAGATCTCTGAAGAGCATCCATATAGGTGATCGGATCCTCATTGTTCTCATCGAGCTCAATGGGATCGCCATCCCTGACCAAGAAACCATAGTATCTGTCTGGCTGACGCGGTATTCTACCGGATCTCCTAATGGGTTCTGGGTGTGATTCAATCACAGCCGGTTCTATGATGTCCTTAGAGTGTGCAGGTTCTTCTATTGGCTGAACTTCATCAAGTTCAATCTTAGAAGCTATAGTTCCTTCTCCAAGGAACTCCTTTCCAAAAGATAGCTCTAAGAGCAACGAACACCTTTTGTTCATTCTCTAAGTAGAAGAAATACCCTTTAGTTTCCTTAGGATAACCAATGAATAAACACCGATCAGACCTATGACCAAGTTTGTCTGAGTCTAAACGCTTTACGTAAGGTAGACAACCCCAGACCCGAAGGTGTGAGATAGAGGGTTTACGTCCATTCCACATCTCATACGGAGTGGAGACAACAGACTTACTTGGAACATTATTTAATAAGTAACAGGCTGTCTGAAATGCATATCCCCAAAAGGATAGCGGCAGAGTTGCAAAGTCCATCATGGATCGAACCATGTCCAACAAGGTTCAATTCCTCCTTTCGGTCACCATTCACTGTGGTGTTCCTGGAGGAGTCCACCAAGAGAGAATTCCATTCTCCTTAAGATATGTCAAAAATTCACCAGATAAGTATAAACCACCTCGATCAGATCGAAGGGTTTTAATACTTTTTCCAGTTTATTTTTCTACTTCATTACGGTATCGTTTGAACATTTCAAACGACTCAGACTTATGTCTCAATAAAAAGACATAACCGAACCTTAAAAGTCGTCTGTAAAAGTAATGAAATATTTGTATCCTCCTCTGGCACTAACTGTCATCGGTCCACATACATTAGTATGTATTAGACTTAGAAGTTCTGTAGCTCGTTCACCTTTTCCAATAAAAGGTGACTTGGTCATTTTACCAAGTAAATTGGATTCACAAGTGGGTAGTGATTCAGAATCACTGACCTCGAGGAGTCCATCTCCTCGCATCTTGTTTATCCTATTTTGGTTAATATAACCTAGCCTATAGTGCCAAAGATACAAATCATTGACATTATCAAATCTTGGGCGTTTGCTAGAAGTGTACATTACACTAACAGGCCTTGATAGTACATATATGCCATTATTTAATCTAGCTTTCATTATAACAGAGTTATTCAAAATAACATTGCAAAAATCTCCTTTTATTGATAATTCAAAACCACAATTGGCCAAAAGGCCTATAGAGATTATGCTCATAATGAAACTAGGACAATAATGACAGTCGACTAGTTCGACAGTACAAGACTCAAAGACAAGATGCAGGACTCCGACCGCCAGTACTGGAACACGATTTCCATTCTCGACGCTCAGAAACTGTTCTCCATCTTCAAATCTTCTGCTAACTTGAAGTGCCTGTAATGAATTACAAACGTGAATTGGACTACCAGTATCCAATACCCAGTTAGCAGTATCAACAATTGAGTAATTGCAAGGTTTTATCATATAAATACCTTGTTCAGCAGACTTCTGCTTCCTCGCCTGTTCGGATCAAGGGACGCAATATAAAGAGGACAGTTCCTCTTCCAGTGTCCCTTCTTCTTGCAGTAGAAACATTCTGCAGAAGAATGATCAGCCTTATACTTCCTGGTCTGACTAGGGCCAGGAGCATTTTGCACCTTCTTTCCCTTTTTATTTATTTCTTCTTCCCTTTCTTAAAGGGAAGACGACCTCTACTACCTCCCACTAAATTCACCACCCCCTTATTCAGTTGGTGGTCTTTCTCGAAAGTATGCAGCAACCCCAAAAGACCATGGTAGTTGAATGCAGGCTTGTTCATTCTATAATGACCGAGAAAATCAAGATAGGAAGAGGGAAGAGAATTCAAGATCGCATCCTTGCTGAGCTGCTCATGCAAGGGGCATCCGAGTTTGCCCAGTTTTTCAATCAGCTTGATCATGTACAGTTCATGATCAGTGACTGAACCGCAATTCGGCATCTTGGAGTTGTAGATGGCATAAGACACCTTGTACCGTTCTACATCATCCGGGGTGCCGAAGGATTCCTTCAACTTTTGAAGGATTTCATCAGGTTGGGCCTCCTCGAATTTGCGACTGAACTCGTCGTTCATCACCGCTAACATAATGCATCAGACAGTAGTCTGATCAGAGACCCACTTCAGATAAGCATCTCTGACCGCACTCCGTGCATTAGCAGGAGGGATTTCAGGTGCCGGATCCGTTATCACATAGAGGATCCGTTCATGGTCCATAACGATTCTCAATCTTTGATACCAACTATCGAAGTTGTGACCTTTTAACTTCTCGTTATTGAGAAGTGACCGGAGCGATAAATTTGAAGACATCTGAAAAGAAAATAAGACCAAATTAGTGTATGAATTAATAACTTAACCAAAAGACTTGGACTTTAGTCTAAAGGTTTCTCCCACTAATTTTTCTGATTGGTAGATTCTAACTCCAATCTGTGAAAACACATTTTCAAGTGGGTACTGAAATCCAATAGGCCTCGCATGAGCCCGACTATGGCCAGCTCACCCATACGAGCCTAAAGGTAGGTTCGTAAACCAATTGTTTCCTTAAACAATTTTCAGTATTTTATTTTGCCCCAGAGAACACCCTAATCGGCCTAGGGGCCTCCTATTGCGGGTCTCTGGTTAGGTCCAACCATTAAAATGACAAATCCAATGCTTCCAGCTAACTAAAGACCAAGCCCGACTATGGCCAGCCCACCTGGTCCCGTTAAGGAGGTTGCACTGAACCATCATCAATCAGATAGAAATTCCAGTCATCGGATGTACACCCGTTCTATGGAACTATCGATGCACAACAAGCTAGTGGACACATTTCTATCCAACTTAATGGGAGGCTAAGACACTGTCAACTCCTTGACTTAGTCTTTCAAAGGACCTAATAATTTTAGATGATTTTTAATTATAACAGAAGAAAAGACAAGGACATGGATCAACCTCCCACTGAATCAATTAAATTCCAAGAGGGTTGAAATAAATCAACAAATGATCCATGGGCACCTATAGATCAGTCAGACCGATCAACCTGGATGACATGGGTTAACTCGAGTCATTGAGCTTTTTCAATCAGTTCTGGTCGACTCGAATAGCCAGGTAGTGAGATCATGGGTGAGTATCCACCATTAACCATCTTTCCTGACACTAACCAAGTTGGCCAGGAAAGAGGTAGCCTCATACAACCATGATCACACTGCCAAACCTACGTCGACACCAGTCGGTTTACCAGACTCGATCAGACTATCCTAAAGACTCGGGCATCCACTGAGCCACTAATGGATCCATTTTAGATGAACGGATCACTAATCTAACTATTAGATAGTTCTAAAGAAGGGCCTTAAACAACTTTTGTTTAATCTTCTTGTTATCCGGTTCAACTAAACTTATGTCTAACCTACTTATGGACCCAATTAGACAGCTACCCATTAATAACCCAATTGGCTTATTTAAATGACATTAGATTTCATAAACCCTAAAATAACTTGTCATTTAATTAATCATAAATTCAAATTGTTTGAATATAAGCCAATCATTTTAATTAAAATAATTTTAATTAAAAACATGTAAAACTCCTTTTACATATCCACTGATGCATCATATCTAGATTATTCTTTATAAACATTACATTGCCCAAAAGAAAATATCAGACATGCCAACATGTATTTGAATTAAAACAATTTTAATTCCAAGATTTCCTTAAAGGATCCTTCTGAAGAGGCCAACACAGATGATCCGCATCGTGTCAAAGACACACGGTCATGGTGAAGGTCTCAACTAGGTTCCTAAAGTACTCTCTAATCATACCTTATGATTTACGATACAAAAGATTAAACATTTTAATCAACTATACATGCAATCAAGAAATGCTACACCTGAACCTGGCTCTGATACCACTGAAGAAAACTGCGCGGGTGTTGCAGGTGCCTACACTAAGCATGCAATAGCAGGGAGCAGGTATATATTTTAAAACTATTTTAAAATAACAGCGGAAACTACCTACTCCACACAGGATCTAATATATTCCGGATGCATGTATAGGCAAAACTAGGCATGAACAAGGGCATGTAACATTTATAAACAATTATATAAACCTAGATCTAGGCATGCATGAAAAATAAAACTAGAAATAATTACCTTATTCCTGTTGGAATAACCCTAGGATATCTGCTGGAATTGCTGGGATAACAGGAATAAATTTATTCCTGTCTTCTTCTTCTTCCATCACGTTGAAATGCTGTTTTCTTTTCCTCCAAAAACTGCAACAAACCAAAACAATTCCATCACGTTGAAATGCTGTTTTCTTTTCCTCCAAAAACTGCAACAAACCAAACAAATATGGCCAATCTCTTGGTCTCTTCCTTCACCGATGGCAAGGGAGTGGCTTGAAGGAACTAGCTTCAAAAGAGAGCTTGAAGATCGATCAACCAACGACCTCTTCTTCTCTACTAGATGCTGCAAAGAAAATCTGCAACCATAAAAACAGGGCAAAGCAAAACAGCAGCAATTGAAGATCAACTGGCTCCCAGGTGCTCAAGAGAACAACCTCTAGAGGGGGGACATGCCTGGGGCTCCTCTGATCTGACCTCTCATGCGCTGCTAGTCGCCAGAATGCCTTAGAACGGTGGGAGGAAGAGCAAGAACAGAATGCTCTATCTTTAAATTGGTTTTCTCCAAAACTGATTTCTTCCACCTATTGAGTGGAAATTAGAACAGGGAATCAAAAAGTTTTCTCTTCCAAACTCTCACCAAAACCCAGATCTCAAAATCACTAGTGGAAGGGTAGTGGAAGTTCTCCAAGGAAGAAGCACGAAGAACAAGTTCTCAGCCTCTCAAAAGGAAGAACTCCCTTGTTTGTTTCCTCTCTTCTCACGGTGAAAAAAATAACTAGCTGCTGAAACAGGGCTGCTGTGGGTTTATAAATAGAATAGCAGGGAAGATAACGGAGAGACAGGGAGAGGAAGAGAACTCGGCTGTGTTTCACCCATTAAACCAGCAATAAACAAAGGAGGAATGGCAGTGGGTGGAATGAGAGGAAGGGACAACGCCCAGCGATGATTGGCCTTCTCTGACGCATGGTTTTTCTCTCAACGTTTTACCGTGTAAAACGGTCCAAGTGGAGAAAAACCACCGATTCAAAACCGGTCCAACCAAAATCGGTCAACCCCTTTTTAAACCTCTTGGTTCAATCCAATTGAACTAGTTCAAACGAAATTAAAATTGGTTCAAGGGATTAAAATTGGTTCACAACCAATTGAAGGCCGAAACAAGCCCCGAATCAGTTCAAAACTGATTTAGAAAAATCCTAGAGCAGTCCAGGTCAGCCCAGAATAATTTTTGGTTGACACGGACAAGGGTAAGTCGGGGAAAAGAGTGCTAAAAAAATACCGTGACCTTAAAATCGAGATGATTCTCAATCATAATCGGTTTTCGGATCAGAGTATAATCCTCTGTGGCGTGTGACCTCATAGGTTCGAACCTAAACGGTAGTACTAGAACAATTCTATTACCAGCACAGGAAACCATCTAGCAATGGGTCCCAATGTCCGGATAGGACGAAGATGCGGGAGCAAACTATCGAACCTCAGGCATATGGTTACCGTATAATTCATCCCTTTGACCTCTAATGCTCAGGGCGACTGTGATTGGGCTGCCAACCCAGACAGAGTCAGTCGACTACGTGTCTCAACCTCGCAAGCCCAGTGACTCTTTACTAGGACTACCACGTCCGAGGATTTGCTAAATTGAGATACTGCGAGATATTCAATCTAAACTGTTTGGAAAGGTCAATTCCATCTTGGTCCATCACTACTCCACAAGTACTTGACCTTTCATCACCGGATTAAAAATCGGGTAGTCCGGCACCAAAGCACAGGGAGTTGCTTGCAAGCTACCGTGATGACCTCAGGTCAGAGGGACATATATACCCATATCCAATCGTGAGTATCCCTTTGGTAGAAAGGGGCTGCACGGAGTCACGTTCAATGAGATATCATATATCCCACTTGTAGATCACATCAGTGTCACCACACTCATTTGGTCAAGAGGACAACCAAACGATGTGAACTACAACAACTTATACTTGATATATTGCCATCCAGTATAATATATCCTTTGGTTGCGAACATGGTTTAAGGACTACTCGATACATCCTCTCTGTATCGAAGTCAGTGTAGTCCTAAGGACTTCATCACATGGAAAGAGTTCATTTCAGGGAAATTTAGTATGTGATGAGCTGCCAAAAATATTTTATTAATTCAAAGAAAAAGTATAATACTTAGCTCAACCACCTTTAACCCAGGTGATTGGCTTTGGGACACAATTCCCAACATTAACTCTAATTGTAATGCCTCTGGCCTGACCGGAACTATTCAATAATTTCCCACGGTCATGGATAGAGGGGAATCAATTAACCCCCCATCGTAACCGCAGGAAGGAGGATGGAACCACAGGCCAGGCTAGCCAATATAAATACTGGTAAGAGGGGAAAATCCAGGTAAGGCACAACGAAACCCTGAAAATTCCATAATTCATTTCCTCGCTAACCTCCCTCCTCAGAATCTTTCCCATTTTATTGTTGGAGCCTGCCTCTGACTTAGGCATTGGAGTGTCCCCCACCGGAGAACATCCGACCAGGGATCTATTTTACAGGTGAACCCGAGAATGAACCTATGATCCAGTAGCACTGCCCGGTCAGAAAAGGGATTCTACGCCAACAAATGCCATCTGGATGATCCACCTAGGAGCCTAGCAAGAAGAACCTCCTCCACCACCATTCTCAACTTTTGTTCTCTCATTTCTTATTTGCTTCTTGATGATTTCTAACCCTTCACTTGGGTGCTCGCAAGTCCTCCAGGTGCCACAAACAACGGAGTTGGTCTCCCTTGTGGAAGCGACCATCGAATGGAAAGCAGGCAAATCCACAAGGTTGAAGGCTTGATCCTCCAGGCTGCATCCACGAGAGTGAGTAAACTCGGCATCGGGCACATCAGAGTTTTTTCAAGATTTGCATCCCTAAAATTTCTAAGTAGATATTGATCTAAGAGCTAAGTCCTACGGGGTTTCTCAATCCCATGGTCTTCTCCTTATCTTTGTTTAGGGGCTATCTTGCATTCTAGAAAGTTCTTATCGTTTTAGAATCCCTAAATCTACTCTTTGCTTGTTTTCCGGAATCCTTATATCTACCAAAACTTAAAAAAATTAACAAGAGAAATCATTTGCATCAGCATGCATCTTAGCATATCATAGACCCACATCATCTGGTATCAGAGCATGGTTAGGACCTAGTTTTCTTTAAGTACTTGGATTGGGTGCTTCACCATGGCCATCCGATCATAAGAAAAATTAGGGCTACAAGACCCTCACATCCCGTTCAACAGGGATTTCCTATGGTGTGTAAGGGTGCCGATGTGATTGACCCTTGAAGGGGAACACTATGAAATAGGTTTAGATCCTTAAGAAAAGTTTTGCATCTTTGATTTCAGCATCTTTAGAAATTCAGCAACCCAGTACATAGTCTGCTATTTTAGTTGTTTCTACCTATAAAAACCTTAGATTTTTATGATTCTTATTTTGATGGATTTAATATATTTGAAAGTAATTTTCAAATTTTTTTTAGATTTTATTACAGTCTGTAGAATTTCTACATACTAGAATACTACCTGAAAACAAATATGTTCTGAAATTCCAGCAAGTGCATTTCATCACACTTTCATTTTCCATATAGTTTAAGTTTGCATTTAGGTTCATATTTTTTTTATTTCGTGCATCTTATTTCTGCTAACATATATCAAAATCCAAAAACAAACTTAGATACATTTCATTAGGTCATGTGTATGCCATCATTTTCATAATTAACTTAAGGGCGTCAATATCACAAGATAAGGGAAGGAGGTCATTACCTTTCCTTAGCCCAAAATCATCACCCTTGCATTACAAACCTAAGCTTAATCTAAAATTAAGTAGCAACCTAATAGCTTAGGGACACCCATGAGTCGGGTTAACCATTTTATGAAGCTAGTGCATGCAACCCTTTAATTAGTACAGGGAAGCTGGTGTCTATGGCAAGAGGTTTAGCATCAAACGACCTAAGCGGTGTTGTGGTTCTTTAATTGGGTCCTTGCGAAAGCAAGGGGGGCCTCCCACACTCCCATCTCTTACCTGGCCAGTGAAAGGGCTAATTATTGTCCTATGTATTTTCTACATTGATCCATTCTGATTGAACTCATAGGTCTAGCAAACTCGTAATACCATTCGTTATGTGTTGCATGTCGACTAGGTCAGGGGTCTCGTATCATCCACGTCACTCTCAGTAAAGTGAACCCATGGAGAATGACCACAAGGATCCACTGAGGATCATCACTGAACATCTTGCCATGTTGACCAAAAATTTTGATGAGTTTGAAATCAGGTAAGGAACCCTAGAAAAGGGCAAAAGACCACCCATTGAACTTGAGTCTAAGTTACATCCCCACCCTAGGGAACCCCCTCAACATGATCCCTCCTTAGAGGCTGAACCTAGGATAGTCCCTCATCCTAACCCAGTCCAAGAGATTCATCCTAGGAGACCCAATCAGGAGATCATAGACCATGAAGAAAGGGCCATCATAAGCATTAAGATAGAAACACCTACCTTCGATGGCAATCTAGATCCCAAAGTATACAAGATTGGGAGGAGGACATGGAATAGTACTTCAACTGGTACACTATGTCAGAAAGGATGAAGTTTAAATTTGCCAAACTTAGGTGGTTCGCCAAGCTAGGTTATGTTGGAATAGTGTTAAGAGGCTGGTAGGGCGAAGAGAACAAGAACCCATAGCAACCTGGAGGGACATGAAAGCTAGGCTTAGAGAGAAGTACCTACTACTATCTTACACCTAGAAATTATTGGACCAATGGCAAAATTTGAGTCAAGGGAGCAAGAGTGTGGCCAAGTACATTACAAAGTTTGATGAGTATGTCATGAGATGTAATGTCGATGAATCAGAATCTGTGACCCTGTCTAGGTTTAGGGCTGGCCTACATCCAGATATCTAGAGGGAGCTTTACTTTAGATAGATCAATGCTTTGAAGCATGCTTACCAAATTGCGAGGAATTGTGAGCATTTCAAAAGGACACCCACCTATCATAGACCTGAACCCTTTAGGAACCCTAGCCGAATCCTAGGATCTAACAAAGGGTATAGTCAAGTCTACCCAAGTCAACCCAGTCCGAGCTGACCCAACTCGAGTCAACCCAACCCGAGCTGACCCGACCTGAGCCAATCCCATTTCAGTAGAAAGGATAAAGGTACATCGATTGAATTCCAGAGGAACCCTAATCAACAAAGCACATGCTTTAAATGTTATAAACCAGGGCATTATGCTAGCCAGTGAACCTCCAAAGCCCTACTGATAGAAGAGCCAGCTGAAAATGAGCTAGAACCCATTGCTAAACCAGAAGGAGAAGTCTATGAGGTAGAAGATCAATTATTAGAAGAATATGAGGGAGAGGAAGAACTGCTCGAGTCTGAAGACCTTTTAGGAGTAGTTAGGTGCATCCATACCCAGAACATAGTGCAAGAAGATTGGCGTAGGACTAACATCCTACAAACCTTGGTCAAACTAGGGGATAAGGTGCGCAAGATCATCGTGGATAGTGGAAGTTGTGTTAACGCCATCTCTTTAAGTACTGTCAAATCAATAGGATTGACCCCAGTTCCTCAACCCAACCTTTATAAGGTCTCATGGATATATTCAACTTCTATACCCATCAAGTCTAGATGCCAAAATTCATGATCAAATGCAGTCATATAAGGAGAAGATTTGGTGTGATGTCCTTCTCATGGGTGTTAATAGCATTATCCTAGGTTGACCTTGGCATTACGATCTTGATGCCACCCTTTATGGTCGGACCAATACCTGTGCCTTTAGTCACCATGGGAAGAAATTTGTAATCAGTCCAACTTAACCTAAGGACCAGGTTAAAAGAGGATCGAGTAGCCTAAAGGAAAGAAGCCAGAAGTTAACCTGATCAAGGCTAAGAGTTAGAGTGTGTGATGACTAAGGGAACCCCTACCACAAAAGAGATTCATAAACCAACCCAAAGAGAAGAACTTCTAAAGAATTTCAGGGAGAAAAGATTGAGCCCACTGAGAATTTAAGTGAAGAAACCCCTGAGCCTATTGAGGAATCCAAAGAAGATATATATGATTCAAGTCTAGTGGACAAGTGTGATGAAGATGGACCCAAGGTTGAAATCACTGAGAAACTCAGAAAAAGATCCTGAACCCACTATAGAATTTAAAGGAGTGATTGAGCCAGGATCAAACATAGTCGATGAAAGTGAAGGTTCATAGTATTACCCATAGAGAAGGTCCGAGAATAAGTCACTAAGGAACAACCCAAGAAGTAGACATTAGTTTAGAGGACTTTCAATATAAACTTCCCAAAGACCTTCCTGATGACCTTCCACCATCCAGGAACACCCAGCCTATCCTAGAACTTGCACCCATAGATCAATGTCCAAATTGTAAGATCATCAAGGATAACCAAGGTCTATTTTATGCTTCCCATAGATTGCCCCAAGACTCCAATTCCTATTTCCTACCCTTCCTTTAGTCTTCTCATGTTTTAGAGCCATTGGGTAGCATTTTGTAGAGATTACCAGGTTGCATGAATCCTTAGAGCCCATCCCCTGGGAAGAAGCAAACATACACAGCGAGCCATTTGGCCTGACCTTTCATTTGAGAGTGAACCTGACCCAGAGTATCCACCTCCAAATTTACTTGAGAGAGCAGAGTGGATCGAGCATGTCCTGGATGATCAAGCTATCACCACTTGGGGTAAAGGCTATCAGCGTTACTTGGTCCGATGGCATGGCTGACCGGAGTACGATGATTCGTGGATTACCCGAGAGGACTTGTAGTAACTCGACCCTGACCTTTTGGAGAAGTATCAAGCCAAATCAACCCTAACTCGATAGGGTCGAGTTCCTCCCACCCAGGAAAACTGGTGTGGGCACCAGAATCAGACAGAGGCTCCTCAACCCTCTATGGATATCTAATTACGGTTTCATCTTTTGGGTCATATAATAGGCTTCAAGCCTAAGCATTTTACTTTTGAGTCATGTATTTAGTTTAAAATTTTGTTTTGGTCATGTACCTTGACCAATTTGTCAAGTTGGGTCAATGGATCTTGTATTTAGCTAAATTAGTTCAAGCCCAGTCTGCTCAAGCTTTTTTAAGAAGGGTGATCATTTGAGTCAAGTCCTAATGTTAAAGGATCAAGCCATCTTCTCCATGCTATGTAAGCTCTAGGAGCGCCACCTCACCTATGCCATGTGGCACGAGGAAATGCCACATCATCAACACATGTTGGGCGGCCAAAGCAAGATGGAAGAATTAGAAGTCAATGCATGGTTGGACGCCCCACTTTTCTCTCCTTGGTCCAAGCTAATAACACCCCCCACATCAAGCCATTTTCCAAGAAAGGTCCTCAAGTCAATTGAGCATCCCTTGAACCAAGCCAACCACTTCCTCCCTTCCCTCTCTATATCAAGCTTCTCTCCATACAAGCATGGTCGACCAAGGATGGAGCTTGAAGTCAACCAAGCATCCCATGATCCTTGCTTCATGGCCCCACATCAAGCCTTTCTCCATAAAAGCTTGGACAATCAAGGAAAGAAGCAAAGATCAAGTGGGTTCCCATGATTCTTGAAGACATGCTCCCCTCCTCACTCCCCCGAATCAAGCACTCCACCGTTTGAAGGCCGGCCAAGGAAAATTTCCAAGAAGAAAATTCAGCTTAATGAAGACTTGTAAATTTTTCATTTGAATTTGAATGGGTCTTAAGGTGCCTATATAAAGGGCCCTGCCCCTCCCTTGTATGAGCGAATGTTGATGAAATGAAAGAATAGTTTTTGAGAAGTTATTCTTCTAGCCCTTGTCTTTTAGACTAGGAGCTTCGAGTGGGAGCGCCTTTGTCCTTAGGGAGATCGAGGGGTGAGAGGCCCTGAGTGATGCGGAAAGAAGGATGAGGTGATGATGCTAGCACGGATGATGCAAAGGTGGTTATATCTTGTTTTCTTTTAGGGTTTTATCTTGATTCCCGAAGACGAACAAAGGGGCAAACATAGGATAAATTATAACAACGAAACCAATGCCAGCAGGTAGAATCTCTAGAGAGTAGGGATGGAGAACAGGACCTCAGGATTGAGAAACCCCAGTAGGACTAGCTCGCCAAACAATACCTTACCTGGGAGAAATAGGCACGAACCTCCATGCTTGTCACACCCGATGACGAGTTCGCTCTCACTTGGAGGATGCAGCCTGGATGCCCGAGCAGTCGGTACCTGCGATGGTGCCAGCCTCCAGGTTACGTGATCGTGAAGGTGAAGTGAACCGTCTCCGATGCCCATGGTACCTGAAAAGACCTGAAACAAATCTGCGACAGAATCAATGGAGAGTTGAGGAGTAGTGAAGTAAAAGTAAGGTTAGGGTTAGGGAAGGTTTCGAGCTCGGCGCCTGGAGGGATCCGAAGTCAAAAGGATAGCTTGGGGCCTCACACCCCACGACATCCAGGAGGACGAAGGAATGTGGCCTCTTACCATGCGACGCCCTCAGGCAAAGGAATGTGGCCTCTCACCATGCGACGTCCCGGAGGACGAAGGAAGCTCTCACTCAACCTAGCCTAAGAGACAAGGATTGAAGAAGAGGATGGAACATATAAGCTTTCTTTCATTAATCATCAATAATAATTACAAGAGGGGTTTGGGTCCTTTAAATAGGCACTCAAGAGCACTTTGAAATTTAAACTACACCATTACACTTGGTTCCCAAAATTTGGAGGTGGACTTCTTTGGCCGACCAACTCGGATTCGCATGAATCTGGGCTTGGAGTGGGGCGTTGCACCTTGACTTCCCTCTTTGGATTGCTTGGTTTTGGTAGAAGGCGTGAATGGAGGCTTGATGTCTTCACCATGCCTTTCTTGCCTAACTTCTTTATGGAAGGAGTCTTGAGTGGAGGCATGCATCAAAGGATTTGAAACTTCTTTCCATGACCGCCCATCCTAGATTGGAAGAGAGCTTGAAGAGGGGAGGGGAAGGGGGCATGGATCATGTGAGTGGTCCCCCCTCGTAGGTGCCCAAACACCACATGCCATCATCTCAGTGCACCACATAAACAGATAAGGTGGGCCCTGAGCTGACTGGGCTTCCTTCCAGGTTTGGCTCCAAAAAGACACAAAATTGTGACCCAGACTTACAAAGGACTCATACTGAGACTCAGAATGAGACTCTACTCGATATAGGACTTAGTTTGACCTAATGGGTCGACATAATTCAAAACAAAAAGGATAGGTTTGAGGCTTATAGCCTTATTACAGACTCGATAAAAATAGAACTAATCTAAGATCCACAGAGGGTTGAGGAGCCTCTGTCAGATCCAGGTGCCCATACCACTGAGTTACTATCCTTCTGTGAAAGCCACCTTCCCACCTTCAAGTTTGGATGCCATCTGGATGATCCACCTTGGTGCCTAGCAAGAAGAACCTCCTCCACCATCATTCTTAATTTTTGTTCTCTCATTCTTACTTGCTTATTGATGATTTCTAACCCTTCACTTGGGTGCTCACAGGTCCTCCAGGTGTCATGGACAATGGAGTCAGTCTCCCTTTCCTTCATGACCATAGAACAGAAATTCCGGCGAATCCATAGGGTTGAAGGATTGATCCTCCAGACTGCATCCACGAGAGCGAGTAAACTCGGCATTGAGCGCATCAGAGTTTTTCAAGGTTTCCATTCCTAAAACTCCTATGTAGATATTGATCTAAGAGCTAAGTCCTATGGGGTTTCTCAATCCCAGGGTCCTCTCTATATCTTTGTTTAGGGGCTATCTTGCATGCTAAAGAGTTCTTATCATTTTAGAATCCCTAGATCTGCTCTTTGCTTGTTTTCAGAAATCCTTAAATCCACCAAAACTTTAAAAAATATTAACAAGAGAATCATTTGCAATAGCATGCATCTTAGCATCTCTTAGTCCCACATCAACTAGGAACTGTAATTGGGCTTTCTTCTAGTGGCTCCTCAGGTAAGAGTCTAATAGTAGGTTTGGGTTCCTCATCCTCTAACTGCTCTTCCACTACAGGTTCAGTCTGGGTGTGGTCTTGGTCAACTAACTTTGGATTGGCTTCTATCTGGGTATCTACCTGGTCAACTATTCTGGGTTGGTTTCTACTTGGGTATGTTCATGGTCAACTAATTCTAGGTCATCTATAGGTATCTTTTCTTCTTTCCTCATACTCCTCCACTAAGCTCATATCAGCTTCATATATCTCCTCTTCAATATCATTCTTATGAACCAGTGGGGTGGTAGGAGGGGTTTGGCTAAGGGAAAACTTGCTAATATCTGCGATGGCTGGGGTGGGTCGACTAAGGGGTTCCTGACTAATACTAGGCTCATATCTAGGGGTACTGGTCCTATGTCAGGTTGATTAGGAGAAACTGGGCTATACCCATAGGTACTAATCCTATGAGATTTGGGTTGGCTAAGGGACACTGGCCTGGTACTAGACTCATATAATATGGGCGCATAGGTTCTAAAGTCATAGGATCTAGAGTCATAGGATTTGGGCTCAGATCTATAGGTTGTGGCTCTCTTATCTTGATCAATGAAATCATGATTGGGTTTCCTAGGGTTGGGCTCATGGTATGGGTCAGAGTATGGGTTCTCCTAGAATTCGACTTAGCATGGATCCTAAGATCAGGCTCAGGCTTAGATCTAGTATAGGGCTTAGGGGTTTTCTCAAGGTTTCCTATCAGTCTCCTACCTAGTCAAATCTATGGGTTGTTTGGGTAGTTGATTGGATCAATTGGTCAAGTCTACGATTTATCTGAATATTGGATTGGTCAAACTTGAAGTTCATCTAGGCAAATTGATTTGGGTTTGGGTATTTGATAGGTTAACCTGGGTGGTTAATTGGGCAACCATCTATTCATTCATGGCTTTTAGAAGAGATTCAAGATCGGGTTCCATGGTTGAACTAGTTTGGGCTTAGACTGGTTGCACTGGACTCCTGACCTGGTGGTCATGCAATCAACCACTCAAAGTGGTATGGTGCAGTCAAGCATGTAAGGATCAGTACGTTCTAGGGTTCGCTAGACCTAGAGCCAAAATTGAATGGGTCGACTCAACTTACACCCAACTCAAAAACATCCTTCCACTGGCCAGGTAGGGGGTGGGAATGTACGAGGCCCCCTCTGCTTTCATAGGGACCTAATTAAAGAACCACAACACCACTTAGGTTGTTTGACTCTAGAGCCCCAGCCTTAGACACCAGTTTCAAATAATAGTTGGAGAATTGAGTGCACTAGTTTGTCCACACAATTCAGACCCAACCTATTGATATCACCTAGCTCTCTAGAGTATATTAAGTCTAATTAATTTTAATTAAGGCTTGGGTTCTGATGATGGTGGTTATTTGGGCCCAAGACAGGTAATGACCTCCAGCCTTGATCTGAGATAGAGAAATGCCCTTAAGTTTAGTTAAGGAGATGATGAACATTCAATGGTCCTGATGCAATCTAACAACAATCAGAAAAATAAGATTTTTTTGCCTTTTATGAGATGGCAAGTTAGGTTTAAGTTGATTAAGTTAGCAAACAAAATTTGGCATGGAATTTGAGGGATTTGGTAGTTGATTAGGTTAGGTTCAGTCAGGTGCACAGAAATCACAGAGTCAAAAAATTAAGATTTGGGTATTGGACTCTTCTAATTCAAACTTGGGTATTGGATACTGCTTGTGGTCATCATATCTGCAAATCATTGCAGGGACTACAGAACATTAGAGTTTCGAAGGAAGGCAACTTCGAGCTCTACGGTGCTGGAGGAGATTCCATCCAAGCAGAAGCTGTAGGGACTTATATATTGAAGCTGCCTTCTGGGAAGATTTTAGAGTTAAAAAATTATTATTTTATGCCTAGAATCATTAGAAACATCATATCGGTACCCTTGTTACTTAAACAAGGATATATATGAATGTAATGAGCAGTGGTGCTCAACAGTTTTTCTAATGAAATAATAATAATGGCATTTGCAAAGGTCTCTTAATATTTTGATACATATTAATGATGATAATTAATCTACTATGTATGATGACTCAATACTACTATATATATATATATTAACAACTAAATGAGTATATGAAGAAAAATAGTTAGTTTGGAAGTCATATTGCATCTATTGTGACAGTGCATAGTAGGATTAACAATATACAAGAGGAAAAATTCCTTAATCCTCTATAACTATGAATATTAGGAACTTGTGAATCATGTCTCATGGTGAAAATGACCAAGACTCCATTTAGTGGACATAATGAAGGACAACAAGTTATAGGACTCATACACACTGATGTATCATGGACTATGACAACTCAGGCCAAGGGTGGATAGGACATCATATTTCAATCACAATTCACATCAATTCAAAATGATTTTCAAGGTACGGATTTATGTATCTAATGAAACATAAGTCCGAAGCTTTTGAAAAATTTTTAGAGTATCAAAGTATGGTAGAGAAACAAACGGGGAAAAGTATTAAGATCCTTCGATCAGATACAGGAGGTGAATACTTATCTACCGAGTTTCTGATCACCATAAAGAAAAGGGAATCATCTCTGAATGGACTCCTCCTTACACACCATAATTAAATGGTGTGCTGAAAGGAGAAATCGTACTTTATTAGATATGGTACGGTCCATGATGTGCTTCATAGACTTATCTATTTCTTTCTGGGGATATGCCTTGGAAACAGCAGCTAATATTTTAAATAGAGTACCATCCAAATCTGTATCTAGCACTCCATATGAGTTATGGAGGGGAAAGAAACCCAATCTTAGTATCTTAAGATATGGGGATGTCCAGCCTATGTCAAAAGAAATTTTGGACATAAGCTTGATGTTAGAGCAGAAAAGTGTCTATTTGTTGGATATCTAAAGATAGTATAGGATATCTGTTCTACAACCCTACTGAACAAAAGGTTTTAGTCAGTAGGCATGCCATTTTTATGGAAAAGAGGTTCATCCTACAAAAGGGCAGTGGGGAGAAATATTGAACTGAAGAAGTTCAACAAGTAGATACATCTCAACCAAATCATAACATAGTTACTATAGAACCTGAACACACCACTCCTATTCGTAGGTCTGATAGGGTGCGATATGCACCTGAGAGGTATGGGTTCATTATTGAAAATAATGAAGCCCGAATCATTGATAATGATGAGCCTCTAACATATACGGATGCTGTCATGAGTAGTGACTCAGACAGATGGCGGGAAGCCAAGAGATCCGAAATGGACTCCATGTATGTCAACCAAGTCTGGACTTTGGTTGATGCACCGGAGGTAGTTAACCCTATTGGATACAAATGGGTCTATAAGAAAAAGATTGGGGTAGATGGCCAAGTTGAAACTTATAAAGCCAGATTAGTGGCTAAGGGTTTCAGACAAAAAATGTGAATAGATTATGATGAAACATTTTCTCCTGTTGCCATGCTCAAATCTATTCGGATCATGCTTGCTATAGCAGCATATCATGATTATGAAATCTGGCAGATGGATGTGAAAACCGCATTTCTCAATGGTTTTCTTGAGGAAGAGGTTTATATGTCACAGCCAGAAGGTTTTGTCTTGGAGACTAAACCTAATCAGGTATGTAGGCTGAAGAAACTATTTATGGATTAAAGCAAGCATCTAGGAGTTGGAACATCCGATTTGATAAGACAGTCAAAGAATTTGACTTTATCAAAAATGAGGATAAACCTTGTTTGTACAAGAAGACTAGTGGGAGTGCCATAGCTTTCTTGGTTCTGTATGTAGATGACATACTCCTCATTAGGAATGATATCCCAATATTACAATCAGTCAAGGTATGGTTATCTAAACAGTTTTCCATGAAAGACTTGGGAGAAGCATCTTATATACTAGGCATCAAGATCTATAGAGATAGATCTAGGAGGATGCTAGGTTTATCCCAGTCTAGGTACATTGACCAAGTGCTAAAAGATTTAGCATGGAGGAAAGTAAAAGAGATTACTTACCTATTGGTCATGGCATACATCTTTCTAAAAAGATGTCTCCTAAGACACCTGAAGAAAGAATAGAATGAATTATATACCTTATGCTTCGGTAGTAGGGTCTATTATGTATGCTTGTTATGTACTAGGCCTGATGTGGTATATGCCTTAGGTATAGCCAGCAGGTTTCAGGCTAATCCAAGAGAGGATCATTGGAAGGCTGTGAAAAATATTCTTAAGTACTTGAGAAGAACTAAGGATATTTCTCTAATATACAGAGGATCTGATCTTAAACTAGAAGCATATCCAGATTCTAGTTTTCAATCAGATCCAGATGACAGCAAATCTATATCTGGGTAAGTTTTTTCCCTAAATGGAGGAGCTGTAAGCTGGAAGAGTTCTAAATAGCAAACTATAGCTGACTCAACAACTGAGGCAGAGTACATTGCTATTAGTGAAGCTGCCAAGGAAGCTGTCTGGATAAGAATTTCATATCAGAGTTAGGCGTAGTTCCTGAGATTGAAGGTCCAGTATCACTTTACTGTGATAATACGGGGGCTGTTGCTCAAGCAAAGGAGCCAAGAGCTCATCACAAATCAAAGCACATTCTGAGATGCTTCCATCTCATTCGAGAGATTGTCGAAAGACAAGAAGTCTGCATTCAAAGGGTAGAAACGAAGAACAACATAGCAGACCTGTTCACTAAGGCTCTATCACAGCGAGAGTTTGATCGCCACCTTGATTGTATGGGGTTAAGAATAAAGGCGATTGGCTTTAGTACAAGTGGGAGATTGAAAGATTGTGCCCTGAAAGCCAATTGAAATATTGTATTTTGATCCCAAATCAATGAATTGACATTATTATAATAAAGGCATTATTTTCATTATACGCTATCTTTATGATTATATAATGAACCCCATAGATTAGGACTATGGTTCTAGGGTTATGATGAGATCATACCAGTGAGACCTAAAACCTTAAAATCCTAATCTAAAATATTCCTGGTCGATGGGACATTGAGTTGGGGATCAATGTTTCTGGCAAGACCAGCACATCCTATATATGCTTTGTGATGAGGGTGACTGATCTCATAGTCACTTGTATTTGACACTGATACTAGGATGTGAGTGTTCATTAGAGAATGAGTTCACTGAATTGATCCAGATTGAGAATATCTAATGGAACCTTATCTGTTGTCAATAGATAATTCTCATAGTGGGAGTAGTGCAAGTGGTCCTTTGACTTGAGACTACCATGGTACCTTATATATATGAATCCATACTTTGGTTCGCAATCAATCATGACACTGAGTCATTCACGAGGTGATACTGGGATGGTGGATTGTATATGGAGGTTGTGAGTAGGTCAACAAGGAATTGATCAGCCCTAGTAAGAGGGAATTGCATCCAGCTAATTTCGATCAAATGATGGATTCAAGAAATCTTTGATCAAAGTATGAACATTAGAGTAATTTCTAATGGTTCATTAATGAATCATCATTATAAAGATTGAGCTAGGGATGAATATGAAATTGGATTTGAAAAGTATCCGTATTCATAATTATATTCGGGATGCAAGTTGATCAAAGGACTGAATTGCCCGGTAACTCACCACTGAAGGATATTTTGGTAATTCCACAAAATTCCACATCTTCCGGGTAGACATGATACGTTGCTAGACGTCAATCTTGTCTTGTAGGTATATGATTGAATTATGGTAATTCAAATCAGTTAATTAGAATTAGATTTTAATTGACCGAGTCAAGCTAGTTTGAGTGACCTAAATCGGCTTAGTTGAGATCTAACCGAATTAAGTCAATAGCACTCGGACCTATTGCTGGCTAGGTGTGGAACCCAATGGGTCACACACAAAAGAGAATTGATGAAGGATTTAATTTAGAATTAAATCATGTTTGCAGGATAAACACACTAGCATGTGTTGCAGACCCAATTTCTATTCGAATTAGATTCGAATTTGGTTCCGAATTGGCTTAATTGGGTTCTAATTGAATCAGATTAATGTCTAATTTAAATTTTAGGACATTGGGATAACCCATGGCTGAACCCAAGTGAATCAAATGCAATGAGACCCTCTCTCCAAGCCACCCACTCCCTTCCTCACCCGTGCACACCGAGAAGAAGAGTCACGCACGTGTGGACACTTCACTCGCGTGGGAAGGAAATTCCATCCGAGAAAAATCAAGATAGGGGGCAATTTGGATGCTTGTCTAACATCCTTGGATCTGGATCTGATGGCCAGAAAAATTAAGGAAAAAGATACGTTGTTTTTCGATCGCAAGTCCGTCTCCAAAAGTCGCGATTATTCCTGAAGTTTTTCCGAGAGTCCTCCTCGTAAAAAACATGAAAGTTAAATCCAAGAATCATGATTTTGTGTTGAGGAGATGCATGAGGAATGAGGGATCATGATTCCTGGGATTTCAGAGGTTGCGATGTTTGAGAAGACGCCCCTCTGAAATCTATAAAAGGGTTGGGGTTCTCGAGGGTTTTCTAATAATCAATTCAGAGATATTCTCTCTCCTCCTCTCTGGAATACTCATTCCGTTTATGCTTGTTGGGTATTGTTTCCCTTACAGAGATAATCTCTGTCGAAACTGACCCTAAACAAGAATAAGAGGAAGGTCTTGAACGGTAAAGGAAAGGAAAAGGAAGGGTCTGTTTCTTCTTTTCTTTCTTGAATTAAGACTTTACTTGTCTTAATTTCTTCTTCCAATTCAATTCAAGAAAAGGAATTCAAGAAAGGGAATTCAAGAAAAGAATTTAAGAAGAGGAAAGAAGGAAGAAAAGAAATTTTCAAGAAAGAAAATTTCAGCCTAAAATTCAAGAATTGAATTCTTGAAAAAGAATTCAAGATGAGGAGCCAAGAACAAGAAATTGTAGTCTTCATCTTTTTATGGGGGGATCACCATTGGAGGGTGAACATTTGGGCACCTGTTGGAGATTTAAAGTTTGGATTTTAACAATACAGGTTAGTACTTTAATTTGACTTTAAATCTTATAGATACATGTTATATGTTTTAATTCATTTAAGGAGATCTTGGATTAAGGGTTTGGTGAAGATTTCATGAAGATAAAAATTTTGAAATCTATGTTTCCGCCTTGCCACCGAACCCTACGGTGGTATCAGAGCCTCCTATTAAGATTAAAATATATATGCTGATTTTTAGATGCATATGTATATAAGTAACATATGATGTTGTATATGTTTGATGTAATGTCATCAATAGGATTTTCACTCAAACCCTAATTGTTGTAGAGATATGTTTAGACATCTAATCATCATACTGAAATAAGGTTGCCTGGCATAATGGTGGATCCATTATGTGGTAAAAGGTGTCCTAGTATGATGACACACTAATCATATTTGTGTTTTATTATGCATATATGTTTGATGTATGCCACTAATTAAGGTTTTCACTTAAACCTTAATTTGTATAGAGATGTTTAGCCTTCTAGTCATCATACTGAAATAAGGTTGCCCTGGCATAATGGTGGATCCATTATGTGGTAAATGGTTGTCCTAGTATGATGGCACACTATGGCACATATTGCTAGGTTATATAAAGAATGTGCTTTGTTTTAATAAAGCCCTCTTTAAAAACATATTAAGTTGTAGTGTCATATACCAAAAGCAAAAAATAATCAATATGATTAGTATCATTCGGTGTCTAGGAAAAGTGGTTCATGATCGGTAAAGAGGACGTGGTTTTTAATTGGTTCCGTTGACTGACCTGGCCAATTTTTTGGTGTCTAAGGAAAGCAAGGGGGGACTCCCACCACTCTTCCACTTACCTGGCCGATAAGATTAACTTAATTATTGATTGATATGCTTAGTGTAATATGCACTACATGTGGCCTTCCTTCATGCCAAGTCATTATTATGTTATGATCCATATTAGGTTTGTTGTGTACACACAAGGCCTTTTATGGTGACTAAACTAATTTTGGCTTGGTACATTTGATGTTTATGGCATGATTTAATATAATACTTTGTTGTGTACACACATGGGTATTATAATTATAATCATGACTATATAGCAATGAAGGGTCTAACTTAACTAAAATATTATAGTTTGTTGTGTACACACAAGGCTATAATATTTTAGAGGCCAAGATAAGTTGAGAATTGTATGAGTTACAATTGGAAAGAGTTTTTCCTACCTTTGAACTTATATAAGATTTGTTGTGTACTCAAGGTCTTTTGTAAGGAATTAGGATCTCAACCCCACTAAGAGAACCAATTAGGGTTTTCTCGATCATCATATGGAGGGTTATGATGCTTGATAAAATAGGGGAGACATAATTAGTTAAAGTCCTATTTAATTAGTTTTGTCAACATTGGTTGTTTTCTTATGTAATGTTCTTGTAAATGTAGATTAAATGGCCTCTTCACTCTCACTCCGTAGCATTCTTGATGCAAAAAATTGACTGGACCAAACTATGTTGATTGGTTGAGAAACCTGAAAATAGTACTCAGCCAAGAAAGAATTTTTATATTCTTGATACCCCAACCTTGGAACCATTAGGGGAAGATGCCTCGCAAGAGGATAAGACCGCATATAATACGTGGCAAAATGACTCACTATCAAGTGTATAATGCTTGCCTCTATGACCAATGAGTTACAGAGGCAACATTGAAAGCATGGACACAAACTCCATATTGCTCAATCTAAAAGACCTTTTTTTAGGGAGAACATAATCGAACTGCAAGATATGAAATATCTAAGTTATTCCGTACAAGGATGACAGAAGGTACATCCGTACAAGACCATATATTAAACATAATGACCTAATCACCCGATTGGGTCCAATTAGGTTGGTGTGATGGATGGGAGTTGAATTAGGATTTATTCCTGCAGTCACTCCCAAAGTCATTTTCATCGTTGGTTCTTAATTATCATATGAACAAACTTAACACTTCCTTGCCTAAGCTATTGAATATGTTAAAAATAGCAGAGAGCCATTTAAAGTAAAATAAGGCTCCACTTCTTCTTGTGGATGGTGTAGAAGAAGAAAATAGGCAAAAAGGGTTCCAAGAGGATGTTGAACCCAAAGGGGGCATCAAGAAAAAGAAAGGAAAAAGGCCTCGGACAAATGACCTGCTTTCATTGTGGCTAGCCGGGTCACTGGAAAGAAACTGCAAGGTTTACCTTGCAAGTGTGAAGCCTGGTGTTGGAGATGCACCAAAAGGTATGTATGAGATACATACAATTTTTCATTAGACTCTTCTAATTCAAACTTTTGGGTATTGGATACTGCTTGTGGTCATCATATCTGCAAATCATTACAGGGACTACAGAACATTAGAGTTTTGAAGGAAGGCGACTTCGAGCTCTACGGTGCTGGAGGAGATTCCATCCAAGCAGAAGCTGTAGGGACTTATATATTGAAGCTGCCTTCTGGAAAGATTTAGAGTTAAAAAATTGTTATTTTATGCCTAGAATTATTAGAAACATCATATCGGTACCCTTGTTACTTAAACAAGGATATATTATGAATGTAATGAGCAGTGGCTGCTCAATCAATTTTTCTAATAAATAATATTTAATGGCATATTTTGCAATGGTCTCTTAACTCTATCTTCTGATGACAATATACTACATGTTAGTAATAAACGAAAAAGAAATGAAGTAAACAATACTTTACTTTGGCACTATCGTCTTGGACATATTAGTGAGCAAAGGATTAACAAGTTATACAAGGAAAAATTCCTTAATCCTTATGACTATGAATCATTAGGAACTTGTGAATCATGTCTCATGCGTAAAATGACCAAGACTCCATTTAGTGGACATAATGAAAGGACAACTGAGTTATTAGGACTCATACACACTGATATATATGGACCTATGACAACTCAGGCCAAGGGTGGATACTCATATTTCATCACATTCACAGATGATTTTTCAAGGTACGGATTTGTGTATCTAATGAAACATAAGTCCGAAGCTTTTGAAAAAATTTTACAATATCAAAGTATTGTAGAGAAACAAAAGGAGAAAAGTATTAAGATCCTTCGATCAGATAGAGGAGGTGAATACTTATCCACCGAGTTTCTTGATCACCTTAAAGAAAAGGGAATCATCTCTGAATGGACTCCTCCTTACACACCACAATTAAATGGTGTTGTTGAAAGGAGAAATCATACTTTATTAGATATGGCACGGTCCATGATGTGCTTACAGACTTACCTGTTTCTTTCTGGGGATATACCTTGGAAACAGCGGCTAATATTTTAAATAGAGTACCATCCAAATCTGTATCTAGCACTCCATATGAGTTATGGATGAAAAGAAACCTAATCTTAGGTATCTTAAGATATGGGGATGTCCAGCCTATGTCAAAAGAAATTTTGGACATAAGCTTGATGTTAGAGCAGAAAAGTATCTATTTGTTGGATATCCTAAAGATAGTATAGGATATCTGTTCTACCACCCTACTGAACAAAAGGTTTTAGTCAGTAGGCATGCCATTTTTATGGAAAAAGAGTTCATCCTACAAAAGGGCAGTGGGAGAAATATTGAACTTGAAGAAGTTCAACAAGTAGATACATCTCAACCAAATCATAACATAGTTAGTATAGAACCTGAACACACCACTCCTATCCGTAGGTCTGATAGGGTGCGACATGTACCTGAGAGGTATGGGTTCATTATTGAAAATAATGAAGCCCGAATCATTGATAATGATGAGCCTCTAACATATATGGATGCTGTCATGAGTAGTGACTCAGACAGATGGCTGGAAGCAATGAGATCCGAAATGGACTCCATGTATGTCAACCAAGTCTGGACTTTGGTTGATGCACCAGAGGGTGTTAACCCTATTGGATACAAATGGGTCTATAAGAAAAAGATTGGGGTAGATGGCCAAGTTGAAACTTATAAAGCCAGATTAGTGGCTAAGGGTTTAGACAAAAACAGGGAATAGATTATGATGAAACATTTTTCTCTGTTGCCATGCTCAAATCTATTCGGATCATGCTTGCTATAGCAGCATATCATGATTATGAAATCTGGCAGATGGATGTGAAAACTGCATTTCTAAATGATTTCCTTGAGGAAGAGGTTTATATGTCACAGCCAGAAGGTTTTTCTTGGAGACTAAACCTAATCAGGTATGTAGACTGAAGAAATCTATTTATGGATTAGAGCAAGCATATAGGAGTTGGAACATCCGATTTGATAAGACAGTCAAAGAATTGACTTTATCAAAAATGAGGATGAACCTGTGTGTACAAGAAGACTAGTGGGAGTGCCATAGTTTTCTTGGTTCTGTATGTAGATGACATACTCCTCATTGGGAATGATATCCCAATGTTACAATCAGTCAAGGTATGGTTATCTAAACAATTTTCCATGAAAGACTTGGGAAAAGCATCTTATATACTAGGCATCAAGATCTATAGAGATAGATCTAGGAGGATACTAGGTTTATCCCAGTCTAGGTACATTGACCAAGTGCTAAAAGATTTACCATGGAGGAAAGTAAAAGAGGTTACTTACCTAGTGGTCATGGCATACATCTTTCTAAAAAGATGTCTCCTAAGACACCTGAAGAAAGAAATAGAATGAATTCTATACCTTATGCTTCGGCAGTAGGGTCTATTATGTATGCTATGTTATGTACTAGGCCTGATGTGGTATATGCCTTAGGTATAGCCAGTAGGTTTCAGGCTGATCCAGGAGAGGATCATTGGAAGGCTGTGAAAAATATTCTTAAGTACATGAGAAGAACTAAGGATATTTTTCTAATATACGGAGGATCTGATCTTAAACTAGAAGCTTATTCAGAATTTAGTTTTCAATCAGATCCAGATGATAGCAAATCTATATCTGGGTATGTTTTTACCCTAAATGGAGGAGCTGTAAGCTGGAAGAGTTCTAAATAGCAAACTATAGCTGACTCAACAACTGAGGCAGAGTACATTGCTGTTAGTGAAGCTGCCAAGGAAGCTGTCTGGATGAATAAGTTCATATCAGAGTTGGGCGTAGTTCCTGAGATTGAAGGTCCAGTATCACTTTACTGTGATAATATGGGGGCTATTGCTCAAGCAAAGGAACCAAGAGCTCATCACAAATCAAAGCACATTCTGAGATGCTTCCATCTCGTTCGAGAGATTGTCGAAAGACAAGAAGTCTGCATTAAAAGGGTAGAAACGAAGAACAACATAGCAGACCCGTTCACTAAGGCTCTATCACAGCGAGAGTTTGATCGCCACCTTGATTGTATGGGGTTAAGAATTAAAGGCGATTGGCTTTAGTGCAAGTGGGAGATTGAAAGATTGTGCCCTGAAAGCCAATTGAAATATTGTATTTCGATCCCAAAATCAATGAATTGACATTATTATAATAAAGGAATTATTTTCATCATACGCTGTGTCTTTATGATTATATGATGAACCCCATAGATTAGGGCTATGGTTCTAGGAGTAATGATGAGATCATACCAGTGAGACCTAAAACCTTAAAACCTAATCTAAAATATTCCTGGTCGATGGGACATTGAGTTGGGGATCAATGTTCCGGCAAGACCAGCACATCCTATATATGCTTTGTGATGAGGGTTACTGATCTCACAGTCACTTGTGTTTAACACTAATACTATGATGTGAGTGTTCATTAGAGAATAAGTTCACTGAATTGATCCAGATTGAGAATATCTAATGGAACCTTATCTGTTTGTCAATAGATAATCTCATAGTGGGAGTAGTGCATGTGGTCCTTGACCTGAGACTACCATGGTACCTTATATATATGAATCCATACTTTGGTTCACAATCAATCATGACACTGAGTCATGCACGAGGTGATACTGGGTATGGTGGATTGTATATGGAGGTTGTGAGTAGGTCAACAAGGAATTGATCAGCCCTAGTAAGAGTGAATTGCATCTAGCTAATTTTGATCAAATGATGGATTCAAGAAATCTTTGATCAAGTATGAACATTAGAGTAATTTCTAATGGTCATTAATGAATCATCATTATAAAGATTGAGCTAGGGATGAAAATAAATTGGATTTGACAAGTATCCATATTCATAATCATATTCGGGATGCAAGTTGATCAAAGGACTGAATTGCCTGGTAACACACCACTGAAGGGTATTTTGATAATTCCACCAAAATTCTATATCTTCCAAGTAGACATGATACGTTGCTAGACGTCAATCTTGTCTTGTAGGTATATGATTGAATTATGGTAATTCAAATCAGTTAATTAGAATTAGATTCTAATTGACCGAGTTGAGCTAGTTTGAGTTGACCTAAATCGGCTTAGTTGAGATCTAACCGAATTAAGTCAAATAGCACTCGGACCTACTGCTGGCTAGGTGTGGAACCCAATGGGTCACACACAAAAGAGAATTGATGAAGGATTTAATTTGGAATTAAATCATGTTTGCAGGATAAACACACTAGCATGTGTAGCAGACCCAATTTCTATTCGAATTAGATTCGAATTTGGTTCCGAATTGGGCTTAATTGGGTTCTATTTGAATCAGATTAAGGTCTAATTTAAATTTAGGACATTGGGCTAACCCATGGCTGAACCAAGTGAATCAAATGCACTGAGATCCTCTCTCCAAGCCACCCACTCCCTTCTCCCCCGCGCGCGCCAAGAAGAAGAGTCCATGCGCGTGTGGACTCCTCTTCACGCACGTGGGATGGAAATTCCATCAGAGAAAAATCAAGATAGGGGGTGACTTGGATGCTTGTCTGACATCCTTGGATCTGGATCTGATGGCCAGAAAAATTAAGGAAAAAGATCATCATTTTTCGGTCGCAGTCCATCTCCAAAAGTCACGATTATTCCTGAAGTTTTTCCGAGAGTCCTCCTCGTAGGAAAAACAAAATTAAATCATAGAATCATGATTTTTGGTTGAGGAGACGTATGAGGAATGAGGGATCGTGATTCCTGGGGTTTCAGAGGGTTGCGATGCTTTGAGAAGACGCCCCTCTGAAATCTATAAAAGGGTTTGGGTTCTCGGGGGTTTTCTAATAATCAAATTCAGAGATCATATTCCTCTCCTCCTCTCCAGAATACTCCTTCCCTTTATGCTTGTTGGGTACTGTTTCCCTTACAGAGATAATCTTTGTCGAAACTCTGACCCTAAACAAGAATAAGAGGAAGGTCTTGAACGGTAAAGGAAAGGAAAAGGAAGGGTATGTTCTTCTTTTCTTTCTTGAATTAAGACTTTACTTGTTTAATTTCTTCTTCCAATTCAATTCAAGAAAAGATTTTCAAGAAAGGGAATTCAAGAAAAGAATTCAAGAAGAGGAAAGAAGGAAGAAAAGAAATTTTCAAGAAAGAAAATTTCAGCCTAAAATTCCAAGAATTGAATCTTGAAAAAGAATTCAAGAAGAGGAGCCAAGAACAAGAAAATGTAGTCTTCATCTTTTTCTGTGTGGATCACCATGGAGGGTGAACATTTGGGCACTGGTGGAGATTTAAAGTTTGGATTTTAGCAATACAGGTTAGTACTTTAATTTGACTTTAATCTTATATACATGTTATATGTTTTAATTCTTTTAAGGAGATCTTGGATTAAGGGTTGGTGAAGATTTCATAAAGATAAAAATTTTGAAATCTATTTTTCCGCCTTGCCACCAAACCCTACAGCTCTGATACCAAACTAATGATGGACTATTCATGCATGCAAATTTTTTTTTGTGTATTAGGCATTAAGTAGGAGTTCGTTTCCCGATTTCAAGCCAAGAATTAGTAGGGAATTCTATAGAAATTTGAAGCACAGGCATGCAGAAAAAATAAGCCCTAAAAAGTAATGAAACAGGACTACCAGGCAAAGAAGCCTGGTTAGGACTAGCTCTTTACAATACCACTACCAGAGGAGTTTAGGGGGTTCCTAGAGAGATTTGAAGATTGATCCATGAAGAGTTCGCTCTACGCTCTCGGATGGGACATAGAAAACAAAGCTTTCAACCCTACAGATTCGTGACTTTCAATTCAGTGATCCAAAAGCTGGTTAGATGGAATCCTTGGATTCATGAACTCTGAGGGATCTGCAAGTCACCTAACAAGGGTTAGAAAATAAGGAAGAAAAAGGTTAGATCACTGAAAGAAGAAGGGAAGGAAAAGTTTGAAGAGGGCGGCCATGTGATGAAGAAGGCTAGTGGCTTGGAGGCAGGGTACAGGGATCACACAGATACTATAATCACAAAGAAATTCACTCAAGATTTTAAGAAAAAATCAAGAGAAATCATTCATAACAATTCATAATAATTGATCATTAGTTACAAGAGGGTGGAGGGTGGGTATTTATAGATTTCCCATGCCCGCTCCTAGTTAGGATAGGAATACAAGATTCGATTGGAAGAAGGATTACAAAGTGGCTAAGAACTAGGAGTACAAATTTGAGTAGAAATAAAACAAAATTGCTAGTTAGAAGTGGATTCTTCTCCTTCTTTGACTTAGTCAAGGGGCGTCCTTGTGGGTTGGGAAGGAATATTCATTCATTTGAATTGGTCTTCATCTTGGGTGCCTGGGCTTGTCATGAATGGGCCTGGGGTGCCAACTGCTTATGGGCTTCTGGACTAGGGCACTGGGGGCAGTATATTCTTTTGAATCTTGGTTCTTGGGCTTGGATGCCTAATTAAACTGGGCTTGACTTTAGGGTAGCAAGGGGCATCTCCAACATGGGCTTGGGCAGCCTCCAAGAGCTTTGGCGCATGAGCTTGATCCTGGTGGGCTGGAAACCCTGGGCTGGGATGCTGGATAAATATTCTTGGACCATGGTATCTTTTATGGGCTTACTTTATTCTGAGATACTGGTAAAGACTTTAGCTTATGATCTTCTCTTGTACAAAATTTTAAAAGAACACAACTTACTAGACTGTTACAGGACTCAATTCGATTGGACTGAGGTTGAGACAACTCAACTTTAATAGGACTCACTCAACCTAACTGGACTGGATTAGTTAGAAAACTTGACACATGATTAAGGGCTCAAAATTGACAAATGGCTTACAATGAGTTGACTCGCTCAATTAAGCTTGAATGTAATCTCAAGCTTAACTCTGAGCCCCAATGGCATGAGTTGACTCTAGATACAGGACTCAAGTGTAACAATGAATGAAAACAAAACTCAAAGCCCAAATATAGGACTCAAACAGCTAACACAACTAGATTATTAGACTCAGAGACTAAATTTGAATCATGGCTAAGGGACTCAAACTCAGGGACCCATAGTGATCTGGGGTTGACCTGATGTCCCCATCAAAAAGTCTCTTACATCAAGGGAGATCCCCGACAGGCCAGGGAATCTCTCAAATGCAAGATTACAAGTACAAAGGGAAGAAAGCTTGGTCAGCTCTAACCTTGGTCTTGATCTTAACCTCCGTGATTGGCATAGAAGGCACTAGCATGACAGGCCAAGCCCATAAGAGCCCTTCCTTAGGTTTCCATCGGACATCTAGAGTCTGGCATCGGGTCCACTTCCTCCCCCTTGGATTTCATCAACCCCATGATTCCAAGGGCATCTGCAGCAACCCCTCATTATGCCACCTCTGACGGCATCAAAGGGGTCGTGATCTATCGTACGATGACCACACCCCAGCCACCACCTCCTCATCAAGGACCTCTAGTCTTGTAAACTGAGAGGAGGCACGAGCAGCCTCTTTCTCCCTCTTTTGTTCTTCCCCAGCTGCGCGACCGGAGGTTCTCCCCCTTGTCCTATTTGGGGGCAGTTTTCTAGCTTGGTGGATTTCTTCTCCAAGCCAGATGCCATCGCCTTGATGATTGGCCGATCCCTCCCAAAGAGTCTTCACTCGACTCCCCGATTCCTTGGTAGAGAACCTATAGTCCAGCAAGAGCCCTCCCTCAGCACGGCCCGAAGGAGAGGGAGTGAAGGAAGAAAGCATGGGTAAAGGATCTAGCCTATCAAGAGCTCTCAACACTCGACCGAGAGAAGGACCAGAGGGAAAAGAAGGATCACATGGCAGAATGTTACTAGCCAGTGCTCAAGGACTCCTTAAATGGGTAGGGTGCAGACCCTTTGCAGTAAAGGTTGCCACCTACTGTCGCCTCATCTAATGCAAGACACGCACCCACTCAGTCTTTTGGCCAACTGGAGAGTGCCATGTGGCCCAGACGGATGCCCCAAATATGCCAAACTTATGACTATCGTTTCGATCCAAATGGAGCATTCATGATCATTCATTGAAAAATTGAGCAGAGCGTCGCCTCGTTCTCACCAGGGTCATGATTTTTGGGCTGCAGCTGATGCGGGACAATATGCAGAAACTAAATTATTGAATATTAAACTGATTAACTAAAATTAATAGAGATTAATTTTCTAAATTTTTTTTAGGTTAAAGACTCAAAGTAATCACAATAATCAAGACTAGTCAACTAGTATATGCCCGTAATATCGAACTAATAGATCTAGTTAGGAAAGATGGATTTGGTGATTAAGAAATCACCTTAAACCAGGGTTTCTACCTTTCAAAGAATCAAAATTTAAAGAGTTAGAAAAGGCTTTGATTTTACCAACAAAGATTATACCCTCTAGTTGTGAATCTGAGTGGACTCTCTAGGATCATGAGACAAAACTTCTAGATTTTGATTTTCAAGCTTCGATCTTCAGCTCTACTGGTTCTAAGGAAAGAACCACCATCATGTTTGATCTCAATCGCTTGCAATCAGTTCAAACTCAGTAAGAAGGCATGGAAAAGAAAAAAAAGAAATTTTAATGGAAAAAAGGAAAGGGGAGGAAGAAGCTCGAAGGCGGCTAGGGTTTTCTGATGCAAGCATAAATAGGGCCTCACACCCCATGATGCTTGACGCAGCAAAGGAATGGCAGAATCTTTTTTATTTGATGAATAATAATTGAATTTTCAAAAGGGGTTGATGGTGGTATTTATAGACCACCAAACATTAGAAGTGTGTGTTACAAACAGTAGAATTAGTTCTTCTTGGGCAGCAACTCCTTGAATCCCTTCTTCTGGTGTCATGACTCTTGAGCATTGATCCTTCCTTGGCCTTCATCCAAAGTGGGTGACAACATGGAGCAAACCTCATGGGTTGGGCGACAATATGGGATAATTCTCCTCCTTCTTGGGTGATCTTGATGGATGGTGATGTGTGGCAAGATGGGTTCTTGAGTAGCCATGAGAGGTGGACTCTGGAGTCTGGATAATGAGGGCTCTTGTATGTTAGTGGACTCTCCAATCTAGAAAAGAAAAACTCTTGACTTCTTGTGGGATTCGTGAGTTCTTGAAATTTTGATCTCCTGGAACTTGATTGCCTTGAACTCTGGAAGCAAGAAATCCCTTGAACCTTTTCCAATTTGAGTGACCATTTGAAATAAAATTCTCTTGAGATGGGCTTGGACGACTCTTCTTGGATTTGGCGACAAAAGTGAGAAAGAGGGATGGGGACACATCTCATTTGGCGCTAATATGGCTTGGAATCCTCATTTACTTCTCTTAAAATGTGGTGCTAATTTCATTCTTCATGTGGCCTGCCAAGGTAAGTGACTGGCATATGATGTTGTCCTAATGAGGTGGCAAGTGATGTAGATGGATGATGTGGCATGGACATCCTTGACTTGATGATGTGGCACATGAAGAGTTGGCATGTGTTGTTGGTGGAGCCAAGAACGGGTTAGGTTGGCACATGATGTGTTGGGTTGGCACATGGAGTCATATGGGTCTTGACTTGGGTCCCTTTTGTATTACAGAACTCGACTAACAATTACAAGACTCAACCAACTAATTAATTAAAGGCCCACTTGTTCAAATTGATCAAAAGGCGTAACCAACTAAAATAAATGGGTTTAAGTTGGTAAATAGGGCTTGACCCAAAATGGTTTAAATAAAGTTGGGGTTTAGGGCTAAACCCAACTAAGCCAAAATAACAAAATTTTAAAAAATAACTAAGCCCCATATTGAAATTAGGATTTAAAATTAGGACTTAGGGTTATTTACAAGTGATTTGTTCTTGATCTTTGGGCTTCATTCACAGGTTATCCACAGGGATATGGGTTCAACCTATCGATTTCATCTAGCCCTGGTGTCCGCACCAATTCTCCCCGTGTGGGAGGAACTCGACCATGTTGAGTATGGATCAACTTTGCTGTGATAGTACTCTAATAAGTCTGGGTCAATTCTTTGCAAGTCCTCTCTGGAGATCCAAGAATCGTCTGTCTCGGGTCGTCCTTGCCAACGAACCATATATCGCTGATAATCTTTGCTCTGAGTAGTGATAATCTTGTCATCTAAGATCTGCTTGATCCTATCTCTCCGAGCTGGTAGTATGGTAGGTGGACACACATGGGTTGGCTCATTCTCAAGGATTTGATTAGGCTCAAAAGGCTCACTAGGAATGAATGTTGGCTCCCTATACTCTATAAGGTCTGAAATGTTGAAAGTAGAACAAATGCCTAGTTTAAGTGGTAACTCAAGCATGTAAGCATTAGGTCAGATTATCCTAATTACATTATACGGTTCACTAATATGGGCATGTAACTTTTTCATTGTTCTAGGTGGGAACCGTTAGGTCATAGTCTAACCATGAAAATGTCTCCCCCATTGAATTCTTTGAGTCTTTTCTTAGAATCAGCCATATGTTTATAAGATTTGTTGCTTACATTAATTTTTTACTTATTTCTTTATCACTCTAACATGTTCAGCATATGACTCAGCAGATTCTGAAATGCATTCATGCATGGGTAAAGGAATAAGATCTAAAGGTTTTCTTGGCTTGTACCCATGAACAATTTCAAAAGGACTTTTCTGGTAGATCTATTAACTAAGCTATTGTATGCAAATTCAGTCATAGACAGTAATAGATCCCAATTGGCAGTACTCTCTCTAACTAAACTTCTTAGTAAGTTTCCTAGACTGCGATTCACTACTTCTGTTTGGCCATCTGTTTAAGGGTTATAAGAAGTAGAAAATTTAAGTTTCATCCCTAACAAGTGCTAGAGAATTTTCCAGAAATAATTGGTGAACCGTATGTCTGTCGAATACTATGGTCCTGGTAAACCATGCAGTATAACTACTTCATTCAGAAATAATTTGGCTACCTTAGAAGCTTCATAGGTTTAGGAACAAGGTAGAAAATGTGCCATCTTTGAAAACCTATCAACCACAACAAAAATATAATCATGTTTCCTAATGGTTTTAGGTAATCCAAGAACAAAGTCAATGCTAAGATCTTGCCATGGACAATCTGGTACAGGAAGTGGGGTGTATAAGCCAGTGTTTTGCTTTTCCTGTTTAGCAACAGACCAAGTTCGACATCTAGCTACTATTTGAGCAACATTCCTCTTAAGATTCAGCCAATAAAATTGATTTTCTAGTGCTGAAATTATCTTATTTCTATCGAAGTGTCCAGCTAAACCTCTTGTATGTGTTTCCCAAATCAAGAAGTTTCTAAGTGAAGTATTAGGAATACATAGCTTACTCTCCCTAAAAAGATAACCATCTTGAATAGTATATTCACTATATGAGCTAGACGGTCCTTGTTTAACTGCGTTATAGATTTCACCAAAGTCCAAACAATTTTCATATTCATCCTTTAACTTTTAAATCCCACTACTCTAGTACTACACAATTCAAGAGCATAAATCATCTACAAAGTGCATCAGCAACCTTGTTATCAGTACCCGATTGTGTGTCTAAAACAAAAGTATATGCTTATATATGTTCAACCATTTTCATGCTAGGATTTAATTTCTTTATGAGTTAAGAAATCTAAGTACTTCATGATCAGAATAAAGTACAAACTTTTGCGGTAGCAAATAGTATCTCCATTATCTA
This sequence comes from Areca catechu, assembly GCA_021397845.1. Taxonomy (NCBI): domain Eukaryota; kingdom Viridiplantae; phylum Streptophyta; class Magnoliopsida; order Arecales; family Arecaceae; genus Areca; species Areca catechu. The sequence goes on along the minus strand of CM038052.1, from coordinate 139,151,758 downwards.
AGTGCTTGAACCGCCATATATAATTCCTTATCTTAGTCAAATATTTCAATTTAGCATCATTTAATTTTCACTAAAGAAAGTGACCGGGTGATTCTCATGACAAGACTCCTCCAATTCCTATCCCTAAGGCATCACAAGCAACCTCAAAAACTTTCAAAAAATCTGGTAACCTCAGAATTGAGACTCTGGTCATCTTGTCTTTAATGTCATGAAAGGTCCTATCGACATCTTTAGACCATTCAAAAGCTCCTTTCCTCATATAATCAGTTATAGGTGCAACAATCATACTAAACCCTCGAATAAATCTTTATAGAAGGTAGATAATTTATGAAAACTTTGAACATCGTGTACAATCTTTGGTATATGCCACTCAACTATATATTGGAGCTTCTCGGGGTCAACAGATACTCCCTCAGCAGTCACTACAAAATCTAGGAAAATAATCCTCGAGGTCATGAAACTACATTTCTTTAAATTAGCATAAAGATTATCTCCTCTAAGAACTGACATACTTGTTGAAGATGGTCTAAGTGATCCTTTTTAGTTTTAGTATATATGAGGATATCATCGAATTATAGCACTACAAATTTCCATTAAAAGCTTTCAGGACTTGAGTCATAATCCTTATAAAAGTACTAGATGCATTCGATAAGCCAAAAGGCATCACTAACCATTCATATAGGTATCCTTATCTTAAAAGCAGTCTTCCATTCATCCCCGGGCCTAATTCTAACATGATGATAGCCACTCTAAGGTCAATCTTTGAAAATATGGTAGCACCGGCCATCAAGTCAACATGTCATCAAGTCGGGTATTGGAATCTATATTTCACTATAATCTTATAGATGGCTCTATTATCGACACATTCTCCAAGTGCCATCTTTGTTAGGAGTCAAGAGAGCTAGAATGGCATAAGGACTTAAACTTTCTATAATAAATCCTTTCTAAGAAGATCCTCACTTGCTTTTGTAATTCTTTATGTTCAATAGGATTCATGTTATAGTGGGGTAAATTTGGCAAGGTAATCCTGGGACTAAGTCTATAGCGTGTTTTATGTCCCTTAATGGAGGTAAAAATAAAGGAGGTCTTCTGGGAACAGATTCTTAAATTCTTTCAGAAACTCTAAGATCTCTTTAGAGTATTCTTTCTGAGGTTCTTCATGTACTTCTTTAGCAATCAAAATCCAGATTGTTGAACCTCCAATAATTTCATGCTCTAGTTCCTTAGCAGTAATTAGGTTCAATCATGGTTCTTTCTCTCTCAAATGACTAGACCCTCTTTAGGTATTATCTTTGGGTGGGGTTGAGTAGATTAGAATTCTCTTTTCATGGTGTTTAAAAGAACATGAGTTAGTCCGGCCAAAGAGGGTAGCATCATGATCATATAATCATGGTCTGCCTAATACAATGATACTAACCCCCATTGGAATCACATTACACCATACTTTTTCTTGGTATTGAATTTGGATTGGGACCTGGCATTGTCACCTAATGAGAATAGATGTCACATCAATCCAGGATACCTTATATGGGCTAGGATGGGGTACTGTGGGTAAGCCTATGCTCTTAATATCATTGGTAGATATGGCATTCACACAACTTTCACTATCTATAATAATCTTGAACACTTTGCCTCCTAGCTTAATGAAGGTTTGTAAGATATTCATTCTACGGCAGTCCTCATTCTTCTTGGTCTGAGCTAGAATACACCTAACTACACTAGTAGATTATATGACTCTATAAGCTCTTCATCACCTTCATATTCTTCTACTAAATCTTCCTCAGTTTCATAGATTTCTTCTTCAAATTCTTCAATATTTTCTAGATTCTCTTCTTCACACTCTCCTATATGTAAAGCTCGTACTAGGCATTCAGCAGCAATATGGCCTATTTTACGATACCTAAAACATAGTGTATTTTGATTCCTATCTCTTTGGACTATTGGTGCCTTTTCTTTGTCTTCCCTACGAGCTAGTTGGGAGGTAGGATTAGGTCGGTTATTTGGAAATCGATTCGTGCTAGGTCTATTTCTAGGGGCATTAAACTTATTAGGCTCAAACTGACAGGTAATGGGTTTTCTTTGAAATCATTCACAATCCCTGGCAATTTGGTAGGCTTGTTCTAAGTCATTAACTTTTCTTAAGAATAATTCCCTCTGGATATCCTCATGTAAGCCAACTCTAAACCTTGATAAGGTAACAGCTTCTGATTCGACTACACTATACCTCATAATAAACTCATTAAATTTGCTATATAATCAGCCACAGATTTATTACCTTGAGTCAACTTTTGCCATTAATCCAATAATTTTTGCTCATATGAGAATGGTAAGTATTTCTCCCTAAGCTTTACCTTCATTGCTTGCTATGTGTCTATAGGTAAATCACCTCTTTATCGGTTCAGTCGTTTCTACTTTTCCCCAGTACAATTAGCTTGTCAGACTAGACTAAGCTTGGTAAATTTAAATTTTCTCTCCTCTGACATCTCATTCCATTCACAATACTGGTCCATGTCACTCTCCCAATCTATATAAACCTTAGGATCTAAACTTCCCTCAAATATGGGTGCATCTAGTCATATACTCCTAAGGATCCTTTCTTCCTGGTCATTCACATCAGGGATTTGGTGCCTAGGAATAGGGTTTGGGATGACTTTCCTACGTTGGGCTCTTGGACCTGGCGGAATGGGTCTAGGTGTCTTAGAACTTTGACTTGGGGGAATGGGTCTAGGTGTTTCAGGGTCTGAACGAGTCGTATGGGATTCCTTGAGGTTACCTAGTCTCTCATCCATCTGGTCAAACCTTATATTAAGTTCCCTAAATTTTTCAGTTATGGATCTTGTTCGGATATCTCAGTCCAAGTATGAGCCAGCCACCGGTTCAGTCGATTGAAGACATAATCTGAACTGCAAACATCGGACCAAGATATTCGAAAAAAACTAGGCGACCTATGGGCAAGCCAAAACTCTTAATGGGCATACGGCTTTCGAAGACAAGGTCTTCAAATTATGTCTTCAGCCTTCGTCGAAGACCAAGTCCTATGGCCTTTAAAGATAAGATCCTCAGCCTGAACCAATGAATGACCTTCACCAACTCCCGAAGACAGGTCTTTGATTTATGTCGAAGACATAGTCTTCGGCCTATGATAAAGATAAGGTCCTCGATCTATATCGAAGACAGGATCTATGATCTGTCTCGAGTGGATCCGAGGAAAAAGACATTCCCTAATTCAATCACAAAAATCTTCCTGAAAGGGAAGTCTAAAGACGAGCTCTCGACCTGTCTCAAATCTCCATAAACAGGACAAGCAACAATTACCATCGACTATTTTCGGAATCTAATCATGGCGCGTAACTCCAGTGGCATTGCCTTCGGTCTGGCCACCGGAACCGCCTAATAACTATCCATAATTTCAAATTGTGGAAAGGAAATTAACCCCTCCATCGTAACCACTGGAGGAAGAATGGAATCGTAGGCTGGACACCTCCTTATAAATAATGGAAAGAGGAAATGCTCCAGATAAGGTACAAGATACCCCAGAAAATCTTGGAGTCTTTCCTTTCTCCTTTCAATCCTCTGAATCTTTTCCATTCTGTGGCTGGAGCTCTCCTTCGACTTAGGCATCGGAGCATCCCCTACCGGAGCAACTCCGGCCAGGGATTTGTTTTGTATGTAAACCAGGGAGCGGGCCTGCGATCCAGTAGCTCCACCCGGTCGGAAAAGGGACTCTGCGCCAACAGATTGGCATGCTGGGAAGTGGGGATCTATGCAATTTGCATTGTTAAGCTCTTCTCCTTGACTAAGGGGAAGAGAAAAATTTTTGATGGTGAGAGGGAAGACTCAGGTTGCCTCAACGAGTCGAAATCATGCTCCATCCCAGGGGGTGACCCCCGATAGAGAATGATTTTCCACCTCCCACAATTACCGTGGGACAGTAGCAATTCGAAGCCCTCTTGAACCAGGTCACTAACCTTATGGCTATGGTTCAGGATTTCCAAAATAGAGCTTTCCAGGTGGGGCATCTACCGGCCACCTCCAGACATAGCTCTCGATCTCAGAGGAAGAGAGCTCCTCAAGAGGGGTCCACACATCTCTCCCCCTGCCCTCGGCCCTCTCCTGATGCAGAACAAAAGAAGAGATGCAATGCGGAAGTAAAATTAGACTAATTCTTTTTATATATATATATATATATATATTTTTTAGAAGTCGGCTTTGACTCAAAGGAAAGTTGAACTAAATTGAAAGAAACTATGTAATAATTGAAAGCACAATTAAAGGAACTAAATTATCAGAGTAGTTCAGAAGTAAAGGATCGCTGGGGGTTGAGAAACTTCCAGACCTAGGGTTTCGCTCTGAACTTTCAACAGGACAGAAGTAAAGAGAAGAGAAGGGCTATAGACCAGGCAGTGATCTTCACAAAATTTAGTGGAAGAACTCTCTTGAGCAGATTGTTGGATCCCCGGATTCGGATACCTTCGTAATGGATCCTCCAATACTGGTCCTTTGACAGAGTTGGCTCTTCTGAACTCAAGATCTGGGCAAGAAGAAGAACAATTTATGGAACCAGATACTCAAGAAAGGATTTACCAGATAGAAGAACTTGATGTTGCTGAAAGCCTGATTCTCCTGGATGCTGATCTGGCTTCCTCTGAGATTTGCTTTGTCTTCGAAGCAACCGAACTGGACCTGGATGCTGGTGGTCGGCCTCTACTTGGAGAGAGGGGTCGTGAGAGATGGGGTAGGCTAGGGTTTGGTGGAGTGAAGAGGATGATGGGCGGCTTTGGTTTGGATGTGAAGTGGCTAACCTAGGGTTTTGGGGTTGGAGATCTCACACCTCCTCAAGGTTCCTGGGAAAACCGGATTTACTCCCTCATGGAGCTCTACACCAGGATGCAAGTGCAGAAGAGAGAAACACAAAGTTTGCTCACACATAAATTGGATTCATTCATCAGATGTCCTTAAAACTTACAAGAGGGGTTTATTTTATAGGACTTTACAAGAGGTCAGGGTTTTACATCTTCCCATATGGGACTAATAGGATGGATCTTCAATTTAGGTTTGTAGAATCAATTCCTCCCCATATGGCCGGCCAAGAGGTTCCATAAATGTTGATTGAAAGCTTCAAATGGTAAGTAGGTGGCGCCTCCTAGCCTTGCTTTTCAAGAAATATTTTTTCCTTCCATGGCTCAACTCTTTTGGACACCTCCTTTTCTTTCTCCCCAAGTCATGGCTCTTCCCAACTTTGCTTTGGGCTTTTTAGGCATGGATCGGGCGCCCCCTTGAAGTGCTCCCTAAGAAATGCTTCTTTCCTCCTTTAGCTTGGCCTTTTAAGGTACATATGGGGCGCCTCCTTGATTTTGGCTTCAAGAAAATTTCTTGCTCCCTTGGGTGTGGGGACCAAGACACTGGGATGGATATGTGGTGCCTCCTGGACTTGGCGTGTGGCTGGGAGTGTGGCGCCCACTTGCTTGGGCTTGGGATGAAAAGTGACACCCTGGAAAAGACCTAGACCACTACTAGGACCTGTATTGAGTCAACATGACTCAACAAAATTTAAATTACAGGTAAATACAGACTCAACTAAATTTGAGTTGACCAAGTCAACCCTTATTACAAAACCAGAAAATCCTAATTCTTCGGGCAAGGTCAATCAGAGATCCAGATGGAGCCCTGAAGTCTTCTTCTGAGTCTGGTGCCCGCACCAATTCTCCCGGGGTGGGAGGAACTCGACCCTGTCGAGCATGGATCAAGTTGGCTCTGGTATCTCTCCAAGAGGTCTGGGTCCAATTCTTGTAATTCTTCTCAGGAGATCCAAGAGTCATCAGATTCTGGCTTTCCTTGCCAGTGGACCAGGTATCTTTGGTATCCTCGATTACGAGTAGAGATAACCTGATCATCCAGGATCTTTTCAATCTGCTCTTTTCTCACAGGCCAGTTTGTTGGTGGACACACAGGGTCGGGATCACTCTCAATAACAGGATTAGGCTCAAAAGGCTCACTAGGAATCACAGCTGGCTTTCTATACTCTACTAGGTTTGTAATGTTGAAAGTGGAGCTAATGCCTAGTTCTGAAGGCAACTCGAGCACATAGGCATTGGACCCTACTCTCTTCACCATTCTAAATGGTCCAGCTCCTCTAGCATGTAACTTTCTAACGGTTCAAGGAAGAAACCGTTCAGGCCTTAACCTAATCATTACATAGCCTCCCTCAATAAAAGTTTTGACTCACCTTTGAGAATCAGCCAACTTCTTATAAGTTTCATTACTTAAATTATTTTGGCATGAATTTCTTGATGCAAGTCTTTTATATGCTGTGCAAAAACTTCAGTAGACTCGGAGACTCGTATGTGGACTGGTAAAGGAGCTAGGTCAAGAGGTGTGTGAGGTTTGTAACCATGCACAATTTCAAATGGACTCTTACCTGTAGACCTATTGATCGAGTCATTGTATGCAAATTCAGCCCTGGACAAAATACAAATCCCAATTCCTGATGCTCTCAATCAAACCAAAATCTGAGTCAAAGCCTAGTAAAGGGTCAAGAAAAAAAAACTAAACTAGACTGACGACGCATTCCTAAATAATGGACTTTATTCCAAAGGAACCCTAGGTCTAAACCTAACAAACTATGGCTCTCTAGGTTTGACCTTGGGTCGGATGATGGCATGCAGAGCATGAAAACTTATCATGGGTGCCTAGGAGGTGCCATAAGGTCTTCCAGAAGTATGTGGCAAACCTAATAGGTTCTGACACGTGGTTCACTCTAAAGACTTCGACAAAGTATACTTGGATGGTGTAAGAAGCATTGGAAGTCCTAAAGAAATGGAGGAAATATGTGGTGGAGTCTCGAATTACCTGTTGACTAAAGGTGGTGACCTGAAGGTTTGAATGGTCATCTATGAGTGTCAACTGATCATCCTTACGAAAGGAAAAGTTTGCTACTCCCGGGAATGGATCAAGAGATGGTTCGGGAAGTAGCATAGGACATGTGATTGCAACAGTTAAAGTTTGTTCTCTAAGCAAATAATGATCCATTTTCTCAAGAACTGGATTGAAGAATGATTCATGGAAGGGCCTATGGATGATGACCTCAAGACTTGAAACTTGACATATGGGTCCGGAAAGGTATACTCTATAGAAGTGTAGATCAGTCATGCGAAGGAAGGGGTCTGGGGTCATAAGGAGGACTTCTACAGGACTGGGTGAATCAATCCGCTCAAGACAAGGATGTTCAACTGAGATTACGGGAGAGACCTTAGTGGCTGGGCATGGGACAAGGTCCAATTGTAAGAGGCTTGATTCAGTCATCTTAAGGAGAGGATCTACTATAGGGTGGGCAAACTTAAACAGTTCAGTGCAAAGATCTTCAATTGGTACTGGGGAATGACTATCATTGAGGGTACGAACTGATAGCTCGGGCTAACACTATGAGTTCTTCCTGGGGGTATTTGACTAAAGGAACCTGATTCTCACAAATCTCTTGAATTTTGAACCAGGTCCTACCACTTGGTTGCTCTCCAAGGTCTCCTCAGGTAAGGAACCAATAGTATCGATGTCACAATCTTCAAGTTCTTCCCCCTCATATTTATCAACTAGACTCAAGCCAGCATCATATACTTCCTCGATGCCATCTTTAATGGGTTTCGGGTCAGTGGTAATCGGGTCAACTGATTCTGGGCTTGTCATACCTAACCTTTCTTCCTCATTGGTAGACTTGGGTTCTCCCTCATTAATGTCATCCTTAGGATTCTTACCACTTAGCTATGTACAAGCCAGTCCTATGCATGGGTACTGACTAGATTTATGGCCTCTTTCTCCACAAAACCAACATTCTTGCGATATATGAACCTGGGTCACACTGGGTTTCAAGCTACTAGAGACCTTACTTGGGCATGGGTGTGGATCTAAATGGTTTGATCTAGAAGACTTGGGTTGTTGAGTGATTGGTCTAGAATATTGTAAGGACATCTCGTAGACACGATCCACACTATAGATATCATGGTTAGTCTTCCTAAGGTTATGCTCGGGATCACGGTATAAGTTCCTCCTAGGCTCCTGGCATGGATGAGGTTGGGGCCTATTAAATTTTGGATCAGGGGTCCAATTTTGATGTCTACGTTTCTCAAGTACTTGGACTCGATCTCTAAACTTGGCAAAACCCTCATTCATATCCTGACTAAATTTGGTCATACTTTTGGTAAGAGTTCTAATCATGGCCTCTAAATCAGGTTGGGTTTGACCAGGTTGGGGGGTACTCCGTTCCGGGTGGACATGATGATGCAAGCAAGCACACAGAATGTGACTAGACTAAAGCGACTACTGGCTCACTAGACCTAGAGTTCAAACTAGATGCCCAATCAGAGTGGCAAGCTAGCCTGTAGTAACTCGAGACTCAGCCAGGCAGGTGTAAGGGGAGTGTTAGGTCCCTAATGCCAATCCTAGACACCTATCAGAGATTGGCTAGGTAGGCGGACCAGCACATAAGCCCTTCGGGATAGAATCCCTGAACCACCGTTCTAGACACTGAGTACAAAGCACACACAGAGTAACTAGACAAACTGACTCAACACTAGCCTAGACCCGACTGTTGGTGTCCCTAGCCCACTAGGGCAAATAAGTCTAATAAATTTAAAATTAGGCTTAGGATCGAATGAATGGGTGGTGGTTTTGGGCTAAGGAGAGGTTATCAACTCCTCCCCTTATCTCAGATGCTCAATTGCCCTTAAGATGAATTAAAAGATGATCACTCAAAAAAATTGAATTGCAGAAACACAGAAATAGAGTTACTGTAATTTAACTCTCAGAAATTTCACGGATACTATGAAAAAGTATCAATTATACTGGTTCAGAGAAAAACAAAATCATGCAATTTCAAGTTATCTATAATGAGAAACAATTCCTTCAACAGGGTAGTTACAGACTGAAAATAGAATGCTTCCCCCGTTTACAATTCCTGCTACGAAGTTGTAACCCAGCGGATCCACTACACACCCTAGGAAACACCCGTGGAATGGGAAGAGGAGGTTTGCACCTTGCTTCGTTCCTAGGACCGGACGTCCTAGGGAGTCTACTTCGAGCAGACAAAGTAAAAAAGAGAGACACTCAAAACATGCAAGCAAGTCAGAAACCCTATACAGGGCTCTGATACCAAAATTGACGCAGAACGAAAGAAGAGATGCAATGCAGAAGTAAAATTAGGCTAATTCTTTATATATATATATATATATATATATATATATATATTTAGAAGTCGGCTTTGACTCAAAGGAAAGTTGAACTAAATTGAAAGAAACTATGTAATAATTCAAAGCACAATTTAAAGGAACTAGATTATCGAAGTAGTTCAGAAGTAAAGGATCGCTGGGGGTTGAGAAACTCCCAGACCTAGGGTTTCGCTCTGAACTTTCAACAGGACAGAAGTAAATAGAAGAGAAGGGTTACAGACCAGGCAGTGATCTTCACAGAATTTAGTGGAAGGACTCTCTTGAGCAGATTGTTGGATCCCCGGATTCGGATACCTTCGTAATGGATCCTCCAATATTGGTCCTTTGACAGAGTTGGCTTCTTTTGAACTCAAGATCTGGGCAAGAAGAAGAACAATTTATGGAACCAGATACTCAAGGAAAGATTTACCAGATAGAAGAACTTGATGTTGCTGAAAGCCTAATTCTCCTGGATGCTGATCTGGCTTCCTCTGGGATTTGCTCTATCTTCGAAGCAGCCGAACTGGACTTGGATGCTGGTGGTCGGCCTCTACTTGGAGAGAGGGGCCGTGAGAGATGGGGTAGGCAATGGTTTGGTGGAGTGAAGAGGATGATGGGTGGCTAGGGTTTGGAAGTGAAGTGGCAAACCTAGGGTTTTGGGGTTTGGAGATCTCACACCTCCTCAAGGTTCCTGGGAAACCCGGATTTACTCCCTCATGGAGCTCTACACCAGGATGCAAGTGCAGAAGAGAGAAAAACACAAGTTTGCTCACACATAAATTGGATTCATTCATCAGATGTCCTTAAAACTTACAAGAGGGGTTATTTATAGGACTTTACAAGAGGTCAGGGTTTACATCTTCCCATATGGGACTAATAGGATGGATCTTCAATTTAGGTTTGTAGAATCAATTCCTCCCATATGGCCGGCCAAGAGGTTCCATAAATGTTGATTGAAAGCTTCAAATGGTAAGTAGGAGGCGCCTCCTAGCCTTGCTTTTCAAGAATATTTTTTTCCTTCCATGGCTCAACTCTTTTGGACACACCTTTTCTTCTCCCCAAGTCATGGCTTTTCCCAACTTTGCTTTGGGCTTTTTAGGCATGGATTGGGCGCCCCCTTGAAGTGCTCCCTAAGAAATGCTTCTTTCCTCCTTTAGCTTGGCCTTTTAAGGTACATATGGGGCGCCTCCTTGATTTTGGCTTCAAGAAAATTTCTTGCTCCCTTGGGTGTGGGGACCAAGACACTGGGATGGATTTGTGGCACTCCTGGACTTGGCGTGTGGCTGGGAGTGTGGCGCCCACTTGCTTGGACTTGGGAGAAAAAGTGACACCCTGGAGAAGACCTAGACCACTACTAGGACCTGTATTGAGTCAACATGACTCAACAAAATTTAAATTGCAAGGAAATACAGACTCAACTAAATTTGAGTTGACCAAGTCAACCCTTATTACAAAACCAGAAAACCCTAATTCTTCAGGCAAGGTCAATCAGAGATCCAGATGGAGCCCTGAAGTCTTCTTCTGAGTCTGGTGCCCGCACCATCTCCTAAAGGCCGAAGTTCAAGAATGCCTAGGCTCGTTGATTCCCCACGGAAAGGGAAAAGACCTAGGCAAACTTCCTCACCCTCTTCTGAAGACTCTACTCTTGTAGAGAAAGCACCAAAGCAGGCTCTCCATGATTACAAAGAGAAATTTAAGGCCATCGAGTCGGAAATGGAGAGAATACGGGAGTTGAAAGATACAATGATTTGTGGTGTGTGATCTGTGCCCGCCCTACACCGACCGCATCATGGTCGAAGTCATCCCTGGGCACTTCAGGGTTCCTCGAATGGAACCCTATGATGGCACCCTGATCCTCTTGACCATTTGGGCAGTTTTAAGGCCCATATGATGATCCAGGGAGCTTCGGATGCGATGTTCTACCTCGTGTTCCCAGCCACCTTAAAGAAAGCCGCTTGAATGTGGTACTAGAGCATACACCTCGATACCATCAATATTTTCTCCATGTAGAAAAATTGTTTGTCTTGCATTTCAAGACTTGTCGCAAGACCCCCCGAAATACAGACACACTGTTCCTCCTTCACCAGAATGAAGGAGAAAGCCTGCGAGATTACATCTCCAGGTTAATGCGGCCATACTCGAGATCCCCGATCTCAACGAGCATGTGGCTATGTCTGCATTGAAGAAGGGACTTTATACATCCAGGCTCACCTTTTCCCTGGATAAGAGTTCCCCAAAAGCTTTGCTGAGCTCCTATCGAGGGCTCAGAAATATGCCAATGCAAAGAGCAGGTGGCAAATCGATGACTAATCGAAGGGAAGCCCCCTTCGATGAAGAAAAGCAACAGGGGACACGGCCCCCCTATTTCCAACAACAACAACAAGTATGCTAACTGCCAAAGAAGTCCTCCAAGGTCCAGAGCAATGGGCGAGAGATTTGACTCCTATACCCCCCTCAACCTCTCTCATGAGAAGATTCTCTTTGAGAAAGAAAAAGAAAACTATCTCCAGCAGCCACGTCCTATGAAGGCATCCTCTTCCGCAAGGAACAGGAACAAATACTACCGATTCCCTCGGGACCACGGCCATAATACGGAGAGATGTATCCAACATAGAGATGCAATAGAGGATCTCATCAAGAGAGGGTATTTGGATGGTACGTTGGTCGCCAAGGACCTCGATCAGAAGCTACTGTCCCCTAATCGACTCCTGAAGAGGCTGAACTGCCAAATCAAATGCCCACCAATGGAGTCGTATGGATGATACAATACTTGTTAACTGGAGAAGAGACGAAGACGATGCCTCGAAGTGACTTAAGGACAACAACGCTATTCTCTTCTCCGATGATGACCTTGCGGGAGTCCGACTCTTGCACGACGACCCTATTTGAATCTCGACCATTGTGGCCAATTATGATGTACAACGAATCCTAGTTAATATGGAAGTTCGATTGATATCTTGATCTATGATGCATTCTTTCGGTGTGTTGCTAGAGACAAAACGAAGGTTCCCTATACCACTTACTGGCATTGGAGGGAATCAGGTTGATGCCGAGGAAGAAATAGTACTTCCTATAACCCTCGGTACGGAACCTCGATAAAAGATATTGTCGATCAATTTCATGGTGGTCCGAACCCCTTCAGCCTACAACATCATTCTGGGATGACCTGCCCTGAATAAATTTTGGACCGTAGTATCATCCTACTACCTCCTGGAGCGCTTTCCCACCAGAATGGTGTTGGAGAAGAAAGAGCGGACCAAGAGGCGGCACGACAATGCCTGATGATCCAGAACAAGCACTCTAATGATCCACCCTTGGGATCAGCTAGATTTGAGGGACTCTACTATAGATTCTATAGAACTTATGAAGAGAACTATCTCGGTACACTTGACCAAAGAGGACCCCACCAAGGTCGTGCAGATCGGAAGTATGCTTGATGAAAAAAACAGAATGGAGTTGATAACGCTGATGTCTTTGCCTGGTTAGCTTCGGAGCTGCCAGGGATTCCCATCGAAGTGATCACTCATTGGTTGGAAGTTGTCCCTGGGTATAAACCAGTCTACTAAAAGAAGAGAAGCTTTGCCCCTGAAAGACAAAAAGTAATAGATGAAGAGGTGAGCAAGCTCCTTAAGGTAGGGTTCATCTAGGAAGTCCACTACCCCAAGTGGTTCGCCAATGTGGTAATGGTAAAGAAAGTTAGTAGCAAGTAGAGGATCTGCATCGACTACACAGACCTCAATAAGGCTTGCCCAAAGGATAGCTTTCCTCTTCCAAAGATCGACCAACTAGTAGACGCCACTACTGGCCACCAACTGCTAAGTTTCATGGATGCTTTCTCTGGCTACAATCAAATCTGAATGGATCCTCGGGATGAGGAGAAGATGGCTTTCATCACCGATAAAGGTCTATATTGCTACAAGATGATGCCATTTGGGTTTAAGAATGCTGGAGCAACTTTTCAGAGGTTGATTAACAAGGTGCTCAAGGAGCAGTTGGTGAGAAACATGGAAGCCTATGTCGATGACATGATCATCCAAATCCTACTAAAAATGATCACATCCAAGACTTGGAGGAATCATTCTCCCTACGACGTCATCAATTGAAGCTAAAACCCGGTGAAGTGCACCTTTAGGATTACTTAGGGCAAGTTTCTGGGCTTCCTTGTTACCAAGCAAGGGATTGAGGCAAACCCTGAGAAAATTCAAGCCCTCAAGGACATGAGGCATCCATCCTACAAAAAGGTAGTCCAACAACTGATAGGGAGAATCACCTCTTTAAGCAAGTTTATCTCTCGCTCAACCGAGAAATGTCTCCCATTTTTTATGGTACTTCGATAGCCTCAATATTTTGAGTGGATCGAAGACTGTTGTATTGCCTTGGAAGAGTTGAAGAAGTACTTAAAGACCCCACCTTTACTTTCCAACCTCAAGAGGGGGTGGTGCTCTATTCATACCTTTCTGCCTTGGATGAGGCAGTCAGTTCAGTCCTTGTCTGAAGATGAGAAGATGGCTCTCATAAGCCGATCTACTACATCAGCAAAGTTCTGCATGATGCTGAAACATGGTATTCGAAAATGCAAAAGCTGATCTACTCTCTGATAATTGTGGCAATGCAACTACGGCCTTACTTCCATGCCCACACCATCATGGTATTGATCGATCAACCCCTCAAAGACGTTCTTCGATGCCCTGATACCTCAAAAGAATAGCCAAGTGGGCTGTGAAACTAAGCGAGTTCAACATTAGCTTCCAGCGTTGATCAACTATGAAGCCCCGGTGCTCTCAGATTTCTTGGTTGAGTGCACCTGTGATGCGGGACAAAGCGAGGGAGGATGCTGGCAAGCATAGAAGTCACCAGAGGATTAGGGCTTGCACTCAAGAATAAGGAACCAGGGCATCACACCCTTCCAATATGGAGAAAAACTCAAAACTCAATCAAAATACTTTAGTTTGTATTCATAGGAAAAATATGTTTAATACAAGAGGGGAGGGGCGGTATTTATAATTCACCCTAGGGTACATTACTTGAGAGCTAAGAAACCCTGACTTGTGGGCTAAGAAACAATGATGGATCGGTCAACAGTGAGCCTGTCTTGACTCGAGCTCTCTTTTACGGCTTGGCGGCATGAAAGGGTCCAGGTGCCTGAAGGCGGGCTCTGGTTGGGGGCCTGGTGAATCTCCAGGTTATGAACTCTCCTCTTGACTTGAATGACTCAACTAGACTCTTGACTGAACTAAAACGACTGGTCCTGATTAAGTGGACTCGACTGACTCAGTTGTCTCACTTTATACAGGGCTCAATAGGCTCACTTTGACTAAAGTGACAAGGACTAATGGACTCAAAAAAAAAAAAAAATAGACTCTCGGTCTACTTCGGGTCCCCATCATTTCCCTACGGTTTGGTGAACTCAACTCCATCGAGTCAGGCTCAGCGGGGATTTGGTGGAACCGAATCCAAGCTTATCAAAAGACAAACCATAAAATAGACACAATCAAATAAACCCAAAAATATCCAAATAAACTTGAAAATAAGAGGGGCTCTAGGAACTGTGCCACTCTAAAATGGTGCTACTCTGAAATCTGTGCAGCCTTGAAGATCGTGCAGCTCTGAGGATTGTGCGCTCTTATGAGTGTGTAGCATGCAACTTTGAGATCCTTATGGTCTTGCTCTACGATTTGTGCAAAACCTAAAGTCAGCATTAGAGAACGTGAACTGCTTTCACATTCGTGCCAACAGTAGGTTTCTTCTCCATGGACCGAAGGGGCTGGATGGAGCAGGGGGTCTTCTGCCCGGATCTCACTGGTGATGGCACAGGAGAGTAGGCAATAGCACGGGGAGACTTCACTGGCGATCTTCATCGGTAACGGTGCTGAGGATGCCGGCGGCAGCTTCTTCACGGATGGGAGGTAGGTCTCCGACTACTATGGAGATGGTGGAATGGTGCTACATGAAAGACCGAATCTCAGGTTGCTGGAGGAGCTTTGAAGGAGACGGGTAGTCGAAAAGGGTGGAGGATGGTTTCTTGCTAGTTCGGTGGTGGTCGGCTTCAGGCAGGGGAGCACAGATGTGAAGCATCACGGGCGTGGGTGGTACTGACGGTCGACGTGGATCTGTGGCATAGGGTAGCGGTGGCCGTGGAAGATGTCGAACGAAGATGGGTGTTCCGGACCGGTGAGAGACCAGCAGGCAGCATCAATTGGCTCTTATTGGGTGTCCGATCGGCGTCGATTGTGGATGGGCTATGGTCACAGGAGTCACAGCCGTAGGGGTTCCGACAGGAGGTGCCGATCAGGTCTGTGATAGATCCGGTGGGAGGGGCGGATGGGATGTCATGGCCGGCTACGCGGCCAAGGCTGGGGTCGTTGAGGGCAATGGTTGCAGCCAGGGCCTTGGCACGGGACTCGTCTGCTAGACGTTGGGGTTTGATCACGGGATGGAGGCGGAAGGTTGGAGACGGGCTTCATGGCGGAACTTCTGGATCGGCGTCGGTGGAGGCGTGCTTCACAGGCGATGGCTGCAGGGGAGAGGGGCTCGGGTGCAGGGCAATGACGGGCCTTGGCGGCTGAACGAGGTTTGAGAAGCCTTGTATAAGAAGATCTGAACACGATAAACGATGGAAAGCTGGGGAGGAAGAGAAAATCCTAATCCACTAGGCTCTGATACCAAGTTGATGCGGGACAAACGGGGGGCTAGGAGGATCGTTGGAGAGCTGAGAAGTCTCCTGTGATTAGGGTCAAAAAGGTGAAAAAAAAAGATGTAGGGGGATGGAGACTCCATCGCCCCAATCATGCCCAACAAACGAAACCCGTGCCATAGACTTCCACGGCGGTCCATGGATCCAGCCTCCCGTGTCACCCGTGGAAGATCCATCTCAGCTCCTTCCCTGGCCTCCTCCTCCCACGGGAGGATGCTGGCACAGTCGAAGGGGGCGGATGGAAGAAGAGAGTGCCGGATCTGCTCCCGGCCTCCTCCCACTATCGACGATGCTGATGGACATGGTCACTGCTCTGCTCCCCGTCAGCACCCGCCCCATTCCCCCCCTCCACCTGCAATCGTAGATACCCCTATACGATGCCGGACTCCTCCGGATGCACACCCAGGATGAACTATGACCTTTTCTCGATCGAAGAGACCGACCGAGATGCTCACCGTGCCAGCCTTCTCACTGTCCATGCCATTGTCGGCACCGGCTAACCCCCCTCTGCCCCCCGCTTCGGCACGGACCAGATTCCGGCAGCCCATCCCGCTCCCCCTCGGATCAGACCACGATTGATGATCATAGATCCGCCCGTGCCTTGCCACCGCCCATGCCCCCACTACCGCCAATGCCCCACCACTGTCTCCCCCTGCCATCCCTGTGCCGTCACCCCTCCTGCACCCGCCGCCGGCCATCCCCACCCGCGCGCCATCCACCGGCCTCGTCTGTTGCCCGCTTCCCAACTGCCACTGTCCGTTGGTTACCGTCGGAGATGACTTCCTTTCCCCTGTGCACGGCCACGAGTAGAGTCCGCAGGGATTTTGGAGCATCCCCGTATTCAGAGCAGCATGCTTTTCAGAGCAGATCATCAAGTCGACACGCTTCCTAGAGTAGATCAGCACCATATGATATAGCATGGATTTGATGTAATTTTTTTTTTCTTTTGGGTTTCTTGTAGGCCGGGTAATTGAGGGTGTTTGGTTTTTCAATATTATGGCCCCCTCCCCCTCTTGTAATTTTTATGTTTGAATGAATTTTTGGGTTTTCCTATGATTCTGGTTCTAGGCTGAGGCTCGTATGTCCTTCACCTGCGGGTGTCCGAGGGGTGGAAGACCCCACTTCCCTTCGCTCCATGCGAGCGTCGAGGGGTGCGAGGCCCTAGTTATCCTCTTTTCCATCGAGTCCCCTCTAGGTCTTAGGGTTTTTTCTTTACGGTCCCAGGTAGCGATTTGGGTGGGATGCCCTAGGCTCCGCATGTAGTGAGATGGGTGGGATGCCCTAGATTACACGTAGTGGGGTGGGTGAGATGCCCTAGAGGTGCGACGTCTCTCCGTGAATGTGAGTCCCCAGTCCTAGAGTGTCCATGTTTCCTATCCTCCATCCCATTGTTCCTCCACCAAGAAAATGGAAAACCAAAAGAGTTTAGCTGTTTTAGGGTTTAGTGTTAGTTCGCCCTAGTCCCGGGAGGCTTCTTAGCCTCCCACGATCCTAGTTTATTTAGGTGTTTTTCACTTTTCCAATAAACCAGGGTTTCATCGATTTCGTCCCTCATCAACTTGGAAGTCAGAAGACGAGTGCGTCCAGCAAAAGAAGGAAACCCGAAGATACAGAGATCGATTGGGTGCTCCATTTGGATGGAGCTTCCAATTCTGCTGGATGCGGAGCTGGCCTTATACTGTCTGAACCCGATGGCCACATGGTGGAGTATGCACTCTGGTTTCCTTTCGTGCTTCAAATAACCAGGCCGAATATGAATCTCTACTTGCAAGTCTTCGGATCGCCAAGAGTTTAGGAGTTCGAAGACTCCAAGCTTTTTCGGACTCCCAGCTGGTAGTAAATCAAGTTAAAGGAGAATATGAAGCCAGAGATCCCATCATGGTGTAGTACTTGGAGACAGTATGAATCTTATCTTCTCAACTGGAATACTTCGAAATCATTCATGTCCTTCGATCGGAGAACTCCCGGGTTGATGCATTGTCTTGACTTGCTACTACAACCCTGGAATCTCTCAGTCGTACCTTCGTTGAGCACCTTGAAGCCCCATGTATCGCTGAAGAAGCTATGGAGGTGCACCAAATTGAGACTGAGCCAAGTTGGATGGACCCCATCATCATGTTTTTAAACAAGGGTGTGTTGCTGGAAGACAAGGCAGATGGCAAAAAGATCTGATGGACGGCATTTCAATATGTCATCTTAGACGGAGCCCTTTATAAGAGATCGTTCTCTCAGCCCCTGCTGAAATGCTTGGGACCGTCAGATGCTAATTATGCCTTGAGAGATCTCCATGAGGGGATATGTGGTGACCACTTGGGAGGCAGGTGCTTCTCATATAAAATTATACTTCAAGGATACTATTGGCCCTCCATCCAAAAGGATTGGCCGACTTTGTATGAAGATGTGATCAATGCCAAAGATATTCCAACATTTAGAGGCATCCAGCGAGTCACTTGACCAAGCTGACAGCCCCCTGGCCATTTGCCCAATGGGGGATGGATATTCTTGGCCCATTCCTGCCTGCATCTGGGCAGAGGAAGTTCCTCCTTGTGCCTATTTACTACTTCACAAAATGGGTCGAAGCCGAACCACTAGCCCAAATCATGAAAGGCAAGGTTGAGAATTTTGTCAGAAATTCCATCATATTTCAGTTCAGGATTCCACATATCATAATCACTGACAATAGGAGGTAGTTCAACAACTGAGGTTTAAAGACTTCTGTGCTCATTACCATGTGCAACACCAGGCTGACATTCGTTGCCCACCCACAGTCCAACGGAGAGGCCGAAGTAACTAATCGGACCACTTTTCTGGTCTGAAGATGAGGTTGAATGCTGCTAAAGGACTTTAGATAGAAGAGCTGACCTCCATTCTTTAGGCGTATAGAACTACCCTAAGGACAGCCACTGGTGAGTCTTCGTTCAACCTGGCATGCGGTACCGAAGCCGTTCTTCCTATCGAAGTCTCCCTCCAATCTTTAAGAATTGACAACTATGAAGATGATGCAGACAAATAAAGGGACGCGAATGCGGAAGTAGATTAAGATTAACTAATTTTTTTGTTGTTTTTATATGTTTGTAGAAGTTGGCTTCAAATCAAAGAAAGTTAACCTAACATTGAAAGAGACTAATATGATAATTGAAAGCACAGTTTTAAGGAAACTAAAGTATCAGAGTAGTTCAGAAGCAACGGATCGCTGGGGTTTGAGAAACTCCCAGACCTAGGGTTTCGCTCCGAACTTTCAGCAGAACAGAAATAAAGAGAAGAGATGGTTTACCTAACCAGACAATGATCTTCACAGATTTTGGTGGAAGAACTCTCCGGGCAGATTGTTGGATCCTCGGATTCAGATTTCTTCGCAATGGATCCTCCAGTACTGGTCCTTTGGCGGGTTGGCTTCTCCTGAACTCAAGATCTGGAAGAGAAGAAAAACATTGATGGAATCAGAGAGTCAAGGAAAGAATTACCAGGTTGATGAACTTGAAGATTGAAATTGCTGAAAGCTGGATTCTCCTGGAAGCTGATATAATTTTCCTTGGAACTTGCTCTGGATCTGAAGTAGCCGGACTGGATCTGGATGAAAGTGGACGGCCTGGACTTGTAGAGAGAGAGAGGCCGTGGGAGATGGATGGGGCTAGGTTTTGATGGATTGAAAATAATGAAGGGTGGCTAGGGTTTTGGAATTTCAAGTGGCTAACCTAGGGTTTTGGATAAAGATGGAGATCTCTCACCTCCTCAAGGCTCCAATGGAACCCGGATTACCCCCTCACGGAGCTCAACACTTAGAATAGTGCGGAAGAAGAGAAACCTAGGTCACTCAACACAAGAGAGTAGCAAAAAAAATAATTTTCTTCATTGATTTTCAAAGTTACAAAGAGAGGTCTATTATATAGACCTAAAATTTTCTCCTAGCTTGTACAAATTCCCATGTGGGACTAAACTCTTCCAACCTCTAGATTAGGTAGAAAAACCCCTCTCTTGGTCGACCAAGACTTCAAAAAAATTGGGACGGCCATAAAGGAATTTTTTTGGAATTTTTATGGCGCCTCCTTTGGAGTTGGATTGGATTGGAGTCCTCCTCTTCTTATGGCATTTCTTCTTCTTCCACTCCAAGTTAAGCTCTTTGATTTTGATTTGAACTTCAATTGGATGTCCTTCTTTGATTTCTTCTCCAAGAGAAGTTTTCTTCCTTCTTTGCTTAGGTAAAATAGGCAGGTATGGGCGCCTCCTTTAAATTAGCTTCCAATTTGATTTTTTCTTCTTTGGGTGTGGGGACCATGACACTGGGATGCCTCTGTGGCGCCACCTGGACCCTGGCGTGTGCTCGGAGTGTGGCTGGGCGTGTGGCTTGGAGTGTGGCCTCCACTTGCTTGGACCTTGGTTTGATTGGAAGACAATGTGGCACCATTTTGGACCAAATTGAAACCACATTGGGACTTGCACTGAGTCAACATGACTCAACAAAATTTAAATGGTGACTCAAGAAATAAATAAAATAAATAAACTGGTTGACCAGGTCAACCTTTATTACAAACCCTAATTTCTCGGGCAATGTCAATCAGAGATCCAAATGGAGCTCTGAAGTCTTCTTCTGAGTCTGGTGCCCGCACCAATTCTCCAGGGTGGGAGGAACTCGACCCTGTCGAGTAAGGCTCAAGTTGGCACTGGTATCTCTCCAAGAGGTCTGGGTCCAATTCTTGTAATTCTTCTCGGAGATCCAAGAGTCATCAGAATCTGGCCTTCCTTGCCAGCGGACCAGGTACCTTTGGTATCCTCGATACGAGAGAGATAACCTGATCATCCAGGATCTTTTCAATCTGCTCTTTCCTCACAGGCAAGTTTGTGGTGGACACACAAGGTCGGGATCACTCTCAACGATAAGTTAGGCTCAAAAGGCTCACTAGGAATCACAGCTGGCTCCCTGTACTCTACTAAGTCTGTAATGTTGAAAGTAGAGCTAATGCCTAGTTCTGGAGGCAACTCGAGCACATAGTGGTGCGGGCACCTGACTCAGAAGAAGACTTCAGAGCTCCATTTGGATCTCTGATTGACATTGCTCGAGAAATTAGGGTTTGTAATAAAGGTTGACCTGGTCAACCAGTTTATTTATTTTATTTATTTCTTGAGTCACCATTTAAATTTTGTTGAGTCATGTTGACTCGGTGCAAGTCCCAATGTGGTTTCAAATGGTGCCACATTTCTCTTCCAATCAACTCAAGGTTCAAGCAAGTGGAGGCCACACTCCAAGCCACACGCCCAGCACACTCCGAGCACACGCCAGAGTCAGGAGGCGCCATAGAGGCATCCCAGTGTCATGGTCCCCACATCCAAAGAAGAAAAAATCAAATTGGAGGCTAAATTAAAGGAGGCGCCCACAACTACCTAATTTACCTAAGCAAAGAAGGAAGAAAACTTCTCTTGGAGAAGAAATCAAAGAAGGACATCCAACCTACTCCTAATTGAAGTTCAAATCAAATCAAAGAGCTTAACTTGGAGTGGAAGAAAAGAAGAAATACCATAAGAAGAAGAGGACTCCAAATCCAAATCCAACTCCAAAGGAGGTGCCATAAAAGTTCCAAAACAATTCCTTTATGGCCGTCCCAATTTTTTTTGGACTCTTCGTCGGCCAAGGGAGAGGATTTCTACCTAATCTAGGGGTTGGAAGAGTTTAGTCCCACATGGGAATTTGTACAAGCTAGGAGAAAATTTTAGGTCTATATAATAGACCTCTCTTTGTAACTTTAGAAAATCAATGAAGAAAAATTATTTTTGCTATTCTTGTGTTGAGTGACCTAGGTTTCTCTTCTTCCGCACTATTCTAAGTGTTGAGCTCCGTGAGGGGGTAATCCGGGTTCCATTGGAGCCTTGAGGAGGTGAGAGATCTCCATCTTTATCCAAAAACCTAGGGTTAGCCACTTGAAATTCCAAAACCTAGCCACCTTTCATTATTTTCCATCCACCAAACCCTATCCATCCATCTCCCACGGCCTCTCTCTCTCTAAAAGTCCAGGCCGTCCACCTTCATCCAGATCCAGTCCGGCTACTTCAGATCCAGAGCAAGTTCCAAGGAAAATCACATCAGCATCCAGGAGAATCCAGTTTTCAGCAATTTCGATCTTCAAGTTCATCAACCTGGTAAATCTTTTCCTTGACTCTCTGATTCCATCAATTATTTTTCTTCTCTTCCAGATCTTGAGTTCAGGAGAAGCCAACCGCCAAAGGACCAGTATTGGAGGATCCATACGAAGATATCCGACTCCGAGGATCCAACAATCTGCTCGGGAGAGTTCTTCCACCAAAATCTGTGAAGATCATTGTCTGGTTAGATAAACCTTCCCTCTCTTTATTTCTGTTTTGTTGAAAGCTCGGAGTGAAACCCTAGGTCTGGGAGTTTCTCAACCCCAGCGATCCGTTGCTTCTAAACTACTCTGATAATTTAGTTTCCTTAAAATTGTGCTTTCAATTCATATTAGTATCTTTCAATGTTAGGTTAACTTTTCTTTGATTTGAAGCCAACTTCTACAAACTATAAAAACAACAAAAAAATTAGTTAATCTTAATTACTTCCGCATCGCATCCTTTATTTGTTCTGCATCATTTTGGTATCAGAGCCCAGTCTAGGGTTTCTGATTTGCTTGCTTGCTTTGATTGATCTTTTTTTTTTGTCTGCTGCTCGAAGTAGACTCCCCAGGACGTCCGGTCCTAGGAACTAAGCGAGGCGCAAGCCTCCTCCTCCCATTCCACAGGGTGTTCCTAGGGCGTGTAGGGGATCCATTGGGTTATAACTTCGTAGCAGGGATTATAAACGGGGAAGACAATCTAGTTGCAGCCCGTAATTGCCCTATTATCTGAATTATTTCTCCCTGCATAAAACTCCGAATTGCATGATTTTGCTTCGTTGAAACCAGTATAATTGAACCTATTTTCCATAATTTTTATGCGATTTATTGGTTCAGTAAAAGCTCTGAGAATTAAAATACAGCACTCTGTTTTTGTGTTCTGCAATCAATTCTTTTTGGAGTGATCATCTCATAATTTACTTAAGGGCAATTGAGCATCTAAGATAAGGGGAGGAGTTGATTACCTCTCCTTAGCCCAAAACCACCATCCAATCATTCGAACCTAGACCTAATTTAAAATCAGTTAGACCTAATTTGCCCTAGTGGGCTAGGGACACCAATTGGTCGGGTCTAGGCTAGTGTTGAGTCAGTTTGCTGAGTATTCTGGGTGTGCTTAGCACTCAGTGTCTAGAATGGTGGTTCAGGGACTACGTCCCGAAGGGCTTGTGTGCTGGTCCGCTACCTGGCCAATCACTGATTGGTGTCTAGGATTGGCGATCAGGGACCTAACACTCCCCTTATACCTGCTGGCTGAGTCCTGAGTTACTACAGGCTAGCTTTCCACTCTGATTGGGCATCTAGTTTGGACTCTAGGTCTAGTGATCCAGTAGTCGATTTAGTCTAGTCTCATTTTGTGTGCTTGCTTGAATCATCATGTCTACCAGAAACGGAGTGCCATATCAACCTGGTCAAACCCAACCTGATTTAGAGGCCATGATCAGAACTCTTACTGAAAGTATGGCTAAAATGAATCAGGATATGACAAACACTGTGGCCCAGTTTAGCGCACAAATTCATGAGGATCGTACCCAACTTAGGGACCGAGACCGGTACTTGAAGAACCGACCGATCCTGACCCCGATTTTAATGTGCCTCAGCCTCACCACATCAGGAGCCTAGAAGGCCTTTATATAGAGATCTGAACCTAATCATAGGAGGCCTGACCCAGAGCCTGAAGATAGAGATGATAGGTTCATCAGGAACATCAATTAGATGCACCCACTTTGATGGTAGTCTGAACCCTAAGGTGTATTTGATGGGAGGGTGAGATGGATCAATACTTTGAGTGGTATGCTATGTCTGAGGGGAGGAAATACAAGTTTGCCAAGATGAAATTAGTGCGTCAAGCTAGGTTATACTGGGGGAACATTGAGCTAACCACTAGGAGACGGAATGTTGAGCCCATAACCACTTGGCAGGGTATGAAAGAAAAACTGAGAGATAAATACCTACCCATTTCATACCAGCAAAACCTGTTAGACCAATGGCAAAACCTGAAACAAGGAAACCGATCTGTCTCAGACTACATAACTACTTTTGATGAATACCTAATGAGATGTGATGTGAGTGAAGCCCACGAAGTCACTTTGTCTAGATTTAGGGCTGGACTGAGGGAAGATATCAAGAGAGAACTATTTCTGAGAGAGGTTACTGATCTAGACCAAGCCTACCAAATTGCACTGAACACTGAGAAATTTCAGAGAGGACCTATACCTTCTAGGGTTAGTGCCCCAATCCCAAGGAATGGACCTAGTCAAGTTATCCCTAGTAAACCTTTTCAGGGTACTTCTACCCCTAGGCCCATGGACAAAGGTAAGGCACCTGACACCCAGAGAACCCCTAGTTCAAATACACCTGTTTTAAGTGTCAGAAACCAGGTCACATTTCTAGTCAGTGTACTGCCATAGCCTGTTTCAAGTGTCATAAGGTAGGTCATGTTGCTAGCCAGTGCCCACGGAGATCCCTTACATAGAAGAGGGAGAGAATGATAATTCCGAGCCCAGTGAGGAATTTGAAGAAGAAGTTTATGAGGCCGGAATGAATTGGTTGAGTATGAAGGAGAGGAGGAACCCAATGAATCTGACCAATTAGGAGTTGTTGTAGATGCATCCTATCCCAGAATCTAGTTCAAGAGGATTGGCGTAGGACTAACATCCTACAGACTTTTCTTAAATTAGGGGATAAGGTATGTAAGATCATCATAGATAGTGGGAGCTGTGTAAATGCCATCTCTACTAGCACTGTCAGATGTTAGGCTTAATCCCAGTTCCCCATCCCAACCCCTATAAGGTTTCTTGGGTAGATTCTACCTCCATACCCATCCAGTCTAGATGTCAAGTCCAAATCCAAATGCAATCTTATCACGAAAAGATTTGGTGCGATGTCTTACCCATGGGGGTGAGCAGTATAATTCTCGGAAGACCTTGGTTGTATGATCATGATGCCACCCTCTTAGGAAAATCCAATACCTGTGTCTTTAGTTTCAATGGGAAGAAGATTACGATCCATTCCGTTCCCCCTAAGGACAAGGTAACTAAAGGAGCTGGTAAGGTTAAGGAGATGAAAACTGGAGTGAACCTAATCAGTGCTAAGGATCTAGAACAAGAAATTCATAGTGGTTCACCATCTGGATGTTGACTGCTAAGGAGCTTAGAACTTCGGAACCCTCAGAGCCTCCTCAAGAAGTTAAACCTGTGTTAAAGAATTTGAGGATGTCTTCCCGAGGATTTGCCAGACCACCTTCCACCTCTTAGGATATCCAGCATGCCATAGATCTAATCCCAGGAGCAACTTTGCCCAACTTGCCCCATACAGGATGAATCCATCTGAGCATGAAGAACTACAAAAGCAGGTTGAAGAATTATTGAGGAAGGGGTTTATTAGAGAAAGTCTTAGCCCTTGTGCAGTCCCAGCCTTACTGACCCCAAAGAAAGATGGCACGTGGAGGATGTGTGTTGACAGTCGTGCCATCAATAAAATTACAATCAAGTATAGGTTTCCCATCCCTAGACTAGATGACATGCTTGATATGATGGCTGGTGCAATGGTTTTTTCTAAGATTGATCTCAAAAGCGGCTATCATCAGGTTAGGATTAGACCGGGGATGAATGGAAAACTGCTTTCAAAACTAAGGATGGTCTTTATGAATGGGTTGTTATGCCTTTTGGGTTGTCCAATGCCCCTAGTACTTTCATGAGAATTATGACCCAGGTACTTAGAGCTTTCATAGGAAAATTTGTGGTGGTCTATTTTGATGACATCCTGATCTATGTAAGACCCCCAACAGATCACCTAGACCACCTTAGAGCAGTCTGCCAAGTTTTGAGGAATGAGAGACTCTACGGTAATCTTAAGAAGTGTGAATTCATGACTAGTAGAGTTATCTTTCTTGGTTTTGTAGACCCCTGACGGCGTGGCGGCGATCCTGAGAAGATTAAGTCCATAGTAGACTGGCCAGAGCCAACCAATGTGCATGAAGTTAGAAGTTTCCATGGCTTGGCTACCTTCTATAGGCGATTCATCAAGGGGTTTAGTACTTAGCTGCTCCAATCACTGATTGTATTAGGAAGGGAGAATTTCATTGGACTAAGTCAGCCCATAAAGCCTTCCTAGATCTTAAGGATAAATGACCCAGGCACCCATCTGAGATTACCGATTTTTCTAAAGTATTTGAGGTTGCCTGTGATGCTTCAGGTGTAGGAATAGGTGGAGTCCTAAGCCAAGAGAATCATCCCATAGCATTCTTTAGTGAAAAACTTAATGATGCTAAGCTTAGGTATTCTACCTATGATAAGGAATTTTATGCGGTGGTGCAAGCTTTGCGTTACTGAGACATATTTGCTACCGCAGGAATTTGTACTATTTTCGGACCATGAGGCTCTTAGATTTCTGAACTCCCAAAAGAAGCTTAACCCTAGGCATGCTAAGTGGGTAGAATATATCCAGTCCTATACTTTTGTCCTGAATATAAGGCTGGAGTTGAGAATAAGGTAGCTGATGCCCTTAGTCGCCGATCTCTGTTATTAACTTCTGTTAGAACTGAGGTCATAGGGTTTGAGCAAATCAAAGAGGAGGAATATGAGTCTTGTCCGGATTTTCACAACTGTGTATCAGGATCTAGTTCAAGGACCATCTAGTAATCACCAGGATTATACCCTGTAGATGGTTTTTTGTTCTTCAAAAAAGGCTTTGCATCCCTAGAACTTCTCTTAGGATTTTTGATTGGAAAAATCCTGTGGAGGTTTAGCTGGCCATTGGAAAAGACAAGACCATTCTAGCTATTGAAGACCACTTTCCTGGCCTAGCTTAAAAGGGATGTAGCTAATATTGTAGCTAGATGTCGAACCTGCGCTGTTGCCAAACAGCGAAAACAAAACACTGGCCTTTATACCCCACTCCCTGTCCCAGATCGTCCTTGGCAAGATGTGAGTATGGATTTGTGTTAGGTTTACCTAAGACCCAGAGGAGACATGATTCTATCTGTGTCGTAGTCGACCGATTTCTCTAAAATGGCCCACTTCTTGCCTTGTTCCCAAACTTTTGATGCGTCTAAGGTAGCCACTTTTCTTCAATGAGATAGTTAGACTCCATGGCCTACCTAAGACAATCGTTTCAGATAGGGATGTCCGGTTCACCAGTTACTTTTGGAAGACCCTTTGGCATAAGTTAGGGACAAAACTAAGTTTTTAACTGCCTATCACCCAAACTGATGGCCAAACTGAAGTAGTGAACCGTAGCCTAGGAAATCTGCTGAGATGTCTTGTTGGTGAAAATACCAGAAATTGGGATTTATACCTACCAAGGGCAGAATTTGCGTACAACGACTCGGTCAATAGGTCTACGGGTAAGAGTCCATTTGAAATTGTACATGGGTACAAACCTCACACACCTCTTGACCGTAGTCCCTTTACCTGTCCACACTCGAGTCTCCGAATCTGCTGAGAATTTTGCACAGCATATAAAAGACTTGCATAAAGAAATTCATGCAAAATAAATTTAAGTAATGAAACTATAAGAAGTTGGCTGATCTCAAAGGCGAGTCAAATCTTTTGTTGAGGGAGACTATGTGATGATTAGGTTAAGGCCTGAACGGTTTCCTCTGAACCGTTAGAAAGTTACATGCTAGGGGAGCTGGACCATTTAGAGTGGTAAAGAGAGTAGGATCCAATGCCTATGTGCTCGAGTTGCCTCCAGAACTAGGCATTAGCTCTACTTTCAACATTACAGACTTAGTAGAGTACAGGGAGCCAGCTGTGATTCCTAGTGAGCCTTTTGAGCCTAACCCTATCATTGAGAGTGATCCCGACCATGTGTCCACCAACAAACTGGCCTGTGAGGAAAGAGCAGATTGAAAAGATCCTGGATGATCAGGTTATCTCTACTCGTAATCGAGGATACCAAAGGTACCTGGTCCGCTGGCAAGGAAGGCCAGATTCTGATGACTTTGGATCTCCCGAGAAGAATTACAAGAATTGGACCCAGACCTCTTGGAGAGATACCAGAGCAACTTGAGCCTTACTCGACAGGGTCGAGTTCCTCCCACCCTGGGAGAATGGTGCGGGCACAGACTCAGAAGAAGACTTCAGAGCTCCATTTGGATCTCTGATTGACATTGCCGAGAAATTAGGGTTTGTAATAAAGGTTGACCTGGTCAACCAGTTTTTTTATTTTATTTATTTCTTGAGTCACCATTTAAATTTGTTGAGTCATGTTGACTCGGTGCAAGTCCCAATGGTTTCAAATGGTGCCACATTTCTCTTCCAATCAACTCAAGGTTCAAGCAAGTGGAGCCCACACTCCAAGCCACACGCCCAGCCACACTCCGAGCACACGCCAGAGTCAGGAGGTGCCATAGAGGCATCCAGTGTCATGGTCCCCCACATCCAAGAAGAAAAAATCAAATTGGAGGCTAAATTAAGGAGGCGCCCCACCTGCCTAATTTACCTAAGCAAAGAAGGAAGAAAACTTCTCTTGGAGAAGAAATCAAAGAAGGACATCCAACCTACTCCTAATTGAAGTTCAAATCAAAATCAAAGAGCTTAACTTGGAGTGGAAGAAAAGAAGAAATACATAAGAAGAAGAGGACTCCAAATCCAAATCCAACTCCAAAGGAGGTGCCATAAAAGTTCCAAACAATTCCTTTATGGCGTCCCATTTTTTTTGGACTCTTGGTCGGCCAAGGGAGAGGATTTTCTACCTAATCTAGGGGTTGGAAGAGTTTAGTCCCACATTGGAATTTGTACAAGCTAGGAGAAAATTTTAGGTCTATATAATAGACCCTCTTTGTAACTTTGAAAATCAATGAAGAAAAAATTTTTGCTATTTCTTGTGTTGAGTGACCTAGGTTTCTCTTCTTCCGCACTATTCTAAGTGTTGAGCTCCGTGAGGGGGTAATCCGGGTTCCATTGGAGCCTTGAGGAGGTGAGAGATCTCATCTTATCCAAAACCCTAGGTTAGCCACTTGAAATTCCAAAACCCTAGCCACCTTTCATTATTTTCATCCACCAAACCCTAGATCCATCCACTCCCACGGCCTCTCTCTCTCTACAAGTCCAGGCCGTCCAACTTCATCCAGATCCAGTCCGGCTACTTCAGATCCAGAGCAAGTTCCAAGGAAAACACATCAGCATCCAGAGAATCCAGTTTCAGCAATTTCGATCTTCAAGTTCATCAACTGGTAAATCTCTTTCCTTGACTCTCTGATTCCATCAATTATTTTTCTTCTCTTCCAGATCTTGAGTTCAGGAGAAGCCAACCCGCCAAAGGACCAGTATTGGAGGATCCATTACGAAGATATCCGACCCGAGGATCAACAATCTGCTGGGAGAGTTCTTCCACCAAAATCTGTGAAGATGTGTCTGGTTAGATAAACCTTCCTTCTCTTTATTTCTGTTTGTTGAAAAGCTCGGAGTGAAACCTGGTCTGGAGTTTCTCAACCCAGCGATCCGTGCTTCTAAATACTCTGATAATTTAGTTTCCTTAAATTGTGCTTTCAATTATCATATTAGTATCTTTCAATGTTAGGTTAACTTTTCTTGATTTGAAGCCAACTTCTACAAACCTATAAAAACAACAAAAAAAAAATTAGTTAATCACTTTACTCCGCATCGCATCCCTTTATTTGTTCTGCATCACATAGGCATTGGATCCTACTCTCTTTACCACTCTAAATGGTCCAGCTCCCCTAGCATGTAACTTTCTAACGTTCCAGGAGGAAACCGTTCAGGCCTTAACCTAATCATCACATAGTCTCCCTCAACAAGATTTGACTCGCCTTTGAGTATCAGCCAACTTCTTATAAGTTTCATTACTTAAATTTATTTTGGCATGAATTTCTTTATGCAAGTCTTTTACTGCTGTGCAAAATTCTCAGCAGATTCGGAGACTCGAGTGTGGACAGGTAAAGGGACTAGGTCAAGAGGTGTGTGAGGTTTGTACCCATGTACAATTTCAAATGGACTCTTACCCGTAGACCTATTGACCGAGTCATTGTACGCAAATTCTGCCCTTGGTAGGTATAAATCCCATTTCTGGTGTTTTCACCAACAAGACATCTCAGCAGATTTCCTAGGCTACGGTTCACTACTTCAGTTTGGCCATCAGTTTGGGGATGATAGGCAGTTGAAAACTTAAGTTTTGTCCCTAACTTATGCCAAAGGGTCTTCCAAAAGTAACTGGTGAACCGGACATCCCTATCTGAAACGATTGTCTTAGGTAGGCCATGGAGTCTAACTATCTCATTGAAGAAAAGCGTGGCTACCTTAGACGCATCAAGGTTTGGGAACAAGGCAAGAAGTGGGCCATTTTAGAGAATCGGTCGACTATGACACAGATAGAATCATGTCTCCTCTGGGTCTTAGGTAAACCTAACACAAAATCCATACTCACATCTTGCCAAGGACGATCTGGGACAGGGAGTGGGGTATAAAGGCCAGTGTTTTGTTTTCACTGTTTGCAACAGCGCAGGTTCGACATCTAGCTACAATATTAGCTACATCCCTTTTCAAGCTAGGCCAGAAAAAGTGGTCTTCAATAGCTAGAATGGTCTTGTCTTTTCCAAAATGGCCGGCTAAACCTCCAGCATGGATTTTCCAAATCAAAATTCCCTAAGAGAAGTTCTAGGGATGCAAAGCCTATTTTTGAAGAACAAAAAACATCTACAAGGGTATAATCCTGTTGATTACTAGATGGTCCTTGAACTAGATCCTGATACACAGTTGTGAAATCCGGACAAGACTCATTTTCTTCTTTGATTTGCTCAAACCCTATGACCTCAGTTCTAACAGAAGTTAATAACAGGGATCGGCGACTAAGGCATCAGCTACCTTATTCTCAACTCCAGCCTTATGTTTCAGGACAAAAGTATAGGACTGGATATATTCTACCCACTTAGCATGCCTAGGGTTAAGCTTCTTTTGGGAGTTCAGAAATCTAAGAGCCTCATGGTCCGAAATAGTACAAATTCCTGCGGTAGCAAATAATGTCTCCAGTAACGCAAAGCTTGCACCACCGCATAAAATTCTTATCATAGGTAGAATACCTAAGCTTAGCATCATTAAGTTTTTCACTAAAGAATGCTATGGGATGATTCTCTGGCTTAGGACTCCACCTATTCCTACACCTGAAGCATCACAGGCAACCTCAAATACTTTAGAAAAATCGGGTAATCTCAGAATGGGTGCCTGGGTCATTTTCTCCTTAAGATCTAGGAAGGCTTTATGGGCTGACTTAGTCCAATGAAATTCTCCCTTCCTAATACAATCAGTGACAGGAGCAGCTAAAGTACTAAACCCCTTGATGAATCGCCTATAGAAGGTAGCCAAGCCGCCGTGGGAACTTCTAACTTCATGCACATTGGTTGGCTCTGGCTAGTCTACTATGGACCTAATTTTCTCAGGATCGGCCGCCACGCCGTCAGGGTTACTACAAAACCAAGAAAGATAACTCTACTAGTCATGAATTCACACTTCTTAAGATTACCGTAGAGTCTCTCATTCCTCAAAACTTGGCAGATTGCTCTAAGGTGGCCTAGGTGATCTGCTGGGTCTTACTATAGATCAGGATGTCATCAAAATAGACCACCACAAATTTTCCTATGAAAGCTCTAAGTACCTGGGTCATATTCTCATGAAGGTACTAGGGGCATTGGACAACCCAAAAGGCATAACAACCCATTCATAAAGACCATCCTTAGTTTTGAAAGCAGTTTTCCATTCATCCCCGGGTCTAATCCTAACCTGATGATAGCCGCTTTTGAGATCAATCTTAGAAAAAACCATTGCACCAGCCATCATATCAAGCATGTCATCTAGTCTAGGGATGGGAAACCTATATTTGATTGTAATTTTATTGATGGCACGACTGTCAACACACATCCTCCACGTGCCATCTTTCTTTGGGTCAGTAAGGCTGGGACTGCACAAGGGCTAAGACTTTCTCTAATAAACCCCTTCCTCAATAATTCTCCAACCTGCTTTTGCAGTTCTTCATGCTCAGATGGATTCATCCTGTAATGGGGCAAGTTGGGCAAAGTCGCTCCTGGGATTAGATCTATGGCATGCTGGATATCCCTAAGAGGTGGAAGGTGGTCTGGCAAATCCTCGGGAAAGACATCCTCAAATTCTTTTAACACAGGTTTAACTTCTTGAGGAGGCTCTGAGGGTTCCGAAGTTCTAAGTTCCTTAGCAGTCAACATCCAGATGGGTGAACCACTATGAATTTCTTGTTCTAGATCCTTAGCACTGATTAGGTTCACTCCAGTTTTCATCTCCTTAACCTTACCGGCTCCTTTAGTTACCTTGTCCTTAGGGGGAACGGAATGGATCGTAATCTTCTTCCCATTGAAACTAAAGACACAGGTATTTGATTTTCCTAAGAGGGTGGCATCATGATCATACAACCAAGGTCTTCCGAGAATTATGCTGCTCACCCCCATGGGTAAGACATCGCACCAAATCTTTTCGTGATAAGATTGCATTTGGATTTGGACTTGACATCTAGACTGGATGGATATGGAGGTAGAATCTACCCAAGAAACCTTATAGGGGTTGGGATGGGGAACTGGGATTAAGCCTAACATCTTGACAGTGCTAGTAGAGATGGCATTTACACAGCTCCCACTATCTATGATGATCTTACATACCTTATCCCCTAATTTAAGAAAAGTCTGTAGGATGTTAGTCCTACGCCAATCCTCTTGAACTAGATTCTGGGATAGGATGCATCTTACAACTCCTAATTGGTCAGATTCATTGGGTTCCTCCTCTCCTTCATACTCCTCAACCAAATTCATTCCGGCCTCATAAACTTCTTCTTCAAATTCCTCACTGGGCTCGGAATTATCATTCTCTCTCCCTCTTCTATGTAAAGGGATCTCTGTGGGCACTGGCTAGCAACATGACCTACCTTATGACACTTGAAACAGGCTATGGCAGTACACTGACTGGAAATGTGACCTGGTTTCTGACACTTAAAACAGGTGATATTGAACTAGGGGTTCTCTGGGTGTCAGGTGCCTTACCTTTGTCCATGGGCCTATGGATAGAAGTACCCTGAAAGGTTTACTAGGGATAACTTGGCTAGGTCCATTCCTTGGATTGGGGCACTAACCCTAGAAGGTATAGGTCCTCTCTGAAATTTCTCAGTGTTCAGTGCAATCTGGTAGGCTTGGTCTAGATCAGTACCTCTCTCAGAATAGTTCTCTCTTGATATCTTCCCTCAGTCCAGCCCTAAATCTAGACAAAGTGACTTCGTGGCTTCACTCACATCACATCTCATTAGGTATTCATCAAAAGTAGCTATGTAGTATGAGACAGATCGGTTTCCTTGTTTCGGGTTTTGCCATTGGTCTAACAGTTTTGCTGGTATGAAATGGGTAGGTATTTATCTCTCAGTTTTTCTTTCATACCCTGCCAAGTGGTTATGGGCTCAACATTCCGTCTCCTAGTGGTTAGCTCAATGTTCCCCCAGTATAACCTAGCTTGACGCACTAATTTCATTCTTGGCAAACTTGTATTTCCTCTCCTCAGACATAGCATACCACTCAAAGTATTGATCCATCTCACCCTCAATCAGAATACACCTTAGGGTTCAGACTACCATCAAAGTGGGTGCATCAAATTTGATGTTCCTGATGACCTATCATCTCTATCTTCAGGCTCTGGGTCAGGCCTCCTATGATTAGGTTCAGGATCTCTATATAAAGGCCTTCTAGGCTCCTGATGTGGGTGAGGTGAAGCACATTAAAATCGGGGTTAGAGTCCAATTCCGATGTCTAGGTTCTTCAAGTACTTGGACTCGGTCCCTAAGTTGGTAAGATCCTCATGAATTTGTGCGCTAAACTGGGCCACAGTGTTTGTCATATCCTGATTCATTTTAGCCATACTTTCAGTAAGAGTTCTGATCATGGCCTCTAAATCAGGTTGGGTTTGACCAGGTTGATATGGCACTCCGTTTCTGGTAGACATGATGATTCAAGCAAGCACACAAAATGAGACTAGACTAAATCGACTACTGGATCACTAGACCTAGAGTCCAAACTAGATGCCCAATCAGAGTGGCAAGCTAGCCTGTAGTAACTCAGGACTCAGCCAGGCAGGTGTAAGGGGAGTGTTAGGTCCCTGATTGCCAATCCTAGACACCAATCAGTGATTGGCCAGGTAGGCGGACCAGCACACAAGCCCTTCGGGACGTAGTCCCTAAACCACCGTTCTAGACACTGAGTGCTAAGCACACACAGAATAACTCAGCAAACTGACTCAACACTAGCCTAGACCCGACCAATTGGTGTCCATAGCCCACTAGGGCAAATTAGGTCTAACTGATTTTAAATTAGATCTAGGTTCGAATGATTGGATGGTGGTTTTGGGCTAAGGAGAGGTAATCAACTCCTCCCCTTATCTTAGATGCTCAATTGCCCTTAAGTAAATTATGAGATGATCACTCCCAAAAGAATTGAATTGCAGAACATAAAAAACAGAGTTGCTGTATTTTAATTCTCAGAATCTTTACCGAAACCATAAATCACAGAAAAATTATGGAAAATAGGTTCAATTATACTGGTTTCAACGAAGCAAAACCTGCAATTCAGAGTTTTATGCAGGGAGAAATAATTTCAGACACAGGGAAATTACGGGCTGCAACTAGATTGTCTTCCCCGTTTATAATCCCTGCTACGAAGTTATAACCCAATGGATCCCCTACACGCCCTAGGAACACCCCGTGGAATGGGAGGAGGAGGCTTGTGCCTCGCTTAGTTCCTAGGACCGACGTCCTGGGGAGTCTACTTCGAGCAGAAAATAAAAAGAGAACAATCAAAACAAGCAAGCAAGCAAATCAGAAACCCTAGACTGGGCTCTGATACCAAAAATGATGCAGAACAAATAAAGGAACGCGATGCGGAAGTAGATTAAGATTAACTAATTTTTTTTATTGTTTTTATGTTTGTAGAAGTTGGCTTCAAATCAAGAAAAGTTAACCTAACATTGAAAGAGACTAATATGATAATTGAAGCACAGTTTTAAGGAAACTAAAGTATCAGAGTAGTTCAGAAGCAACGGATCGCTGGGGGGTTGAGAAACTCCCAGACCTAGGGTTTCTCTCCGAACTTTCAGCAGAACAGAAATAAAGAGAAGAGATGGTTTAACCTAACCAGACAATGATCTTCACAGATTTTTGGTGGAAGAACTCTCCCGAGCAGATTGTTGGATCCTCGGATTCAGATTTCTTCGCAATGGATCCTCCAGTACTGGTCCTTTGGCGGGTTGGCTTCTCCTGAACTCAAGATCTGGAAGAGAAGAAAACAATTGATGGAATCAGAGAGTCCAAGAAAGAATTTACCAGGTTGATGAACTTGAAGATTGAAATTGCTGAAAGCTGGATTCTCCTGGAAGCTGATGTAATTTTCCTTGGAACTTGCTCTGGATCTGAAGTAGCCGGACTGGATCTGGATGAAAGTGGACGGCCTGGAC
Organism: Areca catechu; assembly: GCA_021397845.1. Classification (NCBI taxonomy): domain Eukaryota; kingdom Viridiplantae; phylum Streptophyta; class Magnoliopsida; order Arecales; family Arecaceae; genus Areca; species Areca catechu. The sequence continues at coordinate 139,116,282 of CM038052.1, read as the reverse complement.
TTGTAGAGAGAGAGAGGCCGTGGGAGATGGATGGGGCTATGGTTTGATGGATTGAAAATAATGAGGGTGGCTAGGGTTTTGGAATTTCAAGTGGCTAACCTAGGGTTTTGGATAAAGATGGAGATCTCTCACCTCCTCAAGGCTCCAATGGAACCCGGATTACCCCCTCACGGAGCTCAACACTTAGAATAGTGCGAAGAAGAGAAACCTAGGTCACTCAACACAAGAGAGTAGCAAAAAAATAATTTTCTTCATTGATTTTCAAAGTTACAAAGAGAGGTCTATTATATAGACCTAAAATTTTCTCCTAGCTTGTACAAATTCCCATGTGGGACTAAACTCTTCAACCTCTAGATTAGGTAGAAAACCCCTCTCTTGGTCGACCAAGACTTCAAAAAAATTGGGACGGCCATAAAGGAATTTTTTTGTGGAATTTTTATGGCGCCTCCTTTGGAGTTGGATTTGGATTTGAGTCCCCTCTTCTTATGGCATTTCTTCTTTTCTTCCACTCCAAGTTAAGCTCTTTGATTTTTATTTGAACTTCAATTGGATGTCCTTCTTTGATTTCTTCTCCAAGAGAAGTTTTCTTCCTTCTTTGCTTAGGTAAAATAGGCAGTATGGGCGCCTCCTTTAAATTAGCTTCCAATTTGATTTTTTCTTCTTTGGGTGTGGGGACCATGACACTGGGATGCCTCTGTGGTGCCACCTAGACCCTGGCGTGTGCTCGGAGTGTGGCTGGGTGTGTGGCTTAGAGTGTGGCCTCCACTTGCTTGGACCTTGGTTTGATTGGAAGACAAATGTGGCACCATTTTGGACCAAATTGAAACCATATTGGGACTTGCACTGAGTCAACATGACTCAACAAAATTTAAATGGTGACTCAAGAATAAATAAAATAAATAACTGGTTGACCAGGTCAACCTTTATTACAAATCCTAATTTCTCGGGCAATGTCAATCAGAGATCCAAATGGAGCTCTGAAGTCTTCTTCTGAGTCTGGTGCCCACACCAGAAGAGCCTGAAAACTCCGATCGTAGGAGAGTTGACTTAGATCTGTTATCGAGCACCAGGCTTCAGCCCAAATAAAATGGTGAAATACCAAAAAAAGGTCGCCAAGTATTACAATTCTAGAGTAAATGAGCAAATCTTCTGTACAGGGAACATGGTGCTGCAAAAGGTAGAAGTATCCAGGGTAAGCTTTCCCCAACTGGGAAGGTCCATACAAGTCGAAGAAGTCATACGTTCGGGAACATATCGACTCAAGACCTTGGATGATAAAATTCTGTCCCGACCGTGGAATGTTCAAAACCTTCACAAATACTATTAAAAACAAATCCCTAATTTTTTGTGCAAATTTGCCCAACTCTGAATGGCCCGTTACATCAACTGAATGACAACGGCCTAAATGGCATGACCTAAGGAATCACAAATGGTGCAAAGGAGAGTTCGATCTACTCACCTTATCGGTATGCCCGATGAGCGCAACGGATGGCCCAATCAGGCCGCCAAGAAGATCAAAGGCACAGAGATAGTTCAAGTAACCTACCCTACGAAAAACTCAAAGATATGTCAGGGCGGGCCTAATCAGCCTACCTTACACCAATGAAGGTGCAGGGATGATTTTTATAGCCTACCCTATGGTAAGTTCGAAGACATGCTGAGGCGGGCCTGAACAGCCTACCTTGATCATGACAGGAATGCATAGGGATGCCTTGGATGCCCTATCCTACGGTAAATCTGAAAACCTGTTAGGGTGAACCTATACCACTCATCCTTTCAACAATAAAAGTAAAACACTTGTTGAGATAGCCCAGCTGGTCTCATATCTTTTTACAGATCACAAATGTTTTGGGAAGATTACACCTTCAATATATCACAGTACGACAAGTCACAAAAGAGTTGTAAAAGAAGTTGAAAACTTCATTTCATTCGCATCTTTACATAAAAGAAAAAAAGAAAAGAAAAACTGCATGAAGTGGAAATGAACATCTAATGACCACTTGCCAGCCCATTCCCTCACCGGCCCTTTCCTTTGCCGGCCCTTTCCCTTTCCAGGAAAGGGGATGGAGGGTTTGATGTTGCCAAGGCCCTACAAGTTGTAGTACTTGAAGGCCTTATCCCTGCACTCTCGAAACCCATGGTGATAGGAGTCCAGAGCCGCCTCGTGACCTCCTCTTTGAAGGCAGAAGATGCCTTGAAGTTCGAGATGGCATCCGCTGCACTCTTTCTGGCCTCCACCACCTCTGCGAAGGTCACCTCGACCTAAGCCCTGGCCTCCTCTAGTTGAGCCTCCAGGACACGGACCCTTCTCTCCAAGTGATCAATGACTGGGTCATCATCGTTCCTCAACCCGAGGAATCCTGGGCTACCCCTTGCTCTGGTACCGATGGCTCTTTTCTTCGCCACCCTTCGAAGCTCAGGAACATTGAACTTCATTTCACAGGGACGCTGGAGAAAGAAGAAAAATTTCCAAAGTGGGAGTCTAAGATTGTGATGGCCTTTGATAGAGGAAGACAGGGTCCTATTTATAAGGACCTTACACCCTTGACTGGCTATAGGGAAACGTGCTCCACGTCCTTTCCCAGACATACCAAAGGATGCCACGTGTCGGAGTGACACCTCAAGACCCCAGATAATCGCTTGGGAATGGTATGATCACTAATTACTACTCTTGGGATGGCAACTGCCGGCACTTCAAATCCAGAAAAATCTCCATCGTGCGTCAACGGCATTAATGGCTCCCTTTCAAAAAGAAAGGATATGGCAACACCTAAGGCACATGAAAATGTGACCGTTCGAATATCGACACACTCAACATGGGCAATGAGAATCATAATCAAGGTTCCTTAATCACCGGTCAATAGAAAATGACACCTGTCCGTCGTGTCCATTCCTAGATGGGTGGATTAATTATGAAAGAAGGTGACATCAGCCTAGATTGATCATGGATAGTCTTCAACAACGGCATTCAGATTTGCTTCAGAATTCATCTTCGATGCCATCCACGAGCCAAACAATCTTTCGCTCCGGCCCCTCGACCAAACAGGAAGAAGAGCAATGTAATTCAAGTCATCACCAAAGCCAGCAATCTCATTCAAATCATATTCAAAAAATGTGACATGACACATACAAAAGAGAATTCACTTGTAAATTTAGAATAGTTAGTTACATTTCAGAGGGGATAAGGAAGAGATATGACACTTAAAACTACACAGACCCCTAATCATTGGCTGGAGGAGACTCAGCATCACAAGATTGAAGCAATCTATCAATTTGTGCGGAGAGAGTTTCCTCAAATTGGGTTGAACCCAGAGGATCTTTAACCTATGCCTCCTCCTCAGCTCGGATGATGCAGAACAAAAGCTCTGATACCAAAATTGATGCAGAACGAAAGAAGAGATGATGCGATGTGGAAGTAAATTAAGACTAATTCTTTTTTTTTTTGTTATTTTTTTTTTTTATATTTTCAAAAGTCGGCTTTGACTCAAAGGAAAGTTAAACCAAATTGAAAGAAGCTATGTAATAATTAAAGCACAATTTAAAGAAACTAGGTTATCAGAGTAGTTCAGAAGTAAAGGATCGCTGGGGGTTGAGAAACTCCCAGACCTAGGATTTCGCTTGGAACTTTCAACAAGACAGAAGTAAAGAGAAAGAAGGTTACAGACCAGGCAGTGATCTTCACAGGGTTTAGTGGAAGGACTCTCTTGAGCAGATTGTTGGATCTCCGGATTCAGATATCTTCGCAATGGATCCTCCAATACTGGTCCTTTGGTAGAGTTGGCTTCTCCTGAACTCAAGATCTGGGAAAGAAGAAGAATAATTTATGGAATCCAGATACTCAAGGAAGGATTTACCAGATTGAAGAACTTGAAAGCTGATGTTGCTGAAATCCGGATTCTCTTGGAGGCTGATCTGACTTCCTCTGGGAATTGCTCTAAATCTGAAGTATCCGGACTGGGCCCGGATGATGGTGGTCGGCCTTGACTTGGAGAGGGTGGCCGTGAGAGATGGGGTAGGCTAGGGTTTGGTGGAAAGAAGAGGATGAAGGGCGGCTAGGGTTTGGAAGTGAAGTGGCTAACCTAGGGTTTTGGGGTTGGTGATCTCACACCTCCTCAAGGTTCTTGGGGAACCCGGATTTACTCCCTCACGGAGCTCAACACCTGGATGCAAGTGCAGAAGAGAGAAACACAAAGTTTGCTCACACATAAATTGGATTCACTCATTAGATGACTTTAAAATTTACAAAGAGGGGATTAATTTATAGGACTTTACAAGAGAGCAGGATTTTACATCTTCCCATGTGGGACTAATGGGGTGGATCTTCAAATAGGTTTGTAGAATCAATTCCCACACATATGCTGGCCAAGAGGTTCCAAAATGTTGATTGGTGGCTTCAAATGGTAAGTAGGTGGCGCTTCCTAGCCTTGTTCTTCAAGAGAAAATTTCTTTCCTTCCATGGCTCAACTCTTTTGGACACCTCCTTTTTCTTTCTCCCTAAGTCATGGATCTTCCCATCTTTGCTTTGGGCGTTTTTTGGCATGGATTGGTGCCCCCTTGAAGTGATCCCCAGAAGAGCTTCTTTCTTTTTACATAGCTTTGCTCTTATGGAATGTTTGGGCTGCCCCCTTGAATTGTGGATCCCAGATTATTTTCTCCTCAAGTGGCGCATGAGAGAAGGGACCTGCTATCTTGTGGTGTGGGGACCAGAGCATACTGGATAGAGATGTGGCACCCCTGGACTCAGGCGTGTGGCTGGGAGTGTGGCTGGGAGTGTGCGCCCACTTGCTTGGCCTTGGAAGAAAATGTGATACCCTGGAGAAGTCCTAGACCACTACTGAGTCAACATGACTCAACAAAATTAAATTGCAGGGAAATACAGACTCAAGCTAAATTGAGTTTATCAAGTCAACCCTTATTACAAACCAGAAAATCCTAATTCTTCGGGCAAGGTCAATCAGAGATCCAGATGGAGCCCTGAAGTCTTCTTCTAAGTCTGGTGCCCGCACCAATTCTCCCCGGGGTGGGAGGAACTCGACCCTGTCGAGTATGGATCAAGCTGGCTTTGGTATCTCTCCAAGAGGTCTGGGTCCAATTCTTGTAATTCTTCTCGGGAGATCCAAGAGTCATCAGAATCTGGCATTCCTTGCCAGCGGACCAGGTATCTTTGGTATCCTCGATTACGAGTAGATAACCTGATCATCCAGGATCTTTTCAATCTGCTCTTTCCTCACAGGCCAGTTTGTTGGTGGACACACAGGGTTGGGTTCACTCTCAAGAGCAGGATTAGGCTCAAAAGGCTCACTGGGAATCACAGCTGGCTCTCTATACTTTACTAGGTCTGTAATGTTGAAAGTGGAGCTAATGCCTAGTTCTGGAGGCACTCGAGCACATAGGCATTGGATCCTACTCTCTTCCCCACTCTAAATGGACCAGCTCCTCTAGCATGTAACTTTCTAACGGCTCCAGGAGGGAACCGTTCATGCATTAACCTAATCATTACACAATCTCCCAACAAAAGTTTTGACTCACCTTTGAGAATTAGCCAACTTTTAATAAGTTTCATTACTTAAAGTTATTTTGGCATGAATTTCTTTATGCAAGTCCTTTACATGCTATGCAAGTGCATCAAGAGACTTTTGTGTGTGGGCTAATAGTGAAATCAGATCAAGTGGTGTGTGAGGCTTGTATCCATGAACAATTTCAAAGGGACTCTAGCCTATAGACCTATTGATCGAAACATTGAATGTAATTTCAGCCCTGAACAAAATACAATCTCAATTCCTGGTATTCTCACTCAACCAAAATCTGAGTTAATGTCCTAAATTCGACTGATGATGCATTCCTAAAGAATGGACTTTATTCAAAGGAACCCTAGGTCTGAACCTAACAAACTATGGCTCTCTAGGTTTGACTTTGGGTCGGAGGATGGCATGCAGAGCATGAAAACATATCATGGGTGCCTAGTAGTGCCATAAGGTCTTCCAGAAGTAGTGGCAAACCTAATAGGTTCTGACACGTGGTTCACTCTAAAGACTTCGACAAAGTATACTTGGATGGTGTAAGAAGCATTGGAAGTCCTAGAAAAGGGAGGAAATATGAGGCAGAGTCACGAATTACCTGCTGAGTAAAGGTGGTGACCTGAAGGTTTGAATGGTGATCTATGAGTGTCAACTGGTCATCCTTTCGAAAGGAAAAGTTTGCTACTCCCAGGAATGGATCAAGAGATGGTTCGGGAAGCAGCCTAGGACATGTGATTGCAATAGTTAAAGTTTGTTCTCTAAGCAAATAATGATCCATTTTCTCAAGAACTGGATTGAAGAATGATTCATGGAGGGCCTATGGATGATGACCCCAGACTTGAAATTTGACATATGGGTGTGGAAAGGTATACTCTATAGAAGGGTAGGTCAGTCATGCGAAGGAGGGGTCTGGGGTCATAAGGAGGACTTCTACAGGACTAGGTGAATCATCCGCTCAAGATAAGGATGTTCAACTGAGATTACGAGAGACCTTAGTGGCTGGGCATGGGACAAGGTCTAATTGTAAGAGGCTTGATTCAGTCATCCTAAGGAGAGGATCTACCATAGGTGGGCAAACTTAAACAATTCAGTGCAAAGATCTTTAATGGTACTTGGGGAATGACTGTCATTAGAGGGTACGAACTGATAGCTCGGGCTAACACTATGAGTTCTTCCTGGGGGTATTTGACTAAAGGAACCTGGTTCTCACAAATCTCTTGAATTTCTGAACTAGGTCCTACCACTTGGTTGCTCTCCAAGGTCTCCTCAGGTAAGGACCAATAGTATCGATGTCACATTCTTCAAGTACTTCCCCCTCATATTCAACAACTAGACTTAAGCCAGCATCATATACTTCCTCGATGCCATCTTCAATGGTTTCGGGTCAGTGGTAATCAGGTCAACTGATTCTGGGCTTGTCATACCTAACCTTTCTTCTTCCTCATTGGTAGGCTTGGGTTCTCCCTCATTAATGTCATCCTTAGGATTCTTACCACTTAGCTATGCACAAGCCAGTCCTATGCATGGGCACTGACTAGATTTATGGCCTCTTTCTCCACAAAACCAACATTCTTGCGATATAGGAACCTGGATCACATTGGGTTTCAAGCTAGTAGAGACCTTACTTGGGCATGGGTGTGGATCTAAATGGTTTGATCTAGAATACTTGGGTTGTTGAGTGGCTGGTCTAGAATATTGTAAGGACCTCTCATAGACACGATACACACTATAGATATCATGGTTAGGCTTCCTAAGGTTATGCTCGGGATCACGGTATAAGATCCTCCTAGGCTCCTGGCATGGGTGATTGGGGCCTATTAATTTTGGATCAGGGGTCCAATTTTGATGTCTACGTTTCTCAAGTACTTGGACTCGATCCCTAAGCTGGGTAAAATTCTCATGGACTTGTTCTTTACACTGGGCAACAGTAGTAGTTATATCCTGACTCACTTTGTTCATACTTTCAGTAAGAGCTCTAACCATGGCCTCTAAATCAGGTTGGTTTGACCAGGTTGGTAGGGTACTCCATTCCGGGTAGACATGGATGCAAGCAAACACACAGAATGTGACTAGACTAAAGCGACTACTGCTCACTAGACCTAGAGTCCAAACTAGATGCCCAATCGAGTGGCAAGCTAGCCTGTAGTAACTCGGGACTCAGCCAGGCAGGTGTAAGGGGAGTGTTAGGTCCCTAAATGCCTATCCTAGACACCAATCAGAGATTGGCCAGGTAGGCGGACCAGCACACAAGCCCTTCGGGATGGAATCCCTGAACCACCATTCTAGACACTGAGTACAAAGCACACATAGAGTAACTAGACAAACTGACTCAACATTAGCCTAGACCCGACTTGTTGGTGTCCCTAGCCCACTAGGCAATTAAGTCTAATAAATTTTAAAGTTAGGCTTAGGATCGAATGAGTGGGTGGTGGTTTTGGACTAAGGAGAGGCTATCAACTCCTCCCTTATCTTAGATGCTCAAATGCCCTTAGGATGAATTAGGAGATGTTCACTCAAAATAGTTGCATTGCAGAACACAAAAATAGAGTTGCAGTAATTTAACTCTCAGAAATTTCACGAAAACTAATAAATCACAAAAAATTATTTAAAATATCTTCAATTATACTGGTTCCAAAAAAATAAAATCACATAATTCGGAGTTACCTGCAATGAGAAACAATTCCTATAACAGGATAGTTATAGACTGAAAACAGGGTGCTTCCCCCGTTTACAATTCCTGCTACGAAGTTGTAACCCAACGGATCCCTACACGTCCTAGGAACACCCCGTGGAATGGGAAGAGGAGGTTTGCACCTCGGTTCGTTCCTAGGACCGGACGTCCTGGGGAGTCTACTTCGAGCAGACAAAGTAAAAGGAGAGAGACTTAAAACAAGCAAGCAAAATAGAAACCCTAGACTGGGCTCTGATACCAAAATGATGCAGAACGAAAGCTCTGATACCAAAATTGATGCAGCATGAAAGTTCTGATACCAAAAATGATGCAGAACAAAAGCTCTGATACAAAATTGATGCAGAACGAAAGAAGAGATGATGCGATGTGGAGTAATTAAGACTAATTCTTTTTTTTTTGTTGTTTTTTTTTTTTTTTATTTTCAGAAGTTGGCTTTGACTCAAAGGAAGTAAACCAATTGAAAGAAGCTATGTAATAATTGAAAGCACAATTAAAAAAACTAGGTTATCAGAGTAGTTCAGAAGTAAAGGATCGCTGGGGGTTGAGAAACTCCCAGACCTAGGATTTCGCTCTGAACTTTCAACAAGACAGAAGTAAAGAGAAGAGAAGGGTTACAGACCAGGCAGTGATCTTCACAGGGTTTAGTGGAAGGACTCTCTTGAGCAGATTGTTGGATCTCCGGATTCAGATATCTTCGCAATGGATCCTCCAATACTGGTCCTTTGGTAGAGTTGGCTTCTCCTGAACTCAAGATCTGGAAAGAAGAAGAATAATTTATGGAATCCTGCTACTCAAGGAAAGATTTACCAGATTGAAGAACTTGAAAGCTGATGTTGCTAAAATCCGGATTCTCTTAGGCTATCTGACTTCCTCTGGAATTGCTCTGAATCTGAGTATCCGGACTGGACCCGGATGATGGTGGTCGGCCTTGACTTGGAGAGGGTGGCCGTGGAGATGGGGTAGGCTAGGGTTTTGTGGAAAGAATATGATGAAGGGCGGCTAGGGTTTGGAAGTGAAGTGGCTAACCTATGGTTTTGGGTTGGAGATCTCACACCTCCTCAAGGTTCCTGGGAACCCGGATTTACTCCCTCACGAGCTCAACACCTGGATGCAAGTGCGAAGAGAGAAACACAAAGTTTGCTCACACATAAATTGGATTCATTCATTAGATGACTTTAAAATTTATAATAGGGGTTAATTTATAGGACTTTACAAGAGAGCAGGTTTTTACATCTTCCATGTGGGACTAATGGGGTGGATCTTCAAATTAGTTTGTAGAATCAATTCCCACACATATGGCCGGCCAAGAGGTTCCAAAAATGTTGATTGGTGGCTTCAAAAGGTAAGTAGGTGGCGCCTCCTAGCCTTGTTCTTCAGAAAAATTTCTTTCCTTCCATGGCTCAACTCTTTTGGACACCTCCTTTTCTTTTCTCCCTAAGTCATGGATCTTCCCATCTTTGCTTTGGGCATTTTTGGCATGGATTGGGTGCCCCTTGAAGTGCTCCCCAAGAGAGCTTCTTTCTTTACATAGCTTTGCTCTTATGGAATGTTTTGGGCTGCCCCCTTGAATTGTGGATCCCAGATTATTTTCTCCTCAAGTGGCGCATGAGAGAAGGGACCTGCTATCTTATGGTGTGGGGACCAGAGCATACTGGATAGAGATGTGGCACCCCCTGGACTCAGGCGTGTGTCTGGGAGTGTGGCTGGGAGTGTGGCGCCCACTTGCTTGGCCTTGGAAGAAAATGTGACACCCTGGAGAAGTCCAAGACCACTACTGAGTCAACATGACTCACCAAAATTAAATTGCAGGGAAATACAGACTCAAGCTAAAATTGAGTTTATCAAGTCAACCCTTATTACAAACCAGAAAACCCTATTCTTCTTCGGCAAGGTCAATCAGAGATCCAGATGGAGCCCTGAAGTCTTCTTCTAAGTCTGGTGCCCGCACCATCGGACATCCTCTTGGTTCGGGATTGGAATCTCATTCAAGTCTTCGACTGCGACAAAAGTTTCTTCCCTCGAGTCTATCACCTCTTCAGCCTCTTCGACCTGGGCCAAAGTCACGCTGGGAGCCTCGACCACGAGTAGGATATCGTCCCTCGGACTTGACAACCCTTCAATCTCTTCTTCAGCCTTGGCTCCCTCCTCTTCTTCTTCAGTAATGTTGAAAGTAAGGACAGCAAAAAGTCAAGGTTAGGAAAAACCCCACTGACCTTGGCGAGTCCATCATCAAAACCATGCTAGTAGCTGTATAAGGTCACCTCATTCATTTCCTATTGGAACTATGAGGACTTCCTAAAATCCACTACTGCTCTACTCACTAGCTTTTTCAAGACTTCGAACTCTCTCTTGGCTATCTCAAACTTTAGGGCTACCTCTTCAACCCTTAATGATGCCTTTCTAGCTCTTAAGGATGCCTCTTCAGCCCTCTTGGTTGCCTCCTCAGCCACCTTGGTCAAATCTTCCATCTTCTCCTGATTCTCCTTGATGGATTGTTCCAAGGAATCGACTTGTTTTCTACTCTTCCTCAACTCTGCCCCTTGCCCTGCGATCATCAAATGGGCATCCTTCAGCTCATTCCTCAGGCCATGAATTTCAGCATCCGCATGAGCGAGACGATTCTCCATAGACTGCTTCAATTCTTCGACCACCTCCTTTTCTACCCTGGCTATATGGAGCTATTTATTAAGGTCGTAAATGAGGCTATCGACATTCTCTAGGCCCCTCCATGAAGGTGATGTCGTAGACCAACTACATCGACAAAGCAAAATCATGGACCAAACAATCCTCTAGGCAAAAAAGAAACGACGAGAATCTCACCTGTTGCAGGGAGGAAAAGGCAGAGTTAGAAATTCTGACAATTCTTCGACTTCAGATAACTGCCAAATCATGAGGTAGCAACGTATCCTTACGCGCCTGCCTAGCCATGATGGGGACCAACAATCTTGATGCAAAAAAAAGGATGAGGTGATGATGCTAGTACGGATGATGCAAGGGTGGTTATATCTTGTTTTCTTTTTAGGGTTTTATCTTTGGTTCCCGATTGCAAGCAAAGAGAACCTAGGAAAACTGAAAGAAAAGAGGTCTATGCTAGCAGATCAATCCTTAAGAAATGATAGACCAGGACCCCGAGATTAAGGAACCCCGGGATTAGGACTAGCTCGATACACCCAATACCTACCTAGGAGATGGGGATGCAAACCTTTCAAATTCTGAAGTGCCTGGTGCAGAGATCGCTCCACTCAACGGATGCGGCCTGGATGTCCGAGCAATCGCGCCTGTGGATGCACTGGTTCCCGATCATGTGGCCGTGATGGCAAGACGACCCATCTCCGATGTCCGTAGCACAGAGGAAGACCTGTAGGCAGTAAGAGAAAGAAAGATTAGCGAAGAGATGAGAAGTGTTGAAGTTGAAATAAGGTTAGGGTAGAGAAACAGGGCTTCGAGCCCGATATTCGACTGGAGTCCGAAATCGAAGTTGATAACTTGGGGCCTCGTACCCTGCGACATTCCGGAGGACGAAGGAATTATGGCCTCCCACTACTCGAAGCTCTCAAGCGAAGGAACGTGGCCTCACACCACTCGACGCCCTCAGGTGAAGGAACGTGGCCTCACACCACTTGACATCCCTGGGGATGAAGGAAGAGTTTCACTCACTCACAACCTAGTCTAGGGAGATAGAGGATTGGAGAAGAAAACACTCGAAATTTTTTTTTGTATTCATTCACTAACTGTTACAAAGAGGGGTTTGGGTCCTTTAAATAGGTACCCAAAGATACATTCAAAATTCAAAAGAAAATCCATTCAAAATTTGAACCAAAAATACAACTCAATTGAAAGTGGCGCCCATGCTTTAGAGAGCTTTCTTCTTGGCCGACCAGCTTGGTATGGCATGATGCTTGGCTTGGAGTGGAGGAGTTGCTCCTTGGACTTCCTTCTTTGCTTGCTTGGTTTTGGTAGAAAACATGAAGTGAGGCTAGCTTGGAGGGATTTGTCCCACTTTGACTTTTCTTGGCTTGATTCAAGGCCGACCAAATGGGAATAATCCTAGGCGTGGCATGATTGGAGGCTTGGAGAGGGGGATTGGTCTTTGACCTTCCTTCCTTGCATGGCTTATTTTGTAGAAGGCTTGGATTGAGGCTTGATGTCTTCACCATGCCTATCTTGCTTAACTTCATCAAGGGATCATGCCTTTCTTTCTTAACTTCTTTATGGAAGGAGTCTTGAGTGGAGGCATGCATCAAGGGATTTGAAACTTCTTTCCACTTGGAGAATGGAGGATGCCTTTCTTGCTTGACTTCTTTATGGAAGGAGTCTTGAGTGGAGGCATGCATCAATGGATTTGAAACTTCTTTCCATGACCGCCCATCCTAGATTGGAAGAGAGCTTGAAGAGGGGAGGGGAAGGGGGCATGGATCATGTGAGTGGTCCCCTTTCTTGGGTGCCCAAAACAAACCACATGTCATCACCTCAGTGCGCCACATAAACAGATAAGGTTGGCCCTGAGCTGACATGTCTCCTTGCCTTTGTTAGGCTTAAAAGAGACATAACTTTTGAACCACTAAAGACTTCATGGGCTTAGACTCGACCCGACTAATTACAAGACTCAGCTCGACCCGATGGGTCGAGGTACAAACTCCATTTAAGCAAATAAACTAGAGGCTGACAGCCTTATTACAGGACTCGATAAACATAGAACCCTAATCAGAGATCCCCCGAAGTTTGAAGGGATCAAGTCAAACCCTGATGCCCACATCAATTCTCCCGGGATGGGAGAAACTCGACCCTGTCGAGTGGAAGTTGATTTGGCTTTGGTACTTCTCCAGCAGTCGGTGAATGGCAGGTCCTCCTGGGTGATCCACGAGTCATCAGATTTGGGGTCGGCCTTGCCAATGGACCAAGGAGCCTGAAAGCCTTTGCCCTTGGCTACAGTAGCTCGACCATCCAAGATACGCTCGATCCGCACTCCTTACTCAGGTCAATTTGGAAGTGGACACTCTAGTCAGGTTTACTCTCCAAAAAGGATTAGGCTCAAATCACTCGCTAGGTGGTTTGCTGGTTCCCTATACTCAACTAAGTTCAAGATATTGAGAGTCGAGCTAATATCCTAAATCAGGTATTAGGGTCACTCTCCTATCACTCTAAGGGACCAATTCAGCGAGCATAAAAACTTCTTTATTATTTCAGAATCCCCAATTCTCTACTTAGCTTGCTTTCAGGAACAACCAAATTTTAATTATTAATATTCGTGTCCCTAGTATGCAATGCAAGAGATCATGTAGATTCTGAGACTCAAGTAACACTCAACAAAAGCAAACTAAACTAGATATTCCTAGTAAGAGGAATTTATTGGGGTCCTAGGGCCTAAACCTACTAGACCATTGGTTCTCTAGGCTTGACCCTAGCCTGGTATGCATAAGAAAAATTTTTTAGGATCCCTAACAGATGCCATAAAGTATACCAGAAGTAGAGGGCGAATGGGATGTGCTCTAAGGAGTCACACATTCTGTTAGTCTCAATAAAAATAACCTCCTGGCTCTAGGGATATGAGATGGCTTAAGAAAAGGCAGGGAATAAAAAGGAGACTCAGGGACTGGTTCGAAGTTTAGGTAGCTGACATTAATGTATGAATGAAGGTCTAAAGGTGTGATCATCTTAACCTCATGGTCAGTACTAGGAGGATCGATAGGTGCAAGTCATCGGGTAGGCGGGATGCTCCTAGATAGTGGAGGGCTTTCGGAAGGTCTTTGGAACATTCATCTTGAGAATCTATACCTTCATCTATTTCGTTTGATCCTAGCTTGGTCAGTTCTACTACAAGGTCTATAGTGGACTCAGGATCATTATCATTTGGTCCTTGCTAAGTTCTGGGGTATCCTTAATGATTCCATCAGGTGGGAGCTGATCAATTAAATTATCAAGCGATACCTCCTCACATTCTTCTTCTTCTTCATATTCATTAATCAAGCTTATGTCAGGCTCATATATGACCTCTTCAAACTCACTGAAGGGTTCTAATCCTTTCTCCTTTGGTTCCTCTATAGGCACGACTATGGTTGGGTCAACTACTTTTGGGATGGCCATACCTAACTCCTTCTCAGTGTTTTCTTTCTGGTCAAGAGGTGACACGTGGGGATTGATAAACAAAAGTCTGGTTCACTACAGATGTCGAATCAATCGGTATTTGATTCATGTTGGTAGAGGTCGGCTTTAAGTCCAAAGTATTAGATCGAGTATATCTTAAAGACCACTCACAGTCTTGGGCTTCTTGGTAGGCTTGCTCTAACTTATTGGTCTTTTCAAAGCCTAATTTTCTATAGATGTCTGGGTGTAGCCAAGCTCTAAACCTTAATGTGATCTAAACCTCGTTCTCAATGGTATTACATTTCATGACATACCACTGGAAGTCCTCGATATACTCAGACACTGGCCTATTACCTTGTCTCAATTGGTACCACCAGCATAGAAGTCTTTGCTCATAGGATTCACCTAGGTACCTTGCTCTCAACTTACTTCTCATGTCTTTCCAAGTTACCTTAGTCTCTTGTCTCTCATACTTCATTCTTCCTCTAACATCAAACCAATAACGTTCAGCTGAACCCCGAAGATGCATTTGGGCAAACCTGACCTTACTATCCTCACACAGATCGCTCCACTTAAAATATTCATCCATATCGTCCTCCTAATCAATAAAAACCTGACGATCATGACTTCCTCGAAAAGGATGAAACTGAGGATAGACTCTAGGGTTAGATGCCATGAAAATACTGACTAGCTAAAGGGCAGTTAGGCTAAAGGACTCCTAATTCTAGAGTAGTCATGCAACACACAACGAACATCTAAGATCTAATAGACCTAGAATCTCAACCAGTTGCCTAGGTCAGAGTGGCAAACCAGTCTATAGTAGCCTTGTCCTTGGCCAGGTAGGTGGAGGGGAGTGGAAGTTCCTCTCTTCTTGCCTTAGACACCAATTTTGCAATTGGCCAGGTAAGCGAACCAACCCACAAGCCCTGATTCACCAAGCCTAGACACCAAGAACTCAGTACAAATAGATTGGGCTGTCACCAAGATTAGACACTTGGTCTCGACTTGACCAAATGGGTGTCCCTAAGCTCTCTAGAGCAATTAGGTGTCTAACTGATTTTAGTTAGGGTTTGGGTTTGGGATGCAGGTTAGTGGTTTGTGGGCTAGGGACAGGTGATGAACTCCTGACCCTATGTCAAATTGCCACCCTTATGTTTTATGAACAATGTAGGCACAGAAATGTCTAAGAAAAATATTTAATATATATATTATATATATTTGGATATATGGATGATAATCAAAGTGCAAAAGAAGTCTAAATATGAACTAATCGCATGAACTAACTAAATGAGACAAGAAAGAGATGCTTGCTGAAACTGCAGGCCTGAGATTTTCTTAGGTTGTATTTCGGCTTGTAGAACTTCTACTGGCTGAAATAAAATCTGAGAAAAGATCAAAAGAATCCTCTAAATGCAAAGATCCAGCAAAAGAAAAATCAAAAAAAATGGACATTCCTACAAAGAGAAAAAATTAAAATATCATACTATATATGGGCTGGACAGAATGCAGAGACCTAAATGCAAGAGCACTAGTCCTAGCCTAGGCTCTGATACCAAGAATGCAAAAAAAAAAGGATGAGGATGAGGTGATGATGCTAGCACGGATGATGCAAAGGTGGTTATATCTTGTTTTCTTTTTAGGGTTTTATCTTTGGTTCCCGATTGCAAGCAAAGAGAACCTAGGAAAACTGAAAGAAAAGAGGTCTATGCTAGCAGATCAATCCCTAAGAAATGATAGACCAGGACCCCGAGATTAAGGAACCCCGGGATTAGGACTAGCTCGATACACCCAATACCTACCTAGGAGATGTGGATGCAAACCTTTCAAATTCTGAAGCGCCTGGTGCAGAGATCGCTCCACTCGATGGATGCGGCCTGGATGTCCGAGCAATCATGCCTGTGGATGTGCCGGTTCCCGATCATGTGGCCGTGATGGCAAGACGACCCATCTCCGATGTCCATAGCACTGAGGAAGACCTGTAGGCAGCAAGAGAAAGAACGGTTAGCGAAGAGATGAGAAGTGTTGAAGTTGAAATAGGGTTAGGGTAGAGAAATAGGGCTTTGAGCCTGATATCCGATTGGAGTCCGAAATCGAAGTTGATAACTTGGGACCTCGCATCCCGCGACGTCCCGGAGGACGAAGGAATTGTGGCCTACCACCACTCGATGCTCTCAGGCGAATGAACGTGGCCTCACACCACTCGACGCCCTCAGGCGAAGGAACGTGGCCTCACACCACTCGACATCCTTGGGGATGAAGGAAGAGTTTCACTCACTCACAACCTAGTCTAGGGAGATAGAGGATTGGAGAAGAAACACTCAAGATTTTTTTTTGTATTCATTCACTAACTGTTACAAAGAGGGGTTTGGGTCCTTTAAATAGGTACCAAAGATACATTCAAAATTCAAAAGAAAACCCATTCAAAATTTGAACCAAAAATACAACTCAATTTGAAAGTGGCGCCCAAGCTTTGGAGAGCTTTCTTCTTGGCCGACCAGCTTGGTATGGCATGATGCTTGGCTTGGAGTGGAGGAGTTGCTCCTTGGACTTCCTTCTTTGCTTGCTTGGTTTTGGTAGAAAACATGAAGTGAGGCTAGCTTGGAGGGATTTGTCCCACTTTGACTTTTCTTGGCTTGATTCAAGGCCGACCAAATGGGAATAATCCTAGGCATGGCATGATTGGAGGCTTGGAGAGGGGGATTGGTCTTTGACCTTCCTTCCTTGCATGGCTTATTTTGGTAGAAGGCTTGGATTGAGGCTTGATGTCTTCACCATGCCTATCTTGCTTAACTTCATCAAGGGATCATGCCTTTCTTTCTTAACTTCTTTATGGAAGGAGTCTTGAGTGGAGGCATGCATCAAGGGATTTGAAATTTCTTTCCACTTGGAGAATGGAGGATGCCTTTCTTGCTTGACTTCTTTATGGAAGGAGTCTTGAGTGGAGGCATGCATCAAGGGATTTGAAACTTCTTTCAATGACCGCCCATCCTAGATTGGAAGAGAGCTTGAAGAGGGGAGGGGAAGGGGGCATGGATCATGTGAGTGGTCCCCTTTCTTGGGCGCCCAAAACAACCACATGTCATCACCTTAGTGCGCCACATAAATAGATAAGGTGGGCCCTGAGCTGACATGTCTCCTTGCCTTTGTTAGGCTTAAAAGAGACTTAACTTTTGAACCACTAAAGACTTCATGGGCTTAGACTCGGCCCGACTTATTACAAGACCCAGCTCGACCCGATGGGTCGAGGTACAGACTCCATTTAAGCAAATAAACTAGAGGCTGACAGCCTTATTACAGGACTCGATAAACATAGAACCCTAATCAGAGATCCCCCGAAGTTTGAAGGGCTCAAGTCAAACCCTGATGCCCACATCAAATCCCCCCGCAGGGAAAAGCTTCGAAGAGTCCGCGGAATGGCCCCCGGCTGGAGAAGCCTCATGAACGGGCTCCCTCTCGACTTGCGGTGCATCACCCCGATGCTCTAAGCCTAGGAGGACTTCTTCGACGGTCTGCATATCTGCCGCCATTGTTATTGGAAGTTAGGGGACCTTGTCCCCTATTTTTCTTCTTTTTTGAAGGGGGTTTCCCTTTGATCAGTCATCGATTCGCCGCCTGCTCTTCAGCATCGGCATATTTCTGAGCCCTTAAAAGGAGCTCAGCGTTGCTTTTAGGGAACTTCTTATCCGACACCTGAAATCCCTTCTGCTAATGCTCGGAGTTCGGTTAGGGACACTTATCAGAAATGGGTATCTGATTGGACTACTGTCCGATGCACTATGCTAGCGGAAATGAACGATGAGTTCAGTCGCAAGTTCGAGGAAGCCCAACCTAATAAGATCCTTTAAAAGTTGAAGGAATCTTTTGGCATGCCGGACGATGTTGAGCAGTACAAAGTATCTTGTGCCATCTACAACACCAAGATGCCAAATGGTGGTTTTGTCACTGATCATGTATTGTACATGATCGAGCTTATTGAAAAGTTGGGCAAGGTCGGATGTCCCTTGCATGAGCAGCTCAACAAGGATGCAATTTTGAATTCTCTGCCCTCCTCCTATCTTGACTTTGTCAACCATTACAGAATGAACAAGCCTACAGTCACTTACCATGGTTTGATCAGATTACTGCAGACTTACGAGAAAGACCACCAACTGAACAAGGGGGTGGTGAATTTAGTGGGAGGTTCTAGAGGTCGTCGTCCCTTTAAGAAAGGGAAGAATAAAAGGAAGGGAAAGAAGATGCTGAATGCTCCTGGCCCGAGTCAGACCAGGAAATGAAAGCTGACCAATCTACTGTAGAGTGCTTCTACTGCAAGAAGCAGGGACAGTGGAAGAGGAACTATCCTCTTTACCAAGCATCCCTAGATCCGAACAGGCCAAGGAAGAGAAAGCAACAAATTGCTGGACAAGATATTTATATGATAAAACCTTGTAATTTATCTATTTGTGATACCGATATCTTGGGATTGGATATCGGTAGTCCTGTCCATGTTTGTAATTTGTTACAGGGACTACAGGTTAGCAAGAGATTTAAAGAGGGGGAACAGTTCCTAAGCATTGGGAATGGAAATCGTGTTCCAGTACTGGCGATCGGATTATTGAGTCTTGTCTTTGAGTCTTGTACTGTCGAGTTAGTCGACTGTCGTTATTGTCCTAGTTTCATTATGTGTATAATCTCTATAGGCCTTTTAGCTAATTGTTGTTTTGAACTATCAATAAAAGAAGATATTTGCTAAGTAATTTTGAATAATTCTATGATAATGAAAGCTAAGTTAAATAATGGCATTTATGTACTGTCATGGCATGTTAGTGTAATGTACACATCTAGCAAATGCCCAAGGCTAGAAAATGTTAGTGATCTGTATCTTTTGCACTATAGGCTAGGTCATGTAAACCAGAGTAAGATAAACAAATTACGAGGAGAAGGCCTCCTCAAGGTCAGTGATTCTGAATCACTGCCTACTTGTGAATCCTGTTTACTTGATAAAATGACCGAGTCACCTTTTACTGGTAAATGTGAACGAGCTACAGAACTTTTGAGTCTCATACATATTGATGTATACAGACCCATGACAGTTAGTGCCAGAGGTGGATACAGATATTTCATTACATTTACAGATGACCTTTCGAGGTTTGGTTATGTCTTTTTGATGAGACATAAATCTGAGTCGTTTGAAATGTTCAAATGATATCGTAATGAAGTAGAGAAACAAACTAGAAAAAGTATTAAAACCCTTCGATCTGATCGAGGCGGTGAATACTTATCTGGTGAGTTTTTGACACACCTTGAGGAGAATGGGATTCTCTCTCAATGGACTCCTACAGGAACACCACAGTTGAAAGGTGTGTCCGAAAGGAGGAATCAAACCCTATTGGACATGGTTCGATCCATGATGGGATTTGCAACTCTATCGCTATCCTATTGGGGATATGCACTTGAGACAGCTTATCACTTGTTAGATAATATTTCGAGTAAGTCTGTTGTCTCCAGTCCATATGTGATGTGGACTGACATAAGTCCTCAATCTCACACCTTTGGGTCTGGGGTTGTCCAGCTTATTTAAAACATTTAGACTCAGATAAACTTGGTCCTAGGTCTGATTGTGCTTGTTACTTGTTACCCTAAGGAAACCAAAGGGTATTTCTTTTATTTGGAGGATGAACAAAAAGTGTTCATCACTCTTAGGGCTATTTTTTTGGAAAAAGAGTTCCTTGGAGAAGGGGCTGTAGCCTCTAAGATTGAACTTGGTGAAGTTCAGCCAGTAGAAGAACCTGCACACTCTAAGGACATCATAGAACCGGCTGTGATTGGATCACACGTAGAACCTATTATTAGGAGATCCGGTAGAGTACCGCATCATCAGATATATACTATGGTTTCTTGGTCCGGGACGGTGATCCCATTGAGCTCGACGAGAACAATGAGGATCCGATTGCCTATATAGATGCACTTCAAAGATCTGACTCTAAGGCATGTCTTGGAGCCATGCGATCCAAAATGGAGTCCATGGAGATCAACAATATATGGACATTGGTTGATCCGCTTGAAGGGATTAAACCCATCGGGTGTAAGTGGATTTTCAAGAGGAAAAGGGGTGTAGATGGGAAGGTGGAGACCTATAAAGTCTGTCTAGTTGCTAAGGGGTATCGTCATCGATATGGTATCGATTATGATGAGACATTCTCCCCTATGGCAATGCTCAAGCCCATTCAGATCATGCTTGCTTTAGCAGCATATTTTGATTATGAGATCTGGCAGATGGATGTCCGAACCGCTTTCCTAAATTGGGAGTTAGAAAACGAGGTGTATATGATACAACCTAAAGGGTTCACATCCTTAGATGAATCAAAAGTATGTAAGTTGCAAAGTTCCATTTATGGACTCAAGCAAGCATCTCGAAGTTGGAACTTACAGTTTGATAGGTGTATCAAATCATATGGCTTTGTTAGGAACGGAGAAAAACTATGCATTTATAAGTGGGTTAATGGTTCTGTGATTGTATTCCTGGTACTGTATGTTGATGTCCTTCTCTTAATTGGGAATGATGTCGTAGCATTACAAGGAATAAAGGTCTGGTTATCATCTCAGTTCTCCATGAAGGACTAGGGTGAAGCTTCTTACATACTGGGTATGAATATCTATAGAGATAGATCTAAGAGGCTTCTGGGATTGTTCCAATCTATGTACATTGATACCATGCTGAAAGGGTTCAGCATGGAAAATTCCAAGAAAGGCTATCTTTCGATAGGTTTTGGAATTTTCTTTCTAGGAATGATTATGCGACAACTCCTGAGGAAAGATAGCGCATGAGTACAGTACCTTATGCTTCTGTAGTAGGCTCTATCATGTATATTATGACATGTACTAGACCAGACGTGGCATACTCACTAGGAGTAGTGAGCAGATACCAGTCTGACCCAGGTGAAGCACATTGGAAGGTGGTTAAGTCCATCCTAAAGTATTTGAGAAATACTAAAGACCAATGGCTGATTTACGGAGAATCTAACTTGAAACTTGTGGGGTATACTGACTCCAGTTTTCAATCAGACAGAGATGATAGCAAGAGTGTGTCAGGATTTATATTTACCCTGAATGGAGGAGCAATATGCTGGACAAGTTCCAAGCAAGACATAGTTGCAGACTCGGTATGCGAGGCAGAGTACCTTGCAGCATCAGATGCAGTGAAGGAACCTGTGTGGTTGCGAAGTTCCTTGGAGATCTAGGGTTGGCATCTTCCCTAGATGGTCCTGTTCCAGTGTACTATGACAGCACTGGAGCCATTGCTCAAGCTAAGGAGCCGAAAGCTCATCACCGCACCAAGCATATTCTACGATGCTACCACCTCGTACGAGAGATCGTAGAACGAGGGGACATCAATCTTATAAAGATCGATGGAAAGGAAAATCTGGCCGACATTTTCACTAAAGCCCTCAGAATAAAAGAGTTTGACTTTTGTAAAAGAAAAATAGAACTAATCTGTTCTGATTGGCTTTAGTACAAGTGGGAGTGTTGGGAATTGTGTCCCAAAGCCAATCACCTAGGCTGTAGATGGTTGTGCTGAGTATTGTACTCTTTGTATGAATTAATAAATATTATTTTAGCAGCTCATTACATTTTGACTTTTTCCTGTAATGAACTCTTTTTCATGTGATGAAGTCCTCAGGACTACATTGACTTCGATATAGACAGGATATATTTAGTGGTCCTTAAACCAGGTTCACGACCAATGGATACATTGTACTGGATGGCAATGTATCAAGTGTAGCTTGTTGTAGTTCATATTGTTTGGTTGTCCTCTTGACCAAAAGAGTGTGGTGACACTGATGTGATCTACAAGTGAGATATATGACATCTCATTGAACGTGACTCCGTGTAGCCCCTTTCTGCCAAAGAGATACTCACGATTGGATATGGGTATATGTGTCCCTCCGACCTGAGGTCATCATGGTAGCTTCCAAGCAACTCCCTGTGTTTTGGTGCCGGACTACACAGATTTCTAATCCGGTGATGGAAGGTTTCTGCGTACAGGAAAGTACTTGTGGAGCATTAGTGGACCAAGATGGAATTGACCTGTCCAAATAGTTTGGATTGAATGTCTCGTAGTGTCTCAATTTAGCAAATCCTCGGCCGGGGTAGTCCTAGTAAGGAGTCACTAGACTTGCGAGGTTGAGACATATTGTGGATTGACTCAGCTAGGGTTGGCAGTCTAACCCTAGGTCATCTTGAGTATTGGAGGTCAAAGGGATGAATTATACAGTAACCATATGCCAAAGGTTTGATTGATTGCTCTCGCATCTTCGACCTATCCGGATGCCGGGATCCATTGCTAGATGGTATCTTATGCTGGTACTGGAATTGTTCCAGTGCTACCGCTTAGGTTCGAACCTATGAGGTCACACACCATAGAGGGTTTCTTCCTGATCCAGGTACCGATTTATGATTAGAATCATTCGGTAATGGTTTGATTGAGCACACTTGGAATTGACCCGATTTTGGATCGATCAAAAATTGTTCGGTTCCACCGGGAATTGTTTCTGGGTGACCGGGACTTGACCAAGACTTTTATTAATTAGATTTTGATGTAATTATTTTGTGAACTGGTTTAGAACCGATTTGATATTTTTTAAATCCATTGTGAGCCGGTTTTGACCAATCCACACGGTAATTAAGGCTTGGGTGAACGGGGTCTTTTCCTCTCCCATTTCACTCAGTTGTTGCTGGTATTAACCACCACATTATGGCTCTTCACTACTTGTTGTAATCGAATTCAATTCATTCTATAACCTGGTGCTCTCTCGCATTCCCAGATCATCTCCTTGCTCCCAATAAATCACCAGTTTCTTTGTTCTTGCTGTAAATAATTTCTGGGCACTAAAAGTGCTATGAGGGTCTTCAATCTTTGAGAGCTCCCACCTTCCTTTCCACCGGTGATTTTGGGCCTTCTATTGTTTTGATAGATTGTGAGAGAAAGCCTTCCATGATTCCTTGTTATTGTTGGTGCTCAATCGATGGAAGAAAATTTGTTTTGGAGAAAACAAATTACATAACTTAGTCTTCTGTTTTTTCCTTCCTTCCCTCACCATTTCAAGAGTTTCCAGCGACTAGCATCGTGAGAGAAGCCGGATTAGAGGAAGCCCAGACGTGTCCCCCCTCTAGAGGGTATTCTCTTGAGCACCTGTGAGTCGCTTCAATCACCATTGCTGTTGTTTTTGGTTTCCCCTATTTTTGGTTGCATAATTCTTGTTGCTACTCTAAGAGAAGAGACAAAGGGACTTCAAACGATTGGTAGAACGATCCATTATCACTCCCTTGAAGCAAAGTCTATCAAGTATTTTCCTTGTTGTTGTCGCAGGAGAAGAGACCAATGATTTGCTGCTTTGGTTTGGGATTTGCTGCACTTGGAAGAGAGGAAGAGAACCATTCCAATCAGTTGCTGGAAGAAGAAGATTGGAATAAAGTTATTCCAGATATTCCAGCTATTCTAGTAGTTATCCCTGCTTTATTCCAAGCAGGAATAAGGTAAAATTTGTTTTTTTATTCTCATGCATGCCTAGATCTGGGTTCATTAAATTGTTTATAAATATTATATGCCCATTTCATGCCTTCTTTTGCTTGTACATGCATCTTGAATATGTTAGATCCTGTGCGGAGTAGGTTTTTTCGCTGCTATTTTAAAATTGTTTTAAAATACATACCTGCTCCTTGTGCTGTTGCATGCTTAGTGTAGGCACTTGCAATCCCTGCTTTTCTTTCATTGGATGCTTCTCCCCAATCCTTATGTTGCATGCTTAGTGTAGGCACTTGAAATCCCTGCTTTTCTTTCATTGGAAGCTTCTCCCAAATCCTTCATAGAAAACTTTGATGATAGCCATGTTTTAACCAATTGCAACATTGAGATATCATTCCCAATGATCAGTATGTCATCCACATACAAACTAAGAAAACAATGGAACTCCCACTTGTCTTCTTATGAAACATGGTTCATCCACATTTTTGATATAACCAAATCCTTGATTATTTCATCAGTATGGATGTTCCAACTCCTCGATGCTTGCTTAAGTCCATAAATGGACTTCTTTAACTTACATACATGGTTTGGTCTCCCACATGAGACAACCCCTCTAGCTGTGACATATAGACTTCTTTCTCAAGGTTTCCATTGAGGAAAGTAGTCTTTACATTCATTTGCCAGATCTCATAGTCATGGTATGCTGCTATTGCAAGCAATATCCGAATGGACTTGGGAATGGCTACTGGAGAAAAAGTTTCATCATAGTCTATACCATGTTTATGTCTGAAACCTTTTGCTACCAGTCTATCCTTGTAGGTCTCTACTTGACCATCTACTCCAATCTTCTTCTTAAAGATCCATTTATACCCAATTGGGTTAATTCCTACAGGTGGATCTACCAAGGTCCAAACCTGATTGGAATACATGGAGTCCATTTCAGATTTGATGGCACCAAGCCACTTGTTGGAGTCCCTACTCTCGATAGCTTCTGAATAGCTCACAGGATAATCATCATGTATGAACTAGCTTCATTGTCATCCCCGATGACAATGCCATATCTGAGAGGTGCTCTCTGCACCCTCTCTGACCTTCGGAGAGGAGGTGTGTATTGTGGCTATTCTAAATCCACAATAACCTCTAGTTGAGGAACTTCACTTGAAGGCTCATCGAATTGTTGGTTATGTTCTTCACATAACTCAAGTGAAGAATCACTACATCCATCTTAGATAAACTCTTGTTCCAAGAATGTAGCATGCTTACTGACAATTATCTTTTGTTCAGTAGTATTATAAAAGAGGTATCCATTACCTTCTTTTGGGTAACCACAAACCTCTACTTGTCAGCCCTAGCACTAGCACTTACTTATCCAAAGTTTTTCTTGACATAAGCATCGCAACCCCAAATCTTTAAGTACCTAAGACTTGGTCTTTTACCATTCCATAACTCAAATGGAGTGCTACTTACTGACTTAGATGGAACCCTGTTTAATATGTATGCAGCAGTCTCCAAGGCAAGTCCCTGGAAGGAAATGAAAAGATCTGTGAAGCTCATCATGGACCTCACCATGTCCAACAAGATGCGATTTCTCCTTTCTACCACTCCATTTAACTGGGGTGTATAAGGAGGGGTCCATTCAAAAATATGCCTTTGTCCTTGAGATGGTTCAAAAACTCACTAGATAAGCATTCCCTCCTTGATCAGACCGAAGAGCTTTAATACTAAGTCCAGTTTGTCTTTCAACCATACTCTGATATTCTTTAAACTTATCAAAGGCTTCAGACATGTGCTTCATAAGATATACATGACCGTACCTTGATAAATCATCAATAAAAGTGATGAAATAAGAATATCCTCCTCTGGCCTGAGTTGACTAGGTCCACATACATTAGTATGCACTAGACCTAATAATTAAGTTTCCCTTTCTCCATATCCAGTGAATGGAGAATTGGTCATTTTTGCTTTGAGGCAAGATCACAAGTTCCTAATGATTGAAAATCATCAAGGTCAAAGTAATCATCTTTGACTAACTTGTTTATCCTTGATTCATTGATATGACCTAATCGACAATGCTAGAGATATGTGACATTGACATTATCTCTTTTTCTCTTCTTGTCATCTACAAGAAGTATTTCATCATTGAGCACTAAAGTTAGAAGACCATTCACAAAGGAACCATGCACAAATATTGTATTATAATAAAGAATAAAGCAGCCACTGCTCTTTACACTTATTTCATATCCTTGTTGTAACAACAAGGGTATAAAAATAATGTTTCTTAAAATATTTGGCACATAGTAGCATTCTTCCAACCTTATGATATTACCCGAAGATAATAACAAAAGATAGGTGCCCACAGCTTTAGCATATATGGGTTCTTCACTTGCCCCATATAATTGGAAGTCAACTTTCTTCAAATTACTAATTCCATGGAGTCCTTGTAAAGATTTACAAATATGTGACCCACATGCGGTATCCAATACCCATGAATTAGAATAGATTCACTCAATAATAAATTGGTTTGTATCATGTACAAACCCCTAGATGCACCACTTGCATCTAGCTTCACATTTGCAAGACAAGTCTTTCAATCCTTCTTCCAATGCCCAAAAATGTTGCAATGGAAACAGGCTCCATCAGCCTTCTTCCTCAACCAATCCACATAGTTTGAACCGTTTAACTTGTTGGCATTCAAGATGCCATGCAATGATAAATTTGAAGCCATGAAAAATAAATGTCCTAAGAACAATATCAGCAGACCACTCAAGATGACATCCATAACTAGATAAGGACTTTCTATCTAATTATGTCTCCCACTATTTTCTTCAAATACCATAACCCTCAACTATGGTAAGCAAGAAACCTTTCCTGGTTTCCTTAGTGGGGTTGAGATTCTTATTCCTCATGAGTGCCTTGTGTATGCACAACAAACACACATGAGTTCAAAGATAGGACAACCTTTCCAATTGCAACCCGTGCAATTCTCAACAATTATCTTTGCCTTTAAGACACTTATGGTCTTGTGATGCACAACAAACCATAATGTCTTAGTTTAGTCAGACCCTTCATTTCAATATAGCAATGATTGAATAATGTTACCCTTGTATATGCATAACAAAACAACATTTCCAACCATGCCATAAAGCACTAAGTGCACCAAGACAAATCTTATATCAAACCCTAGAGTAGGCCTTGTGTATGCACAACAAACCTACTATAATCTTGACATAAATTTGGCTTAGCATGAAGGAAGGCAAAGTATAGTACACTTAACCAATTAGTATTACCAAATTAAGATTTAGATATGACCAAATTGGCCAGGTGAGTGGAAGGGGTGAGGAGGTCCCCTCGTTGCTTTCCTTAGACACCAAATAGATTGGCCAGGTCAGTCAACGAAACCAATTAAAAACCTCATTCCCTTTACCTTCCAAGAACCACTTGCCTAGACACCAATTGGCTGATCAAACCCTAATCAGTTTTGCATCATGACTAAGTTTTTACTATGACTAAATATGAATTTTGTGAGGGCTTTGATGGTCTCAAAAACACATTCTAAATTATCATGATTACTATGCTTATAACATATATAAACATGTAACATATCATCATAACATAACATCATAATATAACATGTTATGTTAAACAAGCATATTATAACTAATATGCAAATCAAGGCATGATAGATACATAAAAATACCTTTCACCTCACTTTTTCATAGGATATGGCCACAGCGGCACCCCTACATACCATAAGAGATCCATTGAATGGGAGGAGAGGGCCTTTAAACCCTACTTGGCTCCTATGATTGGACTGCCATGGTGACTAACCCAATCTAATGTAGTTACTAGGTACAATCAACATGCATAATTTCATACTTGACATAATATCATGCATTTCATAATTACTTGAAATTAAACATATTACCCTAATATGCAAAATTTCATACAATTGCATTATCATGTCACTTCAAAAAGAAACCAGAAAACATGAATATGAGTTTAGTCGGGTCGACTAGACAGGGTTCGGGTCAGCTCAACAGGGTCCGAGTCGACTCGATTAGGTTCGGGTCGAATCATAGTGGAATTTCATAAAACTCCAAAAATGGTTCATAACTGGTATGCCAGAAGGATGGCTCTGATACCACTGATAAGAATTCTCCCAGGGTGCCGGGAATCTTGTAACATGAAGAAGTGAATTTCAAAGCTGAAATTTTAAGCATGAAGCTCTAATATGGCTAGAAAACCCTAATTTCTAGGAACCCCTATGCAATACCAATCAATGAAACATAAATGAAGTTAGAGTACATACCTGGATTACTAAAATCCAATCCTTTCTATGAGGCTCATAAGTGCAAGCCCTCCAACGGTGATCCACACGAGAATGGTACCAAGGAAGAATCACTACCGAGGTTGCTTGCTTGAACATGACTCTTTTGTCAGCCTTTTGACCTTCGTCACTGTAGGACACCCTGTCCTACTGTAGGACTCTCTAGACACAGTCCTAAACCACTCTTGATTTTAGGACAACCCTCCTCTAGGACTCCTTAGGCTTATGTCTTAAAACTAAGCCTTGTCCTAGTAGAAAAGACCTTGTCTTAACAAGACAAGTCTTATCCTAAAGTAAGAAGGACGGAGGGAGAAGTGGAAGAACACTCAGAATATCTTTACGGTGAAAATTTTTTTTGAAACTCATATCACCACCCCTATTTACAGTTTTAAGAGGGGCATTTGATATTTCCTCCAACAGGTTATCAAATATGTTTTTTCAAGGTAGAAAAATCATATCCAATATGTCTCCTCGTGCACCAAAAGACAAATTGGCATCCGCCCATTTTTCTGGACAATCTGTGACTTGCCTCATGGAAAGTACTGATCCCTGGGAAGCTAAGAGGCACCTCTTCAATCTCTAAACACTTAAGAATATGAAGAGTCCTAAAAGCAGAAGGACTTTGCTTCAGGGCGCGTGCCACATGAAGAGACACGTGTCTTCATGCACACTTTTTCTTTCATCCCTTTTTCATGCCCTTTCAAAAAGCCTTGACTGGTCAAACATGTCCAAGAGGCATGGGGTATGATGAGAAGGTGCCCCATTGAAATGAAACACTCTAGTGTTTCACATGTACTTTTGTCCTTCTATGCGCACCTTCATCTCCCCCGCGCGCCAAGAGGCACCAAGAATCTGGTGGTCAACTTTATTTACACCCCATGCAATCTTTGACTAGTCAAAACATATGCAATATGGGTGTCAAAAGAAAGAACATTAAGTCCTCTTTCCATCCATATAAGTATTTTTCATATCAGAGGACTATAGAGTCTCCTAGGCCTTTTTGAATGCCAATGTGTCATTTTGGCATCTAGAGTCCCAACTCAAATGGACTCTTCAATAAGATGTCCAAAATACCAAAATAAAAATGATCAAGCTCTGATTTGGCTATCCCCACTTAGGACTCAACCTAATTTAGGTTTCCCTTAATTAGGTTAGCCTAATTAGCAAGCAACTGAACCCAATCCAATTGGGTTAGGAATTGGGTTAGCCTACATATGCCAGTATGCAATCTAGCTAACCAATTAGGATCCCATGACCCTAATTAAACCATGAGAGAGTTCCTTGGCCAACTCTCTATTGTGTATGACCCATTGGGTTCCACATCTAGCTAGTAGTAGGTTTAGGTTTGAGTCGATTCAATTCGATCAAACCCGATTGACCAAATTTGGTCAAATCGGCTCACCTTATTGTCCAATTCGAATCACACATCGAATTGATGCATGAAACCAATCCAATTAGTTCATGAAAAATCACAAGACAAGATTGATATCTTGCAACATGTCATGCCTACCGGGAAGATGAGGAATTTGTTGGAAATTACCAACATATCCTTCAGTGGTAAGTTGCCATGCAATTCAATCTTTTGATCTCCCATTATCTTGATTAAGTGATGGATATGGATAAATGTCAAACCTTAATACTTAATTATATTGAATCTCAGCTCGATCATGAGGACTCAGCTGATGACTGATTAGAAGCCACTTCTAATCTCATCCCACTTTGCAAAGATTTCTTGAGTCACTCATCGAAGAGATTACACGGGATAACATATCCTCTTACCAGGATTGATCAATTCCTTTTTGGTCCACTCGCATCCTTCGTACACCTTCCACCATACCCAGAACACCTCGTACATGTCGCAATGCCATGAATGAGTATGAACCACAGTATGGCTTAGTGTGCACAAGGAACCATGATGACCTTAGGTCTGAAAATCACATGCACAACTTCTACTCTAGGACCTTTCTTTTGACAAGAAGTAAGACTTCCATAATATAGTCATGGTAAGGATCAGTTCAGTGTACTCATAATCTAATAAGTACCCTTATCTTTGTATTATTATCTCTACACAAGTGGCTGTGAGGCCAACCACCCTCATCAACTGAGCATACATAGGATAAGCTAGTCTTACCTGATTCATTGATCCCCGAATCGATGGTCCAATGACTAGGAACATTCTAGATTAGGGTTTAAGAATAGGTCTCACTATTTTTTTATCATAACCCTAATTCTATTTCCCTACTCTATGGGGTTCATCATAGTCAAAAACATGACGCAGTAATATATGATGAATCAAATGCCTTTATTATAAATAATGATGTCATACATGAGTTGGATGTTTACAAAAAGGCCCATACAATGATTGGCTCTTAGGGCATTTTTCTATCTATGTGGAGTTGGTCTTATATTGGCCGATCCAAATGGGCACACTGTAGAGTATGCTCTCCATTTTTCCTTCCATGCTTCTAACAACCAGTAGAATATGAAGCCCTATTAGCAGGACTCTGAATCACCAAGTAATTAGAGATTTAGAAGATTCAAATCTTATGAGATTCTCAACTAGTGGTGAATGAGATAAAAGGCGAATTTTAAGCTCGAGATCACTATGGTCCAATACCTAGGGAAAGTATGAGTTTTAGTTTTGCAACTAGAACTCTTTGAGATTGCCCATGTGCCATGATTGGAGAACTCCCGAGCCGATGCCCTATCCTACCTCACCACTACAACTCTAGATTCCCTCGGCCACACCTTCATAAAGTATCTCAAAACTTTGAGAATAGCAGAGGAAACATTAGAGGTACCTCAAATTGAGCATGAGCCCAGTTGGATGGGACCTATTCTCATGTTCTTGAATGAAGGTACTTTGCTCGAAGACAAGACTGAGGCCAAGCAAGTTCGCTGGATGGAATCCCAATATATTATCCTAGATGGAACTCTATACAAGAGATCCTTTTCAAAGCCTTGGTTGAAATGTTTAGGGTCGTCAGATCCTTTTCTAGGAACCCCTTATGCAATACCAATCAATGAAACATAAATGAAGTTAGAGTACATACCCGGATCGCTAAGATCCAATCCTTTCTACGAGGCTCACAAGTGCAAGCCCTCCAACGGTGATCCACACGAGAATGGTACCAAGGAAGAATCCCTACTGAGGTTGCTTGCTTGAATAGGACTCTTTTGTCAGCCTTTTGACCTTCGCCACCGTAGGACCCTGTCCTACTGTAGGGCTCTCTAGACACAGTCCTAAACCAATCTTGATTTTAGGACAACCCTCCTTTAGGACTCCTTATGCTTATGTCCTAAAACTAAGCCTTGTCCTCGTAGAAAAGACCTTGTCTTAACAAGACAAGTCTTATCCTAAAGTAGAAGGAGGGAGGGAGAAGTGGAAGAACACTCAGAATATCTTTATGGTGAAAAAAAATTTTTGAAACTCATATCACCACCCCTATTTACAGTTTTAAGAGGGGCATTTGATATGTCCTCCAAAGGTTATCAAATATGTTTTTTCAAGACTGAAAAATCATATCCAATATGTCTCCTCGTGCACCAAAAGACAAATTGGCATCTGCACATTTTTCTGGACAATCTGTGACTTGCCTCTATTGGGATCCGGTGCAATGCAGTGGAAGGGTAATTTCAAAATATAGAAATTAATATGCACCAAAACCCTAAACCAGGAACTCCTTAATAAGACTAAAATGTATGAAGACTAACATTCTTAAGCAAATTAGAATTAGAGTACTAACCTGTAACCGCTAATTCCATTTGATGAAGATTAATCTTGAAGATGAACGTGCTATTTGAGTTCACCAGGCGTCCAGGTGTCTGCCCTCCGATGGTGATCCACACAAAGCAATGACCTAGATCCTAACTCCTTGTTCCAATGGTTCCTTCAATTGAATTCTTCTTCCAGGAATTCAATACTTGGATTATGGATGGAAATCTTCCACTCAAAGGTGTGTCTTCTTC
The DNA here is from genome assembly GCA_021397845.1 of Areca catechu. NCBI lineage: Eukaryota > Viridiplantae > Streptophyta > Magnoliopsida > Arecales > Arecaceae > Areca > Areca catechu. The sequence continues at coordinate 139,084,186 of CM038052.1, read as the reverse complement.
CTTCTTACCCCTTCTCCCACCTTCTACCAAGACTTAGAACCTTTAGGACACCTTGTCTTGAAAGTAGACCTTGTCCTATGAAGATTAATGCTTGTCTTTAATTGGTGGAGAAATTAAGACAAAGATGTCTTAAAGTAAGGAAGAAAAGAATTGGATCAGAATTCTTCTTTTCCTTTACCGTCGGAGACTTTCTCTCTTAACCTTGTTTAGTAGCAGAGTTTCGATAGAGTTTTACTCTGTAAAGGAAACAATGCAAAACAAGAAGGGAGAAAGAGTCTTCAGGAGTGGAAGAAAGCAAAAAAAAAAAATCACATCACTGAGTTATGATTCCCATTCCTTTATATAGTTTTTAGAGAGGCGCCCTCACAACTCTCCGTAAACATTTTTCTCACGCCCTTTTCCTTCTTCTCACGCCCTTTCCTTCTTCTCACGCCCTTCTCTTCTCTTCTCTCACAATCTTCTAGATTAATTCTCACGGCCTTCCCCATTTTCATGGCTTTTCTCAAAGGAAGAAGTCACGACGATTGGGAGAAAGAAGTCGCGAAACTTGAATCTCCGAGAGATACGATTTTGCGCACCCCGGAAGAAACAACGCTTTCTTTCTTTCTTAAAACCACCACCCGTTAGATTACCATCCAAGGGATGACAAGTGAGGTGCTAAAAATGAGAAAGAATGCCGCCCCATCTTAATTAATCGGAGAAATAAGTGGGCACACCAAGAGTCCATGCGCCCATGGACTCCTCCATATGGCGCGCCAAGAGTCCATAAGCGCATGGACTCTTGGTGTTTTTGGCATGCAAGGGCTAAGGGGCGGGTGGTATGCTAGCCTAAGTAATTGGTTAGCCAATTGAGTTAGCCATAATCCATAAAACCTCAATTAGGGTCTAATTAGATCCAATCAGAACCCAAATTGAATCAATTCGGAACCCTAATTCGAATCAAATTCGAATAAAAGTTAGGATTTGCAACTCTTGCTAGAGTGTCTTCATGCAAATGACTCTTGATCAATTCTCTTAAGTGTGTGACCCATTGGGTTCCATATCTAGCAAGCAGTGGGTTCGAATACAAGTTTGACCTAATTTGATTAGAACTCTTTCTAATCGATTTAGGTCAAATCGGGCTTACACGATTTTGATCAATTAGGACTCTTCCTAATAAATGATCATTAAATTTGATCAACCCACAATACAAGATTGACATCTAGCGACGTGTCATGTCTACACGGAAGATATGAAAATTCTGGTGAAATACCAAAACTACCCTTCAGTAGAAAGTTACCGTATAATTAAATCTTTCGATCAGCCTGCACCCAAAATATAATTATGGATATGGATATATGTCAAATCCATATTATATTTATTTCTATCTCAATCTTATATTGATGATTCAATTATCTTGATACTAGAAATCATCTCTAATATCTTTACTTTGATCAAAGATTCCCTGAATCATCATCCGATTGATAACTAGCTGGATGCAATCTCCTCTTACTAAGAGTGATCGATTCCTTGTTGACCTACTCATTACCTTTCATATACAATTCACCATTCCCAGTATCAATCCTGTGTATGACTCAGTGTCATGATTAGGATTGAACCAAAGCATGGGTTCTGTACATAAGGTACTTATGGCAGTCTCAGGTCAAAGGATTACTTGTACCACTCCCACTATGAGAACCTTCTATTGACATGTAGCTAAGACTCCATTAGATGTTTTCAAGTTGGATCATATAAGTGAACTCATTCTCTAATGAGCACCCACATCCTAGTATTAGTGTCATACACAAGTGACTGTGTGAGCAGTCGCCCTATTCAGTATACATAGGATGTGCTAGTCTTACCTGAAAAACCTTGATCCCCTACTCAAGGTTCCTTCGACTAGGAATAATTTTGATTAAGGTTTTAAGACTTTAGGTCTCACTGGTATGATCTCATCATTATCCTAAAATCATAGCCCTAATCTATGGGGTTCATCATATAATAATAATCACAGCGTATGATGAAAAATAATGCTTTTATTAGAATATTGTCAATTACAATGGTTTGGGAGATACAACATAGATTGGCTTGTAGGGCATATCCCTTTCAATCTCCCACTTGCACTAAAACCAATCGCATTTAAATCTTAATCCCATACTCTCGAGATGGCGATCAAACTCTCGCTGTGGTAGAGCCTTAGTGAACGGGTCTGCTACGTTGTTCTTTGTATCAACTCTATTTATGTAGACATCTTGTCTTTCTACTATTTCTCGGATGAGATGGAAGCGTCTCAGAATGTGCTTGGACTTATGATGAGCTCTTGGTTCCTTAGCTTGAGCAACAGCTCCAGTGTTGTCACAGTAAAGCGGCACTAGTTTTTCAATCTCAGGAACAACACCCAACTCTGTGATGAACTTCTTCATCCAGACTGCTTCCTTGGCGGCTTCACTGATAGCTATGTATTCTGCCTCTGTGGTTGAGTCAGCTACAGTCTGCTGCTTGGTACTCTTCCAACTCACTGCTCCACCATTTAGGGTAAAACATATCACAAAATGGATTTGCTATCATCAAGGTCTGATTGAAAACTAGAATCAGAATAAGCTTCTAGTTTAAGATCAGAACCACCATAAACCAGAAAATATCCTTAGTCCTTCTTAGGTACTTAAGAATATTTTTAACTACTTTCCAATGATCCTCTCCTGGATCAGCCTAAAACCTACTGACATTGCCTAAAGCATATGCCACATCAGGGCTGTTACATAACATGGCATACATTATGGACCCTATTGCTGAAGCATAAGGTATAGAATTATTCTATTTCTTTCTTCAGGTGTCTTAGGAGACATCCTTTTAGAAAGATGTATGCCTTGACTCATAGGAAGATAACCTCTTTACTTCCATCCATGCTGAATCTTTTCAGCACTTAGTCAATGTATCTAGATTGGGATAACCTAGCATCCTCTTAGACCTATCTCTATAGATCTTAATACCTAGTATATAGGATGCTTCTCCCAAATCTTTTATAGAAAACTGGTTTGATAGCCAAACCATGACTGATTGTAACATTGGGATATCATTCCTAATGAGGAGTATGTCATCTACATACAGAACCAAGAAGACTTTGGCACTCCCACTAGTTTTCTTATAAACACAGGGTTCATCCACATTTTTGATAAAACCAAACCTTTTAATAGTTTCATCAAAACAGATGTTCCAACTCCTTGAAGCTTTCTTTAATCCATAAATGGATTTTTTTAGCTTGCATACTTGATTAGGTTTATTCTTTGAAATAAAACCTTCTGGCTGTGACATGTAGACTTCTTCCTCAAGGAAACCATTGAGGAATGCAGTCTTCACATCCATCTGCCAGATCTCATAATCGTGGTATGCTACTATAGCAAGTAAAATCCGAATTGATTTGAGCATGGCAACAGGTGAGAATGTTTCATCATAATCAATCCCTATTTTTGTCTAAAACCTTTTGCCACTAATCTAGCTTTATAGGTTTCAACTTGGCCATCAGCCCCAATCTTTTTCTTATAGACCCATTTACACCCAATAGGATTAATCCTCTGGTGCATCAACAAAGTCCATACTTGGTTGACATACATAGAATCTATCTCGGATTCCATGGCTTCTTGCCATCTATCTGAATCAGTACTCAAGATAGCTTTCGTATAGGTCAGGGTTCATCGTTTTGAATGACTTGGGCTTCATTATTTTCAATAATAAACCCATACCTCTCAGGTTCCCGTGACACTCTATCAGACCTACGGGTAGGAGTTTTGTGTTTGGTTCTGATCTAACTATATGTTCTATTGATTGAGAATTGTCTATCTGTGTTTCTTGTCTTCTTCCCAGTTCAATAGTTCTACCATTGCCCTTTTCTAAAATAAACTCTTTTTCTAGAAAAGTGGCATGTCTGCTGACAAAATCTTTTGTTCAGTTAGATGGTAAAATAGATATCCTCTACCCTCTCTAGGATATCCTACAAATAGACATTTATCCTCTCTAGGTTCCAACTTATGTCCAAAATTTCTTTTAACATAAGCTGGACATCCCCATACCTTAAATATTTAAGATACGGTTTCTTTCCACTCCAAATTCATATGGAGTACTAACACGGATTTAGAAGGTACTTGTTTAGAATGTAAATAGCAGTTTCTAGGGCATGACCCTAGAAGGAAATGGGTAAATTTGTGAAACACATCATGGATCGTACCATATCTAATAAGGTACGATTCCTCCTTTCAGCTATACCATTTAGCTGTGGTGTATAAGGAGGGGACCATTCAGAAAGAATTCCATTAACTTTAAGGTAGTCTAAAAACTCCGTGGATAAGTATTCTCCTCCTTGATCAGACCGTAGAACTTTAATAATTTTCCCGATTGTTTTTTTGACCGTACTTTGATACTCCTTAAATTTATCAAAGGCTTCAGATTTATGTTTCATAAGATACACATATCCGAACCTAGATAAATCATCTGTAAAAGTGATAAAATATGAGTATCCACCTCTGGCCTGAGTGGTCATTGGACCACATACATCAGTATGTATAAGTCCTAATAACTCAGTTGACCTTTCTCCATGTCCAGTAAATGGAGTCTTGGTCATCTTACCCATGAGACATGATTCGCAAGTTCCTAATGATTCATACTCATAAGGATCAAGGAATTTTTCCTTGTATAACTTGCTTCCTAGACTCATTAACATGACCAAGTCAATGATGCCAAAGTAAAGTTTCATTAAAGTCCTCTCTTTTTCTTTTATTATTGACATGAAAAGCACTATCATTAGAAGAAAGAGTTAAGAGCCCATTGCTAAATATGCTAGAACAATAATTTTATTAGACAACATTATCGAGCAACCAGTGCTCGTTACATCCATTGCAATCCTTGTTTTAATAACAAGGGAACAGATACAATGTTCCTAATAATCTTAGGCATATAATAACAATTATGTAACTCCAAGATCTTCCCTGAAGGCAACTTCAGAATATAGGTCCCCAGCTTCTGCTTGGATGATATCCCACTAGCACCGTAGAGATTGAAGTCACCTTCCTTCAATACTTTAAGCTTGTGGAGGCCCTGCAAAGATTTGCATATATGGTAACCACAAGCGGTATCCAATACCCAGTATTTGAAACTGATGAATTTAATGTCAATATAGCATGTATCTCATACATACCTTTTGGCGCATCTGATGCATCAGGCTTCACAGTTGCAAGGTAAGCCTTGCAATTCCTTTTCCAATGTCTCGCTTTGCCGCAAAAGAAACAGGTTGACTGTTTGGAGGCCTTCTTTCCTTTCTTATTCTTATTGATGCCACTCTTAGGGTTTAGCCTCCTATTAAAATCCTTTTTGCCTGATTTCTTCTTATTGGTTTTATTAATAAGAAGAAGTGGAGCCTTTTCTTTCTTTATATGGCTCTCTGCTATTTTTAACATATTTAACAGCTCAGGCAAGGAAGTGTTCAGTTTGTTCATGTGATAATTCAAGACAAACTGAGAAAATGACTCCGGGAGTGATTGGGATTAAACCTGATTCAACTCCCCATCCATGATAAAACCTAATTGACCCAATCTGGTGATCAAGTCAATTACCTTCAGAACAAGATCCTGAACGGTTTTTCCCTCTGTCATCCTAGCACGGAATAACTGCTTAGATATTTCATATTTAGCATTCTGCTATGTTCTCCATAAAGCTCTTTTAAATTGAGCATTATGGATTGAGTATCCATGCTTTCATGCTGTCTCTGTAACTCATTGGTCATAGAGGCTAGTATGATACACTTGACAGTAAGGGAGTCATTCTGCCACATTTTTGTATATGACCATATCTTCCTCTGTGGCATCATCCCCTAGTGGATTAAGACTAAGGGTATCTAGAATATAAAAAGTTTTTTTGAACTAAGCATAATCTTTAAATTTCTCAACCAGTCCACATAGTTCGGACCAGTCAGTTTGTTGGTATCTAAGATACTTCGCAGTGACAATGAAGATGCCATTTATCTATATTTAACAAGAACAACAATACATAAGCAAACAACTATGAAATGACTTACATAATTAAATTAGGTCTTCAATTTAATTACGTCTCCCACTATTTTTCAAAAATCATAGCCCTCACTATGATAATCGAGAAGAACCCTGATCGATTTTTCTTAGTGAGATTGAGATCCTAATAACTTATAAAAGATCTTGCAGAAAAACATAACAATCTTTTATAAGCTCAAAGGTAGGAAACTCTTCCAATTAATCTCATATAATTCTCAAGAAGTAACTTGGCCTCTAGAACATTATTAGTCTTGTAGAAACATAACAAACCATAATGTTCTAGTTAAGTCAAGACCCTTTCATTTCTATACATTAATACTCAAATATAATGCCCTTGCAGATAATACAACAAATTATACTGAATATACTGTAAGCATATCTATGCACTAGACTAGTATTATGTCAATCACCATATTAGGTCTTGCAGATAACACAACAAACCTAATGTGGTTCATAACACAATAATGATCCAGCATGAAGGAAGGCCAATATATAGTATTTTTAGCAGTAAGCATTTTAGTCAAGATTTAAATTTAATCAAATCGGCCAGGCAAGTGGAAGAGATGTGGGAGTCCCCCCGTTGCTTCCTAGACACCAATAAAAATTGGCTAGGTCAGTCAACGGAACCAATTAAAAACCACAATTCTCTTTACCTTCCCAGAACCACCTTTCTAGACACCGAATGATCAATTGTACATCATGACTAGTGAGCTTATTAGTTAAATATACTAAGACTTAATATAATTTTTAAGAGGAGAGATTTATAAATTGCCAGCACAACCTTATAGAATGTATCACAATCAACATATCACTCTTATAATAAACAATATGTGCTAAGTGTGTCATCATACTAGGACAACCATTTACCACATAATGGATTCACCATTATGCCAGGGCAACCTTATTTCAGTATGATGACTTCAAAACTATACATATCTTTATAATAATTAGGGTTTGAGTGAAAGACCCTACTAGTCATACATCAAAACATATATGCAATCAAAGATATGCTAAGTGTAGTAACATATTAGGAATTAAAAACCTAAGATGTGACATACAAACTATCATAAATTATAGTCCTAATTAAAGTGGCTCTGATATACCACTGTTGGGATCTGGTGCAACGTAGCGGAAGGATAATTTCAAAATATAAATTAATATGCACCAAAACCCTAAACCAGGAACTCCTTAATAAGACTAAATGTATGAAGACTAACATTCTTATGCAAATTAGAATTAGAGACAACCCTGTAACCACTAATTCCAATTTGATGAAGATTTAATCTTGAAGATGAACAGGCTATTTGAGTTCACCAGTTGTCTGCCCTCCGATGGTGATCCACACAAAGCAATGACCAGATCCTAACTCCTTGTTCCAATGGTTCCTTCAATTGAATTCTTCTTCTAGGAATTCAATACTTGGATTATGGCTGGAAATCTTCCACTCAAAGGTGTATCTTCTTCCTTCTTACCCCTTCTCCACCATCTACCAAGACTTAGAACCTTTAGGACACTTCGTCTTGAAAGTAAGACCTTGTCCTAAGAAGATTAATGCTTGTCTTTATTGGTGGAGAAATTAAGACAAAGATGTCTTAATGTAGGGGGAAAAGAATTGGATCAGAACTCTTCTTTTCCATTACTATCAAAGACTTTCTCTCTTAACCTTGTTTAGTAGTAGAGTTTCAACAGAGTTTTACTCTGTAAAGGAAACAATGCAAAAACAAGAAGGGGAGAAAGAGTCTTCAGGAGAGGAAGAAAGAAAAAAAAAAAATCACATCACCGAGTTCTGATTCCCACTCCTTTATATAGTTTTCAGAGAGGCACCCTCACAACTCTCCGTAAACATTTTTCTCATGCCCTTTTCCTTTTTCTCACGCCCTTTCCTTCTTCTCACGCCCTTCTCTTCTTTCTCACGGCCTTCTGGATTAATTCTCACGGCCTTCCAGATCAATTCTCATGGCTTTTCTCAAAGGAAGAAGTCGCGACGATTGGGAGAAAGAAGTCGCGATACTTGAATCTCCGAAAAGATACGATTTCGCGCACCCAGGAAGAAACAACGCTTTCTTTCTTTCTTAAAACCCCACCACCCGTTAGATTACCATCCAAGGGATGACAAGTGAGGAGCTAAAAATGAGAAAGAATGCCACCCCATCTTAATTCATCGGAGAATTAAGTTGGCACGCCAAGAGTCCATGCACACATGGACTCCTCCATATGGCGCGCCAAGAGTCCATAAGCGCATGGACTCTTGGTGTTTTTGGCGTGCAAGGGCTAAGGGGCGGGTGGTATGCTAGCATAAGTAATTGGTTAGCCAATTGGGTTAGCCATAATCCCTAAAACCTTAATTAGGGTCTAATTAGATCCAATCAGAACCCAAATTGAATCAATTCGGAACACTAATTCGAATCCAATTCGAATAGAAGTTAGGATTTGTAACTCTTGCTAGAGTGTCTTCATGCAAATGACTCTTGATCAATTCTCTTAAGTGTGTGACCCATTGGGTTCCATATCTAGCCAGCAGTGGGTTCGAATACAAGTTGACCTAATTTGATTAGAACTCTTTCTAATCGATTTAGGTCAAATCGGGCTTACCAGATTTTGATCAATTATGACTCTTCCTAATAAATGATCATTAAATTTGATCAACCCACAAGACAAGATTGACGTCTAGCAACGTGTCATGTCTACCCGGAAGATATGAAAATTCTGGTGAAATACCAAAACTACCTTCAGTAGAAAGTTACCGTACAATTAAATCCTTCGATCAGCCTGCACCCAAAATATAATTATGGATATGGATATATATCAAATCCAATATTATATTTGTTTCTAGCTCAATCTTATATTGATGATTCAATTATCTTGATATTAGAAACCATCTCTAATATCTTTACTTTGATCAAAGATTCCCTGAATCATCATCCGATTGATAACTAGCTAGATGCAATCTCCTCTTACTAAGAGTGATCGATTCCTTGTTGACCTACTCATTACCTTTCATATACAATTAACCATTCCCAGTATCAATCCTGTGTATGACTCAGTGTCATGATTAGGATTGAACCAAAGCATGGGTTCATGTACATAAGGTACTTATGGCAATCTCATGTCAAAGGATTACTTGTACCACTCCCACTATGAGAACCTTCTATTGACATGTAGCTAAGACTCCATTAGATGTTCTCAAGTTGGATCATATCAATGAAATCATTCTCTAATGAGCACCCACATCCTAGTATTAGAGTCATACACAAGTGACTGTGAGAGCAGTCACCCTATTCAGTATACATAGGATGTGCTAGTCTTACCGGAAAAACCCTGATCCCCTACTCAAGGTTCCTTCGACTAGGAATATTTTTGATTAAGGTTTTAAGACTTTAGGTCTCACTGGTATGATCTCATCATAACCCTAAAATCATAGCCCTAATCTATGGGGTTCATCATATAATAAAATCACAGCATATGATGAAAAATAATGCCTTTATTAGAATATTGTCAATTACAATGGTTTGGGAGATACAACATAGATCGGCTTGTAGGGCATATCCCTTTCAGCCTCATGGAAAGTACTGATCCCTGGGAAGCCGAGAGGCACCTCTTCAATCTCCAAACACAGAAGAATATGAAGAGTCCTAAAAGCAGAAGGACTTTGCTTCAGGGCACGTGCCACATGAAGAGACACATCTCTTCATGCACACTTTTTCTTTCATCCCTTTTTCACACCCTTTCAAAAAGCCTTGACTGGTCAAACATGTCCAAGAGGCATGGGTTATGATGAGAAGGTGCCCATGAAATGAAACACTGTAGTGTTCATCTACGGAAGTACTTTTGTTCTTTTATGCGCACCTTCATCTCCCACGCGCGCTAAGAGGCACCAAGAATCTGGTGGTCAACTTTATCTACACCCCATGCAATCTTTGACTAGTCAAAACATATGCATATGGGTGTCAAAAGAAAGATCATTAATCGTCTTCCATCCATATAAATATTTTACATTCAGAGGACTATAGAGTCTCCTAGGCCTTTTGAATGCCAATGTGTCATTTGGCATCTAGAGTCCCAACTCCAATGGACTCTTCAATAAGATGTCCAAAATACCAAAATAAAAATGATCAAGCTCTGATTTGGCTATCCCCACTTAGGACTCAACCTAATTTAGGTTTCCCTTAATTAGGTTAGTCTAATTAGCAAGCAACTGGACCCAATCCAATGGGTTAGGAATTGGGTTAGCCTACATATACTAGTATGCAATCTAGCTAACCAATTAGGATCCCATGACCCTAATTAAACCATGAGAGACTTCCTTGGCCAACTCTCTATTGTGTATGATCCATTGGGTTCCACATCTAGCTAGTAGTAGGTTTAGGTTTGAGTCAATTCAATTTGATCAAACCCGATTGACCTAATTTGGTCAAATCGGCTCACCTTATTGTCCAATTCGATTCACACATCGAATTGATGCATGAAACAAATCCATTAGTTCATGAAAACCCACAAGACAAGATTGATATCTAGCAACATGTCATGCCTACCCGGAAGATGAAGAATTTGGTGGAAATTACCAACATATCCTTCAGTGATAAGTTACCATGCAATTCAATCTTTTGATCTCCCATTATCTCGATTAAGTGATGAATATGGATAAATATCAAACCTTAATACTTAATTATATCGAATCTCAGCTCAATCACGAGGACTCAGCTGATGACTAATTAGAAGCCACTTCTAATCTCATCCCACTTTGCAAAGATTCCTTGAGTCACTCATCGAAGAGATTACACGGGATAACATATCCTCTTACAGGATTGATCAATTCCTTTTTGGTCCACTCGCATCCTTCGTACACCTTCCACCATACCTAGAACACCTCGTACATGTCGCAATGCCATGAATGAGTATGAACCACAGTATGGCTTAGTGTGCACAAGGAACCATGATGACGTCAGGTCTGAAAATCAAATGCACAACTTCTACTCTAGGACCTTTCCTTTGACAAGAAGTAAGACTTCCATAATATAGTCATGGTGCGGATCAGTTCAGTGTACTCATAATCTAATAAGTACCCTTATCTTTGTATTATTATCTATACACAAGTGGCTATGAGACCAACCACCCTCATCAACTGAGCATACATAGGATAAGCTAGTCTTACCTGATTCATTGATCCCCAAATCGATGGTCCAATGACTAGGAACATTCTAGATTAGGGTTTATAAGAAATAGGTCTCACTGTATTTTATCATAACCCTAATTCCATTTCCCTACTCTATGGGGTCATCATAGTCAAAAACATGACGCAGTAGTATATGATGAATCAAATGCCTTTATTATAAATAATGATGTCATACATGAGTTGGATGTTTACAAAAAGGGCCATACAGTGATGGCTCTTAGGCATTTTTCTATCAATGTGGAGTTGGTCTTATATTGGCCGATCCAAATGGGCACACTGTAGAGTATGCTCTCTATTTTTCCTTCCATGCTTCTATCAACCAGGTAGAATATGAAGCCCTATTAGCAGGACTCTGAATCGCCAAGTAATTAGAGATTTAGAATATTCAAATCTTATGAGTTCTCAACTAGTGGTGAATGAGATAAAAGGCGAGTTTTAAGCTCGAGATCCTACTATGGTCCAATATAGGGAAAGTATGAGTTTTAGTTTTGCAACTAGAACTCTTTGAGATTGCCATGTGCCATGATTGGAGAACTCCCGAGCCGATGCCCTATCCTACCTCGCCATTGCTACTCTAGATTCCCTCAGCCACACCTTCATAGAGTATCTCAAATCTTGAGCATAGCGGAGGAAACATTAGAGGTAATCAAATTGAGCAAGAGCCTAGTTGGATGGAAACTATTCTCATGTTCTTGAATGAAGGTACTTTGCTCGAAGACAAGACTGAGGCCAAGCAAGTACACTGGATGGCATCCCAATATATTATCCTAGATGGAACTCTATGCAAGAGATCCTTTTCAAAGCCTTGGTTGAAATGTTTTAGGGCGTCAGATACCGACTATGCCTTAAGAGAGGTGCAAGTAGTTATATGTGAAGACCACATGGGGGGCAGATCTCTGGCCCACAAAATAATATGCCAAGGTTATTATTGGCCAACTATTTAGAAAGACTTTGCCGACTTTGTCCGAAGATGTGACCAATGCCAGAAGTACTCAAATATTAAAAGACAACAGCAAATCAACTAACTCAATTAACTGCACCATGGCATTTCGCTCAATGAGGGAATGGACATTCTTGGTCCATTCACTCTAGCCTCGGGACAATGGATGTTCCTCATCGTATCTAATGACTACTTTACCAAATGGATAGAAGACAAACTTTTGGCGCATATATGGAAGGAATAGTTGAAAGGCTTAATGAGGAATTCTATCATCTTTCGATTTGGGATCCCTCATGTCATCATCACTGACAACGGGCGATGATTTGATAATCCAAAGTTTGAAGACTTCTGTGCCCAATACCATATAATCCACAAATTGACCTTCATCGATCATCCACAATCTAATGGGCAAGCTAAAGTGACAAACAAGACTATTCTCCATGGTCTTAAGACTGGACTAAATGGTGCCAAGGGGCTCTGGGCTAAAGAGTTAAATTCAGTCTTTTGGACATATCAAACTTCTCCCAGGATGGCTACTGGTGAATCTCCATTCCACCTGGCCTACGGCACTGAAGCGATCCTCCCTATCGAAGTCACTTTACAATCCTTAAAGGTGACATTACAAGGAACCTGAAAATTTAGAGCATTGAAGAATAGATCTAGATTTGCTACAAAGTACCAAGCTTCATGCCTAGATAAAGATGGTGGCATACCACCAAAAAGTCACCAAATATTACAACTCCAGGGTGAAGGAATGAACCTTCCGACCCGAAAAAGATTAGTGCTGCGAAGGTCTGAAGTATCCAAGCTGACAGAACAGGGCTAGCTTTCCCCCAACTAGATAGGCCCTTATCGAATCAGAAGTCATACGTCCAGGAGCTTATCGCTTAAAACTCTGGATGGTTCACTACTACCTCAACCTTGGAATGTAGAAACCTTTGCAAGTACTATTAATAAAAGTTTTTCTTTGGAAAACTTCAGTGAAACATCCATGGAAGGCAAGACTAATTAGCTTGTCTTACTACCAATCAAGGTACAAGGATAGTTAAGTGACATGCCCTACGATAAATTTGATGATGTACCAAAGTGGGCCTAATCAGCCTGTCTTATTATTAATGAAAGGCAAATGGATGGTGTAAGTGACCTACCCTATGGTAGATCCGATGACGTGCCGAGGCATACCTAATCAGCCATCTTACTATCAATCAAAAGCACAGGGATAGTTTAAGTAACCTAACCTACGATAAATTCGATGACGAGCAGAGATGGTCCTAATCAGCCTATCTTATTACCAATCAAAGGCACAGGGATGGGTTAAGTGATCTACCCTATGAAGAAATCTGAGGACATGCCAAAATGGGACTAATCAGCCTATCTTACTATCAACCAAAGGCATAAGGGATGTTCTAAGCAACCTACCCCTGATGCAGAACAAATAAAGGGATGCGATGCAGAAGTAAATTAAGATTAACTAATTTTTTGTTGTTTTTATATGTTTGTAGAAGTTGGCTTCAAATCAAAGAAAAGTTAACCTAACATTGAAAGATACTAATATGATAATTGAAAGCACAATTTTAAGGAAACTAAATTATCAGAGTAGTTCAGAAGCAACGGATCGCTGGGGGTTGAGAAACTCCCAGACCTAGGGTTTCGCTCCAAACTTTCAACAGAACAGAAATAAACAGAAGAGATGGTTATCTAACCAGACAATGATCTTCACAGATTTTGGTGGAAGAACTCTCCCGAGCAGATTGTTGGATCCTCGGATTCAGATATCTTCGTAATGGATCCTCCATACTGTCCTTTGGCGGGTTGGCTTCTCCTGAACTCAAGATCTGGAAGAGAAGAAAACAATTGATGGAATCAGAGAGTCAAGGGAAAGATTTACCAGGTTGATGAACTTGAAGATTGAAATTGCTGAAAACTGGATTCTCCTAGATGTTGATGTGTGATTTTCCTTGGAACTTGCTATGGATCTGAAGTAGCCGGACTGGATCTGGATGAAGGTGGACGGCCTGACTTGTAGAGAGAGAGAGGCCGTGGGAGATGGATGGAGCTAGGGTTTGATGGATTGAAAATAATGAAGGGCGGCTAGGGTTTGGAATTTCAAGTGGCTAACCTAGGGTTTTGGATAAAGATGGAGATCTCTCACCTCCTCAAGGCTCCAATGGAACCGGATTACCCCCTCACGGAGCTCAACACTTAGAATAGTGCGGAAGAAGAGAAACCTAGGTCACTCAACACAAGAGAATAGCAAAAATAATTTTTCTTCATTGATTTCTTAAAGTTACAAGAGGGGTCTATTATATAGACCTAAAATTTTCTCCAGCTTGTACAAATTCCCATGTGGACTAAACTCCTCCAACCTCTAGATTAGGTAGAAATCTCCTCTCTTGGCCGACCAAGAGTTCAAAAAAAATTTGGACGGCCATAAAGGAATTTTTTTTTTGGAATTTTTATGGCGCCTCCTTGGAGTTGGATTTGGATTTGGAGTCCTCTTCTTCTTATGGCATTCTTCTTTCTTCCACTCCAAGTTAAGCTCTTTGATTTTGATTTGAACTTCAATTGATGTCTTCTTGATTTTTTCTCCAAGAGAAGTCTTTTCCTTCTTTGCTTAGACAAAATTGGCAGGTATAGGCGCCTCCTTTAAATTAGCTTCCAATTTGATTTTTTCTTCTTTGGATGTGGGGACCATGACACTGGGATGCCTCTGTGGCGCCTCCTGGACTTGGCGTGTGCTCGGAGTGTGGCCTCCACTTGCTTGAACCTTGATTTGATTGGAAAAACAAATGTGGCAACCATTTTGGACCAAATTGAAACCAATCGGGACTTGCATCGAGTCAACATGACTCAACAAATTTAAATGGTGACTCAAGAAATAAATAAACTGGTTGACCAGGTCAACCTTTATTACAAACCCTAATTTCTCGGGCAATGTCAATCAGAGATCCAAATGGAGCTCTGAAGTCTTCTTCTGAGTCTGGTGCCCGCACCAATTCTCCAGGGTGGGAGGAACTCGACCCTGTCGAGTAAGGCTCAAGTTGGCTCTGGATCTCTCCAAGAGGTCTGGGTCCAATTCTTGGTAATTCTTCTCGGGAGATCAGGGTCATCAGAATCTGGCCTTCCTTGCCAGCGGACCAGGTACCTTTGGTATCCTCGATTACGAGTAGAGATAACCTGATCACCAGGATCTTTTCAATCTGCTCTTCCTCACAGGCCAGTTTGTTGGTGGACACACAGGGTCGGGATCACTCTCAATGATAGGGTAGGTCAAAAGGCTCACTAGGAATCACAGTGGCTTCCTGTACTCTACTAAGTCTGTAATGTTGAAAGTAGAGCTAAGACCTAGTTCTGGAGGCAACTCGAGCACATAGGCATTGGATCCTACTCTCTTTACACTCAATGGTCCAGCTCCCTAGAATGTAACTTTCTAACGGTTCCAGGAGGAAACCGTTCAGGCCTTAACCTAATATCACATAGTCTCCTCAACAAAAGATTTGACTCGCCTTTGAGTATCATCAACTTCTTATAAGTTTCATTACTTAAATTTATTTGGCATGAATTTCTTTATGCATGTCTTTTACATGCTGTGCAAAATTCTCAGCAGATTCGGAGACTCGAGTGTGGACAGGTAAAGGGACTAGGTCAAGAGGTGTGTGAGGTTTGTACCCATGTACAATTTCAAATGGACTGTACCCGTAGACCTATTGACCGAGTCATTGTACGCAAATTCTGCCCTTGGTAGGTATAAATCCCAATTTCGGTGTGTTTCACCAACAAGACATCTCAGCAGATTTCCTAGGCTACGGTTCACTACTTCAGTTTGGCCATCAGTTTGGGGATGATAGGCAGTTGAAAACTTAAGTTTTGTCCCTAACTTATGCCAAAGGGTCTTCCAAAAGTAACTGGTGAACCGGACATCCCTATCTGAAACGATTGTCTTAGGTAGGCCATGGAGTCTAACTATCTCATTGAAGAAAAGTGTGGCTACCTTAGACGCATCAAAGGTTTGGGAACAAGGCAAGAAGTGGGCCATTTTAGAGAATCGGTCGACTACGACACAGATAGAATCATGTCTCCTCTGGGTCTTAGGTAAACCTAACACAAATCCATACTCACATCTTGCCAAGGACGATCTGGGACAGGAGTGGGGTATAAAGGCCAGTGTTTTGTTTTCGCTGTTTGGCAACAGCGCAGGTTCGACATCTAGCTACAATATTAGCTACATCCCTTTTCAAGCTAGGCCAGAAAAAGTGGTCTTCAATAGCTAGAATGGTCTTGTCTTTTCCAAAATGGCCGGCTAAACCTCCAGCATGGATTTCCCAAATCAAAAATTCCCTAAGAGAAGTTCTAGGGATGCAAAGCCTATTTTTGAAGAACAAAAAACCATCTACAAGGGTATAATCCTGGTGATTACTAGATGGTCCTTGAACTAGATCCTGATACACAGTTGTGAAATCCGGACAAGACTCATATTCCTCTTTGATTTGCTCAAACCCTATGACCTCAGTTCTAACAGAAGTTAATAACAGAGATCGGCGACTAAGGGCATCAGCTACCTTATTCTCAACTCCAGCCTTATGTTTCAGGACAAAAGTATAGGACTGGATATATTCTACCCACTTAGCATGCCTAGGGTTAAGCTTCTTTTGGGAGTTCAGAAATCTAAGAGCCTCATGGTCCGAAAATAGTACAAATTCCTGCGGTAGCAAATAATGTCTCCAGTAACGCAAAGCTTGCACCACCGCATAAAATTCCTTATCATAGGTAGAATACCTAAGCTTAGCATCATTAAGTTTTTCACTAAAGAATGCTATGGGATGATTCTCTTGGCTTAGGACTCCACCTATTCCTACACCTGAAGCATCACAGGCAACCTCAAATACTTTAGAAAAATCGGGTAATCTCAGAATGGGTGCCTGGGTCATTTTATCCTTAAGATCTAGGAAGGCTTTATGGGCTGACTTAGTCCAATGAAATTCTCCCTTCCTAATACAATCAGTGATAGGAGCAGCTAAAGTACTAACCCCTTTATGAATCGCCTATAGAAGGTAGCCAAGCCGTGGAAACTTCTAACTTCATGCACATTGGTTGGCTCTGGCCAGTCTACTATGGACCTAATTTTCTCAGGATCGGCCGCCATGCCATCAGGGGTTACTACAAAACAAAGAAAGATAACTCTATAGTCATGAATTCACACTTCTTAAGATTACCGTAGAGTCTCTCATTCCTCAAAACTTGGCAGACTGCTCTAAGGTGGCCTAGGTGATCTGCTGGGGTCTTACTATAGATCAGGATGTCATCAAAATAGACCACCACAAATTTTCCTATGAAAGCTCTAAGTACCTGGGTCATAATTCTCATGAAGGTACTAGGGGCATTGGACAATCCAAAAGGCATAACAACCCATTCATAAAGACCATCCTTAGTTTTGAAAGCATTTTCCATTCATCCCCGGGTCTAATCCTAACCTGATGATAGCCGCTTTTGAGATCAATCTTAGAAAAAACATTACACCAGCCATCATATCAAGCATGTCATCTAGTCTAGGGATGGGAAACCTATATTTGATTGTAATTTTATTGATGGCATGACTGTCAACACACATCCTCCACGTGCCATCTTTCTTTGGGGTTAGTAAGGCTGGGACTGCACAAGAGCTAAGACTTTCTCTAATAACCCCTTCCTCAATAATTCTCCAACCTGGTTTTGCAGTTCTTCATGCTCAGATGGATTCATCCTGTAATGGGGCAAGTTGGGCAAAGTCGCTCCTGGGATAGATCTATGGCATGCTGGATATCCTAAGAGGTGGAAGGTGGTCTGGCAAATCCTCGGGAAAGACATCCTCAAATTCTTTTAACACAGGTTTAACTTCTTGAGGAGGCTCTGAGGGTTCCGAAGTTCTAAGTTCCTTAGCAGTCAACATCCAGATGGGTGAACCACTATGAATTTCTTGTTCTAGATCCTTAGCACTGATTAGGTTCACTCCAGTTTTCATCTTCTTAACCTTACCGGCTCCTTTAGTTACCTTGTCCTTAGGGGAGAACGGATGGATCGTAATCTTCTTCCCATTGAAACTAAAGACACAGGTATTGGATTTTCCTAAGAGGGTGGCATCATGATCATACAACAAGGTCTTCCGAGAATTATACTGCTCACCCCATGGGTAAAACATCGCACCAAATCTTTTCGTGATAAGATTGCATTTGGATTTGGACTTGACATCTAGACTGGATGGGTATGGAGGTAGAATCTACCAAGACCTTATAGGGGTTGGGATGGGGAACTGGGATTAAGCCTAACATCTTGACAGTGCTAGTAGAGATGGCATTTACACAGCTCCCACTATCTATGATGATCTTACATACCTTATCCCCTAATTTAAGAAAAGTCTGTAGGATGTTAGTCCTACGCCAATCCTCTTGAACTAGATTCTGGGATAGGATGCATCTTACAACTCCTAATTGGTCAGATTCATTGGGTTCCTCCTCTCCTTCATACTCCTCAACCAAATTCGTTCCGGCCTCATAAACTTCTTCTTCAAATTCCTCACTGGGCTCGGAATTATCATTCCACTCCTCTCCCTCTTCTATGTAAGGCTCTCCGTGGGCACTGGCTCGCAACATGACCTCCTTATGACACTTGAAACAGCTATGGCATACACTGACTGGAAATGTGACCTGGTTTTAACACTTAAAACAGGTGATATTTGAACTAGGGGTTCTCTGGGTGTCCGGTGGCTTACCTCTGTCCATGGGCCTAGGGATAGAAGTACCCTGAAAAGGTTTACTAGGGATAACTTGGCTAGGTCCATTCCTTGGATTGGGGCACTAACCCTAGAAGGTATAGGTCCTCTCTGAAATTTCTCAGTGTTCAGTGCAATCTGGTAGGCTTGGTCTATATCAGTAACCTCTCTCAGAAATAGTTCTCTCTTGATATCTTCCCTCAGTCCAGCCCTAAATCTAGACAAAGTGACTTCGTGGGCTTCACTCACATCACATCTCATTAGGTATTCATCAAAAGTAGCTATGTAGTCTGAGACAGATCGATTTCCTTGTTTCAGGTTTTGCCATTGGTCTAACAGGTTTTGCTGGTATGAAATGGGTAGGTATTTATCTCTCAGTTTTTCTTTCATACCCTGCCAAGTGGTTATGGGCTCAACATTCCGTCTCCTAGTGGTTAGCTAAATGTTCCCCCAGTATAACCTAGCTTGACGCACTAATTTCATCTTGGCAAACTTGTATTTCCTCTCCTCAGACATAGCATACCACTCAAAGTATTGGTCCATCTCACCCTCCCAATCAGAATACACCTTAGGGTTCAGACTACCATCAAAAGTGGGTGCATCTAATTTGATTTTCCTGATGAACCTATCATCTCTATCTTCAGGCTCTGGTCAGGCCTCCTATGATTAGGTTCAGATCTCTATATAAAGGCCTTCTAGGCTCCTGATGTGGGTGAGGTTGAGGCACATTAAAATCGGGGTCAGGAGTCCAATTCCGATGTCTAGGTTCTTCAAGTACTTGGACTCGGTCCTAAGTTGGGTAAGATCCTCATGAATTTGTGCGCTAAACTGGGCCACAGTGTTTGTCATATCCTGATTCATTTTAGCCATACTTTCAGTAAGAGTTCTGATCATGGCCTCTAAATCAGGTGGGTTTGACCAGGTTGATATGGCACTCCGTTTCTGGTAGACATGATGATTCAAGCAAGCACACAAAATGAGACTAGACTAAATCGACTACTGGATCACTAGACCTAGAGTCCAAACTAGATGCCCAATCAGAGTGGCAAGCTAGCCTGTAGTAACTCAGGACTCAGCCAGGCAGGTGTAAGGGAGTGTTAGGTCCCTGATTGCCAATCCTAGACACCAATCAGTGATTGGCCAGTAGCCGGACCAGCACACAAGCCCTTCGGGAATGATCCCTGAACCACCGTTCTAGACACTGAGTGCTAAGCACACACAGAAATAACTCGGCAAACTGACTCAACACTAGCCTAGACCCGACCAATTGGTGTCCCTAGCCCACTAGGGCAAATTAGGTCTAACTGATTTTAAATTAGGTCTAGGTTCGAATGATTGGATGGTGTTTTGGGCTAAGGAGAGGTATCAACTCCTCCCCTTATCTTAGATGCTCAATTGCCCTTAAGTAAATTATGAGATGATCACTCCAAAAAGAATTGAATTGCAGAACACAAAAACAGAGTTGCTATATTTTAATGCTCAGAACTTTTACCGAAACCAATAAATCACAGAAAACTTATGGAAATAGGTTCAATTATACTGGTTTCAACGAAGCAAAAACATGCATTCGGAGTTTTATGCAGGGAGAAATAATTCAGATAACAGGGTAATTACGGGCTACAACTAATTGTCTTCCCCGTTTATAATCCCTGCTACGAAGTTATAACCCAATGGATCCCCTACATGCCCTAGGAACACCCCGTGGAATGGAGGAGGAGGCTTGCGCCTCGCTTAGTTTCCTAGGACCGGACGTCCTGGGGAGTCTACTTCGAGCAGACAAAATAAAAAGAGAAACAATCAAAACAAACAAGCAAGCAAATCAGAAACCCTAGACTGGGCTCTGATACCAAAAATGATGCAGAACAAATAAAGGGATGCGATGCGGAAGTAATTAAGATTAACTAATTTTTTTGTTGTTGTTATATGTTTTGTCGAAGTTGGCTTCAAATCAAAGAAAGTTAACCTAACATGAAGATACTAATATGATAATTGAAAGCACAATTTTAGGAAACTAAATTATCAGAGTAGTTCAGAAGCAACGGATCGCTGGGGGTTGAGAAACTCCCAGACCTAGGGTTTCGCTCCGAACTTTCAACAGAACAGAAATAAACAGAAGAGATGGTTTATCTAACCAGACAATGATCTTCACAGATTTTGTGGAAGAACTCTCCCGAGCAGATTGTTGGATCCCGGATTCAGATATCTTCGTAATGGATCCTCCAATACTGGTCCCTTTGGCGGGTGGCTTCTCCTAAACTCAAGATCTGGAAGAGAAGAAAAACAATTGATGAAATCAGAGAGTCAAGGGAAAGATTTACCAGGTTGATGAACTTGAAGATTGAAATTGCTGAAAACTGGATTCTCTAGATGTTGATGTGATTTTCCTTGGAACTTGCTATGGATCTGAAGTAGCCGACGGATTGGATGAAGGTGGACGGCCTGGACTTGTAGAGAGAGAGAGGCCGTGGGAGATGGATGAGCTAGGGTTTGATGGATTGAAATAATGAAGGGCGGCTAGGGTTTTGGAATTTCAAGTGGCTAACCTAGGGTTTTGGATAAAGATGGAGATCTCACCTCCTCAAGGCTCCAATGGAACCCGGATTACCCCCTCACGGAGCTCACACTTAGAATAGTACGGAAGAAGAGAAACCTAGGTCACTCAACACAAGAGAATAGCAAAATAATTTTTCTTCATTGATTTCTTAAAGTTACAAAGATGGGTCTATTATATAGACCTAAAATTTTCTCCAAGCTTGTACAAATTCCCATGTGGGACTAACTCCTCCAACCTCTAGATTAGGTAGAAAACTCTCTCTTGGCCGACCAAGAGTTCAAAAAAAAAATTTGGGATGGCCATAAAGGAATTTTTTTTTTTGGAATTTTTATGGCGCCTCCTTTGGAGTTGGATTTGGATTTGGAGTCCTCTTCTTCTATGGCATTTCTTCTTTTCTTCACTCCAAGTTAAGCTCTTTGATTTTGATTTGAACTTCAATTGGATGTCTTCTTTGATTTTTTCTCTCAAGAGAAGTCTTTTCCTTCTTTGCTTAGACAAAATTGGCAGGTATGGGCGCCTCCTTTAAATTAGCTTCCAATTTGATTTTTTTCTTCTTTAGATGTGGGGACCATGACACTGGATGCCTCTGTGGCGCCTCCTGGACTCTGGCGTGTGCTCGGAGTGTGGCCTCACTTGCTTGAACCTTGATTGATTGGAAAACAAATGTGGCACCATTTTGGACCAAATTGAAACCACATCGGGACTTGCATCGAGTCAACATGACTCAACAAAATTTAAATGGTGACTCAAAGAAAAAATAAACTGGTTGACCAGGTCAACCTTTATTACAAACCTAATTTCTCGGGCAATGTCAATCAGAGATCCAAATGGAGCTCTGAAGTCTTCTTCTGAGTCTGGTGCCCGCACCAATTCTCCCAGGGTGGGAGGAACTCGACCCTGTCGAGTAAGGCTCAAGTTGGCTCTTGTATCTCTCAAGAGGTCTGGGTCCAATTCTTGTAATTCTTCTCGGGAGATCCAAGTGTCATCAGAATCTGGCCTTCCTTGCCAGCGGACCAGGTACCTTTGGTATCCTCGATTACGAGTAGAGATAACCTGATCATCCAGGATCTTTTCAATCTGCTCTTTCCTCACAGGCAGCCAGTTGTTGGTGGCACCAGGGTCGGGATCACTCTCAATGATAGGGTTAGGCTCAAAAGGCTCACTAGGAATCAAGCTGGCTCCCTGTCTCTACTAAGTCTGTAATGTTGAAAGTAGAGCTAATGCCTAGTTCTGGAGGCAACTCGAGCACATAGGCATTGGATCCTACTCTCTTTACCACTCTAAATGGTCCAGCTCCCCTAGAATGTAACTTTCTAACGGTTCCAGGAGGAAACCGTCAGGCCTTAACCTAATCATCACATAGTCTCCCTCACAAAAGATTTGACTCGCCTTGAGTATCAGCCACTTCTTTAAGTTTCATACTTAAATTTATTTTGGCATGAATTTCTTTATGCATGTCTTTTTACATGCTGTGCAAAATTCTCAGCAGATTCGGAGACTCGAGTGTGGGACAGGAAAGGACTAGGTCAAGAGGTGTGTGAGGTTTGTACCCAGTACAATTTCAATGGACTCTTACCCGTAGACCTATTGACCGAGTCATTGTACGCAATTCTGCCCTTGGTAGGTTAAATCCCAATTTTCTGGTGTTTTCACCAACAAGACATCTCAGCAGATTTCCTAGGCTATACGGTTTCACTACTTCAGTTTGGCCATCAGTTGGGGATGATAGGCAGTTGAAACTTAAGTTTTTGTCCCTACTTATGCCAAGGTACTTCCAAAAGTAACTGGTAACCGGACACCCTATCTGAAACGATTGTCTTAGGTAGGCCATGGAGTCTAACTATCTCATTGAAGAAAGTGTGGCTACCTTAGACGCATCAAAGGTTTGGGAACAAGGCAAGAAGTGGGCCATTTAGAGAATCGGTCGACTACGACACAGATAAATCATGTCTCCTCTGGGTCTTAGGTAAACCTAACACAAAATTCCATACTCACATCTTGCAAGGACGATCCTGGGACAGGGAGTGGGGTATAAAGGCCAGTGTTTTGTTTTCGCTGTTTGGCAACAGCGCAGGTTCGACATCTAGCTACAATATTAGCTACATCCCTTTTCAAGCTAGGCCAGAAAAAGTGGTCTTCAATAGCTAGAATGGTCTTGTCTTTTCCAAAATGGCGGCTAAACCTCCAGCATGGATTTCCCAAATCAAAAATTCCCTAAGAGAAGTTCTAGGGATGCAAAGCCTATTTTTGAAGAACAAAAACCATCTACAAGGGTATAATCCTGGTGATTACTAGATGGTCCTTGAACTAGATCCTGATACACAGTTGTGAAATCCGGACAAGACTCATATTCCTCTTTGATTTGCTCAAACCCTATGACCTCAGTTCTAACAGAAGTTAATAACAGAGATCGGCGACTAAGGGCATCAGCTACCTTATTCTCAACTCCAGCCTTATGTTTCATGACAAAAGTATAGGACTGGATATATTCTACCCACTTAGCATGCCTAGGGTTAAGCTTCTTTTGGGAGTTCAGAAATCTAAGAGCCTCATGGTCTGAAAATAGTACAAATTCCTGCGGTAGCAAATAATGTCTCCAGTAACGCAAAGCTTGCACCACCGCATAAAATTCCTTATCATAGGTAGAATACCTAAGCTTAGCATCATTAAGTTTTTCACTAAAGAATGCTATGGGATGATTCTCTTGGCTTAGGACTCCACCTATTCCTACACCTGAAGCATCACAGGCAACCTCAAATACTTTAGAAAAATCGGGTAATCTCAGAATGGGTGCCTGGGTCATTTTATCCTTAAGATCTAGGAAGGCTTTATGGGCTGACTTAGTCCAATGAAATTCTCCCTTCCTAATACAATCAGTGATAGGAGCAGCTAAAGTACTAAACCCCTTTATGAATCGCCTATAGAAGGTAGCCAAGCCGTGGAAACTTCTAACTTCATGCACATTGGTTGGCTCTGGCCAGTCTACTATGGACCTAATTTTCTCAGGATCGGCCGCCACGCCATCAGGGGTTACTACAAAACCAAGAAAGATAACTCTAGTAGTCATGAATTCACACTTCTTAAGATTACCGTAGAGTCTCTCATTCCTCAAAACTTGGCAGACTGCTCTAAGGTGGCCTAGGTGATCTGCTGGGTCTTACTATAGATCAGGATGTCATCAAAATAGACCACCACAAATTTTCCTATGAAAGCTCTAAGTACCTGGTCATAATTCTCATGAAGGTACTAGGGGCATTGGACAATCCAAAAGGCATAACAACCCATTCATAAAGACCATCCTTAGTTTTGAAAGCAGTTTTCCATTCATCCCCGGGTTTAATCCTAACCTGATGATAGCCGCTTTTGAGATCAATCTTAGAAAAACCATTGCACCAGCCATCATATCAAGCATGTCATCTAGTCTAGGGATGGGAAACCTATATTTGATTGTAATTTTATTGATGGCACGACTGTCAACACACATCCTCCACGTGCCATCTTTCTTTGGGGTTAGTAAGGCTGGGACTGCACAAGAGCTAAGACTTTCTCTAATAAACCCCTTCCTCAATAATTCTCCAACCTGGTTTTGCAGTTCTTCATGCTCAGATGGATTCATCCTGTAATGGGGCAAGTTGGGCAAAGTCGCTCCTGGGATTAGATCTATGGCATGCTGGATATCCCTAAGAGGTGGAAGGTGGTCTGGCAAATCCTCGGGAAAGACATCCTCAAATTCTTTTAACACAGTTTAACTTCTTGAGGAGGCTCTGAGGGTTCCGAATTTCTAAGTTCCTTAGCAGTCAACATCCAGATGGGTGAACCACTATGAATTTCTTGTTCTAGATCCTTAGCATTGATTAGGTTCACTCCAGTTTTCATCTCCTTAACCTTACCGCTCCTTTAGTTACCTTGTCCTTAGGGAGAACGGAATGGATCGTAATCTTCTTCCCATTGAAACTAAAGACACAGGTATTGGATTTTCCTAAGAGGGTGGCATCATGATCATACAACCAAGGTCTTCCGAGAATTATACTGCTCACCCCCATGGGTAAAACATCGCACCAAATCTTTTCGTGATAAGATTGCATTTGGATTTGGACTTGACATCTAGACTGGATAGGTATGGAGGTAGAATCTACCCAAGAAACCTTATAGGGGTTGGGATGGGGAACTGGGATTAAGCCTAACATCTTGACAGTGCTAGTAGAGATGGCATTTACACAGCTCCCACTATCTATGATGATCTTACATACCTTATCCCCTAATTTAAGAAAAGTCTGTAGGATGTTAGTCCTACGCCAATCCTCTTGAACTAGATTCTGGGATAGGATGCATCTTACAACTCCTAATTGGTCAGATTCATTGGGTTCCTCCTCTCCTTCATACTCCTCAACCAAATTCGTTCCGGCCTCATAAACTTCTTCTTCAAATTCCTCACTGGGCTCGGATTATCATTCTCTCCCTCTTCTATGTAAAGGGATCTCCGTGGGCACTGGCTAGCAACATGACCTACCTTATGACACTTGAAACAGGCTATGGCAGTACACTGACTGGAAATGTGACCTGGTTTCTGACACTTAAAACAGGTGATATTTGAACTAGGGGTTCTCTGGGTGTCAGGTGCCTTACCTTTGTCCATGGGCCTAGGGGTAGAAGTACCCTGAAAAGGTTTACTAGGGATAACTTGGCTAGGTCCATTCCTTGGGATTGGGGCACTAACCCTAGAAGGTATAGGTCCTCTCTGAAATTTCTCAGTGTTCAGTGCAATCTGGTAGGCTTGGTCTAGATCAGTAACCTCTCTCAGAAATAGTTCTCTCTTGATATCTTCCCTCAGTCCAGCCTAAATCTAGACAAAGTGACTTCGTGGGCTTCACTCACATCACATCTCATTAGGTATTCATCAAAAGTAGCTATGTAGTCTGAGACAGATCGGTTTCCTTGTTTCAGGTTTTGCCATTGGTCTAACAGGTTTGCTGGTATGAAATGGATAGGTATTTATCTCTCAGTTTTTCTTTCATACCCTGCCAAGTGGTTATGGGCTCAACATTCCGTCTCCTAGTGGTTAGCTCAATGTTCCCCCAGTATAACCTAGCTTGACGCACTAATTTCATCTTGGCAAACTTGTATTTCCTCTCCTCAGACATAGCATACCACTCAAAGTATTGGTCCATCTCACCCTCCCAATCAGAATACACCTTAGGGTTCAGACTACCATCAAAAGTGGGTGCATCTAATTTGATGTTCCTGATGAACCTATCATCTCTATCTTCAGGCTCTGGGTCAGGCCTCCTATGATTAGGTTCAGGATCTCTATATAAAGGCCTTCTAGGCTCCTGATGTGGGTGAGGTTGAGGCACATTAAAATCGGGGTCAGGAGTCCAATTCCGATGTCTAGGTTCTTCAAGTACTTGGACTCGGTCCCTAAGTTGGGTAAGATCCTCATGAATTTGTGCGCTAAACTGGGCCACAGTGTTTGTCATATCCTGATTCATTTTAGCCATACTTTCAGTAAGAGTTCTGATCATGGCCTCTAAATCAGGTTGGGTTTGACCAGGTTGATATGGCACTCCGTTTCTGGTAGACATGATGATTCAAACAAGCACACAAAATGAGACTAGACTAAATCGACTACTGGATCACTAGACCTAGAGTCCAAACTAGATGCCCAATCAGAGTGGCAAGCTAGCCTGTAGTAACTCAGGACTCAGCCAGGCAGGTGTAAGGGGAGTGTTAGGTCCCTGATTGCCAATCCTAGACACCAATCAGTGATTGGCCAGGTAGGCGGACCAGCACACAAGCCCTTCGGGAATGGATCCCTGAACCACCGTTCTAGACACTGAGTGCTAAGCACACACAGAATAACTCGGCAAACTGACTCAACACTAGCCTAGACCCGACCAATTGGTGTCCCTAGCCCACTAGGGCAAATTAGGTCTAACTGATTTTAAATTAGGTCTAGGTTCGAATGATTGGATGGTGGTTTTGGGCTAAGGAGAGGTAATCAACTCCTCCCCTTATCTTAGGTACTCAATTGCCCTTAAGTAAATTATGAGATGATCACTCCAAAAAGAATTGAATTGCAGAACACAAAAACAGAGTTGCTATATTTTAATGCTCAGAATTTTTACCGAAACCAATAAATCACAAGAAATTATGGAAAATATGGTCAATTATACTGGTTTCAACGAAGCAAAAATCATGCAATTCAGAGTTTTATGCAGGGAGAAATAATTCAGACAACAGGGTAATTACGGGCTACAACTAAATTATCTTTCCCGTTTATAATCCCTGCTACGAAGTTATAACCCAATGGATCCCCTACATGCCCTAGGAACACCCCGTGGAATGGGAGGAGGAGGCTTGCGCCTCGCTTAGTTCCTAGGACCGGACGTCCTGGGGAGTCTACTTCGAGCAGACAAAGTAAAAAGAGAAAACAATCAAAACAAGCAAGCAAGCAAATCAGAAACCCTAGACTGGGCTCTGATACCAAAAATGATGCAGAACAAATAAAGGGATGCGATGCGGAAGTAAATTAAGATTAACTAATTTTTTGTTGTTTTTATATGTTTGTCGAAGTTGGCTTCAAATCAAAGAAAAGTTAACCTAACATTGAAAGATACTAATATGATAATTGAAAGCACAATTTTAAGGAAACTAAATTATCAGAGTAGTTCAGAAGCACGGATCGCTGGGGGTTGAGAAACTCCCAGACCTAGGGTTTCGCTCCGAACTTTCAACAGAACAGAAATAAACAGAAGAGATGGTTTATCTAACCAGACAATGATCTTCACAGATTTTGGTGGAAGAACTCTCCCGAGCAGATTGTTGGATCCTCGGATTCAGATATCTTCGTAATGGATCCTCCAATACTGGTCCTTTGGCGGGTTGGCTTCTCCTGAACTCAAGATCTGGAAGAGAAGAAAAACAATTGATGGAATCAGAGAGTCAAGGGAAAGATTTACCAGGTTGATGAACTTGAAGATTGAAATTGCTGAAAACTGGATTCTCCTAGATGTTGATGTGATTTTCTTTGGAACTTGCTATGGATCTGAAGTAGCCGGACTGGATCTGGATGAAGGTGGACGGCCTGGACTTGTAGAGAGAGAGAGGCCGTGGGAGATGGATGGAGCTAGGGTTTGATGGATTGAAAATAATGAAGGGCGGCTAGGGTTTTGGAATTTCAAGTGGCTAACCTAGGGTTTTGGATAAAGATGGAGATCTCTCACCTCCTCAAGGCTCCAATGGAACCCGGATTACCCCCTCACGGAGCTCAACACTTAGAATAGTGCGGAAGAGAAACCTAGGTCACTCAACACAAGAGAATAGCAAAAATAATTTTCTTCATTGATTTCTTAAAGTTACAAAGGGGGTCTATTATATAGACCTAAAATTTTCTCCAAGCTTGTACAAATTCCCATGTGGGACTAAACTCCTCCAACCTCTAGATTAGGTAGAAAATCTCCTCTCTTGGCCGACCAAGAGTTCAAATAAATTTGGACGGCCATAAAGGAATTTTTTTTTTTTTGGAATTTTTATGGCGCCTCCTTTGGAGTTGGATTTGGATTTGGAGTCCTCTTCTTCTTATGGCATTTCTTCTTTTCTTCCACTCCAAGTTAAGCTCTTTGATTTTGATTTGAACTTCAATTGGATGTCCTTCTTTGGTTTTTTCTCCAAGAGAAGTCTTTTCCTTCTTTGCTTAGACAAAATTGGCAGGTATGGGCGCCTCCTTTAAATTAGCTTCCAATTTGATTTTTTTCTTCTTTGGATGTGGGGACCATGACACTGGGATGCCTCTGTGGCGCCTCCTGGACTCTGGCGTGTGCTCGGAGTGTGGCCTCCACTTGCTTGAACCTTGATTTGATTGGAAAACAAATGTGGCACCATTTTGGACCAAATTGAAACCACATCGGGACTTGCATCGAGTCAACATGACTCAACAAAATTTAAATGGTGACTCAAGAAATAAATAAACTGGTTGACCAGGTCAACCTTTATTACAAACCCTAATTTCTTGGGCAATGTCAATCAGAGATCCAAATGGAGCTCTGAAGTCTTCTTCTGAGTCTGGTGCCCGCACCACCCTACAATAAGATCGAAGACATGCCTAGGCAGGCCTAACCAGCCTACTTGATTACTATTAACAAAATGCCTAAAGATGTTTTCATCAGCCTACCCTAACTGCAAGTCCAATCAAGGAAAGTAGATAAGTCTATCTATGGATTTAATAAATTCAAACCTTTCTGCCCAAGACAAAGACAAATCCAATCAAAGCCACTATAAGATCTTGAGATTCTTTGTGAAGATACTTTAGTTCGTTACTTATGATGACGAACAGCTTATACTTAGGATTATTTTGGAGCACACTTGTCCAATAGAAGAAAAAAAGACTTCTATATTCAGTAAAGTAGATTTTCATTCACCAAGAAATTTCTTAATACATGCTCCGAAGAGAAGCTGATCTACATCAAAGCAAATGAAGAAGGATTACATCAAAAAAACTATTTTTTCATGGCTGATCCAAAAGCCGAAGCAGGAATGGAGGTCTCCTTTGCGGCCTCTTCATCTGAAGGATGAACCGGTGTTTCTTCGGCTAGATTTTCCACTTTTTTTTCTCCATTGCCATGAATGGCAATAGGGGAAACATCAAAGTCTGGGTAAACCTCTACAATCTTTTCAAGGCAATCTGTATAGCCGATGTGGTAACTCTCCACTCCTGCTTCATGTATTTCATCATCGAAGGCCTTGGATATTTTATATGCCTTGACAGCTTGGAGAGCATCCTTCTTGGCCCGTTTTGCTCTCTATTTAGTCGATAATATCTCTTGCTCCAAAATAGTGATTCTTTTCTCTAGCTTGGCTCTATAAGCCACCACTTTTTTAGCATTATGAAGATTGTCCTTTATTAGAAGCTCAATAGAGATCAGCTTCTTCCACCTTTTCTCCAAATCGGCCACCTGCTCAGTCGCATACATCTGAACTGCCCTTAGTTCCCTCTCTAAGGAATGATTGGCAGTGGTAGCATGATTCAGCTTTTGCTCGGCAGCAACTCTGAGCTCTTCAGCTTCTTCTCTTTCGGCTATGGCTGAAGCCAACTGGCTTTCGAGGCCATTACCAAAATTGGTGAACCGACGAATGTTCTCTTCCAATAGAGAAACATCATGAAAAATCTATCAAAGAAAACACATATAAAGTCAGCCCTATTGACAGTGAAAATCCTATGAACTATTTCAACACTTACCTATAAAATTTTGGGATAAATGGAGGAAAGAGTATCCTTCAGTCCTTGCTTTTTGGTCTCCTCCCAGTACATCCGGAGGATGACCTTCTTCAACAAAGTCTTCGCCAGCCTCGGATTGTCGAGACTGGCATCGGTAGCAAATATACTGCAATTTCCCAAGCCCTCCCCTTCAACGGTTTCGAGTTCAGGTTTGACATCTTCATCAATAATGAGAGCCTTACCTTTATTCAGTAAGCCTGGCTCCCCAAATAACCCTATAATAGGAGATCTTGCTGGACGATAAGTAGATCTTCGAGGTAAAGGAATTTGCTCTCCCTCTGAGGAAGATTCTATATTGATGGGAACTTGATCACCAGCTAGAACTTGTGGTAGAGATTGAATGTGAACCTGCTTTCGGTCTGATCTTCTGAGTAGAATGTCTATCGCCAGCCTCTTCCTCATTGCCTGTTGGAGCTGTGCCATTTTTGGACAAACTCCTGAAGTTTGCTAATGGAGGAAAAAGGAGAAAGGTGGTAAGTAAAAGGATCCTTGGATAGAAAGATTGCTTGAAGGAGATGTTGCTTCTAGCGTCTAAGAATGTTTGATCCTTAAGGTCACAAAACCCATATATAAAGGCCACCTACAGTCCGGGTTTCCTACTCAACTTTTCAAGTGGCCCTTTGATTGCAGCACGTGCACTCGCTTCAATTAATAAAGGAGAGAATAACGGTCTCAATCCACCTACAGATGGTTAGGGAATTCAGAAGGTTACGACCGGTCCAATTCCAGAAGCATGCACTTTAATGATTCTAGTCGCTACCATCCCATGATCTGGATAATAACTGCCTCACCAATAATAATTGGACAACTGGCAGAGGTGATACATCACATTATTAATGAATTAAATCACCCACAGAAACTGTGGCTCTTTAATTATGAGTTCGAGAGCTCAAGGGTCAGATTTTTGAACAAAAAAGGTTGATCTTGTAACAAACTGGATTGATCAGTTCATTTGAGGTTAACATTCTTGCCAAGACCAAGTACAAGGACCTCATACTTTGAAAATGACTTGACGGAGCTTACTAAAGTTCGGTTTCAACTAGCCACCTATCGATAAAAGTGGTTTTCAAAGTTAGTCTTCAGAAAAGCAAATAAAGTTAGACAAAGCTGAAGCTACCTATCTACTATACCTAATGTTAGAAACTCACTAATACAAGCGAGATGGAGTTTTTGTTCCTCTAGTAGCACTATATCTTGGGGAACCACCACCCTGTTAGTGTCTCAAAATCTTTTGGCCAGACTTCAAAACTTTCTTGCCTGCATTCACATCCAGGCGAGGAGTCCTCCATTCTATATTGAAGCCCATATTCAAGAATAATATATGAAGAAAAATAGGGTTTCCATCCTTATATAGCACTGGGCATATCTTCGATCAATCTTCTACCATGACGAGGGCCGATGACCTACCATCACTGGCCGTGAGAATTTTTTTTAGTACAAAGAGAGATGTGAATAAAGAAGTTTTTGGTTCCACTCCACAGAGACTATAGAAGACTAGAAACCCACTAATATTCTGGATACTATTTGGAGTTAGTTGTGCTGGGACTACATGGTACAATAGAAATATTTTTGCAAAGAAGGGATGTAGGGAAAACCTAAGTCTGGCTTTTAGGTGATCCTTGTAGACATCCATGGCTCCAGAAGGTGGATGGATCACCCTTTATTCAGATTTAGGAACTAGCATATGGAAATTTGAAGGGAAACGATAATGCTCCCTGAGAATTGCTAACATGGTAAAATAAATAGAACTTGCAATGGATTCTGGAGAAGACTCGATGAGTCCTCTCCTAGAAGGACCTACAATACAAGAAGGTTCATTTCTTTATCTACTTGTCGAAGCTTCGCTGGTAGAGGGGTTGCTTAATGACTCAGACATGAGAGCAATAAGAAATGAAGGATTTCTACCAGTGAATAGAAAGAAGAGCCTAAGGAAGAGGAGCAAATCCAGAACAAGTGAACGAGGAAAAAGCTTGATGAAGGCGAAGAAGCCTCCTCTGCTAGGCCTCCACCCTTTATATAAGGTGTGAGAACGGTTCAGATTATCTCCTCAAGAGAAGAGGCACTTCTCTGATCATGCCATGTATGGAGGTGCCAGTCGTAGATGCGAAGACCTAAGAGGCGTTAGTCGATTCAACGGAGAAAAAACCAAACTGTCAGCCATGATCTGCGTGACCTCATTCGACGGCTAAGATGGAGTTTATACATGATACCAAATGGATGAGATGATGCCATGTCCTCCAACCAGACTGAAGCCGAAGAGTCAACCGGATTGCCATAATGATAGGAAGAGACACGACTCAATAGCCTACAATCTCCTTTCCAGGAGCCAACGATAAAGCAACACCTATCCTCGTCATGATGATCGAATCAGAGGGTAGTAATTACAGTCGACTAAATTGAAGATTTACCATCATTAGCCATACCTTATTAGCTAATAAACAACAACCCCTAAATACTCCCACTTTTCAAATTAAATAACTATTTTGAAACAAGGAGTGCGGGGCAACTATTGTGATAAGCTGGCTCAATGAAGACACATTACAGTTTGGAGGCCCAATTAATTCTTTCTGAAACGGTCACCCAAGCCAGAAGACCTGAAGATTACTCCAAAGCCTGATAAAGCAGCGATTCTACATTTCTATACTAGTAATGATGGAAGGTCAGTCCTCGGCCTGTGCCGAAGTGGCCGGTTCCAAAGTATACCTATGACCTATGCTACCTCAAAATGATTAGCTAGTCCTTCTGGTGTGGACACCAGGGCCAAAAATATTGACAGGTTGAACCCACATCCCCGTGGATCACCTGTGAATAAAGTCCTGAACCCACCCCTTTTACCATGTAAATATTTTATTTTAATTTTGGTTATTTTGGGATAGTTAGGTTAGCCCCATTTACCAACTGTAATTAGGATTTTGTTATTTAGCCTTTTGGGCTAAACCCTTTTTACCACATTGATCAAACCCCATTTATCGATTGTGTCAAACCCTATTGGGCCAAACTCTGTTTACCAATCTATTCTTTTTGTTACATGAGGTTATGCCTTTTGATCAATTGATCAATCGGGCTTTAGTTATTTGTTTTGAGTCTTGTAAAAAATTAGTTATTGAGTCATGTAATATAAGAGGGACCCAATTGAAGATCCATGTGACTTCATGTGCATCCAATTGAAGACCCATATGCCAGCCCAAGACAAGCCATGTTGTTGCCCAGGTGGCTTTTTCCCAAGAGGGGAGTGAATTGGGAATTACAAATTTTTGCAAGTATGTGCACAAGTAATTCCTTTTAGTGGTTAGGTGCTGTGTTAATTAGAGAATAAATGCAGAAGCTTAAAGGTAAATCAAACACAACACAAACAAAGCATGTTTATAGTGGTTCGGAGCAACCAAGCTCCTATGTCCACTACCCAAGTTCACCACTCGGGATTTCCACTATATCCCCCAAATTGGAATACAGTCAGATTATTTTACAAGCTCACAATCCCAACCTCTATACTTTGGTTTTTAAAAATGGGCTCACCAAAGAAACCCAAACTAGGTTTTCACAGGCTCACCTAGAACCTCTACATTTTTTTTTTAAATAGGCTCACCAAAGAAACCTTTACACTCTGGTTTTTACAGGCTCACCAAAGAAAACTATTTGGTTTTTAAAACCGGGCTCACCAATAACCCAGATATTCTAAAAAATAAAATAAAGAAGCAACAATAAAGACAAACTATGTTGTTTGGGTGGTTTTCAATGTAGCTCGAGTGAAGATCCACTGAATGCTCTTCAATGCACTTCAATGGCTTCCTTGCTTTCCTCAAAAGATGCTTCAAGCTTTTGGTAAGAGTTGTTGCAGGCTTGAAAGCAGACTTTAAAGCTCAAGTGCTCTCTCTCTTCTCACTTCAATAAGTGTTCAATAAATGCCTAATAATTTATTAGTCTCTTCAAAGATGTTCTCAACCTTATTTATAGAGACTTCAACTGTCTTCCCTTGATTTTGAACGTTGTAGACCATTGGGAGGTGAGAGGTTACCATTAGAGCACTTTTGGAATTCAAAAATCGAGAACTGGAACTAGCCATTGGAGGTGACCCCGTTATTCCAGTCGGCTCGGACAATCTTTGAGTCGGCGTGGATCAAGTTCGGGTCTACTGGGCTGAATGCCAGTCGGCTAGCTTCCATAGTTGAGAAAATACCTTACTTGGACGAGTCGCTAGGTTGGAATCCAGTCGGCTTGGATCTTAGAGGCTCTTAGACCATTCTCAACCAAATGTGTATCAATATATGCTATACAATTATGCACAAAGTTAATTTTATAAACTGTAAGTATCAGAGAATGATTGCTTGTATGTATCAAGCAGCATTAAGTATTAACAGATAGATGTAGTAAGTAGAGAGCATCATAGTAATCGTTGAAGCATGTAAATTGGACATGTAAATCTCCCCCTTTTTATAAAATTTCTAAACAATAAGAAATTTCTCAAGTTTCTCCCCCTTTATCATTCAATTGAACATTTTAATATAATAATATGCAAAAGATCATTCTAAAATGCAAAGATCATTCAGAATTCTTTAAAACTCCCCATGTCTACTTTGCTTTAGTAGTTCTATTGCAATTCATTAAGCTTTTTCTTTCATGCACTATATGGTTCTCCCCCTTTTTGTCATCATTCAAAAGGTTAAACAGATAAGTTCAGAATTTTTAATAGATTGAGAAAGTTTTAAGATTTGTTTGAGATAATTTCACTTTCTCAACTTAGAGAGAGAATTCTATTTAAACAAATGGAGAGAGTAAACAAGATAATACATATACACACATTAAAGGTGTTCAGTACATCAACCATTACAAAGTTTCAAAAAGCATCCAAAAAGTACTGAAACTACAAAACATCTACTCATAGTCATCTCTAGGAACATTGGCACCATGCTAAGAAGTGGGTCTAGGTGATCGACTAGATGAAGCATGAGGAGGAGGAGCCCTAGGGTGATGAGAGGTACTAGGAGCCCTAGGGTGATGAGATGTACTAGGAGCCCTAGTGGAAATGGGAGGTGGATCATACAATGGTCTGGTCTTAGCTATGACCTCCAAGGATCTGACAGTGCCACAGATAGACACCATCTCCATCTAAATTGCTCCAAGCTGTTGCTCCATGTCCTTGAGGCTAACTGGCAATTTGTTCACTGCCTCCTTCATCTCACATATTTCTTTCTGCATTGATATAAGCTCAGAAGCTTGGACATTGGTGAATGCCTCAGCTAATCCTCGAAGTCTGCCAAGCCCCGACCTGATGATCCCAATGACTCTAGTGTAATCATCAGCCATACTTCTTGTATCAACAATAGTTCCCACTTTGCCTCTAAGTTCCCTCAACTCAGTTTGATGTTCATTTAATGTAGTGTCTACAGACTTCAAAATTGCTTCAGAACTTGAAGAGATACAATTCAGAACTGGTTGAAGTTCTATCTGAGGAGTTGATCTTGAAGCTTCCATAGCTTCAAACTTTCCTTGTAGATTTGAAACATGCTCTTCCAGTCTGTCCAATCTGCTGCCCACTGACTTTTTCAAATCACTAAATAAAGAAGTTATTGTACCTTTCAGTATATCTATCAAGCTTCTCATATGTTCTTCAATCTGAACTTGACTCATTTGAGGCTGTGGTGCTGCAGAAGGGTAGTCGGTAAAGGAACATTAGCTGTAGGCAAGTCAAACTCCGGTGCAGACAAATCAAACTCCGCTGCAAGCATATCAAACATAGGAGAAGGTGCTCTATCTCCTCAACAACAACAGCAGGCTCGGATACAAGTGACTCAAGCTCAGGTACTGGTGTAGAAGAAGTTCCAGCTACTTCTATATTCTCTTCCTCTTCTTCTTCTTCACTACTACTTGAGCTGCCAATAGCACTTACATTGGTGCCTTTCTTTCTCCATACTCCTTCCAATTGGAAGTACCCCATCCTCTCTAGAGTTTTAGAAGTGTAGACATTTGTATGATGCAATTCCAATCCATCTTCACCATCTAAACTGACTCTATGAGATTTAAACAAGAGGGTAAGCATCATTCCATAGGGTAGATAGAATTTGGCCTTCCTAACTGTCTCCTTCATTTGCATGATTATAATGTATGATAGATTGGTAGAAGTTTTCTCTAAAATGTGGTCCATAAGGCATAAATCCTTTTCACTCACCCAGTCAAATCTCACGGTTCTTTGCAAGAAAATTCTACAAATAAATTGTAAAGTAATCTCATTTCCAATGACAGGGTGTTAGCAAAAACTGTACCAATTCCTCCTACATCTTCTTTGTTCAGTATTGTTCTTAAAGTCTTTTTTCTGTTGTCAATTACTAGAAATCTTAGTCCATCAGAAGGTATGTCCAGTAACTCATGTAGAGATTCCTTATTGACTATAATCCTCTTTCCTTTTACAGTGGACTCCACATGATTAGTTCCCAGTCTTAAATTTTCATAAAACTTCTAACCAAAGTGGGATAGGTTTTTTCATTCAAAGAACAAAATTTTCTCCACCCTTGATCTTCAATTAAATCTCCTATTTTTAACCCAATGCCTTTAATAAACTCAAAGTTAATTCAGCGGCCGGAGGTTACCGGAAACATAGACATCGAAGGCACTTGGCTAGGAGCGGTTGGAGCATCTCTGGTGGCTTCCTTTGCAAATTCTTCACTGTTCAAGGTGCTACTTGGCTCTTCTTGCTTCCTTTTGGACCTTCTTTCCTTTTCAATAGTTGGAGCAACCCTAACAGAGCGTTTACCCATTGCACGCTTAGGTGCCATTGCTAGGAAAGATAGAAAATCAAGAAATTGGAGTGCTTAGAAGGGAGAAGGAAGTCTTTGGAGCAGGTTTTGGAGATGAATGAACCATTAGAGAAGACAACATAAAGGTTAAATGGTTCGGAGAAGAGTTTATAACCCTAAGCAACAACTTCGGCACGAATTCCAGTCTACTCGAGTAGCCCTAAAAGGCTCGAGTCGGCTCAGCCAAAGCTCTCCTAAAACCATCAGAGGATCTAGTCGACTTGAAACTGCTCGAGTCGGCTAGGCCAGAACTCATTCAAAATTCTCAAAAATCTAGTCGACTCGGATTAAGATCCAGTTGACACGAACAGAGAAAATGGAGTTTTGAAAAATTCGAACACAAATCAGAAAGATTTTGAATAGAATTTCGAAGGAAATTAAGGCTTAATAAAATAGAATAAATTGAGGAGGTTCTCTAGATGAAATTTTCTTAGATTTAAAGGAATTAGGTTAGAGAATTTAGAAGGGATCGCAAAGTCCTAATTCACTCCTAATTAGCTCAAATCTATCTTGATTGAGTTGCTTAGTAATATGTCAGCTAATTGATCTTCAGTAGAAACAAAATCAAGCACAATATTACCATTAGAAACATGATCTCTAATAAAATGATATCTAATTTCAATGTGCTTGGTTCTAGAGTGTTGAATTGGATTCTTTATCAAATTAATAGCACTTGTGTTATCACATTTAATTAGAATTTTAGATTGTGATAAACCAAAGTCTTCTAGTTATTGTTTAATCCATAACACTTGAGCACAACTACCAGCAGCCACGTACTCAGCCTCATCTATGGACAAGGCTACGGAGTTTTACTTTTATAGTGCCATGAAATTAAATTCAACCCTAGAAATTGGCATGTACCGCTAGTGCTTTCTCTATCTATTTTACAACCAGCATAATCAGCATCAGAGAATCGAATCAAATATAGAGTAGAATGTTTAGAAAACCAAATTCCTAAATTACTTGTTCCTTTCAAATATTTAATTATTCTTTTAACACAAGCATATGTGTTTCTTTTGGTGATGACTGAAATCTAGCACATACACATACACTATATAATATGTCAGGTCTACTTGCTGTCAAATATAATAAGGATCCGATCATACCTCTATATAGCTTTTAGTCAACATTGGATCCATTCTCATCTTTGTCTAATCTGCAAGCTGGGCTCATGGGTGTGCTCATTGATTTGCTACTCTCCATACCAAACTTTTTGATGATTTTCTTGATGTATTTGGCTTGGTTGATGAAGATGCCTTCCTTTGTTTGTTTTACTTGAAGTCCAAGGAAGTAGTTTAGCTCGTCCATTAAGCTCATTTCAAATTCTCCCTGCATAAGCTTAGCAAATTCTTTACATAAAGATTCGTTAGTTGCACCAAAAATGATGTCATCAACATATATTTGTACAACTAAGATGTCATTATTCTTCTTTTTGATAAATAGAGTTTTGTCTACATTACCTTTTGAAAACTCATTTTCAATCAAGAAAGTGCTAAGTCTAACATACTAGGCTCTAGGTGCTTGTTTCAAACCATACAATGCTTTGTTTAATTTAAATACATGGTTTGGAAAAGTGTGATTTTCAAAACCTGGTGGTTGTTCCACAAAAACTTGTTCAGAGATAAACCATTAAGAAATGCATTTTTACATCCATTTGAAATAGTTTAAAGTTCATGTAGCAAGCAAATGCAAGTAGTAATCTAATGGCTTCTAGTCTTGCTACGGGTGCATAAGTTTCATCAAAATCAACACCTTCTTCTTGGTTATATCCCTTAGCCTTTAATTTAGCTTTGTTTCTTATAATGTTTCCTTGCTTATCTAATTTATTCCTATAGACCCATTTGGTTCATATTATTGGATGGTCGGTAGGTCTATCTACAAGTGTCCATACCTTATTTCTTTCAAACTGGTTTAATTCTTCATGCATTGCCATCATCCAGGTTGGGTCAGTCTCAGCCTCTTCTAAGCTATGGGGTTCTATTTGTGACACAATAGCTAGGTAATCATGTACATCCTTATGTGTAGCCCTAGTCCTAACACCATGTGAAGGATCTCTGATGGGGGACCCGAAACCCATTCGGGTTTCTCTTTTTATTTTTTTAAATTTTTTTTTTTTAGTTATTCCCGCTATTCTGCCTATCCCTTTTATTCCTGTTTTATTCCAAGTTTATTCTCGAGTTATCCCTCTGCTATTCCTGTCATCTCCTTCCTCAAAACAATCGCCTAGAACTCCGATTTCTCCGCTGCCGGTCCCAGATCCAACATGCCCGATCCCCGGCCATCTCAGCCGGCCTGCCTGCCGGCCCCGCCCTCGCCGGAAACCCCGGTGTCCACCTCCCCGTCCGCGGAAGATGAAGGGTCAGCCGTGGGAAGACCAACCGTCGCCCACGGCCCTCCGCCGCTGCCACCCGCCTGCCGCCGCCCTGCCACCCGCTGCCCCTGGCCCCCGCCCGGTCGGTCGAAGGCCTCGTCGGTGTCAAGCCACCGCCCACGTCAACGGAAGGTGAACGGGCGCCCGTGATGCCCCGTGCCGCCCGTCCGTGCTGCCGTGCTGCCCCCGCCGCCGCCCGCCCGCTGGCGCGCCCGCCATGCCGCCCGCCACTGGCGCGCCGCCGTGCCTCCCCGCCGCCGCCAGCTGGTCGACCGCTGGAGATCCGGCCCCCTTGTTGCTCGACCGTGAAGGAGTTTTTTGCACGCTTCTCAAAGTAGCTGGAGAGAGACTGTTTCGCAAAAATTTTGGAGCGACATGATTTCAAAGCGGAGGGGATTTCAAAATTCAAATAAATGGGATTTATTTGTATTTTTTTTAATGAATGTAATTTGAAAATTTGGGATTTTGATTTTGAATTTAAATTCAAAATCATGGGAGGATTTCAGGGGATTTTATTTTTGAATTTCAAAAGAGATTTGGGTATCTATAAATACCCATACTCCTCTTGTAATAAGTAGTTGATGAAAATGAATTTTTAGATTGTTTTTCCACTTGTGTGTGTTTTGGGCTGAGGCCCGTTTACCTTCGTCCTTCGGGACGTCGAGGGGTGTGAGGCCCCAACTTGCCTTCGTCCTTCGGGATGTCGAGGGGTATGAGGCCCCAGGTATCCCATTCTTTTCTCCCATCCTCATGTCTCTCCCTGTTCCCTTCGTGACCTTGAGATTCATCCTAGCACCTCCAAGTATCAAGGAGGGCGTAATGCCTTAGAGGTTACAGGTCTCTTCGTTAGGATGAGCCCCATGGTCCATGAGTTCCAATCCCCTGTCTCCCATCCCCGTCCTTCCTTCACCACCTCCGCCAAGAAAACTGAAAATAAAAAGAGTCTAGCTGTTTTAGGACTTTCGGGGTCATCCTATCCTAGTCCCGGGAGGCTTCTTAGCCCTCCCACGATCCTTGGTTTGCTTTAGATTTTTTTTTCCCATTTTCGAATAATCCCAGGTTTCTTCGTGTCCTTCATCACCACATCAATCTCCTATTATTAATTCTTTAGGGTGAGATGTAACATACCTCCAGTCCCTCGGTAGATCGGTGTGATCCTTACTTACCGCTTCTTCTCCATCTTGAGTGTCTTTGTCTTGAATGCTTTTAAGTCATCCATTCCTTTTTTCAATGTACCTGCATCATTGTCTATGCAATCTTCTTGTCTAGAAGTATAAGGTTAGTTTCAATAAATACAACATGAATTGACTCTTTAATAGTAAGAGTCCTTTTATTAAAATCCCGATATGCTTTGCTATGTAATGAATAACCTAAGAAATATCATCATCAACTTTAGAATCAATTTTCCTAAATTATCTTTTCTATTGTTATGCACAAAGCATTTAAAGCCAAACACATGAAAATAACTAATATTGGATTTTTTGTCATTCCAAAGCTCATAGGGGGTTTTCTTTAAAATAGGATGGATCAAAACGTGGTTTAAAATATAATATGCAGTGTTCACCGCTTCTGCCCAAAAGTACTTTGGATGATTGCCTTCACACAACATTATGCGAGCCATTTCTTCCAATGTCCTATTTTTCCTCTCTATAACACCATTTTATTGAGATATTCTAGGAGTGGAGAAGTTGTGATCAATGCCAAATTCAGTACAATAATCTTCAAAAAATTAATTTTCAAACTCAGTTTCATGATCACTTCTAATTGAAATCAAAGATAAGTTCTTTTGGTTTGAAACCTTTTTATGAAATTTTTTAAAAACATGAAAAGTTTCATCTTTCGAAGCAATGAACAAAATCCAAATAAATCTCGAAAAATCATCTACTATCACAAGAGCATATTTCATCCCTCCTAGGCTTATGGTCCTAGTAGGTCTGAAAGATCCATGTGAAGTAGTTCAAGAGGTCTTGTTGTAGAAACTATATTCTTTGATTTAAAACTCCTCCTTGTTTGTTTACCCATTTGACATGCATCACAAACATGATTTAAATCAACTTTAAACTTAGGCATACCTCTAACAAGATCTTTAGAAATTAATTTGGCAATTGTATGCATGCTAGCATGACCTAATCGTCTATGGCATAGTAAACCCGACTCTTTGGTCTTAGCATTTATTGCAACTAGACTAGGGCTACTTAACATGGCAAGATCATTAAGATCTACTACATAGATTTTCTTGAGTCTATGTCCAATGAACTTATTGCTAGAATCTAACGAGTTAGTTACTATACACATAGAAGATTCAAAGTCAACCTTGAAACCTTATCACACAATTGACTTATACTTAAGAGATTATGCTTCAATTTATCTACTAGCAAGACATTTTCAATAAAAGTGAAGGGAGTTATTTTGATCTTACCAATACCGATTATTCTCCCTTTGCCATTATCTCCAAAGGTGACCAAGCCTCCTTTTTTCATTTCAAGGGTGATGAATTGGTCCTTGTCACCCGTCATATGTCTTGAGCAGCAACTATCTAAGTACCACCTTTT
Source organism: Areca catechu (assembly GCA_021397845.1). NCBI lineage: Eukaryota > Viridiplantae > Streptophyta > Magnoliopsida > Arecales > Arecaceae > Areca > Areca catechu. The sequence continues at coordinate 139,041,751 of CM038052.1, read as the reverse complement.
CTTCAATTTTTGGGCTGCAAGACATTCCTGCAAAACAGTCAATGAATCCTTTTAGATACCCAAGCTACCTTGGGTCCTTGCAGGTCAGCAGAAGTAGTTCCTTTGGGAACCCAAATCTTTCTTACTTTCTTAAAGACTTTTCTAACATTATTGCATTCAAAAGTTTTATGTCCTATTCTTTTACAAACATAGCAAACAACTTTATAATTTTTGATTGAAACAGAATTTGAAGATCTAAAGTTGATGCACTTGATGTAGATTTTGAACTTTTTGAAATGTTGCATTTTTGCTCAAATTCTTAGGAACATATAACAAAGACTTTGAAGTAGAAACAGTTTTTGGTGTGGCTGAAACTTTTTGAGATAAACATTTTGATCAGGTGTTTTGGATTTCACAAAAGTAGTTGTTGAAATTCCATTCATAAAAGAAGTTTAAACCCAATTCCAGCTTTATTTCTAGAAATTCGTTGTTTCTTTTAAAATTAACTCAAGCTTATTTGAAGATAAAGTATGTTTTTCAACTAAAGGCTTGAGTTTTGAAACCTCCTTTTTCAATTCATTATTTTCAGCAAGTAAATCATTTTTATTCTTTTTCTTTGCTCATCTTTCATTCTGTGCTGCATTATCAGCTCGTGGGTGATGAGTGATCCCAGCAGTTCATCCAGCAACAATGTGTTTAGATCTTTGGCTTCCTGGATTGCAGTTACTTTGGGATCCCATTTGTCGGGCAAAGAACGAAGGATCTTCTGAACTAGATCTGTATTAGAGTATACCCTGTCAAGACTATTCAAACCATTATATATCTGTAAATCTAGAGAACATGGTAGAAATTGTTTAGAAGGTTCCATTTTAAACAATTCATAATTATGAACTAAAAGATTTATCTTAGAGTTTTCACTTGAGAAGTTCCCTCATGGGTCACTTTGAGTTTATCCCAGATTTTCTTTGCTGAAGAGCAAGTGGAAATTTAGTTGAACTCGTTTGCATCCAAAGCACAATATAACAAATTCATTGCTTTGGCATTTAATTCCCCTATCTTCATGTCATGATCATCCCAGTCCTCTTCAGGCTTAGGGATGTCCACGCCATCAACTTTAATTATGGGAATGTGGGGCCCTTTCAAGATGACCTTCTCTAATTAAAAATCTACTACTTGTTTGTAAATCTTCATTCATGCTTTCCAATATGAATCATTAGTGCCTGTGAATAGTGAAGGTCTATTTGTTGACTGGCCTTCCGCCAAGGATGTACTCATGGGATGAGCCATCAATCTTTACTCAAGTAATCAAAGACACTGCTCTGATACCAGCTGTTGCCCAGGTGGCTTTTCTCCAAGAGGGGGTGAATTGGGAATTACAAAATTTTTGCAAGTATTTGCACAAGTAATTCCTTTTAGTGGTTAGGTACTGTGTTAATCAGAGAATAAATGCAGAAGCTAAAAGGTAAATCAAATACAATACCAACAAAGCAGGTTTATAGTGGTTCGGAGCAACCTAGCTCCTAAATCCACTACCCAAGTTCACCACTCGAGATTTCCACTATATCCTCCAAACTGGAATATAGTTGGATTATTTTACAGGCTCACAATCCCAACCTCTGCACTTAGGTTTTTAAGAATGAGCTTACTAAAGAAACCCAAACTAGGTTTTCACAGGCTCACCTAGAACCTCCACACTTTGGTTTTTAAATAGTCTTGAAAGCAGTCTTTAAAGCTCAAGTGCTCTCTCTCTTCTCACTTCAATAAGTGTTCAATAAATGTCCAATAATTCATTAGTCTCTTCAAAGATATTCTCATACATTATTCATTACCGTTAAAGCACTTTTGGAATTCAAAAACTGAGAACTGGGACTAGCTGTTGGAGGTGACCCCATCATTCCAGTCGGCTCGGATAATCTTCGAGTCAGCTCGGACAATCTTCAAGTCGGCTCGGATCATGTTCGGGTCGATTGGGCTGAATGCCAGTCAGCTAGGTCCACAGTTGAGAAAATTCCTTACTCTAGATGAGTCGGCTAGGTTGAATCTAGTCGGCTCGGATCTCAGAGGCTCTTAGACCATTCTCATCTAAGTTCTAGATGAGTCAGCTAGGCTGAATTCCAGTTGGCTCGGATCCCTGAGAATCTCAGAACGTTCTCAACCATGTTCTGGACGAGTCGGCTGTGCCTTGGTGCCAGTCGGCTAGATTTGTATGCCAGAGAACTTCTTTCCTATGCCAGTGCCAGAGTCGGCTGGGTCCTCCATCCAGTCGGCTCGAAATTGACTCTTCAGCCAGATCAAACTCTATCTTCCAGAACACCTGTCCCATGCTTTGAAGACTTCTTTCAAGACTTCTTACAATAAATTCAAGAAAATTTGAAGCTTGAAACTACTAGAAGTAACCCTTAAACTTGATTTGCGTAGGAATCTTTTGTAGGGTTCTTCTTACAAGATTCTAAATACTTTACAACTCAACACAAAGCAATAAAGATTGTAGGATTTAGAAAGTGTGTCAATGTAGTTGTCCTACAAAAACTTGTCAATCATTTGAAGAGTTATTAGATAACCAAATGTATGCTCCAATATTTTGTTATCATCAAAATCACTTTAGGGGTCAACACATGTGCTAGGCCAAGTCAATTGGTTTTGGCACCATCTTTACAAGATTTTAGGACATCACTGCCATGTCATCAGGGGATATCAACACATGTCTTATTCGAACATGTCATTTTGAGACAAAATACATGCCATGTCACTTTATTTTGGACATCCCACATGCCATGTTTTTTTTGGATACTTGAAAAGTAATTGGGCCCACATGAGAAGACTTCATGCCAACTTTTTTTAAGATGAGTAATTAAGAAGGTTTCTACCAAGCACCAAATCTCAAGGTTTGGCCAAGCAATTCTTCCCCTCCTCCATGCCATCTTCTAAAGAGTTTCAACCAAAATTATGTAAAGTGTTGGAGGTTCAAGGATTTCTACTTCCAGAATTTCAATCAAACAGGTTACAAACTACTTAAATTCCTAGAACTCAAGAGTTTCTTCAAAATTTTGAGTCTTCCCCAATCCAAACTGAAAAGTCCACTTACTTGCAGAAGGCTACATTATCCAGACTCCAGAGTCCATCAACCAAGCTAAGTGATGAAGCATCTTGACCCTACATCAAGCCACATCACCCTATCTCCATTTTGGTGCCCACTTTAGATGAGAAGCTCATGGTTGGCACCCACTTTTGAAAGGAGTCTAGATCAGCCCAACAAGCATGAGTCCAAGCCACCTAGAACAAAATTCCAAGAATTGTAATCCAAGGGAGGAGTTTACAGTTTGAGTCCCTTACACCACTGGTTGTGGGTCTATAAATATCCATCACCCCTTGTAATTATTATTATTCATTCATCAATAAAGTTATTCTACCAAGTTTTTTTCCTTTGCTGTGTGCATTGCAGGGTGTGAGGCCCTTTTCCATTGTTCTTTGGAACATCGCGTGGTTCGAGGCCCTAGTTATCCTACCTATCCAGCTGATAAGAAAATCCAACCATTGCTCCTAACACTTCCCTTTCCTTCTTTTCTTTTCTTTGCTGATTCCTAACTTGAATTTTCTTTGTTAAGTGTTTATAGGTAATCAAGAATCGAAGTCAAGTATTCTTGCCTTGGAACTGGCACTGCACAGAAGATCGGAGCCCGGGAATGAGTTCTTGAAATCCTGCCGCGACAATTTTGAGAGTCCTACTAGATTTATTTTAGAGGGACGATTTGGCATTGGTAAACTTTAACCTCTTCCCTCCTCTTTAATTTTTAAAGAGTTGATAAGTAGACCCTAGTTTCGGTGGTTTCTTAGCCACCAGATCCTACTTTCCTAGTTATTTTATTAAGTTTACTTGTGTGGATAGTTAACTAAACTAGTTTCCTTTATTGTTTCCTTCAAGTCTTCTTTTAAAATCTGAAAAAAATATAAAAATTATTCTCTACTTTTCTCTAATAATTAGATCTAATCATAATAATTTAGTTTTAATTATTTATCTTGCATCATTTTGATATCAGAGCAGGTTAAACTAGGGTTTAATCTCTCTTGTGCTTATTTAGTTTCTTTTAAGTACTTGGATCGGGTGCTTCACATGACCGATCAATCATAGGAAAAAGTAGGATTACAAGATCCTCACCTCCCATTCAATGGCTTTCTTATGGCATGTAGGGGTGCCCCTGTGAATTGACCCTTGATCAAGAAAACAAAGAGATAGGCATCTTTAAAGTTTATTTTTTACATCATATCTATCACAGTACTTAGTCTATTATTTTATTATTTCTATATGTATATACTCAGAAACACCTAATTCTTATTTTTGTGGACCCACCATAATTGATAGTATTTTCAAAATCTTCTCATGAATTATTTTGGTCTATAATTTCTTACTCATCAAATACTACCTAAGAACAGATCTGTCCTGAATTTCAACAATTCTAGTTTAGGATTCTTTTTGCATAATTTACATATTTTAATTTCATGCATCCTAAGTATTTTCTGCAAACTATATCTTTGCTGAAAAAAAAAAACAAAATACACAAAAATTATTAATTTTATTTTTTTTTATTATTTTAGTTATTTTAGTTTGATTGCATCTAGGGTTTCATCTTGATGTGCATCATCAAGTAACCTAATCTTAAGGGCACCTGAGCATCTCAGATCCGGGCAGGAGCTCATCTCTTGTCCTGGGCCTACAACAACCTTCTTTGCATCTGAACCTAATCATAATTAAATTAATTAGACTTAATTTGCTCTAGTAAGCTAAGGAGACCAATATGTCAGGTTCCATGTATTGTGTGTAAGCTAGTGCACCCAATCTTGTGATTATCACTTGAATCTGCTGTCTAAGGCTAGAGGTCCAAAGGCAATACCCTAAGCAGTTTCATGATTTTTAATTAGGACCCTGCGAGAGCAGGGGGAGCCTCCTACGACCCCACCTCTTACATGGCCAGTGGACTAGGTATTTATTGAATTGGCTCTAATTTGAGGTGACCCATTCTACTTGAGCTCTAGGCCTAGGAAATCCTAGTTCGAGTCGAGTTCGATATGTTTGCATTGCATAACCCCTAAATTAGGAGACCAATACTTGTAGCCTCAAACCCAACCTAGTCTGGTTTGACCATAGAGTCCACTATGGAACCTTACCAAGGACCTTCACTGAATAATGTACCTAAATAAACAATAGGTTTGACCGACTAGATGATCGACTATTTAACCTAGAGAAACCCGTAAGACCCATCCTGACCTAAATTTGAAATACACCCTGACCCATTCCTAGAACCCAACCCTAGGATAGCCCCTCACCAAGACAAAATCTAGGAGACTAACCATAGGAGACCCAATTATGATTTGGTAGACCAGGATGAGAGAGCCACTAGGTACATTAGGTTAGAAGCACCTACCTTTGGTGGTGATCTTGATCTTGAGGATTATCTTGATTGGAAAGAAGGTATGGATCTATATTTTAAGAGGGAATTAGTATCTGATGAAAGAAAGTTTAAGTTTGCTAAGCTTAAATTAGTACGCCAGGCTAGGATTTATTGGGATGATGTTGAAAGAATGACCAAACGAGAAAAGACATACCCATAACTACCTAGAGTGACATGAAACTTAAACTTAGGGAAAGTATCTACCCAGATCATATGAACCTAGTTTCTATGCACCCAGATCCTATGAACCCAGCTCTTATGACCCCAGATCCATAACCCATAGGTATCTGTCAAATGTTAGTCAAGTTTCTCTTAGTCCACCAGAACCCATTAAGATCAATACTCTTTATCAAAACTCAGGATTTAGCCAAGTCCACCAGAGCCGACTCAACCCTATTCCACGCCAACCCATCCCTATTACCCCAGATAGTCAATTTCCCATTAGCCAACCCACTTCGACTATCCTATTGATTCATGAAGATGATGCTAAAGAGGAAATACATATGACTGACCTAGAATTAGATAACCCGGTAGGCACCCAGGCTAAAGCCAGCCACAGAGTTAGTTGACCATGACCATACCTTGATTGAAACTATACTAGTAGGATAGAATCAAGAGGAACCTAACCCTATTGATAAGACTTTACCTTAGGAAACACAAGAGACTCAAGTCATAGAGCCTATTGAGGACATGATTTCTTTAGTCTGGTACCCTCAGGCTGAAGTCACCCCTTTGACTCCAATTGAAGATCTCTTCCCTGAGATTAGTAACCCATTCTTCTTTTGGGTAGACCCTATAGCTATACCTCAAACCCTTATGGTCAACCCCATTAGTCTAGGACAAATTCCCGAACCCTTTTTTTATTTCCCACCCTACCAGACTAACCCTGAATTCACTTCCTATTTTCTACCTTTTCCTGAAGCTTCAACATTTCTAGGACCTTAGTTTGCATTTTGTAGAGGTTATATGTTCATAAGCCCATTGAGCATGTTAGGTTTACAACCTATTTCTGGATAATCTTATGGCATCTATTAGGAGTTCAGTTAAGTTTTGATCTGCATATCACCCACCAACCAAGGGTCAAACTCAATTATAGTTTAGGGTTTACATGCATGTCAATAATAAAAATTAATTAATTAATGAAAACAATGAATATTTTCAAAAAAAGACTCATGGAATATAATAAAGGAGACTTTGTTATGGTTAAACTACGACCTGAATGGTTCCCACCTGGAACCATGAAGAAGTTACATGCTCATAGTAGTAGACCATACAATGTGATTAAGAAAATTAGGTCTAATGCCTATGTGATCGAGTTACACCTGAACTAGGTATTAGTCAACTTTCAACATTTCAACCTTATTAAGTATAGGGAGCCAACGTTGATCCTAGTGAGCGATTTGGGCCTAATCCAGTCCTTGAGAGTGAACCAATCGAAGTGTGTCCACCTGCCATACCACCAGCCCGGAGAGACAAGATCGAGCGAATCTTGGATGACAAGATCAGCGCTACCCCGAAGCAAAGATTACCAGTGTATCTGATTCATTGGCAAGGATGACCTGAGATTGATGATTCTTAGATCACTAAAGAGGACTTGTAGAGAGTTGACCCAGACTTGCTAGAGCGCTATCATAGGGACATTGACCCATACTCGATAGGGTCCGAGTTCCTCCCACCTGGGTAGATGGTGTGGACACCAGGGCCAAAAAATATCAACAGCTTGAACCCACATCCCTGGGATCACACTGTGAATAAAGCCCTGAACCCAATCCCTTTTATAATGTAAATATTTTATTTTAATTTTGTTATTTTGGATTAGTTTGTAGCCCCTTTTACCAACAGTAATTAGTGTTTTGTTATTTAGCCCTTTGGACTACACCTTTTTACCACATTGATCAAAACCCTATTTATTGTTATGTCAAACCCTATTGGGCCAAACCCTGTTTACCAATCTATTCTTTTTGTTACTTGAGGTTAAGCCTTTTGATCAATTGATCAATTGGGCTTTAGTTATTTGGTTTTGAGTCTTGTAAAAAATTAGTTATTGAGTCCTATATTACAAGGAGGACCTAATTGAAGATCCATGTGACTTCATTTGCATCCAATTGAAGACCCATGTGCTAGCCCAAGATAAGCCATGTGCTGGCCCAAGACAAGCCATGTGCTAGGCTAAGTCAATTGGTTTTGACACCATCTTTACAAGATTTTTGGACATCACTGCCACGTCATCAGGGGACATAAATACATGTCTTGTTTGAACATGTCATTTTGAGACAAAATACATTCCATGTCACTTTATTTTGGACATCCCACATGCTTGTATTTTTTGGACACTTGAGAAGTAATTGGCACCCACATGAGAAGACTTCATGCCAACTTTTTTTAAAATGAGTAATTAAGAAGGTTTCTACCAAATTGTCACCCTCCACTCAAGTTATTTCATGCCATATCTCAAGGTTCGGCCAACCAATTCTTCCCATCCTTCATGCCATCTTCAAAAGAGTTTCAACCAAATTATTCAAAGTGTTGGATGTCCATGGGTTTCTACTTCCAGTATTTCAATCAAACAGGTTGCCAACTACTTAAATTCCTAAAACTCAAGAGTTTCATTAAAATTCTTTAGTCTTCTCCAATCCAGACTGAAGAGTCCACTCACCTACAGAAGGCTACATTATCCAGACTACAGAGTTCAGCAACCAAGGCCAAGTGATGAAGCATCTTGATCCTATATCAAGCCACATCACCCTATCTCCATTTTGGTGCCCACTTTGGATGAGAAGCTCATGGTTGTCACCCACTTTGAAAGGACTCCAGATCAGCCCAACAAGCATGAATCCTGACCACCTAGACCAAAATTCTATGAGTTGTAATCCAAAGGAGAAGGAGTTTACTATTTGAGTCCCTTATACCACTGTTGTGGGTCTATAGATACCCGTCAACCACTTGTAATTATTATTATTCATTCATCAATAAAGTTATTCTATCAAATTTTCTTCCTTCTGTGTGCATTGCCGGGTGTGAGGCCCTTTTTCTTTGTTCTTCGGAACATTGCGAGGTGCGAGGCCCTAGTTATCCTACCTATCTAGTTGACAAGAAAATCCAACCATCACTCTAAAACCCTTCCCTTTCCTTCTTTTCCTTTCTTTGTTAGTTCCTAACTTGAATTTCCTTTGTTGAGTGTTTGCAGGTGATCAGGAATCGAAGTCTGGTATTCTTGCCTCAAAATCGGCATCACACAGAAGATCAGAGCCTGGGAACAAGTTCTTGAAATCCTGTAGTGACAATCTTGAAAGTCCTACCAGATTTATTTCAGAGGGATGATTCTACATTGGTAAACTTTAAACCTCTTCCCTCTTCTTTAATTTTTGAAGAGTTGACAAGTAAACCCTATTTTCGATAGTTTCTTAGCAACCAGATCATGCTTTCCTAGTTATTTTGTAAAGTTTACTTGTGCAGGTAGTTAACTAACTAGTTTCCTTTACTGTCTCCTTTGAGTCTTCTTTTAAAATTTGAAAAAAATTATAAAAAATTATCACTACTTTCTTTTGATAATTAGATCTTAATCATAGTAATTTAGCTTTAATTATTTATCCCGCATCACCTTCTTCGTGTCGATCCAAAGAAGACTGGTTCGAAGAAGACAGTTAATTCACCTCCTAGCTTGCTCTGATGATGACATGTCCGAAGTAGGCACTCCAGCCTACTTTGAAGAACGTAGCTCTGAAATGAATGGCTATGATGTCTTCAGCTTACTTTAAAGAGAATAGGTTTGAGACAAATAGCCAACTTGATTTCTATTGGCTTTGGCCCTTGATTTTATGACTAACAAAACATTGAGTATATGTTTTATACTAATATTTCAATTGTAGCTATGAATTTCAGAAAACAGGCATATCAAATTTTCTATACAAAAGTAACAAACTCACTCTATTTGAAGCTAAGTGAATTTCAGAGTTTTAGAAGTCTTCTCACCTTGGAAAAGCTTAAAATGGATCAATTCGGGCTCTATGAAGAAGAAGTTGAGGGTTCATTGAAAAATACTTTGAATTTTGAAGTTTGGCATAGACTTTTTTGACTGGCACATACCAAGTGTCGACTCAAGGAACATAAAGTGTCGACACTTCAGAAGAACTGGCACACAAAAACTTCTTTGGCATGCCTTGAGGCAACTCATAAAAGTCAAGTATTGACTCATGAAGTCTGGAGTTGACTGAGAAGATCCAAGTGTCGACTCATGGCCTAAGATAAAAGATGTTACAGAACTATGTTATTTGAAGATTTGTCAAGTGCTGACTCAAGGTGTTGACTTAGAAGACTCAAGTATCGACTCACAAGCTCCAAATGTCGACTCATAGGTCAACTCATAGCCTGAGAATAGAATGAAACAGATCCCGTTTATTTCAAAGAATTATACCTTGAGTCGACTTATGAAGATCCAAGTGTCGACTCATAAAGAAGTCAAGTATCGACTCATGAAGAACTCAAGTATCGACTCATAGATTTTGACAATAGTAATGGCTATATTTTCTGAAGCACAGATTTTATTCCAAATGGCTAGTTATGCTCCACCAATGATCATAAACAATTTTTTCAAAGTTTTTGAAGTATTTAATTCTCACCAAACTCATTCAAGAAGAACTAACATACAAGAGACAAATTCTACCTTTGAGAATATCACTTCAAAAGTCAAAAAAAGAGCTGAAAAGAAGAATCCATTTGAAAAGCTTTAAATCTTGCTATTGAGCCTTCAAATCAACATTCCAAAAGTGGTCTTTCCAAGATTCCAAGAGAAGACAACTCAAGCAATCAGAAGAGCTTCATAGCTTCTATTTTCTGCTCTGTGGAGAGTTTTTCTTGTGCTTTACATGCTTTTATTTGTTGTGACTTGTTTCAAGGGTATTTGAAACAAGGTGTCAGGCCCTTCCAAGCCATGAATTAAAATCCAAGCCTAGGTTGGCTTGAGGAAAGGTTGTTGGTGAGCCTAAGTGAGAAAACCAACTTTGGGTTTGACTTGGGAGCTCTTAAAGAAAACAAAAATCTTGAGTTAAGAAATAAGAATTTCTTTATTGCTACTTCTTCCAATATTGCATGCTTTAAATATAAAAAATTTGGGCTTAATGCATATCCTTGTAGATTAAGAAAAACTTGGGTTCCAAAAAGAACCATAGTTACTAACACTAAAAGACCCAAGAAAGTTTAGGTACCAAAATTGTCTACCTAGTATGTTTTGCAGGAATGTCTTGCAATCCAACAAGAAGAAAGGAAGTTTTTGAAAAGTGGCTATATAAGACAATATAAAGAGTGGACAAACTATATTTTGGACTAAATGGTAAAGAAAAGATTATACATATTGATAAAATCTAAACATTTCCTTTCATAATTGAAAATGTAGTTGAATATTTGTTATAATGTTGCATCATCAATTACTTTGAAAAATTATTTTAAATGATTAATTAGAATCAAGTTTAGACTTATAGTCATTGGTTATGATCATGAACTTTTTGATGTTGATGAATTTCATGCTATCTTATTAAACTTGTGATTATAAGATCTTCACTTGATTTTGATTAATGTATCTTAAATTACATCATGAAAAATATTTTTTAAAGTTGCATATTGCTTTGAAAATATTTCAATTGATTAATTAGAATCAAGCTTAGACTAAAGGTCATTTGTTGTGATCATGAACCTTTTGATGATGATGGATTTCATGCTCTCATGATTAAACTTGTGTTTATTAGACTTTCATTTGATTTTAATTAACATAGTTTTAAACTATTTCAAGTGAAATATTATGATTTATGTGTTCTCATTTTTGGCATCTATGCTTAAGTTAGAAATAATTTGGATCAAGACTAGAACTGGTAGTTAAGGTTTACATTTAAGAAGAAGGTATGTATATTAATAAATCCTTCTCCAATTGCTAAACTTGGTAGTGGATTACTTCTAACATTGTATTGCTAATCAAAATCATTTTAAATCATATAGTTTTCATAAAATGTGTTCCATTTATATCCATGCTTTGACTAGAAATGACTTGAAACAAGTATAGAACTGGTAGTTAAGGGTTACATTTAAGAAGAAGGTATGCACATTGATAAACCTTTCATCCAGTAGCTAAACTTAATATTATATTACTTCTAGCATTTGTATGGATATCAAATCACTTCAAATGATTTTGAAATTATATTAAATTGAATCTTTAAAATGTCAACCTCTTATTTTTTAAAGATAATGTATATCTTGAAAATTTAAATCTTTGATTCAGACTTAGCATTTACGTTCATATCTCAAATTATCTGAAATTATGATGATTTTGCTTTCATGTTTTATTCCTCAATGAATGCATATTTTTAAGGGAGAATAACATTTAGGAAGAGCATCCAAAGACTTGTTATCAATATATACATATGATGCTTTGAATATTTTCTTGATATCATGCTTTATTTATATTGTTCGGATACTCCTTATTTTCAAATCTAATCCTTTGAGTGGAGTTACATTCATATGGTATCAAGATTAATTTCATTGAGAATCTTTAAAAAAAAAGAAGAAGAGCTCCTAGTAACTACTTCGGATTGGGTTAGTCACCATGGCCGTCCGGTTATAAGAGCTAAGTAGGGTTTAAAGACCCTCTATTCCCATTCACTAGGATCTCTTATGACGTGTGTGGGTGCCACTGTGGCCCAATCCCATGAACAAGTGAGATGAATGGATTGTTGTCTTAATCATACCTTGGTTATGCATATTAGAGCTAATATATATTGAATTATTTTTTGCATATGCATCTCATTTTGTGGTATCAAGTTCAATTGGTATCATATTTAATTGGTATCATGATTAACTGATTTCATGTATTGATTTTGATGATCTCTTGATATCCTTTCCACTTCATCCCCACTTTGTATTGTCTTTTACCTTTTTTCATGATGACAAAAAGGGAGAGAAAAATGTTAAGTATGAAAAGGGAAAATATATGATAAACATGAAAAATTATACGAGAAATGAATGAAAATGCAAAAAGGAGCGAGAAAGTAAAATGTTTTACTCTTTAAGGGAAGAATTAGGAAGGAAAAGAATGTTTAAAAATTTTGAATGATTTTTGAAAATGTTTTGAAATCATATTTTGAGGGGGAGCTTGATACTCATTGATTTTGAGCTTACATGTTTATCTTATTATTAATCTTTTTATGCTTACCCTATTTATATACTTAAAGGTTTTGTCATCATCAAAAAGGAGGAGATTGTTGACTCTGGTCTTCATTTGGATGATTGACAAATACTTAAGTATATATGAGTACCAATTATATTTTTAATATGTTTATCAGATCTTAGTACTCATCCATATTGAATGAAGAAATACTTGTATTTCAGTAAAGAAGTCCTTCAATTCATGAAATTTTAAGTTATAAGGATTTTGGAACATAAGGAAGACTTGGAAGGACTTAAAGTTTGATTTTGGAGAAGTTTTCAGCAAGTTTCATTACTGGAACAATCAAGTGTCGACTCATGAAGAAGTTCAACTGTAGACTCAAGGGCCTGAGAACAAGAAAAGTACAGAACTATGAAAATCTAAATTTTGCCTTGAGCTGATCAAGTGTCGACTCACTAGATTTAAGTGTCGACTCATGAACAAACTCAAGTGACTGCGACGTTCATAAGATTTTAAGTGTCGACACTTGGAGTAATGGCTAGTTTTTCAGAAGTGTAGAATTGATTCCAACTTGCTTCAAACGATGAGTTTTCATCCTAACAGTCATAAATAGTCATCTATGGTTTGGAGAGCTATATAAATACCAAAAATTAAATGGAGTAGCAAATCCTTTGGAGAGTTTTGTTGAATACACTTATGGATTTATTGTTTGAGTGGTTCAAGCCTTCAGCTTTCAAGATTGAGAGAAAGCTTCCAAGTTCAAATCTTCATCAACATTCAAAGGCTTCAACATCTTGAAGACAAGTTTCATTAACAATTAAGGGCTTCAAGGAGATATTGCTTTGTTTTAGAAAGCTTTTATTGTGTTATTTTCATATGTGCTTACTTGTTTATTAAGACTTTGGTGAGCCTTGGAAAATCAAAGAGGTTTGTTGGTGAGCCTTGTGTGAAAACCAACAAGGCTGTTAGTAAGCCTAAGTTACAAAATCAATAAGGCTTTTGATTAGCCATGAAAAACCAAGAGGTTGTTGGTCAGCCTAAGTTAGAAAGCCAACAAGGATTTTGACTTGTGAGCCCGGTGAAAACAAGTTAGGTTTGATTAGTGAGCCGTGAATACTAATCAACTATAATCTTAGTATTTATAGTGAATTCCCAAAGGAAACTTGGGTAGTGGATGTAGGTGCCTTGGAGTACACCGAACCACTATAAATTTGTTGTGTTTATGTGATTATTTTTTTTATATATTTACTTTATTAATTCTGCTGCATATTATTTTGAAGCACACAAATACTTTGGCAAAACACAAGCACTTAATTATAATTAGCACACACTTGTTTTATATCCATTGAAATAGTTTAAATTGTTTTATAAATCTAATTCACCCCTCCTCTTGGGTTGAATCATCATTGCGTAACAAGAAGCCTAAAGGCCGATTGTGAGGACCCCTGGGGCAGAATGAATACTAGGAATTGCTTGGAGAAGCAATTGTATTGTACCTACCTTTAGATGCATTTAGGTTAGCTGACCAAAGTCGGGCTCATATGTAGTCTACTGGATCCTAGTACCTGCTAAAGGACAAATGTTATTCTTCAGATTAGAGTGTAGAGGCTACCAGTCTGAATAAAATAGTAGGAGAAACCTTTAGACTAAAAATTCATGTCTTTAGAATTTTTTAAATAATTCATATCCTAATAGGTCTTGTTCTCCTTTTTTAGATAATGTCAACCACTTTGTCGCTCCAGTCATTATCAGATACGACAAATTATCTAGATCCAACTTCGATAGCTGGTATCAAAAATTCAGGATTGTCTTTGAGCACGAGCGGATCCTTTATGCGATAATAGATCCAACACCTGAGATCCCAACCCTAATGCTTGTGGCACTGTGGTGGGGACACCGGAGTACCAGAATAAGACAGAGGCTTTTCAACCCTCTGTGAATTCATCAATAATTTATGAGTCCATCTGCAATAAGGGCTTAGCCCATCTGAGTCTATTTTAGTTGTTATTTGAGTCTTTTGAGTTGTTATTTCAGTTCTATACTAGTCAGCTCATGTTGAGCTAGTTCAGTCCAATGCTAGTCAGCTCATGTTGAGCTAATTTTATTTTTTGAGTCTCTCTAAGCATACTGTAGACTCAAGACCACATCATACAAGTGAAAACCAAGTCCAACCAGATTGAAGACATGGAAGTTTAGCCCAAGTCCAACGAGCTTGAAGATTTGAAGACTCCAGGAGGAAAATCAGAAACCCTGATTCCTTACAGATGCCCTCCAAATGCCCAGATTCCCTTCCAGATGCCAAAGTATATTCATAGACCAAGGCATCCATGATTCCAGAGGTCCACGTGCATCCTATCCCAAAGAAATCAAGCCCAGGCGCCAAGCCCAAGCCCCTATGAAGCAAGATACCAAGGAAAATTCCTGCTACCTGGCTACCAGGCCACCCCAGCTTTCAAAGGCCCAAGCCCATGCGCCCAAGCCCCTTTGGGCTGGCCTCTTGCTGCTTTTAGAAGCCCAACATGCCCCCTAAGCATCCTTGGTGTGTTGACCAAGTCAAGAGAATTTTTAGGAATTTTTTCTACCTAATGTTTCCTTATTTTCTAGCTAGGGTTTGAGTAGGAGTATGATTCTTATATAAAGACTAATGTATCCTTACTTGGAGCCCAAGATTAAGGGTCTATTAAAGGACCCTAGTCTCTTATATAAGGATTGATTTTGATATAAAATAAACCTTGAGTTCTTATATTCTTTTGTGTGATTACCCTGCTGTGTGCATAAAGGGGTTTGAGAGTTCTTCTTCCCGGTGCTGCAATCATCATCCTGTCGCCAGCCAATCCTCCAGAGCCTTGGCCACCCACTCCGAAATTCCATTGTCCTTTGCTGTTTTTCTTTAGTTTTTTTATCTCCTTTGAGTTTTCTAACCCCTGATAAGAAGTTTGCAGGTCCCCGATTTCCTACGAATCCAACGACTCCAGCCAAGCCTCAATCGGACCACCAAGAAGAAACCGGGTATCCGCAGTCTTTGGCTCGATTTTCCAGGCTGCATCCATCGAGGAATGAGAGATCCCTTCACTGCGATCTTCACCGAGCACTTCAGACATTGTCAGGTACACCCCCTCTACCTCCAGTAATTATATTGTAGGAAAACGTGCCCTAACCGAGGCTTCTCAGCCCCGGCAATCCTTCTTCAGTACTTTTCTAGGTTCTAATCTGCATGCTTGGCTTCAAAAATTTATACAAAATTCTCTACAACTAATTTTGATCTGAAATTTGGGAATTAATCACCTAACCCCACATATAAAACATGCAAAATGAATTGCATGCATATTAGTCCCGCATCACATTGTCTAAAACACTTTGCAGAAATGAATCTCTGACCACACCATGGTGCATTGCATTATGTTGGCTATGATGAATGACGAGTTCAGTCACAAATTCGTGGCCCCGCCAAAGGAGATTCTTCAAATGTTGAAGAAATCTTTTGGCACTCTGGATGATACAGGGAGATACCGTATCTCTTCCACCATCTATAACATGTGTATGCATGATGGAGCTTCGGTGACTGATCATGTAATGTACATGATCAATTTATTTGAGCATTTGGGCAAACTCGAATGTCCTTTGCATGAGTAGCTCGGCAAGGATGCGATACTGAATTCTCTGCCCCCTTCTTACCAGGTCTTTCTTAATAATTTTAGAATGAATAGGCCTGTAGTAACTATCATGAGTTGTTAGGGTTGCTGCAGCCTATGAGACAGATCACAACCTCAATAAAGAGTTAGTAAATATGGTGGGAGGTTCTCGAGCAGGACGTCGTCCCTTCAAGAAAGGGAAGAAGAAGAAAAAGTATAAGTAGGTGCAAAGTGCTCAGCCTAGTTTGACTAAGAGGGTAAAGGCTGACAAGAGCAAGGCAGAGTGCTTCTTCTGCAAGAAGTTGGGTCACTGGAAGTGGAATTGTTGTGCTTACCTTGCAACTCTGGACCCAAATAGGCCAAGGAATGAAAAGCAGCAAGGTATTGCTGGTCAATGTATTTATATGACAAATTCTTGTAGTTTCTCTGTTTATGATACTACTAGCTAGATATTGGATACTGGATGTCCTTATCATATTTGCAATTCTTTGTTGGGACTTCAAGTTAGTAAGAGATTCGAAAGCAGTGAAAGGTTCTTGAATGTTGGGAATGGAAGTCAAGCTCCAGTTCTGGTGTTGGGAGCTTTTTCTTTATTTTTCAAGTTTTGTACTATCATTCTTAATGAATGTCCTTTTTATCTTTTTTTAGTGAATATCGTTTCTGTAGGCCTGTTGGCCAATGATGGTTATGAATTATCAATAAAGAAAGATATTTGCTACATCACTTTGAATGATTCTAATGTGATGAATGGACAAGTAAAGAATGGCGTATATGTAATGTCACAGCCAGTTATTATATTGTACACTGCTAATAAATGCCCTAGGTAAGATAAGGTCAGTGATATTTATCTCTGGCACTGTAGGCTAGGTCATATAAACAAGAACATGATAAATAAGTTGGTGGGAGATGGTCTCCTAAATATCATTGAGAGTGAATCTTTACCAACTTGTGAATCTTGTCTTCTTGGGTGAAAGGGTAAAAGAGCCAATGATATTCTAAGTCTAGTATATACTGATGTATGTGGACCTATGAATATCAGTGCAAGAGGTGGATATAGTTATTTCATTACTTTCACAGACGATCTTTTGAGATATGGCTATGTCTACCTCATGAGACATAAATCTGACACGTTTAAAATGTTCAAAATGTTTTCATAATGAGTTGAAAAACAAATAGAGAAGTTTATTAAAACTTTTCGATCAGATCGTGATGGTGAGTATCTTTCTAGTGAGTTTTTGACTTATCTTGAGGAGAATAGGATTCTCTCAATGGACCCCTCCAGGGATACCTCAATTAAATAGTGGGTCTAAAAGAAAGAATCAAACTCTGTTGGATATGGTTTGATCCATGATGGGCTTAGGTAGTTTGCCTAAATCCTTTTGGGAACTTTCTCTAGAGTCAGCATCCTTCCTTCTGAATAGGGTTCCAAGTAAGTCCGTTGATAAAACACCATATGAGATATGGACTGGACGCAAGCCAACTCTTTCTCACCTTCGAGTTTGGGGGTATCCGGCTTATGTCAGATGTTTGGAGATGGATAAGCTAGGACCTAAATCAGATAGGTGCCTTTTTGTTGGGTATCCTAAAAAATCCAAAGGGTATTATTTTTATCTGCTCGAGGAACAAAAGTTGTTCGTTGGTCTTAAGGCAGCCTTTTTAGAAAGGGAGTATCTTGGTGAAGGCACTCAAGCTACTGAGACTAAACTTGGGATAGTTCAATAGATAGATGAACCTTCTCACTCTAAGGCCACCATAGAATCGGATTTGATTAGATCAGATCCAGAGCCCACAGTGCAACCATTAAGGAGATCTGGTAGTGTTGCCCAGGTGGCTACCCCAAGAGGGGGGGTGAATTGGGATTTCAAAAATTACTACTACTGCATATATATGCTTTTAGAAATTAACTTATATTAGTGATAGGTGCTGTGGTTATGAATGTAAAACATAAGTTAAATGGAAAGACAAAGGTAGCAATACAAACACCAAAGATTATAGTGGTTCGTAGAAACCTGCTCCTACATCCACTACCCAAGATACCACTTGGATTTTCACTATATTCACATCCAAATATTGTAGGATTGTTTTACAGGCTCACAATCCAAAACCTCTACACTTTGGTTTTACCGGGATCACCAAAGAAAACCCAACACCCTTTGATTTTAAAAAGGATCACCAAAGAAACCCAACTTGATTTTAACAGGATCACCAAGAACCCAACACTTGGTTTTTATCTAAGGCTTACCAAGAACCTATTTGGTTTTTCAATCAGGCTCACCAATAACCCAACAATTCAAGAACGAATTGAAAGTAAATATAACAATAAATGACAAACTCTTGTTGTCGGATAGTTGCCACTAAAGCACTAATGAAGCCTTCTTTAACTTCTCTTTAATGCAATTGAGAGGCTTCCTTTCATTCTTCAATGAATGCTTCAATCTTCATATGGGAGTTGGTGAAGAGTGAAGACTGTCTTGAATGCTCACTTGTGCTCACTTGCTTTTTAGTTGGTGGATATTCAATAAAATATCCCTTTTTTTTGTCTTCTCAAAAACTTGTTTAAATGATCAAATCCCTCAAATATATAGTCATGTACCTTTTTCTAAAGGTTATGGCCATTGAAGATCATTGGAATTTGAAAACTAGCTATTGTTCACTTTCTAGCACTAAAAAAAGAATTCTGGAACTAGCCGTTATTTACTTGAAAATGACACTCAAGTCGGCTCGGTCCTTTGAGTTAGTTGGTCGAGTCACCATTTCTTCAGCAAGGTTGGCTCTTTGTCTCAGGATCCAAAAACTTCACTCTGGATGAGTCAGCTCATGACCGTTTGGGTCAGCTCGAACTTTCATCATTGAAATCATCGAACTCGAGGAGTCGGCTCGCTTCTACTTGGGTCGACCCTTCATCTCAGATTCAGAAATCTTCACTTTGGAGGAGTCGGCTCGTTGCAGATCGGGTCAGCTCGCTTTCTCAGGTCTTCAAAATTTATTCTGGTAGAGTTGGCTCATTCTTATTGGGTTGACTCACTTGGTGTTCTCAGAAAATAATATAAATGAACTCTAGACAAGTCAACTCAATTCTACTTGAGTCGGCTTGGATTGCTGCATGCCAGAATCCTTAATGTGTGCCATGAGATAGAGTCGGCTCTTCTTCAAGTTGGGTCGGTTCGAGTGACTTCTTCAAAATTTTTACAATTGAACTTAAGAGCACTCTCACCAACACTTTCAAACTTTTGATACAAACCAACTCAAACTAAATTTAAAGCACAACACACATAGAAGTATAATATAGGAGTTAAAGTTTGAACAAAGAATTCATCCTACAAAAACTTGTAAACCACTTGAAGAGTTGTTAGTAAATATGTGCATGCTCTAATGTTTGGTTATTATCAAATCACTTATGGGGTCAACAATATCCTCCTTTTTAATGATGACAAAACACCGGGCATGAAAAAGTAAGCGAAAACTTTACATTTACTTGTATAATTATTTGCAAGAATGTATAAATATGTAGAAAGAATTGACTTTAATTTTGAACAATACATATTTATGATGTGCTCAACTATCATTAATGTCAAACCAAGAAAGGAGAATTAGAACAGTAAGACGTAATCTCCCCTCAATATGATACTCCAGGTTTAACAAACTTTCCATGAAAGATAATGTTTTTCTCAAGCATTTCATAAAAATTTCATTGTTCAGAGCACATATATCAAAGATTCTAAGAGAACTTTATGTATCAAGGCTTAAAACTTTATGTATACAGAGCTCAAAAAGATCTTTATGCATTAAAGCATATTATGTTTCAGAGCATAAGCAAATGGTTTAATCATTTTCAAGCTTTATGTATCAGAGCAAAAAAAATTTATCCTTTTCATGCAAGTACATAAATTTCTCACCCTTTTTGTCATAAATCAAAAAGGTGAAGTCAAAATACTTATCTTTTGAAATAGATTGAGAAAGATGTTAATATTTGTTTGAGATAATTTCACTTTCTTAAATTCAATTGGATATTCTAATTAAAATTCATTAAAGTTGCATTAAGGACATTGCATAAGCACAAGAAGAATTCATGACGAAAGAAAACTTTCATTTCATTTAGAGATTTTCAATACAAAGTACAAAATATAAAAAAGAGTACATTCAGTCACTATCTATATCTACTCTAGTGTTGGTTGAATGACCCAAATTTGAATGCCAGGAGGCATAGAAGCAATGGGGTATGGATCTAATATATCGGATGGTGAAGGAGCAGAATGGGATCCTTGAGCCTAAGGTATGAAGCTGGCTGTCTGGGATGGATAGACTGACCAGCAAAGGATGAAGGTTGTGGCCTAGGTCTAGATTGAGGAACAGCAAATGCGACAATGACTCGGCTTGATAGCTGATCTATCTTGAATTGTACAATGTCCACTTCTTCATCTAGTTTCTTTAGATCTTGTGTAGTTGGACCAATTCAGATGCTTGTTCATTAGCAAATGCTTCAGTAGAACCCCTCAATCTTCCAAATTCAGCTCTCAATATTCCAATCCCTTGGTATAATCCTCTTCCATCCTTCTTCCTTCTTCTACTGAACCCATTCTAACTCATAGATTATCCATTTCTATTCTGTATGCTTCAAGTGTTTGAATGACAGAATTTTTAAGAGTTTTAGAACTGGATGAGATCAGTTGAAGAATAGGTTGAAGGTTTGGCTCAGTTGCACAGGTTACACTATTGGAGGATTCAAGAACATCTACTCTACTATGCAGATCATTAATTTATCCTCCAAACTGATCTAGTCTTGTTTCAACTAACTGGCAAAACTCGCCAAACATTGTAGTCATTGTAAAAGAGAGTGATTCAATTAGTGTACTCAATTATTGTGAAATGAAGTCCTGCAAAGATGTTGTATCAATATTAGGTGCAAGAGTAGCAATGCCAGGTAAAGGAATATCAGTAGCTGTTTGAACATAAGCAGGTGCAGTAGGAGTGAAGTCAGGTACTGAAGCTTCATGTGCAGGAACATCAAAACCTGACAGATCAAGTGAACTAGGCTATGGCTGTGTCTCAGGAATAGGCAATGAAATGTCCTCACCAGCTTGCATTTCACCTTCTTCTTCATGTTCTTCAATTTAGCAGGATTATCAGACTTCTTCCAGATACTTTGAGAAAATAGATAACCCATTATTTGTAATGTTTTGGCTGTGTATGTGTCCGTGTGTAGAAGAGGTCTGTTGTCTTCATCAGTTAAGTCCACATATGCAACTTGGAAGAATAATTCAAAATCATTCCATAAGGCAAACATGCTTTCACTTTTCTAATAGCTTCCTTCATTTGGGATAGCATTATTGCAGGAAGGTTAACCTTATCTCCATGTATTATCAGCTCAATAAGACACAGATCTCTTTCACTAACCCAATCGAAATGACCTATTCTAGGCAGGAAGATTAAACTAATAAAGCTATGAAGGAGTCTCATTTCCATAGACAGGGAGCTAGCTTTTAAATACCAATATCATTCACATCTTCTTGTTCTAAAACAGTTTGAAGTGGCCTTGTTCTATCCTTGAAAACTAAGTGTTCTATTCCTTCAAAAGGCATTTCTAACACACTGCCCAAACTTTCTTCAGAAATGATGATTCTTTTCCCTTTTACAACTGATTCAATATGATTTTCTCCAAGTCTTAAATTCTCATAAAACATTCTAACTAGGTTATAATAAGTAAGAATATTCAAGGAGCACATAAAATCCCAACCCTGATTCTCAATTAGGTATCCAATAATTAACCCTATCTTCTTGAGAAACTGAAATAGGATCCATCTACCTGTTATGACAGTCGCATTGCCAAAGATATCTACTGACAAGGAGAAGGTAGGCTTGGTTCTTCAACTGATTGAGCCAAAACCCTTGAGGAGCTTTCTTCTTTGAATTTTGAGCACCTCTCCTGTGGAGCTTGCTCAATTTCTTGACAAGATATTTTTCTAATAGCCTTTCTTGGAGCCATTCCCTCAAAATATAGTGATTCAAAGAATTTGGAAGGGAAGGATTTTTTGGAAAAGGTGTTTCAGAGGGAAAGAATGAAGAGCCGAGGAAAGAATTGAAAACGGATAACTCTATGACTCGACTTAAGAAAGAGTCAACCCGACATCCGAGCCGGCTCGATTAACAAGTGATCTGCTCGAGTCGGCTCAAGTAGAGGGAGAACAAAAATGAATTAAAGTCTTTACTCAAAGTCCTTTTACAAAGAAAAATGGGATGAGGAGGTTATCTAGATAATGTTCCTTAATTTTGTAGGAACCTAGGTTGAGGTTTCTAAAGAGGGTCATACACCATAGTTTAATCTAATCATTGCAAATCTATCATAACTTAAAGGTTTGGTAAAATATCAGTAAGATGGTTTTTAATTGGCACGAATTCAAGTACAATATCATTATTCACAAGATCTCTTATAAAATGGTGCCTAATTTCAATATGCTTAGTTCTGGAATGCTGAACTGGATTCTTAGTTAAATTTATAGCACTGGTGTTATCACATTTGATTAGAACTTTATATTGTGTAATACCAAATCTTCTATTTGTATTTAATCCAAAGCACTTGAGCACACCAACTACCAGCAGCAACATACTCTACCTCAGTAGTGGATAATGCTATGGAGTTTTGTTTCTTACAGTGCCATGTGATTAAATTCAACCCTAGAAATTGGCATGTACCACTAGTGCTCTTTCTATCAATTTTACAACCAGCATAGTCAGCATCCGAAAAACCAATTAAATTTAAAGAAGATTCTTTAGAATACCAATGATCTAAATTACTTGTACCTTTTAGATACTTGATAATTCTTATAACAACAAGCATGTGTGATTCTTTAGGATTTGATTGAAAACGAGCACACACATATACACTATACAAGACATCAGGTCTACTGGCAGTAAGATATGACAACGATCCAATCATACCTCGATAGAGCTTTTGATCAATGTTACAACCATCTTTATCTTTGTCAAGTTTACAGGTAGGGCTCATGGGTGTGCTAGCTTCTTTGCTTCCATGCCAAAATTCTTGATTATTTTATTGATATACTTGGCTTGGTTTATAAAGATTCCTTTCTTTGTTTTTTTTACTTGTAGTCCAAGGATAGTTGAGTTCATCCATAAGGCTCATTTCAAATTTGCCCTGCATCAACTTAGCAAATTATCAACAAAGATTTTTCTTAGTTGCACCAAATATGATATCATCAACGTAAATTTGTACAACTAATATATATTAACTTTTTTCTTAATGAAAAGAGTTTTGTCAACATTTCTTTTCTGAAATCATTTTCAAGCAAAAATTTGCTAAGTCTATTGTACTAGGCCCTAGGTGCTTGTTTTAAACCATATAAAGCTTTATTTAATTTAAACACATGATTTGGAAAAGCATGATTTTCAACCTGGTGATGTTCTACAAAAACTTGTTCAGAAATAAATCCATTTAGAAAAGCACTTTTTACATCCATTTAAAAAAGTTTAAAGTTCATGTAGCAAGAAAATGCAAGAAGTAATCTAATGGTCTCAAGTCTTTCTATAGGAGCATAGGTTTCATCAAAATCAATACCCTCTTCTTGATTGTACCCTTTAGCTACCAACCTTGCTTTATTTCTCATAACCTTACCATTTTCATCTAATTTGTTCCTATAGACCCATTTCGTTCCTATGATGGGATGGTCTAGAGGTCTACTAACAAGTGTCCAAACATTATTTATTTCAAACTGGTTTAATCTCATGCATGGCCATCATCTAGTTTGGATCAGTTTCAGCTTCTTCTAAACTATGTGGTTCAATTTGTGAAACGAAGGCTAGGTAGTCATGTGCATCTTTATGTGCAGACCTTGTCCTAACACCATGAGAAGGATCATCAATAATTAGATCTTTAGGATGTGAATTACGTACCTCCATTCCTTTGGTAAATCAATATGATCCTTACATACCACTTCATTTCCATCTTGTGTTGGCTTGTTTATATGCTTAGATCTTCCATCTTCTTTTATAGTGTACCTGTATCGTTGTCTACACATCTTTTCTAGATGGTGAGGGGTTAGCTTCATCAAAAATAATA
This sequence comes from Areca catechu, assembly GCA_021397845.1. Taxonomy (NCBI): domain Eukaryota; kingdom Viridiplantae; phylum Streptophyta; class Magnoliopsida; order Arecales; family Arecaceae; genus Areca; species Areca catechu. The sequence goes on along the minus strand of CM038052.1, from coordinate 139,017,466 downwards.
TGAATTGACTCTTTAACAGTAAGAGTCCTCTTATTAAATACTCTATATGCTTTGTTTGTAGTGAATAACCAAGGAATATGGATTCATCAGATTTGCATCAATTTTTCTAGGTTATCTTTACCATTATTCAACACAAAGCATTTACACCCCAAAACATGAAAGTAGTTAATATTAGATTTTCTACCATTCCAAAGCTCATAGGAAGTTTTCTTTGAAATTGGGCGTATTAAAATGGTTTAATATGTAACAGGCAGTGTTCACTGCTTCTACCCAAAAGTACCTTGGAAGATTGCCTTCACACAATATGGTTTGGGCCATTTCTTCCAAAGTCTTGTTCTTTGTCTCTACAACACCATTTTGTTGTGGTGTTCTAGGAGTAGAGAAGTTGTGATCAATGCCGTGCTCAGTACAATATTCATTAAAAAATTGATTTTGAAATTCAGTCTCGTGATCACTTCTTGTAGAAATAACAGAAAGATTTTGTCATTTGAAACCTTTTGTGAAATTTTTGAAATACATCAAAGGTTTCTTCTTTATGTGTAATAAATAATATCCATGTGAATCTAGAAAAGTCATCTATAATCACAAGGCCATATTTCATACCACCTAGGCTTGTGCTTCTAGTTGGTCCAAATAAATTCATGTGAAGTAGCTCAAGGGATCTAGTAGTTGAAATAACATTTTTCGATTTAAAACTCTCCTAGTTTGTTTGCCTAATTGACAAGCATCACATACATAATCAAATTAACTTTAAAATATGGCAAACCTCTAACTAGATTTTTTGAAATTAATTTGGCAATTGTATGCATGTTAGCATGTCCTAATCATCTATGCTATGGTAAACAAGACTCCTTGGTCTTAGCACTTATTGCTACTAGACTGGAATTGCTAGTCATCTTTAGATTATTTAGATCTACCACATAGATGTTTCCAAGTCTATGACCAAGAATTTGTTGCTAGAGTCAAGAGAGTTAGTTACTATACACATAGATGATCCAAAAATAACTTGAAGATCATTGTTGACTCCGTTATTGATTTTGATGATAAACAAAATGGTTAAGTATAAGTTGAGTACTAATGGTTTCCTTGAATTGTGTTTTTGATGAAAAAGGTGCTCACAAATTTGAAGAAGCTTGTTTGATTTGAAGAAGCCAAGTTTACATGAAAATAACTACTCAAGAGGACTTGGAAAGTCAAAATTTGCATGATTGGATATCTGAGTGAAGCATAAATTTTGGTTCAGTACATGTTCAAGAATTTTTGAGAAGATTTCAGTAAGGTGTCGACTCAAAGTGTCGACACATGACACCAAGTATCGATAAATGGAGGTGAACTGTTGACTCAAACCAGTATGCAAAGAATGATTCAAATGGTATGGCTGAAGTGTCAACACATGGACCTGAAGTGCTGATTCAAAGTGTCGACACATGGATAACTCATTGCTAGAGATTTTCAAGTCACAGAACTTTCTAGAAATGAAGAACTACAGAAGTGTCGACACATGGAAGCTAATTGTCGACTTAAAGGTCGACTCACCTGAGGAAGTGTCGACACATCTAAATCTAAGAATTTCAGAGAACCAGATTGAAGATTTTTGATATGGGTGTCGACTCATGAAGTTCAAGTGGGACCTGAAGTATCGACTCACAGCCTGAAGTGTCGATACATGGAGTTCTGTAAATAGTAATGGCTAGTTTTTCAACACAGAACTCGATCCTTTTGCCCTCCAACAGCTAGTTTTTTAAGTCTAACAGCTAGAAACAGGATTTGAGGCCTTAGAGAGGTATTATATGCTTTAATCAAATCAAAAGGTGAACTATTCATAACTATTGATGAGAATGAAATAGAGCATTCAAGAGAGACGAAAAGAGGGCTTTAACTCCTATTCATTGAAGATTCAACCACTCTCAAACAAAAGCAAGCCTCCAAGCATTCAAGAGCCTTCAAAAGCATTGAAGATCATCCATTGTTGAGCATTCAAGAGGCTTCAACAAGTTCAAAGCACCTCTACATCGAGCTTCAAAGAGATACCCGCTTTATTTTAGAAAGCTTATATTGTCTCTCTACTTCTAAACTTTATTTATTGTAAAGGTTATGGTTAGCCTTTAAAACCAAGGAAGGTTATTGGTGAGCCTTGAAAACCAATTAGGTTATTGGTTAGCCTAAAAAATCAAGCGAGGTTGGTGGTTAGCCCGTAAAACTATTTAGGTTCTTGGTTAGCCTGTAAAACCTAGTAAGGTTTTGACTTATTGGCCTTATGAAAACAAGTTGGGTTTTTGATTAGTGAGCCTGCAAAATTAATCAACTATAATTGATGTGATTATAGTGAATTCGCAAGGGGATCTTGGGAGTGGATATAGGTGCATTGGATAGCATTGAACCACTATATTTCTTGGTCTTTGTGTTGATTGATCACTCTACTTGCTTTTAAATTATTGCTCTTTATTTTTGCTACACTTTTATTTGAGAGCATTACATTTGAATTCATAGTACCTTAATTACTTATTGCATGGATTACATCCTATTGCATTGTATCAAGTATAATTTTCTAGAGACCCACATTCACCTCTCCTCTTGGGGTGCTTATTGGGCAACACCATTGGAATTTGAAAACTAGCTGTTGGAGCACATTCTAGCATTCAGAAAAGAATTCTGGAACTAGCCATTATTTACCTGGAAATGATACTCGAGTCAGCTCAGATTCTTCAAGTCAGCTCGGATCCTTCAAGTCAGTAGGTCGAGTCACCATATCTTCAACAAGGTCGGCTCTTTGTCTCATGGTGCAAAAACTTCACTCTGGATGAGTCAGCTCATGACCATTCGGGTTAGCTCGAACTTCCATCATTGAAATCATTGAACTCGAGGAGTCGGCTCGCTTCTACTTGGGTAGACTCTTTATCTCAGATTCAAAAATCTTCACTCTAGAGGGTCGGCTCGTTACAGATCAGGTCGGCTCACTTTCTCAGGTCTTCAAAATTTGTTCTGGCAAAGTCCGCTCATTCTTGTTAGGGTCGACTCGCTTGGCTATTCTCAAAGAATATAAGGAATGGACTCTGGACGAGTCGGCTTGGTTCTACTTGAGTCAGCTTGGATTGTTGCATGCTAGAATCCTTAGTGTGTGCCATGAGATAGAGTCGGCTCTTCTTCAGGTTGGGTCGGCTTGAGTGACTTCTACAAAATTTTTACAATTGAACTTAAGAGCACTCTCATAAACACTCTCAATCTTTTGAAACAAACCAACTCAAACTAAATTTAAAGCACAACACACATAGAAGTAACCCATTTCTTTATGATCTTTCTTAATTTTTCTTTGTTGCTTCTATACAAAATTCGATTACAACACAAGTCAAAACAAGAAATATAAATGTAGGAGTTGAAGTTTGAATAAAGAATTCATCCTAAAAAAACTTGTAAACCACTTGAAGAGTTGTTAGAAAAATATGTGCATGCTCCAATGTTTGGTTATCATCAAAATCACTTATGGGGTCAACAGGTAGAGTACCACGTCAACCAGATATAAACTATGGTTTCTTAGTCCAAGATGGTGATCCTGTTGACCCGATAAGAACAACGAAGATCTGATCACCTGTATGGATGCAATGACAAGGTCCGATTCTGAGTTATGGCTAGGAGCTATGAAATCCGAAATGAAATCCATTGAAATCAACAATGTATGGACATTGGTTGATCCACCTGAAGGGATAAAATCCATTAGGTGCAAATGGATCTTCAAGCAGAAGTTGGGTGCAGATGGGCAGGTGGAGACCTATAAAGCCCATTTAGTTGCCAAGAGATATCGTCAGTATTATGGTATTGACTACGATGAGACATTTTTCCTGTGGCATTGCTCAAGTCCATTCAGATTATGCTTGCTTTAGCAACACATTTAGATTATGAAATCTGCCAAATGGATATCCGAATAGCTTTCCTAAACGGTGAGCTAGAAGAGTTGTATATGATGCAACCTAAAGTGTTCACATCCATAGTGATTCTAAAGTGTGCAAGCTTTAGAGGACCATCTATGGACTGAAGCAGGCTTCTCAGAGTTGGAACATACGCTTTGAAAAATGTATCAAGATATATGGCTTCATTAGGAATAGAGAGGAACCTAGTATATATAAGTGGGCAAATGGTTCTATAATTATATTTTTTGTTTTGTATGTGGATGACATTCTCCTAATCGGGAATGAAATTCCAGTATTACAAGGAATAAAGGTCTGGCTTTCATCTCAATTCTCTATGAAAGACTTGAGTGAATACTCATTCACATTGGATATGAAGATCTATAGAGATAGGTATAAGAAGCTTCAGGGACAGTCTTAGTCTATGTACATAGATACTGTTGCCCAGGTGGCTTTTCCCAAGAGGGGGGTGAATTGGGAATTACAAAATTTTTGCAAGTATGTGCACAAGTAATTCCTTTTTATGGTTGAGTGCTGTGTTAATCAGAAAATAAGTGCAGAGAAAAAAAAGTAAATCAAGCACAACACAAACAAGCCAGATTATAGTGGTTCGGAGCAACCCAACTCCTACGTCCACTACCCAAGTTCACCACTCGGGATTTCCACTATATATCCCAAACCGGAATATAGTCGAATTATTTTACAGGCTCACAATCCCAACCTCTATACATTAGTTTTTAAACCGGGCTCACCAAAGAAACCCATACTAGGTTTTCACAAGCTCACCTAGAACTTCTACACTTTGGTTTTTGAAAAGGCTCACCAATGAAACCTATTTGGTTTTTACAACCGGGCTCACCAACAACCCAAGTTCTAAGAGTAGAATAAAAAAAGCAACAATAATGACAAACTTAGTTGTCTAGTGGTTGCCAATGCAGCTCGAGTGAAGCTCAGTTGAATACTCTTCAATGCACTTCAATGGCTTCCTTGCTTTCTTTAAAAGATGCTTCAAGCTTCTGGTAAGAGTTGGTGAAGGCTTGAAGGCTGACTTCAAAGCTCAAGTGCTCTCTCCTCTTACTTCAATAAATATTCAATAACTGTTTATTAACTCATTTATAGAGACTTCAACTACCTTCCCTTGATTTTAAATGTTGTAGACCATTGGGAAGTGACAGGTTACTGTTGGAGCACTTTTGGAATTCAAAAATATAAAACTGGAACTAGCCGTTGGAGGTGACCCCGTCATTCCAGTCAGCTCAGACAATCTTCGAGTCGGCTCGGATCAAGTTCTAGTCGGCTGGGTTGAACACCAGTCGGCTGGGTTCCATAATTGAAAAAACAATTCACTCTAGACGAGTCGGCTAGGCTGAAATCCAGTCGGCTCGGATCCCTGAGATTCTCAGAACATTCTCAACCATGTTCTGGATGAGTCGGCTGGGCCTTGGTGCCAGTCGACTGGAACTGTGTGCCAGAGAACTTCTTTCTTGTGCTAGTGTAAGAGTCGGCTGGTTCCTCCATCCAGTCAGCTCGAGAATGGTTCTTCAGCTAGATCAAATTCAATCTTCTAGAACTCTTGTCCCATGCTTTGAAGACTTCTTCAAGGTATTCTTACAATAAAATCAAGAAAAATTGAAGCTTGAAAACTACTAGAAGTAACCCTTTATCTTTGATTTAAGTAGGAAGTTTTTGTTGGGTTCTTCATTACAAGATTCTAATCACTTTACAACTCAACACAAAGCAGTAAAGATTGTAGGGTTTAGAAAGTATGTCAATGTAGTTGTCCTACAAAAACTTGTCAACCATTGGAAGAGTTGTTAGAAAACCAGAAGTATGCTCAAATGTTTTGTTATCATCAAAATCACTTTAGGGATCAACAATCTCCCCCTTTTTGATGATGACAAAACATTGGGCATGAAAAGAATCTATTCTATTCACAAGTAGATATATATTATAGTAAGCATTTACACTTGTTTGACGATTCATAAAATCAACTGTAATCTCAAATGTGTATCAATATATGCTATACAGTTATACACAAAGCCAATTTTATAAAATGTAAGTGTTAGAGAATAAGTGCTTGTATGTATCAAGCAGCATTAAGTATCGACAGATAGATGTAATAAGTAGAGAGCATCAAAGTAATCATTGAAGCAAATTGAACATATAAATTAAACATGTATATCTCCCCTTTTTATAAAATTTCTAATCAATATGAAATTTTTCTAAATTTCACCCATTTATCATTCAATTGAACAATTCAGCAGGAAAGGTATGCAAAGATCATTCAAAAATCATTATGCTCCCTTGTCTAATTAACTTTATTAGTTCTATTCCAATTCATTAAGTTTTCTTCTTTGCACTCTATTGTATAGTTCTCCCCCTTTTTGTCATCAAATCAAAAAGATTAAACAGTTAAGCTCAGATTTTAAATAGATTGAGAATGTATCAAGATTTGTTTGAGATAATTTACTTTCTCAATTTAGAGAGAGAATTCTATTAAAAAATAGACAGTGTTAACAGGATAAATAAATACACAATAGTGTCCAAAAAGGATATTCATTGTATTTATATCAAAAAAATTCAGTACATCAAGCATTACATAAGCTTCAAAAAGCTTCCAAAAAGTATAGAAAATACTAAAGACCATACTAAAGACCTATTCACTATCAGACTCTTCTTTAGGTACATTGGTAGGTGTACTAGCACCATACCAAGAAGCAGGTCTAGGTGGTCTACTAGAGGATGCATGAGGTGGAGGTGCTCTAGGTTGGTGAGAAGTAGTAGGAGCCCTAGTAGAAATAGGAGGAGGATCATACAAGGGTCTGGTCCTAGCAGTGACCTCCATGGATGTAACAGTGCCACAGATGGAAACCATCTCCATCCAGATTGCTCCAAATTGTTGTTCTATATCCTTGAGGCTTTCTTGTACTTTGTTCACTGCCTCCTTCATCTCACCGATTTCCTTTTGCATTGATATAAGCTCAGAAGCTTGGACATTGGCGAAGGCTTCAGCAGATCCTCTAAGTCTTCCAAGCTCTGACCTGATGATCCCAATGCCTCTAGTATAGTCATCTGCCATCTGTCTAGTTTCTGTAATTGTTCCCAATGTGTATTTGGCTTCATTCAGTTCAGTTCTATATTCCTTTAAAGTTGCATCCACAGATTTCAATATTGCTTCAGAACTAGAAGAGATACAATCTATGATTGGTTGAAGTTCTATTTGTGGAGCAGATCTTGAAGCTTCTATTGCTTCAACCTTTCCATGTAGATTTGAAACATGTTCTTCTAGCCTATCCAGTCTGCTGTCTACTGACTTTTTCAGATCACCAAATAGAGAAGTAATTGTTCCTGTCAGTGTATCAGTCAAACTTCTCATCTGTCTTCAATCTGATTTTGGATGATTAGAGGATGTGATGCTGCAGGAGGTTAGTCTGGTAGAGGAATATTTGCTGTAGGTAAATCAAACTCATGTGCAGGCATGTCAAAAATAGGAGAAGGTGCTCTAGCCTCCTCAAAAGTAGTAGCAGGCTCAGAAATGTGAGACTCAGGCTCAGGTACAGGTGCAGAAGATGTTCCAGCTTCAACTGCAGCAGTGCCAACATGTTCTTCGTTCCTTCTTCTTCCTCTTCACTACTTGAGCTGCCTATAGCCCTGACATTTGTACCTTTTTTCCTCCAAACTCCTTCAACATGGAAGTAACCCATCCTCTCTAGTTATTTGGAAGTGTAGACATCTGTATGGTGTAGTTCAACTCCAAACTCACTCTTTGAGACTTAAACAATAGGGTTAGCATCATTCCATAGGGTATGCATGACTTGGCCTTTCTAACTGTCTCCTTCATTTGCATAATTATAATGTAGGATAGATTTACAGGTGTTCTCCAATGTGTTCCATAAGGCATAAGTCTTTTTCACTCACCCAATCAAATCTTCCTGTTCTTTGTAAGAATATTCTGCAGATAAAGTTATGTAGCAACCTCATTTCAAGAGATAGGGTATTAGCAAACACTGTTCCAATTCCACTAACATCTTTTTTGTTTAAGATTATTCTTAAAACCTTTTCTCTATTGTCAATCACTAAAAATTTCACTCCATCTGAAGGTAAGTCCAATAAACCATGTAGAAATTCTTTATTGATAATAATTCTTTTTCCTTTTACAGTAGACTCAACATGATGTGTTCCCAATCTCAGATTTTCATAAGAACTTCTAACAAGAGAGGGGTAAGTCTTTTCATTCAAGGAACAAAACTTTCTCCATCCTTGATCTTCAATCAAATCTCCAATTTTTATCCCAATCCCCTTAATAAACTCAAAGTTAATGCGACGGCCAGAGGTTACCAGTTGTGTGGACATTGAGAGGATTTGGCTTGGAATAGTTGGAGCATCCCTTGCAGCTTCTTCTACAAGTTCCTCACTATGAATTGTGGTAGCCGGCTCTTCTTGATGCCTCTTAGACCTTCTTTCCCTTTCAACAGTCGGAGCAGCCCTAATGGAGCATTTCCTGGTAGCACGCTTGGGAGCCATTGCTAAGAAAGATAGAAAATTGAGAGATTGGAGACCTTAGAAGGGAGATAGAAGTCTTTGGAGTATGATTAGGAGAGGAACGAACCGTTAGAGAAGATAAAATAGTGGTTAAACAGCTTAGAGAAGGGTTTATAACCCAAAGTAAAACACTTAGACGCGAAATTCCAGTCGACTGGAGTAGCCCTAAAAAGGCTCGAGTCGGCTTGGCAAAAACTCTCCCAAAATAATCAGAGAATCTAGTTTACTCGAAAAAGCTCGAGCCAGCTAGGCCAGAACTCGCTCAAAACTCTCAGAAAATTCAGTCGACTCGTTTTAAGAACCAGTCAACTCGAACAGAGAAATTAGAGTTTTGGAAATTTCGATCAGAGAAATTTTGAAGAGAATTTCAAAGGAAATTAAGGCTCTATAGAATAAAATCAGGAGGTTTTCTAGATAATGTTTCTTAAATTTGAAGGAATTAGGTTAAAGAATTTAGAAATGATCACAAAGTCCTAATTCACTCCTAATTAGTTCAAATCTATCTTGATTAAGTGACTTAGTAAATATGTCAGCTAATTGATCTTTAGTAGGAACAAAATCAAGCACTATATTACCATTTGAAACATGATCTCTAATAAAATGATGTCTAATTTCAATGTGCTTGGTTCTAGAGTGTTGAATTGGATTCTTTTGTGTTATCACATTTAATTGGAATTTTAGATTGTGATACACCAAAGTCTTCTAGTTGTTGTTTAATCCATAACACTTGAGCACAACAACTACCAGCAGTCACATACTCAGCCTCAGATGTGGACAAGGCTATAGAGTTTTGCTTCTTACAGTGCCATGAAATTAAATTCAACCCTAAAAATTGGCATGTACCGCTAGTGCTTTTTCTATATATTTTATAACCAGCATAGTCAGCATCAGAGAATCCAATCAAATTCAGGGTAGAATGTTTAGAATACTAATTCCTAAATTACTTGTTCCTTTCAAATATTTAATTATTCTTTTAACAGCAAGCATATGTGTTTCTTTTGGCGATGACTGAAATCTAGCACATACACGTACATTATATAATATGTCAGGTCTACTTGCAGTCAAATACAATAAGGATCCGATCATACCTTTATATAGCTTTTGGTCAACATTAGATCCATTTTCATCTTTGTCCAATCTATAAGCTGGACTCATGGGTGTGCTCATTGATTTGCTACTCTCCATACCAAACTTTTTGATGATTTCCTTGATGTATTTGGCTTGGTTGATGAAGATGCCTTCCTTTGTTTATTTTACTTGAAGTCCAAGGATGTAGTTCAATTCGTCCATTAAGCTCATTTCAAATTCTCCCAGCATAAGCTTAGCAAATTCCCTACATAGAGATTCGTTAGTTGCACCAAAAATGATATCATCAACATATATTTGTACAACTAAGATGTCATTATTCTTCTTTTTGATAAACAAGGTTTTGTCTACATTTTCTCTTGAAAAATTATTTTCAATTAAGAAGGTGCTAAGTCTATCATATCAGGCTCTTGGTGCTTGTTTCAAACCATACAATGCTTTGTTTAATTTAAATACATGGTTTGAAAAAGTGTGATTTTCAAAACCTGGTGGTTGTTCCACAAAAACTTGTTCAGAAATAAAACCATTAAGAAATGCACTTTTACATGCATTTGAAAAAGTTTGAAATTTATGTAGCAAGCAAATGCAAGTAGTAATCTAATAACTTCTAGTCTTGCTACAGGTGCATAAGTTTCATCAAATTAATACCTTCTTCTTGGTTATATCCTTAGCCACTAATCTAGCTTTGTTTTTATAATGTTTCCTTTCTCATCTAATTTATTCCTATATACCCATTTAGTTCCTGTTATTGGATGGTCAGTAGGTCTATCTACAAGTGTCCATACCTTATTCCTTTCAAATTGGTTTAATTCTTCATGCATTTCCATCATCCAATTTGGGTCAGTCTCAGCTTCTTCTAAGCTATGGGGTTCTATTTGTGACACAAAGGCTAGGTAATCATATGCATCCTTATGTGCAGACCTAGTCCTAACACCATGTGAAGGATCTCCTATTATTAATTATTTAGGGTGAGATGTAACATACCTCCAGTCCCTTGGTAGATCGGTGTGATCCTTACTTACCGTTTCTTCTCCATCTTGAGTGTCTTTATCTTGAATGCTCAAGTCATCCTTTCCTTTTTGCAATGTACTTGCATCATTATCTATGCACTCTTCTTGTCTAGAAGGTGTAGGGTTAGTTTCAATAAATACAACATGAATTGACTCTTCAATAGTAAGAGTACTTTTATTAAAAATCCGATATGCTTCACTATGTAATGAATAACCTAGGAAAATTGCATCATCAGCTTTAGAATTAAATTTTCCTAAATTATCTTTTCCATTGTTATTCACAAAGCATTTGGATTCAAATACATGAAAATAACTAATATTGGATTTTCTATCATTCCAAAGCTCATAGGGGGTTTCTTTAAATAGGAAGGATCAAAACGCTGTTTAAAATATAGCATGCAATGTTCACCGCTTCTGCCTAAAAGTACTTTAGAAGATTGCCTCACACAACATTGTGCAAGCCATTTCTTCCAATGTCTAATTTTTCCTCTGTACAACACCATTTTGTTGAGGTATTCTAGGAGCGGAGAAGTTGTGATCAATGCCAAATTCAGTACAATAATCTTCAAAAAATTGATTCTCAAATTGAGTTCCATGATCACTTCTAATTGAAATCAAAGATAAGTTTTTGATTTGAAACCTTTTTATGAAATTTTCTGAAAACATGAAAAGTTTCATTTTTCGAAGCAATAAACAAAACCTAAGTAAATCTTGAAAAGTCCTATACTATCACAAGAGCATATTTCATACCTCCTAGGCTTGTGGTCCTAGTAGGTCCGAAATGATCCATGTGAAGTAGTTCAAGTGGTCTTGTTGTAAAAACTATATTCTTTGCTTTAAAACTCTCCCTAGTTTATTTATCCATTTGACATGCATCACAAACATGATTTAAATCAACTTTAAACTTAGGCATGCCTCTAACAAGATCTTTAGAAATTAATTTGGCAATAGTATGCATGCTAGCATGACCTAATCATCTATGCCATAGTAAACCCGACTCTTTGGTCTTAGCATTCATTGCAACTAGACTGGGGCTCCTTGACATGGCAAGATCATTAAGATCTACCACATAGATATTCCCAAGTCTATGTCCAATGAACTTATTGCTAAAATCTAAAGAGTTAGTTACTATACACATAGAAGATTCAAAGACAACCTTGAAGCCTTTATCACACAATTGACTTATGCTCAAGAGATTATGCTTCAACTTGTCCACTAGCAAAACATTTTCAATAAAAGTGAAGGAAGTTATTTTGATCTTACCAATACTGATTATTTTCCCTTTGCCATTGTCTCCAAAGGTGACCATGCCTCCTTCTTTCATTTCAAGAGTGATAAAATGGTCCTTGTCACCCATCATATGTCTTGAGCAGCCAATGTCTAAGTACCATCTTTTTTTAATCTTTGGGCTGCAAGACATTCCTGCAAAACAGTCAATGTATTATTTTAGGTACCCAAGCTACCTTGGGTCCTTGCAGGTCAGCAGAGGTGGTTCCTTTGGAAATCCAAATCTTTCTTACATTCTTAAGGACATTTCTAGAATTATTGCATTCAAAAGCTTTATGTTCTATTCTTTTTCAAACATAGCATACAACTTTAGTATTTTTAATAGAAGCGGAATTTGAAGTTCTAAAAGTTGATGCAGTTGATTCAGATTTTGAACTTTTTGAAATATATGAGTTTTGCTCATGTTCTTAGGAACATTCAATAAAGACTTTGAAGTTGAAACAGTTTTTGGTGTGGCTAAAACCTTTTGAGATAAAACATTTTGAACAGGTACTTTCTATTTCACAAAAGTAGTTGCTGAAATTCCATTCATGAAAGAAGTTTAAAAACTAATTCCAGCTTTGTTTCTGAAATTCGTTGTTCTTTTAAAATTAACTCAAGCTTATTTGAAGACAAAGTAAGTTTTTCAACTAAAGACTTGAGTTTTGTAACCTCCTTTTTCAATTTAGAGTTTTCAGCGAGTAAATCATTATTTTTCTCTCAATAAAAGATTTTTATTTTTCAGCTTTTCAATTTTTTCAGAAAAGTCATGTAGTCTTTTTGCAATAAAAGGTCTTTTCTGAAATTTCATCTTTTGTTGAGTAAAGAATCATCATATTTTCAATTATTTTATCTTTACTCCAGCTTTCTTAAATTTAGATAATAAATCATGAAAAGTAGAATTTAATTCATCAAATGTAAATTCAGTGCAATTGTTAGGGGATGTTACCTCATCTTCGAGACCCATTAAACATAGATTTGCAGTCTTGGTGGTCTCTTCTTCTTCAGATGAAGATGATTCTTCACTATCGAACCATGTGGCAACCATGGCTTTCTTTTTCTTTTATGTCTGAAGGATTTCTTCAATAGAAGACAGTCTAGATGTATGTGCCCCAGCTTCTTGCATTCATAGCATGTGAGGACTACTTCTTCATCTTTCTCTCTGTCCTTTTCCTTTTCTTTTCCATAATCATTCCTATGAAATTTCTGGTTGTATCTTCCTTTCTTTCTTCCCATAAGTTTTTTGAATCTCCTCACAACCATAGCGATATCATCGTCTTCAAGGTCTTCATTGGAGGAGGTGCTTCTTCTTCAGATTCTTCATCATCCCTCTTTGATTCGGAAGCAGCTCTGAATGCTATTTTTCTTTTTCTTCTGTTCGTCTTCAGTTCTGTGCTGCATTGTCAGCTCGTGGGTAATGTGTGATCCCAGTAATTCAACCAGTAGAAGTGTGTTGAGATCGTTGGCCTCCTGGATTGTAGTCACTTTGGGATCCCACTTATTAGGTAGAGAAGGAGTATCTTTTGAACTAGATTAGCGTTGGAGTATACCCTGCCAAGACTCTTCAAACCATTAATAATATCTATAAATCTAGAGAACATGGCAAAAATTATTTTAGAAGGTTCCATTTTAAACAATTCATAATTATAACTAATAGATTTATCTTTGAGATTTTCACTTGAAAGTTTCCTCATGGGTCATCGAGTTTGTCCCAGATTTCCTTTGCTGAAGAGCAAGTGAAAATTCGGTTGAACTCGTTAGCATCCAAAGCATAATATAATAAATTCATACTTTGGCATTCAATTCTCCCATCTTCATGTCATGATCATCCCAGTCCTCTTTTGCTTAGGGATGTCCACGCCATCAACTTTGATCGTGGGAATGTGTGGCCCTTTGAAGATGACCTTCTACAATTGAAAATCTATAGCTTGAATGTAAATTTTTATTTATGCTTTCCAATAGGAAATATTAGTGCCTGTGAATAGTGGAAGTCTATTTGTTGACTGGCCTTCGGCCAAGGATGTACTCATAGGATGAGCCATCAATCTTTACTCAAGTAATCAGAGACACTGCTCTAATACCAGCTGTTGCCCAGGCGCCTTTTCCCAAGAGGGGGTGAATTGGGAATTACAAAATCATTGCAAGTATGTGCTCAAGTAATTCCTTTTAGTGGTTGAGTGCTGTGTTAATAAGAGAATAAGTACAAAAGCAGAAAAGTAAATCAAGAACAACACAAATAAGGCAAGATTATAGTGGTTCGGAGCAACCTAGCTCCTACGTCCACTACCCAAGTTCACCACTCGGGATTTCCATTATATCCTCCAAACCGGAATACAGTCGGATTATTTTACAGGCTCACAATCTCAACCTCTACACTTTAGTTTTTAAACTGGGCTCACCAAAGAAAACCCACACTAGGATTTCACAGGCTCACCCTAGAACCTCTACACTTTGGTTTTTGAAAAGGCTCACCAAAGAAACCTATTTGGCTTTTACAACTGGGCTCACCAACAACCAAGTATTCTAAGAGTAGAATAGAAAAAGCAACAATAATTACAAACTCTTTTGTCTGGTGGTTGCCAATGCAGCTTGAGTGAAGCTCAGTTGAATGCTCTTCAATGAACTTCAATGGCTTCCTTGCTTTCTTCAAAAGATGCTTCAAGCTTTTGGTAAGAGTTGGTGAAGGCTTGAAGGCTGACTTCAAAACTCAAGTGCTCTCTCCTCTTACTTGAATAAATATTCAATAATTGTTCATTAACTCATTCGTCTCTCCAAGGATGTTCTCATATCTCATTTATAGAGACTTCAACTGCCTTCCCTTGATTTTGAATGTTGTAGACCGTTGGAAAGTGATAGGTTACCGTTGGAGCACTTTTGGAATTCAAAAATAGAAAACTAGAACTAGCCATTGGAGGTGACCCCATCATTCCAGTCAGCTCGGACAATCTTCGAGTCAGCTTGGATCAAGTTTGGGTCGGCTGGGTTGAACACCAGTCGACTGGGTTCCATAATTGAAAAAATGGTTCACTCTGGACGAGTCGGCTAGGTCGAAATCCAGTCGGCTCGGATCCCTAAGATTCTCAGAACGTTTCAACCATGTTCTAGACGAGTCGGCTAGGCCTTGGTGCCAGTTGACTGGATCTGTGTGCCAGAGAACTTCTTTCTTGTGCTAGTGCCAGAGTCGGCTGGTTCCTCCATCCAGTCAGCTCAAGAATGGTTCTTCAGCTAGATCAAATTCAATCTTCCAAAACTCTTGTCCCATGCTTTGAAGACTTCTTCAAGGTCTTCTTACAATAAAATCAAGAAAAATTGAAGCTTGAAAACTACTAGAAGTAACCCTTTATCTTTGATTTAAGTAGGAAGTTTTTGTTGGGTTCTTCTTTACAAGATTCTAATCACTTTATAACTCAACACAAAGCAGTAAAGATTGTAGGGTTTAGAAAGTATGTCAATGTAGTTGTCCTACAAAAACTTGTCAACCATTGGAAGAGTTGTTAGATAACCAGATGTATGCTCCAATGTTTTGTTATCATCAAAATCACTTTAGGGTCAACAGATACTATGTTGAAGTGATTCAAAAATTCTAAAGGAGGCTATCTTCCGATAGATCATGGAATTACTCTTTCCAAGAAGGATTGTGCGAACCTGAGAAAATAGAGCGTTGAGTAGGATTCCATATGCTTCGATAGTAGATTCTATTATGTGTGCTATGTTATGTACTAAACCAGACATGGCATACTCACTAGGGATAGTGATCAGATACCAGTTTGACCCAGATGAAGCTCATTGGAAAGTTGTTAAGAACATCCTTAAGTATTTAAGAAATACTAAGGACCAACGACTTATTTATAGAGATTCTGACTAAAAACTTGTAGGGTATACTGACTCCAGTTTTCAGTTAGATAGAGTTGATAGCAAGATTGTATCTGGTTTTGTGTTTACCCTTAATGGTGGAGCTATCTACTAGAAAGGTTCCTAGCAGCATATAGTGGATGATTCTATTTATGAGGCAAAGATATTGCTTCATCGAATGTAGCAATGGAGGCTGTGTGGTTGTGGAAGTTTCTAGGTGAGCTAGGAGTGGAACCTTCCTTGGATGGCCCTATTCCAGTGTATTGTGATAGCACTGGAGCCATAACTTTAGCCAAAGAGTCGAAGTCACATCAGTAGACCAAGCATATTCTACATCGCTATCACCTGGTATGGGAGATCATTAAACGATGTGACATCGAGCTTTTGAAGATCGATGGTAAGGAGAACCTGGCTATTGACTTGGTTTTGATTATGACAAAATACTTAAGTATATTTGAGAACTAATTGTGCATTAAGTGTGTAAATCAAATATAAGTACTCAAGATTTGAATTTCGAGAAGTTTCAGCACTGGTGCAGCCAAGTGTCGACTCATGAAATCCAAGTATTGACTCAAAGTGTTGACTCTTGAATAGTGAAGTGTCGACTCTAGGCATGAGACCAAATAGGATACAGAACGTGGTGATTTCAGGAGTTTGGTCAAGTGTCGACTCATGAAACTAAAGTGTCAACTCAAGGTGTCGACTCACCAAACGAAGTGTCGACTCACCAGTGTAGAGCAGAAGACCTTAGAAGATATTTTTGGTCAAGTGTCAACTCAAGAAAATGAAGTATCGACTCAAGGTGTCAACTAACGAAGGTCAAGTGTCGACAATTGCTATAACGGCTAGTTTTTCTAAAGTACAGAACTTCCCCAACTTGGCTCCAATGGCTATATTTTCTTCTCCAATGGTCACAAATGGTCAAAAAGGTATGAAGGGCTATTATACACCACCAAGCTCTTAGGAAAGAAGAAATCCATGTTTGAATGATAAATCCTTTGGTTTACAAGAAAAAATATGAAAAGGATTTTAAAGGATTCAATATTGAGAGGTTAAGCCTCTAAGAACTCAAAGTGGAGAGGGAGCTTCCAAGAGTGGCATCTTCATGCATCCATTGAAGCTTTTACAACATGGAGACAAGCTCATCAATAATAATTAAGTACTTCAAAGACAAATCAGCTTTTTATAAGAAAGCTTTATAATTTTATTATTGAATTTGTACTTGTATTGCTTACTAGTTTCAACAGAATTGAAACTAGTATCTAGGTTTTTGGTGAGCCTATATGATGGAAACCAACAAGGGTTTCGACTTGTGAGCCCGTGAAAATAAGTTGGGTTATTGGTAGCCCCAAAAACCATCAAGGTTGTTGGTGAGCCTATGTGATGGAAACCAACAAGGGTTTTGACTTGTGAGCCCGTGAAAACAAGTTGGGTTGTTGGTTAACCTGGAAAACTATCAAGGATTTTGGTAAGCCCGTAAAATCAACTTGGTTGTTGGTGAGCCTATAAAACCACTAGGTTCTTGGTTAGCCCACAAAATAAAAGATTTTTGGTTAGCCCGTGAAAACCAAGAGGTTTTGACTTGTGAGCTCGGAAAACAAGTTGACTGTAATCATGGTGATTATAGTGAATTCCCAAGAAAAACTTGGAAAGTGGATGTAGGTGCCTGGACTGCACCAAACTACTATAAATTTTCATGTGTTTGTAAATTATATTATTCTTACATTTATTTCTTTATTTCCCCTACACATTATTACTTTGCTCACAAACACATGCTTTGAATTGGCACATTATTTGAAGTCTTGCAAAAAAAGTTTAAGTCTAATTCAACCCCCCCTCTTGGGCTCCAATTCTGGGCAACAAGTGTATCAGAGCTCGGTACTCTTCTTGAAAATCTAACGATTTTGAATTAAAGATCATGGCAGCCCAAGTTTGAAAATTTGAAAGTTTGAATTTTTTGAAAAACTTTGAAAAGAATTTACAAATCATATGTTGAGGGGGAGCTTTTGAAAAATTATTTTTGGATCATATTTTGAGGGGGAGCTCAATGTTTTTCATTACTACATTGCTCTATGCTTTTTCTTAATAATTTCGAGCATGTTATGTTTATTTTTGAGCTTACCTTGTTTATATACCTAAAGGTTCTATCATTATCAAAAAGGGAGAGATTGTTGATTCTGGTTTTGATTATGACAAAACACTTAAATATATTTGAGAACTAATTATGCATTAAGTGTGTAAATTAGATATAGCTACTCAAGATTTGAATTTAGAGAAGTTTCAGCATTGGTGCAGTCAAGAGTCGACTCAAAGTATCGATTCATAAACAGTGAAGTGTCGACTCAAGGCCTGAGATTAAATAGGATATAGAACATGGTGATTTCAAGAGTTTTGTCAAGTGTCGACTCATGAAACTAAAGTGTTAACTCAAGGTGTCGACTCACCAAACGAAGTGATGACTTACTAGTGTAGAGCAGATGACTTAAGAAGACATTTTGGGTCAAGTATCGATACAAGGAAATAATGTGTCGACATAAGGTGTCGACTCATGAAAGTCAAGTGTCGACACTTGCTATAACGGCTAGTTTTTCTGAAGTGAAGAACTTTCCCAACTTGGCTTCAATGGCTATATTTTTTCCTCCAATGGTCATAAATGGTCATAAAGGTATGGAGGGCTATTTATATACCACCAAGCTCTTAGGGAAGAAGAGAATCCATGGTTTGAATGATAAATCCTTTGGTTTACAAGAAAAAATATGTAAAGGATTTTTAAGGATTCAATTTTGAGAGGTTGAGCCTCCAAGAATTCAAAGTGGATAGAGAGCTTCCAAGAGTGGCATCTTCAAGCATCCATTGAAGCTTCTACAACATAGAGACATGCTCAACAACAACAATCAAGTACTTTAAAGAAAAATTAGCTTTTTGTAAGAAAGCTTTTATATTTCCATTATTGAATTTGTACTTGTATTGCTTATTAGTTTCAATGGAATTGAAACTAGTATCTAGGTTATTGGTAAGCCTATGTGATTGAAACCAATAAGGTTTTCATTTGTGAGCCCGTGCAAACAAGTTGGGTAGTTGGTTAGCCTAGAAAACCATCAAGGTTGTTGGTGAGACTATGTGATGGAAACCAACAAGGGTTTGACTTATGAGCCCGTGAAAATAAGTTGGGTTGTTGGTTATCCCGGAAAACCATCAAGGTTATTGGTGAGCCTGTAAAATCAACTAGGTTATTGGTGCCCCATAAAACAAACTAGGTTCTTGGTTAGCTTGCAAACCAAGGAGTTTTTGGTGAGCCCTTGAAAACCAAAGGGTTTTTCGTTAGCCCATGAAAATAATGGGGTTTTGACTTGTGAGCCCAGAAAACAAGTTGGCTATAATCTTGGTGATTATAATAAATTCCCAAGAAAAACTTGGGGAGTAGATGTATGTGCCTTGAAGTTCACCGAACCACTATAAATCTTCATATTTATGATTGCTTTTATTCTTGCATTATTTCTTTATTTCTGCTACACATTATTATCTTGCTCACAAACACATGCTTTGAATTGACACATTATTTGAAGTCTTGCAAAAATATTTTAAAGTCCAATTCAACCCCCCTCTTGGGCTCCATTTCTAGGCAACACTGGCCGACCCCTTCACTAAAGCTATTGGAATTCAAGAGTTTGATAACTGCAAATGGAAGCAGGAATTAGATTATGTTCTGATTGGCTTTAGTCCAGGTGGGAGTTTTTCTAGTTATTCATCACATGACATCTTCCTAATTGAACTCTTGTGTGATGATGTCCTTTGAGCTACCTTGTATGCGATGTAGAGAAGATCCATCATGTAGTTCATAAACTGGTTCATGACCAAATGATACACTATTTTAAGATGATGGTGTATCGAGAGTAAGTCATTGGCTCATATCCATTGGTTGTCCTCTTAACCAAGTAGCATGGAGATGCTGGTGTGACATAAGGTATTATGTTTGACACTTCATTGAATGTGACTCTCATGCAAGATTCCCTTTCTATCAAAGAAGAGTCTTGTATTAGAATTTGGATATGAATTATTTCTCTGACTTGAGATCACTATGGCAGCTTGCAAGCAACTCACTATGCTTAGGTGCCAAACTACTTGAATTTCTAATCACGTGATAGAAGGTTACTGGTATAGTCAAGTACTTATGTAGCAGTAGTAGGATAAAGATATGATTGATCTCTCCAAATGGTTCGGATTGAATGCTTAATATGCCTCAATTGAAAAAGACCTTGGCAAGGGCATTCCTTGTAAGGAGTTACAAGGATTCTTTGTTTGAGACATATTGAGATGGACAAATTAGGGTTAGGCAGTTTAACCCAAAGCCACTCGAAGCATTAAGAGATTAAAAGAATAAGTTCACTGCTATTCCATATTCGACAGTTTCATGTTGCTCTGCAACTTTCAACCGATTTGGACATCGTGTGTCATTGCTAGATGGCGACTTTGGCTGGTACTGGAAATGTTCCCGTGCTACTGGTTTAGTGTTTGAACCTATGGGGTCACACACCAAGGGCTTCTTCTTTCTTTGTTGGCATGCGAATGATTGGAAATTATTTCGGACTCGTCTGACAAGGTGTTGTCAAACCTATGTTCGAGCTGACTCATCTGGATGAATCGACTCGAGTTTAGCTGACTCGAATGATCGAGTCGACTCGTCTATCGAATTGCTGTAAATTGAAATTGCTTCATTTAATTATAAAATTGTTGTGGGCATTTAATGGATTTGTTTATGGGTTTTATGATCTACTATTGCTGAATTCCAAAGGTTTTCATAACCTCCCTGGAATTTCAAGAGACCCTAAACTTCTCATTAATCTCTCTTGTGTCATCTTAGTTATTTTGAGGGCTGCTGTTATAAAAGCAAGGCTGAAGAAGGTCAATAGTTGACGTTCAACATTCTACACTCCAGATTTGGATCAAGGTTGAGACTCTGCCCAGAAATTTTTGGATAGAGATCTTGCTTAATCCTTAAGAGATTGTGAGATTTGATCTCCAGGATAGAGTGAGCTTGGGTTTTGGGATTCCTGTGTGTGTACCTTCTACTGAAGGTTTGGGATAGAGTATTCGGAAAGGGTTCTCAAGCATCTTTGTTGCAGCACCACTGCAGCAACAGCCCTTCAAGGAGTTGAAGGAGTCCGTATATCTTCAAGGAGTTGAAGGAGTCGTTGCTGCCATCAGTGTCTCTGGTAAGGCTAGCACCTCGAACGAAGGAGAAGAAATCGTGATACACGTTGTTAACCACCCATAGAGGCGGTGCACGAGCATCACTCGCAGAGCTCGATCTTCTTCCTTGCAGGTAGACCCGGAGCTCTTCGCATAGATTGCTGCAATCCCAGGTGATCGTCACTAAGGTATGGCTTTAGGTTATATATTGACATGTTATAATCTGTTGCATCATTATGTGATACTTAGAATGGTTCTATATTTCATACAATGCTTGCATGATTTCATATTTACATTACTCTAGATGCATCAAGATTTGTGTAAGGAACCTGTGTTAATTAGATTAACATACATAGATAAATGGTTTATCTTCTTCTGCTGCATCATGTCATTTAATAAGGTTTTGAATTTCATGTCTCGAGGTGCACTGTGCAAGGTGCCCTTTCCCTAGGTTCCCCAACACAATCCATGTGTGTCCACCTGCCATACTACCAGCCCAGAGAGACAGGATCGAGCAGATCTTGGACAACAAAATTATCCTACTTGGAGCAAAGATTATCAGTGATATCTGGTTCGTTGGCAAGGATGACCCGAGACTGACGATTCTTGGATCACCAGAAAGGACTTGCAAAGAATTGATCCAGACTTACTAAGGACTATCACATCAAGTTGATCCATACTTGACAGGATCGAGTTCCTCCCACCTAGGAAGAATTGGTACGGACACCAGGGCCAGAAAAAATTGACAAGTCGAACCCATATCCCTGTGGATCACCTATGAATAACGGTAAGCCCAAGCCCCAGATCACTTGTAAATATTTGTTTTTAAATTTTGTTATTTTAGCTTAGTTGGATTTAGCCCTAAACCCCAATTTCAATTGGGTCTTAAACTCGGTTATAATAGTCTAGTGTTATTTATCCCTTTTTAACAACTTTAATAAAGTTTTGTATTTGCAAGCCTAATTATGGTATGGTTCAATTATGAATTGGTTATGTGTTTTGATCAATTTGATCAAGTTGGACTATTAGTTATTTAGTCGTTGATTCTTGTAATTGTTAGTTGAGTTCTGTAATACAAGAGGGGACCCAAGTCAAGACCCATGTGACACCATGTGCCAACCCAAGTCAAGCTATGTGCCATAACCTCTTGGTGCCCCACCTTCACATGTGCCACTTCATCTATTTGGATGCCCATGCCACATCATCAAGCTTATGTCACATGCCACGAGCTATATCACTTGCAACCTTATTTGGACATTGTCACTTGCCATGTCACTCATTCTTGGTCGGCATACAAGAGGATTTATTTTAGCACCTATCCAAAAGAAATCAGCCAAGGTGAGAGAATGCCATTTTATGATAAGTAAAGCAGAAGGACTCTACAATTCCATCTCACTTGCCCCCCATATCCAAGGAGCGCCTCATCCATTCCAATCATGAAGAGTAAGAGTCTTTTTTTATCCAAATTTAAGACTCCATCATGGATTTCTAGCCTAGAATTTATCTTGGATGCCCAACAATAATTAAGAGAAGTTATCGCCCTTATTCAAAGAATTGTTGCACATTTTTTTGTCACCCAAAGGAGTGGAGTTGTCACACCCCAACTAATAGTCTTATCCAGTGTTGCCGCCCAAGCTAGATGAAGTCCAGGGAAGGATCAAAAGCCATAGTTCATGATACCAAAAGCAAGGATTCACGGTGTTGCAACCCAAGGGAAGCCAAGTCCATGAAGTTCATGCCCTTCCAACAAGAATTCAAGACTTTGTAACCCACACTTCTCATGTTTGTGGTCTATGAATACCACCATCAATCCCTTTTGTAAAATAGATTATTATTCATCAATAAAGAAGAGGGATGTGTCAAGCATCGTAGGGTATGAGGCCCTATTTCTTTATTCTTTGGAGCATCGGAGGTATGAGGCCCTATTCCTTTGTTCTTCGGAGCATCGCGAGCGTGGTGTGAGTCACTAGTTATCTTATATATCTGACCATCAGAAAACCCTAGCCACCACTTCCAGCTTCTTCCTCCCCTTTCCTTTTTTCAATTAAAATTTTTTCCCTTTCCACACCTTCTTACTGAGTTTGAAACTGATTGTAGTTAATCGAGGTTGGACATGACAGTGGTTCTTGCCTTGGAACTAGTAGAGCTGAAGATTGAAGCCTAAAATCAAAATCTGGAAGTCCTGGTCGCAAGATCCTAGAGAGTCTACTCAATCCACAACCAAGGGTACAATCTTCATTGGTAAATCAAAACCTTCTCTAACTCTTTAATTTCTGATTCTTTGAAAGCTAGAAATCCTGGTTTAAGGTGATTTCTTAATCATCAGATTCATCTTTTCTACTAGATCTATTAGTTCGATATTGCGGGCATATACTAGTTGACTAGTCTGATTTTTGTAATGCTTTGAGTCTTTAACCTAAAAGAAATCTATAAAATTAATCTCTATTAATTTTAGTTAGTTAGTTTAATATTCAATAATTTAGTTTTTGCATATTGTTTCGGATCACATGCTCATTCATACTTATGAAATGTTTAAATGGAACCATCTGAATCTATTAGTGAAATGTATACTAGATTTACTAACATTGTGAATGGCATGAGACGCTTAGAAAAAGTCATTTCTAATGCTGAACTAGTTAACAAAATTCTTAGGTCACTTCCTTCATCATGGGATCCAAAGATGACAACCATCAAAGAAGACAAGAGTCACACTCTTTCTCTTAAGCAGCTTTTGGGATCTCTCATGACATATGTGCTATCCCTAAAACTAAGGTTGCGGACAATGACAAATAGAAGATGACCATAGCATTTAAATCCACAACCAAGGAAGATTCAAGTGATGATTTTGATGAGGAAGATAATGAAGATGAAATGGCTCTCATCTCAAAGAAGTTCAAGAGATTCATGAGAAAGAAAAAGTACAATTTCAGGAAGAAGCCTCAAAAGGGAGAGCCTAGTAAAGAGAAAGAAAAGAGAAGAAAGGGAGCAACCAATTGCTTATAGTGCAAGAAACTCGATCACTTCAGATGGATTGCCCTACTCTCAAAAAGACCAAAAAAAAATTTAGAAAGAAAGCCATGACGGCAACCTGGAGTGAGAATGAAAACTCAAGCTCCAATGAAGAAAGCAGAGGTCGCCAATTACTACTTAATGGCTACGATGATGAGGTAAAATCTAAACCTGAAAATGAGTTTACTTTCGATAATTGCATGATGTTTTTATGAACTAGTAGTAGAATATCAAAACTTAAAAGAAAAACAATGAACTAGAAAGGAAAATTTGGAGTTGATTAAAATAAATGATAAGTCTTTGATAGAAAATGATTGTTTGCTTCAATAAATAAAAAGTTAACTAATAAATTATCTCTTTAAAAAGGAAAAGTCTTTTGCAACAATTGAAAAACTTGCTTAACAAAACAAGAGCTTTTGCAAGAGAACAAGAAAAATAAATAAGAACTTGGAAAAGTAAAACCTTTGTTAAAAAATTTACTTATAGTTTAGAAAAACTTAACATGCTTTTAAATACCAAAGAGCTATTTTCAACAAAGCTGAATTAGGTTTTAGACCACAAAAATAATGGAAATATTTCAAAAAGGAACATCTCTTAATGTGTGACAAAAAAAATAAGTCAGGTTAGAAAAGTTTGGGTTCCAAAAGGAACCACATTTACTAACCCTAAAGGACCTAAGATGACTTAGGTACATAAAGTCTTTACCTGACTTATTTCTTTTGGTGTATCTTGCAACTAACAAAAGAAGATTATGGTACCTCGACAGTGGTTGCTCAAGGTACATGACTGGAGATGTGGAGCGATTCTCATCTTGGTATTGTAACCTTTGGTAATAGTGGAAAGGGCAGAATTATTGGCATCGGTAATGTCCATATCACCCCCTCCACTTATATAGATATGTTCTTCTTGTTGATGGTTTGAAGCATAATTTGTGTAGTATTAGCCAATTTGTGACAAAATTTTAAAGTTATTTTTGAATCTTCCATGTATATTGTGAAGGAATGGTGCCCTAAAAGCTAATCATTGTAGGGGCATTTCTATGATCTTCCAACTCATGTATGATATTATTTATCAATAAGGCATCTTTTGATTCATCATACTGCTGCATCTTATAAAGATTATGATGAACCCCATAGGTTAGGACAATAAAATTAGGGTTATGATAGAGATCATAATGGTGAGACCTAAGTTTCTATAAACCCTAATCTAAAAAGATCCTAGTCATTGGATAATCGATTTGGGGATCGATGATTCGGAATGACTAGCACATCCTATGTATGCTCGATGGAGAGGGTGGTTGGTCTCACAACCTTGTGTAGAGATACTAATATAAGGATGTGGGTGCTCATTAGATTATGAGTCCACTGAACTTATTCGATAAGAGAAATCAAATAAAAGTTTTACTTGTTAAAAGAATGTTCTCTTAGCGGGAGTTGTGCATGTGATCCTTAGACCTAAGACTACCATAGTATCTTGTGCACATGAACCCATGTTTTGGTACATACTCACTCATGGCAATTAAGTCATGTATGGGGTGTTTCTGAATATGGTAGATTGTGTATGAAGGTAATGAGTAGGTCAACAAGAATCGATCACTCCTAGTAAGAGGAGAAGTCATCCTGTATGATCTCTTTGAATTATGACTCAAGAAGTCTTTGGCCAAAGCAAAGATGAGATTAGATAGGATTTCTAATCATTCATCGGTTGAGTCTTTATTATCGAATTGAGATTCAAAGGATTAAGTGCTAGGGTTTGACATTTATCCATGCCCATCACTTAATCACGATACAGGGAGATCGATGGATTGAATTGCACGATAACTTTCTGCTGAAGGATATTTTGGTAGTTCTACCAAATTTGTCATCTTTTGGGTTGGCATGACATGTTGCTGGACGTCAGTCATGTCTTGTTAGTTTTCATGAATCAATTTGATTGGATTCATGAGTCAATTAGAAAGCTAGTTCGAATTGGCAACATAAGTCAGCTCATTTAACATAGTTGGTCAATCGGGTTCGATTGTATTGAATCGACTTGGACCTAGATCTACTGCTAGCTAGATATGAAATTCAAATGGTCACACATATTAGGAAATTGACCTAGGAAGTCAATTGGCATTTAATTAGGGTCTTGGGATCCTAATTGGTTAGCTAGATTGCACACTAGCATGTGTGTGCTAACCTGACTCATAACCTAATTGAATTGGGTCTAATGGGTTGCTAAATGGACTAACCAATTTATGGAATACCTAAATTGGGTTAAGTCCTAAGTGTGACAAATTTATCAGCATTTATCTGATATTTTTTCATGTCTTTTATGCACCAAATACCAAGAGTCCCAAGGGCATGGGACTCTTGGTGCCAAAAGGAATGGTTGGCATTTAAAGGGACACAGAAGGGCCAAGAGTTTTTCAACCTATTAGTCACTTATATAGTGATAAAGTAGATTTAATTCCCTTTTTTTTGACACTCACATTGTATATACTTTGACTAGGTCAAAGGTGAAATATGGCAAGGAGAAAGTTGACCGACAAGTGAAGAGTAGTGACTCTTCACTATTAGCGCCAACTTATTTTGTGCACTAATGGGCATAGAAAGGACTTGGAGTACATTGCTTCAAGACTTTGATTCTATATAAAGCAAGGCACTTGTTAGCCTCATCTCCACACCATTTAATTTAATCTTGATTGGTCAACCAAAGGAGAAATGCGGTGGAAGGAAGTTGGCGCACATGAAGAGTTGCGACTCTTCATGTTTGGCATAAATTTGAGAAGCAGAGTCATGCATTGGGTAACTTCTTATCACTGATTCTTTTTTGACAAAGGCCACATCCCTTGGCCTTCTTACAACCAGTAATATCCAAGTGGCAAGTGGAGATGTTAGCCAAAGGAGTGAAGGGACTTGAATATGGCCTTTGGTGCAGGAAAGTCATGATGCTTTAAAGATAAGACTCCTTCTCATTGGAGGGTCTTATTTGATTTATTGGTTGATATATCAAAGGCTGATGAAGAGCCTTATTTGGAACCTCCCCCTCTCTTATAAATAGACTTTGGTGTTTAGGCCGAAGGTATCATAATTCTAATATCCATTCTTTCTTACATTCTTACACTCTGCCACACTCCCCTTGTCATTTCCATCCCTTGTTAGAGTTTAGGTCTTGTCTTAAGACAAGTCCACCATTTTAAGACAAGGGTTTAGGAATAGATTTTGGAAGTATAAAAGAGAGTGAAGATAGGATTTGGAGAGGGCTCAGAGTGCTCTATTAGAGGGCAAGGGTCTAAGAAAGGAGAGGCTGCCAAAGGAAGAAAGGCCATCAGAAGAGTCCCAGTGGCTTAAGCAACCTACTAAGGAGTGTTTCCTAGGATCAATTCCTGTGTGTCTGGAGTGCATGAACTTGTGTGCCTAGTGGAGCGAAGAAGGAATTAGCATTCTAGGTATTTTTCCAAATCCTAATTACATGACTTGTTAATTGAAATGAAATAAGTGATCTTGGGCTTAGGGTTTCTAGTTATTAGGGTTTTCAAGAAAGAAATTTTTGAAATCCATTGTTCTGCTGTGCCATCGAAAACTCTTAGAAACCCAACAGTGGTATCAGAGCCCTCTTATTTCATTCAATTAATGGTCAATTGGATATGCTTATGTGATAATGAATATGATCATATTCTGATGCATGCCACTAATTAGGGTTCACTTATATGTTGAATGATAATATGATCATATATATAAATCATAGTATGATGCATACTATTGGAAGATTATATGATAGTGAATATTATCATGTATGGTGCATGCAATTAGTAATGATTGCTTATTATGCTATGAAGTGATGCATGATTGTTTTTAATTACATATGATATATGTTAAATCCTAGTAATTGCTTCGAATTCGGTTAGTCACCATGGCCGTCCGGTCATAGGAGTTATTTAGGATTTCAAGGCCCTCTTTTCTCATTCAATGTGGTCTCTTATGGCATGTTGGGCTATCGCTATTGCCATATCCCATGAACAAGTGAGGTGAATGGTTTGATATTACAATCATGCTTATGGAATGCATATTAGGGTTAATATGCTTGAATGATGGAATGAAGATCATGTCATATGTGTATGGTTATGAATACATTATGATGTCATGAATGTTTGGTTTTATGATGTCATGAATGTTTGGTTGACATGATTAAGTCTATATTAGGATGTGTTAGAGACCATCAAAGCCCTCATAAAAATCATATTTAGTCATAGTGTAAGTTAATCATGATGCAAATCTGATTAGGATATGATCAGCCATTGGTGTCTAGGCAAGTCATTCTGGGAAGGTAAAGGGATTAAGGTTTTTATTGGTTCCATTGTCCTACCTGGAAAATTTAATTGGTGTCTAAGGAAAGTAACGGGGGGACCTCCTTAGCTCTTCTACTAACCTGGCCAATTTGGTCATATCTAAAACCTAAATTGGAAATGCTAAGTGATTAAGCACACTACATATTGCCTTACTGATGTGGGACTAAGATGCATGTAGGTGATTTTTCTATTTTTATTTTTATATTTTAATGATTGGCCAATTTCCAAAAGCAAACTAAGAATAGATCTAGAGACTCACATAAAGATCAAGAAACTCTAGCATGCAGAATTATACCCTAAACAATGATAAAGTGGGACCCCAAGATTGAGAAACCCTGGTAGGACTTAGCTCTAAATCCATATCCCACTCAGGAGATTAGGGAGTGCAAACCTTTTGAAATTTTAAGCACCCGATACTGAGTTTGCTCAAACTTATGGATGCGCCCTAGAAGATTAAGTCCTCGATACTACAGATTCATCGACTTTCTGTCAGATGGCTCTGAAGGCAAGGTAGGCCTACTCCTTTGTCCGTGGCACCGAAAGGACCTGTGAGCAACCTAAAAATGAGTTAGAAAACAAGAAGGCAAGATAGCAAAGAAATGAAGGGAAAGAAGTTGAGGGTGGCGGTCAAAGGGGTTCTTCTTGTTGGGCATCCAGGAGGTGCTTCCAGAGGGCATCCAAACATGGGAGGTGGGTTGGTGGCTTGCGTAGGAAGGAGATATCTAGGGCCTCACACCCCTCGATGCTCGAAAGCAAAGGCTCACTCTCTCTCAGAGTTACAAGTCACGAAGATAAGGGCTAGAAGAAAATTTTAGAATTTTTATTGATTCAACATTCATCATTTTTACAAGAGAGTTAGTGCCATATTTATAGGCTTCCAAGTCCTCATTTGAATTCAAATTTGAAAAGGGAGTTATAGCTTGTTTTGGGAGAGGAAAGGGGGTGGTTGTCTTCATGAATCAAGGGTGCCTAACTTGAATTTTGAATTCCTCTTCATGGAGCTTTGGCTGACCATGAATGCTAGGCTTGATCCTTGGTGATATGGCTTGATATATGGAGTGGAGTGAGGAGGGTTGTTTGCTTGAATCAAGGGGGTGCCCACTTGGAACTTGAATTTGAAATGAAGCTTGAAACTTGGCCGTCCAAAGTGCTTCTCTTGACATGGCATTGGAGTTTGAAATTGAAATTTGATTTTGGTGATGTGGCACCTCTCATGACATGGCATTGGTGATGTGGTATTCCCCAAGGCTTTGCATGATTATTTGGCAACCCAATTTGGCATGGAGGAGAAGTGGCTTGTCCCTTCTTCAAATAGGCTTGACTTTAATGCTCATTTGTGGACCCATCTTCAAATTGACTTGAGCTGGTCAACCAACTTGACTAATTACAGGACAAATTGACCCTAACTTAACCAAATTGGTCAAATTACAAGACTAAAATAAAATTGAAACCAACTAGATACTAATTACATGACTCGAATGCGAATTACTCAAGCTTAAGTGTTTTTAGCCTTATTACAGGACCCCAAAAAAAGACTAAGAACCCTAATCATATATCCATAAAGGGTTGAAGAACCTCTGTCTAATCCTGGTGCCCGCACCACATCCTTCATGCTAAGCCAAATCCATGTCAAGAACTATAGTAGGTTTATTGTGATTGACACGAGGCCTACTCTAGGGTTTGATATGATATTTGTCTTGGTGCATTTTTATGCTTTGTGGCATGATTGGTGGTGTTGCTTTGTTATGATTAGCACAAAGGCAACATTTATCAAACATAGCTATATGAAAATGAGGGTCTGACTAAACTAAGATATTATAGTTTGTTGTGATTAACCAGGCTATAAGTGTCTTAGAGGCAATTGTTATGTAAGAATTGCATGGGTTGCAATTGGAAAGGGATTTTCCTACCCTTGAACTCATGGGTGTTTGTTGTGATTACACAAGGCATTCATGAGGAATTGGGATCTCAACCCTACTAAGGAAGCCCTGGAAGGGTTTC
The DNA here is from genome assembly GCA_021397845.1 of Areca catechu. NCBI lineage: Eukaryota > Viridiplantae > Streptophyta > Magnoliopsida > Arecales > Arecaceae > Areca > Areca catechu. The sequence goes on along the minus strand of CM038052.1, from coordinate 138,987,278 downwards.
CCGCTTATCATAGTTGAGGGTTATAATTAGATGCAAAAGTCCTTGTCTAATTATAAATATCATCATGAGTGGTCTGCTTATAGTTATTCTTTACTTATTATAGATTATTACATATGGCTTTGACTCTTTCACTACGGGTATCTTAGATGCAATAGTTGATTGATCCAAATTATGTGGATTGGTTGAGGAACCTGAAAATTGAATTAGCTCAAGAGAAAATTGCCTATATCTTTGAGACTCCTAACCTAGATCTGGTAGGAGAGGATGCTACTTAGAAGGGTATAAAAAGAAAAAGGAACCCTAAGAGTAGCTTCCAGAAAAGGAAAAAGCAAGGAAGCCCCTTGCTGGTGGAACCTGCTATCATTATGGAAAGCAAGGAAACTGGAAGAAGAATTGCAAGTTTATCTTGCAAGTCAGAAGCAGGATGCTGGTAATGCATCGAAAAGATTGTACATGATACAAACAAAGTTTTCATTGAGTTCTTCGACTTTTTACATGGATATTGGATGCTGCATGTGGGTTTCATATCTGCAAATCATTATAGGGGTTACATAGACCTAGAAGCTTGAAGAAGGGTGACTTCAAGCTGTTTGGTGCAAGTGGTGATCCCATTCAAGCTAAAGTTGTTGGCACCTATTTCTATTATTGCCATCAAGCAATATTCTAGAATTAAAAGATTGTTATTATGTACCAACATAATAAAATATTATTTATGTACCTTGTTGTTAAAACAAGATTATGAAATAATTTATCGAGCCATGGATGCTCGATTTTCTTTTCAAAGAAATTCTTTGGTTGTGGTACATTTACTAATGTCTTTTGATTCCGTCGCTTAATGATGAGTTTTGCTTGTTGGAAACAAGAAAAGAAAGAGAGATGATGTGAATGTCACTTACCTCTAGCACTGTCATTTGGGTCATATTAGTGAGTCTAGGATAAACAAGTTATACAAAGAAAATTCTTTGAACCTTTTGATCTTGACTCATTAGGAACTTGTGAATCCTGTCTCATGGAAAATGACCAAATCTCCATTCACTAGACATGGAGATAGGGCAACTGAGTTGTTAAGCCTAGTACACACAGATGTGTGTGGTCCTATGACAACCCAGGCCATTGGAGGATACTCTTATTTCATCAGTTTTACTAATGATTTATCAAGGTTCGGATATGTGTATCTTATAAACACAAGTTCGAAGCCTTTGAAAATTCAAAATATCAAGTATGGTCAAGAAATAAACTGGGCATAGTATTAATATCCTTTGATTTGATAAAGAAGGAGAATACTTGTCTAATGAATTTCTCAGACATCTTAAAGACAAAGGCATACTCTCTGAATGGACTACTCCATACACACCACAGCTAAATGGTGTAGCAGAAAGGAAGAACCGAACCCTGTTGTACATGTCCGATCTATGATATGGTTCATAGATCTTCCAGTATCCTTCTAGGGTTATGCCCTAGATACTGCTACCTCCATATTCAATAGGGTGCCATCAAAGGTAGTTAAAAGCTCTCCATATCAATTATGGAAAGGGAAAAAGCCATGTCGTAAGTTATTTTAAGATTTAGGGTTGCCCTGCTAATGTCAAGAATGTTTTGGGATATAAGCTAAGTGTTAAGGCTAATAAGTGCAGGTTTGTAGGATATCCTAAAGAAGCTATGGGTTACCTTTCTACCATCATACTGAGCAAAAGGTCTTGTCATAGGCATGCCACATTCTTGGAAAGGAGTTTATCCAAGAAAGGGAAATGAGAGGATATTTGAACTTGAAGAAGTTAAACCTACACCCGAAATAATTCCTCAACCAGATGTTCCTAAGATTCAGGAACAACCACAATACACACCTCCTCTCCATAGGTCAGAGAGAGTGTGAAGTGCACCTCTTGGATATGGCTTGGTCATTGTGAATGATAATGAAGCCAGTATCATACAGGATGATGATCCCGTGACCTATACGAAAGATATCATGAGTGGAGACTCTGACAAATGGCTGGAAACCATGAAATCTGAGATGGACTCTATGTATTCCAATCAGGTTGGACCTTGGTAGATCCACCTGAAGGATTAACCCAATAGGGTGTAAATGGGTCTTCAAGAAGAAGATAGGAGCAGATGGTCAACTAGAGACCTACAAGGCTAGGCTTGTGGCAAAAGTTTTTAGACAAAACATGGCATTGACTATGATGAAACCTTTTCACTAGTAGCCATGCTCAAGTCCATTCGGATATTGCTTGCTATAGCAGCATACCATGATTATGAAATATGGCAAATGGACGTAAAGACTGCTTTCCTTAATGGAAATCTTGAGGAAGAAGTCTATATGACACAGCAGCAAGTTTATCTCAAGTGGGAGACCAAACCAAGTATGCAAGCTAAGAAGTCCATTTATGGACTAGAGCAAGCATCAAGGAGTTAAAACACATCCGCTTTGATGAAATAATCAAGGAGTTTTGTTTTATCAAGAATGTGGATGAACCATGTATGTACAAGAATGAGTGGTAGTGCCCTTGTTTTCTTGGTTTTGTATGTCGATGACATACTCATCATTGGAAATATCCCAATGTTGCAATCGGTCAGTCTTGGCTATCAAAGCAGTTTTCCATGAAGGATTTGGAAGAGGCATCCTATATACCCGGTATAAAGATCTATAGAGATAGATCTAAGAGGATGCTGGGCTTATCCCAATCCAGGTACACTGACTTAGTATTGAGAATATTCAACATGGAGACAAGTAAAAAATGTTACCTGCCCATGAGTCAAGGCATACATTTCTCCAAGAAGTCTCCTAAGACATCGGAGAAGAGAGGGAAAGGATGAATTTGATTCCTTATGCTTAAGCTGTAGGATAAATTATGTATGCCATGTTATGTACCAGGCCCGATGTTGCTTATGCCTTGTGTTGGGAATTGTGTCCCAAAGCCAATCATCTAGGCAATAGATGGTTGTGCAACTCATGTATATGTATATGAATTATTGAATTGAATAAAAAGTTTATTCTGGTTGTTCATCACATGTCATCTTCCTAATTGAACTCTTGTGTAATGATGTCCTTTGAGCTACCTTGTATGCAATATAGAGAGGATACATCGTATAGTTCTTAAACTGGTTCGCAACCAAAGGATACGCTATTTTAGGATGATGGTGTATCGAGAGTAGGTCATTGATGTCATATCTATTGGTTATCCTCTTAACCAAGTAGTATCATGGAGATGCTGGTATGACATCAGATGTTGTGTTTGATACTTCAATGAATGTGACTCTCATACGAGATTCTTTTTCTACTAAAGAGGAGTCTTGCATTAGAATGTGGACATGAATTATTCCTCTAACTTGAGATCACTATGGCAGCTCATAAGCAACTCACTATGCTTAGGTACAAGTCTACCCGGATTTCTAATTCGGTGATGGAAGGTTGCTGGGTACAGTCAAGTACTTGCGTAGTGGCAGTAGAATCGAGATAGGATTGAGCTCTCTAAATGGTTTGGATTAATGCTTAATATGCCTCAATTGAGAAAGACCTTGGCTAAGGCATTCCTTGTAAGGAGTTACAGGGATTTTTTGTTTGAGACATATTGAGATGGAATGATTAGGGTTGGGCAATTTAACCCTATGCCCTCCGCAGCATTAGCAGTTTCAAGGAATAAGTTCAATGCTATTCCTATTCGACAGGTTCATGTTGCTCTACAACATTCAACCTATCTGGACACCGGGTATCATTGCTAGATTGTGATTTTGGCTGGTACTGAAATGTCCCATGTTATCGGTTTAGTGTTTGAACCTATGGGGTCACACACCGAGGTTTTTTCTTGCTTTGTTTGCATGTGAAAGATTGGGAATCATTCCAAACTCATTTGACAAGGTGTTGTCAAACTTCTATTTGAGTCGACTCTTTTTGAAAGAGTCGACTCAAGCCAAGTCAACTTGAATGGTCGAGTCGACTCATCTGACAGACTACTGAAATTCGAGAATGCTTCATTAAATGGTATAATGGTTATGGGATTTAATGCTAGGCGTTTCGAGTTTTAATAATTGTTATTGCCGAATTCCAAGGGACTTCTAACCTCCCTGGAATCTCAAGAGATCCAAAACTACTCATTAATCTCTTATTATACCACCTTAATGCTTTTGGGGCTGCTGCTACTATAAAGGTAGGGCTAAAGAAGGTGAATGGTTCAAGTTCAAGGTTCAACTCTCCAGATTTAGATCATGCTCCATGCATTGCCATATTCCTTGGTTAGAGATCATGTTTGATCCTTGAGAGATTATGAGATTGGATCTCTAGGATAGTATGAGTTTTTGGTGTGATATCTGAGTGCGTACCTTTTATTGAAGGTTTGGGTTAGAGAGAACTGGGAGAGTCCTTGTCTATTCCAGCACTGTTGCAGCAGCCAACACTTCAAGGAGTTGAATGTGTCTGACTCATCTTCAAGGAGTTGAACAAGGAGTTAACCTGACAAAGTTTCCATAAGGGCTAGCACCTTGAAGGAAGGAGAAGAAATCACTCTACATAGTGTGAACCACACATAGAGGCAATACACGTGTGTTACTTGCAGAGCCAGACTTTTTTCACATGTCACTGTCGTCCCTGGGATCGCGACTGAAAGGTGAGCATTTTTGTAACTTCTGGTTCTTTCTAGAGAACGTCACCAAGGTATGTGCTTCTTTTAGGTATGACATAATTATCTTTGCTGCATCATTATGTGATTTCTAGAATTGTTCTATGTTTCATATAATGTTGCATGATTATATTTACATTACTCTTGACGCATCGTTTCTGGTAAAGGGGTTGTGTTAATTAGATTAACATCTTGGGATAAAATGGTTTTATCGCTTTTCGCTGCTGCATGCCTTAGAAAAGTTTTAAATGCATGTTTCATCCCTAGTAATAGTTCCTTATAATGATATCAGAGCCAGGTCGTGTATGCATCTCGTTTAATGTTTTTATGAAATCGGTTTGATTTCTTTCATGTAGTACTTGGATTAAGTGGATTCGCCATGATCGTCCGATCATAGGAGAGAAGTATGGGTTAAGACTATCTCTTCCATTCCAAGGGGTTCTCCTATGGCATGTATGGGTGTCACTGCTGCATAATTACCTTATGAAGAAGAAAGTGAGGAATTTAATGAATTAAAAAATTTTAATCTATAGTTTATAGATCATAACTATGTTTAGATAAGATCTAAAAAAAGTTTGATCTAAAATTTGAAAACTTCAAGTGGAAAGACTGAAGTTTGAAAAATAAAATTATGTTTCAGAAGAGCTAGCTCGTAGAAGAGCTGACTAGAAGAGCTGGCTCGAGCAGAAGTGCTGACTCGTCCAGAAATCTGTGTCTGGAAGATCTGACTCGAGTAGAAGAGCTACCTCGACAAGAAATCTGTGTTTTGGGAAGAGCGACTCGATTTGCAAGAGCTGACTCGACCAGAAAACTATGAATATTAATTTTTAAGCTTTAAATTTTTATGAAATTATTCATTTCATTTTGAAATATTTCAAATAGTGTGATACACTTAATTGAGAATTAAGATGTATAATTTTAAGATTTAGGATATGATTCTAATCTTAAGTCATGATTCATAAGTCATGGGTTGATTGGGTTAGCTAGAATTGGATCCTTAATGGGTTAGACCTAGATTTAGATAAATGGATTAAATAAAGAAAAGACTAATCAAATGTTGAATTAGGTCTCTTTTCTATAGATCTCTCTAATAGTTTGTTAGATCATCAATACATCTAAATGGACTTGATTCATTGCTTCGTGGTGAGCATGGATCTTTAGGTTAGTCTGATTGAGTCTGGTCAATTACTTGTGTCTAAAGTAAGTTTGACAGTTGTGATCAAGTTTCTTTAGGGCCAACTCTTACCTGGCCAACTCATGGTTAGTGTCTAAGGCAAGAGGCTTACTTAGCTTAACCCATCCCTTGATCTTACTTACCTGGTCTAATATGGTGAATCAATTTGATTAGATTACCTATTGATTCGAGTTGACCCATGTCAACTAGGTTAATTAGTCTGACTGGTTTATAGGTGTTCATGGACCAAATTGATCTAAAACTCTCTAAGTGTTTGGTGGGAGTTTTCTTGATCAGGTCCATGTTTCATCTTAAATGTCATAAATTTAAAACCAAATTATTAGGTCCATAAAAAGACTAAGTTATGATGATAGCCTAAGTCTTAGCCTCCCATTAAGTTGGTTGGTAATGAGTCCATAAGTTTGGTGATCATCGCAGTTCCAAGAATGGGTGGTCATCAGGCGAGTGGGGATTGCCATTCAACATTTGATGGCTTAGTGCGACTATCTTAACACGTGGTCAGGTGGGCGCCAAAGTCGTGTTTGATCATGGATTAGTTTGAAGCATTGAATTTGATCATGTTAATGGTTAGACCTAACCAAGACCTTCAATAGGAGGCCCAAAGGCTGATTATGGGGACCCCTAGGGCAAAATGAATACTAGGAATTGCTTGGAAAAGTAATTGGTATTGTACCTACCTTTAAATGCATTTGGGTTAGCCGGCCAAAGTCGGGCTCATATGTAGTCTATTAGATCCTAGTACATGTTAAAGGATAAAAGTTATTCTTCGGATTGGAGTATAGAAGCTACTAGTCTGAATAAAATAGTGAAAGAAATCTTTAGACTAAAATCCATATCTTAAAATTTTTTAAATAATTCATAAATTGATAGGCCTTATTCTCCTTTATCAGATAATGTCGACCACTTAGTCTTTCTAATCTTTATTAGATAATGACAAATTATCTGGACCCAACTTCGATAGCTGGTATAAAAAAACTCAGGATAGTCCTGGAGCACGAGCACATCCTCTATGTGATAACAGATCCGACACTTGAGATCCCAGCCCCAATGCTCGTGGCACTATCAAGGACACTAACCAGAAGTGGATCTCTGACTGCACCACAGTGCATTGCATAATGTTGGCTACGATGAATGACGAGTTTAGTTACAAGTTTGAAGAGGCCCAGCCATAAGAGATTATTTAAAAGTTGAATGAATCTCTTGGCATTTCGGATGATATGAAGAGATACCGAATCTCTTCTACCATCTATAACATGCGTATGCATGATGGAGCTTTAGTGACTGATCATGTAATGTACATGATCGAGTTATTTGAGCATTTGGGCAAACTCGGATATTTTTTGCACGAGCAGCTCGGCAAGGATGCGATTATGAATTCTCTATGCCCTTCATACCAAATCTTTCTTGATAATTTTAGAATGAATATGCCTGTAGTAAACTATCTTGAGATGTTAGGGTTACTGTAGACTTATGAGAGAGACCACAGCCTCAACAAGGGATTAGTGAATCTGGTGGAAGGTTCTGGAGCAGGACGTCATCACTTCGGGAAAGGGAAGAAGAAGAAGAAGAAGAAAAAGAATAAGAAGGTGCTTGTGCTGAGCCAAGTCAGACTAGGAGGGTAAAAGCTGATAAGAGTAAGGAAGAGTGCTTCTTTTGCAAGAAGCTGGGTCACATGAAGCGGAACTGTTATGCTTACCTTTCAACTCTAGACCCGAACAGGCCAAGGAAGGGAAAGCAGCAAGGTTTTGCTGGCCAAGGTATTTATATGATAAATTCTTGTAGTTTCCCTGTTTATGATACTTCTAGCTGGGCATTAGATACCAAAAGTCCTTACTACATTTGCAATTCTTCACAGGGACTTTAAGTTAGTATGAGATTCGGAAGAGATGAAAGGTTCTTGAATGTTGAGAATGGAAGCCAAGCCAGTTCTGGCATTGGGAACTATTTTTTGTATTCGAATCTTGTACCGTCATTCTTAATGAATGTCATTTTTGTCCTTCTTTTTTAGTAAATATCATTTCTGTAGGCCTATAGGCCAATATGGTTATGAATTATCAATAAAGAAAGATATTTGCTACATCACTTTGAATGGTTCTAATGTGATGAATGGATATTTGAAGAATGGCGTATATGTGCTGTCATAGCCTGTTACTGTATTGTACACTGTTAATAAATGCCCTAGGTTAGATAAGGTTAGTGATATTTATCTTTAGCACTATAGTCTAGGTCATATAAACAAGAACAGGCTAAATAAGTTGGTGGGAGAAGGTCTCCTAGATCTCACTAAGAGTGAATCCTTGCCGACTTGTGAATCTTGTCTTCTTGGAAAAATGACCACGTCACCTTTTACTGGAAAGGATGAAAGAGCTAGTGATATCTTCTAGTCTAGTACTGATGTATGTGGACATATGAATATTAGTGCAAGAGGTGGATATAGTTATTCATTATGTTTACAAACGATCTTTTAAGATACGGTTATGTCTACCTCATGAGACATAAATCTGACACGTTTAAAATGTTCAAACATTATCGTAATGAAGTTGAAAAACAAACTGGGAAGTTTATTAAAACTCTTCGATCAAATCAAGTTGGTGAATATCTTCGGTGAGTTTCTGACTTATCTTGAGAAGAATGGGATTCTCTCTCAATGGACCCCTCTTGGGACCCTCAGTTAAATGGTGTATCTGAAAGGAGGAATCGAACTCTATTGGACATGGTTTGATCCATGATGGGCTTGGCTAGTCTACCTGAATCCTTTTAGGGATTTGCTCTAAAGTCAACGTCCTACCTTCTGAATAGGGTTCCAAGTAAGTCCGTTGACAAAACACCATATGAGATATGGACCGGACAAAAGCCGACTCTCTCTCACCTTCGAGTTTGGAGGTGTCTAGCATAGGTCAAACATTTGGAGATGGATAAACTAGGACCTAAGTCTGATAGATATCTTTTTGTTGGGTATCCTGAAGAATCCAAAGGGTATTATTTCTATCTATCCAAGGAATAAAAGTGTTTGTTAGTCTTAGGGCATGCTTTTAAAAAGGGAGTACCTTGGTGAAGGCACTCAAGCTGCTAAGATTGAACTTGGGGAAGTTTAATAGATAGAAGAACCTTCTCACTCTAAGGCCACTATAGAACCGGATTTGATTAGATCAGATCTAGAACCCATAGTGAAACCATTAAGGAGATCTGGTAGAGTACCACATCAGCCAGACAAATACTACGATTTCTTGGTCCAGGATGGTAATCCTGTTGAACTCGATGAGAACAACGAGGATCCAATCACCTATATGGATTCAATGATAAGGTCTAATTCTAAGTCATGGCTGGGAGCCATGAAATCCAAAATGGTGTCCGCGAAAATCAACAATGCATGGATATTGGTTGATCCACCTGAAGGGATAAAACCCATTAGGTATAAATATATCTTCAAGCGGAAGCTAGGCACAGATAAGCATGTGGAGACCTATAAAGCCTATCTGGTTACCAAGGGATATCGTCAGCATTATGGTATTGACTATGACGAGACATTTTTTTCTGTGGCAATGCTCAAGTCCATTCGGATTATGCTTGCTTTAGCAGCACATTTAGATTATGAAATCTGGCAAATGGATGTCCGAACAGTTTTCCTAAATGGTGAGCTAGAAGAGAGGTGTATATGGTGTAGCCTGAAGGGTCACATCCACAGATGAGTTTAAAGTATGCAAGCTTCAGAGGTCCATATATGAATTGAAGCAGGCTTCTCAGAGTTGGAACAAGTGCTTTAATAAGTGTATCAAGATGTATGGCTTCATTAGGAATGGAGAGGAACCTTGTATATATAAGTGGGCAAATGGTTCTGTAGTTGTATTTCTTGTTTTGTATATGGATGACATTATCCTATGTTGACCCCAAAGAGATTTTGATGATAACCAAATATTGGTGCATGCATTTGTTTTAGTAACAACTCTTCAAGTGGTTTACAAGTTTCTGTAGGATGAATCATTGCTCAAATTTCAACTCCTACATTTTCATTCTTGTTTTGAGTTGTGTTGTAATTGTATATTGTAAAGAAGAACCCAAAGAAAAAGTCAAGAAAGATCATAAAATTGGGTTACTTCTAAATGTGTTTCAAGCTTTATATTTCTTAAAAATATGTTGAGTTTGAAGACATCTTGAAGCTTGAAGACTTGTTGGATGAATTTTGGAGATAGACTGAAAAAATTATTGAAACATTCATCCGAGCTAACTCGAAAGAAGAGAGCCGACTCTGGCACATGGCACGCATGAGGATTCTAGCACGTAGATATCCGAGCTGACTCTAAGGGACCCGAGCTGACTCATCTAAAGTACTACTTCCAGAATCAGACAAGCGAGCCGACCCAAAGGGAGTCCGAGCCGACTCTATCATATAGTCAGACATCCGAGCCAACTCTTCAAAAGATCGAGCTGACTCCTCCAGAGTCCATAAAATGCTTTTATGAACCACAGCCAACCGAGTCAAATAGAATGGAAGTTAGCCAACTCGTCTAGACTACATGTTGAAGGCATGAGGATCTAAGTCGACTAGAATCAAGGCAAGCCGACTCTTACAGAGTGAGAAATCAAGACACTATGCAAGCGAGCCAACTGGATTGAATAGAATCGACTCAACCAGAACAACTCTGATGATCCGAGCCGACTCGAGTAATCCAAGCTGACTCGAATGGAAGTTACAGGCATATAACGGCTAGTTCCAGAACTTGGATTTTGAATTCAAAAAGTGCTCCAAAGATCAAATGTCACATCCTAACGGTCTACAATGACTAAAATTGCCTGAGAAAGGTATAAGATTATATATTTATGGGATTTAAACTATTTGAAAAATGCTTTTGAGAGAGTTAATCATTATCGAATATCCAACCAAGTCAACAAGCAAGAGAGCACTGAGAGCATTCAAGATAGCCTTCAAGCCTTCACCAACTCTCATCTAAAGCTTGAAGCACTTAGTAAAAAAGCTATAGAAGCCAATAAAGTGCATTGAAGTTCATTCAAGTGGGCTTCTCTCGAACTGCATCGGCAACTATTCGACAAATATTTGTTTGCCATCCTGTTCTTTTCTTTTCAATTCATTTGAATTGTTAGGTTCTTGGTGATCCTGGTAAACCGAAGTTGGTTTCTTTGGTGAGCCCGAAAAAATAAAAGTGTAGAGGTTTGGATTGTGAGCCTGTGAAAACAATCCGACTATATTCAGGTGGGGGATATAGTGAAAATCCCAAGTAGTAATCTTGGGTAGTGGACATAGGAGCTGGGTTGCTCCGAACCACTATAATTATTGTGTGTTTATGTTATGCTTTTCTGATCTGATTTTGCTTTTGCATTTAAATATTATCACAGCACTTAACACCTTAAAAGGGATTTCAAAAAGCACATTATTGCTTAAATTTTTTAATTTCCAATTCACCCCCCTCTTGTAAAAGCCACCTAGGCAACAAACTGGTATTAGAGCAATGTCTCTGAATACATTTAAAGTAAAGATTGATGGCTCATCCCATGAGTGCATCCTTGGCTGAAAGCCAATCTACTAATAGACCTCCATTCTTCACTGGCATAAATTATTCTTACTGGAAAGCTAGATTGAAAATCTATATACAAGCTATCAATTTTTAATTATGGAAGGTCATTCTAAGACGGCCACAAATTCCCACGATTAAAATTAATGGCATAGATGTCCCAAAGCCTGAAGAAGACTGGGATGAACACGATATGAATTAGGAGAATTAAATTCCAAAGCAATGAATCTATTATACCGTGCTTTGGATGCCAACGAGTTTAATCAAATTTTCACTTGCTCCTCAGCAAAGAAAATTTGGGATAAACTCGAAGTGACCGATGAAGGAACTTCCAAGTGAAGACTTCTAAAATAAATCTTCTTTTTCATTGTTACAAACTATTTAAAATAGAATCCACTGAAACTATGTATGCCAATGTTTACTCGATTTACAAATATTATTAATGGTTTGAAAAGTCTTGGTAGGGTTTACTCAAATGCTGACTCAGTACAAAAGATTTTAAGATCACTTCCGGATAAGTGAGATCCCAAAGTGACTGCCATCAAAGAAGCGAAAGATCTAAGCACCTTATCTCTGGATGAATTAATGGGTTCACTCATCACACATTAATTGGCCATGCAGCATAGAACTGATGATGATCAAAGAAGAAGAAGATAATTATCTTCAAAGCTGCATTGGACTCAAAGAAAGATAAGGAATCGAAAGATGACTCCACCTCCTCCAAAGGTGATCTAGAAGATGAAGATATCGCAATGGTCATGAGGAGATTTAGAAGGTTTATGGGAAAGAAGAAAGGGAGATTTAATAGAAAATTCTATAAACGAGAAGAGCACTCCAAGGACAAGGACAAGGATAAAGAAAAAAAAAGAACAAGTACCCACATACTACGAATGTAAGAAGCTGGGGCACATTTGTCCAGATTATCCACTACTAAAGAAATTCTTTAAGAAAAACAAGAAGAAGGTGATGGTTGCCATGGATGGAGTGATAGCGAGGAATCCACCTGAACTGAAAGGAAGAGACCACAAAAATAGCTAATTTATGTTTAATGGATCTTGAAGATGAGGTAACATCCCCCATGCTCAAATAGAATTATATTTAATGAATTAAATTATCTTTTCATGATTAATATCTGAATTAAAAAAAACTGGAGTAAAGATTAGATCCTTAAAGAATATCAATGATTCTTTACTAAAAGAAAAATAAAAGATTTCAGAAAAGAATAACTTACTGCAAAAGATTTACATGTCTTTTCTGCAAAGTACAAAGCTTTGAAAACTAAGAAAAAATGCATGTCTAGACAAAAACAAAGCTTTTACTACTGAAAATACTGACTTGAAAAAGGAGGTTGAAAAACTCAAGCTACTTGTTGAAAAACTTACATTGTCTTCTAACAAGCTTGAGTTGATCCTAAAAGAACAAAGAATTCTAGTAATAAAGCTGTAATTGGTTTTAATTCTTCAATTTCAAATGATATTTCAGCAACTACTTTTGTGAAACCAAAAGCTTATTTTCCAAATTTACATCGCAAAAGGCTTTTGCAACAAATGGTTATGCTTCAAAATTTACAAGTTAGCTTGGGTACCTAAAAGAAATTTTTGATTATCTTAAAGGAATGTCTTGCAACCCAAAAATTAATAAAAAGATAGTATCTCGACAGTGGCTGTTCAGGCATATGACGGGTGACAAGGATCAATTTATCACCCTAGGATGAAAGATGGAGGTATGGTTACTTTTGGAGACAATGGTAAGGGAAAAATAATCAAAATGGTAAGATCAAGAAAACCTCCAGTACTTTTATTGAAAATGTATTGCTAGTAGATAAATTGAAGCATAATTTGTTAAGTATCTGTTAATTATATGATAAAGGCTTCAAGGTTATCTTTGAATCATCTATGTGTATTGTAACAAACTCCATTTATTCTAGTAGTAAGTTCATTGGACATAAATTTGGAAACATCTATGTGGTAGACCTTAATGATCTTGCCATGTCAAGTAGTTCCAGTCTAGTTGCAATGAATACTAAAATCAAGGAGTCTTGTTTACTTTGGCATAGATGATTAGGTCATGCTAGCATGCATACTATTGCCAAGTTAATTTCCAAAAATTTAGTTAGAGGCATGCCTAAGTTTAAAGTAGACTTTGATCATGTTTGTGTGCATGCAAAATGGATAAACAAACTAGGGAGAGTTTTAAACCCAAAAATATAATTTCAAGTACTAGACCTCTTGAGCTACTTCACATGGACTTATTTGGACCAACTAGGACCGCAAGCCTAAGAGGTATAAAATATGCCCTTGTAATTATAGATGATTTCTCAAGATTTACTTGGATTTTGTTTATTACACATAAAGATGAAACCTTTATAGTATTTCAAAAATTTCACAAAAATGTTCAAATCAGAAAAATCTTTCAATAATTTTAATTAGGAGTGATCACGGCATCGAATTCAAAAATCATTTTTTGATGATTATTGCATAGAAAATGGTATTGATCACAACTTCTCCACTCCTAGGACACCACAACAAAATGGTGTTGTAGAGAGAAAAAATAGGACTTTGGAAGAAATTGCCCAAACAATGTTATGTCAAGGCAATCTTCTAAGATACTTTTGGAAAGAAGCGGTGAACACTACTTGTTACATTTTAAACCGCATTTTGATCCGTCCTATTGAAGAAAGAAAACCACTATGAGCTTTGGAATGATAAGAAACCCAATATTAATTATTTTATGTTTTTGGATGAAAATGCTTTGTACTTAACAATGGTAAATATAATTTAAGAAAATTTGATGCTAAATCAGATGAAGTAATTTTTCATGGTTATTCATTATATAGCGAAGCATATAGAGTATTTATAAAAGAACTCTTACTGTAGAAGAGTCCATGCATATTATTTTGATGATGAAACTAATCCTTCACCTTCTATGAAAGAAGAGTGCATAGACAATATGCAGGTACAATTCAAAGGAAATGGAAGATATGAGCACACAAGAAAGATCAATTGGAGAAGGAGAAGAAACGATAAGTAAGGAGCATGCGGATCTACCAAGAGAATGGAGGTACATAACTTCTCATCCAAAAAAATTAATTATTGATGATCCTTCACAAGGTATTAGGACTAGGTCATCATATAGAGATGCACTTGATTACCTAGCCTTTGTATCATAAATAGAACCACATACCTTAGAAGAAGCTAAAAATGACCCAAACTGGATGATGGCCATACATGAATAACTAAACTAGTTTGAAAGAAATATGGTATGGACATTAGTTGATAGACCTTCAGATCATCCAATCATAGGAACCAAATGGGTTTATAGGAACAAATTATATGAGCAAAGAAATGTAGTAAAAAGCAAAGCTAGATTAGTGGCTAAGGATACAACCAAGAAGAGGGCATTAATTTTGATGAAATAATGCACCTATAGCAAGACTAGAAGTTATTTGATTACTTCTTGCATTTGCTTGCTTCATGAATTTTAAACTTTTTCAAATGGATGTGAAAAGTGTATTTTTTAATGGGTTCATTTTTGGACAAGTTTTTTGTAGAACAACCACCAGGTTTTAAAGATCATGTTTCTCCAAACCATGTGTTTAATTGAATAAAGCATTATATGGTTTGAAATAAGCGCTAGAGCTGATATGATAGACTTAGCACTTTCTAATGAAAATGATTTTAACAAAAAAAAATGTGATAAACTCTTTCATTAAGAAGGAAATAATGATATTAGTTGTGCAAATTTGTTTTGATGATATATATTTAGTGCAACTAATAAAAACCTTGTAGAGAATTAGCTAAGTTAATGCAGGAAGAATTTTAATGAGCCTAAGGGTGAACTAAATACGTCCTTGGACTTCAAGTAAAATAAACAAAGGAAGGAATCTTCATCAACCAAGCCAAGTACACCAAGGAAATAATCAAAAAGTTTGGTATGGAGTCAAGCAAACATATGAATGCACCCATGAGCCCATCTTGCAAATTGGACAAAGATGAAATGGATCCAACATTAACCAAAAGCTCTATAGAGGTATGATTGGATCCTGTTATATTAACTATAAGCAAACCGATATCTTGTATAGTGTTTGTGTATGTGCTAGATTCCAATCTAATCCTAAAGAATCACATATGCTTGATGTTAAAAAAATTATTAGATATTTGGAAAGTACAAGTAATCTAGGTCTTTGGTTTTCAAAACATTCTTCATTGAACTTAATTGGATTTTCGGATGCTGATTATGTTGGTTGTAGAATTGATAGAAAATGCACTAGCGGTATATGCCAATTTCTAGGGTTGAATTTATCTCATGGCATTGTAAGAAACAAAACTCGGTAGCACTATCTACTGCTAAGACAGAGTGTGTTACTGCAGGGAATTATTGTGCACAACTGTTATAAATTAAACAACAAACTAGAAGACTTTAGTGTTACACCATCTAAAATTCCAATCAAATGTGATAACACAAGTGCTACAAATTTGACAAAGAATCCAATTAAGCATTCTAGAACTTAGCATATAGAGATTAGACACCATTTTATTAGAGATCATGTTTTGAGTGGTGACATTGAAACTATTCACCAATTAACTGAACTTTACTACATGCATTTTTAAGCCAGGATAGATTTGAAATGATTAGAGGAGAATTAGGTCTTGTGATCCCTTCTAGATTTTCCTAACCTAATTCATTCAAAATTAAGAAAAAATTATCTAGAAAATCTCCTACAACTATTCAAGATCTTTGAACAACATTCCTTGAGATTTCACTAATTTTAATTTGAATTTTTGAATCATTTCACTTTTGTGAAAAGTTTGTTGGTCGATCTCGAACAATTTTGCTCTGGTCGAGTGGCTCAAATCTGATTTTTTAGATCGTGCTCAAGATGAGCCAACTAGGTTAATTTAGGGTTTGGCTAGCCGACTTAAATTCCTGTTTCTTCTGAGTTTGCTTTGGATGAGCCGACTCAGATGATTTTAGGGCTAATGAGCCGACTCGGTTGGATTTGGTTTTTTCAATAGAGTCAAGTAACTTTTTCTTTTAATGCTTGTCTTTTTTCTCTCAACCCTAACACTCCTCCTCTTGAAACTATCTCCAATCCTCCTAAATCTATTCCCAAGGGATTCAATTGTTCATTCTGGCAAAATTATTGCAATGGCTTTAAGATAGCTATGGGAAAGAGATCATAATGGATGGCACCCTCTGTAAAGACTGAAAGAAGAACAAAATGTCAGCAGGAAGAGCCAACTCAAATAGTGGAAGAATAAGAGGAAGAAAGAGAACCAATGGCCGCTGCTCCATCTCCAAGACAGGTAGTTTCTATGGCAAATTGACTGTTACTAGCAGCAAGAGATTTATTTAACTTTCTGAAGAGATTGGTTTGAAAATCAAAATTTGATTGAAGCACAAGGTTGGACATATTTTTGTTCCTTGAATATTTCACTACTTACCCACACTTTATGAGAGCCATTTATGAGAACTCAGATAGAACCCAATCATTGAGTCTAAGGTCAAAGGGTATAGTATACTCACTGAAAAGGCTCAACTCTATTTTGCAAATGCCTGCTGAAGGAATAAACATTTGATTTTAAAGGACTAAGAAAAGACCCTACAAGTAATTCTTGGCAGAGAAGATGTTGGTGGAGTAGGTACTATGATGGCCAACACATTATCATTAGAAATGAGGTTACTCCATTTCCAAATAAGCAAGATATTCCTCCCAAGAATAGGGAGATTTGACTAGGTTAGTGAGCGAGACTTGAGCTTTATAGAGCATATTATTCAAGGAGATTCACTTAACTTGCCCTTCATAATGATCATGCAGATGAAAGATGCAATCCGAAAGATAAAAGCTTGTCTTATGGAATGGTCTTAACTTTGCTATTTCAAGCCTCAAGAATAAGCCTTGAAGGGGCAGTTTGTAAGCCCTTCATCATACAGTTACATACACCTCCAAGTCAATACTAAGAATGGGTTATATTTGTACTGAAGGAGTGTGGAAGAAAAGGGGGACTGATGAAAGGGCAATTGCAGCCTCCTCCAGCAATAGCAGTAGTTCTAAGGGTGACAGTGAAGAAATTTCCAGGGAAATCTCCACTGTAGCACCATCAACACCATAAGAGATGATTGCCACTCCAGAGCAGATATTTGATATTCTTATTGGTGAGTTTGGCACCTCTACTGAGCTTGCTTCGGAGCCAGCTGCACCTGAGTCCACTGCTATAGAGACTGAGCACATTGATCTTCTAGCTTCTCCACCTTTGCCTGATTACACATATGTTCCTCCAACATCTTCAGTTGATACTTCAGTAATCCAGGACTTTATGGCTCAACAAATGAGAACTCTGACTGACACACTGACTTGCACTCTATCTAATATGTTTGGTGAGCTTCGCCTGTCAGTAGAGACAAGGCTAGACTAGTTTAGAGGGGAAATAAGAGATCTGCATAGTAGAGTAGACATTCTTGGGACCTCCAGAAGTGTACCACAGCCTGATTTTCAACCCATCCTTGATATGGGTATCATGGTTCTGAATCAATTAAAAACACTATAAATCATACTTTAGAAGCATTCAGATCATAATTGAATGACATAAAATTCACAATGGGTTCATTGGAAGAAGGAAAAATGATGGAAGAAGACTATACTAAGGGTATTGGAATCTTAGAAGTAGAGTTTGGAAGATTAAGAGGATCAACTGGAGCCTTTGCCAATGTACAAGCAGCTGAGTTGGTTGCCTTAAATTCTAAGGTGAAGAAGACTAGTGAAGAGATGGAACAGATTTAAATTCTACTTGAACAGCTGAGGACAACAGTCATTGCATCTTTTCCCTCTCCACAGCCTAGACCTGCTCCCATTCCTATTCCAAAACCATAGTCCACTCCCTTTGCTAGCCAGTCTACACACCCTAGACAGCCAGCTCCTCACCTTAGGCCTCAGGGTTCACATTCCACTCCTACACTTTCTGTACTTGATGCAGATCTTATAGCATCCATGCCTCCTGGCATTCAAATACCTAGCTATTCCACTAGCACTAGATTAGACTTAGACAATGATTGATTGTACTTCCTTTATTGTTTTGTAACTTGTATTGAACATTTTAAATGAAATGAAAGTTATTTTGGTATCTACTAGCACTGTCCTAAATTAATTTGGCTTATGCAATGTTTACAATGCCAATGTATATGAATTTTAATTAGAATATCAAAATAAATTTGAGAAAGTAAAATTATCTCAAATAGATATTAAAAACATTCTCATTCTATTTCAAAAAATTAAACTTTATTTCAATACCTTTTTGATTTTTTGACAAAAAGGGGGAGAACTTTGAGCTGACATGAAAAATTTGAGAGCTGACATGAAAAATTTGAGTTGACAGGAAAACTTTGAGCTTACTTAAAAATATCTACAACTGGTTTCATGCTTTGAAAAATATTCACAAATGGGGAGAATGTTCATAAGTGCATGAAAAGAATGAAAAAGGGGGGGAGAGTATAAATGATTGTGCTTAAATGAGCTTAAATGTTTCATAATTTAAGAATCTATAGAAAGGTGGAGAATTTTCTTTTGAGACAAATCTTTAGCTCAAAACCTATATTTTGATACATTTTGCTCTGATTGCTCTAAATTTAGCTCTAGAATTAGCTCTAATTATTTCAATTTGAGCTCTGATACATCATGTTTGTGCTATTTCTGATACTTTGAAGTATACAAAATTTAATACTCTGTACACATAAAAGCACTAACATTGATACTGTAAGTTTTTTCACAAGAGCTCTGATACTCATTTGCAAATAGAATTAGCTCTGATATATGTGCATACTTACTTTCAAATACTATTATACATGTAATTATAAAGAACCTTTCATGCCCAGTATTTTGTCATCATCAAAAAAGGGGAGAGTGTTGACCCCATAAGTGATTTTGATGATAACCAAACATTGGTGCATGCATTTGTTTTACTACCAACTCTTCAAGTGGTTTACAAGTTTTTGTAGGATGAATTCATTGCTCAAATTTCATCTCCTATGTTTTTATTTCTTGTTTTGAGTTGTGTTGTAATTGTATATTGTAAAGAACCCAAAGAAAAAGTTAAGAAATATCATAAAATTGGGTTACTTCTAAATGTGTTTCAAGCTTTATATTTTGTAGAAATATATTGAGTTTGAAGACATCTTGAAGCTTGAAGACTTGCTGGATGAATTCTAGAGATAGACAAAAAAAATCATTGAAACATTCATCCGAGTCGACTCAAAGAGAAGGGAGCCGACTCGGCACATGGCACACATGAGGATTCTGGCACGTACATATCCGAGCCGACTTTAAGGGACCCGAGCCAACTCGTCCAGAGTACTACTTCCTGAATCAGATAGGTGAGCTGATTCGAGCTGACTTTATCATATAGTCAGACATCCGAGCCGACTCATCAAAAGATCGAGCCGACTCCTCCAGTGTCCAGAAAATGCTTTTGTGAACCATACCCAACCGAGTCGACTAGAATAAAAGTTAGCCTACTCATCAAGACTATATGTTGAAGGCCTGAGGATCCGAGTACTAGAATCAATGCGAGCCAACTCTTATAAAGTGAGAAATCAAGACACTGTGCAAGCGAGCCGATTTGATGCGGAACAAATATGCATGTGATTATTTTTGTGTGTTTTATATGTGGAGTTAAGTGGTTAAATCCCAAAATTGGATCAAAATAAGTTGTAGGAAATTCTATATGAATTTTAGAAGTCAAGCATACAGATTAGGACCTAGAAAAGTAATAAAGAAGGATCGCCGGGACTAAGAAGCCTCGGTTAGGGCAAGTTCTCCTACAATAAAATTACTGGTGGTAGAGGGGGTATACCAGACAGTGTTTGAAGTGCCCGATAAAGATCACAGTGAAGGGATCTCTCATTCCTCGATGGATGCGGCCTAGAAAACTGAGCCAAAGAGCCGTGGATACCAGGCTTTCTGCTTGATGGTCCGATTGAGGCTTGGCTGGAGTCATTGGATTTGTAGGAACTCGGGGACTAGCAAATGGCCTGTCAGGGGTTAGAAAACTCACAAGGGAACAATAAAACAATATAAAATAGCAAGGGGAAGAAAGTTTTGGAGGAGGGCGGCTAGGGCTCTAGAAGGTTGGTTGGCTACAGGAATCTGTTGCAACACCGGGAAGAAGAAAGCACCAATAAAACCCCTTAAGCACAAAGCAGGGTAGCACAAAGCAATTGAAGAGAACTCAAATTTTAATTCATATATCAAAATCAATCCTCATACAAGAGACTATGGTTCTTTAAATAGACGCTTAGTTTTGGGCCCCATGTAAGGATACAATTGACATTACATAAGAATCCTTTTCCTTCTTAAACCCTAGCTAGAAAATAAGGAAACATTAGGTAGAAAAAATCCATAAAAGTTCTCTTTACTTGGTCAACACTCTAAGAACCTAAGGGGCATGTTGGGCTTCTAAGAGCAGCAAGGGGCTAGCCCAAAGGGGCTCGGGCGCCTGGGTTTGGGCCTCTGGAAGCTGGGGTGGCCTGGTAGCCAGGTAGCAGGAGTATTCCCTGGTATCTTGCTTCTTAGGGGCTTGGGCTTGGCACCTGGGCTTGATTTCTTTGGGCTAGGATGCAGATGGACCTCTAAAATCATGGATTCCTTGGTCTATGAATATACTTTGGCATTTGGAAGGGAATCTGGACATCTGGAGGGCATCTGCAAGGATTAGGGTTTCTGATTTTCCTCCTAGGATCTTCAAATCTTCAAGCTTGGTTGAACTAGGCTAAACTTCTATATCTTCAATCTAGTTGGACTTGGTCTTCACTTGTATGATGTGGTCTTGAGTCTTCAGTATGCTTGGACAGGACTCAAAAATATAAAAATTAGCTCAACATGAGCTGACTAACATTGGACTGAACTAGCTCAACATGAGCTGACTAGTACAGAAATGAAATAACAACTCAAAAGACTCAAATAACAACTAAAATGGACTCAAATGGGCTAAGCCCTTATTACAGATGGACTCATAAATTATTGATCAATCTACAGAGGTGTTGAAAAGCCTCTATCTTATTCTAGTACCTCTAGTGTCCCCACAAATTTCTCGGGGTGGAAGGAACTCGACCCTGTCGAGTGAAGATCAAGCTGGCTCATATATCTCTCGAGGAGGTCTGGGTTGAGGCATTGCAAGTCCTCTCGAGAAATCCACGAATCGTCCGACTCTGGCTGGCCTTACCATCAGACCAGGAAGCGTTGATAGCCATGGCCCTGGGTTGTGATGGCTTGATTGTCCAAGATACTCTCGATCCGTTCTCCTCTCTCAGGCCAAATTTGTTATGGATACTCTGGGTTAGGATCACTCATAACAGGAGGGGTTAGGTCCAAAGGCTCACTAGGATTCGCTGCCAGTTCCCTGTACTCAACCAGGTCTATAATATTGAAGGTAAAACTAATGCCCAAATCCGAAGGCAAGTCTAACACCTAGGCATTTGATCCAACCTTCTCTATCACTTTAAAAGGTCCAGCTCTACGAGCATGAAGTTTTTTTAGTCCTAAGCCTAACAAAGATAGAATCCACTACATCAAATTCTTTGATCCATCTCGAGAATTAGCCAGTTATTTCAAAATTAGTGCAGGTGGTGAATATGCTGGGCACATACAGACTCCTAACAAGATGATGCAAAGGACTCAAACCTACACCTAACAGACTCAACTCTGCATTCCTATGGAAGGAGATTTTATTGAACTCTTTAGACCTAAACCTAAGAGATTATAGGTTCTCTAGGTTTGATCCTAGCTTGACATGCACATGAAAACTTACAATGGGCTCCTAACAAATTTCAAAGGGTATGCCAGAAGTATAATGCAAACCTAACATGCGTGATGAATATATGCAGCATGCTAATCTCGGTTAAATGCAATCTAATGATCCTACAAATTCTATAGGTGTCTAGAAAGGGCAGAAAAAAGGAAGTGGGTTCAAAATTAGTCTGGTAGGGTAGGAAAAAAGGTTCAAGGTTAGTTGGATAAAGTAGGATAAAAGAAAGGGCGTCAGGGACTAATCCTAGACTAATGAGGCTAACCTTATGGGGTTGCGGTATATCTATGGGATTTACATAATGGAAGGATGGGTTATTAATCTCTGGGAAGAGGTCCTTAATGGGAACTATAAGAGGAGGCTCATCCTGAGGGTACTGATTCAAAGAGATCAGGTCCTTAATAAATTCTTCAGGTTCTTGTATTTTAGGACTAGACTCTATAATTGGCTCTCCTCTATGGTTTTCTCAGGTAAGGCTCTAGCAGCAGTACCTAGGTTCTTTTCCTCTATTGTTCTTCCACTATAGCTTTAGGTTGGATGTGGTCAAGGTCAACTAGCTCTGGGTTGGTTTCTACCTGGGTATCTACTGGGTCAGCTAATTCGAGATCTACTAAAGGTGTCTCCTCTTCTCCCTCATGCTCATCCACTAAGCTCGCATCAGCTTCATACACTTCTGCATTAATGTAAGCCTTGTGAATCTCAGGAATGGTTGGGGAAGGTCGGCTAAGGAAAAATTGGCTAGGTCTTGTTTTTTGATTATGGGCAATAATCCTAGTAGGTTCAGGTTGCCTAAGGGATAGTGGCTCACTACTGGGTTCATATTTAGGGGTACTAATCCTATGGGGTTCAAGTTGGCTAGGAAAAACCTGACTAGTACTAGGCTGATACCTAGGGGTTATGGGCTCTCTGGGCTCATAGGACAAGGATGCAGATCTATGGGTCATGGAATTATAGGATCTAGGGTCATAGGATTTAGGTTCAGCTCTATGGGTCTTGGGTCTACTAGACTCATGGGATATGGGCTCAAAGATTCTAGAGTCATAGGATTTGGAGTCATAAGATCTATAGGTTATGGGTATATAGGTTAAAGATGGCTCAGGTTTGGATCTAGTCTGGGTCCTCCTAGGTTCAGGATTATAGTATGGGTCAGGATGAGGGGCTCTCCTAGGTTTAACCTCATGGTATGGATCAGGGTTTGGGGTCCTCCTAGGTTCAGGATTATAGTATGGATCAGGATGAGGGGCTCTCCTAGATTCAACCTCACGGTATGGATCAGGATTTGGGGTCCTCTAGGTTCAATATCATAATAAGGGTCATGGCGAGGGGTTCACCTAGGCTAGGGAGGTGACTCAAGTTCTGGTTCAGGTTTGGATCTAGTTTGGGTCCTACGGGTTCTCAAGGGTTCCTAGTCTGGCATCTATTTGTTCAAGCCTCTGGGTCAACTGGATTTGCTTGCCCAAACATAAGATTGAGTGTTTGGGCTAACCTTTCTCCAAGGGCATCAATTTTGGCATCAAAATGGTCCATGGATTCAACCATTTGTGAAGGAGGTGGGTGATATGAAACCCCTGATCTAGTGCTCATACAAGACTCGATCAAACCGACTACAGCTGACTAGACCTAGAGTCCAAAACTATGTGCTCAATCAGGGTGACAAACTAGCTTATAGTAACCCTGTACTCAGCCAGGCAGGTGTGATGAGAGTGTTAGGTCCCTGATTGCCAATCCTAGACACCAATCAGAGATTGGCCGGGAAGGCAGACCAGCATGCAAGCCCTTCAGGATTGAATCTCTAAACCACCATTCTAGACACCAAGCACAAGGCACGCACAGGTTAGCTTGACACAGTGATCTGACACTTAGCCCGGACCCGACCAGTTGGTGTCCCTAACCCACTAGGAAAAATTAAGTCTAGTTAATTTTAGGTTAGGCATGGGACCGAATGCAAGGGGTGTGGTTTTGGGCTAAGGAGAGGTTATCAACTTCTCCCCTTATATGATATAGCTAGAGTGCCCTTAAAGCTAGATTATGCAATGATGGCAGGCAGATGATGCAAATTAGGGATAGATATTTTAGTAGCTTTTATATATGTATTTTTTTTTTTTTTTTGCAGAGATATGATTTCAACAAATGACCTAATATGCTAGAAACAAACTAAAAATAAAAGATATGCAAAGAGATGCTAAACAAAACTATAAAACGTCCAAACTTGTCTTGCTGAAAAAAACAGAGCCAAACATTTACAGGCTATATTTCGGCTTGCATAAATTCACAGACCAAAATAAAATCTAAAAAAATTCTGAAAAATACAATGAATTAAAATGAATCCAAAAAAGAAAATTTCAGAATTTTTAGAGTTCCGAACAGAGAAAAATAACTAAAAAAATAGAGTATATACGGACTGAAAAAAATGCAGAAATAGGCCCTAATCTAAGCTCTGATACCAGATGATGCGAAACTAATATGCATGCGATTATTTTGTGTGTTTTATATATGGAGTTAAGTAGTTAAATCCTGAAAACTGGATCAAAATAAGTTGTAGGGAATTCTATATGAATTTTAGAAGTCAAGCATGTAGATTAGGACCTAGAAAAGTAATAAAGAAGGATCGCCGGGGCTGAGAAGCCTTGGTTAGGGCAAGTTCTCCTACAATAAAATTATTGGGGGTAGAGGGGGTGTACCTAACAATGTCTGAAGCACTCGATGAAGATCTTAGCAAAGGGATCTCTCGTTCCTCGATGGATGCGGCCTGGAAAATCGAGCCAAAGACTCGCGGATACCCGGCTTTCTACTCGGTGGTCCGATTGAGGCTTGGCTGGAGTCGTTGGATTCGTAGGAACTCGAGGACTTGCAAACGACCTGTCAAGGGTTAGAAAACTCATAATAGAACAAGAAAACAAGAGAAAATAGCAAGGGGAAGAAAGTTTTGGAGGAGGGCAGCTAAGGCTCTAGAAGGTTGGTTGGTTGCAGAAATCTGTTACAACACCAGGAAGAAGAAAGCACCAATAAAACCCCTTAAGCACAAAGCAGGGTAGCACAAAGCAATTGGAAAAACTCAAATTTAATTCATATATCAAAATCAATCCTTATACAAGAGACTAGGGTCCTTTAAATAGACCCTTAGTCTTGGGCCCCAAGTAAGGGTACAATTGACATTACATAAGAATCCTTTTCTCTCTCAAACCCTAGCTAGAAAATAAGAAAACATTAGGTAGAAAAATTCTCTAAAAATTCTCTTGACTTTATCAACACTCCAAGGATGCCTAGGGGGGCATGTTGGGCTTCTAAGAGCAGCAATGGGCTGGCCCAATGGGGCTCGGGCGCATGGATTGGGCCTCTGGAAGATGGTGTGGCCTGGTAGCCAGGTAGCAAAAATATTCCCTGGTATCTTGCTTCTTAGGGGCTTAAGCTTTACGCCTGGGCTTTATTTCTTTGTGCTAGGATGTAGATGGACCTCAAAAATCATGGATGCCTTGGTCTATGAATATACTTTGGCATCTGGAAGGGAATCTAGGCATTTGGAGGGCATCTGCAAGGAATTAGGGATTCTGTTTTTCCTCCTAGGGTCTTCAAATCTTCAAGCTGGGTTGGACTTGGGCTAAACTTCCATGTCTTCAATCTAGTTCAACTTGGTCTTCACTTGTATGATGTGGTCTTGAGTCTTCAGTATGCTTGGACAGGACTCAAAAAAAATAAAATTAGCTTTATATGAGCTGACTAACAATGGACTGAACTAGCTCAGCATGAGCTGACTAGTTCAGAACTGAAATAACAACTCAAAAGATTCAAATAACAACTAAAATAGACTTAAATGGGCTAAGCCCTTATTATAGATGGACTCATAAATTATTGATCAATCCATAGAGGGTTGAAATGCCTCTGTCTTATTTTGGTACCTCTGGTGTCCCCACCATTATTAGATTAAAGAGAGTCAACTCAACCAGAACAACTCTGAGGATCCGAGCCGACTCGAGTAATCCGAGCCGACTCGAATGGCAGTTACAGCCATATAATGGCTAGTTCTAGAACTTGGATTTTGAATTTAAAAGTCCTCCAACGATCAAATGTCACATCCCAATGATCTATAATGACAAAAATTGCCTGAGAAAGGTATAAGATTATATTTAAGAAATTTGAACTATTTGAAAAAGCTTTTGAGAGAGTTAATGCATTATTGAACATCCAACCAAGTTAACAAGCAAGGGAGCACTGAGAGCATTTAAGATAACCTTCGATCCTTCACCAACTCTCATATGAACCTTGAAGCATTTAGTAAAGAAGTTATAGAAGCCATTAAAGTGCATTGAAGTACATTCAAGTGGGCTTCTCTTGAGCTACATCGGTAACCATTCGACAAAATTTATTCATCATCTATTGCTTTTCTTTTCAAATATTTTGAATTGTTCGGTTCTTGGTGATCCTGGTAAAATCAAGTTGGATTTCTTTGGTGATCCCAGAAAAATCAAAGTTTAGAGGTTTGAATTGTGAGCTGTGAAAACAATCCGACTGTATTCCGATGGGGGATATAGTGGAAATCCCAAGTGGTTATCTTGGGTAGTGGACGTAGGAGCTGGGTTGCTCCGAACCACTATAATTGTTGTGGTTTGTGTTGTGCTTTTCTGATCTGATTTTGCTTCTGCATTTAAATACTTCATCATAGCACTAACACCTTAAAAGGGATTTCAAAAAGCACATTATTGCTTAAATTTTTTAATTCCTAATTCACCCCCCACTTAGAAAAGCCACCTGGGCAACATCCTAATCGAGAATGACATTCCAGCATTACAAGGAATAAAGGTCTGGATTTCATCTCAATTCTCTATGAAAGACTTTGGTGAAGACTCATTCATACTGAGTATGAAGATTTATAAAGATAGATCTAAGAGTCTTCTAGGACTGTTCCAATCTATGTACATGGATACTGTGCTGTAATAATTCAGCATGGAAAATTCCAAAAGGAGCTATCTTTCGATAGCTCATCAAATTATTCTTTCCAAGAAGGATTATGCGACAACTCCTGAGGAAAGAGAGCATATGAGTAGGATTCCATATGCTTCGGCAGTGGATTTTATTATGTATGCCATGCTATGTACTAGACCAGACATGGCATACTCACTAGGAGTAGTGAGCAGATACCAGTCTGACCTAGGTGATGCTCATTGGAATGTTGTTAAGAACATCCTTAAGTATTTGAGAAATACTAAGGACCAATAGTTTATTTTTGAAGATTCTGACTTAAAACTTGTGGGGTACACTGACTCCATGTTTTCAATTAGATAGAGATGATAGCAAAAGTGTGTATGGTTTTGTTTTTATCATTAACGTTAGAGCCTTCTGCTGGAAAAGCTCCAAGCAGCATATAGTGGCTGATTCTATTGCGAGGCAGAGTATATTACAGCATTGGATGCAGCAAAGGAGGCTGTGTGGTTGTGGAAGTCCTAGGTGAGCTGGGAGTCGCACCTTCCTTGGATGGACATATTCCGGTGTATTGTGATAGTACTGGAGCCATAGCTCAAGCCAAAGAGCCGAAGTCACATTAGCCAACCAG
Organism: Areca catechu; assembly: GCA_021397845.1. Lineage (NCBI taxonomy): Eukaryota > Viridiplantae > Streptophyta > Magnoliopsida > Arecales > Arecaceae > Areca > Areca catechu. Next base: position 138,959,595 of record CM038052.1, on the reverse strand, counting down.
GCATATTCTATGTCGTTATCCCCTTGTCCGGGAGATCATTGAACGAGGTGACATCAAGTTTCTGAAGATCGATGGAAGGAGAACTTGGCTGACCCCTTCACTAAAGCCATTGGAATTCAAGAGTTCGACGACTACAAATGGAAGATGGGAATTAGATTCTATTCGATTGGCTTTAGTCTAGGTGGGAGTTGTTTGAAATTATGTCCCAAAGCTAATTGTCTAGGCAGTAGACGGTTGTGCAATTCATGTATATGTATATAAATTATTGAATTGAATAAAAAGTTTATTCTGGTTGTTTATCACATGTCATCTTCCTAATTGAACTCTTGTGTGATGATATCCTTTGAGCTACCTTGTATGTGATATAGATAGGATACATTGTATATAAACTGGTTCGTAACCAAAGGATATGCTATTTCAGGATGATGGTGTATCGAGAGTAGGTCGTTGATGTCATATATGTTGGTAATCCTCTTAACCATGTAGCATGGAGATGCTGGTATGACATCAGGTATTGTGTTTGATACTTTATTGAACGTGACTCTCATGCAACATTCTCTTTCTACCGAAGAGGAGTCTTGCATTAGAATGTGGACATGAATTATTCCTTTGACATGAGATCACTATGGCAGCTCACAAGCAACTTACTATGCTTAGGTGCCGGACTACCTAAATTTCTAACGATGATGGAAGGTTGCTAGGTACAGTCTAGTACTTGCATAATGGTAGTCGAATCGAGATAGGATTGAGCTCTCTAAACGGTTTGGATTGAATGCTTAATATGCCTAAATTAAGAAAGACCTTATCCAGGGCATTCCTTGTAAGGAGTTATAGAGATTCTTTGTTGAGACATATTGAGATGGACTGATTAGGGTTGGGCTGTTTAACCCTATGCCATTCGGAGCATTAGGAGGTTCAAGGAATAATTTTAATGCTATTCCATATTTGACAGGGTCATGTTGCTCTGCAACCTTTAACCTATCTGGACACCGGATGTCATTGCTAGATGGTGACTTTGGCTGGTGCTGGAAGTGTTCCCATGCTACCGGCTTAGTGTTTGAACTAATAGGGTCACACACCGAAGGTTTCTTCTTGCTTTGTTGGCATGCAAATAATTGGAAATCATTCTGGATGCGTTTGACAAGGTGTTGTCAAACTTTTGTTCGAGTTGACTCTTTTTGAATGAGTCAACTCAAGCCGAGTCGACTCGAATGATCAAGTCCACTCGTCTAACGGACTGCTGAAATTTGAGAATGCTTCATTAAATACAATAATGGTTATGGGATTTAATACTGGGCATTTTGAGTTTTAATAATTGCTGTTGCTAAATTCCAAGTGACTTCTAACCTCCCTGGAATCTCAAGAGATCCCAACTGCTCTTAATCTCTCAATAGACCCCTTAATGGTTTGGGGGCTGCTGCTATTATAAAGGCAGGGCTGAAGAAGGTGAATGGTTCATGTTCAAGGTTCAACTCTCCAAATTTGATCAAGCTCCATACTCTACCATATTCCTTGGTTAGAGATCTTGTTTGATCCTTGAGAGATTGTGAGATTGGATCTCCAGGATAGAGTGAGTTTTGGATGGGATCTCTGAGTGTATACCTTTTGTTGAAGGTTTGGGACAGAGAGAGAACTTGGAGAGTTCCATTTTCTATCCCAGCACTGTTGCAGCAACCAGCACTTCAAGGAGTTAGGTGTCCGACTTGTCTTCATGGGAGTTGAAGGAAGAAGAGTCAAACCTGATAAAATTTTTGTAGGAGCTAGCATCTCGAAGGAAGGAGAGGAACTCATTCTTACGGTATGAAACCACTCGTAGAGGGTGGCATACGTGTGCTGCTTGCAGAGCCAGACTTTTTTAACAGGTCGGTGCCATCCCTGATGGTCGCGACTGAGAGGCAGGTATTTTGCAACTTCCGGTTCTTCTGGGGAACGTCACCAAGGTATGTGCTTATTTTATGTATGGCATAATTATCTCTTGCTGCTGAGAGAAACCATTGCAAGAGGTTTGACATAAACCTACACTAGGCATGCAAACAAAGAACGGGAGCATAGGGGATTTTAAAACATTTTTAAAAATTGCACAGCGGAAAAAACTGCAATGCCCAGAACCAAATCTATTCAAGTTGCATGTATTAAAAATAGGCATGTAACAAGGCATATAATATTTGTAAAATATATAAATAAATAATCTATTTATGCATGATTAAAATAATTTTTCCATACCTTTATTCCACCTGGAATAACCCTGGAATAAACCTGGAATAGGCTGGAATAGCAGGGATAAATCTATTCCTACAGTCTTCTTCCTTTGGATGGGTTTGCTCTGTTTTGGCCTTGAAAACAGTGACCAAATGGCGATGTCTGGAGCTCCTTTTCCTCCCGAAATCGAAGCAGCAGCAAGGGAGAATGGTCTTCTTCGATCTCCAACAAAATCTACAAAGAAAATACGGAAAAAAAAAACTGTACCAAGTGAACCAAGTAGCTGCCTGAAATTTCTACTGCAGAACAAAACAGTAGCTTGTTCCTTGGCGTTAGGAGCAACAACAGCAAATGAGGAATGTCTCTCTTGCTCCTAGGAGTAGAAGGATACTCCCTCTAGAGGGGAGACATGCCCGGGGCTCTCGGAAACACCCTCACGCGCGGTGCTAGCCGCTGGAAGGAGTTTCGGTCAGGGTAAGTAGCAGCAACAAAGGTTTGCTGCAGAGGTTGAAAGAGCACTACAATCAACAGGAAAAAAAAAAAAGGGCTTTATTTCTCTCCCTAATACACACCAAAACCCAGCCCTACTAGCACCCAGTGGAAGCAAGGATAAAGCTCTCAAACGGGAAGAATTTTTCAGCCTCTCAATGGGAAAAGACAACGCCCAGAAATCCCTTTGATTTTTCATTGTTCGCTGAAACAGAGGACTGCCGTTTATATAAAGAGCAAGGGAAAAGGGAGATGGAGAGGCTGGGAGATGAAGAGGCTCCGGTTAAATCCATTAACCGAGCCTTTAACCAGGAATAAGAGGAGATTAAATGAATCGGTGGAAGGAGAGGAGAGGAGGAGGCATTGTCGTTTGGCATCCTGGCGCATGGAGTTTCTTCTATCAAAGTACAATGTAAAACGGTCAAGCGGAGAGAAAACACCGGTTCAATTAAATCCGGTCCAACCCATTTAAAACCATTTGGTTCAATCCAATTGAACCGGTTCAAACTTTGGTTCAAGGGTAAAAATTGGTTCACAACCAATTGGAGGAAAAAAAAAACTCCAAATTAGTTCAAAATTGATTCAATAAAATCCTGGTTCAGTCCTGGTCAGCCCGGAACAATTTCCGGTTGACACAGACAAGGGAAAGACGGGGAAAGGAGTGTTCAAAAAAATACTGTGACCACAAAACCGAGATGATTCCCAATCATAATCGGTATCCGGATCAGAGAGTTATCCTCTGTGGCGTGTGACCTCATAGGTTCGAACCTAAATGGTAGCACTAGAACAATTCTAGTACCAGCACAGGAAACCATCTAGCAATGAATCCCGGCGTACGGATAGGTCGAAGATGCGGGAGTAAACGATCGAACCTCTGGCATATGGTTGCTGTATAATTCATCTCTTTGACCTCTAATGCTCAGGACGACTGAGATTGGGCTACCAACCCAGACAGAGTCAGTCACACGTGTCTCAACCTCGCAAGCCCAGTGACTTTTCACTAGGGCTACCCCGGTCGAGGATTTGCTAAATTGAGATACTGCGAGACATTCAATCCAAACTATTTGGATAGGTCAATTCCATCTTGGTCCATCACTGCTCCACAAGTACTTGCCTGTACCCAGAAACCTTCCATCACCGGATTAAAAATCCGGGTAGTCCGGCACCAAAGCACAGGGAGTTGCTTGCAAGCTACCGTGATGACCTCAGGTCGGAGGGACACATATACCCATATCCAATCATGAGTATCCCTTTGGTAGAAAGGGGCTACACGGAGTCACGTTCAATGAGATACCACATATCCCACTTGTAGATCACATCAGTGTCACCACACTCATTTCGTCAAGAGGACAACCAAACGATGTGAACTACAACAACCTATACTTGATATATTGCCATCCAATACATTATATCCTTTGGTTGTCAACAGGGTTTAAGGACCACTCGATACATCTTCTCTGTATCGAAGTCAGTGTAGTCCTAAGGACTTCATCACAAGGAAAGAGTTCATTTCAGGGAAATATATATGTGATGAGCTACCAAAAATAATATTTTATTAATTCATAAAAAGAATACAATACTAAGCTCAACCGCCTACAACCTAGGCGATTGGCTTTGGGACACAATTCCCAACAACTCCCACATGTATTAAAGCCAATCAAAAGAGTATCTAATACCCATTTCCCATTTACAATAGTCGAACTCTTTTATTCCGAGGGCTTTAGTGAAGGGGTCGGCCAGATTTTCCTTTCCATCGATCTTCAGAAGATTGATGTCGCCTCATTCCACGATCTCTCGTACGAGGTGGTAGTGTCGTAGTATGTGTTTGCTGCGGTGATTAGCTTTAGGCTCCTTAGCTTGAGCAATGGCTCTAGTGCTGTCACAGTATACCGGAACAGGACCATCTAGGGAAGGTGCCACCCCTAGCTCTCCAAAGAACTTCCGCAACCATACAGCTTCCTTTGCTGTATCTGATGCTGCAATATATTCTGCTTCGCATACCGAGTCTGCAACAGTTGCCTGCTTGGAACTTTTCCTGCAGATCTCTCCTCCGTTCAGGGTAAATACAAACCCTGACACACTCTTGCTATCATCTCTATCCGACTGGAAACTGGAGTCAGAGTACCCCACAAGTTTCAAGTCAGGTTCTCCATAAATCAGCCATTGATCTTTAGTATTTCTCAAATACTTAAGGATGGACTTAACCACCTTCCAATGCGCCTAACCTGGGTTAGACTGGTATCTACTCACTACTCCTAGTGAGCATGCCACGTCTGGTCTAGTACAAGTCATAGCATACATCATAGAGCCTACTGTAGAAGCATAAGGTACTCAACTCATGCGCTCTCTTTCCTCAGGAGTTGACGCACAATCCTTCTTGGAAAGAGTAATTCCAGAACCTATCGGGAGATAGCCTTTCTTGAAATTTTTCATGCTGAACCGTTTCAGCACGGTGTCAATGTACATAGACTGGGACAGTCCCAAAAGCTTCTTAGATCTATCTCTATAAATCTTCATACCTAGTATGTAACAAGCTTCACCCAAGTCCTTCATGGAGAACTGAGATGATAACCAGACCTTTATTCCTTGTAATGCTGTGACATCATTCCCGATTAAGAGAATATCGTCAACATACAGTACTAGGAATACAATCACAAAACCATTAACCCATTTATAGATGCACGGTTCTTCTCCGTTCCTAATGAAGCCAAACGATTTGATACACCTATCAAATCGTAAGTTCCAACTTTGAGACACTTGCTTGAGTCCATAGATGGACCTCTGCAACTTGCATACTTTTGATTCATCTATGGATGTGAACCCTTCAGGCTGTATCATATACACCTCCTCTTCCAGCTCTCCATTTAGGAAAGCGGTTCGGACATCCATCTGCCAGATCTCGTAATCAAAATATGCTGCCAAAGCAAGTATGATCCGAATGGACTTGAGCATTGCCACAGGGGAGAAAGTCTCGTCATAATCGATACCATATCGCTGACGATACCCCTTGGTAACCAGACGGGCTTTATAGGTCTCTACCTTCCCATCTGCACCCCTTTTCCTCTTGAAGATCCATTTACACCTGATGGGTTTTATACCTTCAAGCGGATCAACCAATGTCCAAACATTATTGATTTCCATGGACTCCATTTCAGATAGCATGGCTCCAAGCCATGCCACAGAGTCAGATCTCTGAAGTGCATCCATATAGATGATCGGATCCTTATTGTTCTCATCGAGCTTAATGGGATCGCTGTCCCGGACCAATAAACCGTAGTATCTGTCCGGCTGACGCGGTATTCTACCGGATCTCGTAATGGGTTTTGGGTGTGATTCAATCACAGCCGGTTCTACGATGTCCTTAGAGTGTGCAGGTTCTTCTATTGGCTGAACATCATCAAGTTCAATCTTAGAGGCTATAGTTCCTTCTCCAAGGAACTCCTTTTCGAAAAAGATAGCTCTAAGAGCAACGAACACCTTTTGTTCATTCTCCAAGTAGAAGAAATACCCTTTGGTTTCCTTAGGATAACCAATGAATAAACACCGATCAGACCTAGGACCAAGTTTGTCTAAATTTAAACGCTTTACGTAAGCCGGAAAACCCCAGACCCGAAGTTGTGAGATTGAGGGTTTACATCCAGTCCACATCTCATATGGAGTGGAGACAACAGACTTACTTGGAACATCATTTAATAAGTAAGTAACAGGCTGTCTGAAGCGCATATCCCCAAAAGGATTGCGGTAGAGTTGCAAAATCCATCATGGATCGAACCATGTCCAACAAGGTCGATTCCTCCTTTCGGACACACCATTCAACTGTGGTGTTCCTGGAGGAGTCCACTAAGAGAGAATTCCATTTTCCTCAAGATATGTCAAAAATGCACCATATAAGTATCGCCACCTCGATCAGATAGAAGGGTTTTAATACTTTTTCCAGTTTGCTTTTCTACTTCATACGTATCGTTTGAACATTTCAAACGACTCAGACTTATGTCTCATTAGAAAGATAACCGAACCTTGAAAGTCGTCTGTAAAAGTAATGATTCAGAATCACTGACCTCGAGGAGTCCATCTCCTCGCATCTTGTTTATCCTATTTGGTTAATATGACCTAGCCTACAGTGCCAAAGATACAAATCGTTGACATTATCTAACCTTGGGCGTTTGCTAGAAGTGTACATTACACTAACAGGCCTTGATAGTACATATATGCCATTATTTAATCTAGCTTTCATTATAACAGAGTTATTCAAAATAACAATGCAAAAATCTCCTTTTATTGATAGTTCAAAACCATAATTGGCCAAAAGGCCTACAGAGATTATGCTCATAATGAAACTAGGACAATAGTGACAGTCGACTAGTTCGACAGTACAAGACTCAAAGACAAGACACAAGACTCCGACCGCCAGTACTGGAACACGATTTCCATTCCTGACGCTCAGAAACTATTCTCCATCTTTAAATCTTCTGCAAACTTGAAATCCCTGTAACGAATTATAAACGTGAATTGGACTACCAGTATCCAATACCCAGTTAGCAGTATCAACAATTGAGTAATTACAAGGTTTTATCGTATAAATACCTTGTTCAGCAGACTTCTGCTTCCTCGGCCTGTTCGGATCAAGGAACGCAATGTAAAGAGGACAGTTCCTCTTCCAGTGTCCCTTCTTCTTGCAGTAGAAGCACTCTGCAGAAGACTGATCAGCCTTATACTTCTGGTCTGACTAGGGCCAGGAGCATTCTGCACCTTCTTTCCCTTCTTATTCATTTTCTTCTTCCCTTTCTTAAAGGGACGATGACCTCTACTAACTCCCACTAAATTCACCACCCCCTTATTCAGTTGGTGGTCTTTCTCGAAAGTCTGTAGCAACCCCAAAAGACCATGGTAGTTGACTGCAGGCTTGTTCATTCTGTAATGATCGAGAAAGTCAAGATAGGAGGAGGGAAGAGAATTCAGGATCGCATCCTTGCCGAGCTGCTCGTGCAAGGGGTATCCGAGTTTGCCCATTTTTTCAATCAACTCGATCATGTACAATACATGATCGGCGACTGAACCACCATTCGGCATCTTGGAGTTGAAGATGGCACAAGACACTTTGTACCGTTCTACATCATCGGGGGTGCCGAAGGATTCTTTCAACTTTTGAAGGATTTCATCAGGTTGGGCCTCCTCGAATTTGTGACTGAATCGTCGTTCATCGCCGCTAAAATAAGCAGGACAGTAGTCTGATCAGAGACCCACTTCAGATAAGCATCTCTGATCGCACTCCGTGCATTAGCGGGAGGGATTTCAGGTGCCGGATCCGTTATCACATAGAGGATCTGTTCATTCTCCAGAATGATTCTCAATCTTCGATACCAACTATCGAAGTTGTGACCCTTTAACTTCTCGTTATCGAGAAGTGACCGGAGCGATATAAATTGGAAGACATCTGAAAAGAAAAATAAGACCAAATTAGTGTATGAATTAATAAATTAACTAAAAGACTTGGACTTTCGTCTAAAGAATTCTCCCACTAATTTTTTAGATTGGTAGCGCCTCTAACTCCAATCCATGAAAACACTTTTCAAGTGGGTACTGAAATCCAATAGATATCAATGAGCCTGACTTTGGCAGGCTCACCCATACGAGCCTAAAGGTTAGGTTCGTAAACCAATTGCTTCCCTAAATAATTTTCAGTATTTTATTATGCCCCAGAGAACACCGCGATCGGCCTTGGGGCCTCCTATTGCAGGTCTCTGGTTAGGTCCAACCATTAAAATGACAAATCCAATGCTTCCAGCTAACTAAAGACCAAGCCCGACTTTGGCCGGCTCACCTGGTCCCGTTAAGGAGGTGCACTGAACCATCATTGATCAGATATAAATTCCAGTCGCTGGATGTACACCGTTCTTTGGAACTGCCGATGCACACCAAGCTAGTGGACACATTCTAACCGACTTAATGGGAGGCTAACACACTGTCAACTCCTTGACTTGTCTTTTTAAGGACCTAATAATTTTAGATGATTTTTTTAGTTGTGACAGAAGAAATGATAAGGACATGGATCATCCTCCCACTGAATCAATCAAATTCCAGGAGGGTTGATATAAATCAACAAATTGATCCATGGGCACCTATAGATCAGTCAGACCGATCAACCTGGGTGACATGGGTTAACTCGAGTCATTGAGCTTTTCCAATCAGTTCTGGTCGACTCGACTAGCCAGGTAGGTGAGATCATGGGTGAGTATCCGCCATAACCATCTTTCCTAGACACCAACCAAGTTGGCCAGGGAAGAGGTAGCCTCATAAAACCATGATCACAATGCAAAACCTACCTCGACACCAGTCGGTTTACCAGACTCGATCAGACTAGCTAAAGACTCGGGCATCCACTGAGCCACTAATGGATCGTTTTAGATGAACGGATCAACTAATCTAACTATTAGATAGTTCTAAAGAAGGGCCTTAAACAACTTTTGTTTAATCTTTTTTAATCTGGTTCAACTAAACTTAGGTCTCACCCAGTTATGGACCCAACTAATCAGCTAACCTAATTAACCAAAATGGCTTATACAAATTTTGATTAGATTTCATAAACCTAAAAAATTTTTAATAAGCCAAACACTTAATTAAAATAATTTTTTTAAGTCTCTATGTAAAACAATTTTTACATACCAAATCATGCATCAAGATATTTTACAAATATTTTATATCCAATATAAAACATGCTAAAAAACATGTATCAACAAATTAAAACAATTTTAATTTTAATATTCTTTAAGGATCCTTCTGAAGAGGCCAACACAGACGATCCGCTTCGTGTCAAAGACACACGGTCATGGTGAAGGTCTCAACTAGGTTCCAAAAAGAAAATTAGATATATTATTAGATTAAACCAATTTTAATCTATAAACATGCATACAGGAATAGATTCAACATGCAACCTAGCTCTGATACCACTGAGAGAAACCATTGCAAGAGGTTTGACATAAACCTACACTAGGCATGCAAACGAAGAACGGGAGCATAAAAGATTTTAAAACATTTTTAAAAATTGTGCAGTGGAAAAAACTGCAATGCCTAGAACCTAATCTATTCAAGTTGCATGTATTAAAAATAGGCATGTAATAAGGCATATAATATTTGTAAATATATAAATAAATACATCTATTTATGCATGATTTAAAATAATTTTCCATACCTTTATTCTTCCTGGAATAACCCTGGAATAAACCTGGAATAGGCTGAATAGCAGGGATAAATCTATTCCTACAGTCTTCTTCATTTGGATGCTGGTTTGCTCTGTTTTTGGCTTTGAAAACAGTGATCAAATGGTGATTTCGGAGCTCCTTTTCCTCCCGAATCGAAGTAGCGGCAAGGGAGAATGGTCTCTTCGATCTCCAACAAAAATCTGCAAAGAAAATATGGCCAATAAAAACTGTACCAAGTGACCCAAGTAGCTACCTGAAATTTCTGCTGCAGAACAAAACAGCAGCTTGTTCCTTGGCGTTAGGAGCAACAGCGGCAAATGAAGAACGTCTCTCTTGCACCAGGAGTAGAAGGATACTCCTCTAGAGGGGAGACACGCCCGGGGCTCTCGGAACCACCCTCACGCACGGTGCTAGCTGCTGGAAGGAGTTTCGGTCACGGTTAGTAGCAGCAACACAGGTTTGCTGCAGAGGTTGAAAGAGCACTACAATCAACAGGAAAAAAAAAAAAGGGGCTTTATTTCTCTCCCTAATACACACAAAACCCAGCCTTACTAGCACCCAGTGGAAGCAAGGATAAAGCTCTCAAACGGGAAGAATTTTTTAGCCTCTCAATGGGAAAAGACAATGCCCAGAAATCCTTGGATTTTTCATGTTCGCTGAAACAGAGGATAGCCATTTATATAAAGAGAAAGAGAAGAGGGAGATGGAGAGGCTGGGAGATGAAGAGGCTCTGGTTAAATCCATTATCGAGCCTTTAACCAGGAATTAAGAGGAGATTAAATGAATCGGGTGGAAGGAGAGGAGGAGGCATTGTGTTTGGCATCCTGGCGCATGGAGTTTCTTCTATCAAAGTACCATGTAAAACGGTCAAGCGGAGAGAAAACACCGGTTCAATTAAATCCGGTCCAAACCCATTTAAAACCATTTGGTTCAATCCAATTGAACCGGTTCAAACTTTGGTTCAAGGGTAAAAATTGGTTCACAACCAATTGGAGGCCAAAATGAACTCCGAATCAGTTCAAAACTGATTCAATAAAATCTGGTTCAGTCCTGGTCAGCTCGGAACAATTTTCGGTTGACACAGACATGGGCAAGACGGAGAAAAGAGTGCTCAAAAAATATGTGACCATAAAACGAGATGATTCAAAATCATAATCGGTATCCGGATCAGAGAGTTATCCTCTATGGCGTGTGACCTCAAAGGTTTGAACCTAAATTGTAGCACTAGAACAATTCTAGTACCAGCACAGGAAACCATCTAGCAATGGGTCCCGGTATACAGATTGGTCGAAGATGCGGTAGCAAATGATCGAACCACTGGAATATGGTTACCGTATAATTCATCCCTTTGACCTCTAATGCTCAGGACGAATGAGATTGGGCTGCCAACCCAGACAGAGTCAGTCCACTACGTGTCTCAACCTCGCAAGGCCAGTGACATTTCACTAGGTCTACCCTGGCCGAGGATTTGCTAAATTGAGATACTGTGAGACATTCAATCCAAACTGTTTGGATAGGTTAATTCCATCTTGGTCCATCACTGCTCCACAAGTACTAGCCTGTACCCAGAAACCTTCCATCATCGGATTAAAAATTCGGGTAGTCTGGCACCAAAGCACAGGGAGTTGCTTGCAAGCTACCGTGAAGACCTCAGGGGAGGAGGGACACATATACCCATATCCAATCGTGAGTATCCCTTTGGCAGAAAGGGGCTGCACGGAGTCACGTTCAATGAGATACAACATATCCCACTTGTAGATCACATCAGTGTCACCACACTCATTTCGTCAAGAGGACAACCAAACGATGTGAACTACAACAAACCTATACTTGATATATTGCCGTCCAGTAATATATCCTTTGGTTGTGAACAGGGTTTAAGGACCACTCGATACATCCTCTCTGTATTGAAGTCAGTGTAGTCCTAAGGACTTCATCACAAGGAAAGAGTTCATTTCATGGAAATACAATATGTGATGAGCTGCTAAAAAATATTTTATTAATTCATAAAAAGAATACAATACTGAGCTCAACCGCCTACAACCCAGGCGATTGGCTTTGGGACACATTTCCCAACAACTCCCACTTGTACTAAATCAAATCAGAAGAGTATCTAATACCCATTTCCCATTTACAATAGTCGAACTCTTTTATTCCGAGGGCTTTAATGAAGGGGTCGGCCATATTTTCCTTTCCATCGATCTTCAGAAGATGATGTCGCCTCGTTCCACGATCTCTCATACGAGGTGGTAGCACCGCAGTATGTGTTTGGTGCGGTGATGAGCTTTAGGCTCCTTAGCTTGAGCAATGGCTCCAGTGCTATCACAGTACACCGGAACAGGACCATCTAGGGAAGGTGCCATCCCTATCTCTCCAAGGAACTTCTGCAACCATATAGCTTCCTGTGCTGTATCTGATGCTGCAATATATTCTGCTTCCCATATCGAGTCTGCAACAGTTGCCTGCTTGGAACTTTTTCAGCAGATCGCTCCTCCGTTCAGGGTAAATACAAACCTTGACACACTCTTGCTATCATCTCTATTCGACTGGAAACTGGAGTCAGAGTACCCCACAAGTTTCAAGTCAGGTTATTCATAAATCAGCCATTGATCATTAGTATTTCTTAAATACTTAAGGATGGACTTAACCACCTTCCAATGCGCCTCACCTGGGTTAGACTGGTATCTGCTCACTACTCCTAGTGAGCATGCCACGTCTGGTCTAGTACAAGTCATAGCAAACATGATGAGCCTACTACAGAAGCATAAGGTACTCTACTAATGCGCTCTCTTCCTCAGGAGTTGTCGCACAATCCTTCTTGGAAAGAGTAATTCCAAAACCAATCAGGAGATAGCCTTTCTTGGAATTTTCCATGCTAAACCGTTTCAGCACGGTGTCAATGTACATAGACTGGGACAGTCCCAAAAGCTTCTTAGATCTATATCCATAGATCTTCATACCTAGTATGTAAGAAGCTTCACCCAAGTCCTTCATGGAGAATTGAGATGATAACCAGACCTTTATTCCTTGTAATGCTACGACATCATTCCCGATTAAGAGAATGTCGTCAACATACAGTACTAGGAATACAATCACCGAAACATTAACCCATTATAGATGCATGGTTCTTCTCCATTCCTAAAGAAGCCATACGATTTGATACACCTATCAAACCATAAGTTCCAACTTCGAGATGCTTGCTTAAGTCATGAAGGACCTCTGCAACTTGCATACTTTTGATTCATCTGTGGATGTGAACCCTCAGGCTGTATCTGAAAGTAAAAAATGTGGTGCAGGGTGCCTACGCTAAGCATGCAACAGCACAGGGATAGGTAAGTATTTTAAAACATTTTAAAATAAGTGCGGAAAAAAACCTATTCCGCATAGGATCTAGCATATGCAAGATGCATGTATAGGCATGATTCAGGACATATAATATTTATAAACATTTTAATAAATCTAGATCTACACATGCACCGAAATTAAAACCCAAAAACATACCTTATTCCCAGCTGGAATAAGTCTGGGATAAACCTGGAATAGACTGGAATAACTGGAATAAGTTATTCCAGTCGTCTTCCACCTTGGGCTGAAAACAGGGCTTCCGAAAAGTCCCCGGAACGCCGCTTCCGGACCTCCGATCGCTCCCAAATTTGAGCTGTAGATTCTTAAGGAAGTCCTCTTCGATCTGGCACTGGTTTCTGCAAGAAAACTAAGCCAATAAATCGTAAAAAATCGCCGAAGTCTGCTGCACGAAAATGGCAGCAGAAAGGAGTAGCTGTCTTCGTCGTTGGATTTCGGGCACTGGAGCGATCCCGGCTGCGTGGTTTGCTTCGAGGAGTAGAGGAATACTCCCTCTAGAGGGGAGACATGCCCGGACTCTCGGATCCGCCTCCACGCACTTGCTAGCCGCCGGAAGAGGGCTTCACGGTCACAGAATTTCGCAGCAGAACTAGGCAGAATGGGAGCTTGAAACAATGGGATTTTCTCTCCCTCTAAGGCTTCTAAACCCAACCCAAAACTCTCTCCTTAAGCCTCTCAAAGAATGCACAAAGCTCTTTTTTAGGCTCTCTCACGGTGGAAAAAAAAATTCTCTCGTTGAAAACTTTTTCACTTGAAACAGGACGCTGGTTTGGCTTTATAAGCAAGTTGGGAGGGGGGCGAGGGAGTGGAGCGTGGAAGGTGGGGAGGCAGCAGAATTGGGTAGCATATAAACCCCAATAAACCAGCCATAATCAACCATTAAACCCATTAACCAAGGATTAATGTAATGGGTGGGAAAAGGAAGAGACGGGACGTTTGGAGTTTCATCCAGCGAAAGGAATTCCAGCGTTTTGGTCTTTGGGTCTCTTCATTTCAACCATTGAATCACCGTGTAAAACGGTCATGAGGAGAAAATGCACCGGTTCAAAACCGGTCCAAGCCAAAATATTATACCTTGGTTCAATCCCATTAAACCAAGCCAATTAAATGGTCCAATCCCATTTAAACCAAGTTGGTTCAAACCTTTGAATATTGGTTCAATTGGTTCGCAACCAATTGGAGGCCGAAACGAACTCCGAATCAGTTCAAAACTGATTCAGAAAAAACCTGGCGCAGTGCTGATCAACCAAGAACAATTTCGGTTGACACAGACAAGGGCAAGACGGGGAAAAAGAGAGTGCTCAAAAATACTACTATGACCATAAAATCGAGACGATTCCCAATCGTATTCGGTATCCGGATCAGAGAGTTATCCTCTGTGGCGTGTGACCTCATAGGTTCGAACCTAAACGGTAGCACCAGAACAATTCTAGTACCAGCACAGGAAACCATCTAGCAATGGGTCCCGGCGTCCGGATAGGTCGAAGATGCGGGAGCAAACTATCGAACCTCTGGCATATGGTTACCGTATAATTCATCCCTTTGACCTCAAATGCTCAAGACGACTGAGATTGGGCCGCCAACCCAGACTGAGTCAGTCGACTACGTTTCTCAACCTCGTAAGCCTAGTGACTCTTCACTAGGGCTACCCCGGCCGAGGATTTGCTAAATTGAGATACTGCGAGACATTCAATCCAAACTGTTCGGACAGGTCAATTCCATCTTGGTCCATCACTGCTCCACAAGTACTTTCCTGTACCCAGAAACCTTTCATCACCGGATTAAAAATCCGGGTAGTCGGCACCAAAGCACAGGGAGTTGCTTGCAAGCTACCGTGATGACCTCAGGTCAGAGGGACACTTATACCCATATCCAATCGTGAGTATCCCTTGGCAGAGAAAGGGACTGCACGGAGTCACGTTCAATGTGATATCAATATCCCACCTGCAGATCACATCAGTGTCACCACACTCATTTGGTCAAGAGGACAACCAAACGATGTGAACTACAACAACCTATACTTGATATATTGCCGTCCAGTACAAATATCCTTTGGTTGTGAACCGGTTTAAGGACCACTCGATACATCCTCTCTGTATCGAAGTCAGTGTAGTCCTAAGGACTTCATCACATAGGAAAGAGTTCATTTCAGGGAAATTCAATACGTGATGAGCTGCCAAAAATTTATTTTATTAATTCATTGAAAAAGTACAATACTTAGCACAACCGTCTACAACCCAGGCGATTGGCTTTGGGACACAATTCCCAACAACTCCCACTTGTACTAAAGCCAATTAGAAGAGTATCTAATACCCATTTCCCATTTACAATAGTCAAACTCTTTTATTCCGAGGGCTTTAGTGAAGGGGTCGGCCAGATTTTCTTTTCCATCGATCTTCAGAAGATTGATGTCGCCTCGTTCCACGATCTCTCGTACGAGGTGGTAGCGCCACAGGATGTGCTTGGTGCGGTGATGAGCTTTTGGCTCCTTAGCTTGAGCAATGGCTCCAGTGCTGTCACAGTACACCGGAACAGGACCATCTAGGGAAGGTGCACCCCTAGCTCTCCAAGGAACTTTCGCAACCACACAGCTTCTTTTGCTGCATCTGATGCTGCAATATATTCTGCTTCGCATACCGAGTCTGCAACAGTTGCCTGCTTGGAACTTTTCCAGCAGACCGCTCCTCCATTCAAGGTAAATACAAACCCTGACACACTCTGCTATCATCTCTATCTGACTGGAAACTGGAGTCAGTGTACCCCACAAGTTTCAAGTCAGGTTCTCCATAAATCAGCCATTGATCTTTAGTGTTTCTCAAATACTTGAGGATGGACTTAACCACCTTCCAATGCACCTCACCTGGGTTAGACTGGTATCTACTCACTACTCCTAGTGAGTATGCCACATCTGGTCTAGTACAAGTCATAGCATACATGATAGAGCCTACTGCAGAAGCATAAGGTACTCTACTCATGCGCTCTCTTTCCTCAGGAGTTGTCGCACAATCCCTTTTGGAAGAGTAATTCCAGAACCTATCGGAAGATAGCCTTTCTTGGAATTTTCCATGCTGAACCGTTTCAGCACGGTATCTATGTACATAGACTAGGACAGTCCCAAAAGCTTCTTGATCTATCTCTATAGATCTTCATACCTAGTATGTAAGAAGCTTCACCCAAGTCCTTCATGGAGAACTGAGATGATAACCAGACCTTTATTCCTTGTAATGCTGCGACGTCATTCCCGATTAAGAGAATGTCGTCAACATACAGTACTAGGAATACAATCACAGAACCATTGACCCATTTATAGATTCACGGGTTCTCCGTCTTAACGAAACCATACGATTTGATACACCTATCAAACCGTAAGTTCCAACTTCGAGATGCTTGCTTGAGTCCATAGATGGACTTCTGCAATTACATACTTTTGATTCATCTGTGGATGTGAACCCTTCAGGCTGTATCATATACACCTCTTCTTCCAGCTCCCCATTTAGGAAAGCGGTTCGGACATCCATCTGCCAGATCTCGTAATCAAAATATGCTGCCAAAGCAAGCATGATCCGAATAGACTTGAGCATTGCCACAGGGGAAAATGTCTCGTCATAATCGATACCATATCGTTGACGATACCCCTGGCAACCAGACGGGCTTTATAGGTCTCTACCTTCCCATCTGTGCCCTTTTCTCTTGAAGATCCATTTACAACCGATGGGTTTTATTCCTTCAGGCGGATCAACCAATGTCCAAACATTGTTGATTTCCATGGACTCCATTTCGGATCGCATGGCTCCAAGCCATGCCTCAGAGTCAGATCTCTGAAGTGCATCCATATAGGTGATCGGATCCTCATTGTTCTCATCGAGCTCAATGGGATCTCCATCCCGGACCAAGAAATCGTAGTATCGTCCGGCTGACGCGGTATTCTACCGGATCTCCTAATGGGTTCTGGGTGTGATTCAATCACAGCGGTTCTACGATGTCCTTAGAGTGTGTAGGTTCTTCTATGGCTGAACTTCATCAAGTTCAATCTTAGAGGCTATAGTTCCTTCTCCAAGGAACTCTTTTCCAAAAAGATAGCTCTAAGAGCAACGAACACTTTTTTCATTCTCCAAGTAGAAGAAAATACCCTTTGGTTTCCTTAGGATAACCAACAAATAAACACGGATCAGACCTAGGACCAAGTTTGTCTGAGTCTAAACGCTTTACGTAAGCCGGACAACCCCAGACCCGAAGGTGTGAGATTGATGGTTTACGTCCATTCCACATCTCATACGGAGTGGAGACAACAGATTTACTTGGAACATTATTTAATAAGTAACAGGCTGTCTGAAGCGCATATCCCCAAAAGGATAGCGGCAAAGTTGCAAAGCCCATATGGATCGACCATGTCCAACAAGGTTCGATTCCTCTTTCGGACACACCATTCAACTGTGGTGTTCCTGGAGGAGTCCACTGAGAGAGAATTCCATTTCCTCAAGATATGTCAAAAAAGCACCAGATAAGTATTCGCCACCGCGATCAGATCGAAGGTTTTAATACTTTTTCTAGTTTGCTTTTCTACTTCATTACGGTATCGTTTGAACATTTCAAACGACTCAGACTTATGTCTCATTAAAAAGGACATAACCGAACCTTGAAAAGTCGTCTGTAAAAGTAATGAAATATTTGTATTCTCCTATAGCACTTACTGTCATCGGTCCAATACATCAGTATGTATTAGACTTAGAAGTTCTGTAGCTCGTTCACCTTTTCCAGTAAAAGGTGACTTGGTCATTTTACCAAGTAAACAGGATTCACAAGTGGGCAGTGATTCAGAATCACTGACTCGAGAAGTCCATCCTCGCATCTTGTTTATCCTATTTTGGTTAATATGACCTAGCCTACAGTGCCAAAGATACAAATCGTTGACATTATCTAACCTTGGACGTTTGCTAGAAGTGTACATTACACTAACAGGCCTTGATAGTACGTATATGCCATTATTTAATCTAGCTTTCATTATAACAGAGTTATTCAAAATAACATTGCAAAAATCTCCTTTTATTGATAGTTCAAAACCATAACTGGCCAAAAGGCCTACGAGATTATGCACATAATGAAACTAGGACAATAGTGACAGTCGACTAGTTCGACAGTACAAGACTCAAAGACAAGATGCAAGACTCCAACCGCCAGTACTGGAACACGATTTCCATTCCGACGCTCAGAAATTGTTCTCCATCTTCAAATCTTCTGCTAACTTGAGTCCCTGTAACGAATTACAAACATGAATTGGACTCCAGTATCCAATACCCAGTTAGCAGTATCAACAATTGAGTAATTACAAGGTCTTATATATAAATACCTTGTTCAGCAGACTTCTGCTTTCTCGGCCTGTTCGGATCAAGGGATGCTATATAAAGAGGACAGTTCCTCTTCCAGTGTCCCTTCTTCTTGCAGTGGAAGCACTCTGCAGAAGACTGATCAGCCTTAAACTTCCTGGTCTGACTCGGGCCAGGAGCATTATGCACCTTCTTTCCCTTTTTATTTATTTTCTTCTTCCCTTTCTTAAAGGGACGACGACCTCTACTACCTCCCACTAAATTCACCACCCCCTTATTCAGTTGGTGGTCTTTCTCGAAAGTCTGTAGCAACCCCAAAGACCATGGTAGTTGACTGCAGGCTTGTTCATTCTATAATGATCAAGAAAGTCAAGATAGGAGGAGGGAAGAGAATTCAGGATCGCATCCTTGCCGAGCTGCTCGTGCAAGGGGCATCCGAGTTTGCCCAGTTTTTCAATCAACTCGATCATGTACAATACATGATCAGTGACTGAACCGCCATTCGGCATCTTGGAGTTGTAGATGGCACAAGACACTTTGTACCGTTCTACATCATCCGGGGTGCCGAAGGATTCCTTCAACTTTTGAAGGATTTCATCAGGTTGGGCCTCCTCGAATTTGCGAGTGAACTCGTCGTTCATCGCCGCTAGCATAATGCAACGGACAGTAGTCCGATCAGAGACCCACTTCAAATAAGCATCTCTGACCGCACTCCGTGCATTAGCGGGAGGGATTTCAGGTGCCGGATCCGTTATCACATACAGGATCCGTTCGTGCTCCAGAACTATTCTCAACTTTCGATACCAACTATCGAAGTTGTGACCCTTTAACTTCTCGTTATCGAGAAGTGACCGGAGCGACAAGTTTGAAGACATCTGAAAAGAACAAGACCAAATTAGTTTATGAATTAATAACTTAACCAAAAGACTTGGACTTTAGTCTAAAGGTTTCTCCCACTAATTTTTCAGATTGGTAGCCTCTGACTCCAATCCGTGAAAACAACATTTTTCAAGTGGGTACTAAATCCAATAGGCCACGCATGAGCCCGACTATGGCCGGCTCACCCATACGAGCCTAAAGGTAGGTTCGTAAACCAATTGTTTCCCTAAACAATTTTCAGTATTTTATTTTGCCCCAGAGAACACCCCAATCGGCCTAGGGGCCTCCTATTGCGGGTCTTTGGTTAGGTCCAACCATTAAAATGACTAATCCAATGCTTCCAGCTAACTAAAGACCAAGCCCGACTATGGCCGGCCCACCTGGTCCCGTTAAGGAGGTTGCACTGAACCATCATCGATCAGATAGAAATTCCAGTCGCCGGATGTACACCCGTTCTATGGAACTGCCGATGCACACCAAGCTAGTGGACACATTTCTATCCAACTTAATGGGAGGCTAAGACACTGTCAATTCCTTGACTTAGTCTTTTAAGGACCTAATAATTTTTAGAGGATTTTTTTTTTTTTTTTTTGTGACAGAAGAAAAAGGTAAGGACATGGATCATCCTCCCACTGAATCAATCAGATTCCAGGAGGGTTGAATTAAATCAACAATTGATCCATGGGCACCTATTGATCAGTCAGACCGATCAACCTGGGTGACATGGGTTAACTCGAGTCATTGAGCTTTTCCAATCAGTTCTGGTCGACTCGACTAGCCAGGTAGGTGAGATCATGGGTGAGTATCCGCCATTAACCATCTTTCCTAGACACCAACCAAGTTGGCCAGGAAAGAGGTAGCCTCATACAACCATGATCACAATGCCAACCTACCTCGACACCAGTCGGTTTACCAGACTCGATCAGACTAGCCTAAAGACTCGGGCGTCCACTGAGCCACTAATTGGATCCATTTTAGATGAACGGATCAACTAATCTAACTATTAGATAGTTCTAAAGAAGGACCTTAAACAACATTTGTTAATCTTCTTTTAATCCGGTTCAACTAAACTTAGGTCTAACCCAGTGATGGACCCAACTAATCAGCTAACCCAATTAACCCAATTTGGCTTATGCAATTTTATTAGATTTCATAAACCTAAAAATTTTATTAAGCCAAATACTTAATTAAAATATTTTTAATTAAGTCTCTATGTAAAACAATTTTACATCTTAAATTATGCATCATATCTAGATTTATACTTTTATAATATATATGACCCAAATAACAAATTATAAATCATGCCAAATTTATAATTTTAATTTCTTTTTGATTTCCTTAAAGGATCCTTCTGAAGAGGCCAACACAGACGAACCGCATCGTGTCAAAGACACACGGCCATGGTGAAGGTCTCAACTAGGTTCCTAAAAGTACTCTCTAATCCCAAGATTAAACAATTTAATCTACTATACATGCATCAAGATATGTTACTCTAGAACCTGGCTCTGATACCACTGAAAGTAAAATGTGGGTGCAGGTGCCTACGCTAAGCATGCAACAGCACAGGGAATAGGTAAGTATTTTAAAACATTTTTAAAATAAGTGCGGAAAAAACCTATTCCGCACAGGATCTAGCATATGCAAGATGCATGTATGGCATGATTCAGGACATATAATATTTATAAACATTTTAATAAATCTAGATCTACACATGCACCGAAATTAAAACCCAAAACATACCTTATTCCCAGCTGGAATAAGTCTGGGATAAACCTGGAATAGACTGGAATAACTGGAATAAAGTTATTCCAGTCGTCTTCCACCTTGGGCTGAAAACAGGGCTTCCGAAAAGTCCCCGGAACGCCGCCTTCCGGACCTCCGATCGCTCCCAAATTTGAGCTGTAGATTCTTAAGGAAGTCCTCTTCGATTTGGCACTGGTTTCTGCAAGAAAAACTAAGCCAATAAATCATAAAAATTCCCGAAGTCTGCTGCACGAAAATGGCAGCAGAACGGTAGCTGTCTTCGTCGTTGGATTTCGGGCAACTGGAGCGATCCCGGCTCGCGTGGTTTGCTTCGAGGAGTAGAGGAATACTCCCTCTAGAGGGGAGACATGCCCGGGACTCTCGGATCCGCCTCCACGCATGGTGCTAGCCACCGGAAGAGGGCTTCACGGTCACAGAATTCGCAGCAGAACTAGGCAGAATGGGAGCTTGAAACAATGGGATTTTCTCTCCCTCTAAGGCTTCTAAACCAACAAAACTCTCTCCTTAAGCCTCTCAAAGAATGCACAAAGCTCTCCTTTTTTAGGCCTCTCTCATGGTAGAAAAAAAAATTCTCTCGTTGAAAACTTTTTCACTTGAAACAGGACGCTGGTTTGGCTTTTATAAGCAAGTTGGGAGGGAGAGGGAGTTGGAGCGTTGGAAGGTGGAGAGGCAGCAGCAATGGGTAGCAATAAACCCAATAACCAGCCATTAATCACCATTAAACCCATTAACCAAGGATTATGTAATGGGTTGGAAAAGGAAGAGACGGGCGTTTGGAGTTCTCATCCAGCGAAAGGAATTCCAGCGTTTTGGTCTTTGGTCTCTTCATTTCAACCATTGAATCACCGTGTAAACGGTCAGAGAGAAATGCACACCGGTTCAAAACCGGTCCAAGCCAAATATTATACCTTGGTTCAATCCCATTAAACCAAGCCAATTAAATGGTCCAATCCCATTTAACCAAGTTGTTCAAACCTTTTGAATATTGGTTCAATTGGTTCGCAACCAATTGGAGGCCGAAACGAACTCCGAATCAGTTCAAAACTGATTCAGAAAAACCTGGCGCAGTGCTGATCAACCAAGAACAATTTTCGGTTGACACAGACAAGGCAAGACGGGAAAAGAGTGCTCAAAAATACTACTATGACCATAAATCGAGACGATTCCCAATCGTATTCGGTATCCGGATCAGAGAGTTATCCTCTGTGGCGTGTGACCTCATAGGTTCGAACCTAAACGGTAGCACCAGAACAATTCTAGTACAAGCACAGGAAACCATCTAGCAATGGGTCCCCGGCATCCGGATAGGTCGAAGATGCGGGAGCAAACTATCAAACCTCTGGCATATGGTTACCGTATAATTCATCCTTTGACCTCAAATGCTCAAGACGACTGAGATTGGGCCGCCAACCCAGACTGAGTCAGTCGACTACGTTCTCAACCTCGTAAGCCTAGTGACTCTTCACTAGGGCTACCCCGGCCGAGGATTTGCTAAATTGAGATACTGCGAGACATTCAATCCAAACTGTTTGGACAGGTCAATTCCATCTTGGTCCATCACTGCTCCACAAGTACTTGCCTGTACCCAGAAACTTTCATCACCGGATTAAAAATCCGGGTAGTCCGGCACCAAAGCACAGGGAGTTGCTTGCAAGCTACCGTGATGACCTCAGGTCAGAGGGACACTTATACCCATATCCAATCGTGAGTATCCCTTTGGCAGAAGGGACTGCACGGAGTCACGTTCAATGTGATATCACATATATCCCACCTGCAGATCACATCAGTGTCACCACACTCATTTGGTCAAGAGGACAACCAAACGATGTGAACTACAACAACCTATACTTGATATATTGCCGTCCAGTACAATATATCCTTTGGTTGTGAACCGGTTTAAGGACCACTCGATACATCCTCTCTGTATCGAAGTCAGTGTAGTCCTAAGGACTTCATCACATAGGAAAGTTCTCATTTCAGGGAATTCAATATGTGATGAGCTGCCAAAATTATATTTTATTAATTCATTGAAAAAGTACAATACTTAGCACAACCGCCTACAACCCAGGCGATTGGCTTTGGGACACAATTCCCAACAGTATCATATACACCTCCTCTTCTAGCTCCCCGTTTAGGAAAGCAGTTCGACATCCATCTGCCAGTCTCGTAATCAAAATATGCGCAAAGCAGCTTGATCCGAATGGACTGAGCCTTGCCACAGAGGAGAGTCTCGTCATAATCGATACCATATCGCTGACGATACCCTTGGCAACCAGAAGGGCTTTATAGTTTCTACCTTTCCATCTGCACCCCTTTTCCTCTTGAAGATCCATTTACACTCGATGGGTTTTATACCTTCAGGCGATCAACCATGTCCAAACATTGTTGATTTCCATGGACTCTATTCGGATCGCATGGCTCCAAGCCATGCCTCATAGTCAATCTCTGAAGTGCATCCTATGGTGATCGGATCCTCATTATTCCTCATCGAGCTCAATGGGATCGCCGTCCCGGTCCAAGACCGGAGTACTGTCCGATTGACCCGGTATTCTACCGATCTCCTAAGGGTTCTGGGTGTGATTCAATACAGCCGGTCCTACATGTCCTTAGATGTGTAGGTTCTTCTATGGCTGAACTTCATCAATTCAATCTTAGAGGCTACAGTTCCTTCTCCAGGACTCCATTTCTAAAAGATATCTCTAAGTAAACGAACACATTTGTTCATCTCCAAGTAGAAGAAATACCCTTTGGTTTCATTAGGATAACAATGAATAAACACCGATCAGACCTAGGACCAAGTTTGTCTGAGTCTAAATGCTTTACGTAAGCCGAACAACCCCAGACTCGTAGGTGTGAGATTGAGGGTTTACGTCCAGTCCACATCTCATATGGATGGAGACAACAGACTACTTAGAACATCATTAATAAGTAACAGGCTGTCTGAAGCGCATATCCCCAAAAGGATGCGACAGAGTTGCAAAACCCATCATGGATCGAACCATGTCCAACAAGATTCGATTCCTCCTTTCGGACACACCATTCAACTATGGTGTTCCTGGAGGAGTCCACTGAGAGAGAATTCCATTTTCCTCAAGATATGTCAAAATGCACCAGATAAGTATTCGCCATCTCGATCAGATCGAAGGGTTTTAATACTTTTTTCCAGTTTGCTTTTCTACTTCATTACGGTATCGTTTGAACATTTCAAACGACTCAGACTTATGTCTCATTAGAAAGACATAATCGAACCTTGTAAAGTCGTCTGTAAAAGTAATGAAATATTTGTATCCTCCTTTGGCACTAACTGTCATCGGTCCACATACATCAGTATGTATTAGACTTAGAAGTTCTGTAGCTCGTTCACCTTTTCCAGTAAAAGGTGACTTGGTCATTTTACCACTAAACAGATTCACAAGTGGGTAGTGATTCAGAATCACTGACCTCGAGTAGTCCATCTCCTCGCATCTTGTTTATCCTATTTTGGTTAATATGACCTAGCCTACAGTGCCAAAGATACAAATCGTTGACATTATCTAACCTTGGACGTTTGCTAGAAGTGTACATTAACTAACATGCCTTGATAGTACATATATGCCATTATTTAATCTAGCTTTCATTATAACAGAGTTATTCAAATAACATTGCAAAAATCTCCTTTTATTGATAGTTCAAAACCACAATTGGCCGAAAGGCCTACAGAGATTGCTCATAATGAAACTAGGATAATAGTGACAGTCAACTAGTTCGACAGTACAAGTCTCAAAGACAAGACACAAGACTCCGACCGCCAGTACTGGAACATGATTTCCATTCCTGACGCTCAGAAACTGTTCTCCATCTTCAAATCTTCTGCTAACATGAAGTCCCTGTAAAGAATTACAAACAGAATTGGACTATCAGTATCCAATACCCAGTTAGCAGTATCAACATTGAGTAATTACAGGTTTTATCATATAAATACCTTGTTCAACAGACTTCTGCTTCCTCGGCCTGTTCGGATCAAGGAACGCAATGTAAAGAGGACAGTTCCTCTTCCAGTGTCCCTTCTTCTTGCAGTAGAAGTACTCTGCAGAAGACTGATCAGCCTTATATTTCCTGGTCTGACTAGGGCCAGGAGCATTCTGCACCTTCTTTCCCTTCTTATTCATTTTCTTCTTCCTTAAAGGGACGACGACCTCTACTTCCTCCCACTAAATTCACCACCCCTTATTCAGTTGGTGGTCTTTCTCGAAAGTCTGCAGCAACCCCAAAAGACCTGGTAGTTGACTGCAGGCTTGTTCATTCTATATGATCAAGAAGTCAAGATAGGAAGAGGGAAGAGAATTCAGGATCGCATCCTTGCCGAGCTGCTCGTGCAAGGGGCATCCGAGTTTGCCCATTTTTTCAATCAACTCGATCATGTACAATACATGATCAGTGACTGAACCACCATTCGGCATCTTGGAGTTGTAGATGGTACAAGACACTTTGTACCGTTCTACATCATTGGGGTGCTGAGGATTCCTTCAACTTTTGAAGGATTTCATCAGGTTGGGCCTCCTCGAATTTGCGACTGAACTCATCGTTCATCGCCGCTAACAATGCACTGGACAGTAGTCCGATCAGAGATCCACTTCAGATAAGCGTCTCTGATCGCACTTCGTGCATTAGTGGAGGGATTTCAGGTGCTGGATCCGTTTCACATAGAGGATCTGTCATGCTCTAGAATGATTCTCAATCTTCGATACCAACTTTCGAAGTTGTGACCCTTTAACTTCTCGTTATCGAAAAGTGACCGGAGCGATAAATTGGAAGACATCTGAAAAGAAAATAAGACCAAATTAGGTATGAATTAATAATTTACCAAAAGACTTGGACTTTCGTCTAAAGTTTTCTCCACTAATTTTTAGATTGGTAGCCTCTAACTCCAATCCGGAAAACACTTTTTCAAGTGGGTACTGAAATCCAATAGGCCTCGCATGATCCTGACTTTGGCCGGCTCTCCCTACGAGCTAAAGGTAGGTTCATAAACCAATTGCTTCCCTAAACAATTTCAGTATTTATTATGCCCTAGAGAACACCCCAATCGGCCTTGGGCCTCTATATTGCAGATCTCTGGTTAGGTCCAACCATTAAAATGACAAATCCAATGCTTCCAGCTAACTAAAGACTAAGCCCGACTTTGGCCGGCTCACTTGGTTCCGTAAGGAGGTTGCACTGAACCATCATTGATCAACAGAAATTCCAGTACCGGATGTACACCCTTTCTTGGAACTGTCGATGCACACCAAGCTAGTGGACACATTTCTAACCAACTTAATGGGAGGCTATGACACTGTCAACTCCTTGACTTAGTCTTTTTAAGGACCTAATAATTTTAGAGAATTTTTTAGTTGTGACAATAGAAAAGACAAGGACATGGATCATCCTCCCACTAATCAATCAGATTCCAGAGGGTTGATATAAATCAACAAATGATCCAGGGCACCTATAGA
The DNA here is from genome assembly GCA_021397845.1 of Areca catechu. Taxonomy (NCBI): domain Eukaryota; kingdom Viridiplantae; phylum Streptophyta; class Magnoliopsida; order Arecales; family Arecaceae; genus Areca; species Areca catechu. Next base: position 138,932,904 of record CM038052.1, on the reverse strand, counting down.
TCAGTTTAGACCGATCAACCTGGGTGACATGGGTTAACTCGAGTCATTGAGCTTTTCCAATCAGTTCTGGTCGACTCGACTAGCCAGGTGGTGAGATCATGGGTGAGTATCCGCATAACCATCTTTCCTAGACACCAACCAAGTTGGCCAGGAAAGAGGTAGCCTCATACAACCATGATCACAATGCCAAACCTACCTCGACACCAGTCGGTTTATCAGACTCGATCAGACTAGCCTAAAGACTCGGGCATCCACTAAGCCACTAATTGATCCATTTTAGATGAACGGATCAACTAATCTAACTATTAGATAGTTCTAAAGAAGGGCTTAAACAACTTTTGTTTAATCTTCTTTTATCCGGTTCAACTAAACTTAGGTCTAACCCAGTTGGGACCCAACTAATCAGCTAACCCCATTAACCCAAAATGGCTTATGCAATTTTGATTAGATTTCATAACCTAAAATTTTTTATAAGCCAAACACTTATTAAAAAATTTTTAATTAAGTCTCTATTTAAAATAATTTTTACATACCAAATCATGCATCAAGATATTTTACAAATATTTTATATCCAATATAAAATATGCCTAAAAACTGTATCAACAAATTAAAAAAATTTAAATTTTAATATCTTTAAGGATCTTTCTGAAGAGGCTAACACAGACGATCCGCATCGTATCAAAGACACACGGTCATGGTGAAGGTCTCAACTAGTTCCAAAAGAAAATTAGATATATTATAGATTAAACAATTTTAATCTATAAACATGCATACAGGATAGATTACACATGCAACCTGGCTCTGATACCACTGAGAGAAACCGTTGCAAGAGGTTTGACATAAACCTACACTAGGCATGCAAACAAAGAACGGGAGCACATGGATTTTAAAACATTTTTAAAATTGTGCAGTGAAAAACTGCAATGCCCAGAACCTAATCTATTCAAGTTGCTTGTATTAAAAATAGGCATGTAACAAGGCATATAATATTATAAAATTATAAATAAATACATCTATTTATGCATGATTTAAAATAATTTTTCCATACATTTATTTCACCTGGAGTACCCTGGAATAAACCTGGAATAGGCTAGAATAGCAGGGATAAATCTATTCCTGTAGTCTTATTCCTTTGGACGCTGGTTTGCTCTATTTTTGCTTTGAAAACAGCAACCAAATGGCGATGTCCGGAGCTCCTTTCCTCCCGAATCGAAGCAGCGGCAAGGGAGAATGGTCTTCTTCGATCTCCAACAAAAATCTGCAAAGAAAATACGGCAAAAAAAAATGTACCAAGTGACCGGAAGTAGCTGCCTGAAATTTCTACTGCAGAACAAAACAACAGCTTGTTCCTTGGCGTTAGGAGCAACAGCAGCAAATGAGGAACGTCTCTCTTGCTCCTAGGAGTAGAAGGATACTCCCTCTAGAGGGGAGACATGCCCGGGGCTCTCGAAACCACCCTCACGCGCGGTGCTAGCTGCTGGAAGGAGTTTCGGTCAAGGTAAGTAGCAGCAACACAGGTTTGCTGCAGAGGTTGAAAGAGCACTACAATCAACAGGAAAAAAAAAAAAGGGGCTTTATTACTCTCCCTAATACACACCAAAACCCAGCCCTACTAGCACCCAGTGGAAGCAAGGATAAAGCTCTCAAACAGGAAGAATTTTTCAGCCTCTCAATGGGAAAAGACAACGCCCAGAAATCCCTTGGATTTTTCACTGTTCGCTGAAACAGAGGACTGTAGTTTATATAAAGAGCAAGGGAAGAGGGAGATGGAGAGGCTGGGAGATGAAGGCTCCAGTTAAATCCATTAACTGAGCCTTTAACCAGGAATTAAGAGGAGATTAAATGAATCGGGTGGAAGGAGAGGAGGAGGCATTGTCGTTTGGCATCCTAGCGCATGGAGTATCTTCTATCAAAGTACCATGTAAAACGGTCAAGCGGAGAGAAAACACCGGTTCAATTAAATCTGGTCCAAACCCATTTAAAACCATTTGGTTCAATCCAATTGAACCGGTTTTAAACTTTGTTCAAGAGTAAAAATTTGTTCACAACCAATTGGAGGCCAAAATGAACTCCGAATCAGTTCAAAACTGATTCAATAAAATCCTGGTTCAGTCCTGGTCAGCCCGGAACAATTTCTGGTTGACACAGACAAGGGAAAGACGGGGAAAAGAGTGTTCAAAAAATACTGTGACCATAAAATCGAGACGATTCCCAATCGTAATCGATATCCAGATCAGAGAGTTATCCTTTGTGTCGTGTGACCTCATAGGTTCGAACCTAAACGGTAGCACTAGAACAATTCTAGTACCAGCACAGGAAACCATCTAGCAATGGGTCCCGACGTACAGATAGGTCGAAGATGTGGGAGCAAATGATCGAACCTCTGGCATATGGTTACCGTATAATTCATCCCTTTGACCTCTAATGCTCAGGACGACTGAGATTGGGTTGCCAACCCAGATAAAGTCAGTCCACTACATGTCTCAACCTCGCAAGCCCAGTGACTTTTCACTAGGGCTACCCCGATCGAGGATTTGCTAAATTGAGATACTGCGAGACATTCAATCCAAACTGTTTGGATAGGTCAATTCCATCTTGGTACATCACTGCTCCACAAGTACTTGCCTGTACCTAGAAACCTTCCATCACCGGATTAAAATCCACGTAGTCCGGCACCAAAGCACAGGGAGTTGCTTGCAAGCTACCGTGAAGACCTCAGGTCGGAGGGACACATATACCCATATCCAATCGTGAGTATCCCTTTGGCAAAGGGGCTGCACGGAGTCACGTTCAATGAGATACCACATATCCCATTTGTAGATCACATCTGTGTCACCACACTCATTTGGTCAAGAGGACAACCAAACGATGTGAACTAAATACTATATATTGCCGTCCACAAATATATCTTGGTTGTGAACAGGGTTTAAGGGACCACTCGATACATCCTCTCTGTATCGAAGTCAGTGTAGTCCTAAGGACTTCATCACAAGGAAAAGTTCATTTCATGGAAAACAATATGTGATGAGCTGCCAAAAATAATATTTTATTAATTCATAAAAAGAATACAATACTGAGCTCAACCGCCTACAATCCATGCGACTGGCTTTGGGACACAATTCCCAACAGCTGCATCATTGTGTGATTTCTAGAATTATTCTATTTTTCATACAATGTTTGCATGATTTCATATTTATATTACTCTAGATGCATCTAGATCCTATGAAGGGGGTTGTGTTAATTATATTAACATCTTAAGATAAAATGGTTTTATCACTTTCCGTTGCTGCATGCCTTTAGAAAAGTTTTAAAATGCATATGTCACCCCTAGAAATAGTTCCTTACACCTTGGGTATAGTAAGCAGTTCTAGGCTAATCCAGGGGAGGATAATTGGAAATCTGTGAAAAACATTCTTAAGTACCTGAGAAGGACTAAAGATATTTTTCTAATATATGGTGGATCAGAGTTGAAACTAGAAGGATATCAAATTCTAGTTTTCAATCAGATCCAGATGATAGCAAATCCATATCAGGGTATGTCTTTATCCTATAAGGTGGTGCAATGAGTTGGAAAAGTACAGAGCAATAAACTTATCTGACTTAGTCACGAAGTCTGAGTATATAGCTGCAAGCAAGTAAAAGCCATAAGGAAAGCTATGTGAATGAATAAATTCATCATAAATTGGGCATGGTTCGACTATAGAACAACCAGTGTCACTTTATTATGGTAACACTAAAGTTATTGTGCAAGTTAAGGAACCAAGGTCTAATAATAAGCCCAAGCACATCTTAAGATGCTTCCACCTCGTTCGAGATATCATAGAAAGACAAGATGTTCTTGTTGAACGAGTAGATATAAAGAATAACATAGCAAACTCATTCACTAAAGCACTATCAAAGTAGCAGCTTGATCACCACTTAGATTGTATGGGTGTAAAATATAAAGGCAATTGTCTTTAGTGCAAGTGGGAGATTGAAAGAATGGTGCCCTAAAAGCCAATCATTGTAAAGGCATTTCTATTATCTTCCAACTTATGTATGATATTATTTATCAATAAAATGCATCTTTTGATCATCATACTGCTACATCTTATAAAGATTATCATGAACCCCATAAGTTAGGGCAGTGGAATTAGGTTTATGATAGAGATCATTATGGTGAGACCTAAGTTCCTATAAACCCTAATCTAAAATATTCTTAGTCATTGGATAATCAATTCAGGGATCGATGAATCTAGAAAAACTAGCACATCCTATGTATGCTCCATGGAGAGGATGGTTGTTGCCTAGGTGGCCTTTCCAATAGGGGGTGAATTGGGAATTTAAAAAGTTTAAGCAAATCTGTGCTCTTTCAATGTTTTTAGAGTGGAAAGTGCTATGATTCAAATAATTAAAGCATAACCAAGCAGAAGCAGAAAAAGCACAATCACAAACACAAGTTTATAGTCATTCGGAGCAACCTCGCTCCTATGTCCACCCCAAGGTACAACTTGAAATTTCACTATATTCACACATGGAATATAGCCAGATTGTTTTATGGGCTCACAATCCAAATCCAAACTTGGTTTTAACCGGGCTAACCAAAAACCCAAACTTGGTTTTTACTTGGCTCACCAAAAATCCACTACAATGTTAGTTTTAAGATGGGATCACTAACAACCCACACTTGGTTTTCAACAGGCTCACCAAGAACCTAACAAACTCATAAAAGAGTTTAGAAAAATACATACAACTTTATGACAAACCCAAGTTGTCTGATGGTTGCAATTGCAGCTCAAAGGAAGCCTTCTTAATTGCACTTGAAAGCTCCTTAGTGGCTTCTTAGACTCCCCAACAAATGTTTCAAGCTTCAGATGAGAGTTGGTGAAGACTTGAAGACTCTCTTGAATGCTTTCTCTTGAATGTTCTCACCAATAAATATTAAAGCTCATTAATCTCGTTAAAAGATGTCCAAATACCTTATAAATAGAGTCTTGTACTCTTCTACGGTGGATATTACTGTTGTAGATCGTTGGGATTCGAAATATGACCGGTGAAGTAAGATTTGATTTTAAAATTCAAGTTTTGGAACTAGCTGTTACTTGCCTAAATCTGGGATTCAAGTCGGCTCGGATGCTTCTAGTTGGCTCAGATTCTTAGATAGGTCAGAAAGGTCTATTGTCAAGCGGTCCTCTTCATCGAGTCAGCTTGCTGTTGTTCTCACATAACTATTTTAAATAATCTCTGTAAGAGTGACTCTTCTACCTTGAGTCGGCTCAACTGTCTGTTAAGAAATCCTTACTCTAGTGGGTCGGCTTGGATACTCTCAGTCAACTCGGATCTTCAAAATTTCAAAATATGTACTCTGCTCTAGTCAGTCTTGCTTTCGGGTCGGCTCGAATTCTGACTAAGAAACTAAAGTGCTAGATGAGTCGGCTTGACTTCCTTCAAGTCGGCTCGGATACCTGATGCCAGTGAATTATGTTTTGTGATAGAATCAAGTTGGCTCATTATGATTTGAGTCGGCTCTTCAGTGAAGTTGCCCATTTTCATGAACTATTGAATGATTTTTCTGGACATTTTTTCATAAAATATTTCCAATATTTTCATAGATTGCTTGACAAACTTATAAGTTGTAGGAAGTATGAATATGCATTAAAATCATCCAACAAAAACTTAGAAACACTTAGAATAGTTAACAAAATAAATGCATGCTCCATGTTTTGTATCATCAAATCATCAAGGGTTAACAGTAGTTGGCTCATAACCACTTGTGTAGAGACACTAATACAAGGATGTGGATGCTCATTAGGTTATGAGTCTACTAAACTGATCTGACAAGAGACCATCAAATGAAAGTCTTACTTACTTGTCAAAAGAATGTTCTCTTAGTAGTTGTGCATGTGATCCTTAGACCTGAAACTACCATAGTATCTTATGCACATGAACCTATATTTTGGTGTATACTCACTCATGGCAATTAAGTCATGTATGGGGTGTTTCTGGATATGGTGAATTGTGTATAAAGATAATGAGTAGGTCAACAAGGAATCGATCACTCTTAGTAAGAGGAGAAGTCATCCCGTGTGATCTCTTCGAATGATGACTTGGAAAGTCTTTGGCCAGAGTAGGATGAGATTAGATAGAGTTTCTAATTATTCATCAGTTGAGTCTTCATTATCGAATTGAGATTCAAAATGATTAAGTACTAGGGTTTGATATTTATCCATGCCCATCACTTAATCGGGATATAGGAAGATCGAAGAATTGAATTGCATGGTAACTTTTTGTTGAAGGGTATTTTGGTACTTTCAATCAAATTCCTCATCTTCTGAGTAGGCATGACACATTGCTAGATGTCAATCTTGTCTTGTGGGTTTTTATGAATCAATTTGATTGGATTCATGAGTCAATTCGAAATCTGATTCGAATTGGCAACTTAGGTCAGCTTAATTTGACCTAATTAGGTCAATCAGCTATGATTAGATCGAATCAGCTTGGACCTAGACCTACTGCTGGCTAGATGTGGAACCCAAAGGGTCATACACATTAAAAAATTGACCTAGGAAGTGTTGAGAATTTGACTACAAATCCAACCAGATTTGAAGAACCAAATCTTCAAGAACAGCTTTGTTCCCGATCAAGAATGAACACCTGATCAACAAAGCAATTGCGAAAGCGTATCACCAGGTTGTGGATGACCATCTACCAATAATCTCCATTGAAGATCATGGTAGGATTCAGGTTGGTGAAGATCAAGAACAACAAGAATGGAGAGGAGAAAACAGAGGAATTTTTCACGGGAGAAAGGGATTTCCATTTCCAAGAAGTTCATTACACAATCATCATCCTCTTACGAGAATACAATATATATATACCTCGGTCAAACGTGCCCGAGATTCCAAAACTCCCCCCAGCTGGCATCGTTAAAAAATAGTTCATCCGACATCCGAGCTGACTCAAATCCATTCAAGTTGACTCGTCCAGACTACAGGTTTCCTGACTATCCATCTGAGCCAACTCAAATCCATTCGAGCCGACTCGTCTAGACCACAGGTTTCCTGACTGTAAATCTAGGCCGACTCAAATCCATTCGAGCTGACTCGACCAGACCACAATCACCTATTCAGAGATGTGCCAACCAACAGAGTCGACTCTTATCATAGAAGAGCCGACCCTAAGGCCCAGACTGACCAAAACTAAGCCTAAACACCTAAGACTTATACCGGACTCAATCCTAGCCCTAGACACATCATGGAAACCCATGATAGACTAGATCAACACGTGTACATTGACCCAACTAGCCATGAATGCACCACCTGAGACTCAACAATCTCCATCTTGGTGCTTTAAGGCTACATATGCCAAACTCCTCAAACCCATTAACCACATACAATAGTAGAAGCTATCTCTTGGTAGAGCCTTCGTAAGTGCATCCGCCTGGTTCTCCATTGTATGAACCTTCACCAGCACCACTTCTTCTTCCTCCACCAGCTCCCTGACTCTGTGGTACCTCACAACTATATGCTTAGTCCTAGCATGATAGACTGGGTTCTGTGTCAAGTGTATGGCACTCTGGCTATCACTGTGCAGGACCATCGTACATTGTTTCACCCCCATTTCAGACACTAGCCTTCTCAGCCATAGTGCTTCCTTTATAGCTTCGGTAATCTCTATATACTCCATTTCTGTTGTAGACAAAACAATAACAGGTTGAAGGGTTGATCTCCAAGAAATCGGTCCACCATACATGCAGAAGAGATAACCTATTGTAGACCTTCTTGTATCAAGATCATCTGCATAGCTTGCATCAACAAACCCTTCCAAAGGACCTGAATCCTCACATGATTCTATGGAGTTCCATCCATGTCCTTCAGGCTGCCCACCAAATACCAGTCCATGTCTTTGAATCCCTTGCAGATATCTCAAAATCTACTTCAATGCCTTCCAATATTCCTTCCTAGGATTAGCCATGTACCTGCTCACTTGGCTTATAGCATATGGTATGTCCGGCCTGCAACAAACCATAGCATACATCAAACTGCCCACTGCATTGGCATATGAAACTCTTTCCATGTACTCTTTCTACTCCTCTGACTAGGGGCACTATTTTTTTGAGAAAGAAATTTGCCCTGGTAATGGTGTTTCCACAGGTTTGGCCTTATCCATCCCAATCCTCTCAAGTACCCTTTTAATGTACCCACCTTGTGACAAATAGAGTATTCCTTTGCATCTATCTCTGCAAATCTCTATTCCAAGGATTTTTTGAGTCGATCCCAAGTCTTTCATCTCAAATTCCTGAGATAATGCTCTCTTCAGCCCTTTCATAGCTGTCATACTTCTGCTGGCTATCAACATATCATCCACATACAGAAGTAAATATAGAGCATCCATAGTATCCACATCCTTCACATAGACACAATGATCATGTTCATATCTGAGAAATCCAAGGCTTATGATAAATATGTCAAATCTGTGATACCACTAACGAGGTGATTGTTTCAATCCATACAATGACCTCTAAAGTAAACATACCTTTTTCTCCTGTCCAATCTCAATGAAGCCATCAGGTTGCTTCATATAGATTTTCTCTTCTAGTCTTCCATGTAGAAAGGCTATTTTCATATCCTTCATATCCATCTGCTCCAATTCCAAATTATGTTTTGCCATCAAAGACAACAACACCCGAATTGAAGTATGGCGTACCACAGGAAAAAACACTTCTGTGTAGTCAACTCCTTCCCTCTATGAGTATCCCTTTGCTACCATCTTACCTTGTATCTCACTCCACCTTGCTCTGAAGGAAATGATTTCTTTGTGAACACCCATTTGAAGCCAATAGCATGAGTATCTCTAGGTAGATCCACTAGTTGCCATGTCTGATTCCTATTGAGAGATTCCATCTTTTCCATCATGCCTTGCATCCATGACTCTTTATCAAGACTTTCCATGGCTTCTACAAAACTTTATGGATCTCTATTCACAGATATAAGAGCATATGCAATTTCTTCATCCATGCCATATCTAACCGGCTTCTGTATTATGTGTTGAGGCTTATGCAATGCCACTCCCCTTGTATTATCCTAAAAGTCTACAGTTTGTGGCTCCTCCTGCACTTTCCTTTGAACAGCTAATTCTTCTCGCCTCTCCTTTACTCCTGGAGAATCATTCCTGTCTAACTCCACCTCAACTGAAATTCCATTTTCAGCTGATGTTGAAGGCTTATCCTCCAACTGTGATGGGCTCTCAATACTGTTCATCTTATTGACTGCATTTCCTGTTGCAGTCCCCGATTTCTCCAAGATGCTCCTCTCATCAAAAATGATATCCCTACTGATCACCACCTTTTGAGACTATTGATCCATAGTAGGTAACCTTTGACTCCTTATAAATACCCTATAAAGATCATCTTCTTTGACTTTGGATCCAGTTTGCTTCTTTGAGTTGCCTCCACATGAACATAAGTCGGGCACTAAAAACTTTCAGGTGGCCAAGCTCCACCTTCTTCCCACTCCAAGCTTCTTCTAGATGTCCACCATCCAACTTGAAGAGGGGACCTGTTTATGATAAACATGCTAGAGTAATAGCATCACCCCAAAAAATTTTTGGTAGTGATGACTGCAGCCTCATACTCCTTGCCCTCTCCAATAGTGTCTGGTTCATCCTTTCCACGACACCACTCTGCTGTGGAGTCATCCTTACTGTGTAATGGCATTTGATACTATTTTCCTCATAGTAACTCCTAAACTCTGTACTAGAGTACTCCTCACCATTATCGGTCTGAAGGCACTTTACATATCTTCCTATCTCCTTTCTACCTCAACTCTCCAAGCTTTAAACTGGACAAATATATTTGATTTTTTCCTCATCAGATACACCCACAGTTTTCTAGAGAAGTCATCAATAAAGGTAATAAAATACCTTGCTTCACATCTGGATAAAACAGGTGCTGGTCCCCATATATTCGAGTGCACCAAATCCAACACTCCTTCACTTGGCTTGGTACAAATAGCAAATTTTACTCTATGCTTTTTACTAAAGATACATGGCTCACACAAGTCATTTTCATCCTTTTTCAAAGCTAGGATGTTCCCTCTTCTGCTTAACTCCATGAGCCCTCGGTCACTCATATGACCCATTCGATAGTGCCACAGTTTATATTCAACTGTTCCTCTTGTACCGCTGCAAGAACTTCAGCACTATCACTTATCACTGAGCCTTCCATCCTGTATGGATTGTTGCTCAGTCTTCTTCCTCTCATTACGACCAAACTTTCTTAGTAATTCTTAAACATCCACTACCAGATTGGCAACTAAAAGCATATCCCTGCTCTTCCAAGTAGCCCAAATAAATCAAATTCTTTTTCAAATCTGGTACATGTTTGACATTTGATAGAGTCCTTATTATTTCATCATACATCCTCACCCTAATAGCACTTACTCTAGCTACCATACAAGAGTGATTATCACCAAGACTTACACTACCTCCATCTGACCTGTCATAGGTGTAAAACCAATCTCGATGTGAGGTATAGTGGCATGAGCATGCAGAATCCAAAATCCAGGTACTCTCTTAATCCACTGATCCATCTGATACAACCAATACTCCTTCTCCATTGCTTTCCAAAGCATTAGCCCCACTGGTGTTTGCTCTCCCCTTTTCTGTTTCCCAAAGAGGACAATTCTTCCTGATATACCCAAGTTGATGACACTTGTAGTATTTCATACTTTTGTGGTTCCGAGATTGAGATCTGCCCTTGGACTTTTCCCTAGTTCTTTCCTTGGATCTTCCTTGCCTCTCATTCACAGCAAGAACCTCTGAATTAGGATTACCTTTATAGATCTTTTTCCTTTGCTCATTGGATCTAAGCACACCAACAACCTCTTCATAGTTTAGGGTTTCCTTCCCATAAACCAAAGTTGTTATGAGACCATCATACAATCCAGGGAGTGAACACAACAGCAACAATGCCCGATCTTCTTTATCTATCTTCACATCTAGACTCATCACTTCAGAACAAACCTGATTGAACCTCTGAATGTGAGCAACTAGGTCTCCTCCTTCAGGCATTCTCAAGCTATATAATTGCTTCTTCAGTCATAGCTTGTTCGTCATGTTCTTTCCCATGTATAAGTCTTCTTCAAAGACCTTTTGCAGTAGTCTCTAAGCACACTTCAGGTAAAACCTGATCAGCCAAACACATCCTGATGGTGCTAAAAGCAATCTCTTCTAACTCTTTCCATTTTTCAATACTAATCTTTTTCGGTCATTCTTTAACCAAGACCTTGTAGATTCTCTGTTGAACGAGCAAATCTTTAACTCTTTGCTATCACAGGATGAAGATTTTCTTGTCATCATACTTCCCAAATTCTACTTTGAACCCACTTGATGCCATTACCACAATCAAGAATTCAAGAGATCTAAAAATCGTACCTACAAGAAGCCTTACTTCCAACCCTCTGATCTTGAGATCTTCTTTCCATGAACCTTGCTCTTATACCAAATATTGAGAATTCGACTCCAAATCGAACTATATTTGAAGAATCAATTCTTCAAGAGCAGCTTTGTCCCGATCAAGAATGAACACCCTGATCAATAAAGCAATCACGAAATCGTATCACCAGGTTGTGGATGACCATCTGCCAGCAATCTCCATTGAAGATCATGATAGGATTCAAGTCTGTGAAGATCAAGAACAACAAGAACGGGAGAGAAGAAAATAGAGAAATTTTTCATGGGAGAAAGGGATTTCCACTTCCAAGAAGTTCATTATATAATCATCATCCTCTTATGAGAATACAATATATATATACCTCGGTCAAATGTGCCCGAGATCCCAAAACTCCCCCAGCTGGCACCATTAAAACATAGTTCACCTGACATTCGAGCCGACTCAATCCTTTTGAGCTGATTCGTCTAGGCTATAGGTTTCCAGACTGTCCATCCAAGCCAACTCAAATCCATTTGAGCCGACTCATCCAACCCATAGGTTTCCTGATTGTGCATCCGAGCCGACTCAAATCCATTCGAGCTGACTCGTCCAGACCATAGGTTTCTTGACTATACATCCGAGTAGACTCAAATCCATTTGAGCCGACTCGTCTAGACCACAATCACCTATTCTGAGATGTGCCAACCATAGAGTTGACTCTTATCATAGAAGAGCCGACCCTAAGACCCAGACTGACTAATACTGAGCCTAAACACTTAGGACTCATACCGTACTCAACCCAAGCCCTAGACACATCATGAAAAAACATGATAGACCAGATCAACACATGTACATTGACCCAACTAGCCATGAATGCACTACCTGAGACTCAATAGGAAGTCAATTGGTATTTAATTAGGGTCATGGGATCCTAAGGTTAGCTAGATTACACACTAGTATGTGTATGCTAACCTGACTCCTAACCCAATTGAATTGGGTCTAATAGGTTGCTAAATTGACTAACCAATTTGTAGAAGACCTAAATTGGGTTGATTTCTAAGTAGGATGAATTTATCAGAATTTATTTGATATTTTTCATGGATTTTATGTGCCAAATACCAAGAGTCCCAAGGGCATGGGACTCTTGGTGCCAAAAGGAATGGTCATCATTTAAAGGGGTGCAGAAGAACCAAGAGTTTCTCTGCCTATTAATCACTTATATAATGATAAAGTAGATTTAATTCCCTTTCTTTTGACACCCATATTGTATATACTTTGACTAGGTCAAACATGAAATATGGCATGGAGAAAGTTGACCGACAAGTGAAGAGTAGTGACTCTTCACTATGGGCGCCAACTTTTTTTGTGCACAAATGGTCATAGAAAGGACTTGGAGTCCTTCTACTTTGGGACTTTGAATCCAGATAAAGCAAGGCACCTCTTAGCCTCATCTCCATGCCATTTAATTAATCTTGACCAATCAACCAAAGGAGAAATGCATTGGAAGGAAGTTGACACACATGAAGAGTTGCGACTGCACAAATTTGGCACAAATAGAGTCCCTTCTGCTTTAGGTAACTTCTTATCATCGATTTCTTTTTAAGAAAGGCCACGTCCCTTGGCCTTCTTACAACTAGTAATATTTCAATGGCAAGTGGAGAAGTCGGCCAAAGGAGTAAAGGGACTTGAATATGGCCTTTGGCACAGGAAAAGTCATGATGCTTTAAAGATAAGACTCCTTCTCAATGGAGGGTCTTATTTTATCTGTTGGTATAGATCAAAGGCTGATGAAGTGCCTTATCTGGCACCTCCCGTTCTCCTATAATAGCCTTCGGTGTTTAGGCCGAAGGAATCATAATTCTGATTTCCTTTCTTTCTTGCATTCATACACTCTGCCACACTCCCTTTGTCACTTCCATCCCTTATTAGAGTTTAGGTCTTGTCTTAAAACAAGTCCACCATTTTAAGACAAGGGTTTAGGAAGAGATTTAGAAAGTGAAAAAGAGAGTGAAGAGAGGATTTAGAGAAGGCTCAGAGTGCTCTACTGGAGCTCAAGAATTTGAGCAAGGAAGGAAAGGCTGCTTCCAAAGGAAGAAAGGCCATCAAAAGTCCCCATGGCTTAAGCAACCTACTAAAGAGTGCTTAGGGATCAATTCCTATGTAGATCACCTGGAGGGCATGCATTGTGTGCCTAGTGGAGAGAAGAAGGAATTAGCATTGCAGGTATTTTTAAAATCCTAATTACATGACTTGTTAATTGAAATGAAATAAGTGATCTTGGGTTTAAGGTTTCTAGTTGTTAGTGTGTTTTCAGAAAAATTTTTGAAATCCATTATTCCACAGTGCCATCGAAATCCTTAGAAACCCAATACATTGTATCTAGTCTTGATGACAATGGCATCAAGTTTATTGGTCATAGGCATGGAAATATTTACATGTTTGATCTTGATGATCTACCGGTACAAAATGTTCAATGCCTAGTGGCAATGGAAGCCAAGATTATAAAACTAGTTGGCTTTGGCATCATATAGACTAGGACATGCAAGTATGCATTTGCTTTCAGAACTAAACAAAAGAATCTCATAAAAAATTGCCAAAACTTAGTTTTGAAAAAGACAAAATTTATAGTACTTAGCAACTTGGAAAACAAATTAAATCATCTTTCAAACCTCAGGAGTAGTCTTTATATCTAGAGCCCTAGAATTACTTCATATGGACCTCTTTGGACCTACAAGAACAACTAGTTTGGGAGGCAGGAAGTATTGTCTAGTTATTGTGGATGACTTCTCACATTTACATGGGTCATATTTTTAGCTCATGAAGATGAAATATTTTTTTCATTCATTAATTTTACAAGAGAGTTTCAAATGTAAAAGGTATTTCATTGTTTCTTTACAAAGTGATCATGGTATAGAATTTGAAAATCATGATTTTAAAAAGTTTTGCAATGAAAATGGTTCATCACAACATTTCTGCACCTAGGACACCTCAATAAAATGGGATGGTGAAAGAAAAAATAGAACTCTTGAAGAAATGGCATGCACCATGCTTTGCAAAATGATTTGCCTAGATATTTTGGATGGAAGCCATAAATACTACATGCTATGTTTAAATCATGTTTTAATTCGGCTATTTTAAAGAAACACCTTATGAGCTTTGAAAAGGTAGGAAACCAACTATTAAGTATTTTCTTATATTTTGGATGCTGTTGTTCATTTTAAATAATGACAAAGATAATCTAAGTAAATTTATTGCCAAGTCAGATAAGGGTATCTTTTAGATTGTATATTTTTAGATTACTCTACATCTAGCAAGGCGTACAGGTTTTCAACAGAAGAACACTTCTTGATGAAGAATCCATCTATGTTGTTTTTTATGAGCTAATAAAAAATATTCTAGAAAAGATATTCTTGATAATGAAATAGGTATTTAAAGGATTGAAAAAATGAACAATGAAGAGCCTTCCAAGGAGCAAGATGGTGATCAAAATAATGAAGGAGAACAAGTACAAAAAGTTGGAGCCTCAACAACAACACCATGCCATTACCTAAAGAATGGAAGTATGCTCATGGACACCCCAAAGAACTTATAATTAGTGATCCATCGAAAGGGATAAGTACTCATTCCTCATCGAGAAATGTATGTGATTATTTAGCTTTTTTTTCTCAAATAAACCAATCAATTGAAGGCTGAAAATGATTGCATTAGATAAAGTGCTATGGAAGATGAACTAAAGCAGTTCAAAAGTAATAATATTGGATTTTAGTTGAAAGACCTTCTAATACTCAATATTTGGAACCAAATGGATTTTCAAAATAACATGATGAAATGGAGTAGTTACTAGAAAATAGCTAGGCTAGTTGCCAAGGCTACAATCAGGAGGAAGGGATTGATTTTGATGAAACCTTTGCTCCTGTTGCAACTTGAAGTAATTAGACTATTATTAGCATTTGTATATTCATGGATTTTAAACTGTTTCAAATGGATGTCAAAGTACTTTTCTAAATTGATTTGTTGAAGAAGAAGTATATATAGATCAGCCTCCTAGTTTTGAAAATCATGAATTTCTCAATCATATTTCTAAACTCCACAAGGCTATGTATGGGTTAAAACAAGCTCCAAGAGCTTGGAATGATAGATTTAGTAAATTTATGCTTGAAAATGATTTTTCTAGAAAAAATGTGGACACTACATTATTTTTGAAAAAGAAGAATGATGATCTCTTAGTAGTACAAGTATATATTGATGATATCATTTTTGATGCTACTAATGAAACACTTGTCAAGAGTTTGCCAAGCTTATACAGGGAGAGTTCGAGATGAGTATGATGAGAGAGCATAATTTCTTCCTCGGACTCCAAATTATATAAGATGAGACCTTCTTATAAATTAGATAAGATGATCAGGTAAAGTATAGATCAAAATTATATAGAGACATTGGTTCACTGCTATATTTAACTGCTAGTAGGCCAGATATTATATTTAGCATATGTATGTATGCAAGATATTAGTCTGCTCCTAAAGAGTCTCATTTATTGGTTTTTAAACACATACTTAGACATTTGTCTAGCATAATTGATATTAAACTTTGGTACTCTAAAGATTCATCTATTGAAATGATGCATATTATGATGCTGACTTTGTTGGGTGTAAACTTGATAGAAAAAATACAAGTAGAACCTATCAATTCTTGGAGTTAATTTGATTTCATGGTTTAGCAAGAAACAGAATTCAGTTACTCTATCTACGATGGAAGTCGAATATATAGCAGCTAGAAGCTATTATGCTCAAATCTTATAGATCAAACAACAACTCAAAGATTTTGGCATCAAATTAACTAAGATATCCATAAGATGGGATAATACAGGTATAATTTTTGGCCAAAAATCCGTTTTGACACTCAAGAAGCAACATATTGAAATAAGACATCATTTCATAAGAGATAATGTACAAAATTATAATGTAATGCTTGAATTTGTATGTGTATGATAGTCAATTAGCAGATATTTCACTAAACCCCTTAGCGAAGATAATTTTGCATGATTAGAAGAGAGTTAGGCATCTTTGATCACTTTGATTAGAACTCTTTCAACTTTCTTTTTATTTGATTCTTTGAGCTCAAATCCTCTCAATTTTGTCTTAGATCATTCATAAACCCCTATGATTTTTGACAATTTATTGAAAATATTTTCTAGATTTTTTTTCTGATTTTCTCTGCAACAAGTCAACACTTGAAATTTTGGCCAAGTGTTGACTCACGTAAGTGTCGAGCGACACTTGACCAACTCCTAGTGTCACTCACGAACGACGAACAGTTTTTTAGATCAACTGGACCTTCCAAACCGCTTCTTCTTTTGTTTTTTTCTCCCCAAGTGGTCCCCTAATATCTTCTTGGTCCCAGAACAGTGATATCCCGGTCCTATCCCTCCTATTCAAGTAAAATTTTCTTGTTTCCCTTGAAGTCGTTCGTTTCAAGCCATAATTTTTAGCTCTTTCCATTTTTCTTTTGGCCGAAATCCTTTTCTCAGAGAGTCTGACCAGTTCTATCCTTTTTTGTCCCTTCTATCCATTCCGGTCTTGTGGTTCTTGGTGAAGATGGGATCTCGAAATCAGGTTGCTTTCCAGAAGAAGAGGTCAAGCCTAACTAGAGAAGATCCCAATCCAGCCGAGAGGAGATCCAAGGCTCGTTTCAATCCGGTCAGGGAACAACAGAATACTAAGTAGGAGAGGGTGCCCCCACAGCCATCCCCTGCAATGAAAAGAGTTTCTGAAAAAATTATAGCATGTGGACGCCGAGTCGATCAGTATTTCATGGACGAAGAGGGTTTTGGTATATGTGATTTTCTTAGAGTAGCTGGATTGATCTCTTTTTGTACCATGAAGGAAAAGTACTATCCACATTTGATTAGAGAATTCTATGGGAGCCTTGCCACTAATGGCCCCATATGGAGTGCCGTGGTCCGAGGTGTCCGGATTCCTGTGACTCAGGACACTCTGAGTAGAGTATGGGATATACCACTACACGGCATTCCAGCTACTTGTGTTGAACATTCGGAGGCTGCTTTTCAGTGTGTGCTTGAGAGGGATGATGTGCGGGGCATATTGACCATCACTGCCAATCAGTTATCTGTTGAGATGCGATTGCTACACCACATCATCGCAGCCTGCTCCCGAAGACTGGAAGGTTTGATTTTATTACGGAGCGGGAGCTTACTTTGGTGGTCTCCATCACACAGAGGACGGCCATCAATATCCCTACACTGATGGTCTATCAGATGGGCGAGGCAGCCACTCAGCGATGGCTCTGCTTGCCCTATGGGATGGGGCTGACACTTCTGTTATAAGCCTATAGGATTCCTTTGGAGGTGGAGGCCTCCAAGGAGATTCTTCATACCGACGTGTATGATGAGTGGTCCCTGCATCGGATGGGTTACCGGAGAGTCGCAGGTCATTGGTGTGCAAGGAGTCAGGCAGGACCCTGAGGAGGATGACATTCGAGCATCTGAGCTTACCCATCTGCATCTCAGTTTAGTCCTCCGGCTCCAGCAGATGCACCTGAGCAGCATGAGCCAGTTACTCCTCCAGCAGCATCAGTTCTAGCTCCAGCACCTCAGCCCATTGTAGGGACTGATTCTGACCTTGAGCAAAGGATCACACCCCAAATTATGGGGGTCTGTAAGGAAATATCGCAGTTATCAGCTAGGACTACCTAGGTACAGATCGAGCTACAGGGCTTATGGGTGCACACTGATATACATATCAGTTCTCTTCGTGGTGCGATAGAGATTGGATTTGCACAGATACAGGATGCTAAGATCTTTGATGCCTTTTGCACTTCTGATCTGTCTGCACTTCCACCTCCTACAGATGGTGACTCCGGTGGTGATGACTCAGATGATGACAATGGTAGTGATACTGGTGGTAAGTAGTCAGGGTCCAATTAGTTTTCAAAATTGAGTAAGCAATTATCATAATAGATATATACCATTGATCATGCAATTTAAAATATTATCATCACATAGAAATAAATCTAAACCAGTTGTAAAAGAAGAAGCTAATACCACCTTGTTCGTACTTCATAAGCCAATTGAACGAGGCAAACGGTTAAATACATACTTCTAAAATCTCCTCAGTTACAGGAGACCTACACCCATCCTCGCAGGGAGGAGCTTCAGGCTATGCGAAGAGTGTGATATTGGCACGGCTCAATCAGACAAAACTCCCCAAATTATTTAGAGATTGATTGATTCAGTTTGATTCGATTGAGCCATTCCCACATCGCACTCCCACCTAGCCTCCTAGAACCTGTGCTAGTTCCAAGCTTGTTCATTTTATTCACCATGAGCCTTTTCTGCATGAAATGAAGGAGAGAAGCAAGAGGAGAACAAACGAAAGAGCTACAAAAGAAATAGAGGTCTTGTAGAAGGAGAGATGAGAGAATTGGAGGACAGTGGTCGTTGTGGTGGAGAGGAACGGGAAAGGGGAAAAGGGAATGGAGAAATAGGGGAGGATCCGGGAGAAAAAGAGAGGAGAACGAAGAAGAAAAAACTGTTGGGACGTCAATATCTATCTTCCTCGTGGGAAAGACTAGAAATATTTGTAATATATATAGAAGAAGAGTAGGGAACTAGTTAATGAGGTTTCCACATGGTGGTTGATGTACAGGTGCACGTTTCCCTCAAATGGGCTGGGTCCCTCAACGAAGCTTCCAGTTGCCTTACACCAACATCATTTTCACCCATATATGAGTAGATTTACGTTTGGTTTTGTTGCTAACCCAACTACTACCTACTACCGGCGGTCGTGGTGTACAATAAGATGGTGAGTTGTTGAGGCTTACCGTGGGACGGAGTGGTGTTGTAGTTGTATGAGTAGAGCTAGCCAATTTCTATTAGCATGTTAAGAGATGGTGCTCGCCCGTTCGTGCCAACCACCGCGTCGCAATCCAAGTTACTAACCAAATTAACCCTCACTCTTTTCGCTTTATTCGTTTCAGGTAAGGTGCAGGCTTGATACGACAAATTAATGCGTAAGGTAGCCGGCAGTCAATGAACTCCAAAAAATGGAAAAGAAAAAACTTAGGGCTTAACAGTATAAAATTCGAGTTCGGAACTTTACGCGTTTGGTACCACAGAGTACCGTATTTGGTTAGTTATCGTGCGATTCATCTTGGAAATGGACAGGTGTTGCTTATTGTGGGAATCCGAATGACCGTGCTATGTAATACATAGCATGTACGATAAATGATTGCACGTCCATAACGTGCAAGCAAAAATTTGAGAAATATAAGGGATAATGTGGGTCATAAAATTTGAAGCGGCCCACTTGGACCTGGTCCAAGTAATATGGTTGAGGACAGCGCATACATGAAATTAATGCATGTCTGCAGTGCAAAAGACATATGGTTGAGGAACCCTAACCATGAAACTTTGTTAGAGTAGCCTAATGAAGAGAGCTTTTAAGTCCGAAGCTTCATAGGCATGCAAAAGGACCGAAGAAGGGATAGATTCTCAACTAATTCGTTTTGTTCATTATAGATGAACTTACCAACCCGTCCGAAGGAAGGAGATTCTTCCACTTCCTGGTTTATCTGTAAATAATTTTTTGTCGGATTTGCTCCAGTGGGAGATACTCCGTGCCTAAGTTAGTAGAGACGGGCTCCAGCCACATAATCGAAAAGATTCTGAGAAGGATAAATGGAGAGGAAAGGACTCTGAGATTCTCAGGACTATGTTGTGCCTTACCTGGAGCGTCCCCTCTTACTAGTATTTATATTGATTCGTCTGGCCTGCGTTTCCGTTTTCTTTCTTACATTTACAATAGGGGGAGTTAATTCCTTTTCCTTTGTTCGCAATCATGGACGTTATTAAACGGTTCCGGCCAGGCCGGAGACGTTGCTGCCGGAGTTAATGGTCGCATGGTCATTTTGACATGGTTGTGCTTTGGAGATAGTTGGACAATTGATGATAACCGTTATTCGTCACGTTCGTGGAGATTTGAGACAGATCGGAGATCTATCTTCATGCTTCTTCTTTGAAAGTATTCGTAGCTGAATCGGAGGAGCGCTTTCGTCTTCAGACACCTTCGAGACAGCACCTGTTGCTAATGTCGAAGATCATGCTTTCAGCATAGATCGAAGACTATGTCTTCGGTATAGGCTGAAGACTACATCTTCGGTCGATCATGAAGATCATGCCTTCGGCTAACGCTGAGAGCCCTATCTTCAGAAGGAGGCCGAAGGCTGACTCTTCAATTGAGATTGAGAGCTACGGCTTCGGTTTGTCCGTCAGCCGTTCGACTTCTTTTAGGCACTTTAGTTCGAAGTGCATGGTTCGGAGAGATGTCTTCGACCGGTCGAACCGATGGCTGATCTGTGCTTGAACCGATATATCCCAACAGTTGCCCCCCACTCTCAGTTTTCGAAGCGATGATCTGCCTCGAAGAGTGAGAGTATCACTGGGTTGTCGTTTTCCCTTGGGGAGTGGTGCAGCAGATGATGGCGAAATCTCTGATTGGACCATTTGCCATAACTGCTGGTTGATTCGATGATCAGGTGGTGGACAGCAGTCACCCCCTGATTGGGGTGTGGAGAAAAGGAGCGGGCGAACCAGGGACTGTCCCTCCTTTTTCTGTTGTG
This sequence comes from Areca catechu, assembly GCA_021397845.1. Lineage (NCBI taxonomy): Eukaryota > Viridiplantae > Streptophyta > Magnoliopsida > Arecales > Arecaceae > Areca > Areca catechu. Next base: position 138,911,858 of record CM038052.1, on the reverse strand, counting down.
CGACGGTTCAGTCGATCTTTCCATTAGGATTTGGGTGGAGGTCGTGGCCTCTTCCTGTCCTTGGAAAAGTAGCATGCCCCATCTTAGCCGTTGATTGGTGTTGCACGAATTATGACCTTCGGTTCATTCCGCGCAAATCAGTTGAGGCTATTTGGGATTGTGCACCCATCTCGAGCATCCATGATGGATTTGGGGAGATGGTTCCCCTTATCGAGTTGTCGCTTTGGAGTCTCCTTGTCCCTTTATGAGAAGGGAAAAGGTCTGACTGAGGAAGCTTCTTCATCCTTGCATACCTTCAGTTTTGGCCAACTTTCCTTGTTCTTGGCTATCGGTCCCTTCCGTAGGTAGAACCTTCCTTTTATTTCTTTGTTCTTTTTTCCTGTCATGGTTGAGACCGTAGAAAGTAAGGGGGAAAAAGATGGGCCCTCTAGGATTGATAATGTAGTGAGTCCGGAGTTAGTTTCTAGCTCCGTCTCACCAGGGAAGATTGCCCACCTTCGGGAGCGTTATCATTGTCCAAAAAGGTTCCTCTTGTACTTCTCACATTTAAGGAGTGGGATGCTAAACCTCCAGTGGGGTATCTTGCCATATATGAAGATCATTTGAAGGCTGGTCTTCGATTTCCCCACATCCCTTCTTCATCAAAGTCTTTCGCATATACCAAATAGTACCGTGCATTGACTCCAAGCTATATTCGGAATATCTATGGGTTCTTGGTCCAGTGCCACATAGCCAATGTGAGCCCCGATACCAACTGTTCACTGCTCTTTTTGTTCTCAGGAGGGATTTCCATGGTCGCGGATGGTGGGTGATCGGTCTTCGGCCTGGTCGCAAGATTATAAAGGATATGCCCAGTGCCATCCTGGTGGAAGCCCAATTTAATTTTGTTTCGTCTACCGAACCGTGGGTTTCAGTAGTGAGTGGAGGGAGCCATGCTGGTTGCCAATGATGGTAAAAGGTTTTGGAAGTCGATATGTTCGATTATGCTTTACTGACTGGTTCGGAGGCCATTCCCATCCACAAACTGTTAGAGGAGAGGAGTCTCCATCTTGCAGAGATCAGCAAGTTCCCTGTGTTAGGTATAGTAGTAGAAGTTTTTAGCTCTCCACTTCTAACTCCTTTTGGTCCAGCTGATTTAGAGAGGTATTTTTATTTGTAGGTGGTGGAATGAGGCCTGATTTGGGCTGGCTTCGTTAGTTTTCAAAGGAAGGTGGCTCAGGCTCCCCCTTAGGATCAGAGATCCAGAAGAAATCCGGGGGATGATCTTGAGAGGAGTAGAAGTGCTTCATCCTCTAGAAGAACATCTGTGGGAAATGGGGTATCGACGATGGAGGCTCCAAGTGGAACTCAGCCAGTTGAGTCTTTGCCGACGGTCAGCTCTAATTCAGATAAGGGAGAGTCCGTCTCCGGTGGTCGATGCATCACCACCTTGCCCCCCTATGGTGGATAGGGTAGCGGCATCGCAACTTAAAGACGAGTCTATCAGGGAGGTTCCTCTAAGTGGGAGTCATCCCGTGGACACTTCAGAGCTTTCTTCCACAGGGGATCTTTAGGTCCCTCCATTGCTTGGCTGGCACTGAAGGATACTTTGCTGCCTCATGATTTGGCAGTCATCCGAGGTTGGAGCCGCGCTAGGGTGTCTGATTCTGGTTATTCCTCCCTGCAATAGGTGAGATTTTCATCGTCCCTCTTTTGCCCGATGGGTCGTTCAGCTTATGACTGGTCTTACACCTTGTTTTGCTAGTGCAGCTGGTCTACGACATTACTTTTATGGAAACAGGCCTGGAGAATGTTGATAGCCTCATTCACAGCCTGAAGGAGGAGCTCCACATGGCCAGGGCCGAAAGGGAGGTGGTCGAGGAACTGAAACAGTCCATGGAGAATTAGCTCACTCAAGTGGATCCTGAAGTTCGGGGCCTGAATGGCGAATTGAAAAATGCCCACTTGACAATCTCAAGGCGGGAGGTGGAGTTGTGGAGGAATAAGAAGCGTATTGACTCCTTGGAACATTCTGCTAAAGAGAACCAAGAGAGTGCTGAAGACATGGCCAGGGTGGCTGAGGAGGCGACCAAGAGGGCTGAAAAAGCATTTTTGAGAGCCGAAGAAGCATCTTTGAGAGCCGAAGATGCATCTTCAAGAGCCGAAGAGGTGGCCCTGGAGGTCGAAGCAGCCAGAAGGGAGTTCGAAGCCATGAGAGAGCAAGCGGCTAATGCTATTATGGATTTCAGAAAATCTTCACAGTTCCAAATGGAAATGAATGAAACAAGTTTGTACAGCTATCAACATGGCTTTAATGATAGACTCGCCAAGGTCAGCATGGTCTTCCCTGATCTTGAATTTTCCAGCATCCCTATGTTTGACATCGAGGAGGAAGAAGAAGAAGAAGTCGGGACCCTTAATGAGATTGAGGAGATGCCTAGTCGAAGTGAAGGAGTCCCGGTCGTAGCTGGTGAGTTGGCCATGGCCAATACCGTGGTTACGACCCAGTCTGAAAAGGTGATCTAGATCGAAAGTTCTCCGACTCTGGACCAGGGAAAGGAGATCATCTCCATTTAGATTGAGGAGATACTCCATTCTGCCAATGTTGGATCTTCCTCAACTGATCCATAGGGGTCCGTTAGGCTTCGAGCCTTGCATATGTGTTTCTTCTTTTCTTTCTTTTGGAATGTAATCAATGATCTTCTAGGTTTAATGAATGTTTTGCTTTTGAATGATGGATACTATGGGGCTTCTCAAATGTAGCTTTCCAAGTATAGAATCTTCAAACTGGTTTTAGTAAGGTCATCGGTTTTGGCGACAGACTAAATCATGCACCCTTTGTCGAGTCGATTTTTCTGGACATAAGCTCCTCTTTTTGAACTGCAAAATATGTAGGGAAGTTTCTACGTGAGGGGAACCTTTGGCTTACCAGCTTACCGGGGGTGGTGACTGTCATGCTGTTGCCTGGAGAGGTGGTGGGTGATCAGGGCCATAATGACTGTGCTTGGGGACAGGGATCATCGTGGCTGTAGCCTTTCGGTGGTCCCTCCCAAATATCGGTTGAGGCCCCTGATTTACTAGGGCATACGCGTGTGGCATTCCTAGGAACCGCTACAATGAGGGCATTTGACCTAGGCCTCTCTCGTCTTGATATAAGGAAGAGGATTTCCTTGGATTGATTACCATTCGCTCCTGAGAACGCCATTCCCAACACCGTTCCCGCCTCCCTATCCTCACGCTGTTCTGAGTGTTTGCCATGGCATGAAGCCAAACCTAGCACAGCTTAGGCGAGCAGCCAAGGGAAGCCAATGAAGGCTTCTTGTCAGGTAAGGAATCAGATCGGAGGCAAAGGTGTGTATTGGCATTGCCGTGCGCCAGGCTGGGAGTAGTGTTCTAATCGAGATAGGTTCTTCCTTAGGAGAGGAACCGGTTTCTCTCGGGATGGCCACACTGGCCGTGCTATCTAAGAATTTGAGCCCACAAGATGCTGGTGGGGCTTCCTTATACGTCGCAGATGCCAAGCCTGCGGCTCCGGTCGTAGGAGAGAGAGATCCGGTGGGGCGACACCCCTGTCACTGGAGCCGGGAGGCAGGAATTTGGAAATCCTTTTCCTGCTATCCTCCTTGGGATACAACAGGTAGCTTCGAGTGTGCGTGTTACCAATCCGCATTTGTCGACTAAACTGACCTTGTATGTACTTTTTATTCTGTAGATTTCTTGTGACCTTTCTTTATTGAGAAAGGTGCCCATGAATCTCTCAGCTATAGCAAAGACCTCCGAAGCCGAGTGGCCTCAGTTGTAGCTAAGATAGATGTCACTGAAAAGCTTCGGGCCACTACAGAAGAAAATATGGGCAGGTAGTTGCCTCGAACGATGTCTTGAGAAGATAGCTGGGCACTCTTCAGGCACAGGCAGTCGAAATGGCAACCATTGCACAGGAGAGGAGGAGGAAGGTGGTTTTTCTTGATGGATGCTGAAGGAGACTCTAGGGATGCTAAGGAGCTGAAGTCTCGTCAGGTTGAATTTGAAGTGAAGGATCGATGAGCAGGAGACAGGCCTTCGGTGGGCAACCAAGTTTTGTGCAAGTCAAAGAGAGGGTTCTCCGGGCCGTTAAGGCTTACAAAAATTCTTAGGCCTTCAAAGATGGGTAAGCAAAGCCACGTCGAAGGATACTCTTCGGGTTATGCCAATTGCCAAGTAAAATTAAGAACTTTACCTGGCATGGACGTTTTGGTTGGTGCATCCAAAGGATGAGGCTGGGACACCGAGGTTCAGCCTGATGCGGTGTCGACCCTTACTCTTGTTTCAGCTGTTGAAGAGGTTGGCGGGGATAAAGTTGTTGTATTTTTTTCTTTTTCAGCTATCTATAATATTTTCCTTCTGGATGAGGGTTTTTCATCATTGAAATAAATGACTAATTTTTTTCAAACTAGTCTCTTCTGAGTTGATTCCTTTTGGTGTGGTTTCTCTCTGGTGGGTAACTCGAAGACTATTCGGTTTGAGGTCGATATTCTCAATATGATTGAAGACAAACTCTAAAATAGGATGGAAAGCCACCACCATTTTTCGGTCCTTTGGGCCAGGATTAATCTCGATTAGGCTGATGTCAGTATCCACGTAACTGTCCCTTTTGTTATGGAAGGACGTGGCAGACAAGTGTTATTTTTCGATTGGCCATTGATTGAGGAACATTAAATATATTTTTTCAGTGCCCGTGTCGAGTGCATGGATATCCGAACGGTCGCATCCCCACCCGTCCTGGGTGCCACCATGTTGTTCCTTTTCGATAAAAGGCCATTAATGCTATAACCATCCGAGGGAGATCATTCTGGGTTCAAAGCACTGATGTCTCTATCCCCAAGATAGTTATTGGCGATTGTACCATTCCTAGGTGGCCATCTTGGCTCCGAGGCATCGTTTCAACACGTGGCACCCTCTGTCATGTCTGGAAAAAGGTGTGGAGCACGTTTTTCTGCGACCATCCGTGGATGCAGGATCCTTTTTAAATAGGACCCTGCTCTTCCCTTTTATAGGCCATCAAAATTTTAAACTCCCATTTGAAGTTGCCCTCCTTCCCTTAGCACATCACCGAGATGAAGTTTAACAATTCTGATTGTTGGAAGGTGCTAAGAAGGGCCTCCAACATGATGCGGGATGACTCTAAGATTTCTAATCATGCAGAAAAAATAATAAACTAATTTTTTATGATTTTTTATTATTTAGTTCATAGGCTAAATTTTCAAATAAAAGTAAGAACTAGCAAGACGAATAGTAATACATAGAATCATCTTATTGCGCGAGCCAAACTCATGCGAATAATAAATTGCGGACTCAAATATTGAGAAACTCCTGGATTAGGATAGATAATCTTCATCAAATTAGAAATTTAAATAAGGGAAGGAATTACCAATTAGTTGATTTGAAGAACTTTCGATGAAGAGATCACACAGCATCTGATTGGAGTCTAGATGATGAAGTTCAGTTTCCTTGATTAGATGGCTGATTTGGATGGTTTCGGATGTAAGGAAAACCTCCTTTGGGGAGGTGAAACATCTCACAGATCCTGCAAACATCAAGGGTCAATCAAAACAGCAAGTAAGAAAAGGAAGGAAACTAGGTTTAGAAGGAATCAGGTTAGGAATTAGAAGCTGTGCTGTTTGAAACTTGTTGAAGATCTTTGCGTCCTAGTGCACTCTTCCTTGATGTGTGAAATTTTGAATGGTAGTGAGTTAGGTCGTGGAAGGATGCTAGGCAGCAAGGAATTCGTTTAACCATAAAAACACCAACCAAAGAAACCAAAACAAACCCAACATAAGGCAATAACTCTCAAATTTTAGCAAGGTTTATTCATAAGAGAAAGATGCTTACAAGAGGGGGAGGGGTGGGGTATTTATAGAGTTCCCATGCCCTCACTAACCATAGTTACACTTGGGTTACAAGTCCTCTTCCAAATTGGAATACAAGTCCTTTCCTAGCTAGGTTAGATTTACAAAGTTTAAAAGGATTAGAAATCCCAACTAGGTTAGGAATAAACTTGGTCTTCTCCTTCTTCTCTTCAACTTGGACTTGGTCAAACCTCTTTGGATGTGGTCAACACTTCAAGGATGCCTAGGGTGGTGTGTTGGGTCTTTAGGAGCTGCAAGGGGCCGGCCTAAAGGGGCTTGGGTGCATGGGTTTGGGCCTCTGGAAGCTGGGATGGCGGGGTAGCCTGGTAGCAGGAATATTCCCTAGAATCTTGCTTCTTAAGGGCTTGGACTTGGCACCTGGGCTTGATTTCTTTGGGCTGAGATGTAGGTGGACCTCTGGAATCATGGATGCCTTGGTTTAGGAATATGCTTTGACATCTGGAAGGAAATCTGGGCCTCTGGATGGCATCTGGAAGGAATCAGGGTTTCTGGAAGTATCTTGGATCCTGGGTTATCACACAAAATCCAATGGACTGATGTAGTGGCCTCTGACTCCTGGATATGGCCTGATGGAAGACCAAAATAAGGTGACCTCATCTCTTGTATAAAATTGGAATCAACTGGACTCATAATTGGACGTACAGGACTCAAAATACTAACTAGTTAGGGTTGAGATCAATCAACTAATCTGAACTTATTACAACTCCATCTTAATTGATTAAAAACTTTCAAATTTTGACACATGACTAATTAAACCATATGGGATCCAGGGATCTGTGTTTGATCCTTGTGTCCCCACCAATTTCTCCCGGGGTGGGAGGAACTCGACCTCATAGAGTTATGGGTAATTTTGGCTCAAGGAGGGTATGGGTTGAGGCATTGCAGATCCGCACCAGCATTCCACAGGTTCTCAGATTCTAGTTAACCTTGCTGCCGGACCAAATAACGCTGACAGTCTCTATCCTGGGTACTAATAGCTTGATCATCCAGAGCTCTTTCAATCATTTCTCACCATAAGCCAAATTATATGTGATCGCTCTAGGATGGGTTCTCTCTCAAAGAACGGGAGCACTCAATGGACTCACTGTATCACTACTGGCTCCCTAGACTTTATAAGTCTGAGATGATGAAAGTGGAGCTAATACCTAAATCAGGTGATATCTCAGGCCATAGGCATTGGGTCCACTACAATTCATTATTTGGATGGCCAGCTTTGCGAGCAAAGAATTCTTTGGCACTCACATATTCCCACTCTCGATGCTAGCCAGCCCTGCACTAGCTAGAAAATCTGGCATCCCGAAGCCCAAGACTGTGGATAGAACGACACGGAGGCATCCGCCCATCGCCTGCCCACGGCCGCCACTCTGCCATCACCGCCGTCGGCCTGCTGCCGGCCACCCACTCGCCATCCGCCGACTCATGCTCGATCATCGGGGTCCCTCGCTGGCACCTAGGACCCCAAGGCCATGTGGAAGCCCAATGGACGTGTTCATCCATGTGATGCCACCACCCGTCGCTTGACACTGCCATCGCTGCCCGCCTGCCACTGTCCTGCCATCCACCAGCCAAGGCCCGATCGCCGGAGGTCCTCGTCGGCGCCCAGGGCCCCCACGCCCGTGGGAGACCAAACGACATGCCCTGGGTGTGCTGTGCCATCTCTGTGTTCGCCGCCACGCCTGCAGCCGTCGCCGCCCGTCCACCTTTGCCACCGCAGATGATTTCCTTCCCCCTGTGCACGTCCACGAGTAGAGTCTGCACCGATTTTGGAGCAACCCGATATTTAGAGTAGCATGCTTTTCAGAGCATATCATCAAGTCGACATGCTTCCCAGAGAAGATCAGCACCCATATTGATGTAGCATGGATTTTGATATAATTTATTTTTCTTTTTTGGGTTTCTTGTAGGCTAAGTAATTGAGGGTTTTGTTTTTTTCTTCTTATAAAGGCCCCCTCTCCCCCTGTAATGAAGATGTTTGATATGAAAATTTTTGGGTTTTCGTTAGTTCTGGTTCTGGGCTGAGGCCATCTTTCCTTCACCTACGGGTGTCGAGGGGGTGAGACCCCACTTCCTTTGCTCCATGCAAGTGTCGAGGGATGTGAGGCCCTAGTTTTCTCCTTTTCCATCAAGTCCCCCTCTATGGTCTTAGGGATTTTTCTTATGGCCCCAAGTAGCGATTTGGTGGATGCCCTAGGCTCCACATGTAGTGAGATGGGTGGGTTGCCTAGACTACATGTAGTGGGATGGGTGAGATGCCCTAGAGGTGCGACATCTCTTCGTGAAGGTGAGTCCCCAGTCTTAGAGTGTCCATATTTTCTATCTTCCATCCCATTATTCCTCCACCAAGAAAATTGAAAACGAAAAGAGTTCAGCTATTTTAGGGTTTATTGTCAGTTCGCCCTAGTCCCAGGAGGATTCTTAGCCCTCCCACGGTCCTAGTTTTTTAGGTATTCCCTTTTACAAATAAACGAGGTTCATCGAGTCCGTCCCGCATCTACTAGGTATTAAAGCCCAGCGGATTAGAGTTTTCTTCTTCCTCTCTAAGTCTACCATCAACCCATCGTCAGCATCTTGAAACCTCGACGCCCACAGCCTATCGGATCTACACCACGGCTCGGGTTCCCTGTTCTTGAGTTCTTGAGTACAGCCCTAATCCCTTGTGACTTCTACGCTCGCTAGTGATCCTCCTGGTGCGGGCCCAGACTCAGAAGAAGACTTCAGGGCCATCTTGATCTCTGATTGACCTTGCCCGAAGAATTAGGGTTTTCTGGTTTTGTAATAAGGGTTGACTTGGTCAACTCAATTTTAGTCTTGAGTCTATATTTCCTTGCAATTTACAATTTTGTTGAGTCATGTTGACTCAATATAAGTCCTAGTAGTGGTTTAGGTCTTCTCCAGGTTGGTGCCACTTTTTTTTCAGTCAAGTCAAGGTCCAGGGTGCCACATTTTTTCTCCTAGGCCCAAGCAAGTGGGCGCCACAATCCCAGCCACAAGCCAGATTCCAGGAGGGCGCCACATCTCCATCCAGTGTCCTTGGTCCCTACACCACAAGAAGTAAGTTTCGTTTTTTTCTTGCACCACTTGGGAGAGAATCCATCAAGATACTCAATCCAGGAGGAGCCAATTTCTTTCTAGATAAACCCAAGCCAGGATGGCAAGAATTTTTTTGAAGAGAGGAGCAAGGAGGGTGCCCCACAATGTTCCATAAAAATCCAAGATATAAAAGGGAAGAGAGCTGTCTTGGGGAGGAATTCAAGGAGGTTCCCAAAGTTTCCAAAAGTGCCAAAGCATGAAAGGAAGAAGCCTAAACTTGTGGAGCAAGACTAGGAGGTGTCCAAATGAGCCAACCATGAAGGAAAAATCCTTGATTCATGGAGAGATACAAGGAGACACCCCCAACCTGCCATTTGGAGCTGATTTTCAAGTTTTCTTGGAGTTTTTGGGCTGCCCCAACTCGTGAAGGAGTCTTGGGAGAGAATTTGCTGCCTAAAGTGTGGGTTAGTCCTATTAGTCCCACATGGAAAATGTCTAAAATTTTATTTCTTGTTATGTCTCTATATTCCTCAATGTAACTCTTGAATTTAAAATGATGAATGAATCAATTACTTTGTGAGAAACTTTGTGTTTCTCTCTTCCGCACTGTGTTCAGGTGTTGAGCTCCGTGAGGGAGTAAATCCGGGTTCCCTAGGAACCTTGAGAAGGTGTGAGATCTCCAACCCTAAAACCCTACCAAAACCTAGGTTAGCCACTTCAATTCAAACCCTAGCCACCATCATCTTCTTCATTCCACCAATCATCCAAACCTAATCTACCTCATCATCTCGGCCCCTCTCTTCCAAGTAGAGGCCACCACCAGCATCCGGGTCCAGATCGGCTACTTCGAATATAGAGCAGATCCCAGAGGAAGTCAGATAGCATCCAAGAGAATCAGGATTTCAGCAACATCAATTTTCCAAGTTCTTCTTATGTAGTAAATCCTTTCTTTGAGTTCTGGTTCATCTTTTATTCTTCTCTTCCAGATCCTAAGTTCGAGAAGAAGGCCACCTTGCCATAGGACTATAATCCGAGACCATTCGAAGATACCCTGTCTCCAAGGATTCTACAATCTGCTCGAGAGAGTCCTTCAATCGAAGCAACGAGAGATATCATAGTCAGGTATAAACCTTCTCTTCTCTCTTCATCTGTTTCTTGAAATAGGAGTAAACCCTAGGCTGGGGATTTCTCAATCCCAGCGATCCTACTTCTGAGTTACTCTGATAATCCACTCCTTTTAATTGTGCTTTCTGTCATTTCTTAGTTTATGTCAACAGTAGTTTACCTTTCCTTTGAGTCAAAGCCGACTTCTGAAATTTTTTTTTTTTTTTTATTAAAAAAAAAAAGATTAGTCTTAATTTACTTCCGCATCGCATCGTCTCTTTCGTTCTGCATCAATTTGGTATCAGAGCCCTGTCTAGGGTTCTTACTTGTTTGATTATTTTTTTCGTTCCTTTTTACTTTTGCTGCCTGGAGTAGACTCCCCTGTCCATCCGGTCCATGAACAAGCGGATGCCAGTCTCCTCCTCCCATTCCACGGGGTTTCCTAGGGCGTGTAGGGGTGCCGCTGGGATATACTTCTAGGCAGGGATTGTAAACGGATACACATTTATTTTCTGCCAGTAACTATCCTGTTATCTGAATTGTTTCTCCTGCAAAAAATTCTAAATTAAGTAATTCTATTTTGATGGAACCAGTATAATTGATAGTAATTTACATAAAGTTTCCATGATTTATTAATTTATGTAGATTTTCAGAGATCAATTTTACTGCTGTTTTGCTTTTTATTTTCTGCAAGCTGTGTTTTATTTGAGTGTGCATAAATTGAATCTATCTTAAGGGCACCGAAGTTGCAACATAAGGGGAGGATTGAGACCCTCTCCTTAGCCCAAAACCACCTCCCGTGCATTCGAACCTAAGCCTTTAATCTTAAAATTAATTAGACCTAACTTGCCCTAGTGGGCTAGGGATACCAACTAGTCGGGTCTAGGCTAGTGTTGAGTCAGTTTGTCTAGTTACTCTGTGTGCTTTGTACTCAGTGTCTAGAATGGTGGTTCAGGGACTACGTCGTGAAGGGCTTGTGTGCTGGTCCGCCTACCTGGCCAATTACTGATTGGTGTCTAGGATTGGCAATTAGGGACCTAACACTCCCCTTACACCTGCCTGGCTGAGTCCCGAGTTACTACAGGCTAGCTTGCCACTCTGATTGGGCATCTAGTTTGGGCTCTAGGTCTAGTTAGCCCATAGTCGTTTCAGTCGAGTCTCATTTGGTGTGCTTGCTTGCATCATCATGTCCACCCGGAATGGAGTACCCTACCAACCTGGTCAAACCCAACCTGATTTAGAGGCCATGATTAGAACTCTTACCAAAAGTATGACCAAATTGAGTCAGGATATGACTGATACTGTTGCCCAGTTTAGAGACCGAGCCCAGGTACTTGAGGAGCCTAGGCACCAAAATTGGACCCCTGACTCAAAATCTGGTAGACCCCAACCTCACCCATACCCAGAGCCTAGGAGACCTTTATACTGGGATCCTGAACCTAATCATTGGAGGTTTGATCTAAGAGCCTATGACCATGATCTTGCCCCTGAGTCTAGCCCTAGGAGCCTATACCCATACTTGGTATTTTGAGTGCACTAACATATCGGAATTAGGACAAGTTAGGTTGGCCAAAACCAAGTTCACCAAACATGCTAGGTCGCATTGGTATGCTATTGAGCATGAGTGTTATCAAAGAAAAGAGGAAATATATACTTGGAGAGATATGAGAAGTAAGTTGAGAGATAGGTACCTAGGTAGATCCTATGAGAAAAGACTTTTAGACCAATGGTACCAATTGCGACAAGGTAATAGGCCTGTGTCTAAATATATCGATGACTTCCAGTGGTATGACATGAAATGCAATACCATTGAGACCGAAGCTCAGATCACATCGAGGTTTAGGGTTGGGTTACACCCAGACATTTATAGGAAGCTATGCCTTGAAAAGACCAATAAGTTAGACCGAGCCTACCAAGAAGCCCAAGACTATGAGTGGTCTTTAAGATATAACCAATCAAGTACTTTGGACTTAAAGCCAACCTCTACCAACTTGAGTCAAGTTCCGATTGATCTGACATCCGTAGTGAACCAGACTTTTGTTTGTCAATTCCCACTTGTGTCACCTCTTGACCAGAAGGATAACATTGAGAAGGAGTTAGGCATGGCCATCCCAAAATTAGTTGACCCGACCAGAGCCGTACTTAAAGAGGAATCAAAGGAGAATAGATTAGAACTTTTTTAGTGAGATTGAGGAAGAAATATATGAGCCTGACATAAGTTTGATAGATGAATATGAAGAAGAAGAATTTGAGTATATCTCTCCCGATAATTCAATTAACCAACTCCTACCTAATGGGGTTATTGAGGGGACCCCTGCCACTCAAGGAATTTAGGAGCTAACCCTAAGAGAAGACCCTTTTGAGGAAGTTCAGGAAGAGAAAATTACACCAAATGAAAGTTTAAGTGAGAATACTCCTGAACTCATTGAGGAGTCCAAAGAAGACACCCCTGAGTCAAATCTGGTAGAGAAGTGTGAAGAAGGAAGGGGTTCACAAGAATTGCCCATTGAGAAGGTCCAAGAACAAAAAAAAAGACAGTAGCTTAGAGGACTTTTTAGATAAACATTCCAAAGACCTTCCTAATAACCTTCCACCTTCTAGGAGCACCCAGCCTATCCTAGAACTTGCACTTGTAGACCCTCCTAGAGCAAATCATGAGGTTTGGATGAGTGCACCTATAGAACAATGTCCTCATTTTAAGGTCATCCTGAATAACCAAGGTTTGTTTCTTGTTTCCGATAAGCCACCTCAAAACTCTAATTCTTATTTCCTACCCTTCCCTGAATCTTCTCATGTTTCTAGAGCTATGGGATTACACTTTACTGAGATTTTTAGGTTGCAAGACTCCTTAGAACCTATTAGGTTTGCCACCTACTTCTGGAAGACCTTATGGCACCTACTAGGCATCCATAATAAGTTTTCATGCTCTGCATGCCCTCCTCCGACCCAAGGTCAAACTAGAGAGCCTTAGTTTGTTAGGTTTAGACCTAGGGTTCCTTTGGAATAAAGTCCATTCTTTAGGAATGCGTCGTTAGTCCAGTTTAGTTTTTCTTGACCCTTTACTAGGCTTTGGCTCAGATTTTGGTTTGATTGAGAGCACCAGGAATTGGGATTTGTATTTTGTCCAGGGCTAAAATTGCATTCAATGTTTCGATCAATAGGTCTATAGGCTAGAGTCTCTTTGAAATTGTTCATGGATACAAGCCTCACACACCACTTGATCTGATCTCACTATTAGCCCACACACACAAGTCTCTTGATGCACTTTCATAGCATGTAAAGGACTTGCATAAAGAAATTCATGCCAAAATGACTTTAAGTAATGAAACTTATAAGAAGTTGGCTGATTCTCAAAGACGAGTCAAAACTTTTGTTGAGAGAGACTATGTAATGATTAGGTTAAGGCCTGAGCGTTTTTTTTCCTAGAACCATTAGAAAGTTACATGCTAAAGGAGCTGGACCATTTAGAGTAGTGAAGAGAGTAGGATCCAATGCCTATGTGCTCGAGTTGCCTCCAGAACTAGGCAATAGCTCTACTTTCAACATTACAGACTTAGTAGAGTATGGGGAGCCAGCTGTGATTTCTAGTAAGCCTTTGAAATCTAATCCTGTTATTGAGAGTGATCCCGACCCTGTGTGTCCACCAACAAACTGGCATGTGAGGAAAGAGCAGATTGAAAAGATCCTGGATGATCAGGTTATCTCTACTCGTAATTGAGGATACCAAAGATACCTGGTCTGCTAGCAAGGAAGGCCAGATTCTGATGACTCTTGGATCTCCGGAGAATAATTACAAGAATCGGACCCAGACCTCTTGGAGAGATACCAGAGCAAGCTTGATCCATACTCGACAGGGTCGAGTTCCTCCCACCCCAGGAGAATTGGTGCGGGCACCAGACTCAGAAGAAGACTTCAGGGCTCCATCTTGATCTCTGATTGACCTTGCCCGAAGAATTAGGATTTTCTGGTTTTGTAATAAGGGTTGACTTGGTCAACTCAATTTTAGTCTTGAGTCTATATTTCCCTGTAATTTAAATTTTGTTGAGTCATGTTGACTCAATATAAGTCCTAGTAGTGGTTTAGGTCTTCTCCAGGTTGGTGCCACTTTTTTTTCAGTCAAGTCAAGGTCCAGGGTGCCACATTTTTTCTCCTAGGCCCAAGCAAGTGGGCGCCACAATCCCAGCCACAAGCCAGAGTCCAGGAGGCGCCACATCTCCATCCAGTGTCCTTGGTCCCTACACCACAAGAGTAAGTTCCATTTTTTTCTTGCACCACTTGGGAGAGAAATCCATCAAGATACCTCAATCCAAGGAGGAGCCAATTTCTTTCTAGATAAACCCAAGCCAGGATGGCAAGAATTTTTTTGAAGAGAGGATCAAGGAGGTGCCCCACAATGTTCCATAAAAATCCAAGATATAAAAGGAAGAGAGCATGTCTTGGGGAGGAATTCAAGGAGGTTCCCAAAAGTTTCCAAAAGTGCCAAAGCCATGAAAGAAGAAGCCTAAACTTGTGGAGCAAGACTAGGAGGTGTCCAAATGAGCCAAACCGTGAAGGAAAAATCCTTGATTCATGGAGAGATACAAGGAGACACCCCATAACCTGCCATTTGGAGCTGATTTTCAAGTTTTCTTGGAGTTTTGGGCTGCCCACTCATGGAAGGAGTCTTGGGAAGAGAATTTGCTACCTAAAGTGTGGGTTAGTCCTATTAGTCCCACATGGAAAATGTATAAAATTTTATTTCTTTGTTATGTCTCTATATTCAACTCAATGTAACTCTTGAATTAAAATGATGAATGAAATCAATTTCTTTGTGGCAACTTTATGTTTCTCTCTTCCGCACTTGTGTTCAGGTGTTGAGCTCCGTGAGGGAGTAAATCCGGGTTCCCTAGGAACCTTGAGGAGGTGTGAGATCTCCAACCCCAAAACCCTACCAAAACCCTAGGTTAGCCACTTCAATTCCAAACCCTAGCCACCATCATCTTCTTCATTCCACCAATCATCCAAACCCTAATCTACCTCATCATCTCCGGCCCCTCTCTTCCAAGTAGAGGCCGACCACCAGCATCCAGGTCCAGATCGGCTACTTCGAATACAGAGCAAATCTCAGAGGAAGTCAGATCAGCATCCAGGAGAATCAGGATTTCAGCAACATCAATTTTCCAAGTTCTTCTTATGTAGTAAATCCTTTCTTTGAGTTTCTGGTTCGTCTTTTGTTCTTCTTCTTCCAGATCCTGAGTTCGAGAAGAAGGCCAACCTTGCCATAGGACTACAATCCAAGGATCCATTGCGAAGATACCCTGTCTCCAAGGATTCTACAATCTGCTCGAGAGAGTCCTTCAATCGAAGCAACGAGAGATATCACAGTCAGGTATAAAACCTTCTCTTCTCTCTTCGTCTGTTTCTTGAAAGAGGAGTAAACCCTAGGTCGGGGGTTTCTCAATGCCCAGTGATCCTACTTCTGAGTTACTCTGATAATCCAC
The DNA here is from genome assembly GCA_021397845.1 of Areca catechu. Classification (NCBI taxonomy): domain Eukaryota; kingdom Viridiplantae; phylum Streptophyta; class Magnoliopsida; order Arecales; family Arecaceae; genus Areca; species Areca catechu. Next base: position 138,896,359 of record CM038052.1, on the reverse strand, counting down.
TCCTTTTAATTGTGCTTTCTATCATTTCTTAGTTTATGTCAACATTAGTTTACCTTTCCTTTGAGTCAAAGCCGACTTCTGAAAATTTAAAAAAAAAAAAAAAAAAAAGGAATTAGTCTTAATTTACTTCCGCATCGCATCGTCTCTTTTGTTCTGCATCACCTCCTCCCTTTCATCCCTAAACTACATGTAGTGGGGTGGGTGAGATGCCCTAGAGGTGCGATGTCTCTCCGTGAAGGTGAGTCCCAAGTCCTAGAGTGTCCATGTTTCCTATCCTCCATCCCATTGTTCCTCCACCAAGAAAATTGAAAACCAAAAGAGTTCAGCTATTTTAGGATTTAGTGTCAGTTCGCCCTAGTCTCGGGAGGCTTCTTAGCCCTCCCACAGTCCTAGTTTGTTTAGGCGATTTTTCCTTTTTTTCAAATAAATCAAGTTACGTCTCATCCGTCTCTCATCACAGCACTTGGGCAGAGGGCGATCCTAGTTCGAAGGCTCCCCGGGGAAGTGTCAATGACGACTTGTAGAGGGTCATTGCTTGCTTGGAGAAGAAGGTCCGGGTCTTGGAGGCCCGTCTGGAGGAGGCCAGGGCTCGAGTCGAGGTGGCCACTATAGAGGCAAAGGAAGCTAGGAAGAAGGCAGTGGAGGCCATCTCAAATTTCATGGCATCTACTACCTCTAAGGATGAGGTCGCCGAAGCAGATCTAAACTCTTACCATTGGGGATTCCAGGAGTAACGGGACAAGGCTTTCAGGTTCTATCATTTGAAGGACCTAAAAAATATTAGGCCTTCTGTCCCCTTCCCCGATCACAAACTTGACTCCGACTTCGAAGAGGAGTCAGAGTCTGAATCAGAAGGGAACTCCAGAGCCTTTTCATCCTCCCAGAACTTCGACACCCATCGCCGGCATGGGAAAGGGTGACAAGTGGTTTTAAATCTGCAATGTTCTCTTTTTTCTCCTCTCTCTCTCTCTCTCTCTTTTTTTAAAAAACATCAAGAATGAAATGAAAAAACTAGCTTTCTTCTTACTTCTTTCATTCTTTGTGAATGGTGTATCTTAAAGTACTACGAAGTGTAAACCTTGCAATATGATTAAAGTGTATATTTTGCAGAGCCATTAGGGATTTGCAGATGGGATGGGATCAATTGAGCCATCTCATCGAATGTTTATGGCTGACAGGATGGGTGATGTAAATTCACTTCAGCATAGTTTTAGATTTACCATAGGGTAAGGCATCTGAGCCATCCATATGCATCCCTATTGTGGCTAAGGTAGGCTGTTCAGGCCTGCCCTGGCACTTCTTCGAATTTACTATAGGGTAGATTATATGAACCATCCCTATGCCTTCTTTAGTATAAGGTTAGGCCCACCCTGGCATGTCTTCGGATTTACCGTAGGGTAGGTTTCATGATCCATCCCTGCACCTTTGATCATTTGGCAATCTGGTTGGGCTATCCATTGTGCTCGTCGGGCATACCGATAAGGTGAGTTGATTAGACTCGCCTTTGCGCAACTGGCCGATTCTTTTGATCGGGCCATTGAAATTGTTGTCATGTTGCTGATGCAATGGGCTGTTTAGAGTTGAATAGATTTTCATAAAAGATACTGGGGTATGTTTATTGATAGTACTTACGAAGATTTTATACATTCGAGGGCCAGGATAGGACTTTGCCATCCATGGTCTTGAGTCAATATGTTTCTAGACATATGAGTTCTTCGACATGGTATGGTCCTTCCCAATTGGGGAGAGCTTGCCCTGCTTCGTCAGTCTGGATACTTCAGTTCTTTGCAGCCATGTCTCTAGCTCAGAAATTTGCTCTTTTACTTTGGAGTTGTAATATTCGGTGACTTTTTATTGATATGTCGCCATTTTCATTTGGACTTGGAGCCTGGTGCTCGGTAATAGATCCAAGTCAACTCTTCGACGATGAGTTCTCAAGCTCTTCATACTTGTCGATTCTAAAGATTGAAGGGAGACTTGATAGGGAGTATGCTTCGACACCATATGCTAAGTTGAACGGAGACTCGCTGGTTGCCATTCTCGGGGTCATCATATATGCCCAGAGAACAGAGGTTAGCTCTTCTTCCCAAAGTCCTTTGGCAGCATTCATCCTCATCTTCAGACCATGGAGAATGGTTCAATTCTTCACTTAATCCTCTCCATTTGATTGGGATGGGCGATAGAGGTCAGCCTACGTTGCATATAGTATCAAGCACAGAAGTCTTTAAATTTGGGATTATCAAATTGCCACCCATTGTCGGTGATAATTGTATGTTGAATTTCGAACCAAAATATGATGGAATTTCTGATAAATTCTTGACTTTGCTTTTCGTGATGTGAGCTAGTGGTTCAGCCTCGACCCACTTAGTAAAATAGTCGATTGCCATAATGAGGAACTTTCTTTGCCCAGATGCCTGTAGAAATGGGCCAAGGATATCAATGCCCCATTGAGCGAAGGGCCAGGGTGCTGTCAGCTGGATTAAATGACTCGCTTGCTGTCTTTGTA